>JARDYH010000008.1:1325416-2628333 GCA_029215795.1 Anniella stebbinsi | reverse complement strand
TTATTTCTATAGGCTTGTCTTTCTGAGTATGTACTCTAGAGTGCCACCTGGCGACAGGTTTTGTGGTCGGCGTCTGACAACTGGGCAGGCAATGGGCAACGCTTGCTGCATAGACTCATGGAGGTAGAAGGGTACTTAGAGGCCATTTAGTCCAACCCGCTGTTCAAAAGACAATCTGCAATGCAGGATGTAACCCTGTCCAGCTGCTGCTTAAGACTCTCCAGCAAAGAAGAGCCCTCCACATCTGAGCCAGTCTCTTCCACGGTCAAAAGGAAGTTTCTCCTGACTTTTCACTGTCATCTGCTTCCCTGCAAATCTCAGCTGTTGGTTCTAGTCTCGCCCTTGGGAGCAGCAGAGAATCAGCTTGCTCCATTTTCTGCACCACAACCTTTCAGATGTTTGAAGCCTGCTCTCCCGTCTCCCCTTCATCTGTTGTGATGAAGAGGGAATTTCAACAGGGGCTGCATGCATACGAATGACACCTGCTGAAATTCCCTTTTCTATTCGACTGTTAAAGATACAGGAGCCCTGTCCTCCTTTTCATAGGGTCACCGTACTTTTGGGATGAAGAGTTTCTGCTACATCCTTAGTTCTTGCGAAGGGCGTCTCTCTCTTGCTGCTGGGACAGGACACGTCTCCCTGGGGCCACCACCTCTGAGGAGGTCAAGGCCAGACCTACGATGCAGTCCAAGGAATTCCTGCCTTCTCTCAGCAGCGAGGGAAAGGCTAACAGGAGGTCAGGGTTTTCCAGAAGAAGGCCTTGCAGCTGGCTTTGCGTTCCTGGAGGGTGGGGAGCTGCCAAGGGCTGGGCGGATGGTGGGAGGCCAACCAGTGGGGGCCGGCGTGGTGGTGGTGGTCCCAGAGAAGGCCGGAGGTGGCTGGCAGGGCTAGACAACCAGAGGAGTCCTGGTTTAGGGAGAGGGGAGTCAGAGACAGGGGAGACCAGAGAAATGAAGACAATTACAAAGGATAGTCAAGCGTGTGCATTTGAGATGTTTCAGCTTTGGCTATTGGGCGGTATAGAAATGTAGTAAATAAATAAAATAAATTTTCAAAATTCAAAAGTCAGCCAGCAAGATATAAATGCAGAGCTTGAGGCTGGTTGGAGGGAATGTTGTCCTTTTTGAAATACGAGCTAGAAAAGACAGGGGGATTCTTTCCTTTTCCCTTTTACGAGCCTTATACTATCTGTAGTTACTTTAGAGCAACTGGCAGTGATTTCTCCAGAGCCAGGTCAGGTGGGGAGAAGTATTACCTGCCCCTTTCCTCTGTCCTCTCACCCCTTTTAACGCTGTAGATTTTAAGTTCCTCGGGGCAGAGACCTGGCCCCTGAGACTTCGGAAAGCCCCAAGCAAATTGATGGCACCCTCTAAATAGTTTGAGTCTCTCCCTAAAAAAAACAGCAACACACAAACACACACACCCTACATGGTACATTGACCCAGCTTCTCCTGCCTTCCAGTTCATAAATTTAGTTCACAAATTGCCTCGCCTCCATCAGGAAGATTTGCACCCCTCTTGACTCACACCCAGTTTGGTTCAGCTCCCTAGAATAATAGCATAGGAGAGTTAAAGGGTCCTCTGAGGTCATCTAGTCCAACCCCGCCCAGTGGAGGCATTTTGCAACCGCAACTTCCCCTACAGAGGGCCGCCCAACGTCTGCTTAAATACCTCCAGCGAAGAAGGACACGCACACATACCAACCTCTTGAGGCGGTGGTCTGTTCCACAAACCACACTGACTCTTGGGACATTTCTCCAAATGTTTTGCCGAAATCTACTCCCCTGTCCTTTCCACCCTTTCGTTCTGGCTCGGTGCCCTCTCGAGCAACAGAACAAGGGCTCCCTCCCAAATTCAGGCGATGAATTCCACACTCTCCAAGGCTGTTGATGCCCACGGACCGGCACACCCGCATGTTGGCTCCCTGAAGTTGGGTGCAAAGCCAGGAGGAACCCCACCCCACTCCCCAAACCGTGGCCATGCTGGCTGGGGATGCTGGGAGATGCCATCCTACACAACCCCCAAAACACTCGCTGTTCGTGCCAGAACAGGAGCTAGAAAGCCAGAGCAGAGCTCAGCTCCACCTTCTCCAAGGTGGCTCCCTCCAGATGTGTTGGACCACAACTCCCACCTTCCCCATGCTGCCTGGGGATGATGGGAGTTGTAGTCCGACATATCTGGAGGGTGCCAGATTGGGAATATTGCCTTTCCTGAAGGGATCCGTGGCTGCAGGACCAAACCCCCATTCTATCTCTTCCATCAGGGTACCCCCATCTCTCCCCCAAACAATCCTTAGTGCCCTAGTACCCCTAAAACTTGCAATTGGCGAATCCTTTGCCCAACTTTCCTCCCAAAACTCACCTTGCTGTCACGGGGCTGGCAGAGACCAGAGTTGTTGTTAGCATTAAGCTAACAACTAACAGGACCAAGCAAACCTGGGGAGACCTCATATTTGCAGTGTGTGTAGAAGGTGTGTGTGTGGGGGGGGGGACCAGACTGGGAGACAGGTGTTCTCTACATACCTTCTTTCTACAGACCAGCAGTTTATGCAGCTGGGAAAGCAGCCAGTAGAAGGCCAGTCTAGGAGGGTAGCAGCCAATGAGAGGCAAACATGCAAGAGTAGGGGTGGCACAATTTGAGTAGGGGGGTGAAGGGGTGGGAGGAGGCTACAGCCAATAGTGAGTGGGGTGGGTGGGTTCTGGAGAGCAGTTGAAGCTGCAGGAGCCCTGCCATTACCAGATACAAAAGAGGACAAATGTCTCTATGGAATAAGCCAGCCAGACATTCACAACCTGGGGACCGTGGGAGTTGCAATCCTACACATCTGGGTGGGAAAGGTGGGCAATTATTTACCTGCGGCTCCAGGGAACACTTCACGCATCACATGAAGCAGATGCTACCCCACAAGAGCTCATGCCAGAATAATCTCTGTTGGGTCTTTCAAAGGTGCTAGACTTGGTGGAATTTGCTACGCCTCTGGAAATGGCTATCAAATACATAAAATTATTATTATTATTATTATTATTATTATTATTATTTATAACCCGCCTCTCCCTACGGATCGAGGCGGGGAACACAATGCAAGTACAAGCATGACAAAGCTAAAAAAATTTAAAACGAGAAACACATCATTAAAACATTTAAAATTCATCCGGATAGGCCTGCCGGAAGAGAACAGTCTTCATGACTCTCTTGAATTCATGAAGACTGCCAATTTGTCTAACCTCCTCCGGCAGACCATTCCATAGTCTGGGAGCCATAGAAGAGAAGGTCCTCTGGGTAACACTCGCCAGCCTCGTTCTGGCTGGCTTGAGTACGTTCTTCCCAGAAGACCTAAGAGTGCGGGGCGGATTGTACGGGAGAAGGCGATCCCGTAAGTAACCTGGACCCAAACCATGTAGGGCTTTAAAGGTAATAACCAACACTTTATACTTTGCCCGGAAACTGACCGGCAGCCAGTGAAGTGATTTTAAAACTGGTGTAATGTGGTCACCCCTAGGTGTACCGGTGACTAACCTGGCTGCCATATTTTGAACAAGTTGAAGTTTCCAGACTAGGCACAAAGGTAGCCCTATGTACAGCGCATTGCAGAAGTCGAGCCTCGAAGTTACCAGCGTGTACACTACCGTCTTTAGGTCTTCCAACTCTAGGAAGGGGCGCAGCTGGCGTATCAGCCGAAGCTGATAGTAGGCACTCCTGGCCGTCGCAACAATCTGAGCTGTCATCTGGAGCGACGGATCCAGGAGTACCTCCAAGCTGCGAACACAGTCTTTCAGGGGGGGTGTAACCCCATCCAGAACTGGTTGACACACCTCCAAACCCAGGTTGGGGCCTTTGACAACAAGCACTTCCGTCTTGTCTGGATTCAGCTTCAGTTTGTTTTTCCTCATCCAGCCCATTACCGCCTCCAAGCATTCGTTCAGAGGAGACACATTATCCTTAGCTGACGCTGTTGTTGAAGGCATAGAGAAATATATTTGGGTGTCATCAGCATATTGATAGCACCCCGCCCCATGCCTCCGGATGATCTCTCCCAGCGGTTTCATGTAAATGTTAAACAGCATTGGGGAAAGGATGGCACCTTGCGGTACACCACATAGCAACTCCTTTTTTGAAGAGCAGCTATCCCCAAGCATCACCATCTGGAGCCTGCCCAAGAGATAGGATCGGAACCACTGAAGCACAGTGCCCCCGATTCCCAATTCCCCCAGGCGCTCCAGAAGGATACCATGGTCGATGGTATCGAAAGCCGCTGAGAGGTCCAGGAGTACCAGCAGGGACACACTCCCCCTGTCGATACTAAGGCGTAGATCATCTACTAAGGCAACCAAAGCGGTCTCAACTCCGTATCTTGCTCTGAAGCAGGTTTGAAATGGGTCTAGAAAATCAGTGTCATCCAAGACTGCCTGGAGTTGAAAAGCAACCGCTCTCTCGATCACCTTGCCCAAAAATGGAAGATTTGATACTGGCCTGTAGTTATTAAGGTCCAGGGGATCCAGGGAGGTTTTTTTTAGAAGCGGCCTTACCACTGCCTCTTTTAAACATGATGGAAAGCTCCCCTCCCTGAGAGATGCATTAATAATATGTTGTAGATGTGATCTAACTGCATCTCCTCCCTGGACGATCAGCCAGGAAGGACAGGGATCGAGAGGGCAAGTCGTCTTCCTCACACATCCAAGTACCTTGTCCACATCCTCGGTACTCACCAACTGAAACTGATCAAGTGTAATCCTACTCGCGGAGTCGCTGGACACTCCACTGTCAGCCTCTGCTATAACAATGGCATCTAAGTCGGCTCTTATCCGAGAGATTTTATCTGAGAAATGATCGTTAAAAGCATCACAGCGAACTACCGAAGGCTCTAAAATCGGATTCAGGGAAGAATGTGCCTGGGTTAGACTCCTCACCACCCTGAACAGTTCTGCTGGATGTGAATTCGCAGACTCAATGCGTGCAGAGAAGTAAGCTTTCTTCGCTGCACGTATTGCCACTCCATAGAAACGAAGATGTTCTCTATGTCGTGTCTTGTCGGATATAAGTCGAGTTTTCCGCCATCGGCACTCCAGTCGTCGTCCTTTCCGCTTCAACTCCCTGAGGTCTTCTGTATACCAGGGCGCCCTATCAGAAGCGGGCCGGAGAGGACGTTTGGGGGCGATCGTGTCGATAGCCCTAGTTAGGTCTTGATTCCATCTATTGACCAGGGCTTCTACAGGATCGTTGACGATACCAGCCATAGAACCCTCCAAGGCTTTCTGGAATCCAGAAGGATCCATCAGCCTTTGAGGGCGGACCATCTTAATAGGTCCGCCACCCCTGCAGGGGTGGGTGGTAGCCATGATACTAACCCTGACCAGAAAATAGTCTGTCCATGACAATGCAGAGGTATTTGTTACCTCCGCCCACAGATCCGTCTGTTCGGAGCTGAAGACAGCATCGAGGGTGTGACCTGCAGAATGTGTGGGTCCAGAGACCAATTGGGATAGGCCCATGTTTGTCATGGATGCCATGAACTCCCGAGCTCCACCTGACAAACCGGCCTCGAATGGGATGTTGAAGTCGCCCAGGACCAAGAGCCTGGGCGAATCCAACACCAGCTCCGAGACCAGTTCCGTGAGCTCGGCCAGGGAGTCTGATAGGCAGCGGGGGGGGGCGGTACACTAACAGAATCCCTAGTCTATCCCTGGCCTTCAGACTCAGGTACACACACTCGATGTGATTCAGTTCCCGGACAGGATGTCTGGTCAGGTTAAGATTGCTTTTGTAGACCACAGCTACTCCGCCCCCCCCTCCCGCCCACTTTCCCTCACCTGCTCATTAACACAGTACCATATTTGAAGCAATTCTTTGCCTCAGCCTGGGAATACTGGGAATTGTAGTTCAACACACCTGGAGGGCACCAAGTTGGGAGAAGCTGCCTTAAGCCATCAAGGAGACAACATTAATTTAAATACCCATGTTCGATCCTTCTCCCTTTACCCAGCCAGAGGTTTGGTTTTTTTCAGGGCGGGGGCAGCAAAAGAAAAGGTGGCAGCAAATCCACGCACCCCCTTTTTCTCAACGCACTCTTATTGCCCTCAGATGAGCTAATAGGCAGCTGGTTAATCTTCCAAACCTGCTCACTCTCCTTTTAGAGACATGAATGTATGAATTTCTGATTTCCATCGAGATAACCGGTAATGTTTTTTTTTTAGATGTTTTACTAGCTCACTTGTTTGTGTATAGTCAAGTAAGCAATTTGGAGCGCCTTTAAGAAGAGGCAGCTGAAAAAGTTTACAAAACAAGACTCACCCATTTTACCCCCCAAAAAAATTGTTTTCTGCCTGCTGGCACAGAGAAGTATTTTTTACTTCAGAGTCTGCAATTGTGGTTTCTCTGTAGCTTCTAAGTGTAGCAGTGTGTGTGTGTGTGTGTGTGTGGAGGAGGAGTATGTACGCTGCCTTGGGTTCTTTGGAGGAAAAAAGGCAGGATATAAATGCAATAATAAATAAAATAAAGAGAGAGAGAGAGAAAGTACAAGCCCCCTAAAAGCATCCAACACACCATGAGGTTTGACACATCTTTATTAAATCTTGACACAAAAGACACACAAGCGCGCACAACACACCCTGTGATTAAGAAGTCAGAGGAGGGGGAAAGTTTCATTTTAAAAAAATAATAATAAACATCCAGTGTGTAAGAGAACGGACTTCAACACTGGAGCCAGCTTTAAAAATGCAACAGCCGCCAGGAGTTGAGGATAAGACCCGGGAATCCTCGATCCCAAACTGCGGAGTTCGGAAGGGCTGATGGATATTTTTTATTATAACTGAACAAGGGGTGTGGGGGGGAGAGAGAGAAATGGCACGTTGCCCCATACTAACCAGCTAAGACCAGCTTATGGGTTTGGGGATCGGGTATATGATGCTGTGGGGTGGCTGAGGATAGGGATAATCCATTTCCCATTCTGCCCCAAGAAATGCAGGGGTGCGATTTGAGGGCCGCCTCCCCAGGAGAGGGAAAGACCGTATGCGGGTGGAAGGGTAGGAGGAATAGTAGCATCTCAAACCTGGAAGGAGTGAGGGGGCTGAGATCCATACCTGGCATGACTGGTGTCCCTGCCCCAGACAACCAGACTCTCACCCAACACAGATGGGGCGGGGGGGGGCTTCTACTATCACCCTTCCCCCCAAAATGAGGTATGGTGTGGACTTTTAGGAACTCGGTGGAAGGGGGAGGAGGATCCAGACAGCAGGAGGAGTTGAAGACAGGTGCAGGTAACAAGGCAAAAGCCCAAAGACCCCAGGAGAATTGGGGACGGGGGGTGGGGGGGTGAGGAGGAGAGACAGAGGGCTGCTCCCTCTGCCCACACATCAGCAGTCCGTGGTGATCTTGGAGGAGAGCTCCTGGATCCGCTGCGCGCTGCAGCTCTTGCAGAGAATATGGCCGTCCAACGGGTAGCAGCCCCGGCCTTCTCCCTCGGAGGAGAGGAGCAGCCCACACTCCTGGGGTTGGGGGGGGGGGGGAGAAAGAAAGGTGAAAGGCAAGCCCCCACAGAATGCTGGATCCAGTACGGCCAGGTGGCTCCGATGTCAGCGGGGCAGTGAATCCGCTCCGGGTTTCAGTCAGAATCAGTCTCCTTCAGAGTTCCGACTGATCCTGACTGAAACCTGCAGTGGATTCACTGCCCCGCTGGCATCAGTGTCACCAGCCTCCACTGGCTGGCTCTCTCACATTTCTCTTCTGGGCCACCCACCCCGTTCTGCGGTCCAGCTTCCCTTCCTAGAACCCAGGAGTCCTGAACTGGTGTTCCGAGAGAAAGGCATGGGAGCCAACCTCTCGCTGAGCTGCCACCCAATCCCAGCTGGGGGGGAAAGAGCTAGGCTGTTGTTCCTCAGGCACGTTGTACACACTCACGTGTCCTCTTACTACTGCAACTGTGGGAGAACAAAGCCCTCCCATCATGATGTGTTTCAAGCCAGGCTAGCCAACTGCATTCAGCCTGGATTCAGTTTTGAGACGCTCTCGGCGTGGGGTGGCGGGGAAGCATTCCAGTAGTCGGCCAGGCCAAAAGAACCAAAAATATCAGCCTATTTTTAAGCATAATGTTCTTCTTCCCAACAATTAGGCCTCGGAATAGAATTGGGGGGGGGGGGGAACATGGAAAAAACTCCCAAATGATTTGCAGTCGAGGAAAAGGGGTATAGACAGGAAAATGGGCATGGAGCCTGGGGCAACCCTCTTGGGACCCCAAGAGGACTGGATTTGACCAGCAGGCCTGAGGTTGCCCGCTCCTGGTTTAAAATGTTTTTGAACCAAGCATCATCATCAGAGGAGGGCCAGGATCTCTGTTCGATCATCCCAGAGAGCAGAACCCAGAATAATGGGCTCAAGTTACAGGAAGCCACTCAGGAAAAACTTCCTGTTAGAGCAGTACATCAAGGGAACCAATGGCCCAGAGAGGTGGTGGGCTCTCCCACATTAGAGGCCTTCAAGAGGCAGCCGGACATCCATCTGTCAGGGATGCTTTAAGGTGGGATTCCTGCATTGAGTAGGGGGTTGGACTGGATGGCCTTAGAGAGCCCTTCCAACTCTACTATTCTATGATTCTATGATCATATCATCATCCTGAAAAGATGGAGATGGCCGGGTGAGATTCCCACAAGCTTTTTCTGTTTCCTCACCTCACATTTGTAGCACTTGATATGAAAGCTGCGATCCAGAGCGACAATCCGCACGGTCTCCTCCTGCCCGGGTTCCGGCATGATGGCATTTCCACACACCGAACAGCGTGGGGCAAACTTCCTATGGGAAGAAAGCCGTTGAGGAGTTAGGGGGCAGTTTAGAAGGAGGAAACAGGACTTTTCACCAGGCGTGTTGGGCTGCAACCCCCATCATGGCTGGGGATGATGGGGGTTGCAGTCCAACACACTTGAAAGGCACCGTATTGAGGAAGTCTGTCGCATGGGAAGATTTGGAAGCCCGTCCATAACTAGCCAGGCAGGTGGGTTCCCGTGGCAGAAAGCGGAGGGGGCGGCGTTTACCGGTGGAAATCTTCAATGCAATGGATCTGGCTCGTGGCGTCCACGGTAAAAGGGGCACCATCCAGGCATCGGTGGCAGACGACGCAAGTGAAGCACTGGGGGTGGTAGGCTTTGCCCATGGCGCGCAGGATCCGGTCCATGATTGGCTTGGAACACATAGAACATTTCTCCAAGGTTACCTAGAAGATAAAAAAGTTGGGTGTAAGAACAAGTAAAACAACACCCCCACTGAAGGATGTTTGGGCCAGCAACTCCCATAATCCTTCACCATTGGTTAGGCTAGCTTGGGCTTCTGGGAGTTCTAGGGAGTCGTGATAGCTTGGTCATGTTAGACTCTGGACTCAATAGCCTTACGGGGCCAGTTCGTATTATTCTGGTCGCAAAGCACAAGATGGGCATTTCTCTTTTCCCTCCCTTGTTCTCCATTCCTGATAAGTTAGAGCAAAACCAAAACTGTTGGCAATCCCTGATTTAAAAAAGGAAAAAGAAGCAAAAGAAAAAATGAAGACAAGCAAAAAAGAAGGAAAGAAAAAGAAAAAAGAAAAAATGAAGAAAAGAGAAAAGTGGGGGAAAAGAAAAAAGGAGAAAAAGAAAAAAGAAGAAAAGAGAAAAAAGAAAAAGAAGAAAGGAGAAAAGGAGAAAAAAGAAAAAAGTGAGGGAAAAAGGAAAAATGAAGAAAAGAAAAAGAAAAGAAAAAAAGGAGAAAAGGAGAAAAAGAAAAAAGAAGAAAAGAAGGAAAAGGAAAAGGGAAAAAAAGATAAAAGATAAAACAAGGAAAAGAGGAACGATGTTCAAGGGGCAGTTTTGCATTTTACACCCACTGACATCATTGCACTGTTTGTGGCTGCAGGAATAAAAGGAGAGTTTGGTTTTGTTCCCCTCATGCTAAACACACTGATTTAGGACTAAACAACATTTGGTTGTGGAAAAGGATAATATATACTTAAAGTTAAAAAAATGAGCATCTATAGCCATGCACAGGCTTAGCTGGCCACACCCTGACTGCAAATTTTTTGTTTTTGTTTTTAAACAAAGTAAGAAGAAGGGAGGATGCTGTGGCAGAATGTGTGTGTTTTTGTCTGTGTTTGTGTGTGTGTGTGTGTGTGTGTATACATACTTTCTCTCCCTTTTTCGTGCCTGTCAAAACAACAAGAGCATTTCAACCGGGTGAACTTCCGCTCAACCACGTTTTAGGGTGGGGAGGAGAACTCAACGGACACATTTTGCTCACACTTGAGTGTCCGGCAAGTCACCAGTGACAAGCGGCCCCAGGAAATCGGCAGCGTCCCCCTGTCGTCTGTGGCTTGGCTCACTTGCCCGAGCCATCTGCTTTGCGGGCATGCGGGCCGCTCTTAGCCAAGCGGGATCTACATGACGTGAGTTGAGCTGCGTCTGTTGGTGGGCTGGGATCATTACGGGGTGCACAGGAAACGATTCTTCGCCACTGCTCTCCCCCCGGTCCGCTGAACCTGCAGCCTCCATTTTGGAGGCTCCCAGCTCCCAGATCCCCCTCCTCTAACCTCCCCCCGGATGCCTGGGTCCCATGCCCTTCCCAAGCCTTCCCCACTCACGATGTAGCAGGATTCACAGTAGGAACGCCGGTCGATGGCGTAGAACGGCTGCCCACGGAGGCGACAGCGGCACGTGGCGCAGGTGAAGCACTCCACGTGGAAGACCTGGTCCATAGCAACGCAGCCCGTGCCGTCGCCAACCACGTTCTCCCCACACCGGGCGCAGCGGCCTGCAAGGAGGGCGGGCGGGGCAGGCAGGCAGGCAGGGAAATTGCTTTAGGGGCCAGGAAGAGCGCGGCTATCAAACCCATTCCTCCCTCTTGACGGCTCCACCCTGCATCGCCTCCAGAATCCCACCTCCGTGTTTAAGCACCAATCCTGGGACAGCGAATAGTCACACACGCCACCTTCTTAAGGACATCCCAAGAGCCCCACTGGATTAGACCCTAACCCCCCCCCCCCAACTGTTACAGCATTTGACTTCTAACAAAACTGAGAAAACAGGCACAAGAAGGTCATGGAAGCTAATTGATCTCCTTTACGGTTGCTTCCATCCACCACTGCCTTGTAGCACAGAGGTCCCATACTGTTACTACTGGTTGAGCAGACCAATGGAGCCCTGCTTGGATCGGACTACGGGTCCACCTGGTCCTGCAGCTGACCAGATACTCCTGGGAAGCAGTGGAGGAAAGCAACGGCCTCCTCTCGTGGTACAACTCCTGTCCTTGGGATTTGGAGGTAGACGTCTCCTGAAGCTGGAGGTTCTATACAGCCCTTGGGTCTACAAGCCTCTCTTAAGAACGTAAGAAGGGCCCTGTTGGATCATCTAGTGCAGTACAAGCAGGACACGAGTGCAACAGCACTCTCCCGCCCATGTTCCCCAGTAACTAGTGTGCATATAGGCTCACTGCCTCTGATCCTGGAGGTCACACAGATTAATAGCCCTTGATAGCCTTCTCCTGTAGGAATTTATCCAACCCCCCTTTAAAGCCATCCAAAATGGTGGCCTTCACTACATCTTGTGGTAGGGAGTTCTATAGTTTAACTCCAGGCTGTGTGAAGAAGTCCTTCCTTTTATCTGTCCTGAATCTCCCACCGATCAGCTTGATGGGATAATGACCCCATTGGGTTCTAGTATTATGGGAGAGGGAGAAAAAGGCCACTCTCCTCTATCTTGAGGCAGTAAGTTCCCTGAGCCCAGAAGCCTCACCGAAATATTCGCCAGAAGGCGGGTTGTTCATGTCGTACACCAGTTTCTTCGTGAGCCGATCCAGCTCCTCTTCGGGGCGGCTTGGCACAGGCTGTGAAGAAAGGCGAGAGAAAAAGGAAAGAATCCTCAACTCTGTTTTCAAAGCGGAACCACACCTGGACTCCCCCTCTTATACCTGCCGTTCTCTTCCCTCTGTCCTTTCTCCATTGTTGGTTTCAGACTGTAAGGCCCTGGGGGCAGGGACTTCTCTATGCCACCTAGTAAGTCCCGGCCCACACGGATGGTGCTGCCTCACTAAAGACAGAGGCCGGCTTACACTTCCGTCACCAACTCGGCAGAGGTCAGCCCCAGCATCTGTTCTCCATTGCCGGGGCTCAACCCAGGTGGGCGTGAAGAAATTGAGAATGGAACATGCCCCTGAGCATGTGCAAATTTATTTAAAACATTTCTTGGCCCCCTTTCCGAGCAGAAGCCCCTCCCCCCTCCAGGTGACTTGCAACAATAAAATCCAGGAAAAGTTAAAATATGAAAAACAGTAAAAACATGAACACAATAAAATAGCAATAAAAACAACCATAAAACTATTCACCTCTCCCCTCAGCAACCACAGCCCCATATGCGCCCCCCCCCCCCAGTTTTTTTTATTTAGGCAATCGCACAGTGTCCTGGTCATTTTGGGCTCCAGAACCTCTTTTCCGGCAAATGAGATTCTCGCTCTGATTTGCCTGCATCAAACTGGAAATTGGACTAAATGAAATTTACTTATTTATGAAATGTATTTTTTTCCTTTTCCCTCCACATCCAGACAGATTCTGGAGAGGTGAACGATAAAAGATACAAAATAGGATAAAAGACTAAAACACCACGTTAAAATCAGAATTCTGACAAAAAGTGTGACTAATCAGTTGAGGAAGGCTTCCTGAAATAAAGATGTTTCCAGGAGGTGCCGGAAACAGCACAATGTTGGCACCTGCCTGGCCTCCAGAGGGAGGGCATTCCACGAAAGGGGGCCACCACACTGAAGGCTCTTCTCCCATCACACACACTGCATTCTTTCCTCCAAGCTCTCGGTGCCGTATTCCCACCTGCCATCCCTCGTCCCCTGCTAAGAGAGCAATGGTGCTCAGATCCCACCCGCCCCCCCACCCGCTTCCCCAGTTCCCTGCTTCAGCTGCCTTTACCTGGTGTTGGTACCTCAGCCCTCCAACGCTGGCAGGCATCTGCGACGCAACAGCCAACTCCTCCTTCCCGGGCTTGATCAGGCCAGGCTGGTACTGCCCCACCGGCGCTCCCAGCTTGACTTGTCCCCCGGGCCCAGTGTAGAATTCCCCTTCGCCCAGTCGCCGGCCGTAAGATGGGGGCTCCGGATACCACGGCTCAGCGTCGTGGGGCCGGCCTCTGACCCCCGGTTCTGAGGCGTACTGCGGGGGAGGTTTGGCTCCGTAGCCCAGCCGGGGGGACGGAGGCCCGTAGGCCTGCTCGGCCCTGCGCCGCGGCTGGTTGTAGCCCAACACCGGCTGGGCCACCTTCACCTGGACGTTGAACGGGGGGCCGGCGGAGGACGACGCCGTGGTGTAAGAGGCCGGCGTCGGCTGCGGGTACGGCTTGGGAGCCGCAGCCGCCCGGTGGTAGCCTGCAGCGTAGGGATCGCTAGAAACAGGAGCCCCGTATTGAGACGGCAGCCCCGAGGCAGGCGGGTAAGACGGTGCCGGCGACGGTTGGGCCCCATAGGGCCCGCTCTTGGTGTAGGTGTCGGTGGAGAACGCAGCCGGCTTGGCAGGAGAGAAGGTTCCGGAAAGGCCTGGTTTGTAGGCTGCTATCGATTTGGCGGCCCCGGGCTGCGGCAGGCCGGGAGGATACGGAGGGGACTCCAAGTTCTGCAGGACAGGAGGGAATGCAAGTCAGGCACCGGGTGCGGGAGAAGGCACGAGGGCAGCCCCCCCTCCCCAAATTCCAGGCCAGCTTTCTTACCTGCCTCTCGCCCCGACGGTTCCTGGCGCTCTCCATGTCAGCCAGCATGCTGGTGAGAGAGTCAATCTGGACGTCGATACTGGTAGGACGGTGCGGCCCCTGGTCCAGGGAGACTCCCTGCAGGGAGAAAAGGATTGGGGTTGGGGGAAGAGAGATCAATGGATGGGATCCTTCCGACCATTTGGGGCCAAAGAGGGACAAAAGGTGGGCCAGGAGGAAACGGGAATGAGAAAATTGCCGGGAGGTCTTGACAAGGCCAGGATCTGCAGAATTAAGACCACCTTCCCTAGCAGGGATTCTATGCCTTTAACTTGGGGGTGGGGTGGGTGGGGAGGTTTCCACACTGCTATACTCCACACCAGGGATGGGCAGATCTCCAGATGTTTGGGGTTACAACTCCCAGAAATCCCTACCAGCGTGGCCAATGATCAAGGAACGATGGGCATTGAAGATCGACTTTCTGCCCACCTGTGCTCTACTCCAGGAGGGCTGCACCTTCTGAATTTCTGCCTGCCATGCAACTATAACATGCCCAAGAGCTGTGTGTGTGTGCGTGTTGGGAGAAGTAAATGGCTAAATGTCCTGGGAAATTGGTCAGAGAAGAAAGGCAGGGGTGGCTTCTTTCAAGGAGTCACATTCTGGCCAGACCCCTTGTTGAGAGGAGCAGCCCACCCTGGATTACAGTTCACTGAGGCAGGGGCAACCTACCACTTTGCCTCTAGAGCCAACAACACCCCCCCCCCCCAATACCCACAGCTGGAACGAGGATCCGGAAGCAGCCAGTTTTTCTGTTCTGCTCGAAATTGGCATATTTAAAGCATTTCCCCGCCCTGCGGCCACCAGCTTCGTATACTCTCCCGCCCCCCACCCACACTCTCCACTCACACCCCGCTTACCTGCAGGGGGTAGCCGGGCGGAGAAATGCTGCCCCAGGAGCCCCCTGATCCGCGCTCGCTTGCAGAGGAGTAAAGATGCTCAGCCGTGGAATCCTGGGGAAGAGAAGGCGGCCCTGGCAGGGCAGAGAGACAGAGATGGAGGAAGGAGACAGAGCGATGGTCGGCATCCCCCCTGTCCCCCCCCCCACAACAGCCACACCACGGAAAAGACGCAGCCTGCGTGCAAGTAAAGCCTACATCAGCCTTCCCCAACCTGGTGCCCTCCAGATGCGTTGAACTTCAACTCCCATCTTCCTGTCCACATTCTCCGCACCAAGCATCACCTCTATCATACCCCCTTTACTCGCCGTTTTTCCTAAGTTAAAAAGCCCCAGGCATTGCAGCTTTCCCTCCTAGGGGCGATGCTCCAGCCCCTTGGCCGCTTTGCGTGCCCTTCTCTGCACCTTTTCCAACTCCACCATATTTATTTTTAAATCTGGTGACCAGAACTGTACACAATATTCCCATTTTTTAAAATATTTCCATTTATTTATTTAAAACATTTCTTGGCCGCCTTTCAGGGCTGCAACAATAACATATATACAGTGTGGCCGCAGGATCGATTTCTATCAAGGCAGCGTGACATTCATAGTTTTATTTTCGATTCCTAATGATCCCCAACATAGAATCAGCCACACAACGGTTCAACGTTTTCATCAAGGCTTCTGCCATGACCTCTAGAGCCCTTTCGTATCGGTACATATATGAAAGGATTACACACACACGCACACGGCTTCAGCCTTGCTTTTTTACACTCTACTTTGAAGAAATTGCCTCCGCGGCCAATGATCAGCTTGAGGTCGAAGATTAGGTTCCCAGCTAAGCCGAGGCAGGCGAAAGCTTTCTGCTGGAACATCGCCACCCAGTAGGTGTAAGTTATATGGGGGGGCCATGCATCCCAGCTCATGTACAACGGCCGTCTTGGTAGAGCAAGGCCCGCACTCAAGACTCTCGTCCTAGAACCTCTGCTCCCGCCCCTGGGCAGAGGTCTCCTCCTATATTCCCCGCATAGAATCAGCACTCCCACATCCTTGCCGTGTTCCTGCGGTCCACCAATACAGCCACTAAGTTGCCCCACAGAGGCCAGAAATGTAATCCTGTTAGCCTGGAGTATCCTGTTGTCACCCTCGAAATTTCAGTAGCCAAAAGGAAGCAGAGAGAAGCTCTTTCCTGTGCTGGGTGGGAGGCTACAACTCCCAGCATCCCCCAGCCAACCACAGGCCACAAGTCTTCCCCAAGAACCCCCTGCAAGAGGGTAGAAAACAGACACCGCTACTCTGCCCTTGCACAGCAAGAAGAAAACTGCTAGCAGGAACACCCAACTGGCCACTAAATTCAACCAAAGTTTTGTGGGCCTTTTCCTATCCCAGCAGCCGGAGCGAGCCCAGGTCAAAGCAGTGATCCGCTTAGCTGGCTGGCCGTTCCTTCTCTCCCCCAGCAGCGGCGAACCAGAGAGATTAGAGCATGCTGGGAATATCCCTCTCTTGTTACTTGGCTATACCCAATCTCTGAATATGAGCGTTTCCCCATTTGGCTACCACCTGCAGTAGACATCAGGTGATACGTCCAGCCTCACCTCTGGCAAATCCTTCAAAAATGGCCATTTTGCAACAAGAGAGACACTGAGACACCCTAAATCCAGCGGCAATGAGTCCCAACGGTTGGTCAGTCGCTGGGTCGAGAAATATTTTCATTCACATGGATCTTTACTTTTATTGTTAAGGCAACCTAAAATAGGTTTTAGCCCAATCTCACAATCAGCATCCTACAATACACACATTACAGAATAAACTGGAATAGAAATATATATATATATACAAGTACAAAATAATTTCTAAAAATCCACAGTTATAGACCCCCCCCCTTTCTTAGGTAGCATCAAGGTCTTCTAGGGCTTCCCTAATTTGTGCTGCTTTCGCAGCAAACCTGGCCACATTTAGCATGATAGGTCTTCATGCAGCCTTTCCCAACTGGGGGCCATCCCAATGTGTTGGACTACAACTCCCAGAATCCCCCAGCCAACGCTCGAGGGCGGAAGACACCCTGCTTGCAAAACCCGCAATGAAATACAGGCAACTCGAATCAAAGCAAGCCACAAGCCAGCGCCTGCAATGGGCTGTGGCCAAGAAATTGCAATTCTAGACATTTCTCGTCAAGAGTCTTCAACCAAGAGCCAGGACAGAATAAACAGAGCTGGACTCGGAGACCTCGATTCGAGTCCTACCATTGCCACGGACAGATTATTTCCCCTCAGTCCGTGCTGCTCCTCACGTGTCAATGGCAAGAAAAGGACTAATTCAGAAGGAGCATTTCGCAAAACTGGTGAAAAGAGAGAAGTAGCAGAAAGAGGAACCGTTCCAGAATTATGCAGACACCCCCCCCGCCCCCACCAGTGTTCAAATTATTAGTACAGAGAACGGAGCCCTCCCCAAATATCCCGCCAATAAGAATCCATTCTTCGATTCAATCCTGTTAATTAGCACCGAACCAAATTACCTGGGATCAGGGGCTGGTAGCGAGGAGACGGCCCCGTCACGCTCATGGTCCCATTGGTCTCTTGGGCTCCATAGGCTGGTTTGGGGGCAGCAGGGACTGAGGCGAAACTCTTCTGGGGCTTGCAGAGCGCTGGGGTGGAAACCGTGAGGCCGGGCTGGCCTGGGATGCTCACCTGCTTCGGGGGAAGCCAGGTGGGGCCAGACATCACGAGGGAAGCTAGGGAACACAAGAGCAAAGCAAGCTGGTCTCAGAAGTTGGGTCAGAGAGGATTCTGGGAGCCAGGACTCCTGGGCTGGTCTCAGAAGTTGGGTCAGAGAGGATTCTGGGAGCCAGGACTCCTGGGCTGGTCTCAGAAGTTGGGTCAGAGAGGATTCTGGGAGCCAGGACTCCTGGGCTGGTCTCAGAAGTTGGGTCAGAGAGGATTCTGGGAGCCAGGACTCTTGGGCTGGGTTCTGTTTTCCCCAACAAAATGGGAAGTGTGGGTGGGTATATAATAATTAGACAAGCTAAAAGTTTTACCATCTGATTCACTCCCCAGCCACTCATACCACCCTAACCTTCACACACACAAACACACCTTTCTTCAGTGCCTGTGGAAACTCCCTCCACTCAGGAGGATTTTCTAGAAGGGTTTGAGAAATCCCACCTTTTATTTCTTTTTACCCAGCCTGATTTTGGGTCAAAGCAACTGAAAGAGGCCTCTGATCTCTGTCCGGCAAGCTAAAGGACACGCACCCAGCCAGAATACGATGGGAGAATAACCTGTCATCATAAAAAATGTTTCTGCTTGCTTTAAAGAGAAGATCTGGATATAAAAAGATGCTATTTACCATTCTGCTTTTCAGTGGGGTTTATGTGTTGCAAGTCACCAGGGCTCCAAAATATATTCTTTTTAAACCCTCTAATATATGGGAGGACGGGGTTACCACCACAGATGTCACCCAAAACAAAAATTGAAAGCGAATTTGCGGTGCAGCAACCAAGTATTTGGATTAGGAGACCCATGTAGATCTCTTTCTCTCTCTCTCTCTTGCTCAGCCTAACCTACCTTGCAGGGTTGTTGTGAGGATAAAATAGGAGGATGGGTTGAGAGACCATAAATGCCGCCCCATGAAGAGACAGGATAAAAATATAAGAAATGAAAATTCCTGGGAGGATTTCAAGAGAATTTCAATGGGGCTTGCAACATTTTAGGACTCTAGGAAAGGTCACGCACCCCTCGCTCGGACCATTACCTGGCTTTTGTATTCTAAGAGGGCTGATTTAGACAGCGCCTATTGGTAGTACCCCCACAACAGAAATCTTGAAGCTCATGAATGATATCCGTCCGTCCCCCACCAATGCCACAGGATCCAGGAAGCCATCTTAAGATGGCGGCACTGAGAGACGGCCCAGCAGGATGACTCCGGATGGCTCGAGACAGCAAGCCAAGCCACAAGCAGCAGAGGAAAGTGCAGGGGTGGGGGAGCAAAAAGGGTCAGTCGCCAATCCGGGAGCCGCGGAGGGATGGGAAAGGAGGGTTCTTTCCCAATCGTAAGCAAAGCCAAGGAAAACCGCACGGATCCCTTCCACAAAGGGCCATCCGTAAGAAAGCAGGCGTTCCAATAGAGGTGGCGATTAAGGAAGCATTCATTTAGCACTATCATTCCTGAACCTGAGGAATGGTCCGGAGGTGATGGACTACAACTCCCACCATCCCAGATGATGGGAGTTGTAGTCCATTACCTCGAGAGGGACCTCAGTTGAGGGACGGTTGTTTTAGCTCTGTCAATTGAGAACGGAAGCCTTTGAAACACGCTCTCAAGCCAGGTGAGAAGGCAGGCTGGCCCCGATACACCTATTGCATGGGAGGGGGGTGGTTTCATCTTTGTAGTCCAATTTGGGCAAACTTCCTAAAAGTAAGATTTTGCCCCCTACCCCGATCAGCCTCTTCTCCCAGGTCCCAACACTTTTGTTTCCCAAACAAATCATGCAGGGGGGCTCAGGAAGCCGCCCACTCCCCACTTAGCTCCACCGCCAGGCCCTGCGCTGGAAAGGAAAGGCGCTCTGCACATGCTCCGAAGCAGTCTGTCCTTCCACTGTAGCCATCCCCAGTTCAGATTCCCGGCCGAGACAGAGCTCTGCCGCACCCCACTTCCCCACCAGAGAACCCAGGAGTTCTGCTTCCAAAGCTCTTTCTCTCCCCCCCCCCAAGACCCCCGGTGTCCCCTTCCCATGATTCAGCATTGGACCCAGGAGTCCTCAGGCCGGGGGTGGAGTTGGGGGCTTTGGGCCTTCCACTTTCAGGAGCGCTGATACCCCAGAAACGCGGGGAGGGGGGCGGAGGGGAAGCCCCCTATCCGCCCCAATGCAGTGGGGGCACAACACAGAATAAGGGGGGAGGGAGTCGGGGTCGCCTTTTCCTAAACCATTTGGAAAATACAGAAATAGCGCGGGGTGGGGAGGGGGAGAGAGAGAAAGGGAAGGGTCCTAGGAAGGGGAGAGCTGATCCTTCAAGGGGGGGGGCAAGTGACCCAGCCCCATAGAGGGGGCCGGAGCCCCCCTTCCTTCCCCCGCCCCAAAGGCTGCATCGGACTGTCCCACCCCCCACCCCCCACCGCCTGCCTGCCACAATGCCAGCGGGAGGGTGGGGCTCACCTGATCCCAGGCACGGCGGGCAATCGGGGCGCGCGAGCCCAGCGGCCGCCCTCCGCCTTGGTCCCCCAGCGCCGCCGGTTCGGTCCCCGCCCGGCGGAGCAGCAAAGGAGGAAAGAACGGAGGAAAGTTTCTTTCAAACTTTTTTTCGTCCAAAAAGAAACTTTTTTTTTTAATGGACCCCCGGGTGACGTCACCGCATTCCAGAGCGTCACGTGGAGCCTGGGAATTCCTGCCACTTCCGGTGGGGGGAGGAATGAATGGGGCGGGGGGCGGGGCGGAGGCCTTGCTGAGGTGGGGGGTGGGTTTGGGGGGTTGTGTTGGATCAGCTGCTTCCACGCCTAGGTTTCCCTGCAAGAGAAGTTCTTCTGCCTAGTGGTTAGAGCACTTGGGTGTGGACTCCTGAATCCATTGGAACTAATGGGTTAAAGCGGGGTGGGGGGGCAGGACTCCTGGGTCCTCGAGGGAAGGAAGATTGGTCTAGTGGGGTTAACACGAGAGGAGAGAGAGAGTAGGACTCCTGGGTTCTCTTCTTGGGGAGAGGGCTGAGTTACACTCAGCAAGGCTTGGATTCCTGGCCTGCTTCTCCGAGGGCAGTGGGGTTGAGTGGTTAGAGCCCCAGAGGGGGGTAGGCGCCTGGATTTCTTTGCTCCGCCTTGGGAAGGAGTGAGAGAGAGCCCAGGAAAGGAGCGGGTGGGTCGGTGGGCATGAGGTGGGGTGAGATGAGAGCCGGGACACCGGCCCCTCTTCCCCAGACGCTGCCGTGGCATCGCCCGGAGGTCTGTGAGGCAGAGTTGCGTGTCTGAGTCGGGGCAGGGCATGCTAGGCGCTGGGTCTGGCGGGCGTGTTGCTGCCTGCCTGCTCTGGTGTGCAAAGTGATCCCAGCCCCCTGTCTCTCCTGCGCCGGCCTCCTCCCCACCCCACCCCACCCTTGAACCTGTTCTCTGATGCTACAGCTCAGGCCCTGGCACATAGGAGCTGTTCACAAAGAAACAAGGGCATGTACAGAGTGCAAAAGACCCTCGCCTCCGTATGTCCGGAATGGCTTTGGGCTGGCTAGGAGAGGCTTTGCGGGGGAAGAAGATGCGATCCAGCCCATTTAAGCCCCCGCACCTCTTCTTTTAGGCAAGGAACACATTTCCATCCCAAGCCTTGGCTCTTTCCCAACCTTATCTGCTTACAAGGGTTCCTTATCAAACTTGGCAGTGGCTCAAATATTTAATAGACACTGAAAAACCCAAACATGCAAATATCGTTGTTGCTTGAAGCACCGCAGCTGGGATGAGCCAGGGAGAGATTGGTGGGGCAGTACAGTGGTCAGAACACAGGCTGGGAAAGAGGGTCTCTGGGTGGAGGTGGGGAAGGAAAAGGGTAGGGGGGCAGGATTAATGGGTATGGGGCAAAGCCAGGGAGATGGGTGTGCCCCCCAATCTCCAGCCACTTTGGCACCAGTGTGGTCAACCACTCAGGATCAGAGCCTCTGTCCTCCCAAATCTTCTACAGCAGGCGTCTATTTTTAAGGCCTGCCACGCCCCGTTGGCTGCCACAGTGTTCTGTGAAATCTGAAATCTAAATATAATGCGAGCGCTGGATTGGCAGAGGGTCATGGACTGCCCTTGGCTATTTCAGACCTCGGGAGCGTTTCCCCACCCACAGCTTGGTGGCTGAAAAGTCGCAGTGCTCAGCTTTCTGGCATTACCCCCTCCCCACTTTACTCCTCCAGCATGCGTCCTCCTGACGTGTTGGACTACAAGTCCCACCATCCCGAGCCAGCATAGCCAGGGGCGAGTTGTATCTCAACATATCTGGCGGGTGCCCAGTTGGGGCACACTGCTCCGGATACACTGCTCCCAACAGCACCCCCTGTTGGGAAACTGGGGGTGGGGGGTGCGGTTATTCTTGTGTTTATGGGGCCGTTGATTGCATGGTGTGGAGAGGGAGGCATTTTTCTCTTTCATAGAATAGTAGAGTTGAGTCCAACCTCCTGCTCAATGCAGGAATCTACCCTGAAGCATCCCTGACAGTTGGCTGTCCAGCTGCCTCTTGAAGGCCTCTAGTGTGGGAGAGCCCACCACCTCCCTAGGTCATGGGTTCCATTGTCATACTGCTCTAACAGTCAGGAAGCTTTTCCTGATATCCAGCTGGGAACTGGCTTCCTGCAATGTGAGCCCATTATTCTGCGTCCTGCACTCTGGGATGATCGAGAAGAGATCCTGGCTCTTCATACCAGAATCCGAATGGGTCACCCCATGAAGCTGATTGGCAAAAGATTCAGGATAGATAAAAGGAAGGACTACTTCCCACAATGCATTGTTAAACTATGGAATTCACTTCCACAGGAGGTATCGGTGGCTACCAATTTGGACGGCTTTAAAAGGGGGGTGGACAAATTCTGACAGAAGGCTGTCGATGGCTACTAGTCCTGAGGGCTGTGTGCCAACTCCAGTAGCAGAGGCAGTAAGCTTGTGTGCACCAATTGCTGGGGAACATGGGTAGGAGGGTGCTGTTGCACCATGTCCTGCTTTGTGGGTCCCTGGTCGACAGCTGGTTGGCCACTGTGTGAACAGAATGCTGGACTGGATGGACCCTGGGTCTGATCCAGCATTAGGGCTCTTTTGATGTTCTTACGGTGGTGGGGAATATTTTATTGCAAATGTACAGTTTGGAAAGGAATTTTATGGGTGTCTCTGGAAGTGTGTGGGCTGCAGTAGTCCCAAGGTAGAGTCGGAAGGCAGAATCTGCGTGGCTTTGCGTATCCAGCACGCTTTTGGTGCTTTGGTCTGATCCTGCAGGGCTCATCTTTAGTTCTCTTGGTTGCAGGTGCTAACATATTTAAGGTGCAATCCTATGCATATTTAGACAGTCCTACAACTCCCAGCTGGCATACTGTGAATGGAAGGGTTTTTTCCCCCTGCCTAAACATTCATAGTCTGTCCTGTACTACTTGAACTGGGATTGCCAACTGACCAGAAAAAGGCCAGGCCTACTCTTCCGTTCAAGAGCAGCCTGGTCTGCAGGAATCCGCCGGGGAAACTGTTTGTAACACAAGCACCTGCTCATGTCTGTGCGTTAAGCTAATAATGTTGAAGGCACAAGAGCATAGCCCAGTAGGAAAGTTGGCAACTCTAGCTCTAAGGCTTTGGGGATGTTGTCCTTAAACAAACCTCCACTGAAAGGCCTCCGCTGGGGTCAGCTCAGGGCTGTTTTTGTGCTTTCCATGGGTTGAGGAAGAGATTGCCGACCGATTTATATGCCATTTAATTGCTTATGTGATGTATATTTCTCATCGGCACGCAGAGTGATTTACAGCCAATATTAACAGTAAGAATCATCGGTAAAAAAAAATTAGCAATAATCACAGCTACGGTTGCCAACCTTTCCCCCCCTACCACCACCCCAGGCAGAGCTCCTGTGCCGCCTAATGGCTGTTAATAATAATGACAACTGCTGCATGGCAGGTTGGGATTCAGCAGGTGGAGTTCCACTTGCTGGTTTTTCTGCTTGCTGTGCAGATCGTTAAAGGCACAGGAGCATTCCCTGGGGGGAAATTTGGCAGCCCAGTTCACAGTCCCTCCCAGTCTGTTAATATCTGGCACGTGCCCATTAACAAAGGAGCAATGCTAAAATGCCGAGACTGCTCTCTTTCCAGGTATTTTCACTCCCCCCCCCCCCGACTTGTAACACTTTCTAGTATTATGTCAAAGTTCCGGTGTTGGGATTGAAAGTAGGATCCGGGCCGAGCGTTGGCCGTGATGCGTCCCTGCCTGTCTCCCCTCCTCTTATTGCAGTCGTTCGTTTCCTGGTGTGATCTGTCTTTCTCGCTCCTTTCCTGAGCATGCTGTTGTCCCTCCTGCACCTCTGTGGCCTTTAGTTGCACGCATGATGCCTCCCCGCATGTCTGGGAGCTCCGACAGACAGATCTGTTACGTAGGGTGACCCTATGGAAAAGGAGGACAGGGCTTCTGTATCTTTAACAGCTGCATCGAAAAGGGAATTTCAGCAGGTGTCATTCCTATGCATGCAGCACCTGGTGAAATCCCCCCTTCATCCCAACAGTTAAAGCTGCCAATGTCCTGCATAGTGTGACCAGATACAAAAGAGGGCAGGGCTCTTGGAGCTTTAACAGTTGTGATGAAGAGGAAATTTCACCAGGGGCTGCATACAGACAAATGACACCTGCTGAAATTCCCTTTCCAATGCAACTGTTAAAGATACAGGAGCCCAGTCCTCCTTTCCATAGGGTCACCCTAACAAAGAGCCACACAGTGGCCTCAATTCAGTCACCAGGGATAGATGGTTTTAAAGTGTTTTAATGTCAGCTATTTTATGTTTATGGTTTTAAATTTTGTGTATTGACTTTTTAGTGTTAAATCTTTTAATTTTTGTAAACCGCCCAGAGAGCTTCGGCTATGGGGCGGTATATAAGTGTAAATAATAATAAGAATAATAATAATAATAGTTGTATAGAAAAGGGAATTTCAGCAGGTGTCATTTGTATGTATGCATGTAGCACCTGGTGGAATTCCCTCTTCAGCACAACGGTTAAAGCTGCAGGAGCCCTGCCCTCTTCTGTATCTGGTCACTCTAGTATAGCTCCTGCAGCTTTAACTGTTGGGATGAAGAGGGAATTTCACCAGGTGCTGCATGCGTACAAATGACGCCTGCTGAAATTGTCTTTTCTCTATAACTGTTAAAAACACAGGAGCCCAGTCCTCCTTTCCATAGGGGCAGCCTAAATAGTCAGCACTCACTACTTAAAACCTATTAATTTTAGTAAAACTGAACTCAGCTTAAAGGCCCGAAGCCTGTCCAAATAAAACCATCTTCTCCTGCCAGCAGAAGGACATCAAAGATGGAACTAGCTTGATCCGATTCCAGAGTCTAAGGCCATATGAAATTCACATGGTTGGAGCACAGAGCTTTTGGGAACAGAACATTCAGAGTCCATTTTCCCCTCTCCCAACCTTGGAACTGAGAACTCATCGGATCTCCTTGTGTAGCTTTCTTAGGGTGGTGGGACCTCTCCAGATGTGGGGCCGTGGCAAATGTCCAACCATGCCGCCCTATGGAGCTGGCCTTGGGGGCAGGGAGAAAACCCCAAATCAAATTGAAATCCTAGAGGACTTGCTCATAGGGGATTCAAGGTTCTGCTATGGCAGGAGCAGCCAGTAGAGAACATCAAGTATGGAGCCACGCTGCGGCTGAGCCCCCTGAGCTGTTTTCAAGGCCAGACCTACGCCAAGCAGAATAAAACACTCTGAAAACGGTTTGAAAGCTGTATGTGGAGTGTGTCCTGGCCCCCAACAGTTGTCAATACTGCTATAAACCATTTTAAAGCAGTCCTGTAGATCCTGCTCAAGTCTTCTCCATTACAAAGAGGGAGATTTGTCGCCAAGCATATGCAGAGTGCCTTTCACTCTCTCTTTTTCTGCCCCTGATTGGACCGCCCTTGGTAAAAGAGGGTACCTGCCTCCCCCCTACATCCCTGCCCCACCACCTGTGTCTCTGAGATTTATGGCGAAGGAATTCCGAGGCAGAGATTGAGACGTCTGAGGCGGACCCGGCACCCTCTTATTACAGACCCATCTTTCTAGAACTGGGAGTGTAAAACCGAGATCTGGAGACAGTCTGGGAACGCTGGGGAGATCACGGCGTGCAAGGGAGCCACCTGCTGTCCAACAGCTGGTAAAGGAGAGCGGGGAAACTCCGATCTCTTCTGTTCGTGGTGTTAGAGTAAAGCAAGTGTTTTGAGTTCTGCAAAACTGTCAGGCGGGCGCTTGGAAAATTCTGCCGAATGAAGCGTTCGGTGACTCCCAGAAGCTTGCAGACTCCCTCACCACCGCCCCAGTTGTTCCAATGAAATCATTCTACTTGCCACTCCAACGCCTGTCCTCAGAAAGCATTCCTCATCTATTAATAAAGCGGACCTGAAGGAGATTTGAAATGAAAAGTACAAAAAGGAAACAGGCAAACTCAAAAAAAGGCTGTCAGATTAAAATGTAGTTGCCTAAGTTTTTATCCCCTGCGAGTGAATTTCTTTCCCCTGCTTGGGGGGGATGCCAGGTTGTCAGTGCAGATACTGAGCTCTGAAGCAGGTAATGGGAAAGAGAGTGCCTCTGAGCACAAACAGACTGCTGCACAGTACCCAAGTTGCACGTCTGGGGTCAGGAACCCCAGGGCATTGCAGTAAGGAGGGGTCACATCTTGGCAGGCCTTGAGACTCAGCACTTCTGTAAGACAGGATTTCCCTTATTCTCCTCAGGAGGTGGTTAATTTCTAGACAGAAAGTTGCTGGAGTTTAAAAGAACAACAACAAAAATCCACTTGGAAATCCTCTCTCCAATCCCAGCGGTATGAGTGTGTGTGTGGGGAATTGAGAAGGAAACATACTTGGCACATGCTCAGAGGCACTTGGCCTTCAAGATGACTTCACATATTCCAGGCCTAAGGCCTGGTGATCAAAGAAAAGGTTCCGGTGGAACGGGGAAGGGTGTCTGCCACCCCCAGCGCTCCGATTAAGCCTCATCGCTTGGCTCTGCCTAAACCCAGAGCCAAAGGATCAGAAACGGAGAAGGGAAAATGGCCTCATGCAGGCAGGTGTTTCCTCTCCCAGGCCACACACACCTCCACCCTCCATGCTCGGCCTCCAGGCGGTGCCGATAATGCAAGGAAGTGAGGGGACAGAACAATGCGAAGCCAGGACCGGGCCCGTTTTGAGCATCCTGCAGCGGTAGGCTTGGAGGGCTTTGAAGCAGGATCTTTGAGGCCTTTGGCAAAGGTTGGAGGATTGTCGAAACGCCCAGCACCGGTGAGTCACGCATGCTCCCATCTTGGGGTGGGTCGAGACCCAGCAGTGGTGCTGAGCATGGAGATTTCCTGAGTTCTAAGTGACTGGACCATCCCTTTTCCTGACAGCTCTATAAATACACCCTTCCACCCCATTGCCCCCCCTCCCTCCTTCCCAGGGCAGCTGAGCCAAGCTCAGCTAGGAAGGATATGACTCCCATTTCCTTTCCCGTTTGCCCCGGCCTTATAAAAGGGACCTCCCAGGCCTGACTGGTTTTGAGGCTGGTTCTCGGAGCTCTGGGACTCCAGAAGGGACAGGGGGGTCCAGCTGGATCTCTGCCCCCCTCTCCACACAGCACCGCACACCTGCTGGCAGGAACAGGGTGGACACGTTCTCAACTGGGGTTCCAGAGAGGTCCCTGCAGGACAGGGGTGAGTGTCCCAGGCTAGGATTCCTGGGCCCGTGCAAAGGGAAGTGGGTAACAGCAGATCTCCTGCGTTTTTTTCGGGATTAGGTGATGGGGTCCGGGGTGTGTGTGTGAAGGGCAGGGTGCTTGGGAGACTCCTGGGTTTGCTTTTCTCTAGGCAAGGGGATGATATAATATGTATGTGTTTTTACACCAGTGGAGGTGGGTGGCTTCGGCGTCAGCGGGGCAGTGAATCCGCTCCGTGTTTCAGTCGGAACCAGGCAGAAGTCTAAAGGAGCGATCCAAGGTGCAGCTCCTTTAGAGTTCTGACTGGTTCCGGCTGAAACCCGGAGAGGATTCATTGCCCCCATTGACACTGGAGTCACCCGCCTCTACTGCTTCACACACTCGTAACCCCATCCCAAGAATCAGGACAACTGGATAAGAGCTACCCTTGCTTGAAACAATCTGGACCGTCTCCACTCTGTGGGTAACTGGTTGTCAACGCTGAGATGGGATGCAGCTCCTTTGTTAAAACCACTTTGGGATTTGCTCACTGAGAAGCAATACATTTTGATGGTGGTGGTGGTGGTGCATGAATCCAGGGCTCAAGTTTTCCTTCCAAATTCTTTTGTACCCCTTTCATTTCTATTCGGAAACCAGCCTTGCATAGAGCTGTGTAAAATCATCAGAGCTCCACTTACTAGCATGACATTTCTAGAAGACAGGAGGCTATTCCGAAGGATTCTCTGGCGTCCAGAACACACCCTTTCCAATCCGGTGTGTGTGCAAATAGACTCGTTTAGAGGGACTCAGATAGGACAGAGGACGAGAGTTGGTGGGTTTAGACCTGGGCGTCCCGGGAGGCTACGCTTGAAGCAAAAATATTGGGAAATGGGGCGGAAGCATTGCAAGCCGGCTCACCCTGAGACCATCTCTCTGTTTAGTTCAGTGGTCCTCCAGGGATTACAAACATAAGTACGTGAGAAGAGCCCTGTTGGATCAGAGGAGGGGCCCATCTAGTCCAGCGTTCTGTTCACACAGTGTCTGACCAGCTGACGACCAGGGACCTACAAGCAGGACACGAGTGCAGCAGCACCCTCTCACCCATGTTCCCCAGCCACTGGTGTACATAGGCTTACTGCTTTGGATACTGGAGGCAGCACTTAGCCATCAGGACCAGCAGCTATTGAGAGCCTTTATCCAACCCCCTTTGAAGGCCATCCAAATTGGTGGCCGTCACTACATCAAACAGGACCTCTTTCCTAGGCCGACTGGGGGATGCAGAAGGTCCCAGGTTCAAAATCCCACCACATGCGAAGCGTGTGCTTGACCATGAGGGATGATCCTTCCTAGAGGTCTAGAAGTGATGGTGTGAGCTAGGAACTTCTGAGTTCGTTGTGAACTCAGTGAAGGGAAGAATGACCTGGGGCACCATCCATCAGCCAGAGAAGGGACAGCTGCAGGGAGCTTTTCTTGCCCTTTCCTGCCTTTCTCTCTAAGAACTTTGAAGCCAGTGCCTGGCTCTTGCTGTTTTCCTTCTCCCTCCTAATCCCTTTTCCTTTTGGGCTGTGCTTTTGTAAGATGCTTTGGATGGCCTGGACTCCTGGGTTCAGTCCCTGCTCAGGGCCATGTCCCTGGCATTGTGCCTGGACTAGGTAGTCCTGAGCCCCTTCTCATTCTGACTTCTCCCTTTTGACGATTTCCCAGGCACAATGGCTGGGCCGGGCAACCAAAGCTACGTGCGTGAATTCACCCGTCACTCTAGCGATGTCCTGATGAACCTGAACGAGCTGCGGAAGCGGCACATCCTCACCGACGTCACGTTACGGGTGGGGGGCTGCCCCCTCCAGGCTCACAAGGCCGTCCTTACTGCCTGCAGGTGAGAGCGCCCCTCCTGTCTCAACGGCCGCAGGTTGGTGCGCACGTGTGTGGCTGCGTCAGGCTGAGGAGTCCCACCGACCACATGCGGTGGTGGTGGTGGTGGGGAGACCTGTGGCCTGTGTCTGTAGAACCACAGGTGGCGATAGCGGCTGCCCGGGTGAGGGACCCATTGCTAGGAAACAGAGGTCCAAATGGTTTGTTCGTGCAGCAAAGCACATGTGGCCTTCCTTGTAACATAGCCTTCCCTGCCCTCATGCCCTCTGGATTTGTTGGACTACAAATCCCAGCATCCCCCAAGGAGGGCTTGCTCCTTTTGTACATGTGGAGAGCATGGGTGGTACCTTGCTGTGGTGGGAGGACACCAGATGAACCATGGATGGAGGGGCTAGCCGTGTGTCAGCAGGAAAGCGTGGATTCGTGGCACGGTGGGAAGGCACCAGGTTCAGTTGTCACAGGGATATATCCACATACTCTGAAATGGATCCTCCAGCACCACGGTCACTCGTGGGTCATGACCTGCAAATGGCGCCATACGTTCTGCATAGCATGTGGGCATGGCCAGCAGGCCTAGAGCATGCTGGGAATTATGGCCGCTTCCCTTTTGGATGCACCCCTCTCCTCCATGACGCTGCCACGGCATCTGTGAGAATGAGGCCTGCCAGGAAGGGTCCTTCTCTTGACGGCTTCCGCATCTTTCCCTTTCCCCCAGTGGCTTTTTTTACTCCATCTTCCTGGGCCAGGGTGGCCACGAAGTGAGTGTGCTCACCCTGCCCAGCTCCATCGAGCCGGCTGGCTTCCAGGCCCTCCTCGACTTCATGTACACGTCCCGCCTTCTCCTCACCCCGGGTACTGTGCCCGCTGTCCTTGCCGCGGCCTCCTACCTGCAGATGGAACATGTGGTGGAGAGTTGTCATCGCTTTATCCAGGCCAGGTACGTAGGGCCAGGTTGGCGGGAGAGGAATTGGGACTTGGGTACCCTCTACCGCTCCACTTGCATATGGCCAGCCTTTCCCAACCTGGGGCCCTCTAGACGTGTTGGACTACAAATCCCAGCCTCCCCAGCCAGCAAAACTGGCTGGGGAAGCTGGGATTTGTAGTCCAACACGTCTAGAGGGCCCCAGGTTGGGAAAGACTGCATTAGGTGCTTTGCTGTATCCGAATGCAAGACAGAATTCTGGCTGGGAAACTGAAGTGTTGTTCTATTATCTACCCCTTGAAATTATAAAAACATGCATGCCTCCATGTTCCTGGTGAGAAGCTTCCAAAACAACTGCCGACAAAACTGAGACAGTCTCCAAATAAAAGCATAATATCCCTTTAAAACAGCAGTTGGAGTGGAAATGGAACTGTAACCAACTAGGCTGAGCAGATAAAATCCAGGTCAGGGCTCATGTAACTTTAACAGTTGTAGAGAAAAGGGAATTTCAGCCAGTGTCATTTGTGTGCAATTAGTTCCTGGTGATATTCCCTCTTCATCACAACAGTTAAAGGTGCAGGCACTATACTAGAGTGACCATATACAAAAGAAGGCAGGGCCCCTGCAACTTTAACTGTTGTGATGAAGAAGAGGGAATTTCACCAGGAACTAATTGCATACAAATGACACTGGCTGAAATTCCCTTTTCTCTACAGCTGTTAAAGTTAAATGAGCCCTGACCTGGATTTTATTTGGTCACCCTATAACCAACGGAAACGAAACCAGGGCTACGCAGGGCTGGAGTCCACTGGCCAGTTCATATATGGTCATAAAAAGCTGTCCTGCACTGGGTTTGGGTCTTGGTTCCTCTAGCTCAGCCTTGTAACCCCAGGCCTTTAGGCTGAAATCCTTTCCCAACTCTTCCTGGAGATGCCAGGAATCAAACCTGGAATATTTTATATGCCAAACACAGAGCTACAAACTTTCTACTTCCTATACAGGAATTTCCTTTCTCTCTCCCCCCCCCCCCACCTCAATTAGAAGCGTGCAATTTGGGGGCAATCCTGGAAAAAACAAGGGAGCGATGCTCTTTCATTCCAAAGAACAATGATCTTTTAATCGCTTTTATCCTTTTCTGATTCCTGCAGCTATGAGCGGGTGACCTTTTTCTTAGCTCCGCCGGACCCTGACTCCCTTTGCCACAAATTCCAGCCCCTTGGAGAGGAAGGGCGATCCAGTGTGGCTGGTTTTCCAAGACAGGTACAAGACCACTCCACTATGGGGTCCCCGCTCCCCAGATCCTACTCCTCCAGAGACAAGGATCTGGAGTCCGTGATGTCTCCAGGAACTGGGGACCAGTCTCCTCCCGGCCAGCCGGCCTCTCCTGGCGAGTCAAGCGGCTGCGCCCCGACCCCTGACCCCAAAGCTTGCAACTGGAAGAAGTATCGCTTCATCGTCCTCAACTCTCTTCTCTGCGAGGGGCGGCAGGAACCCCCTGAGCCCCCAAGCCGGGCTGGCTGCGACGAAGACACTAGTGGCTCCGAAAAAGGAAGCTCCCTTTGCAGGTCAGGACTGGTGGGATATGTGGGGGCTTTCGGGAGGGGTTTGAGCCCCCTGCCACCTCTCATTTTGGGAGTGGCAGGTTCATAGTCTCCTGTTAGGAGGAAATCTGGCACATGTTCCAAACACCAGGATCGTGTGAGGTGGTCATTGAGGAGAGTGCCTCTGAGCGTATCTGGAGTGCCTTTCCTTATCTCAGCCTTGTACTTTGCATGCAGCCCCTGCACATGTTTCACATTATGGGGCTAAGCCTCTGCACATGTGCAGAGTGCCATTCCATCCTCCGCCTTGTGATTGCATGCAGCTCCCATTCCCCCAACTTTGTGCTGGACTACAAATCCCATCCTCCTCAGCCAGCATGGGCAGTGTGTGTACTCCTTCATGTTTGTGGAATATGAGGACTGTTGTGGGGGTTGTTGATGTTGGTGTTTTAGCTTTTGCTTTCTTTCGTGGTCTACTCTCTGCTGCCTTTAAGTCGGCCAGAAAAAACACAGAAATTGCACAGAAATTGTCTATTGTATGGCAGTAAAACAAGAAAACCCCAGTTCACAAATTTAAAATCTTCAAAGCCACAACACACAAGGAAAAAGCAACGGGGAGGGAAGAGGAAAAATAAAACTTTCAACAGGGCTGTTGGAACAGTCATGCTCCCACCTCTCATCTGCTCCTGTGCAGCCTGATGGAGTGACTGTTGGTGATGACTGTTGAGCCTGAGGCAGAGAGAGCTCTGGTTCCAGCAGGCCAGCCCCAGATTCAGCCAGGATGTGACCCACCTTCCCTCTTTCCTTCCCCAGGCTGCCTTCACCTCAGCCCTGTTGCTCCATCTGCAACCAGCCACCCCCTCTGCCTTGCTCACATCCTCTGGAGGACATTTCTGCGGGTCAGGGAGACCCCTGCAGTACTGGTGAGTTGGGAGGCAGGAGGGCAGCAGCTGGTGGCTGGCATGTTAGGGAAATGGAGGTCTGTAGGGTCAAAGGATTAAACAAATACCTGGCTTGGCAACCGTACGTGCAAAGAGGATCTTGGAGTTGTAGTCAATCGCAAGCTGAATATGACTCAGCAGTGTGATGCGGCTGCAAACAAGGCAAATGCAATTTTAGGTTGCATCGATACACGAAATGAAGTCCTATGAGGAAAGATGGCAGGAGCTGTTTAGCCTTGAGAAGAGGCTGAGGGGGACATGAGAGCACTTTTCAAGTACCTCAAGGGTCGTCACACAGAAGAGGGTGGACTTGGTAGCCTCAATGGCATCTTTCAGGTCTATGATCCATCTGGAGGGGTACACATTGCCCACACCTGTATTAGATGCTCAAATGTAAAACCCTGACAACTGACCCAAGGTGGGGAGACTGAACCCTTACCTTGGAGCCACTAAACCAGACTCTGCAGGAGATCTCTCTTCCCTCCTTATTGAAACCTAGTGGTTGGGGGATCCAATACTGATTGGTTTCCTCTCTTAATTCCAGCTCACCTGCCCAAAGCAATCCTGGGTGAGTCTGTATTTCAAAGTCTAACTGTTTCGTGGAACTTTAACAAAATTAAGATTTTGTTTTGAATCTGGATTTTACTGTTAGCCATCTTGAGCACCAGTTCTGGGTGGAAAGGTGTGATATAAATGTAATAATAATTTAATAATAATTTAATTATCATCATCTTCATCATCATCTAGGATTCTCCCAAAGGCTGCACAGGGAGGGCCTGACCTGAAAGTAGATGATGCCCACCCCTTTGCTGAAGCTAAGCTGTTGTGGAGCTGGTCAGTGCCTGGATGGGAGGCGGCACTTGAGAACTCTCCCATCAACTCTGCCTTGTATTAGATTAATAATAAATAAATTAGATACACATAACATATTTATACACATACATATTTATTAATTCATTATAAATTACTTAAATAAATGGTGAGGTGGGGAGTCCAATACTCTGCAACAAAGGGGTTTTTTCCAGAGTTCAGCTGCAATAGCTATATATGTGTGCCTTTGGGCATGTGCAGAGTGTATGTCCCTCCCCCACCTCCGACATACCCGGGATTGGGGGAAGGGATTCCAAGGCAGAATCTGTTTCTCATGCCCAGGCATGGCAGGCCTCAGACCTTTGTTCTTCTTGCTTGCCAGGCGCTGGCCCATACAACTGCAGGGCCTGTGAACTACGTTACCTCCGAGAGGAGGAGGAAGGAGGAGGAGGAGGAGGAGGAAGAGGAGGAGGAAGTGGAGGAGGGAATCTCCCAGCAGCCTCTGCCTCTGCAGAGAAGCCGTACAAATGCCACTTCTGCAACTCTGCTTTCCGCTACAAGGGGAACCTGGCAAGCCATAGATCTCTGCACACAGGTAGGAGGCTTGTCTCTGCATGCGCATAAAAAAGGCTCGATGCGTCAGTTTGCAGATTAAAGTTACTGCTAAGGTTAAGAGTCAGGCCTGTGGGGTTAAGGACGTATAGGGCCGTGCCCCTCCATTTACTAGCGCTGCATCTCTCTCTCTCTAGAGCGACCCCTAATCTTTGGAACTCCCTGCTCAGGGAAATTGGTCTGTGTCGCTTCTGCAGCAAGTTGAGGCATTTTGGCATCCAGAGGTTTCTCTTGCCTAATTGGATGATGACTGTTCTCCAATTGCACCATGGTGGCTTCCAATCCTGTCTTTTCTTTCTTTTTATTCTGTTTTGATCATTGGGTTTTATCGATTGCAATTTTATACGGCTTTTATTTGGTGCATTGCTTCACACGTACTGTTACAGAAAAGTAGCAAATGTATCATCACCATCATCATCATCATCTTGTAAATCTTTAATCCAACAAAGAGAGTTTTCTCTGACCGTTCAAGTGTGCAATAGAAAAACAGAACTCTAATCCGCATATCACAAACATGTTGATTGTGGAGGGCTGGAGTTCAGTTTTTCTATTGCACACTTGAACAGTCAGAGAAAGCTCCTTTTGTTGGATTAGAATTTGACAAGTTCTTGTAGGAGAAAAGTGTCTATCTTCGCCAGGTTACCAGGTTATCAGTAATAATAATATACATACTCACCCGAAACAATCTTGGAAAATGTAGATCGTAAAACATACTGGGACAGAATGATTCATACCGACAAGAGAATACCTTGCAACTAACCAGACATAACAGTCATAGACAATAAAGAAAAACACACATACCTCATCGACCTAGCAATACCGAATGACAAAAATGTTGCTGAAAAGGAAGAGGAAAAGAGAGAGAAATATACACCCCTGGCCATGGAAGTCAAAGAACTATGGCAACAGAAAAAGGTCACAATTATCCTGTTAATCAGATCAGTCACCGGCATCACATCAAAAAACTATATAGAAAACCTCCAGAAACTGGGCCTACCAAAATACATCCACACCAACATCCAGAAAGCAGTCATAATTAAAACATGTTCAATCGTCAGGAAATTCCTGAATCAGGGAAAGACAGCATGACTAGGCAAAGCCCGTCATGTCTGTCAAGAAATACCGCCACGAGCGAGAGATAATAATAATATTAATAATAGACAGGGTAGTCATAAGAATGGGGAGACGGATGTCCACACAGTGGAGCAGTTTTGAGGATAACTGCTCCTGGCCCCAATCCCAGATGCTTCATTGCGCCGCCACCTCTCGCCTTCAGGAGAGAAGCCCTACCGCTGTGGGATCTGCGGAGCTCAGTTCAACCGGCCGGCCAACCTCAAGACTCACCTGCGCATCCATTCTGGGGAGAAGCCCTACAAGTGTGAGACCTGCGGATCGCGTTTCGTACAGGTAAAAAGGGGTTGAGGGGAGGCAGCGGCCTTCTGCCTGGGATGAGCGGCTGCAAAGAAACCCAGAAACTCGTGATTTTATTTATTTAATTATTTATTTATTTATTATTTATTTATTACATTTATATACCGCCCCATAGCCAAAGCTCTCTGGGCGGTTCACAAAAATTAAAAGATTGAACATTAAAAAGTCAATATACAAAATTTAAAACCATGAAACATAAAACAGCTGATATTTAAAACATTTTAAACTTTAAGCCTGGCCGCAAAGTCAGTTAAAACCTCAACTTAAGCTGTTAAAATGCCTGGGAGAAAATAAAAGCTTTGACCTGGCGCCGAAAAGATAACAGTGTTGGCGCCAGGCAGGCCTCATCGGGGAGATCATTCCATAATTGGGGGGCCACCACAGAGAAGGCCCTCTCCCTTGTTGCCGTCCTCCGAGCTTCCCTCCAATGTTGCTAGTGGGTATAGAGCAACCTTCCTTAAGCTTGGCACTTTCCAGATGTGTTGGACTACAGCTCCCATCATCCAGCCCTCTGAGCCTCCCAATCTGGCCCGAGTAAGGGAAGAAGAAGGCTCATGGGCTCCACCATCTTCCTCCCAGGTTGCTCATCTGCGAGCCCATGTCCTCATCCACACCGGAGAGAAGCCGTACCCGTGCGGGACCTGCGGGACACGCTTTCGACACCTGCAGACCCTCAAAAGCCACCTCCGCATCCACACCGGAGAGAAGCCTTATCATGTGAGTGGGGCAGGACGGTGTGTGTGTGAATGGGTGGGTCGGTGGGGGGAGAATTTAGGACCTTGAGGATTTGTGGGGGAAGAGAGAAGGCGCTTAGTCACAAATGATTCCCTCGGGTGCTCAAGTGTACATGTGAGAAAGGGGTTTTTTTCTTCCTTTCCCCAGAGCAGCCTTTCCCCAACCTGGCGCCCTTGGGATGGACTACAAATCCCATCATCCCCCAGTCGGGGGATGGTGGGATTTGTACTCCGACACATCCCAAGGGCGCCAGGTTGGGGAAAGGCTGTTCTAGCGCATCTCGGTTTACAAAAGAAAAATATTGAACGTTTAGAAACAGTTCTCAAGGAGAAATAGAAGAAAACACTTTCTTAACCGGATGGGCTTGGAGGAACATATGGAAGATGTTCTCAATATGTACTAATAGCCCTACAAAAAAACACATTTCTATCTTTTAGAATACGGTTAAAAGAAACTTTTTTTTTTTGCTTTTTGGTACAGCAAATTGGGTAGAAATTAATAGAGCCTGGCATTAACTCTTAGGGGAATGTGTAGATATAATGAAGCAATTGGGTCTCCCCCCCTCCCTCCACAATTCCAATAGTTACTTATTAGACCATGCTTAAAAGAAAAGAAACAAATAATAATTGCTGTCAATGACAATGGAAACAGGCTGGAGGGGGAAGACGTTTAAAATGTCGTTGTTACATTATCAGTTTGGGGGAGAAATTGGAAACCCCAGACTCCTGGGTTCCCTGAGAAACATGTAAGATAGCGGACCTGTTCAGACAACACGCTAAGCCATGGTTAGGCCGCTAACCCTTTTGCAGCGAACGGTTAGTGAGTGTGTTTAAACCGTGGTTATGTTGCCACCAGGGTTAGGAATGGTTCACGCGAAACGCTAAGCCATAATGTTTCGCTCAAAATGGTTAACCACTGTGGCTTAGCGTGTCGTCCGAACAGGGTCATAATGGAAGGTGGAAGAATGGGAACCAAGACTCTTGGGTTCTCACCCCCTGCCAAGGGAGGGAAGTGAGACCTAGTGGGTTGGAGCAACAGCCGAATAGTTGTACGCAATGAGCAATACTGTTCAACGAACAATACCGGTGTGCCTTTCCGTACGTCCACAGAGATGGTGGGTTTCACTGGGACATTCAGGCTGAGTGTTGCTCTCGTGTTTCCTGGCGCCCTGTTGACTCCGGTCTGTTCTTGGCAGTGTGAGAAATGCAACGTGCGCTTCCGCCACAAGAGCCAGCTGCGGCTTCACCTGCGGCAGAAACACGGCGCCGTCACCAACACCAAGATCCGCTACAAAGTGCTCGAGGGGCCTTACACCGCCCTCTGCTGAGCGGGCAGGGCGTTGCACCTTGTCTCCAAACCCGCACGTCCAGCGGGCTGCGAATTCCGGGGTCAGGTATTGGTGGGTGGGCTTCTCCACCGTCAGCACCTGAGATCCGGACCGTCTGGGGTTCCGCTCGTACAATATCTGATGCCGTAGGGTGGTCAGCTTTTCGTACCTGATTTTTTGGGGGGGTGCGTGTGTGTGTGTGTGTTTTGCCAGATGTAAGTTCCAAAGTGTAGACATTTCAGCAGGTCTGGAATATTTTAAATTCGGGATGGGATTCCTGGTCTGTTCCAGGCTTCAAGGAAACTGGAGCAGGTGAGAAGGGTAAGGAGTAGGAACGTGAAGGAGCAAGATGAGACCACCTCCTTTTTGCTAAAGCTCTTCAAATCCTAGTGACTCCAACTCCCTAAAACAGCATCTCCCAACCCGGTACCCTCCAGGCGGGTTGGACTGCAGCTCCCAGAATCCCCCAGCCAGCTGGCTGGGGGATTCTGGGAGTTCCAGTCCAACCCACCTGGAGGGCATCAGGTTGAGGAGGGCTGCTTTAATCCCATAAAAATCAATGGAGTAGAGAAATTGACTTGACCTTTGAGGTGTAGTCAATTTCCCTTCTAACCAAGAGGCAGCCCTAGAATGGAGCCACTAGGCTGTGTTCCCCTTTTATAGATAGAGAAGGAACCCTGAGAGCTTGTAAAAATACCCAACTCTGCAGGCAGAGCTCAATAAAAGAAATAGCAGGCTCTCTTCACCGCCTCCAGCCTATGTCTGATTATTAGCTTATCTATTACGTTTGCAACGGATGGGCTTTCTTCCTCCCCCGCCCCCAATCTGGGAAGCGGCGGTAAAGTTTGGCGCTGCCTTTGCAAAGGACGAGAAAACGCCGGGGGTGGGGGTGGCATAAAGCAAGTGGGAAGAGAAGACGGGGAATATCTAGGCTCAACCGACGGATCCATGCAGGCTCCTTCAAACTCAGGGCATGGTTTGGAAATGTGGTGCCCCCCCCCCGATGTTTTGCACTTCAATTCCCATCAGCCCCAGCCAGAGGGTCAGTGGAAAGGGATTGTGGGAGTTGTTGTCCAAATATCTGGAGGGCACTCTGTTACCTACTGCTGGGGAACATGGGTGCGAGGGTGCTGTTGCACCCGTGTCCTGCTTGGGAGCCCCTGGTTGACAGCTGGTTGGCCACTGTGTGAACAGAGTGCTGGACTAGATGGACCCTCGGTCTAATCCAGCATCAATACTCTTCTTACGTTCTTATTCCTGGTCTACCGGCAGCAGGGTGTCAGGCCAAGAATGGTTGTTTCCATCATCTTGATGAGGGGAAAGCCCCGGGGTGGATCTGCAGCGGCGGCAGGTCATTTATACGACGTAGCCATCATCACAGAGCCATCCCAGAGCATTCCCCTGAAGCTCCGATTAAAAACAATTGTATACTTACCTGAACTTTCCCCACTTGGAGTGAGGCGACATCTGCAGTCTGTCGCCTTGCTTCGGACCTGCGGTGGAGGCGTGCCCTGCCGATGGCGACCCTGATTGGTCACCATCGGCTGGACAGGAGAGGGGGCGGGCTAGCGAGCTAAATGGTCTCCGAAATGCCTCCATACTTCTCCAGCATGGCAGAAGGACGCCATGCTGGAGAGGCGCATAAACGGCAAAGAAGTTTTTTTTAAAAAAAATTAAAAAGGGGGGGTGCAGATGTGCCCTGGCGCCTGTGCAATGGTGTGTGGTGGTGCACGGGTGCGCCATTGGCAGCTCCTTCAAGCAAACCCTGCGCTTGCGCTCTCACCATGCAGATAGTGGGAAGGAATGCAAATGCGGGAAATCCAGGGCTCGCAGCACCAATGCGCCGCCGTCAAGATACGGTTTACCAGATCCTCTTAACTGGAGACACTGCTTGGGCCTGAGCCCGGGACCTTCCGCATCTCTTCCGCTCGCATTGAGGAGCCCTTGCAGTTAATGCTGCAGTGAGCATGCACACCCAGCGCCCTCCTGCACAGAACCTAAGCGAGCCACAGACTCTGACCACGTGGCTTATGAATTTGGCAGAATACCTTACAGCAGCCTTCCCCGACCCGGTTCCCTCTTGCTGTGTCAGATTACAACTCCCACCATCCCCCAGTCAGCATGGTTGGAGCTGTAATCCAACACATCAGGAGGGCACCAGGTTGGGGAAGGCTGGTTTACAGAAATGTCTTAGGCTCGTTGTGCATATGTGTGTGTTTTAATGTTTTCTGAAATAACGTCCTGTATACTTGCTCTTTTTCATTGTTTTTACACATGTTATTCTGCTGGCCAAACCTGTCTTGGGTCCGTTCATAACGCTGCATCTTTTTATGATGATAATGGTGGTGGTGGTGGTGGTGGTGGTGGTTATAATGATGTCCTTCTTGCCAATTTGCATTGCCGCTTTCTAATTTCTGGCGATCCCGCCCTTGCACTGAAGAAGATGTCGCGGTTAATGTGGTGGTGGATCCAGAGCAGGACCTGGAGAGGAGCGGGGGTCACGAGGAAAAACACGCCAAGGTCTGGAACCTCAGGCGTCTCGCTTTCCGGAGCTCTAGAAGAGGTCTGGGACCTCATCTGCTTTTGGGAGAGACATGGGTGGATCGTTAGAAGGAACAATACAAAGAAACCTGGATTCACAATGGGAACATGGAAAAGGCACATTTTCTTTTGGCTTGCATAAGCTTTTGGGCTTATCCCAGCCTCCCCCGTCCGGGGGCGCTCCAGCTGGAGCGCCCCCGGTCGGGGGAGGCTGGCTTACGCACATAGGAAATAAATGTATTTCCCCCTTCAATGGAAGTATCCGTGGTGCGTGCGGGTAAGGAAGGAAGGTTCTGGAACTGGCCAAACTGGGGTCGAACAGGGCGGGGGCCCCCACACAAGTGGTGAATGAATGTAGGTGCCTGGTCTCGCGCGATGCCCACATTTCTGGCAAACGTTCATGGGGCACAAGGCAGAGATTTTGTAGCTTTCAGTGCCAGGGAATGGTCACCAAATGAGCTGGCTCTTTGTGGGGGGAGATCTGGGCATGGTTTTTGAGGGAAGCAGGAAGATAACAGGGTGTGTTTGGATTTTTGTAAAGTCACCAAACTCTATGTCCTTATCTGGTTTCAATAAAGCTAAACTTGTTTGGGGAATGGCTTCATATTTCTAGAACTCCTTGAATTGTTTTGTTTTTAAAGACAAGGCGGTGGTCTACACCAGTGTGGTGTAGTGGTTAGAGTGTTGGACTGGGAGTCAGGAGATCCGAGTTCTAGTCCCCACTCAGCCATGGAAGCCCACTGGGTGACTTTGGGCCAGTCACACACTCTCAGCCTGGCCTACCTCACAGGGTTATTGTTGTGAGGATAAAATGGAGAGGAGGAGGAGGAGGAGGATTATGTACGCCGCCTTGGGTTCCTTGGAGGAAGGAAAAAAAGCGGGATATAAATGCAATAATAATAATAATTTTAAAAATTTGCATGACCCGTTTTTCCCAACTTTCCACTGAGGAATGAGAGTTGCTCACTCACACACACACGCACAAACACACACCAGTCCGTAGCTGAGCAAAATTTGGGATCCAGACCAGAACCCCACACTGAGATCAGAAACAAAGTCTCTCTCTAGTGGGTTTGTCAGCTGTGATTTTAAAAACAGCGAGAGAGATGGGGCAAAGTAGCTTTGCCCATCTTGGCGCCCTCCGGGTGTGTCAGACTACAATTCCAATCTAGGGTGACCCTATGGAAAAACAGGACAGGGCTCCTGTATCTTTAACAGCTGCATCGAAAAGGGAATTTCAGCAGGTGTCATTTCTATGCATGCAGCCCCTGGTGAAATTCCCTCCTCATCACAACAGTTAAAGCTGCAGGAGCTCTGCCTAGCGTGACCAGATACAAAAGAGGGCAGGGCTCCTGCAGCTTTAACTATTGTGATGAAGAGGGAATTTCACCAGGTGCTGTATGCATACCAATGACACCTGCTGAAATTCCCTTTTCTATGCAACTGTTAAAAATACAGGAGCCCTGTCCTCCTTTCCATATGGTCACCCTAAATTCTAGCTCCCATTCCTTTGAAAATGGTGGACAATCGACCATTTAGGATTGTGGCGCAACCCTTTTGCTTCCAAACCATGGTGTTAGTCACATGCAATTTTAACCTATTAATTCGTTGTGTTAAACCTAATTAATGGGCTAAAATAGATTTAACCTATCTGTTAACTGATGAAAACCTCATATAAATAATTGATTAAGAAGATTTTAAGCAGATGTCCACCTTAGACAGAGTAATAATCACAATAACGACAACATCTATGGTAACAGGAAAAAGTTACAATTATTCCATGATTCACATCAGTCACCGGCATCACATCCATTTGTTTTACAGAAAACCTCCAGAAAATGGGCCTACCAAAATACATCCACACCAGCATCCAGAAAGCAGTCATACTTAAAACATGCTCAATAGTCAGGGTACTTCTGAATCAGTAAAAAAAAAACCAGCATGATTTGGCCAAGGCTGTCATGTCTGTCTAGAAAAACCACCACGAGCGATAAAAGAGAGATAATAAATAAATAAATTAAATAAATAAATAAAACTAATTATGTATAAGCTAGAAAAGATGGGTTGGGTAAGGAAGCAAAGAACCCAATTATGCTCAAAAGGGATTTGGAGAGGGGGTTTCTTTTTTTGACATCTTTTATTGCATTACTTTTGTGGGAAGCTGAAAGATTTGTGACTGTACCTGCAGCATCTGTATTAAATAATGCATCTGATCCCAACCTGGCGCCTTCTAGATGTGTTGGACGGAAGTCCAAGACCCTGGAAGGCACCAGGTTGGAGAAGGCACCGTATCATGTGTAACCGACCACATACAGATGCACATGCAAGAGCCAGGCTGCCCTCCAACTTTCTGCCCAAGCTGAAAGACTTCCTGAGGGTTTATGCTTTCTCCGAAAACGAAGGGCCAACCAGACACTCCCTGGCCAGGCTTCCTGGCTTAACAAAAGCATCATCAGGCAGCTGCATCCTGATTACAAATTTGCGCAAACAAGTCAGTGTCTGAATTCAAACTTCCATGCTTTGTGCATGCTGCAGGAGAGGGTCGGGGCAGGCAGAGTACAGCGAGGGCTGAGGTTATAAGGCCCTGAGCCCCAGAACATTTGCTTCCGTTTTCCCTTTGCAGAGGGAGGAAGGGATTGAAAAATGGGATTGTCCTACCCATTACAGGAAGGTAGTTCCTTTTATTATTTGTAAAATCAAAGGTGCAACCATCAAGTAATGTTTGACTGACCGTCCATCCTGTTTTGGTCGGTGCAAGTAGTGGATGTACCTTTGTGCGGCTCTCCCCTAGCCCCTCCAGAGACGGATGTGGGGATTACGTGTTTCGCCGGAAACTCTTAAAGTCTGGGACAAATTTGGATATAAAACTTTTCGCCAGCGCTCCATAATTGCTGTGAAATTCCGGCGGGCCTTGCAGGGCTTCGGTCGGAGGGAGACCGCCTGAGCAGGCAGCGGTGTCAGGTGACATTAAAAGGCAGCAGAGGTGGAGACAAGTGGGCCCAATCCACTAGGAATTTCCCCTGCACAAGCCTTATTGCAATGGAGATGCGCCCGGGAGGGATTGCTCATACCCTGGAAGACAGAAACAAACTTCAACGTGATCTTGATAGGCTGGAGCGCTGGGCTGAAAACAACAGAATGAAGTTTAATAGGGATAAATGCCAAGTTCTACACCTAGGGAAAAGAAACCTAATGCACAGTTACAGGATGGGGGATACTTGGCTAAGCAATACGACAAGTAAGAAGGATCTTGGAATTGTTGTAGATCACATCTATCACATCTATCTTTGTTTTGCTTTAGAATGTTGCCAACTGCTAATTGGCTAACATGCTACTATGTATAAATAGACCCGCTTTTCACACTGCCCGTTTGTCTGTAGGACTCTCTCCATTTTTATCCTCGACCGTTGCCTTCTCCAGGAATTCATCCAGCCCCCTTTGAAAGCCATCCAAATTGGTGGCCATCGTCACATCTTGTGAATTCCTTTGATTAACTCTGCGCCGTGTGAAGTCAGCCTTCATTTCAGACGCTTGGAGAAAATCGCCAAAGCACAACGTTTTGTCTGTCCTTTTTAGCTGTTCGGAGACAAAGATGGATGGGGTTCAGGGCCTTGTGTACTTCTGGACCGTTCATAGCCTTGCTGCGATTCACGCTTCATGTACAGTACAGTGTATAGGTTGCTTGTTACGCATTCTCCCCCTGCATGCAGACTGGCTAAGCAATTTGGATTGCGCCACTTTCTTTAGCCGCCCATGTTGCGGACTCAACATCAGATCTGACTCTTGACCCCAGCGAGGTCACAAGGCGCCCAAGCTGCTTCCCGGGCCGCTGCAGGAGTTAACAGAGCGTAAGCACCGGGGAGGGGGGAAATCCCGCAATTTAGGAGCTGGATGTGGCATATTTTTGCATTCTGGTGGGTAAACATTTCCTAGGGTAGACTTAATGGCTCAAGTTCTCCATTTTCTCCTGGTCAGAATGGGCTGACTTTTGCCTTCCTGACAATGTTTAACAGGTGTCAGGAGCTGGATTAAATGGACTGTTTTCTATTGTGCTAACTGCATGATGCCTCTCCTTCAATCCTCTCCTACACCTAGGAAAAATAAACCAAATGCACAGTTACAAGATGGGGGGATACTTGGCTCAGCAATACAATAAGCGAGAAGGATCTTGGAATTGTTGTAGATCACAAGCTGAATATGAGATAACAGCGTGATGTGGCTACAAAAAAAGCAAATGTTATTTTGGGCTGCATTACTAGAAGTATACTTTCCAAATCATGCAAGGTACTGGTTCCCCTCTATTTGGCACTGGTTAGGCCCCATCTTATTGCATCCAGTTCTGGGCACCACACTTTAAGAAGGATGCAGACAATCTGGAGGGGATTCAGAGGAGGGCAACAAGGATGATCGGGGGTCTGGAAACAAAGCTCTCTGAGGAGAGACTGAAAGAACTGGGCATGTTTAGCCTGGAGAAGAGAAGATTGAGGGGAGACATGATAGCACTCTTCAAGTAATTGAACGGTTGTCACACAGAGAAGGACGCGGAATAATGGGCTCAAGTGACAGGAAGCCAGGTTCCGGCTGGACATCAGGAAAAAACGTCATGACTGTTAGAGCAGTACGACAATGGAACCCATGACCTAGGGAGGTGGTGGGCTCTCCCACCCTAGAGGCCTTCAAGAGGCAGCTGGACAGCCATCTGTCAGGGATGCTTTAAGGTGGATCCTGCATTGAGCAAGGGGTCAGACTCGATGGCCTTAGAGGCCCCTTCCAACTTTTCTATGATTCTATGAAATATGCAGTTCCTCAGCCTGGCGCCCTCCAGATGTGTTGGACTATAACTCCCAGAATTCCCAGCTAGCATGTAGTCCAACACATCTGGAGGGCACCAGGTTGGCGAAGGCAGGTGTTATACATCCTCCCCTCCAGTTTCTCTCTACTTGCTGCTCCCGCAACCGTCTCCCGAATACCTCTACGAAGGCACCTCCACAATCGTTGCAAATGCGCCCAGAAAAGCCACTAGACTGCAAGATCTTTTGTAGATTGGGTCTCTCTTTCCCATTCCTTACAAGGAGGGGTCGGATGGGGAGAGAAACAACTCCGATGATCCTTCCAAGCCTGGAAACGTGACCAGCTATCTACAAGCATTTTCCGGTTCCTGTTTGTACAGCGCCTGGCGCAGTAGAGGTTGATATATTTTTAGTTATAGCTGTAATAGTGTGTACATTGAGTTGGTCTCCTTTCTAGATGTGCTTGGCAGGAGCCCAGTTCCTCTGGACATCCTGCATTGGAGGTGGTGGCGACAAGCCAGGGGGGGGAATGGGATCTTGTCCAGAGGCTCACGCACAGCACCTCCGGATCCTTCCTCGAAGCCGGGAACCACAGGAAACAGGTGTATAGCACTAGCTCTCAGCCAAAACCTCCTCCTCCGCAAGTGAGTCATCCCATGGCAGAATGCCCCATACAACTGCCTAAGGCAGCAAACAGGCGCCTCCTTCCGGGCATCTGGACTTTCGTTCCAGTAACCTTCACGTGTTTCATACGCAGACCATGCGCTGCAGTTCCTCCAGATGAATTCAGGTTTTGCAGAAGGTGCCAGAAGACAAAGAACTAGGGTGACCCTTTGGAAAGGAGGACAGGGCTCCTGTATCTTTAACAGTTGTATTGCAAAGGGAATTTCAGCAGGTGTCATTGGTATGCATGCAGCCCCTAGTGAAATTTCCTCTTCTTCATCACCACAGTTAAAGCTGCAGGAGCCCTGCCCTCTTTTGTATCTGGTCACACTAGACAGGGCTGCTGCAGCTTTAACTGTGGTGATGAAGGGGGGGATTTCACCAGGTGCTGTATGCATAGAAATGACCCCTGCTGAAATTCCCTTTTCGATGCAGCTGTTAAAGATACAGGAGCCCTGTCCTGTTTTTCCATAGGGTCACCCTAACCAGTGGGGATGGGTGAGCACAATGCTGCTGAGATTCCCATCAGTTTAAAACCTGCACTAAGTCTTTGATCTTCGGTAGAGCGGCAAATGGAAGTAAGAAATTTTAAAAACAAATGTAGCCTTACTGGCCAATAAAATATCCCCCCCCCCCACAAAACCCACAGTTGGGCAATAGCTTTACTAGCTCTAACAAAACTTCCACAAATATATGCAAGCTTTTGAGTTCTCCAGAGCGCTTTACCAGTCTCATTGGTACAAAAAGCAGAGGGATGGGGGAAGAAACAGGAAGTCCTAAACATTTGGTCAAATGTCATTGCCACATGGCCTAAATTTAGACAGACCCAGCCAGGCCAGTTCTACACCAAGCAGGGTCTCAAAATGGAGATTTGCGGTCTGAATGATGGCATAATTGAGCCTGATGAAGCGTGCTGGAGAATCTGAAAGCTTGCATATTTTTGTGGAAATTTCGTTATATACAAATTTCCAACCCTTTCTCCAGGTTGGATGCATTTTCCTTAGCTGCCCCATATTACCAGATTGCCCTTCTCCACCCCACCCCACGGCCTGGCTTACTCAGTCTGCCCCTATCTTCAATGTGTTTAAAGACTCATCTCGTTGCTCAATCTTTCCCCATGCTATTTGCAACTTCTCCCTCGCCTCCTTCCTTCTCACTCCCTCAGTGATTGCTCTCTTGGCCTCAGCTTTTCATCTGTAAAATGGGTATAATAATAACGATCGTCATTCTTATAAAGATCACGAAGAGCGTGTGTACGTAGCGTTTTCAACACTCTAAAGGGCTAAATCAACGCTGCTCCATTTCCATCTTCATCTTGCCCATCCGGGCTCTGGGTAAAACAATTTAGACAGTTCAAACTCCCTCCTTGCTTCCATCTCCATGCTGGTAAAACTGTGCCTGTTGAATTTCTGGCTGTCATGTGTCAATTCAATAATAAAGGCACAGAAGCCCTCCTTACCCTGTCCCTCAGAGCAGCCATCATTTTAATAAACAAGGAAATAAACTCCAAAGTACATACACCATAATAGCGTAAGGCCTTTATTAGACCAACTCAAAGATCAGAAAAATGAGCAAGCTTTCGAGATTGCCATATCTCTTCATCAGACAAGGTGTTACAAAATGCAGGTTGGGAGAGATCTCGGAAACTTGTGAATTTTTGTGACCTTTAAGATGGCATAATAAAAGTCTTACACTATATAGATTTTGACATTTTTCTTAGGGCCAACATGGCTGCCTTTGCTTTTTTGTAAGGAAATTACTCAGTTTGCTTCCTCCTGCTGGTCAGGACGGATCATGGCAGGATTTGGGCTCCTCATTCATTTGTGGAGTGGGGTCTGGTGGGGACGGAAGGACACACAATTCCTCAGGGGGAACTGGGGACCGCCACCACTCAGGACGTGATTTTGAGGGCACCCAGGTCTTTGGGGGATTAATTTGGCCCATGTTCAGGATCTGACTAATCATCACATTTGGTAGAGTGACCAATTGTCAGGAGTTTCCCGGAGTTGTCCTGGTTTTTGTTCTAACCTGGTTGTCTGGGGGGATTTTCTGTGATTTTCTATAATGTCCTGAAATTACACACTTTCCCATTTAAGACTGCTATTAGTATAGCAGGGGGGAATGATGTGCTTTCCAGAGACCCTGGAAAGTGTGCTTTACTGCCCCCCCCCACTGGGTGTCCTCTCTTTTGGTTTCCCAAATATGGTCACCCTAACATTTGGGATCAAAGGCTGGAAAGTAAGGTAATTTGACCTTACCTGGTTGTGTGTGATTTGGCTAAGCCAGCAGAACAGTTTATTATTATATTATTATTATTATTATTATTATTATTATTATTATTATTGCTGAAGCTCTCTGAGCGGTTTACAAAAATTAAAAACGTTGAACATTTAAAAGCCAATATACAACATTTTAAACCATAAAAGCCTAAAAACAAACTACATATCATTTCAACTATCCAGGGGTCAGTTAAAAACACTCAACATATGCTGTTAGAGATGTAAGCACTGGCAATGTTAGGCAGCCTTCCCCATGCATTGGATGACATCTCCCATCATCCCCAACCAGCATGGCCAATGGTCAGGGAGGATGGGAGCTGTAGTCCAAATCATCTGGAGGGCACCAGGATGGGGAAGGCTGGCCTTATGCTATCCTAGAGGTGATTCAACCAACAACTTGAGTCCAGACCTCTGTGAATGTAGCTCCTGCCGAAATCAAAGTCCCCAACTAAGTTTTCCTATTGGTTTCAATGGGACCAAAGCTCAACAAACCGGTACCCAACACAATGTAGTGATGCCAGCAAACCAATCCAGTTGTGTCTGTAATGCAAGAGTAGACTAACCATATGGAAAGGAGGACAGGGCTCCTGTATCTTTAACAGTTGTATTGAAAAGGGAATTCCAGCAGGTGTCATTTGTACGCATGCAGCACCTGGTGAAATTCCCTCTTCATCACAAAAGTTAAAGCTGCAGGAGCCCTGCCCTCTTTTGTACCTGGTCACTCTAGTATAACTTCTGCAGCTTTAACTGTTGTGATGACGAGGGAATTTCACGGCAGGCATACAAATGACATCTGCTAAAATTTCCTTTTCTAGGCAACGGTTAAAAATACAGGAGCCCTGTCCTCCTTTTCATAGGGTCACCCTATCAGGAACCTTTACAGAAAATATACCGTAGGCATCCTCATTCACCAATTTGCAACTGTTCAACAATAAGCGCTGCATCTTGGATTATATTTAGGCCTTAATATTGGAAGCCACCTCTACCTGCTTGGCAAGGCTTTGTTCCACTTCCTCATGGGCTACATTCTTTGGGCCCTCTCTTCCTGTTCATGTCTGTGCCCTCCTCCCCAATCTCATCAGTGGTCAAGTATATATATATATATATATATATATATATATATATATCCCCCAGCATCAGATGTTCACCTGCAATGCAAGCTGTGATTCACTTTGGCCACACTATGCAGACAAAGGAGCGTTTGCTAGACCAGCCTTCCTCAGCCTGTGTGGGGTTGGACTACAGCTCCCATCATCCCCAGCCTGCATACTGGCTGGTTGGGGAAGGCTGTGCCAGATAGTGCCCCTCCTTACAGCCAGACCCCTCATCAAACAGACCCCCACCTTCTGTGGAGGCTTTTGGTGATAGCGACATGCATAGTGTTAACGCATGTGGCACTTAGCACAAAAGGTCATTGCCCCAAGGAGCTTCCAAGTTAAATCTAGGTTTTTGGGATGCATATACAATTCCTTGCTGCCCCTCCCAGAAGATACAAGTCCAGATTTAAAATGACCAACCGGGGTCTCTTTTGGGCTCCGGTGTTGGGGACAGAGGGCTTACGAGAGAGCCATGGAACAGAAAACTTCGGTTCACACAGCAGGCCGGTCTTTCCTGCAGGGCAGAAAGTTTTGCTGCCTGGAGTCTGAGATGCAGGCAGTTATACACACAAAGCTGTAGTCAAGCTGGGAGACAATGGACCAGTATGGGGGGAAATTACAATATTTGTTACTCCCTGTAGCTAGCAGCTCCAGGAGGAGTCCAGAGTGTTCTCGTTTATCCTGATAAGACCTAGGGTAGCATATGCTGCCCAAAACTCTGGGGGAAAGACTGTTTTTGCAGGTTTCTGCTCTCAGCCAAGATCCAAAACCAAATTTCTAGCTGGCAACTGTGAAGAAGGGGGAAAAGCCAGTCAGAAGGAAAAGTGTTTAGGGCAGTCAGTGGACAAAAAAGCGACTGCACTCTAGGAGAGGAACATAAGAAGAGTCCTGATGATGGATCAGACCAAGGGTTCATCTAGTCCAGCACTCCTGTTTACACAGGGGCCAACCAACTGTTAACCGGAGGAACAGCCCCCCCCCAATCATGGTTCTTCTTCGCCACGCTCTTACATCCGTGCTGTTTTTCTTCTGCTCTTGTAAATCAAACAAAGAATTTCTAGTTCTGCACAAAATTGTACACATTTTTTAAAAAAACTTTTATCTCAAATCAGCAACCCAGGGCCTTGCCCCTATCGCAACAGCAATTTGGCGCTACTTCAGAACTAGGCATTTGGGGAAGCGAAAGAAAGAAAGCCTTGAGCGACAAGGGAAAAGAAGGAAAGGTGTAGAAAGACAGACTAGAAACGAACCAACTCCCAATGGCCTTGAGTGTAGGCTGACCCTATGAAAAGGAGGACAGGGCTCATGTAACTTTAACAGTTGTAGAGCAAAGGGAATTTCAGCCGGTGTCATTTGTATGCAATTAGTTCCTGGTGAAATTCCCTCTTCATCACAACAGCTAAAGGTACATGCACTATACTAGAGTGACCATATACAAAAGAAGGCAGGGCCCCTGCAACTTTTAACTGTTGTGATGAAGAGGGAATTTCACCGGGAACTACTTGCATGCAAATGACACCGGCTGAAATTCCCTTTTCTCTACAGTTGTTAAAAGTTACATGAGCCCTATCCTCCTTTTCACAGGGTCAGCCTACCTGAGTGGGCATTTTAAAATCCGGCTTGCCTTTTGCTGCTTGCCTTTAAAGTTCAAAGTGATGCAGCAGCCCCAGCAGGGGTGCAGACCTGCTGTAACGTTTCCCTTCCCCTGCCCAGGCATTTAAGGGACAGGAACCCTGGTGTCCTGCGCCAGCTTTTGGTATCTTTGCTCCAGCGCCTTCCCAGAGACGGTTACGGATACATGTCCCTGGCACGCACTGCGCGAAGGGAAAGAGCGAGCCAGGAATAATAGTGATCATGTCTTAAGTGCCTAAAAGGGAAAACCAGGCCGGGCGCAATAGCAAAATGTAAAATTGAAAAGCATGCAGCACCGCAGGGTGGGAGAATCGCAGCAGCAGGTTTACAAGCGAACCTTCCTCCGCCTGGCTGCCTACACCTCTCTTTCCCAACCTGGCGCTCTCCAGATAAGTTTTGGACTACAACTCCCATCATCCCCAAGCCGGTCCCCATTATCCCTCGCTGCCTGCCTCACCCTTCCCCAACCTGTCGCTTTCCCAATGCGTCAGGCTATAACTCCCATCGGGGATGATGGGAATTGTAGTCCGACGCACCTGGAAGGCGCCACGTTGGGGAAGAGTGGCCTCCACGATGCAACCCTCTGGAATTGGGCACCCCCGCTCCACTCACCCCCCCCCCCCCCCCCCGCCATTGTTTTGCGGCTGCGCCAACCTGATCTCCATCTCCTCCTCTCTCCCCCCTTTGCAAAAGGCTTTTGAAGCCCGGGGAAAGAGGCGTGGCTTCCCGCCGCAAGCCCCTCCCCCTCTCGAAGCCTGCAAGCTTGTACCGGCTGCGTGTGCGTGCGTGGCTGCTGCTGCTGCTGTTGTGGGGGGGGGGGGCGATTCTCCCCACAACCACCACCACCACGGTAAGAAAAAAAAATATTAGGGGTCTGGGGGCGAATATTTAAAAGGTAGATGTGTATCAAATGTTTAATCCTTTCGGTTTAGGGAAGGAGGGGGGGGCTCAGATGCTTATGTCGAACCAAGGGAAGGTACAACCTCTCTCCCCCCCTTCATTTAGAAAATCCTCCCCTCATTTAGAAGATCTTTCCCCCTCCGTTAGAAAACCCATTTGGAGTAGGTGATTTTGGGGGTGTGCTGATGCATGTTTTTCTTGCGGTGTACCCTCCCCCCCACTTCGGTAGAGAGACCCTCGGAAATGAGCATCTCTCCCCCCCCCACCCCCATTTCTGAAAACATACTCAGGTTTGCCTCCAGCATTTTCTGCTTATCCTATGCTTCTGAGCGGAGTGGGGGCTCTTTGCACAACCCCTCCCCTCCACACCTCTTCTCTTGCCCCAGCCTGAAAAATTCGGAAACATCTAGATTTCTAGCCCACCTCTGCCTGGTCCAGCCAAGTCCCGCTAAATGGCCCACGTGTTTGCAGAAGGCGGGAGGAGGATTTGCAACGGCTGATCCAGGGGTGAGTATCTTGGATGGGCAAACCTCAGTAAGGAAATAGGTTTGGGGGTTGAGAGCAAAAATGGTGTGTGTGTGTGTGTTTGAAGGAAGGGGAGAGAGAGATGTTGGGGCTCAAAGGGACATGATAACTCGAAGATGGCTGCAGCGGAGGTGGGGAAGTACCAGATTTTGCACATGCTCAGAGCTACTCTTTTCTTCATATATGCCAGTGTTCGGCCCTGGGAGCCCAGCACCTGGAGATGGGCAATACCTTTATTGCTCAACTCAAATGCTACAAGATATTGCGCAAGAGCCCTGCTGGATCAGAACAAAGGCCCACCAGCTGTCAACAAGGAATCACAAGCAGGACATGGTGTAATACCCTCCTGCCCATGTTCCCCGGCAGCTGGTGTATATATAGCAGGAATTTATCTAACCTCCTTTTAAAGCCATCCAAATTGGTGGCTGTCACTACATCTTGTAGCGAATTCCATGGTTTAACTCTGCGCTGGGGGAAGAAATCCTTCCTTCGGCCTTTTCCTGAATCTCCCACCCATCAGCTTCATGGGATGACCCCTCTGGGGTCTAGTATTTTGAGAGAGGGAGGAAAATGTCTCCCTGTCCACTTTCTTCACACCATGCATGATTTTGCACACCTCTGCAATGTCTCCCCTGAGCCTCCTTTTTTCCAAGCTGAACAATCCCAGCAGTTGCAACAGTCCCTCCTGGGGGATATGCTCCAGCCCCCTGATCATTTTATTTTTCCTTTTCTGCGCCTTTTCCAGCTCGACAGGTGTGGTGTCCAGAACTGTACACAACATTCCAAGTTTAGTCGCACCATAGAGTTGTACAAGGCCAATATCCTATTGGCGGTTTTATTCCCAATCCTTTTCCTAATTATGCTTAGCACTGGGTTTGCCATTTCCACAGCCGCCGCCCACTGAGGCAGGATCTACACTCTTGCTTTAAAACGGTTTATAACAGTAGTGACAACTGTTGGGGCCCAGGACACGCTCCATGTACAGTTGTCAAACCGTTTTCAAAGTGTCCTATCCTGCTTGGTGTAGATCTAGCCATTGACAGAAAAGTAAAAAAAAAATATGCCTGAAGTAGTAGCCACTGAGGTCTGTGGCTTAGCCCCTGTCTCCAAACAGAGATTGGAGACCGAATGAATATTCATTTATTTATTTATAACATTTCTGTACCGTCCAATAGCCAGAGCTCTCTGGGTGGTTCACAACCATCAAAACCGCCAAGCGCGGCATAAAACAATGTGAAAGATAAAAGCTTAAAACCACAATATAAAAGTACAACCGGAATAAAACCTCGCAACAACGCAGAGGATTTCTGAAAACATACTCAGGCCTGTCTTTGCAAAACACACGAGGCCCTGCATGGCTGGTCCAAAGCATTTTGCTTCCTGCGACAGAAGGCAAGCTGCCCCCATTCCATGTACAAAATCTATCTGGACAAGCAGATGAATCTGCCTTCGACACTAAGGATGAGGCAAAGGCCTCCCCTGAACCTGAAGGCAATAGCAGGCTAACTTAAGCGGCACAGGGTGGAACTGGAGGGCACACAGCTCTCTCCTTGAACCCCTTATTTCTGCCCCGCAGCCTCAGCTGCCTGAGGACACCGCCTCACCCTGCCTAATGTTAGGGCTGGCCCTGGGTTGGCATACAGCAGAAGGCAATAGAAACGCGACAGTCTTTACATTAGCAAAATCGGAGTTTCATTTCAGTTGGTGCGCTAGGTAAAAAAAAAAGGCCGATTGGAGCCAAATAGTTTAGTATCACCCGGCGGTTGGAGGAGATGGGACTCTCACGGTACTAAGGTGGAAGTAAATCTTCTCCTCTTGGTGATAGTTGGCTAAGGGCACAATTCTGGGCATGTTTAGGCAGAAAAAAGCGAGGCCGGACAGGAAAATGCTGAGAGCTGTAGGACTTTTTCCTGTCTAAACATGCCTTGGATTGTCCTAAATGTGGTATTTTGCAAGGCAGATAGAAAAACAAAGACCGTTGCTCCATCGGAGGCAGGGAAGGGAATCTAAAATCCACAGTTGGGCAATGCCTTTGTTACGCTCAACCAAAATTGCCAGGAAAAGGTCGTGAAAGGTTTTGAGTTCTCCAGACCTCTTCGTCGGGCTGGGTGGTCAGAAATTGAGGATGGGGTAACTGTGCGCACCAATCGCTGGGGAACATGGGTGGGAGGGTGCTTTTGGTTGGGGGTTCCTGGTCGACACCTGGTTGGCCACTGTGCGACCAGAGTGCTGGACTAGATGGATTCTTGGTCTGATCCAGCATCAGGGCTCTTCTGACACTCTTAATTGAGAAGTCCAAAATTTAGCCCAGATGTGGTAACCATGAGGAGTGGTGGTCCCGAAATGTGATACCCTCTCCCAGTCCTTCTACTGCTTCCTGGTGGGCGCAGAAAAGCTACACCTGGTGCCCGGAAAGAGCGGGATACTCTTTTTTGGGAAGATCACCTGAGTAATTAGGAATTGTGAGGTTGTGTCTCATTGCTCTGCACCTTTCCCTTGCTCTGGCAGGATCCATGCCGGTCCCGGCAGCGGTTCGCCCTGAGCCACCAGATGGAGGCTGGGGGTGGATGATTGTACTGGCAGCTTTCTTGCAGTCCGCCTTGGTCTTTGGCGTGATCCGCTCCTTCGGGGTCTTCTTTGTGGAATTCGTGGTGCATTTCGATGAGCTGTCTGGGCGCATCTCTTGGATCACGTCCATCGGGATCGCAGTGCAACAGTTTGCCAGTGAGTAGAGGGAAGGAAGGGGAGGTGCCCTCGAGGCAACAAGCAGCTTCATGGGACACTTCCTGCCTGATGTCAGTGAGGAATGAATGATCCCGGGTGGGCTGAAAGCAGCCTGTCAGCATCCTCCTCCTCCATTGGTTGCGATGCTGTGATGTCATGGAAATCTTCACAGGCATTCTAACTGCTGTAAAGTGGGCAGAATGTTAGCGAAGGTTATGACCTACCTGGAAGAACTGAAAGGTTGGTTCTCTAGAGAGTGAGGGTGGTGCGGTGGTTTGGGCGTTGGGTGGGGGCTCAGGAAATCTGGGTCCTAGCCCACACTTGGCCGTGATGAAGTTTATTAGGTGACTTTGGGCCAGTCGCTAACTCTCAGCCTACCTCACAGGCTTGTTCTGAGGATAAAATGGAGAGGACCGTATAAACTACTTTGCAAGAGGACAAAAAGGGGGATATCAATGTAATGATAAATAGGTGGTGGGATGGTGAACCAGGGCTGAGGACCCATGGCAGAACCTGTTGGTCATTGAATCATAGAATAGCAGAGTTGGAAGGGGCCTCTAAAGCCATCGAGTCCAACCCCCTGCTCAATGCAGGAATCCACCTTAAAGCATCCCTGACAGATGGCTGTCCAGTTGCCTCTTGAAGGCCTCTAGTGTGGGAGAGCCCACCACCTCCCTAGGTCATGGGTTCCACTGCTGGAAGAGCCTGTAGAAGCGCTCAGCACCCATTTCTGTTCATAACCGGGGAATCTGTCCTCTATTTAATGGAAGTACAGCAACAAGAATCCATCTTTCTTGGCAGGTCCAGTGGGAAGCGCCCTGAGCTGTCGCTATGGAGCACGGCCGGTCATCATGGTCGGTGGGTTTTTCTCGGCCCTTGGGCTCCTCTTGGCGTCCTTTGCCACCTGTCTGGCCCACTTATACCTCTGCATCGGGCTTCTGTCAGGTACGTTTTCCTGAGAAATTGCCTTCCGCACCTACTGTCAGCTTTGCATCGTTATCAACGTCTTGCACCAAAATGATCCACTTCTTACCCTGATTCAGCAACAGTAACATGTTATGGCAAATCGGCCTTCCCCAGCTGCATGGGGATGATGGGAGTTGTAGTCCCACACATCGGGAGGGCACCTGGTTGCCCACGGCAGTAGTAAATGAAGCCGGTTCTTGTCTTTCTGCGTGGTTGGCGTCATTCATTTTGCTTCCAAGAGCCAAAGAATGGAGACCCTTTTGGGAAAAGATTGAGGGAACTGGAAAGGAGTGGGCATGGATGGGATGGAAGCGTTAGAGAAGGTGAGCCCGTTCTCGCAGGAAATGGCCGCCATCGGTGGGCAACTCTGAGGGATCACGGGGGCAATTTCTCCCCTGGAACCACACCCCTCCTCGCTGCTGTGCCACCAAATTTGCCATGGGGTTGATGATGGGGGCTCTGAAAACTGTGGCCCGCAAGCGGACTTGCAGGACGGGAAGAGGCAAAGCTAGGTCTTGTTCAAGAAGGCTGCCATGAGGAAGCAGCAGAGTGTCTTTCAAAATAGCTCTCGTTGAGGATGGTTACCTCAACGTAGTGGATTATTGAGGGCGGCTGAGTAGCGTAGGCGTGGGGCCTGGTTTCCGTTACACAGGAACACCTTCCGTGGGGGTAGCCATCTTGGAAAAAGCTACACAGGATCTACCGGTTGCCCACAGTGACACCGCTTAGTAGGCTGCAGGGGAACCAAGGGAGGAAGTGGGCAAGCCTCCCTCCATTCATGGTGTGCCTCTGTCCCTTGTCAGGATTCGGCTGGGCGTTGGTCTTCACCCCTTCTATGGCCTCCGTGGCGCGGTACTTTCACAAGCGCCGGACGCTGGCCACGAGCCTGGCCTTGACAGGCGTGGGGCTCTCTTCGTTTGCCTTCTCTCCACTCTTCCAACTCCTGGTGGACATCTATGCCTGGCGCGGGGCCCTTATGATTGTGGCCGGGATGTCCTTCAACCTGGTGGTCTGTGGGGCCCTGATCCGGCCGCTGACCCTGACGGAGGACCAGCCCGGCCCAACCAGGGGAGACCCGGGAGGGCTGTGCTGGAAGAAATTCTCCTCTCTCTTTGGCCTGCACCTCCTGTCTCACTGTCCGTTCATGAGGTTCGTCCTTGCCGTGACCCTCGTCAACACGGGGTATTTCATCCCCTACATCCATCTGGTGGCCCGGGCAAGAGAGCTGGGCTTCGACGAATACCAGGCCGCTTTCCTGATGTCGGTCGCGGCCGTGGCTGACCTGTGCGGCCGCCTCTTCTCCGGCTGGCTGGGGAACTGCCGAGCGTTTCGGCTGATCCACCTCTTGGTGACTTGGACGTTTCTGACGGGCATCTCGCTGCTGCTCATACCATGGGGTCACAGTTACCCGCTTCTGGTGGCCATCAGCCTCAGCTACGGCTTCTTCTCCGGAGCCCTCACGCCCGTGGTCTTCTCCATCATTCCAGAGATCGTGGGCATCGGGAACATCTTTAGCTCCATGGGACTGTTGCAGATGATAGAGAGTGTCGGAGGGCTGCTGGGGGCTCCCCTTTCTGGTAGGTAGTGCTCCCGACCTCTTCGGCCACCAGAAATGATTCTTTTGACACCCTGCAGGTTTTGGTTTCATCCTGGGCGAAGCTGAAAGCCAGTTCCGGCGTGGTGGGAGTCATGCCAGTAATCATCAAGAGTGCAGTTGAGCATGCGCCAAATGCATTTCCCTCTCCGCAAGGAACCAGGGTCTCTATCCTGCCCAATGTCGTATTGGTTTTAATATATAAATGGTTTGTTTTGTTTTAGAATTGTATATTTATTCTGTTTTACATGTGTGATTTTATCTGTACGCCGCCCTGAGATCCTTGTGATAGAGGACGGGATATGAATGTTTTAATAAATAATACATAAATCTGTTTATTTATTTATTGCATTTCTATACCGCCCAATAGCCGAAGCTCTCTGGGCGGTTCACAAAAGTTAAAACCATGAAACACGAACCAAAGTATAAAACAAACAGTATGAAAACACAATATAAAAATGCAATATCAAAGCACAACTACCGTAGGTTTGGTGGCTGGGATTTTATGGCAAGATTGAATCCATGCCGCCAGCCCCAAACTCTCTCTCTCTCTCTCTCTCTCTCTCTCTCTCTCTCTCTCTCTCAATTAAGCACTGAACTGAGTTCTGGGACATGGGCAGATGTCAATTTTAGAGAGTGGCCACAGCAAAAGGGGTGGAGCTAAAATACCAGTTTTGACTGAAACCCAGAGCGGATTCCCCTCCTCACGGACATTAGAGCCGCCAGCCTCCACTGGGCCCTACTGATTGTATGTTCTAGGTTTATCTACACAGTTATAGGTCACTCTTGTTTTCTCTCCTCTGGCCTCTTCCAGGTTGCCTGAGGGATGCGACGGGCGACTACGTGGCCTCTTTCTTGGCTGCCGGCTCCTTCCTCTTGGCCGGGAGCCTCGTCCTGGTCACAGTGCCCAGCTTCTCCGGCTGCCTGGCCTCGCCTGCTTCCGAAGAACCCGACGCCAAGGCGGAAGCCGGGGAAGGCACTCCATTGGCATCAGCGCCTCTCCCCGGGGCGGTCCTCCCCTCCGACCGCTCCCACCACCCTTACAAGGTCATGCCTGAGTCAGAGACGCCACTGCCGATAAGCTGAGAACTGTGTGGAGGACCTCAAGATGGCCACCAGATCCTGCGGGACTAGTGAAACATCTGTCTGTGTGTGTGTGTGTGTATCTTTATTTCTCAAGGAAAGCAAAGGGGTTGGTGTCTCTTGGAGCAACTGGACAAGTATCTACATGCCTGTGCCTTAATGGACTCCACCTTTACTCTGAGCCACCCAAAAGGATGGGCCTGCACGAAAACAGGCGTATTATTATTATTTGGGGGTTCTAGTGTGGGATGAACTTTGCACCCCCAGAGGAATGTCTGCTGTAGCTCTGTTATAACCCCGGTGTGTAAGCCCTGCCAGCCCCTGGGAGCTCTGTACCTTTTCTCCAGTCTTCGAGAATGGGGCACCTTGTATCTCAGCCACCTCTCTTCCTCTTGGAAAGGGGTGCAGAATCCTCAACTGTGGGCCGAATCCGGCCTCCAAGCCCCTGGAGGGACTTGGCGGAAAGGACTGGCTTCCTGTCGACTATTGACCAGAAAGGGATATGTCCTCCTCTCCTGCTCCACATCTCATGTCTGAGTAACCGATGCTGCTGCTGCTGCTGCCCCAGTGAATTCCACCTGCCTGCCTGCTCCAGGCCCCCATGGAAATGGCTCAACAGAAGGGATCCCTTCCCACCCATCCCCTCCGCCTGGCAATATCTGGTTTGGAACTTGGGCCATGTTCTTGGAGAGGCAAGCAGGAACTACTTCCCTGGGTGAGGTGCGTGCCCCACACGCAGCAAGGGCCATGCGCTCAGTGACAGAGACCAGCCAGAGCTGGAAAGCTCCACTAGATTCCAATTGCAAGCTTTCCCTCCCAAGGGAGATACAGGGAGGCAGTCATCGATCTATCCATCCACACACACATACATACGCAAGTTTGCTACCCCACTTCCACCATGCTCCAATATGTCTGTGAGAGCAAATTGGCTCTCTGATGCACACACAGCCAGCACCTTGGGAAAACCCTGCCTCAGAGTTACTGCTGCTCTGTCCCTCTGCAATTCGGAAGAACTCTCCGTCGCCCACAGCAGGCCGATGCGTTTCCTGCCCTGGATGCATTGCAAAAGTTGGTGTGAGATCATTTCCGTGTGTGCTGATACGATTTTGCGACTGCTCCTTCCCCTCCCATTGTGTCTCAGCAGTATAGCTTGACAAACCCACAAACGGAGTCATAATGAGGGTGTACTTCACTGGCAATTTGCAGCACAAGTTAAAAAAAATTTTTTTACCCATGCACACGCAGTATTTTGACTTCACAAATCTTTAGGGGGAAGGTCCTACCTCTTGCCGCCTTATAAACACAGGGTTCTAAATCCCATAACCCAGCCAGTTTGCAAACATTTGTAGAAAGGTGTGGATTCCCTTTTTAACATCTTCAAGTCTGCAAAAGAGGCCGTGGTCTCTGTTACATTCTTCACTTCCCTTATTCACTTAATTATGGGATCCACTTCTTAGCTTTGTACAAGCACTTAAACCCCGTTTCCGTCGCCTGATGACCAGAAGGAAAATTTAGCCGGAAAAATAGAAGAGCCTTTCAAACATGTTGGCCTCTTTGTTTTTATTTATGAATTTAATAATTTTAAAAAGTCTGTGAACTAAAAGTTACAGGAGATTAGCTAGTGCAAGTGTTTGGGGCTGTTCGTATGATTTCCAAGATAAGTGGTGGGATGAGAGCATTTCTCTGACTCCTGTTTCTTACGTTATTCCAATAGTTTGAGACACGAAGCAGGAAAAATGAAGACTTTGGGGTAGGAGGACTATACCAGCTTTCACAGAACCCTTCATTTGGTACCATTGAGTTTTCTGTGTCCTTAAAACTGTCTTTGACTACTATGAAATGGGATGATTTGTAAAATCATGAGTTTGTACATAGTCTGATTACATCAACAGTCCGTTCCCCCCCAGTAACTTGCAATTTGGCTTCCATACCAAAGACTCATCTCTCTCGCCACTCTGACAAAGAGTTTTGTGTAACCCCAAAGCTTGTACACGCTTATGCTAACCCTACATCCATGTACCTTCCATCCATTGGACAAGTATGGTCTACTGAAGTAGACAGGATGACTGATGTTATTTTGGGGTTCTTCGGGAAAAGGAGTTTGAGAATGGAAAGCTGAGAGACGGAACATCTGGACTGAATAGAGTAATGTTCCCTTGTGGCTTTAGAAGGGGGATGGAAAGGAGGATTCTGTGGGCGGGGTTAGGGTTAGGTTGTCTCAGCAGTCAGAATAGGTAGAATCCAGTGTTTTAATTTCTCAATAAAGAGATGCTAGGTTTTTCTCTGTCTTGCGTGGTCCTTGCCTCTGATATCAAAATTCTGTGGAATAGTTCTGGGTAAGGGGGTTGCTTTCTGCACATGCTCAGAATCATTTCCTTTATAATTCTATTACAGCTTCTTTGAAGGATTCCCCAGAATCTAAAGAAGGAATAGGGAAGGAAGGTTTTTTTAGCTTAGAAAATTAAGTATGGTATGGAAAAGGAGGCTAGGGCAATGTTTCCCTCCTTTTTTCATAATAGAACTTGTGGTGGGAGATTCAGGAGAGACAAAAGGAAGGATTCCTTCGACCAATGCAGAGTTAAACTATGGAACTCACTGCCGCAAGATATAGCGACGGCCACCAACTTGGACAGCTTTAAAAGGGAATTGGACCAATTCGTGAAGGCACTCAATGAAGACTAGTCCAGATGGGTCTATACTACCTCCAGGATTAGAGGGCTTTGTTTGCCGGTTGCTGAGGTACCTGAACAAGCAGGTGGTGTTGCACTCATAGAATCATAGAATTGTAGAGTTGGAAGGGGCCTCTAAGGCCATCGAGTCCATCCCCCTGCTCAATGCAGGAATCCACCTTAAAGCATCCCTGACAGATGGTTGTCCAGCTGCCTCTTGAAGGCCTCTAGGGTGGGAGAGCCCACCACCTCCCTAGGTCATGGGTTCCACTGTTGTACTGCTCTGTCAGGAAGTTTTTCCTGATGTCCAGCTGGAATCTGGCTTTCCGTGTCCTGCATTCTGGGTTGATTGAGAAGAGATCCTGGCCCTCCTCTGTGGGACAACCTTCCAAGCCTTTGAAGAGTGCTCTCATGTCTCCTGCTTGTGGGATCGCCATTGGTTCATCCGGCTGGCCACTGTGCAAACAATACTGGCCTAGAGGGGACCTTGGGTCCGATCCTGCGCCGGTCCTCTTTATGTTCTTACAAAGAGATTGCCACTACGTTTGGCAGGCAGTAGGCCTCGATGCGGCGTGGTGGTGGACTTTGCTTCAATCTGCCAGTATATCAGTTTGGCCCGGGGCCACCGCCTGGAATGTCTCCCTTGCCCTTTGGAACCTGTTTTCTCTCCTCTGCAATAAAACGCACAGTCTTTTGAAGCAGGGAAGGATCTATCTATCCATCTATCTAGTTAAAATTGTTTTGGAGCTACCTTTGATGGTAAAACCCTAACCCCAACCCATACAAAAAATAAGCAAGCAATAAGTCTAACAAAATACGATAAAAATGATAAAAACATGCATTTAACATCTTCACCTATGAAGTTTCCATTCCTGAATTTGCACTAAAAACAGCCTTATACTGCTGGAGATGGGACTCGGGATATTTTTGGTCTTCGTAACCCCAGAGGGAAGAGAGCATGTCCTTGGAACGACTCTCTCTTCCCTTTTCCTGAAAGACATAAACACTGCCATTTTGCAAAGGGGGGTTATGTTGATATGGCATTGCATCTTTCACTTTCTTGCATCTAATGACCATTTCCTCTGTGTCTATAAAAAAATCGCCAGGACTAGGGACTTTAACGTGTTGGCTCCCATCCTATGGAATGCCCTTTAGGGATCAAGCACCCACACACACTTCTTCATTTTTGGCATTTGCTGGGTACTTTTCAAGCTTTTCCTTACTGATGAATAAATTCCAACCACTGTTTCTTTAATCTATTTGTTTTTACTGTTGCGTTTTGTATTTTGTCCTTTAATTTACTACACACTGCTCTGTGGAGTGATGTAGTATTATTATTATTATTATTCTCTTCTTGGTCATGGTGGTTTTTCTAGGCTGACATGACGGGCTTTGCCAAGTTACACTGTTTTTTCCTGATTCAGGAATTTCCTGACGATTGAGCATGTTTTAATTATGACTGCTTTCTGGATGTTGGTATGGATGTATTCTGGTAGGCCCAGTTTCTGAAGGTTTTCTGTGTAGTTTTTTGATATGGTGCCGGTGACTGATGCAACTAACAGAATAATTGTAACTTTTTCCTGTTGCCATAGTTCTTTGACTTCCATTGCTATGGTTGTTGTTATATAAATCTTCTTTATAATCAGCGATTGCATGTATTCTGCCAGTATCCCCCTTCTGGGATTCTGCACCTTGTCTTTGCATTCCAAGTTCCTAGATCTCACCATTTGTTATTGTGACTGGTGGTGACTCTGTAAGATCTAGGAGGGAAGCCTTTCTAAAGCGAGAGCCAGTGTGGTGGAGTGGGGGGAGTGCTGGACTGGGACGTGCGAGATCCGGGTTCTACTCCCCACTTGGCCGTAAGACTCACTGGGTGACTTTGGGGCAGTCATGGACTCTCAGACTAGCCAACCTCACAAGGCTGTTGTGATGATAAAACAGAGAGGAGGAGGATCATTTACGCTGCCTTGGGCTCTTGCAAGAGGGGAAAATGTGGGATACAAATGTAATAAATACATAAAGTGCTGCCAAACTAGAAGTTATACGGAAACTCCCCATGGTGTGCTTTTTTCAAAAGGCGGCTGCCTGGCCCCCTGTTCTGGAGGAGGTTGTGGGGGGATTAGAGGGGGTGCCCCTTAAATCTCGCTCACACACACATGCAGCCGGACCCACACAAATGGTGGAGGGGGAAACGTGTGTGAGAGCCAAGTAAACTTCCCAAATGTGGTGCCCCTCCCAGCCAATGGTCATGCTGGCTGGGGATGATAGGTGTTGCAGTCCACATGCTGGCTGGGGATGATAGGTGTTGCAGCTGAAGTTCTCTGGGAGGTTTACAAAAATTAAAACCGTAAAAACTATTCAAAATATAAACCAACGACAATATAAAAACATAATTTAAAATACAGGATAAAAGCACAACCAGGATAAAAACCAAGCAGCCATGAAGAAATGGATAGGGATTTAAAATGCAAATTTAAACAGCAAGGTTAAAAATCAAACTGAAGAACTGTTAAAACACCGTGAAAATAAAAAGGCCTTCACCTGGCATCTAAAGGAGTATAATATAGATGCCAGGCGAACCTCTCTGGGGAGCTCATTCCACAGCCGGGGTGCTACAACAGAGAAGGCCCTCCTCCTGGTAGCCACCTGTCTCACTTCGTTTGGCAGGGGCTCACAGAGAAGGACCCCCGAAGATGATCTTAGGGTCCGGGCAGGTACATATGGGAGGAGGCGTTCCTTCAGATCACCTGGCCCCAAGTCATTTAGGGCTTTGAATGTTAATACCAGCACTAACAAATCCAGTCCTTAGAGGCAGCCACCTCCAGTTCCTTCCTGGTAGGGCCCCTGCCTTCAGAGGTGTGAATGCCTTCTCCCATAAATGGAGGGTGTAAAGAAAACGAGGCACCCCTCCCTGCAGACTTTGGCCTAAGTTTTTATGATAAAAGTCCATTGGCATGCGAGTCGTCGAACGCCTTCACTGCTCCATCAGTGGACTCTCACCAGTGGAGAAGAGAAACCATCCACAGAGTTGATGTGCCTTGAAAGAGGAGAGGAGCGGGTCACGCTATTTGAGTACTTGGCTTTGGTCTCACTGCTGTTTCTGTAAGAGAATCCCTTCTGGAGAGGAACCGGACCGATACACATCTGGCACTGAGATTGCAGCTGCATCTGGGACTGAGCCCAGCAGACACATGAGCAACCGCACAGGGCTACTGCCCTGTATCAGTGACTTCATGGGGCACCTCTGCTGAAACGACATGGCCCCACACGAATATCCTGAGCCCCCTGATGGGGGATGGGGGTGGATGGTGGTCTTAGCGACTTTTCTGCAGTCAGCCCTGATCTTCGGGGTGATCCGCTCTTTTGGGGTCTTCTTCGTGGAGTTTACGGCTTATTTCGAGGAGCCGGCCAGCTCCACCTCGTGGATCACCTCCATCACCGTGGCTTTGTTGATGTTCACCAGTGAGTACCAGATAAAACGCTATTTTGGAAGTTGAGATCCAAACAATTAATTTCTAAATGGTATGGCAGAAATGCACTCTGCACATGCTTTGCTCCCTGTTTTTCCTCCCTTTATTTTACACTCCATAGATGAGCCTTAGGGTTACCAATCCCTATAATATTTGCAAAATCCATAGGTCTCTACGAAACACTGTAAGTCAGGAATGATAAACTTGCCTTATTCAATATTTTGCCCTGCGTTTATTTTTATTTTATTTTATTGTGCCAGGTGTGGGGAAAGGAATCCATAATATGTTTGAGAATTTTCTCTCTGGGTTAAATACAGGCTTGACCATCTTTAGCGGAGACCCATTGTAATCCATGAAACTTAAGTTAGTCATGAGGAAGGGCGCAATTTTAGACATGTTTAGAAAGAAAAAATGTCCTGCAATGTCCAGCAACCCTCAGACAGGCATGCTGGCTGGGGGATGCTGGACACTGTAGGACTTTTTTTTCTTTCTAAACATGTGTTGTGCCTTAACTGTGTCCCTATTAATTTTAATGGCTGTACTCTAAGTATGACTAAGTCTAGATCCAACCCTCTTTTGTTCTGAGATGCTTTGCCATACCATGAAACATCATCTGATCCTGGGGGTTCTGTACCGTCATGGGGGATACTTGGCTCAGCAACACTACAAGCGAGAAGGATCTGGGAATTGTTGTAGATCACAAGCTGAATATGAGCCAACAGTGTGATGTGGCTGCAAAAAAAGCCAATGCTATTTTGGGCTGCATTAATAGAAGTAGAGCTTCCAAATCGCACGAGGAACTGGTTCCCCTCTATTTGGCACTGGTTAGGCCCCATCTTGAGTATTGCGTCCAGTTCTGGGCACCACACTTCAAGAACGATGCAGACAAGCTGGAGGGGGTTCAGAGGAGGGCAACGAGGATGATCAGGGGTCTGGAAACGAAGCCCTATGAGGAGAGACTGGAAGAACTGGGCATGTTTAGCCTGGAAAAGAGAAGATTGAGGGGAGACACTATAGCACTCTTCAAGGACTTGAAAGGTTGTCACACAGAAGAGGGCCAGGATCTCTTCTCAATCATCCCAGAGTGCAGAACGCAGAATAACGGGCTCAAGTTACAGGACGCCAGATTCCGGCTGGACATCTTGAAAAACTTCCTGACTTGTTAGAGCAGTACGACAGTGGAACCCATGACCTAGGGAGGTGGAGGGCTCTCCCGCATTAGAGGCCTTCAAGAGGCAGCTGGACAACCATCTGTCAGGGATGCTTTAAGGTAGATTCTTGCAATGAGCAGGGGGTTGGACTGGATGACCTTAGAGGCCCCTTCCAACTCTATGATTCTATGCTTCTATCTCTTTTTAAATTCTCCTGCCCCTCAACAAGGGATGGCAAAGTCCTGATCAGCCCTTCTGTCTCTTCCTGCCACCCCTTACAGGCCCACTGGCAAGTGCGTTGGGCACCCAGTACGGAGAACGGCCCGTTGCCATCGTCGGTGGGTTCCTTTCAGGGCTCGGCCTCCTCTTAGCTTCGTTTGCCACCAGCCTGACTCAGCTGTACCTCTTTATCGGTCTGCTCACAGGTAAGTCGAGCGATGGTTGAAAGTAAAGGCGTCCACGCTTTCCCACAAAGCAGGGTTCCTCTGCGTGACAGGCAAACCGTTTGGCATCCGCAGGGCTAAGGATTTATCATTTGGATTACGCAACACCGTATTCTGAAGAGCAGGCACATTTAGCCAAAACAGCGTTGTGTTGAGTGTGAAAGAGAATCTGGCTGGAGGATACTGGGAGCTGTAGGACTTTTTTCCCTGTCTAAACATGCATAGAATTGCGGCCGTAGAATCTGTAATGCTGAAATTGCAATACCTCCTGCTTTGCTGCTATTATTATTATTATTATTATTATTATTATTATTATTATTATCTCTTTCTCACTCGTAGCGGTTTTTCTAGACGGACAGGACGGGCTTTGCCAAGTCAAGCTGTCTTTTAATGATTCAGGAATTTCCTGACGATTGAGCATGTTTTAAGTATGACTGCTTTCCGCATGTTGGTGTGGATGTATTTTGGTAGGCCCAGTTTCTGGAGGTGACTGATGAGACTAATGGAATAATTGTGACCTTTTCTTGTTACCACAGTTCTTTGACTTCCATGGCCAGTGGTGTATATTTTCCTCTCTTTCCTCTTCCTTTTCAACAACATTTTTTGTCATTTGGTTTTACTATTATATTTATTATTATCATTATATTGATTTATATCCCGCCTTTTTCTCAATACTAGGACACAAGGTGGCATACAAATTAAAGCATGTACAGTTAAAACCAGATAGAGATATACAAAAATTAAAAACATAATTAAACTTACTACAATTTTAACAGTTTAAAAACATTTAAAAACATTTCAAATGCAAATAAAAAAGAAATGCAAGTTATAAACAACACATCCACAGAGATCCAAGCTACTCCCCAAAGGCCTGCTGAAACAGAAAGATTTTAGCCTGCCTCCGAAAGCTCAGCAAGGAGGAAGCCAGCCTAGCTTCCCTGGGAAGGGAGTTCCAGAGCCCCGGGGCAGCCACCGAGAAGGCCCTCTCCCACGTTCCCACCAGGCGTGCCTGTGATGGTGGTGGGACAGAGAGAAGGGCCTCTCATGAAGACCTCAAGGGACGGGCAGGCTCATAAAGGAGAATACAGTCTTTCATTCAGAAAGGAAGAGGAAATTTTCCCTATTCTCTGAAACTCCTGTTTTTCTATGCCTCCCGCAGGTAGGGAATAGGGGTGGGGAGAAATTCACATGGTTTGTCTTTTTAAGCTGCACTTACCCAATTTTGTACTTTTGAACCAATATGCAACCAAATGTCAATTATCTTCCAAAATTCGCACAACTCCAAATTTCACAGAGGAGATCTCCAATAGAAAAATACATCGAAAAATGCATGAATTAGGGTAAAGCGCACACAGAAAGGCTCATGTACATGGAAAATAATGTTCAAAACTGTTATCTGTTTGGTGCCAGGTTAAGGCTTTTCTCTTCTCCCAGGCATTTTAACAGCATGTGTTGAGTTTTTTAACTGACCCCTGGATAGTTTAATAGTTTGTATATAGGCTTTTTTACGATTTAAAATTTTGTACATTGCTTTTTTTTTCATGTTCAATGCTTGTAATCTTTGTAAACCACCCAGAGAGCTTCGGCTAGTGGGTGCTATGTAAATGATGATGATGATGATGATGATGATGATGATGATAATAATAATAATAGGAAAAATGCTTGCAAAAAGTGCTACATTAGGAAAATTGGGTACAAAAATGCACAGGCTAGGAGAAATGCATCCAAACTTTCATACACATTTCAAACGCCAGGAGACCCTGAACAAGACTGGAAAAATTCTCAAAGTTCGGGACAAACTGAATTGAATATTGCAAAAGTGGGAAACCGAAATGAACAGCTTTGTCCATCCCTATCCGCAGGTGTTGGTGGAGCCTTCATCTTCTCGCCTTCTTTGGCCTTGCTAGCTCGGTATTTCAGCCGGCGCCGTGCCCTGGCCAACGCCGTGGCGTTCTCCGGTGCTGGCGTCTCTTCGCTGGCTTTCTCGCCACTTTTCCAGCTCCTGGTTGATTCCTACAGCTGGCGTGGCGCCCTCCTGATCGTAGCTGGCATGGTCTTCCACTCGGTAGCTTGCGGAGCCCTCCTTCGCCCGCTGGATGTGACCAAGGCCGGCGCGGCAGTGAGTCCGGAAGGGGAGAGCCCAGGGAAGAGGCTGGCGTCTCTGTTTGGGGTGAGCTTGTTCTGCCACCGACCTTTCATGATCTTCTGCGGGGCCGGCGTGCTGATCACGGCGGGGTACTTCATACCCTTCGTCCACCTGGTGGCCCACGCAAGAGAGACGGGCTTCGACGAGTACCAGGCGGCTTTCCTCGTCTCCGCAGTGGGCATCGCCGACATCGGTGGCCGCATCACGGCGGGCTGGCTGGCCGACTGCGGCCCCTTCGGCCTCTTGCACAACCTCACCATCTGGACCCTCCTGACGGGCCTGTCCGTGCTCGCGGTGCCCCTGGGACACAGCTACGGGACGATGCTGGCCATCAGCATCGGTTACGGGTTCCTGGCGAGCGCTGTCATCCCGCTCAAGTTCTCCTGCCTGATGGAACTTGTGGGCACTGGACAGATCATGGGAGCAATTGGTCTCATCCATCTGCTGGAAAGCATCGGGGCGTTGGCGGGGCCCCCACTGTCGGGTAAGGAAGCGAGATGTCTAGGAGAAGTGTTCGAGGTGCGCATACAATGGAGAGCCCAGAGGAATTCTGTTATGGGACTCGTATGCCCCGTAACAATATGCCGGGGGAGGCTGAAGCAGTTGGCACCCAATCCGTACCCGAGTCAAGATTATGTTTGGGAGTTGTTCACGCCTTTGCTGGAGCCTCTTTGAACAAGGCACCCTCCAGATGTGTTGGACTGCTGCAGTCCAACACATCTGGAAGGCATCAGGTTTAGACATTCTGCTTTGCCGAAACAGAGTTGCAGACAGTTCCTGAAACTCATCAGGAAGAAGCTACTGCTCTGTTGACTAAGCAAAGGTAGGATGACTTATTCTAAATATTTATATCAGGCCTGGCCAATCCAGAGCCGTCATACTGCTAGCCAGTCACAGGGGCCAATGTTATACTCCCCTATTCCCTTCTGAAAACGTTGCTGCAGCAGCAATGAAAAAGGTAAATTCCGAGCTAGAGATGATCAGGGAAGGAAAAAAATTAAAACCGCCCTTATCCTCAAGCCTTTCTACAAACCTGTGATGCGGCCACGGCTGGAAGGCCACATACAGTTCCTGGGACCGCATCTCAAAAGCAGATGGGTAAAACGTCGGGACGGCCACAAATTGCCCACCCCTGGTTTTAAAACCACTGATGCTAAAATGCCCAAAGAGGTGCAGACTGTATCATCACAGAAACCAGGGGCTTCTCTTGATGAGGGGTTTGCCTCAGGGTGGATCCGCAGTGGCGACAGGTCATTTATATGACGCAGCTGCAATTGCGGAGCCCTCCCGAGGCATTCCCCTGAAGCTCCGATTTTAAAAAATTGGGGACTTACCCAACTTTTTCCACTTGGAGCAAAGCGACGGAGGTGTGCCCCAGCCAATAGTGACCCCTGATTGGTCACCATTGGCTGGACTGGGGAAGGGGCGAGCCAGTGAGCCAAATGGCTGCTGGACCAGCTCCGTGCCTCCACGGACCAGTGGAGCATCGCAGTCAAAGAAAAATGCAAAAATATATTAAAGAAATGTAGCAAGGCGCTGGAGCGCCAGGACAAGGAAATGACTTATTCCTAATATTATTTTAATGCAAAGCTCTGCCTCTGCAGAGCTTCGCATAAAAAGAAAAACATTAAAAATAAATTTAAAAAATGGAGCGAGGGGCCAACCCCCCCCCTACTCCTTTCTCTTTGGCAGCAGGGGGGAGGAGGGAAAATGGTGGGGGGAGGAACGGGCAGTTAGGGGCGGCGGCAGCACCGTGAGGTTTCAAACCCCGCACTGCGCTCCTTTCTGTGGGGATTACTCAGGAGGAGAGCAAGTGCGGGATTGTGACCTCATATAGACATGGCCCCAGTGATGGGCGAAACGGCTCTCACAGGATTTCAGCAGTTATTAGAAGATAAACTGCCTAAGAGTGAGACACTGTTCTCCAGGGGAAAAAGGAACCAAGGAAATTGGCAAATACCCCCAACCCCATCTATGGCTTATCTGACCCTTTTATCCCTTTTCCTAAAAGGTATCACTTCCCCATACTTGCGCACACAATGCGCCACCCTTACACTCCTTTCACCCCTCTTCTTGCGCATCCATCAATGTAATCATGAAGGGCAATTAAGGGGTAACGAATCTCATTTGAGCTGCGAGCACGGAACGGCCCTGCCGGAGGAGATTCATCCATTTAACACTCTCTCTGAGTTTAAGGCAGCTATAAAATCTAGCCTCTCCAGGCAGGCCTACCCAGATGAACTTTACACCAAGAATTTTAAAACATGTTGATTGTTTTACATGCTCTTTAAATATTGTTATTGTACAAATGTCGTTCCCCACCTCGATCCAAAGGGGGAGGCGGGTAAGAAATAAATTTATTATCATTATTATTGTTATTATTAAGGACAATCCAGTTTATGGCACCCTCAGTGAGAATGTGTGTGTGGTGCTTTTGCGGCTACGAGGCCTTGAAAAGAAATTGCATGTAGCCAAGAGGTGTACTTGACCTAGTGGGAAGAGCAAGCACTCTGCACACACTTAGATACTCTAATCGTGTTTATTCAGAAGTCCAAAAGGGGAGGAGGGGAGGCGGGGAGGCCTTCATCTTCTGGCAACAGGGAGGGGGCCGGGGGCTCCCATAGTTTTTCTAAACTAGTTACACAGCCACGAAAGGGGGACGTTGCTCATGACACGGGCGGTTCTCCTCTGTTTCAGGATGGATCCGGGATGCGACTGGGAGCTACGCCACCTCTTTCCTGGCCGGGGGCTCCTTCCTCGTTGCAGGAGGCCTGGTCCTGATGCTGCTGCCAAATTTCTTCTCTTGCCCCTGGCGCTCCTCTCCCCAGCGCCCAGGAGGACACGGAGAGAAGTCTCTGGACTCAAGCCACCCAAACGGAGCATGCCCTGCGTGACAAAGAGCAAAGTTCCTGGGCCACGCAGAGCGAAGCGACAGCAGCCTCCAGTCAGCGGTTCGGTCGCCGGCTTCTGACAAGGGAGCGGCCTTGACGGGCACACAGGGCAACAGGCAAGGCAGGTCTGCCTTCGCCGCCAGGGGTGAAGAAGCTTCTAGAATGGGGGGAAAACTGGACAAAACCGGGAAAGCACTAAATGGCTGCCTAGGGAAACCTGAAGAGACAGATTGGGACTTCCAGAAGCCTGGATTTGGTTGTGGCCCTAAGGTCCTACCAGTGGAAGCTGGTGGCGCCGATGTCAGTGGGGCGGTGAATCCGCTCCGGGCTGTAGTCAGAACCAGTCAGAACTTTAAAGGAGCGATCCAAGGTGCGATGTCAGTGGGGCGGTGAATCCGCTCCGGGCTGTAGTCAGAACCAGTCAGAACTTTAAAGGAGCGATCCAAGGTGCGATGTCAGTGGAGTGGTAAATCTGCTCCAGGTTGCAGTCAGAACCAGTCAGAACTTTAAAGGAGCGATCCAAGGTGCGATGTCAGTGGAGTGGTAAATCTGCTCCAGGTTGCAGTCAGAACCAGTCAGAACTTTAAAGGAGCGATCCAAGGTGCGATGTCAGTGGAGTGGTAAATCTGCTCCAGGTTGCAGTCAGAACCAGTCAGAACTTTAAAGGAGCGATCCAAGGTGCTCCTTTAGAGTTCTGACTGAAACCCGGAGCGGATTCACCGCCCCATGAACTTCGGAGCCACCAGCCTCCACTGACACCTGTACCTCAGAAATCATCCTAAATGATGCCCCAGTACTGCTACCTGGTGGGCTTCTGCTGCAACGGCCCACCACTCAACGCCCATTAACCGTACCCACATTCTAAGCCCCCCTTCCCCAACTTGGGGCCCTCCATCTGTCCATGCTGGTGAGGGATAATGGGAGGTGTAGTCCAACACACTTGGAGGGCCCCAAATTAGAAGAGGCTGTCTGCAGGGAGGGAAACTTTTCTTGGGGTTCATATGTGTGAACAGTCATTGTCAAGGGGCTGAGGGGGCAGGAAGGTAATTGAGCCACGGGCTTCTGGTCCTCCTTGGGCACCAGGAGTTGCATTTTGCGGGCAGCCATGGCAGCCATCAAAGAAAGAAGGCAGCGTGAGGAAGACCGCGCTGGCACAGAGGACGAAGGCTCCGCCAATGAGGAACGAGGCCGTGAAGTCTCCTGTGATATCCCTCAAGAGGCCTGCAGAGAAATAGGAGAGAGAGAAAGAGAGAGAGGGATCACATCCCTGCCTTCACAAGATGCCTTGAGGGCTAGCGGCTTGCATAGTTTTTAAAAAGGAGAAACAGGCAGCTTTGGGACGTATGTGTGTCTATCAATGGCTTTTAACAGTAACTGCAAAATAGAACCTCCATGTTCAGAGGTTCCGAATAACAGATAAAGGAAATAAAGCGAAAGCTTTCATGCCCTGTTCATAGGCTTCCCAGAGGTATACAGGGCTGTCCACTCTTGGAGACAGGGTGCTGGGCTATACAGGCCCTTGGTCTGATGGAGCAGGCAGGGCTTCTCTTACTTAATTTTGAAAATAAAAGACCAGGGCTGGGATTTGGTCACAACCAGTGACATTTTCCCAATTGCGCCTTTGCTGTTTTCCCAAGGAAACACACACAGCCCCTTGCGTCCATGGGCAGCTGCCCCTGATTTTGAAACCCTTCCTATCAGGCCACATTTATTCTTTGAACACATGACAAAGTGAAAGACAAGAAAACGAGGAGATTGTCATTTTTGCATTGTACTATTTTGAAAATATAGGCCAAGATGCCCTCTTAGATCCTTAGTATTGTTAGTTCGGTGCTCCCATTTAAAACTCTAGATTACCATCCAGACGTGCACTCCAGATGTGTTGGACTACAGTTCCCATGACCTGCAGCCAGCAAGCCTAAGGCGCCGTGCTTGCATTCCAGCAGGCTGCACAGAAGGAGAGGAGAACGGAAGTGGGTCCGTTCCCCCAGCCTTGCTGAAAGATTACTTTTTTCCTCTTCCCTTCCCACCCATTTTCCTTGTGTGCTGTGTCGTTTTAAACTGTAAAAACGCAGGCAGAGATGGACTGATGGCATGGAAACAGCTCCAGGAATCTTTTTGTTTTGGCTGAGGGGCGGAATTTAAAAACAAAGACAAACTTTAAATAAATAATCTAATAATAAATAGACGGGAGTTGGGGTCCGACACCATTGGAGGGCACCATGTTGGGGAAGGCCAATCTAGAACAAAGCACCTCGTGGCCGGCTTTCCAGCAAACCAGTTGAGGTCACCTTCTCCTTGCGAGACCTGCAATTCAAGCTGTCCGGCGGCTCAGGTTTGGCAAAGCGTACCCTAACTTGCAAAGCCTCGTGGCCCATCACCGGCTGAGGGTCAATAAGCATTCCGCTGTGTGCAGATTGTCCTTACCAGAGAGCGGAGGTCCCAGCAGTCCCCCGATGCTCATGGCCATCAGACACATCCCCGTGGCGTTCACCACGTGGGCCACCCCGACGATCATGGGCAGGACACCAAATGCCACCGTGGCAAAACTGCCTGCGCTGGTGCCGTAGAAGAAGGCCAGGGTGAGGGCGCCGACATAGGAGGAGGCGAATGGGAAGAAGAGCAGGCTGCAGCCGGTCAGGGAGTTGAAGAGAACCAGGAGGCGGACCGGTGAGACCACGACCCGGTCCGCGAGGCAGCCTGCCAATAGCCGGGCCAGGGCATCCGAGAGCGCGGCCAGGGATGCCACGAAGGCAGCTTGGTAGGGGCTCAGGCCCAGCGCCCGCCCGTACGGCTCCAAGTGAACGTAAGGCGTGAAGTAGCCGGCGGCCAAGAGGGCGGTGCCCAGAGAAAACGCTCCGAAACCTCTCTGGGTGAAAAGGCCCCATTCGAACCCAGAACCCGAATCAGGTCTGTCCCCCCGCAAAGCCAGGGGGCGGAGGAGGGCCCCGCAGAGCAAGAGGTGGAGGCCCAGGGCTGAAGTGGCGAGCAAGGCCCCTCGCCAGGACAGGCACTGGGCCAGCAGCCTCAGGAGCGGGGAGAGGGCGAAGGAAGAGAGGCCGTTGCCCATCAGCGCCAGCCCCATCGCCACGGAGCGCCGGGACGAGAAGTAGCGGGAGAGGGTGCCCATGACGGGGGCGAAGGCCAGCGCCCAGCCCAAACCTGCGGGGAGACAGAAGGGGAGAGAGTTCTGCAAGAGAGTGGGGGGGGGGCGCTTGAAAAGGGGAGAGGAGACGGGGGCTGCGGCCTCTCACGTCCTGCACATACCTAGAGAGAGAGCCGGATTTCGGACTGCGAAAAAAATATGCACGCTGTCGCACGGATGCACTACAGGGGCGTTGAACCTCTTTCGGCCCGAGGGCTGGATTTCACTTCAGAGGAGCTCCCGGGGACTGTATTCCAGTGATGGGCTGGACGTCAGGAAAAACTCCCTGACCATTAGAACAGTATGACAATGACCTAGGGAGGTAGCTGAAGGTGGATTCCTGATTTGAGCAGGGGGCTGGACTTGATGGCCTTAGAGGCCCCTTCCACCTCAACTATTCCGTGATTCTGTGATTTGATGCCCAGGTGGCCCAAGTTCAAGAGTGGCATCCACCCTGACTCACCTGTCAGAAATCCCAGAGTGAGGTACAGCTGGACTAAGGTGGTGCTGAAGGAAGCCCAGATCAGGCCCAGAGAGGAGAGCAACCCGCCAAGCATCACCACTGGACGGGCTCCGTAGCGCATGCTGGCTGCCGTGCCAAGCGGACCTTGGAAGGGACACGAGAGGGTTGGAAAAGGATGAGCAGGGGACACACAAAAAGCAGAACAGCGCAGGTATCAGAGGCAGGAGGGGGGCTATTTTGCAATGCTTCGTTTGTGCCAGAGCTCACCACCAAAGGATACAGCCTGTAAAACAAATCGTGAGAAATCAGGCCCTGTTCAGTACTGGAACAGTGAGACAGAGAAAGAAGAGCTAGCTAGCTAGCTAGATGATAGATAGAGCACATCTCTGAACATGTGCAGAGTGTCAACCATATGCTAGGATTTTGTAAAGACTTTGCACACACAAAAATGGAACAGAAGGATAACAAGAGGTGATTTCAGCCCGTAACGCAACAGTGTCATACTCCAGTCTGTGAGTCAAATTCCGCCCACCTGGGTTCCCCAGCTGGCCACGCCCCTTTCCCTGGCTATGCCCCCTTTCCCTGGCCACGCCCCATTCTGGCCACGCCCCAATGATGGTTGGGCAGTTTCCCGGCTTTTGCAGGTCTGAAAGGTTGAAATGTCTCTCCGAGGAAGAGTAGTGCTGGGCAGGAAGAGCTAGAAGCCTCAATAGGCCGTGATTTTTTGTTCTCACCAGTTTTGCCGTTGGCCCTCCCCACCACTGGACCTCAGCCCCCGACAGCACCTCGGAAACTGAATTTTGCCCTTGCCACAGCGAGATGGAAGCAGGGAGGGGGTGCCCTCCTGGTATTTGGGGCTTCAACTGCCATCAGCCCCAGCCAGCATGGCCAATGGCCAGGAATGCTCACCTCATCACCTACTTCTTTCAAAAGAGAATTAGGAAAACATCCCTCCATTGTCATATGGCAGTGGCCATTCATTGATCAGCAGGCCATTGGCACCCAGCGGCGATTCCATCAGGTTTCAGAGCAAAGGGAGAGAAGAAAAGGAGACCAATTGCCTTCCCCCCCCTCAAATGTCACCTGGGGGAAGCCACCCCATAAGGCTACCTGAACTATTTCCACCCCATCTGGTAATTATAAGAATGTAGCTTACATTTTTCCTCCTCCCTCCCCATCACCATTTCCTTGTGTGTTGTGCCCTTTAGGTTATAAACCTGAGGACAAGGAATGTCTTACTAGTGAGATTTGTAAGCCGCTCTGGGAGCCTTGTTGGGCTAAAGTGTAGGAGAAAAATGCACAGAATAAATAACATCTGGAGGTCGCCAGGTTGGGGAAGGTAGGTCTACTTCAAAAGGTAGTGATTCTCTGCTCTCTTGGAGACATTGTTACCAAACCTTGCCATCTTTTTTAAAAGCCGGATTCGCTGGGGCTGAACCGGTAAACTTCTGCCTGCAAAGCATGAGCTCTGCCACAGAGCTCCAGTCCCTTCCCAACTTTGCTCATAAACTTTCTTTTAAAATATATTTTTTAAAAAGAATACTTTACAAATGACCAGTGTAGGGATGCAAAGTTAACGAGCAATCAAAAGAATAAAGGCCATTTGGAGCTGTACTTCATGGGAAAATGGTCTATGAAACTCTTTCTCGTCTTCTATATTGATGCTTCTGTAAGCCATTTAGGGCATGAAAATTAGGTCTGTGCATTGCTTCAGTTCTGAATCCCGAATCTGAAGTGAGATGGGGTGTTTCAGAAGACCTAGAAACAGATCCAAAGTGAATTGGGCTGGATTCGGAAGGTCCGAATCGGGATCCAAAGCAAATGGGCGGGGGAAAACTGGATAAATGTCACCATCAAATAAATGCCACCAGCACCCCCCTAACAGGACCTCCTTGTTGGTGGCCCCCGACTGGAACACTCACTAGCAAACTGCTGTGTCGCCAAGGCAATGGCCGTCGCCCAGGAAACTTGGGCAGCGCTGGCATCAAAAGACTCCACCAAGTCTTCAAAGAGGACTCCAAGAGATCGCAAGATACCGAAAGTGAGGGAGTTTGCCAGGAATCCAGAGAGGACAATCAGCCAGCCCCAGCCCCCATCTGGGGGTTCTTCTAGGGGTAATGACATCCTTGGGCTCCTGGACAAGTCGTTGCAAAGAAGATAGTGCATTTACTAAACGTGATCCCTAGTTATTAACTCCTCCCTAGATGCCAAATTTGGAAGGACAATTCCTAATGAAATTGTAGCAGTTCCAGACTTGCACTGCAGGGGGCAGCAACACAGCATGCATCAAGCATGCATACGCCACCTGCTGGAAGGAGGTGGCAAGACAGGATCTCTGCCCAATACCCATCTTGCTGGGTTCTTTTTTTTTTTTGTAAATACATCTTTATTTTGTTTTACATATCTTACATGAGTCATCCACCATTTTAACATCATTACTATTATTTCTTTAGCCCCCTTCCCCCCCTCTTCCTCTTTTTTTTTATTGGTTAATTTGCCTCTGTTCTCTTCTTATTATTTTTCTTCCAGCTTCTTCTCTATCTCTTCTTTCTCCATCTTGCTGGGTTCTGTATCTAGTTAGTACCGTACCCACAATTACCCTATAAAATCATGACCCTATAGTTAACACACCCCATCACAACCCACATTCCTGCCGGGAGAGATTCGTCAACAGTCTCTCTGACTTAAGACAGTCATAAAGACTGATCTCTTCCGGCAGGCCTATCTAATTGAATTTTAAGAGTTTTATTGTTATTTTAATTATGTGTTCGTTTTATATGTTTCTAATCAGTTTTATGTATTTTATATTATTTGTATTTAATTATGTTCTCCGCCTCAATCCAGAGGGAGAGGTGGGTAAGAAATAAATAAAATTATAAGTATAATTTAATATAAATTATTATTATTATTATTATTATTATTATTATTATTATTATTATTCAACTCTCTTCCCCACCAAAAAATAAACAATGCTGCTAACTAATTATATAAGGAGTTGCGTACATTCTTAATCCAGAGACCAAGGGACAATTTAGAACCGGTCGGGGCAGCAGCTTCAGGTGTGTTGTAACCCAATGCTCCTGGGAAACCTCATTTTTCAAGGGGGCCTTTGAGGATGTGTGATGGCTGAGAAGAGAGCAGTTTTAAGAGCCAGATAAACTGGGGAGGGGGTCTCTTGGGCTCTATCCAGAACCAGAGGTGATTCCTGGGGCAGGATTACTATAAAATGGCAGGGAGAGTTGGGCCGGACACCTGGATTCATAAATGGGGGAGTTTGGGCATTGATCGAGGGACCCAAGATTTGGGGGGGGCAGTGGATGAGTTCACAGCAAGAACGATGTGCGAGCCAAGACTCCCGGTTTCAATGGGGGGGGGTGAGAAAAGAGGAAACCCAACTCAGTGATGGGATTGAAGTTGGGGTAAAAAGGGGGGCTGTAAACCACACACCCTTCCACCTGATCCCCCTCCATTACGTCAGACTGTTTGGCGGACTTTTCCTGGCTTCTCATTTGCCCCTTTCCCCGAAATCTGGAGGGTGCAGAAGCATCCCACGTGCATACCTGAGTTACTTTACCTGCAAATAGCGAGGGTGGGGGGGGTCTCGTTTCCAGAAGGTGGGTTTTCTGCAGCGATGGGTAGGGGCGTCCTGGGTGCCAACCTCTGCCACCGTTAGAAGATGAATTGTCCGGACTTTCAGGCAGCAGCAAAGGGGCACCCCTTGGCACTGGCACAAGAGGGCGAAAGGAAGCCCAGCCCTGCTCACGAGGGGAGGGGCCGACACCTCGGGCTACCGACGGATGCGGCGGCCGCTCGGCGAGAAGCAGATCCTACAAGCGCCACCTTGAAGTTCGTTCCATCCCATTTCCACGACAGATTGCAAATGGGTTTTTCATCCGCTTGAAAATCCATACGTCTTTTCGTGAACGTTTTACAAAAGGTCTGCATTTCTGTATGCATTTTTCCCCCAAGCGATTCCCCTTCGTTAACCAAAGCACTTTTTGTACGTTTTTTTCAAAAAGGGCAGTTTTGTGGGCCCTTTTTCAAAAGAACAGCGTGCGTCGCTTGTGCAAATGCTGTTGTTGAAATGTACCCCAAACGTTCAGAAAAGTACAGATTTCAATGGCGAACTGAATTCCGGTATGTTTTTAGATTCGGGATGTGCAAATCTGATGCGTTCATGTGGAAATGTGAACTAATCGGATTTCTCAAATGCCCTCAACCGCATGCTGGGAGTGCGCGGGGGGGGGGGGGGGGACAACAGGCCAAGCAGGGCTCAACTTGCTGGATTCTGTCCTGCTACTTTGCTGTTAAAGGCACAGGGCTAGCAACTCTATTTTAAAAAAGCAAAAAAACCCACAAAAAAACCCACAATATTTTAGACACGATACGGGCTAGCCCTGCCTTTAACCGGCCTGTTATCCTCAGCAGAGTGCAAGATCCAATCTGGGACGTACCAAGGCTTAAATTCAGAACCTTTTTCCAATGTTGGGGCTTGATCCCGGGATAGGAGCAGAAGGATAGGAGCTTGCTCTGTTGAGCAAGCACAGAGCAACTGAGTTTCAGTGAGTAATGCAAATCCTGACAGTGGGATAAATATTGGTGCTGGCTTCACATTCCACACCTGACTCTGAAACTCTTAGCGGGAGTCCCAGTCATTCTGTCGGAATAGCGGCAGCTGCCTTATCCTGAGTTGAAGCACTGGTCCATCAAACCCAGTATTGCTGACACTGACTGGCAGCAACAGCCCTGCAGGGTTTGAGTTTTTCCAGCCCCACCTGGAGATCAAACCTGGGACTAGAGATGTGCACGGATCCAGATCCAGAATCCGAAGAAGATCGGGGTGATCCGGACCTCCCGGATCCAGACCAAATTGGGGGAGGTCCGGATCGTTCCGGAGATCCTGGGCCAATTGTCCTTCCAGGTCAGCACCCAGGGACACCAGGCCGGCGGTGAGTCCATTGGACTCACCGCCCTCCCCCCACTCTCCCTGCTTACCTGCTGCCTCCTCGCCGCCGCCTGCCACTGCCGCTGCTTCCTCCCTACTGAGAATCAGGCCGCGAGGCCTGGTTCTCAGTAGAGAGGAAGCAGCGGCAGTGGCGGGCGGCGGCGAGGAGGCAGCAGGTAAGCAGGGAAAGTGGGGGGGGAGGGCGTTGAGTCCTTTTCCCCATAGACTTGCAAGTCTATGGGGAAAAGGAGGGTCTCCAGATCGGGGGAGGTCCGATCCAGTCCAGATCAGGCCCGATCAGAATCATCCGGATCCGGATCGGGGAGGCTGTGCACAGCCCTACCTGGGACCTTCTGCAACCATCGCAGGGGCTCTACCACTAAACTATTAAGCCCCATCTCTTAAAGGGGGAGACACTGCTGCATGCATACATGTACTGGTAATTTGGGATGGGGGGCTCTGGCCAGAGACGCATTGAAATTTTAAAAAATCAATGCATTGTGGGTTGGTGTGGATTGGGCAGGTTCTCCAACCATCAATCCATGGAAGCATTTCCCCAAGTGTGTCCTTGTTGGTATAATCAATTCCAACCTCAGAAAATTTGCCTCCTCACGACTCGGGGTCCGTCACGCACACACACGCACAGTAGGCACGGTTTCTCTCTCTCTGGGGCGCCACATTTATTCCATGTCCTCTTCCTACAGATAATCTACAGCCTTCCCCGACACCTCCCACCCCCACCCCACCCCGCTCCCTTGGGAAGGGGCATCGCCTCTTCAAGGCGCAGGAAGGGAAGTTATCCACAGCTGGATCATCAGAGAGGGAAAGACACGATCCGTTTCTCATCCATCCAAGGGCAACAACCGTGACGCAGGCTGGATAACGTCCTGTCCAAGAGCAATAAATTAAAAAAAAAAAATGGAGCAGGCACAGAAAAAGCCCCGCATGATGCATCTGGGGGGCTGAGTTCTTCAACACTGCCAGGCCTCCTCGGCCTTAGCAAAACCCCGTCATGCGTTTCCTGCAAAGTGTCCAAAACAACCCGGGTAGAAAGGAGAGAGAGACGTCGCTCGGGGGCGTTCCCAGAATTCGCTCCCCCCCGTTTGTCTCCAGGAGTCGGCACATGACTGAGGCATGCTGCTGTCCCCAGAGCTTTTGAAGACTGACGTGCCCAAGAGAGGCGTCTCTCCCCGCGCCCCACATTATCACCCTTTTTGGAGGGCAGTGGGGAGCAGGGGGCTTTCCCAGGATTCACAACGTCGTCAGTTTCAGATCGCCGCTTCGCCGCGTCAGCTTCTCTGGGTCGTTGGACGCCATGAGGGAAAAGTCATGGAAGATGTCAAGGTAGGTTTCGTCTCCTGGAGGAAGAGGAAGGGGACCGGGGGGGGCAAAGCACAAGATAAGAACATCAGAACATCAGAAGAGCCCTGATGCAGGATCAGACCAAGGGTCCCTCTAGTCCAGCACTCTGTTCACACAGTGGCCAAACAGCTGTCGACCAGGGACCCACAAGCTGGACATGGTGCAACAGCACCCTCCCACCCATGTTCCCCAGCAACTGGTGCACGTAGGCTTACTGCCTCGGATACTGGAGGGAGCACAGAGCCATCAGGGCTAGTAGCCATGGAGAGCCTTCTCCTCCTCCAGGAAAGATCACATCAGAGGTTTCATGGATCCCCATCCATGAATGAAGCACTCCCTGCCCTGTCCTGACCTGATCTCCCCTGTATGGGTGGGGGGCAGCCCCTGTTCAGGAACCCTGCGAACTGAAGCTCAAGGGGCGGGGGGGATCTAACAATGTATTCTCCACCAGGACCAGCCCAAAACATTTTGCTGCCTGAGGCTGAATACCAAGGGTTCCCTTTGCCCCACAGCACAGTATTTAGTACCCATGTCTGGCCAAGTTAGTTCTGGCACCTGAGACAGAAAATCCCATAAGCGCCTCTCCCTGGGAGTAAAATGGCATTCATAATAAATTAAATCATTAACAATTTGCTGCCTTTTCTTGTTATTTAAAATCTGCTGCCTGAGGCAGCTGCCATGCCCTGCCTAATGATAGGGCTGGGCCAGTTCGCAACACTCAAAGTATAATTCTCATGACGTTTGGAGGGAATCCAGAAAAGTAAACCACCAAAGAGCAAATATTATTTTAAAGCAATACATATGAGCAAAACTGTGTAAATGCCATCCCTTCTTTGTCCTCCTATCAGATGCCCTATAACATACACTACTATTATTCCCATTTTACAGATGTCACAATTGGAGGCCAAGGTTTGGCCATGGCCAGGTCAGGTCAGTCCACCCACAGCAGAAACAGGGATTTGCAAACCTTTTTCCAAAGGAATGAAAAGTTTGGGGTTGAGACATCCCCCAAGTCCTCACAATTCACATCTCCATCCCTTTCTACCTCCAGCCTCCAAAAAAGGTAACACTCACCTGACTGGCCCAGGGCAAGCTCAGCTTCACGCATCTTAGCCAAACGCAATCTTTGACGGGATGGGGGAAGAGAGAGAAAGAAAAGAGGAACAGTTGTGGGTCACAATAGTGAGGGCAGTCCTCCCCACAGTTCCTCATGCCTTGGTGACATCTAGACTGGGCTACTGCAATACACTGTGCCTGGGGCTGCCCTTGAAGACAGTTCAAAACCTTCGGCTGGTGGGGGCCAGGCTATCGGAGCAGGTAACATCAACTCTGTACTGGTTGCATGGGTTTCCAGTGTGTTTCCGGGATCAATTCAAGTTTATTTATTTATTTATTTTATTACATTTGTATACCGCCCCATAGCCAAAGCAATTTTTGCTGGTTGTTATCTTTGAGGCCCTAAATGGCTTGGGGCCAGGTTCTCTGAAGAACTGTCTGCAGCTAAATGAACTTGCCTGAGCTTTAGGATCAGCCATAGAAGCTCTGCTTATGTGCCTGCCAGTAAGATCCATCAGGCTGGTGAGGACAAGGGACAGGGCTTTTTCGGTGGTGGTGGTCCCATCGTTGTGAAACTCTCTCCCCGGGAAAGCATGGCTGGTTCCCTTTTAAAACGGGTTGCGATACCTAGTTGTCTGAACCTACTTTAATGGAAACAGTCAAGGCTGCAATCCTCTGCTTGTTCACACAGAAAAAAGTCCTACAACTCCCAGCGTTCCCCAGGGAGTTGTAGGACTTTTTTCTGTCTGAACAAGCAGAGGATTGCAGCCTTAAACTGACTTGCTGCAGGTCTTCCATTGGAGAATTTTCAGGCTTCCTGCTATTGTACTGTTGGTACTGAATATTTTGTTTATATATTATTATAATATAAATTCCCTCTTCATCACAATGGTTAAAGCTGCAGGAGCCCTGCCCGCTTTTGCAAAGTGACCAGGTACAAAAGGGGGCAGGGCTCTTGCAGCTTTAACTGTTGTGATGAAGAATAGGGAATTTCACCAGGTGCTACATGCATACAAATGACATCTGCTGAAATTCCTTTTTCTAGACAACTGTTAAAGATACAGGAGCCCGGTCCTCCTTTTCCATAGAGTCACCCTAGGATAAAGCATTCCTGCCTTTGGGAAAAGGCAGATAGGAGGAGGATTGTCAGGGTCCTCTTTTCCATCCCAGTCATTCCGTGACATTTTGCACTTCCCTGCCCTGAGACTGAAGAAAAGCTGACGCACCAGGATCTCCTTCCCATAATCCACTTCTTCCTTCCCATAATCCACCTCTTCCCTCCCATAATCCACCTCTTCCCTCTCATAATCCACCTCTTCTCACCTGCCCCCTCTAAGAGGCACAAGCCACCACAGCTGGTCATACACGCATTCTATGGGGGCCTTTGGTACCCAGGCCAGGTGGGGAAAGCCGTGGGGCCTCACTTACAAGGTCACGATATCTGCGTTGGCTGCATCTATGGCAATGCTAAGAGGATCCTTCCCTTCCCCGTCGACGGCATTCATTTTCGCACCACGCTTGAGGAACAGGCAGGCCAGGCTAGCAAAAGGGGACACAGGGAAAATGCCGCTGTTTCGACTGGACCCATCAGGCATCCATGCAGTTTGAGTGCATTTAAACAGCTTTGTACCCGCGTTCTCAGCAGAAACCTTACAATGACCCAGTAAGGTAGGCTCCTGGTTGTTATCCCCACATTGCAAATTCGGGGGGGGGGGGGGGAGAGAGTTCTGACACTTGCTGAAGCAGAGAGTAAAAGTGAAGTGGGTCTCCACAGTTTCTGGGTCAATCCGTCTCCATCAGCAATCAGCTCAATTCAAAATATTCAGCCCTTCTGCAATTAGCCAGGAACTCTCCCCTTCCTTCACCCTTTGGGGCGGCCCCATCGCATCTGTCGGATGCCAAGCCCATGTTTCAGTCTGTAAATGCTGAGCCACGCAATTCCTGCAATGCCTGTCTGTAGAGGTTGACTTGCAGAGGAGCTGAGTTCTTGCAAAGAGTATTTGGCTCTAGCAACTCAGGTCCAGCAAGCTGGTATCCAGATAAGCTGAGCATGTGGGTTTAAACATGTTGTGAGGTTGCATGTTTTGCAGAATGTGCCAGGTTCAATCCCCACCATCTCTAGTCAGGAAAGACCCCCACACACTCTAAAACCCGGGAGGGCAGCGCCTGCCAGGTTTTAGCCTTTCCGGCCCTGAAACCCACCCTTAGCTCCAACATACAGTTCAGACCCACTCCTTAAAACATTCTTGCCAGCTTAGAACAGGCTGCAACTCAGTAGTGGGTCCTGCCACACCAGTTGAAGACCAACAGCACAGAATATTAAGCTAGATGGGGAACGATTGATTGATTGATTGATTGAATTGCACCCCACCTTTTTACCAGAAATGGAGCTCAAGCACTGGCCTGGATTACAGCTTCCTTACCTTCCTATTTATATATTTCTTTCGTTTGTAACCCGTCTTTCTACCAAGAAAGTGACAGTCAAGGCAGCTTACAATCATAGGAACTGATTTTTAAAAAAATCCAAACTTGATTAAAACAATAATAAAAGAAAGGCATTAAAAACACAATTAACAATTGCATTTGTTTCACTCATGGGTAGGCAGCCTGGTGACCTTTGGATGTTTTGGACTGCAACTCCCATCAGTCCCAGCCCCAGGGCCAATGGCAAGGGATTATGGGAGCTGGAGTCCAAAACACTTGGTTTAACTTCTGTGTGCTTGTTCACACGTATCCCTTTTCCTTACCAGAGAATCAGGAATGCTAAACAAACAGACCAAAAATATTTTATAAAAATAGAGGACCAAAGATAAAAAAGACACAGACACACATACCCTCCCCCGCCACATACTCACAGAGAGAGAGAGAAAGAAAGAGAGAAAGAGAGAGAGAAAGAGAGAAAGAGAATCAAAGACCAAAAAAGGATAAAAAGGCAGGAGAGAGGGGGAAAAGAGAAACTCAAAAGTCAAGAAAGGGACATACCCGGTGTGTCCCAGGATGGTTGCATGGTGGAGCGGGCCTCGGCCCCTGCAGTCAGGCTGGTTGACGCTGGCTCCGTTTTGCAGCAAGAATTCACAGGCCAAGAGAGAATTCTGGGCAAAAACAGAGAAAAGCTTAAAATAAAAATAGAAGAGCGGATGAGAGCTTGAGAACATCAGCGTTTTAAGTCACCCATCAGCTCCAGAACCCCTCCCCCACCTCAGGGCCCAAACAGCAGACTCACTGCAGCGACCGCCTGTAGCAAGGGAGTACGGCTTTCGTGGGCTGTGTTCACCCAGTTCACGTCTGCGCCGTGGGCCAGGGCATCCGCCATCATGGGCAAGCTGGGGGGTACGGCTGCCGCACGGTACAGCAGGGCCCCTGGATGCAGGTTTTGTAGGTCCTCAGAAGCGGAGGCGGCACCTGGAGAGATCCCCTCCCGCAGCCCTGGGGGAAAGACGGACGGAGAGGGTCAGTCCAAAATGCACAGCTCAATTCGAGGCAAAAGCTCTCCGACCTGCATAATGCAGAGCTCAAAATCTTTGTGACGGCTTAATTCTTTGCAGGGTAAAGGTGAACTGCCCTTGAATTGCACTCTTATCTCCGGAGATAAGAGCAAACCATATTTGCGGGCCGCTTCCAGTCCATGGGAAAGCAGTTCCCCATCCCTGCTCAAAGGGTATAACTATTCATTATTACATTATATTTATATCCCACCTTTTTCCTCTTATAAAAAAACCAAGTCAGCTTACATGATGTTCCCTCCTCTCCATTTTATCTTCACAACAACCCTGTGAGGTAGATTAGTCAGTGATGGCTCAAAGTCGCCCAGTGAGCTTCGTGGCCGAGTGGGGACTAGAACCTGGATCTCCCAAGTTCCAATCCGACACTCTAACCACTACACCACACTGGCTCTGAATAGCAGGCTACCCTTTAGCAGTGTCTACAAATGCATCATAGTCTCCCACTTTAAATAAAGAGTCCACACTTCACTCCTCCCTCAGCAAGAGCAAAAACATTAGGATTTTAAAGTGTGTCATTGTGAAACTGAAGGAGCTGACAGACCCCAGCAGGGAGGGGAAGTGATCTCTTTGCATGCTCAGGAGTGCTCTGTCCCTGAGCACGGGATTTGAAGGTTCACCCAGTTGGACAATAAACCCAGCCTCTTCAACCAGGCTCACCCCAGGCTCAACAAATACCCACACCCCAAAGATTGAGCAACAGAAAGTGGATGTCTCCAGGAGCCCTACCTGAGATGGGGCTTGAACGGCTCGGACTACTATTGACTGTAAGGGAGAGACAAATAAGAATGAGCCATTTCATGTTTTACCTGTTCTATATTGTTTTTAGTTGATTTATATTTTTAGTCCTGTATTTCATGACTACTCTTTTACCCTTGAGTTGTTAGCCATTCTGAATATGTCAACAGAAGAGTCAAACAGGCATCATTATTATTATTATTATCATCATCATCATCATCATCATCAATGTCATTATTGTATTATTTATCACATTATTTATAATATTTCCCGACTGCTTAATCTGATAAAATCTCTAAGCAGTTCACACTAAAATGTATATATAATACAAGAGAAAAATCGTGTAAAATAATAATTAGCTGAAAACATTACACAAGGACAACAACAAAACAGAACAGTGTCTTAGTCAGGGGAAGACCTGTGTAAACAATTATGTTTCCAAGAGGCCTTTGAAGTTTGCCACCATTACTGCTCCTCAAACCACGTGTGGGAGAGGAAGACTGTGCCAGACTCAATACCATCACCAGCATTACAGGATCAGATCAAGGGTCCTTGTAGTCCAGCAATCTGTATCCCAGACCTGCCACTTACATACCTTTCAGAAGCCCATAAGTAAGGCCTCCCCTTGTGGTGGCTCCCCAGCAGCTGAGTCCGAAGGTAGACTTCCCCTGAACTTGGAGATTCCATATAGCCAGCAATAGATTTCTCCCCCTCTACAGGTTTCTCTAATCCCATTTTAAAGCCATCTAAAACACTGGCCGTTAGGGCTGTGCACAGCCCCCCCCCCCCCCCCGGATCCAGTCCGGATATGGACAATCCAGATCGGGCTCGATCTGATCCACACCGGATCGGACCTCCCCTGATCCGGTCCGCAACCGGATTTGGAACCTGGTCTCCAGAACGAGACCCAGAGACCCTCCTTTTCCCCATAGACTTGCAAGTCTATGGGGAAAAGGACTCACCGCCCTCCCCCCACTCTCCCTGCTTACCTGCTGCCTCCTAATTGCTGCCGCCACCGTCCGCCGCTGCCTCCTCTCTACTGAGAACCAGGCCGCGAGGTCTGGTTCTCTGTAGAGAGGAAGCAGCAGCAGCGGCGGACGGTGGCGGCGTATGGCGGTGTATGGCGGCGTTGGCAGCAAGCAGGCAGCAGGTAAGCAGGGAGAGTGGGGGGAGGGCAGTGAGTCTGGACCTCCGCCGATCCGCTTCGGATTCGGGATCCGGATCCTTGCACAGCCCTACTGGCAGTCACTACATCACATGACAGTGAGTTCCATAAGCTCTCCTCCTCCCCCTACCCACAAGACGCACACAAATAGTCCATGTGGCTCCTTAAAATTTACTCCAATCTTTTACGCCCTGCCATGAAAAGGAATGAGAGATTCTCCCCATACCTGCAGTCCCTCGGGCCTGATGTGGAGGCTTGGGCTTGAGGAATGGTTTGGGGAGCTTCTCAGGCCCCCGGACGTCCCCACTCCGATTCAGGCGCGCCCCAGCTTTGGGGAACTTTGTGATGAACTTCTTCTCCACATACTTGGCCCGGATCCAGCCCTCCTTCTCCGACCTGGAGGAGGGGGCAGAAAGAGATCCACAGGATACTTACCTTTTTTGAAGTCATATGCAGCAGCAGAGATAAATTTTGCACATGCTCAGAAGCAGTCTCTTGCAACTTGGGGACATTCCTGTGCTGAGTACCAGAACTGACAATCCAAAGGAGGGGATCTCATAAAGCTATAAAAGTTTCCTGGGGAGTGATGCTCAGGGAGAGAGGAGGGACATCACAGGTGTGTTCTACAGAGGACCACTACAGACCAAAGCATATAACTGCAGCAGCACACGCCTCTGCAACAGCGCCATCTACTGGGCAGGTGTGGGAACAAATTTAGAGACACACTAAATTCTCCGTCCTTGGGGGCAGGGGATAAGTTGCAACGAAGGATGGGATTTCGATGTGGGGGAAGAAGTCCTGTAACAGGCGAACCGCGTGGCAAGGGCACAGGGAGCCGGAGATCCGACGCGCTTCAAAGAAAGGGGATTCTCACCGCGAACAGCCTGGCTGGGGCCGCTTCATGTTCATCTCCTCCACCCGAGCCTCGTATATCTGGTTGATGACACGATTCCCCAGTTCGCACATCAGCTGCAGCAGACGGGAGAGATATGGAGAGGGTGTGACGTTACACGTCTGTCCATGCTGAGTTTATGTTGATAACTGTGTAACCTTGTTATAGATCTGTGGTTCAGTCAGTATCCCCAGGGAGAGAACGGTGGATTTGCATGTCTGAGCTGATTGGCTGAGGGAGTGAGGAGGGTTGAAGTGTCTGTGTGTGTGTGTGTGTGTGTGTGCTATATAAACTGGATGGTGTGCCTTTGGGAAGCAGATAGGGACAAGATGACAGAGGGTTTAGATCAGAAATAGGGAAATGGTCTGGTAGAGTTAGAGGGGGAAGGAGACAGGGGGTGAGTTAAGGATTCAGTGAAGGTCTGGGGTGGTTATGAAATGACTGTTTGAGTGTGAGATACAGAGTATTGAGTGGGAGAGATCATATATTGATAGAGCCATTAAGAGTTATTCCCTTATTACTCAACAATTTCTTATTTCAATTAATAAGGCTTTCTTTGTTTATAGACTCTTACGGCTCTTGCTCATGCCGGAGGCAATAAGGGCAGAATACCAGATTAAAGCATGAAGTCTGTGTGTGCCCTCACAGAGAGAAGGCTGGGTAAGGGTTGGGCCTGAGCCTTAATGGTCCTGGTGGCAGCAAAACCAAGTGTGCGGAGGTGGGGTGGGGGGAAGGTGGTACCTGATGGGGGTGAGAAAGACCTCAGAGGAGGAGCATTCTCACTAGGAGAGGGGCAGGAACACCATAGGGGGCACTATTGTCCTAGCTTCAAAATCTTTTCCTCTCCCAACACTCAACTGCCTGAAATCCAGGATCCGTCAGCATAGGGCCAGTACCCCCAGTTCCATCTGGACTAGCAGGAGGTGAAGGCTGGTGGCTCAGAGGTCAGTAGAGTGGTGAATCCGCTTCAGGTTTCAGTCAGAACCATTCAAAGCTTTAAAGGAGGAGAGACTGAAAGGACGGAAAGAACTGGGCATGTTTAGCCTGGAGAAGAGATTGAGGGGAGACATGATAGCACTCTTCAAATACTTGAAAGGTTGTCACACAGAGGAGGGCCAGGATCTCTTCTCGATCCGCCCAGAATGCAGGACGCAGAATAACGGGCTCAAGTTACAGGAAGCCAGATTCTGGCTGGACATCAGGAAAAACTTCCTGACTGTTAGAGCAGTATGACAATGGAACCCATGACCCAGGGAGGTGGTGGGCTCTCCCACACTAGAGGCCTTCAAGAGGCAGCTGGGCAGCCATCTGTCAGGGATGCTTTAAGGTGGATTCCTGCATTGAGCAGGGGGTTGGATTCGATGGCCTTAGAGGCCCCTTCTGACTCTACCATTCTAGGATTCAATGATTCTACGATCCACGGTGCGGACTGAAACCTGGAGTGGATTCACTGCCCCACTAACGTCAGAGTCACCAGCCTCCACTGCTAGCAAGAGGAAGAGAGGTCACGAGGGGGGCGTGGCTAACAGGATGCTTGGTAAGAGTCTCTCCAGCTCTTTCTTTCTTCCCTTCTTTTGGTAGCAAGCCCAGAAAGCAGGAAGCCAGCTGGCATGTGGCAACCCACTCCACTTTCTGGGAGTGGCCCGCAGCTTGGAGAACAGCTGCCATGGGGATATTGCCCCCACACCCCTCCTCCTCCCAGCCCCTGTTAATTCTCATCCATCCTCTATACTGCACTTCCAAGGATCTAGTTCTCACAGAGGCAATAAAGCCCATGTCTGGGCTGCACGACTTCAGACAGTGGCTGGCGGCTCACATGATGCAATGCTCCTACATACAATATTCCCTGCACAGAGCATGCCAGGGAGGCAGCTTCCCTGATCTGCTAGTTTTCCAGGCGCAGAGTTTAGTTTTGCTTTTTGTAGAGGGGAGCATTCAAATGAAATCGGAAGTGGTGTAGTCCAGACACGGGTATGCCATCTCAGAGAGAGCTACGCTGAATTTGCTTTGCAATCTCATCCTGCTTATCTTCGCCACAAAAGTCATTTTCCGTTTCACAGATTAGGGGCTTTACGACACAAGCGATTTATAGCGCGCCCGTGACTGGCCACTCACGGAAGTTTGCAGCTCATTTTGACAACGTCGTGAACCTCCTGCACATCTCGCGTTCCTTCCCTCGGTTATTCCGTTTTTAAAAAAACCTTGGATATCCCGATTCTTCAGAAATATCCTGAGGTTTCTTACCATGTGCAGCTGAAGTTGTGCTACAAAACACCCACTAGAGGGCGCTGTCCCATTCAAGGCTATGAGCTTGGAGATGAGAGGAAGCTTCAATTCCAGACCACATGGTCGCCCCTCTCTGCCCATGTAATTCAGCTCATTACAATTGTGCAAGAGAAGCAGGAAGCAAAGCACGGGTAAGTGAACAAGATTTCCCTTTAATCTAAAGAAGCCCTGGAAAACAGGTTACGAGAAAGCGGCTTGCACAATGTTCTGGTTAGCACTGACTGAGCGCCACCCCACCCTCCCCGAGGGGCTTTTTGCACAACCTCTAACAAGGAGGATAAACTCTGATTATTTGAGGACCCTCTTTAACCAGCCCAGGGGCGTCATCACATCCAGAGGTCTTATGAGTGCCCAGCTGGAAACGTGAGCCCCACCTTACAGCGTCTCTCACACCCACATTGATCCACCACCCAGTTCCTTTACCTTAACAAGCTCAGGTTCCCAGGAGTCGAGGGTCAGTGACCGCACCTTGGAGAAATGGACGCCAAGACTCCTATGTGGAGAGGGAAGGTTCAGAGGGAAAATTTTCAGGGGGAAATATCAGCCCGTCTTCAGATTATGCCCTCGTCCTTTGTTCCCTGACCCTTCCCTCATCCATCTCAAGCTCCGCCTCAACTTGCTCCCTCCCATCGCCACAAGCTCCACCCCTTTCTGGCAAAAGCCCTGCCCCTTTGTTTCCAAGCTCCTCCCACACTCCGAGCCCCACCCACTTCAGCCACGCACCTACGGTACTAAGCCCCATCGACTGCATTTCAAAACTCTAGCTCAGTGGTGCTGAACCACCCTCAGCCCCAGGGCCGGACCCCATTTTGGAGCAGCTCTTGGGGGGGGGGGCAGATTCCAGTGGTGGGTGGAGCTAAAGGAAACAGGGGTGGAGACAAAAATGGCAGACTATTTTAGCTTAAAGCCCTTACTGCCAGTAACGAAGCTTTAGAAGAAGCATTTGGCGTTTTTAAAACGGGGGGGGGGGGGGAATGCCGGATTTGGCCTGCAGGCTTACATTTCTGCACCCCTGCTCTACCCCTTGCTCCAGGACTCCTCCCACCTGTTTCAAGCTCCTCCCCCTTAGAGCAGGCAAGGATCAGAGAGAAAGCAAGCCACGGGAGTTGGCTCCATGCTGCATCCCCTCTCCCCAGCTGTAGAAGCCAACTGACCTGTGGATGCCAGAACACTCAATGCAGAGCGTAATACCCAGGTTGATGCTGGCCCATTCGGGCGCCGGCTCACGGCAGTCACAGCACTGGGCGTTACCCTCCATCCGCTGGACCTGGTCCACCACGTGTTTGTCCACTCCGCCCCGGAGCTTCCGGCTGGTTGGGGACTGCAGCTTGGCCACAGAAAGGGACGCCGTCCGTTCCAGGGGCTGCGGGGAAGCGAAACACAGGCCTGCATGTCCTCCTCTGCTGGTACAGTGGGGACGGGAGGAAATCGGTACCGGATACAGAGTTCTCCACCTTTTGAGAATTCCCAGTTTCATTTAAATGGCAAAAATCAAGTTCCTAGCCCCTAAGGCTGTGGAGACCAGCTGGGAAGGAAATGCAGCAAGGAACGTTAGGAATCTCAGATGCTGCAGGGAGGGCCTGATCCTGAACAAGATTCCCAATGGATGGTGTGGGAATATGATTAGTAGCACTGTGCAGAGAATGAGCCCTCGGGAAAGTTCTCCGGGCGTTTTGGAGAAGCCTCGGCCCTTAGTCTGGAGAAATTCGAGACCCACTAAAGTGAGTTCGGATTTCAAAGAATCCGACCTGCGGAATCCACTGCAGGCCGGCCTCCCCAGGTCACACAGAGTCTGTGGACATTCATATATATATATATATATATATATATATAAAACTTTCCTGAAATTAAAACAGATTTATTTGCAGGAAAATACGCCCATTTCTGCCAAGAAATATGCCGTGCTAGAAAATACAGGCAGAGAAAAGTTGAACGGAATGCAGGAACAATATGCTAACTGTTACTTACTAACATAAATTATGGAAGTTGTTGCTAACTTTCTCACAGATGTACGTTTTTCACCACACAATGGGGAAAAAATCAAATCCATCTGGATGGATGCTGGAATGAACGACAGTGCACAACCCTACGAAACACACACAGGATGGATTTCACAAAATCCAGACATCCCTAGCTGGGGGTTGTAGTCCAAAACATCTAGACCTCAATCTACACTAACTTTACCCAATCTGGTATCTTCCAGGTGTTTTGGACTGCAATTCCCATCAAAAGTAGAGCATGCCAAAACAGACCAAAGATCCATCTAGTCCAGCACTCTGTTCCCACAGTAGCCAACCAGCTGTCGACCAGGGACCCGCAAGCAGCACTCTCCTGCCCATGTTCCCCAGCAACCGGTATACATGCTGGCTGGGAATGATGGGTGCTGCAGCCCAACACATCTGGAGGTCACCAGGTTGGAGAAGGCTGATCTACACAATTATTATTTTTCATAGCAGCAGCATCATGCTTGGTGTTTTCAGTGCCAACAAAGGATAATGGTAGAACTAAAATAAAAACGCAATAAATATAAATTATGCGCTGCCTTCCCACGTCCCCACCAAACAAAGGCGCTGCCAACGGATCCTAAACGTCCTTCTTAAAGCTCATACAAACACCTCGCCCAGCACAGGTGAGTCAAAACAGATCAACAGCAGGCAACGCAGCTTGGTGAGTTTATTACAGGCCCAGGCAGAGGCTGCTGGGCTCTACCGTCTTTTGGAACGTTCCGGCGTTAGCGTCGGCGAACCCCTTACCTGCCCCAGGAACTCCGGGCGTTCCTCATTGTAAGCCGAGGCGATGCTGTTTTGAACTGCGCAGACCCAGGCTTGTTGATGCTGCTCCGAATCCGCTTGGAGGAGGCAGCTCCTGCCGGGGGGAAGATGGAAAGACACTGAAGAGGAGGGTTGGAGAGAAGGTCCTCCTCATCCCCAGAATGCGGGATTCCAACACACACCGTGGAGACACCCCAAAGGCAGAGCTTGAGAATCTTCCAAAAGCAGGCACTGCTCTAGAGGGGAACTAGGGGGGGCCAAGCCCCTCCCCAAACAAGGAACATGCTACACCTCCGCCACACACATTGCTCGACTCCTGTCATTAACTCAGAAGGAAAGGTACTTTTCACATGTACAAGCGCATTCCCAGATGATCATCCCTACGGCTCTTCTGAAGTTGAGATGCAGCTCTTGAGCCAACGAAGGCTATGCATTTTGCAGCTGCTGACATATCCTTCAAGAGCCAGGGTGACGTAGCGGCTAAAGTGTTGGACTGGGAGTCGGGAGATCCGGGTTCTAATCCCTACTCAGCCATGGAAACCCACTGGGTGGCTTTGGGCCAGGCACAGACTCTCAGCCCAACCCACCTCACAGGGTTGTTGTTGTGAGGATAAAAATGAAGAGGAGGAAGATTTATGTATGCCACCTGGGGTTCCTTGGAGGGAAAAAGGCAGGCTATGAATGCAGTAATAAATAAATAAAATAAAACGAAAAATAAGATGCCAACAGACCAGTCGCCCTCCACTGACTGGAAACAACAGATATGCAGGAGAGAGAATCCACTTAATTGATTATTTATATACGGGGTGCTTAATAGTTTAAAAAAATGGAAATTCTAACCGCGAATTAATATTTTTGGAAATTAACGTTCATTTCCTCCGTCTGCGGTGCAGGCCTAAAGTCATTTTTTCCTCATTCATTTCAGAAAATAATAGGTTCCGGGGGAAAGTTTTCATGTGAAATGTGCCGTGATTTCTCCTTTCAGAGATCTTAACGTATGGGACAGATCTCACCCAACTAGAAATGTACTTTCTCCTTCCACAGGCCAGATGCGCCAGTAAGGGTCACCATACACAAAGCCGCATTCTGGGTGGGACAGAAACTAGTGGCCACTGGCTCAGCAGCGGTTCCCAACTGGGGGCCCTCCGGGGGCGTTGGACTACAATTCCCAGCATCCCTCAGGCAGCACATGGCATGGGTGAGTTTTGACAGCCTCCCCGAAGGGGCAAGGACTCACTTGGAGGGGGACACCACCTCGAAGCAGAAGCGTCGTTCATGATCTGGGCACGGCTTCACTGTGCAGAGCCGGAGGTCTTCCACTACCACCGTTACAGCATCCTGGACATGGCAGCGCAGGGTGGGGAAAGGGTTAAGGGCACGAGGTGGAGAGAGGAAAGGTCAAGTGAGGGCACCCAGGGTCCTGCCCCTCCTGTGCCAACATCGTAAGTAAACCCAGCCCCAGCCCAAATCCGGCCACATCCACCCCACAGATAAGAGACTGATTGTACACACACAAGCTCCTGTGAATTCGCAGAGCTGACTCTGTTTCATAAGGAACAGAGGAGATCCTGGCCCTCTTCCATGGGACAACCTTTCAAAGAGTGCTCTCCTGTCTCCCCTCCGTCTCCTCTTCTCCAGGCTAAACAGGCCCAGGGCTTTCAGTCTCTCCTCCTAGGGCTTCGTTTCCAGACCCCTAAACATTCCCCCACCCAGACTTTCAGTTGTACCTGGCCCAACCCCCTGCAAAAAGCCATGCCCCTCCCTTAGGCACAAAAAAAAGGGAGGGAATCCATCTGCTCACCTTGGCCTTTTTCTGATACACCAGCTGGTTGCTCTGGACAGAAAACCAGCGCCTGAAATTTAGGGGAAAACGCACAGAAAATGTGATGGAGGAACTGAAAGCATTTGGGCGTGGGGAGAGAACGGAGAGTCATTGCTGGGGGAGGCTAGGGGTACAAAGCCCCTTTTTTCCCACAGCCACCCACTCCCAAACATGGGGCTGCGAGGATCAGGCTCAAAAGGGTGGTCCCCCAATTGTGGGACAATCTCCCCGACGAGGCCCGCCTGACGCCAACATTGTTATCTTTTCAGCACCTGGTCAAGACTTTCCTCTTCTCTCAGGCATTTAGCAATACCTGAGAGAAGAGGTATTTGTTTTTAGGTTTATCACTTTTCAAAGTTATTACAGGGGTTTTAAATGTATGTGCGTATTGTATGTTTTTGCAGTTTTGATTTTTGTATATTGTTTTTAATTGTTTTAATCTTCTGTAAACCACCCAGAGAGCTTCGGCTATGGGGAAGTACACAAATGTAATAAAATACATAAATAACATTTATGCCTGCAGGTGAGGGGGGCTTCGGCACAGATGGTGACTGTCACTCTCTTATGGGAAAGAGGTTGAGCGACAGCTGTAAGACATGGAAGTTAGGTGGAGCCTCCCTCTAAGATACCAGGCTACCTCTACAATGCCAGATGCTGGAGACAAGCAACAGGAGAGGGGTTTCCCCTTCGCCCCCAAAGGCGCCTGGATCACCACTGTGAGCAATGGGAAACCGGATTTGGATGGTCTGATCCAGCGATGCAACCCCTTGCGTATACGAAGGACCTGACGTCCAGTGCCGGATTTAGGAACAGGCCAAGTTAGCCACGGCTTAAGGCCTTATATTACGAAGGGCCTCTAAACATGTTGGAGAAAACTACGGTGTATTATAATTGAAATTGCTCTGGTTTAAATATGTTGCATAATCTGGTGTGACTTACAGCAGAGTTGCCTCATACTGAGAAAGCGGGGCAACACAGCATTTAGTATTGGAGGCACTAAGCCCAGTCTAGAGCCAATTTAAAAGAAGTTCAAATCAACTTTATTAGTGATTTTATACCCAACTTGAAAGGCTATCTAACACTGTTTAACTACAAGCACCCCCTAAAGCTTGGTGGCACCTCTTCATTACCTTTCTTATTATAATATAATACACTTTCCCCCCTTTTTCTTTATGGGACGGTGCCTCTGAATAGTGACTTGGTTCAGGGCCTAGCGTCTCTTAATCCGGCCCTGCTGACATCCGTCTTGTATGACGAACAGCACAATATCTCACTAAACAACTGCTCACCCGCCCTCCATCCTTCAAGCTCAGGTTTGAGCAACATCTGGGAATCCAGAGGCCAATTCCCACCCCCACAAACCCATCGGGGGCTGCACCTGTGCCACCAAAATTCAACACCCTGACAGCAAAACAGGGCCAATTCTTCTGTAAAACCAGACCTTTTTTGCTGCCGCATTTTGAGCGGTGTCAGGGGCACCCAAAAAGGCTGGGAGGGCCACCAGCGGGCCTTGTCTTGCCCACCCCTGTTCTAGCTGGGAACAGGAAACAGAAGGGCACAGAGGCGCATACGGGAAAGAGGGCAGTGCTCACCTGCTCCACGTCTTGAAGGCGTTGCTGGCACGCTTGTACAGGTATCCTTCCATCACCGCCCCACCTGGCTCCGCCCGGATTTCTGGAACCACGTCCTCTTGGGACAAGTCCTAAGAACATAGGGAACGGACGGCAGACCCGGTAGGACCATCTCAAAAAGACACACAATGACAAGGCGACGGAGCCCCCAAATCTTCCGATTTTGCTCGAGCCTCACCCCCTCGTTCCTAGAACCCTCCGGTCCATTCCAAGCCCTTTCCCACCCATTTCGGGGTCGTCCAGGTATGACAAGCCCCACCCCTTTCATTCACAAGCTCCTCCCACGTTCTAAGCCTCGCCTCCTCAGCCACTTACCTACTAAACCCGGACAATTGCATTTTGAAACTGCCAGTTTTCCCCAACATGGTAGCAGCCTCCACATGCATTGGGGGGCAACCCATAGACAGCACCAGGCTGGGGACAAGAGCTCCCAGCTTCATCAAGCCGGCCCCTCTTAGATGCTCCATTCCCCAAGCTAGAATCCTCGCCTCTTCCTGGGTCCCTCATGTAAAGCATCCACCAGGCCTATCATCCACGATTCTTCCCCGTCCCCGCTTTGAACGCCCCACCTTCTGCTTGATCGCCGTATGCCGCTGCTCCATTTCCCGCTTTTCTCGGGCCGACTCCAGGACCAACTGATGGAGCTGAAAAAGAAAGAGGGGATGAGGCCGGATGCCTGGGTTCCTCCCAGAACAAAACAGGGCAAGCTTCTCATGTCTAGAGTTGTTTTCCCCAACACCCTCCAAAAATCTGTCTGGCGTTTTCCCTGCCGACAACCGGACTGGGAAGGGAAGCCCTGTTCCACAGCGCCATCCCAGCGCCGGCCAAAACACGGGTCAGGGGTCACTTTGCAGGGAAGTGTGTCGCTTCAAACAGGAAACGGCTGGGCGAGATTTGAACTCAGCAGCCCCGTTGGAGATGGCAAACTTGCAGAGTTAACAGGGAACGGGGAGAGGAGGTGGTTCCCCTGCCCTCGCCAAGGCAAAAAGTCGTCAAAAGATTAACAGAAGGGCGAGACAAATATGCCTCTCCCATATCCCCAGATACGCTGGGGTTTCCACTTGGGTCAGCTTTTCCTTAGCCCAGCCTTGACCAACCTAACGCCTGCCCAGGTGTGCTGGATTGCTGGCTGGGAATGATGGGAGTTGGAATCCACCACATCTGGAGGGCATCAGGTTTACCATTGAATCACAGAATAGTAGAGTTGGAAGGGGCCTCTAAGGCCATTGAGTCCAACCCCCTGCTCAACGCAGGAACCCACCTTAAGGCAGCCCTGACGGCTGTCCAGCTGCCTCTTGAGGGCCTCCAGTGTGGGAGAGCCCACAATCTCCCAAGGTCACGGGTTCCATTGTCGTACTGCTCTAACAGTCAGGAAATTTTTCCTGATGTCCAGCCAGAATCTGGCTTCCTGTAACTTGAGCCCATTACTGCACTCTGGGATGATTGAGAAGAGATCCTGGCCCTCCTCTGTGTGACAACCTTTCAAGTATTTGAAAAGTGCTATCATGTCTCTCCTCAATCTTCTTGTCTCTAATCTAAACATGCCCAGTTCTTTCAGTCTCTCCTCATAGGCCTTTGTCTCCAAGCCCCTGATCATCCTCGTTGAATAGTAGAGTCGGAAGGGGCCTCTAAGGCCATCAAGTCCAACCCCCTGCTCACTACAGGAATCCACCTTAAAGCATCCCTGACAGGTGGCTGTCCAGCTGCCTCTTGAAGGCTTCTAGGGCGGGAGAGCCCACAACTTTCCTGACTTAGTCCATCATATGAAATTTTAGATTTGACAGTTTATGAAAAGATACCTAGAAGGATAGGCAGCCTGGTTTCCTCCAGAGGCATTTGGACTACAATTCCCATCACCCTGGCCATTGGGCAACCAATCAAACGTTTTAAAAACTGTCCAGCTCCTTAAATGCATTTACACAATTGCGACAGTTTCAAGAAAGGGGTTTCCCTCGCCCTCTCCCAAAAAAACCCAGCACAAATGAGGAATCTTTCTTAATGCAAAACGCAGAGCCAGATTGAATAGACGTCTCAACACTGAACCCACCTGAACACCGTCGGTTTTATTGGCCTATGGTTCATGCCGCTAGAAGGAAGTCACCACTTTATGTGCTTGTATTTTACTATTCCGGTATTTCAATTTAACATTTACAGACCACCTTATTTCCTAAAAAGCCACGAAGGCGGCGTGCAACGGTGTTAAACAATAAAAGCTTAAAACAATTTTTAAAACGTTTTAAAAAGGAACGCGTTAAAACTACAAAATTTAATTTAACCTCGGGATGTGAAATGCGTGCTGTTTTTGGGTACGAAGTGGAAGGGGGGTGGGTGGAAAAAACCATTTAAGTTTCTCGTTCATCACATGAAAGCCACGGAGAAGGAAAGCCAACACAGCGTCCTTTATGTGGGCTACACGGCTGACGGGTCCTTTAATTACAAGATTGGGTAACATTTATCTGCAATTCAAGCTGTTAAGCCAATTCATCTCAGTGGCAGATCTCTTGAACTTGCAACTGTGAAAGAGTCCCTTGACCGGTGAAGGCGGGCCGGGCAAGAGGCGAGAAAGGCAGAACAGCCTGCACGGTTTTCCTTCCTCTTCTCAACAGTGCCAAAGCTTTGACATTTTCCCATTCCATCCACTGGCCTTTCTTCGGGGGCTTCTCGTTTATGGTACAATCCGGGAACTAGGAAATGTAGCCGTGGCTCTGCAGGCACTCTCGCTCCCCCACAAGAACCAGAGAGAGTTGAAAGGGGACACCCCAGAGGTCATCCAGTCCAACCCCGGCACAATTGCAAGCCCTGCAAAGCAGCATGCAGCTATGGCCGCCTGCCCCGACGTGGGTGCTGTCCAGATGTGTTGGACTACAACTCCCATCATTCCCAGCCAGGATGACCAATGGCTGGGGTCAGAACTATGGGGGTCGTAGTCCAACACATCTGGAAGGCACCACGTTGGGGGAGACTGATGAATGGAGCGAAATCTGAATTCCTGCATCCCCTTTGTCCAACTCGCTCTCTTTCCTGGGTAGCTCATGGCCCTGTTTTCGTTTCCTCCCCGTTCTCAGCAGTAGCTGCTGCCAGGAGACAATAAGAACTGCTCCCCACCATCTCCAGCTACCCCCATTTCTTGCAGGGACAGACTCCCTGCTTTCAGAATAATTCCCCGTCTTACCTGCACCGCCAGGTCCTTGCGATACTGTTCCAGCTGTTTGGCCACCTGGAACCCCTGCTCAAGGAAGGAGGACTGGGCCTCCATGAAAGCCAACATCTGGAAAGACAGAAACAGCTGCATCAAGAAAACAGCGGATATTGTTTTACATATATATGGGGAGGGGGTAAGTTAAGGGTGTCGAGAAACCACACTTTTGGACCAGGAATGCCTGCGGTTAAAGCAGGGGTGGGTAACTTGTGGCCCTCCAGATGTTTTGGACTACAGCTCCCATCATGCCTCACCATTGACGATGTTGGCTAGGGCAGGTGGGAATTTTAAGCCAAAAGATCTGGAGGACCAAGAGTTACTCGCCCCTGAGTTAAAACCTAGGAAAGTGGTCAAATGGCTGTTGGTAAATGGGGGGGAAAAACTCTGGACATGCTCAGATACATCCTTCTTTCTCTTTCTCAGGCTCCAGGTCCGAGCAAAGGCATTGAAAACAGGTGAAAGGTAAAACTAGGACAGGCAACAGAGCTTTTCTGCTACACTCGTGGCATCGAAATGGACAACCTTTCCCAACCTGGAGCCGAGAAGTGTTGAGGCTCCATCTGGAAGGTCCCCAGTTGGGAAAGGCTGAGATGAACGCAACCACGAACCAGAATCTACTCACAAACTTCAGTATCTCAAACTTCTTCTTCGACTGGATCACATTGATCTGAAAGAAAGAAAAAATACACCGGATCCTTGAGGGTCTGGTATTCCTCTGGCTCGGTACCCCCAACACCAGCCAAAGGGCCCCTCTAGCTTCCCCCAAATACTCCCCTTCGCTTCCACCTTACCCACCTGGAGCACGTAGTCGAGGGCCCGGGCCCGGAACGTGGTGCGTGCCGCCTTCAGGGTGACCATCGCCTCTTCAGCCTCATGGTGACGCCGGCGGGGCACCTCGGCGTTGTGGTGCAAGGCGCTGGACAGGCTCTCGCTGCCCCGCTCAAATTCCTTCCGGGACTCCTTGAAATGCTTCATGTCCCTGAAGCAGAGCACATCCACACTGGGTCAGCCAACATAAACATGTAAAGCAGACTTCGCCCCACCCAATGTCCACCAGGTGGTTTGGACTACAGTTCCCAGCATCCCCCAGCCAGCAGGTTTGGGGGAACCGTTTGTAAAGAAATGCACACTGCATTGGGGAGAGAGAACCTCTGAAATTCACATAGACCCTGATGGGATCTCAAGTGGCAGTAATGGGCCAGGAGAGAGTTCTTGGGGCCGCGGCGGAGAGCTCAGTGAAAACGTTGTCTCAGTGCAGGCCCATGTCGTACCGCCCTGACTCAAAGCTGCAATGGCGCTATATTTGGGATGCACCACACACATCTCAAACGGGGGCCTCTGAACAGCAGTTGCTGGGAAACAAAAATGGGGGGAGGCAGGGAAGCCTTTGGGTTGCGGCTGTGCGCCTTCCAGAAGCACCCGTCTAATCACCACTGGAAACTGGGGCTAGATGGACATTGTGGCCTGATTCAGCAAAGCTCTTCTTGTATTCTTATTCCTCCCTGTCCAAAACCGTGACATGGGCAAGCACCAAATCCAACTTCAAATGCCAATTATCCCCCGGGGGATCCAGGAAAGGGCTCTGTCCCCCTCCCCCCCCCATCACAATGCAGACTTACTCCTTCACCAGAGTCTGCAGCTGATGCTTGAGGGACTGTTGGGTCACGTCCAGAAATTCCTGCAACAAAGAAATGGGCACGAAGTGGTGAACAGGTTCTAAAGGCACCGAAATAAGGGCAAATAACAGAAGTGCCTTTCCTACAAGGAAAGGACGCGGAGTTTGGGGGGTCTCTTGTTGAAGGAGGGCTTGATTGAGACAGACAGATACGATCCATGGGGCACAATTCAGGAGGGGGAGTCTCCGGCACACATAACCTTCCTGCTGATTTTTGCCCAATTAAACTGAAAGAAACCCAAATGAATTTAAGCGGGGGGGGGGGGGGGAGGAAGAACCAAACAGGACACTGCTAATTCAATTCCACACCAGCTTCCCTCAACCTGGTGCCCTCCAGATGTTTTGCAGTACAACTCCCAGCATTCCTGACTGGGGCTGATGGGAGTTGAAGTCTGGAACACCTGGAGGGGAACAGGTTGGAAGGTTGTGCTTGGCTGTAGGGCAGGCATGCGGAACTTCGTTTGCTCCATGGGCCAGATTGCCATCGTGGGGTCCGCATGCTGACAGAGGGTGTGGACACCCACTTTCTCCCATACCATTCACACAGACCCCCTTCACACGCATATATACAAACACGCCGACCCTTTCCAGCCTTCCCTTTCTCTGCTGATCCATGTAGCTCAGCTGGCAGCGGGGGACATTTTTCCTGCTCAGCGCTGAGAAAGGCCATCTCTTTCAGCACTGAGCAGGAAAAAGCTCTTCTCTCGGAAAGCCTAGAGAGAAAGGGAAAAACCCAGGAAAGAAGATGGGGGGTGGATGGGGAACAGAGGTTCCACATGCCTGCTATAGGGGTTGCAGAGAAGCCGTTTCCTGCTGGCAGAGGGAAAACACTTTCTACCTACCTCTCGTTGGTGCCTATCCCTGGGAATATGGGCAGGTGACTTCCCCACGGATTTCATCATGCCTCTCCCAGGGAGAGCCCACCCTCTCGGCTCCTATCCCCGTTACAGAATGACAGAGCAGCTAAGCATCTCTGGAGAAACAGAAAGGCACAGAAGGAGGCTGATGGGAGCAGGGAAAGGATGATGGGAAAGACGGAAGGTGTCACTCACCTCATGCCCGTCAATCATTTTGTTCAAGCTCGCAGAAAATTTTTCTAAGCACTCCTGTGAAGCAGGAAGGAAGGAAGCAAGAGAAAAAGCCTGTGAGGATCTGATTAGCACACATTGCTGGATAAAACAATGTGTGCTAATCAACACACATTGCTGGATAAAAATCCTTTATCCTGATTCAAGGCAATAGAAGTAAACCTGAATTCTCACTCCGTTGATGCGTTCTAACTCAGCAGTCTCTCACTCCACCCTCCTTTTCTCTGAAAACGTGGATAAATGTGAAAGGCATCCTGCGCATGCTCAGAGGCACAATTAGGTCACTTCACCTATACCAGGGCTAAGCGCTGGCACTGAAAAAAAAAGGTTTTGGGGTGCAGAAAGGGCTTCCAGCGATGTTTGCGCCCAGATTTTGCCCTCAGAGAAAATGGCATATGGTTGTTGTTGCAATTGTTATTGTTATTAATAATAATTGCAAATAATAATTATTAATAATAACTGCAAATGGTTGTTGTTGTAATTGTTATTGTTGTTATTATTATTATAAATAACAACAACAGAAATTGTTTAGTTGCACCTGGAGAAGTCCTAATCACTAAGCTGACACACAGGACAAAAGGTGTGCCCTTCCAGGTGTGAACGTCGCTGCTTCTCGCCCTGACCTCCATGACATGGGCCAAACCTGTCTTTCAAGCCCAGCTACCTGGCTACGAGGCCAGCCCAAAGGACTAGCTCAGGCACAGAAGCAGCAGAGAGAGCCACAACACTAAGGAACCCAACCGTTCCCAGCACCCTGTGCCGTTTGCAGCACCCGAATTAGGTGCCCATCTACCCTGGCATCAGGCCTGCTCCCTCCCTCCCTCCAGCTTCTCCTTCCCTCCAGACTCGACCGTCCATTCCAGAGCAAACTTACGGTCACCATGTTGTCCCCCGGGGAATTCTGGGAGAGCTCCTGGATGCCAGACACAAAGTTCTTGCCGTGGGTGCAATACTGGCGCCCCGATTCCAGCATGGTGGTACAGAGTTTCAGCAGCTGACCCAAAAGAGAGGGAATTGAACGGGGAGCTCAGGCAGGAGAGCCTAGCAGAGGCAAAAGCTGCCCCCCCCCCACAGCCCCCGGCCGACCATGAAAATGGCCCATCACCTTCCTGACTTTTCAGTCTCAACCCCTAACTTGCAGGGTGCCCCTTTTATATCTGGAAGTGCCTCTCCAAACCCCTGTGTGGGTCGGCTCCCTCCCTGACTTGCTTCTATGGTTTCCGCGAAGGCTCCATTTGAAATTTGGCCTAAGCATTATTTCCCCCAACATGTAAAAAAATGCATTGCCTTTTTATCCTAACCTTCCTCTGAGGAACTTAGCATCACACGCCTGGGCGTGTCATCCACCCGCCCCATCTTTACCCTCACAACACCCCTGCAAGGTAGATCAGGCTGAGAGACTGAACGACTGAGCCAAGGTCCATGCAACAAACTTCATGGCAGCGTAGGAGTCTTCCAAGTCTAAATGCAACACTCTCACCACCGCACCACACTGGCTCTCAGCTTAAGCCTACCTCACAGGGTCGTTGTGAGGAAAACACGAGGGACGAACAGAGCATCGCATGTACTGCTCTGATTTCCTTGGAGGAAGAAAATAAGAATAAACGCACACTCTGCCATGGTCTACCCCAATCTCCATTGGTCTCCTTTGTGTCGCATTTTGGATTGCAAGCCTGCCCTCTTCTACTTGGCAAAGGAGTTTGCACAGGGATGGTATAAGAATGGAGCTTTAAAAGCCTACAGTACCCAAATAGCTCAAAGAATGTCTTCTTCCAATGGGCCTGTTCAGACGACACACTAAGCCATGGTTAGGCTGTTAACCATTTGCAGCAAATGGTTCCGGGAGGTGTTTAAACCGCGGTTATGTAGCCACCAGGGTTAGGAATGGTTCACACGACATGCTAAGCCATAATTAGGGTGACCCTATGGAAAAGGGGACAGGGCTCCTGTATCTTTAACAGTTGTACTGGAAACATTTCAGCAGGTGTCATTTGTACGCATGCAACACCTGGTGAAATCCAATCTTCATCACAACAGTTAAAGCTGCAGGAGCCCTGCCCTCTTTTGTATCTGGTCACTCTAGTATAGCTCCTGCAGCTTTAACTGTTGCGAGGAAGAGAGAATTTCACCAGGTGCTGCATGTCTACAAATAATACCTGCTGAAATTACCTTTTCAATAAAACTGTTAAAGATACAGGATCCCTGTCTTCCTTTCCATAGGGTCACCCTATGGGCCACAATGTTTAGCTCAAAATGCTTAACCACCATGGCTTAATGTGTCGTCTGAACAGGGTAACTGTGATTCCACCCCACACCCTTGCCGGGGTTTTACAATCATCTACCAGGAAGGGAAGCCTTTTCTTGGCAAGCAAAGTAAAACTTTGCAATACATTCTGCAACACCAGCTCCACTCCTCTGCAAGCCAAGCCAATTACCGGGAAGCAGCTCGGCCCAAGGCTTTGTCACACACTGCTTGGCCACTCCCCCAAGTCACCCCTCACCTTCTCCAGCTGTGTCTCGAAGACAGAAACATCTGTTTCCACTGTCTCGATGGCAGCCCTAAGATCAGGAGCGGGGGAAGCAAGAAACAAAAGCGATCAGCAGAAGTTGAGTTTCAGCGGACAGCAAGTTGGGGATCTGAGTCGTGGAACTCGGGTTCAAGATTTGCCTCTGCGACAGACTCGGCACACGACCTTAGGGTAGCAATACCCTCTGCCCCAATTCCCCCCTACTTGCAGAAGAGGGGCCATTAACGACCAACCTCCTCTCAGGACCCGGTTTGTAGATAAACACCATTGCAAAATGGCTTTGCAATGTTCCGAAAGCATTGAACACCTGCAGGCTCAATGGGGAACAACCAGGTTTTGGCGGGAGAGGGGTGTTGAATCAGTCTCTTACCTCCTCCCCAAATGCTAGATCTGGGGCAGGCAACCAGGTGCCCTCCACATGTCTTGGACTACTATTCCCATAACCCCTTGCCATTGGCTGTTCTGGCTGGGTCTTATGGGAGACGTAGTCCAAACCTTCTGGTCCCCTACCTCTCTGCTGGGTGAACAAGGGCAGCTTGGAGTGGTTCCAATTCAGCTTGTAACCGCAGGGTTGCACCTGCTGAATGATGCAGCTAGCCAATCAGAATGAGGGGGCCATACAGGCAGGGCTGGTGGTACTGCCAGGAATACTTGGGCAGTGTCCAGAGTAACGGGGCCCACTTTTCTGGCCTAGCATTAAGAGCAACTCCAGGCAGTTGGATCTAATTATCCATAATTCCCCGACCTAGCCCTACTCTGGAGCATTGTGGGAAATTTAAAGGGTGGTTAGGCCTAGCTGCTCATGATAGCCACCAAGGCCTCTTCCAACCTGGAACCCGCCCTTTTATCGCCCGGGGACAGAAGCCAGGACTTCAATGGCATAGCAAAGGGAGGCCAGGATGGAGTATGCATAGGGAAACCAGCTGGGGATGATGGGAAGGCACCAGGTTGGGGAAAGCTGTCTTAGCAGAACCAGGAACTAAGCCAACGAGGTGGGCCACATTTCACCAAGGCCGGCCTCTCTTTCCGCCCCACCCTGCCTCCCTCCGCCTGCTCTCTTGCGGTCTCCTCGCAGCTTCCTGCCTCTTTTGGGGCTGCAACCACTTCCTGTCAGTTGCTTGGAAACCTCCCCATGACAGCCTGGTTTGAAGAGCGGCTGCTTTTCTCGCGATGTACACAAACCTAAGAAGAGGCATTTGTACAATCACAAATGACGACATACAAACACCACCCTGACGGTGCCAGAGCCCGCGACCACTGGAAACAGCTGGGAATAATTCCCTAATTCTGCCTTGCTCCAGGCTCTTACTTTAGTTGCCTAGATTGGCGATAGTCACCTCTGTAACTACACCCAAGCCAGGTAACTACCTCTGATATGCCTAACTAGTGTGGTGATGTGGAGTCCTTAGACCTAGGCAATTGGGTAATGGCTCCCTCCTCTACAAGGTTCCACTCCTAGATCTTTCTCAATACGGCCACCAATGCAGAGTCAATTTAAGATGGCCACCACATGGGCATCCCCCATAATGCACCGGGGCTGTAGCTCAGACGCGAGAGAGAAGTTATTCAGACCCGGAAGGAAATGTCACAAAGCCACAGAAGTCGGGATTAAAACCACAAGACAGGAGAAGAAGCCGGCCAAGACTCAACGATGCTGGGGGACACCTCCCAAAGAGGCGAGGAGGGGAGAGACCACCACACCCTTCTTTGCTGGGAGAGGGGAAGATTTAAGAACCACCCGCAGGGCTCTCCGGCATCGGAAAGATGGACTAGAAATTCAGCAAGTGGAAATCGATGACTTTCGGAAACAAAGTGTCCTTCGTCTCCGACAGACAGCTGGGACAGGCTACGGAATGGAAAACATAACAAGCATATTTTCTTTGGATTAAAAAAACTGACAGGAGAGAGAGAGAGAGGCTGATAAGAACCTAAGAAGTGCTGTGCTGGATCAGGCCCATCTAGTCCAGCAAGTAGGATGTGAGCACAACAGCCCCCTCCTACTCCCGTTCCCCATCAACTGACATATAGAGGTTTTTACTGGAGGTAATTTATAGCCATCATGACTAGCAGCCATTGGAAGCCCTGTCCTCCATTAGACCTGTCCTCTAACGCCGGGGGTGAACAGAAAGTAGAGCTCCACAATCTTTGGACTTCAACTCCCAGCATTCCTGACCGCCGGGCATGCTGGAAGGGAGCTTCTGGGAGCTGAAGTTCAAAAAGAGCTGGAGATCCACCTTCTGCCCTAATGTCTAATTTGTGATGGTTGCTTGCTATGAGCTGTGGAACTGACTGGGTTAGATGTAGGAAAAAGGAGAGTGGAGGGAGACAGTCCAACGTCTCAGAGCGATTCTGCTTTGTGGGAACGACACACATTCTTCCCCAGCCGAGAAGAGTCTCATTGTGAAAAGATAAGCGGGGTCCAGCCAAAAGGCCTTTAAGGTCCCAGGACAAGCTCCAAAATGCACAGCTACGGGCAGGATTTGCACCCAGCACCACCCTCTGCGAGGGTGCAAGACATCCATGGGGGTAAAGAACACAATTGCACAGCACAACTGACTCACTGGCACCCCTCAAGACTCTGCTGTCCCACATGAGAGTGTGGGGCCAGCCTGACCCACAGTGCTGCAAGGGGGCTGCCCCAACCATGTGGGTGCTAATAGACACAGGCACAGAGATGTTCTGCAGGCAGCAAAATTTGGCCACCACACACCTCTCTCCACTGCCCCAGCGGGTTTTTCCAGCCCTGTCTGCCCCATTGACGCCTCCAAGTGTCGCTCCAATTATCACTTCCTGCCCTGCCACTCTGGCTTCATGAAGAAAGTGTGAGGTTTGAACACACAGGCGCATGGCGTGAGGGTGCACACACCGGAAACGCCTGCAGGCATATGGGGAGCAAGGCCATCTCTTTGCTACTGATGGGGAAGGACAAAGAAGACAGCATACCCTTCCCGGGTCTGCTGGATACTCAAATGTTCACACTTTTGGATCCCCCCCCCCTTACAGGACACAGCTTTGCTTGGGTGGGGCAGGGGGGGTTGACAAACAGGGTTGCCATCTTACCAGGGGGCAAAAACACCTGGCCTGCTCCTGGGTCTTTAACAGCACCTTGTCAGGCAGCAATGAGCAGGTTAAGCTTTTTGGGGCACAGAGAGGAATGTTTATTACGTCACTAACTCATTTCTTCACATCGGACTCCAGGCATGGGCACAGGAGCAAGGATGGTTTAAAGTGCTGGCAACTCTACTCACGCAACCAACTCCAGGCATCCATCACCCCACGCCAAGCCCTTCTCCCGCTTTCCGCCAAACTCCTTTTACTGCTTGTCTGCTGGAACAAGGAGGGAGGGGGGGGCAACCCCCACAAAAAATCGAGGCAAAAGCAGCCCCCCCAATGAGAGGCAGATCCACCCCATGCCTCGAAGCAATCTGTTCTCGCCGCACAAGGCCAGGAGGTGAAGAACCGCCCTCCACCAGAAGAGGAAAAAGTAATTCTCTCCATACTTGGCTCCGTGAACTCATCTTTCTTCCATCATCTCTAACACTCACGATTATTCAAACCCCATCACGATTTTCACTGTCGGGTCGCGGCTCCCCTGCTCTCACCACTAGTCGCCACTTCCTCCGCCCCCCCCCCGCCCCGCCCCGCTTCTTAGTTTCGGGGGCAGGCCCCTGGTGTTCCCCAGCAGGCTCTGTTGCAAAATCTCTCCCCTCGAGAGCCGGGGACGGGGCAGAGAGCCGGTTCGGCGAGCTGTGGACCCGCGCAGCGCCCGCACCAGCTGGCCGCGCCAGCGGGGCTTGCGCCGGAGAGGGCGCCGCCAAGTCCCCGCCCGGCCGCCCGCCAGCAGCTGGGACGGGCCGCCTGCCGCCGCCTGGCACCGGCCGCGGCGGGGCGATGCGTAAAAGCGCGCGGCAGGGCCGGCGCGCACGGCGGGCGGGCGGGCTGCGGGGCGACGCCGCCGGCACACCCACCTGAAGCGGGGCGAGTCTTTCAGGCACTCCTCGAAATCCAGCTTGACGGTCATGGTGGCAGCCGGAACGGCGGCGGCGCTTCTCCGGGGCGCTCGGGAGCGGCGAGAGCGCAGCGCGGGCCGGCGACACCTGGACCAAACTTGGGAGCAGCTGCGGAGAGACGAGAGGAGCCGGGGACGCGCGGCGCCAGGAGGCACCGCCGGCAGCGGCTCGCGCTCCGCCCCGGGGCGGGGTGCGAGGCGGCCGGCAACGCCCGGCGGCGGCGGCGGAGCCATCCTCGGCCAGCCCTGGAGAGGGCGGCACGCAGCAGCAGCCGCGGCGGCGAGCCCAGGACGCGGCGCGCCAGGAGCCGGCCGCGCAGCGCCCCCTGCGGGCGGACCCTGGCAGCCGCCGGGAGGAGGCCGGAAAGCGGCCACGGAAGGGCTCTGCCCCGCGGCCCGTTCCAAATGCTTAATGGGAAACAGCCAGCGGCGGGCAAGACGCGCCCCGCTTACAAGGCGCGGAGCCGTGAGGATCGGGCCGGATCTTTCTGGATCCTGCCTGGAAAGAGAGACTGAAGATATAACCTTCACCGTAGGGCGAAGGGCCAGCGCCCCAGAACTAAGCCTCACTCCCCCCCCCCCCCACAATGATCACCCGGACCATAGGCGTGCGCACAAGGTATGCTGGATGTACCCAGGCGCACCCTAATTTCCCAGGACACCTCTCCTTTCCTCCCTCCCCCCGCTTGAATTGGAGCTTTTAAAAGGAGAGGGAAGCCTCCAGAAAGCTGCTATTAGCCTCTCTGGGGGAACTGCACACTTTCCGGAGGCCCTGGAAAGCTCGCTTTTTTCACATACACCCCTGCTCCAATCGGGGCCTTTAAGATGCACGCCCTAATGAAATGAGCCGCGCACGCCTGTGACCCAGAGAGCGACAGGTGCATAAGGAACCCTGAAGTCCTGACGGTGCTGTGATTTCAGGAAGTTTAAAATGCTGTGTTCAGAGGGCTTTAAAAAAGAAAAAGAAAAAAAGCAGGGTTGGAAAACAGTTTTTGTGATTGAACTTAACAGAGCAGGAATGTAGAAGCACCTTTTAATGTCAGCCGTGTGCTATGACAAGAGGCATTTAAAGCTCTTTCAAGGCGCATTAAAATTTTTACCTCTACAAGAACGGAGCGCAAATCGGTCGTAGAGGCGCGTTATCTCTCTGATTATGCACATTATCGAATGTGCGTTAAATAGCGAGTTTTATTTTGCTCCGCCACTTGTAAAGCACATTTGAAACAACTGGTAAGGTCACCTGTTGAGTGTTGAATTACCTCCTGCATACAAGCATTTATGATAAGCGCTTCAGCGAATATGCGCATAATCGGCTAACCAGAATCCATCTAGAGGGGGTCTGAAATAGTACAGGTGGCCATCTAAAGGACGAGAAGGCTACCAATGGCTACTAGTCTTGATGGCTATGTGCTACCTGCAGGATCAGAGGCAGAAAGCCTAGATACACCAGTTGCTGGGGAACATGGGTGGGAGGGGGCTGCTTGTGTGGGTCCCCTGTCAACAGTTGGTTGGCTGCTCTGTGTACAGAGTGCTGAACTAGATTGACTCTTCGTCTGATTCAGCTGGACTCTTCTTATGTTCCTATGTAAAGAATCGCCCCAGTGTATTAATAATCAGTCAATCAATCAATCAATCAGACCGTTAAGAGTGCAATCCTATGCATGTTAAGGGGAAAAGGAACTATAACTCCCAACATTCCCCAGCCAACTGTGTTGGTTAAAGAAAGCAGGGAGCTTTAGGGCCTTTTTTCTGTCTAACCATGCATAGGATTGCATCTTAAGTCCGGGGTCTAAAATCACCTGGTTGTTCCACCGATCCTTTGTCCAGAGGGCTGCTGCGTTGCTCTATTGCAACAAAAGAAACAGTCTTTTTAGCCTTTAAGGTGCCACAATATTTTTGAATATCCCTTCCATTGTTTAAGAAATGCTTCGGGGGTGGAGGGAGAGAGTATTGCGAACTCTGGAGGCAGATATGTGCCTGGGAGGGGCTGGATGAGGGAGGCGAACAGATCGAAACGGAATGCAGACGAGGCAGAAGTGATGGTGGAGGTAGGGAACAGTCCATGGCCCGGAGGGGAGACGTCTGTGTGTGTGCACCTGGGAGAGGCGGTGGTTCTGGGATCCTTGTCTGCTTAGGTGGGTAGCCTGGGGCTGTGCCTGAACGGGGGTGGGGGTGGGGAGGGCTGTTCTTTGAGAAGCAGGTTAGGATGGATGTTAGAAATTCTCCGGGTCAACTGAGTTGTATACTGCATTCCCCACCCCAAACGTTATGCTCCGAGCATTCACAAAACCATCAAAAGCAGTCTCCATAATTATAATATTTTGAAATACAGCATTAACTCAAATACAGTTCATTCGAAATATCAACATTTAAATAAAGGCAAAACATACCAGTAGTTCAGTAAACAAGAGCCAGTACCAAAAATGCCTAGAAATCCCCACCACCACCCTGTTTATTTTTCCTTGGGCTCAGGACGTCTTTCAGCTCGAAGGCTAAATTACAATTCGGAGAAGTTCTGGAGAGGTGTATTCCAGCAGTGGGCGGAGCCAAAGGTAAAAGGGGTGGAGCCAAACCGCCCGCATAGTTTCATTTAAAGCTGTTGCTGCCAGTAATTAAGCCTTATCTGCGCCATTTCAATCTTTTTAAATGGAGAAAATCCACACAAAAGCCAGTTAAATGCCAAATGATCAGTGGTGGAGGGAAAGGGGTGTGGCCATGGGGGAACCCTGGAGGCTGCATAGATACCCACAGGCAGCCTGGATTTGACCCCAGATCTGCATCCCTGTTTATACTATTTCTATACCGCTTAATATCTGGAAATCTCTAAGTGGTTTACATCGTGCAGTATAAAGACCAATGTAAAAACCATATCAAATAGTAAATATAGCAAGAATAACAGTAGAGCAGAGCAGGGTCACAGACGTTAACATGGCAATTACTGCTGAGTTTCTCTCTCCCGGCCCTGCGCCTCCAGGATAAATCAGACCTCGCTCCACAGATCAAAGTTTCTGTAACTTCTAGGCGTGATTGCTGCCCTATCTCATCATGGGCCTGCCCTTGGAGGAGACCTGGAAGCTTCGACTGATGCAAGATGCCACAGCTCGTCTCATAATTCAGGAGTGGGGGAACTGCGGCCCTCCAGATGTGGTTGGGACTCTGACTCCCATCATCCCCAGCGAGCAGGGCTAAAGGTCAGGGACTATGGGGGTTAGAGTCCAGCGACATTGGCAGAGGGGAGTCATGGTTTCCCTATCCCTGTCCAAACAGGCACTGAGAGAAAAGCAAATATTCAACTTTTCTGCACCACTTACGCTGTTTCCTTGTTTGGTTCCAAGCCCAATTGGGTTTAGCCTTTAGTCTTCCCTAACCTGGCGCCCTCCAGATGTATTGGGCTACAACTCCCATAATCCCTAGCCTGTCGTAGTCCAACAGTGTGGTGTAGTGGTTAGAACGTCAGACAGGGTTTGTGTGCGTGTGGGCTTATTTGCATTTTGTAATATTTGCCTTGATTTATAAATATATTGACTCAAAGTAAGGGGAGGCTGTGCTGGCTGGGGGATGATGGAGTTGTAGTCCCACACATCTGGAGGGCCCCAGGTTGGGAAAGGCTGATACAAACAAACAGCTGTGTTACCCAAACTAGCCATTGGGTAGCACTGCTATTCCATACACGTAGCTTTCTGGGTTTTTGGCTAGGGGAAAGAGACAATCCGAGAGACTGGCCCTCTGTTTTACCTCCCTCCCAGCTGTCCTATCTTCCCTCAGAGAACTTCTTCTAGACAATCTATCATAAGTACATAAGAAGAGTCCTGTCACTGGATCAGACCAAAGCTCCGTCTTGTCTGGCTTCCTACATCCCAGAAGTGGGCAACCAAATGCCTCCAGGAAATTTGCTAGCAGGCCTTAAAGGAAAAAATAATCCTTCCCTGTTTGTCTCGGGTATCTAATACTTCCAGGTATAACGCTCCTGAAAAGGAAGGTTCTGTTTAGTGATCATGGCCAATGGCCAGCGTTACACCTTCTCTTCCTCCACACCTTTATCCCCCTGTAACAGCCTTCCCCAACCTGGTGCCCTCCAGTTGTCATATAGAAGAGGGCCCCAACGTCTTCACTTTCCTCCAAGACTGTAGGACACAAAGAAATGGGCTTAAGTTACAGGAAAGCAGATAACGCTTGAGCATCAGGCAAATCTTTCTAGTGGTTAGAGCAGCCACACCATGGAACCTACTGCCTAGGGAAGTGCTCACACACACCCCTGTATGATATGGAGAGGAACAGGGGGAGTGTGACCCAGTTACTTCTTGATCTCTCAGCGGCTTTTGATACCGTTGACCCTGGCATCCTCCTGGATCTCCGCCGGTACTTGGACGTTAGAGGCACTGTTCTGCAGTGGTCTGGCTCTTATATGTGGGGTCGGTTCCAGAGAATAACATTGGGTGAGGGCGCAGTTGAACTGTGGGGTGCCACAGGGCACCATCTCATCCCCAATGCTATTTAATATCTATATGAAGCCATTGAGAGATTTGGGGCAAGGTTTCCCCAGTATGCTGATAACCCCGCAGCTGTACTTCTCCGTGATATCTGAATCAGGAGCGGCTGTGGACATCCTGAACTGGTGGCTGGATGCATTTAAGGCCTGGAGGGGGGGGGGGTATAAAACTGAAGCTACATCCTGGTAAGACGGAGACCCTCTGGGTGGGCAGTTTTCAGGTCCAGGAATTGGGCTGTTTGCCCATTCCAGTTGAGGTTGCACTCCCTCTGAAGGAGCAGGTATTTGTTTGGGGGTGTTCCTGGATCCATTTGTGTTATTGGAGACCCAGGTAACCTGGACCAGAGCACCCATTAACAACTTCAGTTGGTGTGCCAACTTTGCCAGTTCCTTCACAGGGACAGTCTAGCCATGGTGATCTGCAGACTGGTAATCTCACCACTAGACTACTGCAATGCACTCTACGTGGTGCTGCCCTTGAACCTGGTTTGGAAGCTGCAGCTAGTGCAGAATGCAGCAGCTAGGATGATCAACAGAGCAACGTATACACATTACACCTGTTAGAAGGTGTACCTATTAGCTACTGAGCCATGTTCAAGGTTATGATGTCCTACAAAGCCCTGTACAACTTAGAACCAGCATACCTAGCTGACCACCTTCCCACATATATCTGCAGCCAACTATTAAGATCTTTAGACAAGGCCTTGCTGGTCATTCCAGGACCAAGAGAATGTAGCCATGCAATATCTCAAAGACGAGACTTCTTGGCGGTGGCCCCCTCCCTCTGGAAAATCCTCCCCTGTACAGTTTGGGAGGCAAAAAATACAGGGAGGTTTTAAACACCTCCTGAAAACACTCTTGTTTACTCAGGTTTTCTCTGACTTGTCATTAATTGCAATTAATCTTACGTTGTTCCATCTTACTGCTCCTTTTATTGTTTGGTATTGGTACTGTGGTTGGAATTGCTTTTAATATTATATTTTAAATGTGATTTTTAAATTTATATGTGAAATGCTTAGGGCTTTTATTATATCAGGTGATATATTCGTATTACAAATAGATAAATAAACTTCAGCGCAAAACAGAAGTCAAACTTTTGTCCAAAACAGTCTTTATTATGTACAAAAAATATCAATTCCCAGCAACACAAAGACAATTAATTAAAAAAATACACACACACACACACACAACCTAATAGGTCATTGTGCTTTAAATAAGGCAACAATTTACTCTGGAAATACCTCTTTCCTGGCCCAATCTACCTTACCTCCTCTTCCCCATGCAATGTAAAAAAAATGATTAAAAATCTATCAAGCAAGCAAATATTGCGGAACATAGAAACGGTTTCTAAACATGATTTCGGGGGGGGGGGGGAGGTATGGGCATTTCCTAGGAAAATGTAGAACTGGGTTAAGAGATGGTCCGTTACTTAAAAATATCTGCTTGAATTAGATTACCATCTCTCTAAAGATTGGGGGTGTTCACCAGAACCCAATAAACATGATTGCTAAAGTGAACAAAGTCCCCGCACCATGGTTCAGCGATATATCTAATGTCACAGAACGCTTAGCTACCTGTTGGGATCTTCTGCTCCGCCACCCTGAAAGGGATTACATCTCCCCAAAAATGGACATGTCATATAGCCTTGTCAATAGCATCCATTTCTCTGTTGGTCTCCAAATTAGCCCCTCTAATGGGAGCTACTGTTGTTATTTAGGATTCTCCAATAAGTTTGTATTGATCCACCCCCCACCCCCCAAATAAATGCCCTACTGTGAGTAAACCTGTAAACACTCAAGGAGAGGCAATTAGGTAATTCAGAGTTCAGCTCACTGGTAATGAAATAACCCACAGACACACTCACAAATCAGTACCTGTGTTCCTTTTCCCAGGTATTGATTTGTATACATCAACATTCTTTCTGGAGAACCTGATCGTACGTTTTAGGCCTGTCACATCTATATACGCCTCTGAGTACATTTGAGCTTGAATTAATTCCATCGGGAGGGCACTTCCTTAAAAGGGACAACAGCGCATAAAACCTTATTTCTGCCCCCCCTCCCTTGCCCCAAGAAGGTGGTATGGAAAATGACCATTGCTACCACTGCTGCCTTTATATCAGTCCAGAAAGTCCACATACATTAATCGTCGATTAGATCCGTCCGGAGGATGCACATCTTACCGATTATGAAAAATTACCGGGACATCCCTAAATAATTACGAGGTTAAAAAAAAATCTGCGATCAAATAAAACGTCGGCGTGAAATGAAGAACGTTAAAAGCACCTCTGATGGGGTTGAAGCGGTGCTGAGGTCATTTCAAAGAGTCCAGGAGCCCCCCCAGGATGGACGGGGGCCATTCCATGACATTCCAGGTGTGGGTCTCAGAACTAGCGTTCGTCTGCTTCAGGCCAGGTTAGACATATTCTCTGTTAGTGGGAGGCTTGGAGATGGGTTTGCCTTGAGGGTACTGGCGGCTGCTGTAGCCCTCTGCCTTTCCTGGACAGGAGCAACAGAGCAGGCCTCCCCCCAGCAACACTAAAATGGATCCAGCCCAGCCCACAAAAATGGCTGGCCCAAATTCGTACCTGAAAGGGAAAAAATGGGAAAAACAGTGAGACGCCTTTGCTTAACTCCTTAGGCCTGGGGGATGGGGAACATCTGGCTCTCCTGGGGCCTTTCAGATGACTACACCCCCTCTCTCTAGCCACACCCCTCCCCGTAGCCACACCCCTTACCCCTCCCCCTAGCCACACCCCTTTCCCCTCAACCATGGACTGGCTTTGGGATGGGGCTTCCCCTCGTTCTAAAAACCTGAAATGTCTCTCATAACCCTTAGTTACTGAAATGCCTCTCCTACATCGTAATGACTGGCAGGAAAAGCTAAATATGCTGGTGAGTTTGGTCTTTTGGCTCCACCTCCTTTTGCCTTTGGCCCCGCCCACCACTGGAATGCAGCTCCTGAGAGCCTCTCTAAAACTGAATTTGGCCTCCAGGCCTAAAGAGGTTCCCCACCCTGGCTTGGGCCATGAATATGTTCGGAAACCCATTGTACACTCCATGGTGGAGCAATTTCATACAGCTTACAAGGGTGGGAGAGGGGGATGTTTATGCAGCAATGGAAGCTGGGGGCTCCGATGCCAGTGGGGCGGTGAATCCGCTCCGGGTTTCAGCCACAGCCAGTCGGAACTCTAAAGGAGCTGTCAAAGGTCCTCCTTGGATAGCTCCATTAGAGTTCTGACTGGTTCTGGCTGAAACCCGGAGCGGATTCACCGCCCCACTGGCATCGGGGCCACCAGCCTCCACTGTGATACGGGACTCCCGTATCATAAGGAGCTGTCCCTGGGGTGACAGAGGAACAGATCACTGAAGGAACTCTGCATGGGGTGGGGGGGGAGAGACAAGAGAAATTTGCCTCCCCCAGGCTGCAAAAGAAGAACATTTCGGGTTTGAAATACAAAGTTAAGCTGCTGTATTCAGACAAACAGCACACTCTTCCCTGGGGTCAGTGGGGAGATTTTGGAGAACATCAGGGGCAGAAATAGCGCCCCCCTCCCATTCTTCTTCCATTTCCATAATGTAGATTTCCCACCCTACTTCACATAGGAAGAACTCACTTTGCATTGATAGGCACAAGGGAGTTATAGAAATCCTGTACGATCTGGTTCCCTATCCAGGAGCAGGCAATGAGGGCAGCCAAACCTGATGAGAAGGAGAAAAGACACCTTAATACTTGTTTGTTTGGGGCTTCATTCTTCCCACAGGGCCACCTTCCCCAACCTGGTGCCCGCCAGATGTGTTGGACTGTGCCATGTAGCCCAGCACATCTGGAGGGAAGTTGGCAGAGGCCGCCCTAGATGGCTTCGAGTCCTCTTCTCTTCGTGGGCACGTGTGAATCAATGAATTGCAGCCAGTAAAATTTCAGGATCCTTACCAAGGGATCACTTCGGTTTTGCAGTGTGAGGCAGTGTGGTGTAGGGGTTAGAGTGCTGCACTGGGACTCAGCAGCCCCCGGGTTCTAGTCAGGCCATGAAACTTACCGGATGACTTTTAGGCTAATCACTGACTCTCAGCCTAACTTGCCTCATAAGGTTGTTGTGATGGAAAAAGGGACATTAGGGCCATGCAAGCTGATGATGATGGTGATGAAAAATTCGCCAGGTATAAATGCTTGGAAATTTAACTCTGTGTGGTATCCAGGCCTTGCCTCCCATATACAACCTCTCCTTCTTGACTGAAGGACTACAAGAGGAGGAACCCATCCTATGCCCACAAAAGTGGGCTCATTGCCCCCAAAGCGCACTCCGGCTATAAATCTGTCAGTCCTTTTAAGGTGCTGCAAGATTCTGCTTAGATCAGGGGAGAGGTTTTATTTTTATTATTTATTTATTGCATTTGTATACTGCCCAATAGCCGAAGCTCTCTGGGTGGTTTACATAAGATTAAAACACTTAAAAACAATATACAAAAATTAAAACTGCAAAAAAACATACAATATTCACATACATTTAAAACCACTATAATAACTTAAAAGCTACAGGCCTAAAAAACAAAAACAGACCCAGGCTCATCAGAGGAATGAGAGCAGAGGAAAATCTTGACCTGGCGCAGAAAAAATAGCAGTGTTGGCGCCAGGTGGGACTCATCGGGGAGATTGTTCCACAATTGGGGGGCCACCACAGAGAAGGCCCTCTCCCTTGTTGCCCACCTCTGACCTTCCCTTAGTGTGGGCACTCGGAGAAGGGCCTTAGATGTTGAACGTAGTGTTCGGGTAGGTTCATGTCTGGAAAGGCGTTCCATTAGGTTGACGTCCCGTCCCCCGCCCAGATATTACTGAACTGCAACTCCCATGAGTGTAGCCCAGCTTTCCTCACTCTGCACCGGATTGATGTGTTGGACTGCAACTCCCAGCATTCCCAGGCCAGTGATGGGAGTTGCAGTCCTGCGTTTCCAGAGAGCACATCCAGACTAGAGAAGGCTGCTCTAGCCTGTGCAGAGGGCACAGCAAAAGAAGACACGTTTGGTTCACGACACACCCCGTTGTCTTTCCAAAGGGACGATCTGGGCAACATTTCTGGCCTGCAAAGCAGCCGGTAGGTCCAAGAACGGCAGCCAAAGGTGGGCCTTTTGTGACCGACTCACCTGCAACCAAAAAGATGATCCCCCCGGTCATGGCAATCCGAGCCTTCTGCACCTTGTCCTCAGTTCCACAGCGGGTGCACTTCATCCCCATGATGGCGATAAACATGGCCACCAGTCCCAGAATTATGGAGATCACCATCAGTGCCCGAGTGGCTTGTTGGGGGACTGGAAAAAGAGAGGAACAGGAGTGAGGAAAAAGGAGAGCCGGTGCAGCTTTGCTCCAAGAAGAACCCAGGAGTCCTTGCATCTCCTGCTCAAACACACCAAACTTAAGACGCTTCTTTATTTTTTTTCCTAGTTCAATTTGTTAATTTTTTTTTCACACATAAAACCAACAAAACATCCAAAACAACACACTAAAAGAGGACAATATGCGGAGTTACAGTGGATTCCAGATTTTCTCCCCAGCAAAGACATGAAAATATATGTTTCTTGCAACTAAACTAAACCAAGACAGATTCCCCCTCTCTCTTTCACCTTAACCCTTACTTCTTATTCGTTGAATCCACAGATAAACAGTTTGTGTTTTTCTTGCTCCTTCACAAAGTCTATAAGCTCTATCTATCTCTTGACTTGTCTAGGCTAATTATTGGCGTACGTTTTGCCATCTCCAGTAGCTTCAGACGTAAGGCGCTTCTTTTGGGAACCCAACTATCCTGGCTTACAGCCTCTTCTGCTTCAACTCCAGGCTTTGGCTTCCTTCCCGGAGAACCCAGGAGTCCTAGTTCCCAGCCTGCGCCAGTATAAAGGGGAGGCATGGTTGGACACCTGCGGAAGAGGCCCACCGACCAGAGTCCCCTGGACTCACTCCTCTACTCCACCTTTACAACCTGCCACATGGCCTGCCTGCTCCCTGGCTCTCCACCTGCCAAGCAAGCAAGTGGAGGCCAAGATGAGCAAAACAGTGAAAAGCCATGCCAACTGGTGCTGATGGTGTGGAGAAAGTAGACTCACCGGGGACGTCTTGGCCAAGGGACTTAAAAAACCTGGAGCTCCCTGCTACAAGCGTACAATTTTATGTCCCTCTAATCCCTGTTTAGGGATTTCGGGTCCATTTTAGTGACAGGGAAGGCCAGAAAAACAGCCAGAGAGGCAGCGTGTCTGGGGTTGTGTGTCTGCGTGCTTTAAAACAACATTTCATTTGAGCTAAAACGCCATGACATTTAAGTGCTAAGGCACATATTTTAACCATTTTAAAAAGATATAGGTGAAAAGGCATCAGTTAAAGATGGATGAAAAGAGAGGCCTGAAATGGCGCCAACTGAAAAGGGGAGACCAACCTGGCACCATCCATCGGCCAGAGAAGGAACAGCTGCAGGGAGCTTGTTTCGCTTCTCCCTGCCAGAAAGAACACCTGTAAGAATTTTGGAACGAAGAACGGGTGCCTGAGTTTTGCTCTTTTCCTCCTCCCTCCCAGTTCCTTTTCCTTTCATGTCATGTCTGTTAGATTGTAAACCGGAGGGCAGGAGCTGTCTCTTTATTCATCTTTGTAAAGTGCTCTAGGAGATCACTGCGTACATCAAACCCACACCTCTTCCTACAAAGACAAAGCAAGAGTACAAAGGTGATCTACACCTGCCAAGATTGCACCAGAGTTTTCTTCCCCCCCCCGGCCCCCCAAGTTAGATTTTCTGTCGTCCCAAAAAACCTGGAAGTACAAAGAAAGGGTGGAGGGGAGGGGGAGAGACCGTGAAGGTTAGTGACTCCAATGTCCGTGGAGCAGTGAATCCATTCCAGGTTTCAGTCAGGACTCTAAAGCAGCTATCCAAGGTGCGGAGCTATCTAGTTCCGACTGAAACCTGGAGCGGATTCACAGAGAGATTCATGATTATTTGATGACATCATCAAGGTGCCCTGTAAAAAGTAAGAAAGACACGGGTGACTATTCCACAGTAAACGCCTAGTGTGGAAGCACCCAAAGAAGAGGGTGGGGGTTAAAAAGCTTGGTAAGATGTTTACAGAATGATGAATGGCGCAGACAGAATAAATAGAAATTAATCACCACCTCGAAACACCAGAAACTCAAGTGTCGGGGGCGGAGGGATCATCCGGTTTCACCCAACACACAAATCTAACCTACAGCACTCATTGCCACTAATTTCTCTGCTCATGTGGAGATCGGACAAATTCGACACCTTCAGTTACGACTAGGCAGGGCAGCTTCTTTAAAAATGGAACCTCCACGTTTAAGAGCCAGTAGATACATATACTCTTTCCATGCTGGATTGAGCAGTAGGGGATGAGTCTTACCGTGGGCTGTCCACAGCTGGGAGCAGAGCACTGGGTTCGACAGATCTCCAGTCTGATCCAACAAGGCATTGCTCAAGCCCCATTGATCCTACAACGGACAGGGTGGGTTTTTGTCCTCCCTGCATCCACAGCGATTTGGAACCTGTCCGTTGAGGTCCAATTCATTGTTTTTGCTCCGGGTAAATATGGCAGATGTAAATTTTAGTTGACGAATCCAAGCGATTAAGGTTGCAATCCTATGCCCACTTACCTGGGAGAAAAACCCATTGAAATCAATGGGATTTACTTCGAAGTAGGCATGTATAGGATTGTACTTGGAAGGGCACAATCCTATGCACGTTTAGACAGAAAAAAAGTCCTACAATTTCCAGCTGTGCTGGCTGGGGAGTGATGGGAGATGTAGGACTTTTTTTCTGTCTAAACCTCCGTAGAATTACACCCTAAACCATCTCTGGCACATTGTTGCTGTTTTTTAAGCACAGGTTTCCTGCCTTATCTTTTGCATTGCTTTCCATGTACCTCCCAGCACCAGCCTTTAATTTTGCGCAGAGGTTTCACGAAAGGGTTTGTTGCATGCTACACCAAGAGACTGATGCCTGGTTTGGGGTCAGAGGGTCGGCTCCCAGGTTCCCTGAAATTCCTAAGAAGGGAGTAGAGTCAGCCTTCCATCACCTCGTCACATCCAGATGGTGCCAGACTACAACTCCTATCATTCCCAGTCACACTGGTTAGGACAGATGGGAGCTCTAGTCCATCATATTTGCACAGCAGCAAGTTGGGGAAGGCTAAGATTGAGCCAGGCCCTGAGAGAATGATGGACTCCTTTTCAGGGTTAAACAGCAGGCAAAGTTCTTGGGTTTTCACAGTGTAGCCATAGCACTAGGGAAGGGTGGAGGGGGGATCTAGGGAGACACCGCTGTACAACCTACCCAGGTGAAAAGAATACAAAGTCTAAAGGAACTATTTGCTAACACAGACCTATAAAACCACACCTGATTTAACTCTTTGTGGATTTCATGAACAATTCAAACGTCCCTGGGCTTCTTTGGAGCTGGGAGTCAGGACTCCTGGGTCCTAGCCCACTGTGCATTTGTGTCTAAGTGGGGGTGTCTTCTCTGGGAGGGAAATGCGTCTTGTGTGTAAGCAGTAAAGAAGCCTTCCTCAACCTGGTGCACTCCAGAAATGTTGGACTACATTTTCCATAATCCCCAGCCATGGGAAGGGACGGAGTTGTAGTCCCACAAAAATCTGGAGGGCACTAGCTTGGCAGAAGAATGATCTATGGAGTCCTTTGGATCAGGTCCGTACCCAGGTGTCACACTGTTTTGATATGCTAAGCATTGTCCCTCCTTGTTGCAAACATTAGGAAAATATTTACAAACTTACAAAAGCCAAGCAACAACCACATATTGTTGTGGTTGTTGTTGTTGTTGTTGTTTAAATTACATTTCAGGTTACAAACACTCAAAAGGGTCCAAAGTCGGTGATGGATTAGATCATCCAGAGAGTACATTACAAAAAAAACTTTTGAAATGAATATTGAGCGAAATTGTCGCTTGTGTGTTGTTTTGGTGGGATCCACATAGTTAAGAAATGGGGGGCATTTTTTTTAAAAGAAGACACCCATAAAGTGTGAATTGTTTGTTCCTTACATTTGGGCTGGGACAGGGCAGGCACTACCATGAGACAAAGTGAGTTTCTTGCCTCAGGCGGCACAGAATAGGGGGTGGCAGCAACAGCCCCTAACCCTGGCCATTCCACCTAAACCATCCCCCCTCCCCATGTATAGGATCAGGCTGCACTGGAAATTCTTTAGTAGATGCAGCAGCAACAGAAAAGATTGGATCCAAACCCATAAGAAATCCTGTTTTGTTTGTAATCTCTGGCCCACTTCCAAGCTTCAAGTTTTGGTGTCTTTGGCCCTAGGAAAAGACGAGGCAGGTAGCATCGTAGCCAGACTGTGTTTGCTCTGTCTACCATTCTGAAATAAAATGCCCCTTTCAAGCCATTTCTGTGCCTGTCCAGGGGAACTACGCACAGCAGCTGCCAGCCATCGTAACATCGGATCAAAGTTTTGGTACAGTTTGGGGTAGAAACACCTTCACAGAATGGTTACAGAAACCTTCCCCCAACCTGGTGCCCTCCAGATAAGCTCAAAAGCCATGCTGGCTGAGGATGATAGGAGCTGGAGTCCCAACATATCCAGAGGGCCCCTGGTTGGGGAAGTCTGAGTTACAGCTAAGAATTCTGGGGCATTTTCCATGCACTGGAACACTGTACGGAGATTTTATTACCAGCGGCGAGCAATCTACAGGCAAAGGACAGGACTGTAAACCGACCTTTGTATTACTTTTTTAACGCCACCAAATAGAATGGCGGCGTTCAGTGTGTTTTTTCCCCCCTGGAGAAAAAGGTACCAGAATGCTTGGATTATGTTTCCTCAGGAGAAACAAATTTAAGTGGGTGGACATTGCACAATCTGGGACTAAATCCAGTCCTTCAAGTAAGGTTGTAGACCAGGCAGTATAATAATAAAGCACATCTTACTTAAAACCAGGAAATGGGGGGTGGAACTCGGTTCTGGCAAGTAATTAAAAGAAGAAAAGGTGCCGGAACTCCATTCTGATGAGTTCCACCAGAAAAAAATAAAAGCATTGGTTGTGTTTGTCCTACCCCAGAGAGACGGGGGCAGAAGATTTTGAGAGCTCAGGGTTTTGAAACAAGCATTTCCTGACTCCCACCTTCAAAGCAAAGCTGATCTAGGCCTCTGATTGGAATTCACCACACTTTCCTCTCTCTCTCTCTCTCTCTCCCCATAGACAGGGCGGTGAGGTGACATCATCCCTCCCCTAGGACAGGTGCGCAGGCGAGCTTGCTCAGGCACAACGGACACCACCAACCAGCCAGCGCCGAACAAAGAGTTTTGCTGAAACCGATGCGGGCGGAGAGGGTTCAGAGACAGGGAGGAGAGCAGGGCCTAGACCTGGAGAGGGGGCTGTTGGGGGCTGAACTCCTGATTTCTTCTAGGGCAAGGCTGGGTGAGGGAGGGAGGAGGTAGGACTCCTGGGTTCCAAGCCCTTGCAGTCTTCTCAGGGGATCCAAGAGTTCTGGCTCCCAACTCCTTCGTCAAGCAAACAAGATGGCCCTCCGCTTCATGGCACCCTGCAGCCCTAAGATAAAGCTTCGCAGAGTGCCAGGCTTTCCCCAGGTTTTTCCTGTGACCCCTGCGGTTGTGCTTATGGCCTGAGCAATGCAAGATTGTTTTCTCAAATAATGAAGCCCGATAAGATATCGCGCACCTTTGCTGCCTAGCGGCAACTTTATAAACAGAGGTGGGCAGGATTCAGGTAAGAGGAGAGGAGGCAGAAAAGCGCCGTAACCCACCAAAGCCAAAGCTAAATGGATCCTGGGTACAAGATCCAGTCTGCAATCTCTCAGAGACAGCCGTGCCCAACCCGGGGGCCTCCAGGTGTGTTGGGTCGCAATTCCCAACACATCCGGAGGCCCCCGGGTTGGGCAAGGCAGCTCTATGACCGCCAAGGTATCCCCTTTTCCAGCATGTCATGTTCTGACCCATGCCATAGCTGGGCACAAAAACTAGGCGAGACGTGACCCCTCACGTCTCCTTACCAGGAAGGCTTAAACGCTCCACTTTCCTTTCGTGGCGCATGCATTTAAAAAGAGGGGAAAGACAACAACTCCGCACGAACAGGACACATTTTTGTTTTTCTCGATTCAGAGATTCTCCCGATCTGCCCCTCTCCGCCCTTTCGAAAGCAAGGCAGGCCCCACCCAGCACCTTCCCGTGACGAACCCGGAGCCTTCGAAAAAGAAGACAAGCAGAACCCATCAGGACTGGGCAGGGGCAAAGAGAGCGGATCCACCCTCCCTAATTGCCATTCAGCAATCTGACATGGAAGATGCCCAACGTCTGCCTCACGGGGCGTCGTGCCCAACCCAGAATCATAATCAAGGGCTTCGGAAGATATTTGGAGCACATTTCACGGTCCCCTAATCATACCGAGCAGTCCTGGCTTAGGAGATTGTGGTCCTAGCTCAGACTTCACCAAAACTGATGCCCCCCCATGTGTTGGATTACAGTTCCCATCACTGCCAAGCTGGCTTGGGGTGATGGAACCTGTAGTGCTACACATCTGGGGGGCATCCGGTTGGGGAAGCCCCCCCCCTAGCCTTTTCAGAAAGCATAAGAGCAGGTAAATTATTGGCAGGGGCTGGGGAGAGTTGGCCCCTATTTATTTATGCATTTCATCACTACTACTATAGAAAGCAAATTCTCTTCTTTCTCCCCCACTGTGTCACCATCCCTTCCCTGACATCAGCTGTTGTGCCCCAGGAGGTATTTCTCTGGCGATGCAAACGGTTTATACCATCTTCAGTATCTGCTTATAAATAGACGTTCCTACCCACCATCCCTCAAACCATCGGGCTTGAAACTCTTGCTCCGGTTTGAATAGAGCCATTGGCAGGGAAGGCAAAGAGGTCCAGAACCCCCTGCCTCTGCTTTCCCCCATAGACTGTTTCAGTTTGTAAGCCCCTTGGAGGCAGAGACCTGTCTGGCTTCCCTTAGGGATGGTGCTATATGAATTAAATGCCACCTCCTCTCTCTCCCTCGCCTCTTTCACAGGAGGCCAGAAAGGCTTGGGGAAGGCGGGATGGTGTCACGCTGGGGGAAATCCATCACCAAAGGCCCTTTGTCATTCTTGTCTGAAGGAGTGGCCGGAGAGGAGGACAGGGAGGGAGGGAGGAAGGGAGGGAGGGGGGAGAGTAAAAGACCAAAGGAACTGACCCAACCGGCCTAGGCGGTTTCAGGGAGGGAAATTCTCCCAAAGGAGGGAGGAAATAAGAGAAAAGGCAAATGCATGTTTTGTGGGCTTTTAAAAAGGTTTTTTTTTTTGAGAAATAGGAAAAGATGGGCAGGAAGAGAAATCACAGAGTGAAAGGAAAAACAGAGGAGAAGAAGGGAAATTAGAGCCCCTTAGAGCTGGCGTTCCCAGACCCCAGTTTTTTAAAAAATAAGATGTGGCGATGTAACGCAGCAGGGAAGGCGCCCCATCTTCTCCACCTTCCTTGTTTGGAGAAGGAGGGGCCGGGCGGTGTGTTCTTTGCAACTCGGTTGTCTAAACAGCCAAGGCCCTTTCAGACTTCCTGATCCCCGCCCCTCTCCTAAGCCCCACACAGCCCACTTTAAGGCCCTGTGCTTCCTCCGAAAAGCCAGGGGGAGGCAAAGTAATACCTTTAGGGAGATAGTAAGAGCCTTTTACTAGCAGTGGGGGAAAACAAAAAAGGTCCCTACCAACGGTTTACAGCAGCGGCCTCTCCCTACATGCCAGCTGGGAATGATGGGGACTGTAATCCGACACACCTGGCGGGCAAGATGGCTTTGCACAGGGCCGGGGAAGGCAAAATTGACCTTCTGAAGATTCGCTACTCCGGTTTAGGGATCCTGTTGTTGGTTTCATTTGCCTTTGGCTAATTTCGTTCCGTATTGCAAACGGACATACCTAAAACTAAAGCGCTGCTGCTTTTAAACACGACCTTACTGGCTATATCCATGGTTGAGGAAAGCAACAGGGGTTGATTCAAATCAGGGCTTGGCCCTAGAAGCTGTTTTGAATGTCAAAAGGAAAGAGAATACAAGAGGGCCTCTGAGCACGCTTGAAGTGTTTTCTCTCCCTGATTAAGTACAACTAACCTTCACAGAGCCAGCATTATTGTTGTTGTTGTTGTTATTATTATTATTATTATTATTATTATTAATTCAGGTGAGGGGGGTTTCCATGCGTCCATGACCTTTGGCCCAGCACTTCATTGTCAAAACAAGCAGTATTGGGGGGGGGGATTAGGGGAGGGGACACAACTCCTTGATGCTGCCTGACTCAGAGGGCCCTGCGTTAAAGACTTATGATTTATTACGTTTCTATACCGCCCTGTAGCTGAAGCCCTCTGGGCGGTTCACAAGAATTTCATCGAAATAGGCTCTCCCCACCGCCCCACTCCGCAAAAGGTATCCTTAAAACACTGAAGCCCCGACGTAAAAAATAAAGAAATGCCCCTTGTTTGCAAAATAACCACCTTTCCCTGCTCCCCTCCACCACCAGCACCACCACACCGCAAGTATCGCTACCCCGAACTCCCTGGCGAGGAGCGAGGGGGTACAAAGGGGCTGGCATTTCTGGGGAGGGGGCGGTTGGAGTGGGAAGCGGAGCCATTCCAGGGGGAAATGTCCCGTTTTAGCCCCACGTGAGGTTTTAGGGAGCCGGAGTCCACCTGCAAAGGACGACGAGAGCAGGCGCCCACGACCAGGAGCGTTGCGCGGGCGTGGAGGATGGAGGGCCCCTCCCGGAGTGTGGGGTGGATGCAAGAGGACCGTGGGGTTAATCAGTAGCCAGGGGGCAAAAGGACGGAAGGCAGGCAGGCAGACAGGCGCCTTTCGCTGAAGGAGGATGGGCTCCCTCCCTGGTCCCAGCCTCCCCCCCTACTGCCCCCAACTTCCGTCAGGTTTTGGGGTGGGCGCGCCCTTCGTACCCCTGGCTCACCCGCAGCTTCGCCTCAATCTTCCTGCCCTCCAAGTCTCCCCTATTGTCCCCCTGGGGGCCGCCCACTGCAAGCCCCCCTTTCCAGCCCCAGGCCAAACACTTCTTCCTCTTTCTCCCCCTTTCAGGCCCCTCTGATCTGTGGGGCCCACCCCCCTGCGTGCCCTCAACTCAACCCCCCCCCCCGAAGCGCATTCCGCCTTTCCTCCCAACCCCTAGTGACCTTCTCCGGCCAATCTTTAGAGGTCAAAGATCCCCCCCCAGCTTGGGACTTCCCCCCCTCTACTACATGCACACCTGCCCCCATCACGCCCTCTTTGCTCCGGGCCCCCCTTTCCATCGCCTCCTCCCAAACAGGTAACGCCATTGTGTGTGGGGGGGTACAAGCCCCCATTTTCATCGGCTTCCCCTTGATCCTCCAGAAAGTCCATTGTCCCCTCTTCTCTTTTTCTATCTCCAGCTTTCTCCTGGCGCCCCCCCCCCAAAATCCCCACCTAGTCCTCTTCTGATTTCCCCTCAGAATCTTAGCCCCCCCCACTTCTTTCCAGAGCCCCCTTGCTTTCATCCCAGACCCCCCCCCAACTCCCCTCGCTTTCTCTTCTTTGCCCCCCTCCTTTCTCACGAACCCCAGAAGGGGCTCCTCTAAGCGCGCCCCCCCGTGTCCAGCCTCCCAAACCTGCACCTGAGGGCGTTCCCAAGACCCCCCCCCCCGCGCGCGCACTCACCTGGGAGATTGAGCATGCTGTCGAAAGCTTTGCACTGAATCTGCCCGGTGCTCTGCCAGGCGCATTCCATCCAGAGGCCCTTGTAGATGGCCTGGGCCGTGATGATGGAGCCGCCGGCGTAGGAAGACATTTGCCACTGCGGCATGATCGTGGCCACGATGGTGGCGATCCAACCCAGCAGGGCCATCGCAAACCCCAGGAGTTGCAAGCCCGAGTTGGCCATGAAAGAGCAGAGGCGGGATATAGGAGAGAGAGAAAGAGAGAAATCCAAAGGCGGCGGAGCAGCAAGCGGACCTAGTGGAGACTGGCTCGTACCTGCGCGCCAGGTGAGCGTACCTGTATTTATGCCCTAGCCCGGAGGGGGGAGGGAGCGTGACATCAGGGCCGGAGGGGAGGGGGAAGGAGTGTCAATAGAAACCGACACCCAAGGCCACCGTGGCTTCCTGAGTCGCTGCTTCCTCCCTTTTCCTCTTTCTGTTGACTTGAATCGCAGGCAGAAATCCGGCAGGTGAACCTCTGCTGTCGTTGTTCGGCACAGACCCAAGCAACACAGTTTCGCATCTCCTCCGTGAGTGCAAACATCTACAGACGCCGCCACATCACCGACATACACTGCAATCTCAGGCATGTCTACTCACAAACAAGTCCCATGGGGCCCAATGGGGTTTACTCCCAGGTAGGGGGGGGAAGCCTTACCCAACGGCTACTGTTAATATAATATATGAAAAGTTTGTTGTTTGTGTGGAACGCTGGGAGTATTGCATCCTTCCGTTTCTTTCTTGTAGTTCTACCAAAACCCAGAGGTGGGGAAAAGGTCAATCCGGATTGACTCATCAATCTCTGGATATTTTTCAGTCGATCACACCAAAGGCTTCTGGCTTTCAATTATTTAACAATAGCAGCAATAACAAAATGACACAGAGGCTCACTCTTCCTCAGCCTTCTCCAATTTGGTGCCCTTCAGAGGTGTAGGACTGCAACTCCCATCAGCCGCAGCCCACGTAGCTCTCAAATGATGGGAGTTGTAGTCCAACACCTTTGCAGGGCATCAGACCAGAGAAGGCTGCCTGAACTTATATGGCTGAAATGAAGAAAGTGGGTAGGGCTAACCAGGAATGGGTTTTTGGGTAGACAGAACTGTGAGCTCCGTTTGAAATCCCTGGGCTCAATATTCTTTAATGTTAAATTTACACCTTTGCACCTGGTCCCAGTTGGTGGATCTCAGCAGGGTGGATTAGAATAATAATAATAATAATAATAATAATAATAATAATAATAATAGAACTTGCAAGTCTGAATTTTGCCCGCTTCTGCTCTAAAACATCACCACATCTGTTAATTTCGCCTTTTCCTTGCTTAACCCAAAGAGATGGAGTCATTTCATAGAGACACACCTCCAAGTCCCAAAGCTTTATGTCATTTGTCTTTCAACCTCACTATTTGCTTGGATTTTCAGTACTTAGCTGACACTAATCTGGATCGCTACCCCTCTAAGCCATTAAAGGACCCCGTGAGCCAAGAGTGGCGTAGAGAGGCAGTGTGGCATAGTGGTCAAAGTGCTGTACTGGGACTCGGGAGACCAGATTCCAATCCCCCACTCAGGCCATGAAACTCACTGGGTTAGGCCCCATCTTGAGTATTCAGTCCAGTTCAGGGCACCACATTTCAAGAAGGATGCAGACACGCTGGAGGGGGTTCAGAGGAGGGCAACGAGGATGATTAGGGGTCTGGAAACAAAGCCCTATGAGGGGAGATTGAAAGAACTGGGCATGTTTAGCCTTGAGAAAAGGAGACTGAGGTGAGACATGACAGCACTCTTCAAATACGCCAACTCACCAGTCTTCAGGAATTTAAAAGATCTATAAAGACTGATCTCTTCCAGCAGGCCTACCCAGATGAATTTTGAAGTGTTTATTGGTGTTTTATTGGTATTTTAATGATGTATTGGTTTTATGTGTTTTAATCAGTTTTGTATTTTATGTTTGATGCTGTTCCCCACCTCGATCCGTTGGGAGAGGTGGGTATTATTATTATTATTATTAGAAAGGTTGTCACACAGAGGAGGGCCAGGATCTCTTCGATCATCCCAGAGTGCAGGGCGCAGAATAATGGGCTCAAGTGACAGGAAGCCAGATTCTGGCTGGACATGAGGAAAAACATCCTGACTGTTAGAGCAGTACGACACTGGAACCCATGACCTAGGGAGGTGGTGGGCTCTCCCACACTAGAGGCCTTCAAGAGGCAGCTGGACAGCCACCTGTCAGGGATGCTTTAAGGTGGATTCCTGCATTGAGTAGGGGGTTGGACTCGATGGCCTTAGAGGCCCCTTCCAATTCTACTATTCTATGATTCGATGATTCTACTTTAGGCCAGTCCCTGACTCTACAACCTAACCTACCTCACAGGGTTGCTGTGAGGATAAATGGGAGAGGAGGATCATGTGAGTCACTTTGGGTTCCTTGCAAGAGGAAGAAAGGTGGGATATCAATGTAATAAATAAATAAATAAAATTAGCAGTTCCGCTCCTTCTTCCCCACTGCACCGCCATGACAGAGAAAGCTTCACCTGTTGGATGCCTTAAGCCGGCCTTCCCCAACTTGCTGCCCTCCAGAAGTGTTGGACTACAACTCCCATCTTCTGTAGCTGGGTAGGGATGATGGGAGTTGTAGTCAACACCTCTGGAGGGTGCCAGGTTGGGGAAGGCTAGCTTATGGTATAAATTGTATTGGCTTCTGATACCACATCAGTGGTCAATCAATGGCCATGCCCTTAGATAGCTTTAAAGTGTGGAGGTGGGAGGGGGTTGGGCATGGAGGCTGGTGGTTCCGCTCTGGATTTCAGTCAGAACCAGTTAGAACTCCTTTAGAGTTCTGACTGGTTCTGACTGAAACTCAGAGCGGTTTCACCACCTCGCCGGCATCCAAGCCACCAGCCTCCACCGGGGTGAAGCTGTTTCATGGCAGTCTATCAATGTCTACCATGGAAGCCAAATGGAGCCTCCGTGTCTAGAGGCACCGGAGCTCTGCATACTGGGGGTCAAACAGAAGGCAAAAGTCATACAAACATGAGCAGAGAGAGGCCCGGAGCAAAGGTCTCTCTAGTCTAGCATTGTGTTCCCACAGTGGTCCAACAGCATGCCCCAGTGGAAAACCCACCGGCAGGCCAAGTGCACAACAGCTGATCGTTCGTGCGTTATGTGCCTTCAAATTGGCTTCAACTTATGGCCACCCAATGAATCTGCCACCTCCGTTCACATCTGTTGCAATCCACCCTATTCAGATCTTGTAACTTCATGTCCCACTTCTTCCTTTATGGAGTCAATCCATCTCTTGTTTGGTCTTCCTGTTGCCCTTCCACTTTCCCTAGCATCATTGTGTTTTTTTCTAATGAGTCATTTCTTCTCACTATATGTCCAAAGCAGGATAGTTTCAGTTTCAGCATTTTCGCTTCTAGTGAGTGTCCTGGCTTAATTTGTTCTAGAACCACTTATTTATCTTTTTCATGGACTGCGGTATCCAAGCAACTCTCCTCCAACGCCACATTTCAAATGAGTTGATCTTCCTCCTATCTGCTTTTTTCATTGTCCAACTTTCGCATCCATACATGGAGATGGGAAATGCCCTTGTCTGAATAACCCTGGCTTTGGTTTCCAATGTTCTACCTTTGCTTTGAAGGATTTTCCCCAGATCTCTGCCCTTCCCAATCTGAACCTTCTTCCGATTTCTTGACTATTGTCTCCATTTTGTTTAACAACTGTGCCAAGTTATTGATACTCCTTGACTCGTTCAATTTCCTCATTCTCAACTTTAAAATTATGTTAAGTCCTTTGTTGTCATCGCTTTAGTCTTCTGGACGTTCAGCTGAAGCCCTCCTCTTGCGCTTTCTTCCTTGACCTTCCTCAGCATATGTTTCAAATCGTTACTAGTTTCTGCTAATAATATGGTGCCGTCTGCCTATCTGAAATTCGTAATGTTTCTCCCTCCGATATTAACCCCTCCGTCACCTTGATGTAAACCCGCTTTCCGTATGATATGTTCTGAATATAAACAAAAAGGGTGATGATAGACAGCCCAGTCTCACGCCCTTGCCGATGGGAAATCATTCGGATGCTCCGTATCCTGTCCTTACCATGGCCTCATGCCCAGAGTATAAATTACACATCAGTACAATAAGATGTTGTGGCACCATTTCTGATAAAACAAACTCTATTGATATACCGTCTATTCCTGGTGATTTGTTCCTTCCCAACACTTTGAGTGAAGCTGTCACCTCGCTTCCTAAAATTCCAGGTTCTTTGTCATACTGTTCCTCCTTAAAGGTAATACGCAGCCATCATGACTGATCACCCTGAATGGGTCTCTTCCCCTTTTCAAACCATCCAAGTTGGCCAGCCATCACTACATCTTGTGATATCTAATTCCATAGTTTTAACTCTGCGCTGTGTGGAAGAAAACTTCCTTTTGTCTGGCCTGGATCTCCCAACACTCAATTTCTTCGGATGAACTCCGTAGTATGATAAGACAGGCTCTCGTTTCCCCACTCTGTTTCCAGGCTTCCCAGAGACATTCGGCTGTCCACTGTTGGAGACAAGATACTAAGTGAGCTGATCCAACCTAACAGTGCTCTTCTGAAGTTCTAAGAAGGTGGCCTTTCAGGCAGCCTCGGATTCTGGCTTCTTTCTTTTTTAGAACTTCAACCTTTGCCCACTTTCATGTTAGTGATGGATGCTGAAGCCAGTGGAGGCTGGTGGCTCTGATTTCATGGGGCTGTGAATCCATTCTGGGTTTCAGTCAGAACCAATCAGAACTCTAAAGGAGCTATCCAAGGTGCTTAACCAGCACCTCGGATAGCTCCTTTAGTGTCCTGGCTGGTTCTGACTGAAACCCAGGATGGATTCACCGCCCCACTGAAATCAGAGTCACTGGGCCCCACTGGCTGAAACGGAGTGTAAATTCAGGGGGATAAAATGTGTATCTGGGCATGCACAGAGTACATTTCCCTATGGCTGTGGCTGGTTTATTTATACTTGCACTTCTTGATTTGCAATGTGGACGGTCTTGTTTTTCTTCTTGCAAGAACCATGTGAAAAAACACTTTGTACGATTAGTCCAGTGAGTCACATAACCAAGGACATCCTGTCAGAGGGCGACCGGGACTGGGCTTGAAACCAGCAGGCCAGGCCAGCTCTCAGTTTCTTTACGGCTACACCATATAGTCCAAGGCTGAGTCACCTAACACCAAAACCCACCTTCTGGAAAACCCTCTCTCGTGCCGTTCGGCAGGCGGAAAATGTAACCTCCTTCAAACGCTGCCTGAAAACGTATTTTTTTCAGACGAGCTTTCCCTGGACTATAACTTATTCTGGTTTTATGGGACTTTTTAAAAAAAAAGTTTTAAAGTTTTAAATCTTGATTTTTGCATATTATGGTTTTCATTGTAAACTGCCCAGAAGGCCTTGGCTGTTGGGTAGTAGAAATATGTTTAAAACAAACAAAAATGGCTCTAGGCTGCGTGCTGCTGACTGAGCACTCTGCCCATGCTCAGAGTTGTTCTCCTTTATTCCGATAGTGTTTTTAAAAGACTGCAGGCTGGGGAGCCCTGTGGCTTCACTGGCATGCTGACGACAAGACAGCCCACTCCCGAGACGAAAGCGCTTCGGTTCTCGCACATGCGTGCATGCGCCGTATTGTTCCCCAATCACACCCAAGGAGCTGCGCATTTTTAGCTAAGTCATGCTGGTTCCCATCACACATATTCCTTTGCCTCGTCCCAGCAATGCACACAGAAACACCTGCCCGTTCAACACCCAGGCGTGCCTATATAAGGGCAAGGGTTCCTGCCACTCCTTCTGGCACGGATCCAGGCCCGGAGAAGCGCCCAGGGCATCAACGCCTGTCCTGCCCGGGTGGCGTGACGTGCCTTTGAGAGTTCTTCTCTGTCCCTAGTCGCTCCCAGTCATCCAAACCCACTTTATGGGCTCCTTCTTTCTTCTAGAGGTGAAACCGAGATGCCAGTCCGAGGCCCTTGATGACTCTTGATTTCAGAGGAAGGAGATAAACGCAGTGAAAACCAACCAGGAAATTGAACTCAGCCAAACCACCTATTGTATGGCAAAGGAGGACGGGGCTCCTGCATCTTTAACAGTTGTAGGGAAAAGGGAATTTCAGTAGGTGTCCTTTGTATGCATGCGGTGAAATTCCCTCTTCATCCCAACGGTTAAAGCTGCAGGAGCCCTGCCCTCTTTTGTATCTGGTCACGCTGGGCAGAGCCCTACCTAGCGTGACCAGATACAAAAGAGGGCAGGGTTCCTGCAGCTTTGACTGTTGGGATGAAGAGGGAATTTATTTATTTTATTTATTACATTTATATACCGCCCCATAGCTGAAGCTCTCTGGGCGGTTTACAAAAATTAAAAAACTGAACATTTAAAAAGTCAATATTTAAAACCATGAAACATAAAACAGCTGATATTTAAATCATGTTAAGCTTTTAAGCCTGGCCAAAAATTCAGTTGAAAACCTCAACTTAAACTGTTAAAATGCCTGGGAGAAAAGAACAGTTTTGACCTGGTGCCAAAAGGATAACAGTGTTGGTGCCAGGTGGGCCTCGTCGGGGAGATCATTCCACAATTGGGGGGCCACCACAGAGAAGGCCCTCTCCCTTGTTGCCGTCCTCCGAGCTTCCCTCGTAGTGGGCACCGGAGGAGGACCTTAGAGCGTAGCGCACAGGTAGGTTTCATCTGGTGCTGCATGCATAACAATGAAATTGTTGAAAACTGCTGAAATGGTGTTTTCTCTACCACTGTTAAACACACAGGAGCCCTTTCCTCCTTTCCATATGGTTAGCCTAGCCCCACCCCTTCGCCACGGCCTCCCTTTGCCTCACCATCCTTTTTACACGTGTCAAAGTTTAGACTGTAAGGGTCTTGGGGCAGGAAGCTGTCCTCTTCTGCTGGTTAATGTGCTAATGCACTCTTCATTTATTTCTACTACTTCTTCTATGCTGCTCAATATCCTAAAATCTCTGTAAGTGGTTTACATTAAAAAAAGAAATACATCCAATGCAATTTAAAAGTCCAATGTGAAAAACGGTATAAACTAATAAATACATGAAAACATTACAACACAGACAGCAGCAGAACAGACCAGGGGCATAGTCAATTACTAAACGAAACGAAATGTTTATTAAAGTCAATAGGCCATAAAAATCATAAATACAGGTTTGTTACTACATACAGACTTTACACAATGCTCATAACAGACCTCAGAACTCCAAGCAACCGCCTCAGGTACCCATCACCTGTGCTCTAGGCCAGGTAGTAAGGTGTAAAACCTTTGCAACTTGGACTGTAACTGTTTTATCGTTGGCCTGTAAGAGTATAATTGTCAGGGCCTCATTGGAGTGGACAGGATAACCCTTTAGGATTGGTCGTTCCTAATTCCATTATAAAAATCACAACTAAAGAACACATGTGTGTAACTGTCTCTCCCTCTAAGTTGGGAAAGGGGCAGCATCTGTCTCCCATGGGTATTTTCTTAAACCTCCCCTCCAACAGTTTAGAAGGGAGAACATGGAACCTTCCCAGAGTAAAGACCTTCCTATATTTTGGAACTAAAAGCCATTTCAGATATGCCATTTCGCCTTTTTCAGTATTATCCGGAATACCCAGTGCGGCTGGAGAACAAGGGCCAGCTGCCACACTTCGCATCATTTGGAGATTGATATCCGCCAGTCTCTGTTTAATAATCAGTCTAGTTTTGGCTGGTTTGGACCAGGGGCATGGTCAATTACATGTCGGGGAAAGTTTGGCTAAACAGATGCACTTCCAAGGGGCATTTCAAACTCACCACAGTTTTTGCCTCTCAAACCACATGAAGGAGCAGTGCCACCACTGAGAAGACCCCGCTCATGTGGCATTAACCTGGTGACACGCTGTGAGAGACTTAACAAGGCCTCCTCACAAGATCTACAGGGTTGATTTGGTGGAGTTAGGAGAAAGCGATCAGCCGGGCATCCTGATCCTGAGTTGTTTAGGGCTTTGAATGTTGGCAGCAAATCTTTGGACATTGCTCAGTCTCTAATAGTGCAGTTCTTTTGACACAGGCGTAATGTGTGTGTGGCTAGATGCTCCGCCGAGCATCCTGGGATTCCTAGCTGCTGCATTCTGCACTAGCTGTAGCTCCCAAACCAGGCATAAGGGCAGCCCCATGTAGAGCATATTACAGTACTCTTAACCATGAGGTTACCGCTGGCTAGCCTGTCCCTGTCCAGGAATGGTAAGTGGGATGTACCCAGATGAATGGGCATAGGATTGCCAGTAAATAAATGCAGACTCTATGGCTTCAACCTTAACCCCTTTTTTCTCCCCTGCCCCATGATTCTAATAACCATCTAGCCCAGTTTCCCCAATCCTATGTAAACTGCCCCGAGAGCTTCAGCTATGGGGCAGTATACAAATGTAATAAATAAATAAATAAATAAATAAACAAACCTGGTGCCTTCCAGCTGTTTTGGACTACAACTCCCAGTATCCCCCAGCCAGATTCTGGAGTAGTGAACATAATAAGAGGTAAAATAGTAAGAAGATAAAAAGAATGAAAACACCAGATTAAATTTATACTTAAAAAAAAAAAACCAGAACGTCAATAATTACCGTGGCTGGTCAGCCCAGAAAGTCTTCCTGGTATAGAGCTGTTTTCAGGAGGTCGCTGGAAGCAATATAGTGTTGGCACATGCCTGACCTCCAGAGGCAGGAAGTTCCAAAGGAAGGGGGCCACCACATTGAAGGCTCTTCTCCAGGTGGACAACAATTGGGCCATAAGTTCATGCAGTACCACCAGGGGCAGGCCTTCTGATGACCTCAATGACTGTGCAGGTTGATAGGGGAAAAGGCGCTCTCTCAGGTATTCTGGTTCCAAGTTGTTTAGGACTTTGTACACTAATATTATAACCTTAAACCTGGTAGTGAATAGGTGGGCGTCAGCAAAGGAGTTGCATGCTGAAAAGGGCCAGCTCCTGACAACAGCCAAGTTGCTGTGTCCTGCACTAGCTCCAGCTTCCGGTGCAGCCTTAAGGGCAGCCCCACATAGAGCGCATTGCAGTAATCCAGTCTTGAGGTTACTAGCGCCTGTCCCACTGTGGCTGCGGCCAGGACAGGCTGTAGCCGAAGCTGGTAAAAGGCACTCCAAGCTGCTGCAGCCTCTTGAACCTCCAGCGACAGGGATTTGGCCTGATGAAGAGTTCTGCAGAATTCAAAAGCTTGCAAACTAGGCAGGCTTGTTTCAGTATGCAGAAAGCCCCGGGTTCAATCCCGGGCATCTCCAGATAGGGCTAGGAAAGGATCCTGCCTGAAAACCCAGAGAGACATTACTTAGGCTGACCATATGAAAAGGAGGACAGGGCTCCTGTAACTTTAACAGTTGTAGAGAAAAGGGAATTTCAGCCAGTGTCATTTGTATGCAATTAGTTCCTGGTGAAATCCCCTCTTCATCACAACAGTTAAAGTTGCAGGCACTATATTGGAGTGACCATATACAAAAGAAGGCAGGGCCCCTGCAACTTTAACTGTTGTGAATTTCACCAGGAACTAATTGCATACAAATGACACTGGCTGAAATTTCCTTTTCTCTACAACTGTTAAAGTTACAGGAGCCCTGTCCTCCTTTTCATATGGTCAGCCTACATTACTAGTTTTTGACTTTTAGTTGGCCTAATAAATGTATTACCCTGTCATGGGCAGGCTGGAGCCCAGGGGTATTGCTCAGCACTTAGAAGGTTTGGGGCCCAATTTTCCCATGTGTGGAGCTGGAGCTGGGGATTAGGGATTAACCCTTTCCTTCCCAACTGTGATCACTCTAGAAATTATCTAAATTTAACATGGCAACAAACTTAGCTAAGACCTCCCAAGGGAAATACCTGCGGATAGGGGTCACCTTGCATCACTCTTTCGGAGTTCTGGCTGAAACAGAATGGATTCACAGCCCCACTGAAATCAGTGCCACCAGCTTCGACTGCCTGACCCTGCTCACCAAAATACCCTCCTTTTGAAAACGCTTTATAGCCAGGAGGCGGCTGCCCCACAGGCATGTACATGGTTACAGATGTGATCAGTGTCAGGGCGGCAGAAGCAAACTCCAGTTTATTCCTGGAATCAGGGTGTGCAATGATTAAAGTGAGTTTAAAATGCAAGATTGCACATGCTCAGAGTTTGTTTATTTCAATCAGCATCACTAAGCAATATTTGCTTTTGGGTTTTGCTGTAATTCCAGGAATGTAGAAGTAGTTCTCAATCATGGAGTGGGGCGGGGGAAAGAAGAGGCAAGTTAGTTTTGGACTTCACAATTCATAGAATAACAGAATGGCAGAGTTGGAAGGGCCCTCTGAGGCCATCCAGTCCAACCCCCTGCTCAATGCAGGAATCCACCTTAAAGCATCCCTGACAGATGGTTGTCCAGCTGCCTCTTGAAGGCCTCTAGTGTGGGAGAGCCCACCACCTCCCTAGGTCATGGGTTCCATTGTTGTACTGCTCTAACAGTCAGGAAGTTTTTCCCGATGTCCAGCCGGAATCTGGCTTCCTGTAAATTGAGCCCATTATTCCATATCCTGCACTCTGGGTTGATCGAGAAGAGATCCTGGCCCTCCTCTGTGGGACAACCTTTCAAGTACTTGAAGAGTGCTCTCATGTCTCCCCTCAGTCTTCTCCAGCCTAAACATTGGAGTATTCCACATGGCCATCTAAAGCAGCAGGGTAGGGCCGATAAGTCCTGGGTCTAAATTCCCTAGCTGCACCACTGAAGGTTACAATCTGAAATTCATCGCAGGGGAAGGAACTGGAGGCAGGGGTAAACAGGGAAGTATACAACTGTTTCATTTGCACAGCACGGCTCAAGATATATGGATTATCATTTAGGCTGAGGAAGCATTCTGTGTAACCCCAAAGCTTGCACAGCACTTCTAAACTACCATGGGTCCAATAAACGGCACCTCCTCTTCTTGCATCTACACTTCTGTTTTTCTGGGCCTGATGGCCGTTTACTTTAGTAGGGTGACCCTATGAAAGGAGGACCAGGCTCCTGTATCTTTAACAGTTGTATAGAAAAGGGAATTTCAGCAGGTGCTATTTGTATGCATGAGTGACCAGATACAAAAGAAGGCAGGGCTCCTGCAGGTTTTAACTGTTGTGATGAAGAGGGAATTTCACCAGGTGCTACATGCATACAAATGACACCTGCTGAAATTCCCCTTTCTATGCAACTGTTCAAGATACAGGAGCCCCGTCCTCCTTTCCATAGGGTCACCCTAATTTAGGATCTACTCATTCAGTGAATCCAGTGTGGTGTAGTGGTTAGAATGTTGGACTAGGAGTCGGGAGATCTGGGTTCTAGTCCCCACTCGGCCGTGGAAGCTCACTAGGTGACTTTGGGCCAATCACAGACTCTCAGCCTAACCTACCTCACAGGGTTGTTGTTGTGAGGATAAAATGGAGAAAAAGAGGAAGATCATGTACGCTGCATTGGGCTCCTTGGAGGAAAAGGTGAGATAAAAATGTAATAAATAATAAAATAAACAGACATACTTATTCTGAATAAGTTCAGTCAGGGCTGAGCCCCAGGGTCTAGCTCCAATTCAAGAGCCCAATCCTGCAATTTAATAATGTAAAAAGAGAGTTGGCTCCAAGCACCTCCAGAGTGTTTTGGGCGGGGGAGAGCATGAATGTTGCATTTTCTCAACACTCACACTACAACGTTTTGTTCATGGGAAAATACAGTTCCACCCCCAGGTTTTGTTTTGTCAGGACTGCACTGCTAAGTGCAGTCTAAGCTGTGGAAATTAATCCAGTCCAGGATTTCCTGGCGATCCACTCACCTGTGCCCAAGGCGCCCCTTTCACAAGGGTGGAGCAGCATTTAAGAAAACCCGGGTTGGATTTCGGCTATCACTGCTGGAAGAGATTCAGAGTCGGGTATCTGATAGGCGCAATTTTCCAAATGGCCACTGGATGGCGGCCTTGCTGCAGTCAAGCGTTGGGCGGCTGACGGGCACTTTTACCTTTGATATTTGAATTTTATGGAAATATTCGGATCACCGCGCTTCTGTGTTTTTGGACAAGATGCAGCAGCGGATCGGGTGTATTTTTTGTTTTATCGTCCGCTTTACAATGAACCCATGTATAAATGGTCTCTTGACCGATACTGCAAGCCGATGCATGTCTACTCGGAAGCAAATCCCACTGTATTCAATGAGGCTTACTCCCAGGAAACGCGTGCTGTGGACTGGGAGCCTAACAGCACCACCCTATGCATGTCTCCTTCGAAGTAAGGCTCGCTGAGCTCAATGAGAACCCCTGAGCTGGTGCCCACCTTGGACTCCAACTCCCATCATCCCCAGCCAGCATGTAGCATGGCTAGGTCATCTGGGGCTGTTTAAATTTAGAACAGGACAACTGGAAGGGGTAGAGACATGGCTGAGGTTTATAAAAGGATGCATGGCATAGACTAGAACAGCCTTCCCCATATTTGTCGGATTGCAATACCCATCATCCTCAGGGAGGTGTCTGGTTGGGGAAGGCTGGATTAGACAAATCCGTGGCTGGGGCGATCACCAATGGATGGTCGTTGCGGTTGCTTGTTGGTAAGGGACGAAAACACTTTGCACGTGCTCAGAGGGCCTTCTCTATTCTAGTACTACTTCACACATTCCAAGGGTGAGATGCAGCTTTTGAAATAATGTCCTGGGATCCGTGGCGTTCCCAAATGACCCTTTAGAAAAAGTGTTTGGCAAACTTCAGCATATGCAGTCATGTCCTGCCTTCGCCTGCCAGCAACCCTCTGGATGCTGAAGGTTCAGAACAGGTGTGTCTCTCTCCCCACCCCCACCCCCCATCCTCCATAGGAAGGGGGGCCTGGCGCCTCCGCAAAGGGATGGGATTCCACAACCCGTGCATGTCCCGTGTATAACAGAACCCACCCACCCCGCTCACGTGCCCCGGCCAGCGCTTTGGTCCCGCGGGAAAGGGTTCAAAATCTACACACGACCGAAGTGCCTCTGTTCAAGGCAAAGGGACATGTGAAATCCGAAGGCTCTCCATGCTCCAACAAATGAGAAAGCCGGTTGGTGAAGCACTGCCGTTAGGCTGCACCCTGTTGCATTGGCCTTTCTGGCTGAGGATACTGGGACTTGTAGTCCAACACCCTTTGAGAGCATCAGGTTGGACGAGGCCGAACTGAGTTCCAAATTTCCATTTGAGTCTTGATCCTTACCGCAACTCCTTGGTTTATAGCCTAGTCACCAGACCAACCGCAGCTTCATTTCTACCGTGACGTGAGTCACAGCTAATGCCGTCTGCACTGGGAGACTGGAGTCTTTGCACAGAGAAGGCACTCTGCACATGCTCAGAGGCACACCAGCAGCTTTATTATTTCTTAAGTTCAGAACTTTAGCACTTGTGGGGGTGGGGGGGCTATTCTCATATTTAGCTTGGGATTTTCCTGCCCCCCTTCTCTGTTTTCTTTCTAGAGATCCAAGGGATCCCTCGTCCTCCCGCTGCGCACTCAGTTGACCCCCAGTCTGCTCTGCTCCACAGAAACGCTTCCCAAAGGAGTCACGTGAAAGGGAAGGGCCAGCGCAATCCCCCCAAAAGGGAAAGGGCAGGCCCTTAAAACACTCTCCGCCAGGCCTGCCTGTCTAGAGACCATGGGATCCCACGAGAATCTCACACTGGATGCCTGACATTTGACGGCTCTGATGGATGCTCACAGTCTAAAAATACGCTTCTCACACAGGCACGATCCCGTCTCCCTCACTGGCATGGGAGACCCTTTTGCTCCGTCCTTCCTCTCCCAAAACGTGGAACCTTCAGCCTTCCCCAACCTCCTGCCCTCCAGACGCATTGGACTACAACTTCTAGCATCCCCCAGCCAGCTATGGGAGTCATAGTCCAACACCCCTGGAAGGCACCAGGTGGGGGGAAGGTTGTCTTAATTGCTCATCCCTGATTAACCCTCCCCACCACCACAAATGTTTTCTAAACCAAGGCCTGGAAAATGTGTCTCTGAGCATGTACAGGTGGCCAATTAAGAGTCGGCAACCTCTGAATTTCAGACCCAGAGCTTTAGTTATTTGTTTTATATGCTGCACCCTAAAACAAAATGTTCTCAGGGCGGCTCACATAATAAAACACATTAGAAACAAGTAAAAAATCAACAATAATACAAAACAACTAAAGTATCTAAAGTGACTTTTAAAAATGGTTTATCCTCCCTTCACCAGCAGAGGACGCTGGTGAAGAGGCCAAGGGCAAGAAGCCAAGCCACCCATCAACCCGGGGAAGCTATCTCTCCCTGCCACTCCGCCTGAGTTTTCTGCGCTAGGTGCTGTACAGGTCCCAGACAGAAAGTGTTCCTACCCAGGACACAGGCTGGCAATTGCATCCCAGGGTCCTCCTGGTTCTGTCTTCCATCCCAGTCCTAATTCATTTGAACCCATCACCTTACCAGGGGAGTATGACCAGGAAAAGAAGTGACCGGCTTTTTTTCTTTAAAGACAGGTGCTGGGGCTTAGCCTGCACTCAGTCTTTGGAGATGGAGTCTAAGGGCGCAATCCTATGGGAGATTAGACCGAGAAAAGTCTTAGAATTCCTAGCATTCCTCACTCAGCCAGCATCTATGGGATCCTGCCCTTAATCTTGGGACCCTCCTTAACAATCCCAGCTGTAAAGTGGCCGTGATTGGCTCCTGGCATGGACAGGCTGACATGACAGACAGGATTCAAATGCCAAGGATTACCTTCTCTCCAACCGCTAGGTAACACTACCCAATTTTGGCTTCTACAACCATTTTTCTTTCAATCTACTGCACCACCCAAAATTAAGTCCCAGCTTTCCTAATATAAAAACTGCTCCGTTCTCTTTTGCTTTTCTCCTCTGTTTCCCAAGGAACCGGTGTGTTTTGACTAAGGTTGGAGACAAATGGGATTTTACATATTTAAAAAGCAGGGTGGGGGGGATCATGCCCATTGTATGTCTGTTTCTCCCAACTGTCCCAGATTTAACCTGAATGACATCTGGTTCAGCTTTCCCCAATCCGGCCACATCCAGATATGTTGGACTACAGCTCCCATCATGCCCAGCTAGCGTTCCCATGCAGAAAAGCATTCCATGAAGCCAGAAAATTGAGCCAACCTGTCTCTCAATGGCCCTGTCCTAAAACACCACTTACCCCTCTGTTCTCCTAGGTCAATTTGAGGGTGGGGAAAAACTGTGAGTCCCTAGGATCTTTTGGAATAGGGACCTTTGGGATACAGGTTATTTTGAGGGTGACTGGAGTTAGCTGGAGGGCAAAGGTGCTCTTTAGACGGCTTTGTGCAATACTTCAGTTGTGACATTTCCCTCCCTTTTTCACCTTACCTCACCACGCCCTGCAGCTGCCACTGGATGCTTAACAATGGCATTATTTCTTTATTTACTGGACCAAATGTATTGGGTTTAGTCTTGGAAGGGTGACAAGGAGCCGGGTGTGGATTATTTTACACAGAGTCATATGCAGTGTTTAAAGGCATATGCGTACTGATTTGCTAGAGCAGTTGGCAGTTTTTCCAAGTTGGTTCTCATAGCTGTATTCACTTACACCGAAGGCCACGCATCTTGCTACTAACAGAAGTTCAACAATGCACGGTAACTGTAGAGTTTGTACCTTCTAGCTAATAAAGACGTTCTTCCTATGCTGTGTGAAACTTACGTTCCTGCCAAGAGAGAAAGGCCTTGGTAAAGGTAGGGCCGTGTGCATGCGCTTTCTGATTTAGCAAGACATGCTCTATAAAATCCTGAGCAGATTGGCTTGTTACCTGTTCTCATCTGAGAGGGGTCAGGTGCACCGCCTGCTTGGATAACCTGCCTTGTGGGATGGTGTCCATCACTCCTTTGGAAACTGGAGTGACTGTGGACGGTAAGTCAGGAGCCAAATGCGAGCTTACCTTTGCTTTTGTCATCTGCATCTATTTCCCATCAATAAACCTTTGAAGCTGGTTTGTGTGGGTCCTGGCTGGACCAGGCCCCAGATTTATGGCACTAAAGTTCTATTGGCTCTCCATTCTCCCCATTCCTTATATGTTAGAGTGTTTGGCAACCCCAATAATAATAATAATAATCACCTGTCACAAATCCTAAAATCTAAACTCAACTCTAAAAACATTTTCAAAGCCATCAACACTTATGCAATACCCATCCTCACATACTCATTCAGAATCATACACTGATCACACACTGAACTTGAAGAAATAAACAGACTTGATCGCTCCGAACTCACAAAGCACTGCATGCTCCATCCCAAGAAAGAATAACAATCAGCAGGAAAGAAGGAGGAAAAGGTCGGCTGGACATTAACACAATTCATGCTAAACAGATAAAATCACTCAGAGAATTCTTCCACACTAAAAACACCCCCATTCATAAAGCCATAGTAAAAGCAGATAAAAACTCCACCCCACTCAACCTAGCACTACAAAACGAAGACCAAATACAACCACTCACACTCGCAGAAAAAAAAAGAAAAATGGGCACAAAAAGCCCTCCATGGGAAGCAATACAACATAATACGGATCTGTATAAACAAAGAACAATCGTACGAATGGCTCAGGAAGGTGAGCTATTTCCAGAAACAGAAGGATTCCTAATAGCTGTACAGGATCAAGTAATAGCCACCAAGAACTACCAAAAATACATCATAAAAGATAACCGCGTAACAACAGACCTATGCAGGAAATGCCATCCCTTCCAAGAAACAATAGACCATGTAACAGGAGGATGTAAAATTCTGGTAGGAATGGACTATACGGACAGGCACAATACAGCTGCAAAAATAATTCACCAACAACTGGCTATCAAATTCAACCTCATCAAACAACCTACACCATACTATATGAACTCACCCGAAACAACCTTGGAAAATGCAGATCATTAAATATACCGGGACAGAACAATTCATACCAACAAGACAATACCCTGCAACCGACCAGACATAACAGTTATAGACAAAAAAGAAAAACACACATACCTCATCAACACAGCAATACCAAATGACAAAACGGTTGTTGGAAAGGAAGAAGAAAAGAGAGACAAATATACACCACGGGCCATGGAAGTCAAAGGACTATAGCAAACAGGAAAAGGTCACAATTGTTCCGTTAGTCACCGGCATCCCATCAAAAAACTACACAGGAAACCTTCAGAAACTGGGCCCACCAAAACATATCCACACCAACATCCAGAAAGCAGTTGTACTTAAAACATGCTCAATCGTCAGGAAATCCCTGAATCTGTAAAAGACAGCATGACTTGACAAAGCCCGTTACATCCATCTAGAAAAACCGCCACGAGCGAGAAAGAGATCATAATAATAACAGCAACTCTGAGCACGTGCAGTTTTGCATTTTAAGCTAATTTAAATCATAGCACCGTCTACAGGAGTAAAATGGACTTTGCTTCTGCCACCCTCATCGCCTGCCGCTCTCTGGGGGTCTGGGGGGGGGGGCTGCCCCACTGGCTGGAGGGTTCCTGAGGAAAGAGTGTGTGAAGGGCCAGATCTGCCCCCCCCCCCCCCCAGGCAAAGAGAAGCTCCTTCAGGTCATTTATTTTGGATACACTGAAAGGGCAGCAAAAGTGATCTCATTTTTCCCGGTTGCCTTTTTATTTGCAGGGAAGGAGAGGGGGGCGCATGGGACTGACTCTACCCCTTGACTTGGGCCGGCTTCACTGGGTGCCGCTGTGCCTTGGGCTGTGGAAGGCCTCGGGCCGGCCCTGTGAAGGGCACACAGGTGTCCTGGAAAGGCCACCCCTGGGGGCAGCTGACACGAGACTGGGGAGGGGGGTGGCCTTTTCCTCCCCCCCCCCCCACTTCTGGCCACCTGCTCAAGTTGCAGGCTCTGTCCCAGGAGAGCAGCCCCTGTGGAGCATGAATCATCCTCAGGATGGCCAGGGCTTGATGCGGAGGACAGAGCCCGAAATATCAGGGGCTGACCTGTCCAGTCTTCCCAGGCTCTGCGTCAGTCTGAACTGGAGGTGTGAAAGTGGCAGCTGGGGGGAGGGAGAAAATGGGGGGGAGGGAGAAAAAAGGACAAATGGGGGGAAACGGCGGGACAGGAAATTCCCGGGTTGGATCCAGACTCGGTCATCCGTAGAGCAGACCTCCTGAAATCAATGGGACTTCTGTTAGTCAGGAGTCACTGAAGCCCCGTTCATTTCAATGGGTCTGCTTTAAAGATGACGGAGGCTTCTATCCAAGGTTAATCTAACTGAGATTAACTCAGTTAGACTAACATCAGTATGTTGTGCTAGTGGCAGCGCGGTGTAGTGGTGAGAGGGTCGGACTGGGACCTGGGAAACCCAGGTTCGAGACCCCCCCCCTTCAGCAATGGGGACTTTGGGCCAGTCACTGACTCTCAGCCTAACCTGCCTCACAGGGTTGTTGTTGTGAGAATAAAAGCAGGAGGAGGAGGAGGATCGTGAGAGGATTCCTCGCGAGAGGAAGACAAAGCCGGGATTTTTTTTTTAAAAAAATGTAATGAAATAAAACACTTCAGGAACTTCTGTCTCATTCAGTTCCATGAGTCAACCTCAAATTTCTGCAAGGTGGAAGACCAAAGTGCGCCCAAGTGCGTCCCCCCCCCCCCCGCCACCATTGGAGACGCTGCGCGCTTGTCTGTCAAAGGGGAGGGGGCGCGGTGGTCCCACCACCTGGCTTCCAGGACATCCCTCTTTGGGGCAGCGCAGCCCCCCCCCTCCCCGGCCAGGCTCCAGGGAGGACCGCGGAGGGGGGGCGAAGGAGGAGCCAATGGGAGCCCGCGGGGCGGGCCTGGGGGGGCGGGTGCTGCTAGCCCTCCCCCTGCCTGGCCCTGCCCAGCCCTGCCCAGTGCCCTGCCCGCCATCTGCGGCTGCAGTGCCTCCTTTCCCTCCGCCTGGGCCACCGCGGTCGTCGGCCTGATCCTCTGCTCTGCCCGCTTCTTCTTGCCTTTTGCTCCAGGCTGCCAGATCTTCCACTGACTTTCCCTCCCCTTCCTCCCTCTTTTTCGTTCTTTCTTTCTTTCTTTCTTTCTTTCCTTTCTCTTTCCTTTCTTTTCCTTCCTCTTTCTTTCCTTCCTTCCTTCCTTCCTTCCTTCTGTCTTCTCTTTCTTTCTTTCTTTCCTTCCATCCTTCCTTCCTTCCTTCTGTCTTCTCTTTCTTTCTTCTGTCTTCTCCTTCCTTCCTTCCTTCCTTCCTTCTGTCTTCTCTTTCTTTCTTTCTTTCTGTCCTTCCTTCCTTCCTTCCTTCCTTCTGTCTTCTCTTTCTATCACCTGCCTGCACGCCTCCCCTCCACCTGCTCTTGTCCTCCTACTCTGCTTCCCTCCCTCCCTCCCTCATCCTCCTCATTCCTTCTCCTGCCTATCCTTCTCCTCCGCTGCTCTTCCCTCTTCCAGACGCCTCCCCCTCATTCTTCTTTCTTTCCCTTCCATCCCACAGGAGATCCTAGCCCCCTCCCCTCCCCGGAGCTTATCGCTCCACTAGCCCGCCCCATTCCTTTGACCGCCCTCCGACCTTGATTTGGGATTTAAAACTTGTTTCCTAGAGAAGACGAAGAAGCACGAGCCAAGAGCGAACGCCGACCGTCCATCCTCAGGTGTCTTCGGCATCACGATCAGGATTTGAACTCGCAACCGCCCTGCCAGAGAGATGCCAACTGGGTTCCAGCAGATACGGAGGGAGGAGGCGGAGGAGGAGGAGGAGGAGGTAATTGGGGGCTGGAGACGAGGAGGAAGGTCTGGGTGGGGGCGGGGGATGTCGGCGCCCCAAGGTCTATGGGGTCAATAGGTTTGGGGGCATATTTTTTGGCTCCCGACTTCTGTGGCTCCTGATGATTCCATCGCTGACACATAGCTGATATTTAAATGCCCCCAAAGTTGTTACTGGACATGAAGACTTGGCTTTAACGCTGGGTCATGCACACACCTATTTATATTCCATGGTTCAGTGTGTCCCTGCAATTGTGACATGTTGAGATGGGGGCCGTGTGACCCGGTGGAGACAGGTTGTGGGGGCCTCTGAGCTCACTCAGGCACGCGGGTGGGTCTCCGTTGCGCGTTCTGGCTCGGCCGCAGGTGCAATTCTTCTCCATGCATATCCAGCCGGGGAATCCGCAACATACAAGTCATGCTGAACAGGCGTGTACTGTGTACTCCTATGCATGTTTACTCAGAAGTAAATGCCGTTCTAATAAGTAGGGCTTACTCCCAAGTCACCATGCATGAAATTTCAGTCCTAGTGGGGCCTGTGTTACATAGATCCCATAAAGGGAGAATTTACCACTATGTCTGCATAACTTTTAATAGTACTTTTAGGGCACACTTTTATCCATGTTTAGACATAGAGAAGTCCTACAGCTTGCTGGGGCATGCTGGGAGTTTCAGGACTTTTTTTCTGTCTAAACACACATAAGGTTGCGTTCTTAATTTGCAAAGAGTTTTTTCTGCCCATCAACCCTGCGAGGTGGGTCTCTGTGGTTCCCATTTTACGGATGGGAAGAGACTTGGGATTAGGTATGGCCCCCTATCTTCTATATTCCCATGCTTGTAGGCTGGTTGTTCAGATGATTGCCTCTGAGCATCTGCAAAGTGCCTTTCCACTCCCCTCATTCTCCACACCCAGTCCCTGCAGATTGAGGATACAGGTTAGGGATTCCAGGTCAGCCCCGCTGCCTATTACCTGGGTCTCTTGTCAGGAATCTGATATCTGGGAAATGTAGCTTTCATGTTTTTAAAATAGAATGTTTCTAGACCTCATGGAAGTTCAGACATAACACTTGGAACCACTGAACCCGTGTGTCCAAATCAGTGGACACGCCGAATGCTTTTATGGGAGATCAGATGGATGTTCTTGTTCGTAGTACATCAATTGTGACACGTTCTGGTCTGGAAGGAATGCCCCCTCCTCTGAAAATGATAATAATAACCTTGGCTTTGACCCCCTTTCTCTGGGGTAGAACTGGATACAGGAAGCTGAGCTGCAAGATGCTGTACCCATTTCAATTTCTTTTGAGCTGGTTTTGTGAATGGAGTTCAATTTACGTTCAGGGGCTGGGTGAGAGTAATGTGGGGTTGGCATCGCAGGCCAGGTTGTTTGGTCATCTGGAGGGCACAGAGGGGCAAAGGCAGCTGCCTTATCCTGAGACAGGTGATTGCTCCATCTTGCCCATTGTGGGCTATTCGTATTAGCCATGGTTCTCCAAGCAGAGCGAGGCGGGGCTTCTTTCCCTGATCTCATTTTTAACTGGAGGTGCTGCCAGGGATTGAACCTGGGACCTTCTGCATGCAAAGCAGGGGCTTTACCACAGAGCTAAGGCACTTCCCCTCCAGAAGTGTGTAGCTTGGCTTGCTTACCCAAACAATACAGAGCTCGGTGCTGCATAGGGCATCCTTTCCCTCCTTGAGGTCTGGATTGCGTGGCATGATCTGTTAGGGACGGGAGGAGGGAAAGGAGCCCCAACTACCCAATCTGACCATGGGGGGGGGGCTTTCAGCATGAGTTTCCCTCAATATCCCCCATTTTAGGAACTGGTCCTTTAACTTTCCCATTTGACAGGTAAACAACTGAAGCTGAGAGATGGTATTAGAAAGCCTTCTCGCCCTTCCTGTGATTCACCATGAATCAATTAATTCCTCTCACCATTACACCCCAAAGCCCGGTTGCCCCCTCCCACCCCCACATTGTCCCATCCGGGCGCACACACACACACACACAAACACACACCTTCCTTATGTCCACCAGCCTTGCAGAGTTCTGAAGTGCTATACCAAAACTGGCCACGGCTATAAGCAAGTTAACTGCATTTATGTCTGTGTGCAAATCCACCCTGATTTGCAACGTAAAATCAATTCTGGAGTCTCACCCCATCCCACCCCGCCAGTACGATGCCCTCATAATCCTGCAGCAAGTGAGCTTAGGTTAAGTATTATAATTATAGTGGGCATTTTATGGGAAGGAGCATGACAGGACCCGTCCGTAACCAACGGTGACACAGAATACATACATTTGCTCTGACATTCCTTTAAATCATGCCGTACCACACCCCTACTATGTATTTGGGCACATGCATTAATAATGTGAAAAAGGCTTTTTAATTGTGGTGGACCTTTGAATAATCTTGTACAGAAAGCTTTTTCTTCTTTTTTGCGCCCACTTTACAGATAGGAAGGTTGAGGCTCAGAGAAAGAAACCTGCCAAGGCCAAATGAAAGAGAGGAAACATGATGACAGAGCCCTTGAGGCCAGTCTTCCCAAACTTAGCACCCTCTAGCTGTGTTGGACTGCAACTCCCATCAGCCCCTATTTTAAAATCTTTTATTATGGATTGGGATCAGCTGGGGTCTGTTTCTAAAAATTAGGCATGCCAGAGCACTGATCTGAAAGCCTTGGTCCACCAAATCTATCTGTGCAGGGGAGGTCTGTAATTACATGCAGGTGAGGAAAGTATATACACTTTGTATGCTCAGAGGCCCTAGCTTTTCTTTTTTGAAAATTGCAATTTCATGTCTTCTGGGGCTTTGCTCTAGACAGTGGTGGGAATGCATTCTGCAGCTGAACTTTGTTGAGCGTCGGGTAGTCCAGGACATGACCTTGGCACTACGCCTAGAACAGGGGTGAGGAATGTGTGGTCCTCCAGACGTCGGTGGACTGCAACATGGGAATTGCAGTCCAACAACGTCTGGAGGACCCCATGTTCCCTAACTCTGGCCAGGAAACAAACAGGAAAGGAAAGGGCAATCTTCTCCGACCCAGTCCTCTCCAGATGTTTTTGGATACAACTCCTATCATCCCCAGCTGGTGTGGCCAGGTTGGGGAAAGCTGGAATAAGGCTATGAACCCCTCCTGAACCCTCCACGTGTTTGTACGGAACAAGCCAGCTAACAAACGGAGATTGTATGTGCCGCGGGACAACAGTGTTCTGTCTTAGTTCAGTAAAGCGTCTGGCACAGCATAATTAAATGTGACCTATGGTCTCGGATCACAATCGCAAGCACACCCTATAGGCAACAGCTTCTCTTAAATTGCGTTGATTGACTCCAGAGCGGATCATTCAGGCTGGAGGCAGCAATCATTTGCCCGTAAGCCCAGCACAAATGCTACCTTACTTGGTTGGTATTGTTACAATCCTCCTCCTCTCCCTTTACACTGAGTTACAGATGCAGAGCGAGAGAGCGAGACAGAGAGAGAGAGAGATTCCACAAAGTTGCTGCTGGCCCTTTAAATACTTTTGGGAAACTTTCTCCCTCCCCCCCTTCCCCACAGTGTCCAGGAGCACAGGTGCCGCACATTGACGGATTGATGGCTGGGTGTTGAGGTTGTCAAGGCACCCGCAGAAGCTGTTTCCCTGCCCCCATTTTCCCCTGGGGGCGTGGGTGGCCTTTTAAAAAATAAAATGAAACATCCAGTTACGCAACTTGAACTGCTGGCCATTCAAAGACGCTGCCATCATTTGGGGGAGGGGGGAGAAGAGGGAGTGGACTGAAGACAACCACCAAGGGCATTTCGGGGGGGGGGGCACGCAATTCTGTAAGCCGTGAAGAAGTGAGCCCTTCTCTGACGCAGCAAGGACATGTCTGCCCTCCCCTGCTCCTGGCAACATGGCATGACCATCACCTGCCGTTTGCTGGCAAATGCATGGCGCCCTGCCATTGCGCCCGCCCCCTGCCCCCATCGGAGAGTGAAATCCTAGCTACCTTGGAAGCCGTCCCATCTTATAATGGACACTGCAGACAAAATCTTGCCTTCTCTGGAGACTTGAGAAACAAATATAATTTTGGGAACTGGGGTGTGGGGGGATTGGCACAATAGTTAGGAACCTCCGATATAAAGGAGGAGATTGTGTTTCTTTTTCTGGGGGTGCTGCTGGGTGTTTTTCTGGGGGTGCCAGCTGTGCCTTCCACCACCCCTAAATCTACCATGTCCTAGAATGACCCTGGTTAATAACTCTGGTCCCTTGAAACAGATCACATGAGATCATAGGAAGAGCCCTGATGCTGGAGGGTCCATCCAGTCCAGCGTTCTGTTCACACAGTGGCCAACCAATTGCCCATGGGAAACGCACACGCAGAATGCGTGTGCAATAGCACCCTCCCACCCATGTTCCCCAGTAACTGGGGTACATAGGCTTACTGCCTCTGATACTGGAGGGAGCATAGAGCCATCAGGATTAGTAGCCATTGAGAGCCTCCTACAGGGATTTATCCAACCCCCTTTTAAAGCCATCCAAATTGGTGGCCATCACCACATCTTGTGGTAGTGAGTTCCATAGCCTAACTCTGTGCTGAGTGAAGAAGCTTCATGGGGTGACTCCGTTGGGTTCTAGTACGATGAGAGAGGGAGAAAAATAACCCGTTGGGGAGGTTTACCAGTTAGAGATTTTGGGATCAAATCATGCATTTAATTTGAGGCAGCACCAGGATGTTTTCAGTACCACGGAACAGTTAATAACAGGGAAGGAGAGTACCTCTGAGCATTTGCAGAGTGTCTTTTACCTTACCAAGCCAAGTGTTTGCACGTCAATAACCTTGATCACCCTAATTGATGAGCTCTATCAAAGCAGAAATAGTGTGTGTGGGGGGGGGTTACGATTCTGTTAATTCTCCTTAATCTCTCCGCAGCTTTTGGTACCATCGCCCACATGATACTTGTGGACCAATTCCGTGGGTTAGGGGTGGGTTTGTGGAGATACAGTGGTTGTGCTCCTACCTGCAAGGTCGGTTCCAGAAGGTTAGGCTGACTCTATGAAAAGGAGGGCAGGGCTCATGTAACTTTAACGGTTGTAAAGAAAAGGGAATTTCAGCCAGTGTCATTTGCATGCAATTAGTTCCTGGTGATATTCCCTCTTCATCACCACAGTTAAAGTTGCATGCACCATACTAGAGTGACCAGATACAAAAGAAGGCAGGGCCCCTGCAACTTTAACTGTGGTGATGAAGAGGGAATTTCACCAGGAACTAATTGCATGCAAATGACACTGGCTGAAATTCCCTTTTTTCTACAACTGTTAAAGTTACATGAGCCCTGTCCTTTGGCTACCTTTGCCTGGATTGCCAGTTGTGACCATTTCTGGAGAGATGGATAGTCTAGCCACACTGATCCATGTTCTGGGAACATCTCCCAGTTGCCTTGAAGGCAACTCAAATGCTTCAATTGGTGCAAAATATGGCTACCAGGATCTTGACTGGTGGGGCTACATTGAGCTGAGTTGCAAAGAACTTCATTGGCTCCAGGGCACATTTCCTGGTGCTGGTATGTACCTGTACAGTTCTAAATGACTTGGAACTAAATATCTGAAGGTGTGCCTCTGCCTGTATCAACCTGCATGGCTTTTAAGATCTTCTGCAAAGGCCTTTCTCCAGTTGCCTCCTTTATTGGAGATACGTTCTGGGATAACACCAAAGAAGGACTGTAACCTCTCCAGCATTATCATATTATGCCACTATTCTATTATCTGCACGGCCTAACAGTCCATTTTGTGGCCCAATTCAAAGTGCTAGTTTTAGTATTTAAAAGCCTAAATGGATTGGGACTAGTTTATCTGATGGAACACTTCCTCCCATATCTACTTCTCCAGACCATAAGGTCATCATCCGAGATCCTCCTCCAAATGAGGCAAGGTGCATGGCTACTAAAGTCGGGGCCTTTTCAGTGGTGCCCCCACCTCCCACCCCCGTGGAATGCCCGTGCTCCAGAGAGGCTTGCTTGGCACCTACACTTTGGTCTTTTTTGACACCAGATGAAAGCTGTTTCATTCTCCCAATACTTCTAGATTTTTGCACTTTTATTTTTTGTTGCTGATTTTACTGTGTGCCATTATATTATTGTGTTTTATTGTGATTTTATATACCGTGGTTTTTTAAAATTTGACTTACCTGTATATCATCCAGAAAACATTGGTTAATGGGTGGCACAAAAGTGTCTGTTCGTGACGGGGGGAAAAATGTTATTTTTTCACCCAGACATGTCAACATGTGCAGTTCTAAATTTTTAAGGATTTTATCTGCTGCTTTATTGCTTTGTGATATAATTCATTGTACATGATTCTGAAATCTGGATAGGTTGAAGGTCATAATCCTTCATGCTGAGGGTTCAATCCTACACATGTTTACACAGAAGAAGAAGAAGAAGAAGAAGAAGAAGAAGAAGAAGAAAGGACTACAATGCCCAGCTGGCCTGGCTGCTCCTTCTTAGAGTGACCATATTTGGGAAACCAAAAAAGAAGACAGCCAGTGGGGGGGGGGGGCAGGAGAGAGGATTTCCAAGGCCTCCAGAAAGTGCGTCATTCCCCCTGCCATCTTAAAGGCCCCAATTGGAGCAGAGGAGGGGAAGGTGTGTCATCCCACCCAATGCTCCAATCAAGGCCTTTTCTATCATGTGCTTTTGTTTCCATTCTAGATGACCAACTGTCAGGATTTCCCCGGGTTTGTCCTGATTTTTGTTCTCTCGTGGGTGTCCGGGGGGATTTTCTGTAATTTTCTATAATGTCCTGGAATGACACGCTTTCCCCTTTAAGACCCCCATTGGAGCAGTGGGGGAAATGATACACCTCCAGAAAGTGTGCCATTCCCCCCCTCCGCCACGCAAATGGCGACCTTAAAGGGGAAAGCATGTCATTCCAGGACATTATAGGAAATTACTGAAAATCCCCCAGGACACCCAGGATAGAACAAAAATACCGGGACAAATCCGGGGAAATCCTGACAGTTGGTCACCCTAGAATGGAAACAAAAGCACTGCAGGTTCAATGTTGAAGTGAAAGACTGTAAATTGTTTTGGCTTTAGAAGGGGGACCAGGCAAATTTGTGGAACAGGATATGTTTATCAACAGCAAAATGTAACCTCCATGCTTCGAGGCAGTATACCTCTAAATAGCATTTGCAGGAGGAGGGTGCGGACAACAAAGGACTGCAGACGGTTTTCCTGGAGATGTGCGGTGGGCCATTGTAGGAGGCAGAATTCTGGCTCCAGTGTATTATTATTTATTTATTATTATTTCATTATTTATTATATAGCCTTTGGTCTGATTCTGCAGGGCTCTTTTAAAGTTCTTATATCTCTGCAAGAGCCTTTCCGGAACTGACTTCTGAAACAGAGCGTGCAATTAAACTTGACCACATGAGTAAGTTTCATTTCCCTTTAAACTTTGTAAGTTTGATCGGACAACAGATCTGTTTTTTAATACTAATAATAATAATAATAATAATAAATAATAATAATAATAATAATATCGAATTCTTGCAATGCAAACTCAATCAACGTTTACTTTCTTGAGAAGCTGTTACAGAGGGAGGGAAAAAGGGATGTGGTAAACCGGCATTTGTGTATGCATGCTTTGCCACGCACGTACACAGTATGAATCTGCCAGACATACACACCCCTTCAGGATCTGACGAACAGTGACCAGCAGGCGGAAACTTAGAACATGATTGTTCATGCCTGTACACGTCCAATTTTAAAGGGATAGTCCCAATATCTCCCAAAAAGCCAAACTGTGGACTGAGGAGGAACAGGCATTTACTAGGGACAGGCACCAGAAAAGGGTTGATTTTATTCCCAAATGCCCTTTATTCCCCTTTTCTGTTTGGAAGGGCTACCTCAAATGGCTAACAACAGAAACATCACCTTGGCATGTCAATGGCAATAAAGGAATAGCTAAAGCTGCAGGAAAGAATAGAAACAAAACCACCGCATCACACAGCAGGCAGGTTTTAATAAAACCCTCAAGGAGACGGGCCTGAGCATCCCCTAGGCCGCCTCTGTAAGTTTCATCCACGGTCCCCCTGTAAGAAATAATGAGGCTGAAGCTTTGGTAAAAGTCACATATCCTGATGGGAATTCTTCTGCATCCCACGTGCCTGATTACAGTCGCTCAGGTTGTAATACAAAGGGCCTTTGCATGTGCTCAGAGGCACCCTGCCATTGCTTCCCACTGTTTCCAGGAGTAAATCTTCAAAATGGGTCCAGGGGCTGAGCTGTGTTGCAAATGAACTCTCACTCTCCCTTCTCCTCCGAAGGCGCTCTTACGAGGCAGAAGACCCCTGAACTGCTTGCCTCCGCCTTCCTGTCCCGCAGTGCCGGCCGAAGGCCTTGGGAACCACTCGGGGTCAAGTCCTTTCGGTGTTTACATTTCTGAAGTTTCTCAGCTCCGGCATCATCTCCTAATATGGCCCTTTTGTGTCTGCTGCGTGTGTGTGTCGAGCGAGCAGGCACTTCCCCCGGGATGTGGGGGAGTTCCTCCCCAAATTACTGGAAAACAAACGCGCACTTTAGCCGCCCACTCACACTGTCTGCAGCCCCTGGCCTCCAACACAGAGCCAACCCACAGCAGTTGTAATTACCACCCGTTTCCCTTCCTCTAATCCGCTAGGCCCCAATCCCCCTGAGAAGGCTTCTTCTTCAACCACCATTGCCTCCCAAAGAAGCCAGAAGCTCTGGTCGCTTTTGCCCCAGCGCCAAAGAATGCCAAGATCCTCATGCTCCCAAGAACCCAGGCGTCTGAGCTCCCAGCACCTTCTATGCAAACCCACGAGTACGGTTTTAAACCTTTTTTTTAAAAAAAACTCACCTGTGCCTGTAAGTAGCTTAAAGGCAGGCCAAGATCCAACAGGTGGAACTTCTGTCTGTGTCAAGGGAGGCTCCACCTGTTGAATTTCCACATGCCACACACTTGTTTTAAAGCATCAGGAGCCCTGCCAGAAAAAAAAAATGACCACAATAACAGCAACCGCCCCAACAACCAAGGCAGGACGGCACTCTTGCACCTAACCACTAGGCCATACAGCCTCGTGTTGTCATTGCTCTCCTTTGTTGCTCCGGCACTTCCTCCTAGCTGCCCTTCCCTTACATCAGTTCCATGGAAATGGCCTCACCCAAATACCGAAGCTAGAGGAAGAGGGAGGGACCAACATCACGCATGACTCACTTTGCAAGAGGAGGACACTCTCTTTGCTAACAGTTCACGATGGCACTTGGCAGGAAAAGGGTATGTGTTTTTTCGCTCGCTCCCTTGCTTTCAATTCTTCCTTCAGCATGCCAGAGAGGACTGGGCTGAACATCTACTCCACCCCAGAAGGTGCCTCTTTTGCAGATGGCTTGCTCGAGGGTGGGAACTCTCAACTCAGCCTCTAAGATGCAGCCAGCTCTGGGGTGGAGATGTGCCTTGCTCTGGGCGTGCTTGGCAGAGATTTCAGAGGCAGCTGGCTCTGGGGTGGTGCGGGGATAGGTGTCAAGCGTCGGTAGGGCTCCTTTACCGTTCGTTCAGGAAGAGCAGAATAGAGATTTGGGCAGCATTTGGGCCGCAAGCCAAGATAGTGCCAGTCAGGATGCACCGGCTGTGCCTCCAGAAGCCATTTCAGTCAAAAGGAAGCTGAAAGCGTTTAAAAACAATTCGGGGGGGGGGGCATCAAAAAGAGAGAAGCAAACAGTATTCCCAGGACCAGGAGGAGGGACCCAGGGGCAACGGTGTCTGATGCCATTCTTTTTGAGCATCCTGGGAAACTTGAAACCTGGAAGAAAACGTCTGCACAATGAAAGCGTTAATGGCGATGCAAGATCAAAATCGGATTAGCAACCTGGGCAGACATTGACCATTGTTTGCACACCTGTGTTTAGCCGTCATACCCTTTGCACAAGAGTTGTGCGAAGGCAGGAAGATTTCATCAAGCACCCCCATGTCACGGAGGTAATAATTGACCTTGAGCCTTGACCTCCTTGAGGCCTGGGATCCTGACGTTACTTGTAGTAGGTGGGTTTTACACGAGGGACGCCGTGTACAAAGTGGAAGGGGCGTTCCCCACGTACAAATGCTTTATGCTTCCCATGTGCCTGAGATGGTTGTGTGACCTTGAGGCCTGTTACTAAGTGTGATCTGGGTCGCCCATTGAAGAGTTTTGCACTTTCGGGCAAGGCCTCTTTGGGGGGCATTCTGTGAGGTTATGGGTTATCTCTCTCTCTCCCTTCCCCTTCTCTCATCTACCTGGCTGGGCTGGCTGGTGTTCTGTGTCCTGGGGAGGATGAAAATAGTGGATTTGATAGTGCTGCGATCAAATATTGACGTTTCTCCTGCCAAGCTGAGCACAGCCTCAATGGGGCAAGACCGGGCAATGCGACTCCCCCTGGACGTTGCTAGGGGAAAAGAAGCGACCGGCAATTTGTGCTCCCTTCTCCACACATGCGCATGCGATGCCATACAAAGTGGCGTGCTGGAAAGAAACTGGGAAGACTTGTTCAGAAGTCTTGATCGGGAACAAGTAGAAATAAGTTGCATTTGGAGTAGGAAGGGCCCACAACTTGGGGCCCTCCAGATGTGTTGGGTGGGACAACACATCCGGAGGGCATTAGGATGGAGAAGGTGGGTCTGTGTGGCACCAAGGGTCACCCGCTCTGAGCTGTCCCCACGCCCAGGTTCTCAGCAAAATATCCCTTCTGCGGACTTGTTATGACGAGAAAAAGAAAATGTGCGGAGGGGTCCAGAAACGTGGGGCATTTGAACGGCTGAGGTGGAAAAATCCAAGTGGCCCTGTGTGGACCAGGGAGAAATTCTTAGGCAGTTGGGCAGGTGGATAGATTTACTAGGATGTCCTCCCGGACGCCCAAAGGAAGGGAAGAATTGGCGGTAAGGGTCTGGTAGGGGGGTGGGGGGTGGGAGTCCTGAGAAAGGCACCATGGAAATGTGGGGGAGAAAGAGCATTTGTGTGTTGGGGGGTGCGATTCTGAATGAGGGAGAAAACTGATGGTGCAAATGGGTGGGCTTGTGTTGTGGGAGCTCAGATCTTGCCTCTGCCATGTATTCAAGTATTCAAATCCTTGGGAAAATTGCTTGTCTTTTAGGGCACTCTCCTCTGCATGTTTAGACAGGGAAAAAAGTCCTTCAATGTCCAGCATTCCTCAGCCAGGCCTGCCGGCTGAGGAATGCTGGGAGTTGTATGCCTTTTTTCTGCCTAAACATGCAGAGGAATGTGCCCTTAGCCTTGCCTTTCTGTGAAATGGGTATTTTGTGAATGGGCCCCTCTCACCTGTGGCTGCTGTTTTGTGACAGCGCCGTTACGCTTCCTCTACAGGCCCAATATGCCCACCGTTCCAAAAAAGCAGAAGACCGTGCTGGGGGGTCTCTTTCTCCCTGCTATTCTCTGAGGGCCTCCCAATCTGCATCCAAAGGGGCCGCCCCCTGCAAAAAGGCTGGCGCATACCATGCATAGATGCTCTCCTTGGCAGCTGCAAGAGTGTTGTGAGCTGAAAAGGGGAACAAAAGTTTAAGGGCCGTCTTGTGTGTGTGTGTGTGTATTTTGAACAGGAAGGCGAGGAGGACATTGGTAGCAGGATCACCCCCACCTTAGTCCTATCCGTCTTCACGGCTGTCTTGGGTTCCCTGCAGTTCGGTTACAACATTGGAGTCATCAACGCACCGCAAAAGGTACGGAGCCCCATGACCAAAGCATGACCAGGCTTAATTTGAGAACAGCGCTGGCTGAAGTTACACCCAAGAGGCAGTCTGAGCATGTGCAGATAGTAGTCATGAAAGGCCCATATCCCGAATCCGCAAGAAGAGTCCCCGTTTTTCAAGCACTGCAAAATGGCCTTTCTCCTCTCTCTCGGGGGGGGGGGGGTGTTGGCCTTTTGAGACTCCTTCCTTCAAAATGTCGTTAACGTGAGTTGTTAGCATTGTCCATCTTCATGGTTCCTCAACCTGGTGCCCTCCAGGTGAGTTGGACTACAATGGTCATGCTGACCGGGGCTCATAGGTGTTATAGTCCAACACATCTGGAAGACACCAGGTTAGGGGAAGGCTGTAAAAAGTTAACTCTCTGGGTTGGGAATGGATGTATCTAAACTCTAGCGTATATCCATGCTGTGCATCTGAATGCATGAATACTAAAGTACTGTGTGGACTCCCATATCACGCACACCAACTCTTGCAGGGAAGTGATCTTTTTCAAGGATGCTCTTTTGGTTAATCACCCTCTGGGCTACTGGAGGCTATGGTGGAAAAAATCAATAAGCATTCTTCGTCAACATAGAATCCTAGAATAGTAGAGTTGGAAGGGGCTTCTAAGACCATCAAGTCTAACCCCCTGCTGAATGCAGGAATCCACCTTAAAGCATCCCTGACAGATGATTGTCCAGCTGTCTCTTGAAGGCCTCTAGTGTGGGGGAGCCCATGACCTCCCAAGGTCATGGGTTTCATTGTTGTACCGCTCTAATAGTCAGGAAGTTTTTCCTGATATCAACCCAGAATCTGGCTTCCTGTAACTTGAGCTCATTATTCCATGTCCTGCACTCTGGGAGGATCGAGAAGAGATCCTGGCCCTCCTCTGTGTGACAACCTTTCAAGTATCTTCACGACTAACACCTTTAGGGCACAATCCTCTGCATGTTTAGACAGAAAAAAGTCCTGCAGCTCTCAGCATGCCCCAGCTAACATGGCTGGCTGAGGCATGCTGGGAATTATAGGACCATTTTTCTGTCTAAACATGCATAGAATTGTGCCTTTAGCTTAGCATCAGGTTTTGTGGACACTGCCCATTTGATTAGGTGCAATAATAATAAGGATGATGATGATGATGATGATTTTATGGTTTTATGATTTTTTGGTTTTATGTATTTTTAATCAGTTTTGTGTGTTTTATGATGGTGTTGTTCCCCGCCTCGATCCAGAGGGAGAGGCGGGTAATAAATAAATATATGATGATGATGATGATGATGATGATGATAAAATAATAATAGCACCTTCTCCTAGGCTCACATACAAATACACAAAATACATGAGGATCCTTCAGGTGTGAATGAGGGCATTTGTAAGGACTTCCCTGTTTTTATTTGTCACCTGCTGGAAAATACGTGCCAGGTGCAGGAAAGGCCTGTTGCATCTTTCCCCAACCTGGTGCCCTCCCACAATCCGCCGCCTGCATTGCCATTGGCCATGCTGACAGAGGATTGTTGGAGTTGTAGTCCGGCACATCTGGAGGGCACCTGGTTGGGGAAGGCTGATCTGTTTCTTGGGCCTGAAAAGAGGGATTCCTTGCTGACCCTGTTTGCTCGTCGTCCTGCACTTTCTCAGATAATTGAACAGAATTACAATGCCACGTGGAAAAACCGCACCGGCGAATTCATTGACCTCAACACGTTGGATATACTGTGGTCTTTGTCTGTCTCCATCTTCTCCATCGGGGGCATGCTTTCCTCCTTCATGGTGGGCGTCGTCTCAGAACGATTTGGCAGGTAAGCCCACTCTCTGTGAAAAAGAAGAGGTGTCTCCAAACATGTGCAGAGTTCCTCAACTACGTCCAGTTGCTGCAGTTGCTCAATTGCCAATATGTTTCCCCACAGGGTACCTGTGCTTCTAATAACAGGCAGCAAATCAGTAGGGGAAGCTTGCATCACTGCTACGTCCCTATACTAGAAGTGACAGCACCTGTTGGATTAGCATCTGCCATGTAGCACAAAAACTGAAGCAGAAAAAAAAGGCAGTATCACTACAGGCTACCCTCCAAGAAACACACCATAAAAGGAGATTTGAGTCTCCTTGTCTCCTTGATGTAAAATCAAACTAGGTTTAGACAGGCCTTTTCTTCACTGCTTTCGCAGGGTACGACCCGGGTGTTGATTGTATTTAATTCTTAGATTCTGATCATGCACATTATTTGGTGGGGTAAATGTGAAACTTTGAGTCAGGATTTATTTGGACATAGCTCCTGGAGAAACTGTTGGGAATTCCAGGGTTCAGGCAGGTTGCTGCGAAGTAACCACAGCATTCCTCTGAGCATCTGCAGAATGCTTGGCTCCCTCACCACTGAGCAATGACAACCAAAGACCTACAGTTAGAGGGAGAAAGGCCTCCAAGAGCAAACAGCATAACCTCTAGGCATACTTGAGCCGTTAGACAATCTTCAACAAACGGAGACCTTCCACAGGTGTTGGACTACAACTCCCGGAGTCCCCCCTGGCTGGGGGCTTCTGGGAGTTGTAGTCCAACACCTCTGGAAGGCCATAGGTTGGAAACTGCTTTACGGTCTAAAGTTTAGAAACTGTTTGAAACTCTTCAAAACTAGGTGAACTTTTCTCTCTCCCTCTTCATTTTAGGAAGCGGGGCATGGTTGTGAATAATGCTTTGGCCTTTCTCGGCGGCGGATTGATGGGCCTAGCCAAGCTGGGCAAGTCCTACGAAATGATGATCATGGGACGGTTTATTATTGGGGCTTTCTCAGGTAAGAAAGGGACTGTTGGCTTTGGGGGTGGGAAAAGGCAGAGAGGGCGGCCCACCTCCGGCTGAACCTACGGCACAATGGAACCGTTCGTGGGAGAGGTGAATCAGCATGGAGCGAGAGCCTGTTTAGAAGTCCAAGGTGCAACCCAAGAACATGCAACATTGCCTGGAAGAAGGGAGTGTCATGGGGTAGGTGCAGATGGCCTGTGTCTCGCCACGGCGTGCCAGATGCAACACCCTCCCTCTCACCGCACACCTGTGATTGGACATAACGTGACAAAGGCAGACAAGAATTCTCAAAAGGGAGGGATGGACCTGGGTGGCCACCGTCAAAGGAGGGCTGCCAGAAAAGAGGAAACCCGTCGCTCCAAAAGAGAAAAGATGGATTTGCATGAGCTAATTTGATATGTATAAATGCAAAATGAGAATCATTGGTTATAATTTAAATAGAAATAAGGGTACATCTCACCATAGGCGGTAAGACCGTGACCAGGTGAGCTCTGATCCTGTTCCATCTGCTGTGCAGATGTTACTTTATTATTATTATTATTTATTATTATTTATTATTATTTATTATTATTATTATTTATTACTTGTCAATGGGTGACTTCAAGGCCCCTGGACAGGAAAGTCCTTTGGCAGCCTATTATTATTATTATTATTATTATTATTATTAACAACATTTCTATATTGCCCCATAGCCGAAACTCTCTGGGCAGTTTACATACAATTAAAACAATTAAAAACAATATACAAAATGTAAAACCACAAAAACATGCCACATGCACAGTAAAAGCAACCATAAACAACGTTAAGCCATGAACCTAAAAACAGATCCAGGATCTGTGAAGCTCATCACATCTTGCTTAAATGCCTGGGAGAAAAGTCTTGACCCGGTGCTGAAAAGATAGCAATGTTGGTGCCAGGCAGGCCTTTAAAGAGAGGAGAATCCTCTGTAAAAGAGGCCACCCGGCCACCCTGAGAGAGGAGCCTTGGTCTGAATGCACCATTGGTACCCATCTTTTCCATGGGTGGCATTTCCTCGATTTATCCATCTGAGTAAGAGCCCAGCCAGGTGGAGAGTTGCCATATTAATTCGGCTGCCTTCTTATTTATCCTTTGTTCTCTTCCCCCACCCCTCTTTCTTCCACACCAGGGTTTGCCTCTGGTCTCGTCCCCATGTACATAGGGGAAATCTCCCCCACCAAGCTGCGGGGGGCTTTTGGCACGCTGAATCAACTGGCTATTGTCATTGGAATCCTTATTGCACAGGTAATGAACCAACCCCACACCCCACACATACCATCCTTGGCCACCACTTCCCAGACAGGTTTTTGGGTGGGCCCTGATTTCTAGGGCTGTGCACGGATCTGGATTCCAAATCCGGATCAGATCGGGCTGATCCGGCTTTCCGGATTGGGCTGGATCGGATCCGTGATCTGGATCCAATTTGGATCTGGTCACAGCACTCCCTCCCGCTCTCCCCCTCCCTCCCCCACTCTCCCTGCTTACCTACTGCCTCCTCTGTGTCGTCCCCCGTCATTCTCTCTCCTCGCTGTGTGCCGCCACATTTACCGCTCGCGGCGGGTGACGTCATCACCTGATGCAAGTGGGAAATGTGGCGGCATACAGCGAGGAGAGAGGACAACGGCAGGACAATGCGGAGGAGGCAGATGGAAAGCAGGGAGAGTGAGGAGAGAGCGGGAGGGAGTGCTGTGCACAGATCCGAGTCAGATCGCGCCCGATCCAGACCTGACAGATTGGGATCGGGGGGTCTGTGCACAGCTCCACTGATTTCCCGGCGGAGCCCTCTTTGATATGGAGCAGGCGCAGGCCTGGCGTTTATGCTGGTGTTCTGACACCGTGGTTAATTTCATTTCTATTTTTGGGGGGTGTACAGTCTTGCAGCTTGGCCCTAACTGGCGCCCTCCAGATGTGCTGGACTGCAATTCCCATCATTCCCAGCCAGCATCCGGAGAGCACCAGGTTAGGGAGGAAGGGTGCAAGTACTCCATAGGGAAAGCGCATCCTGTCTCGTTCCGTCGGCTTCACGGAGCGTCGTAATCCGCCCTGAGCCTTTGGAACCGGATGGGTTAGGAGCCGATTCAACACATCCCATCTCCCTCCTGCGACAGGTGTTTGGGCTGGAATCCCTCCTGGGCACAACCACGCTGTGGCCCGTCCTGCTGGGCATCAGCATAGCCCCCTCTGCCCTCCAGATCCTGCTCTTCCACTTCTGCCCCGAGAGCCCTCGGTACCTGTACATCACCCTCAACAAGGAGTCCAAGGCCAAAGAGAGTGAGTCTGCCCTTCCGGTCTTCATCCATGCCAATGTCAAGGGTTGGCGGGGAGGGGGGGGCTGCTGAGGGCCCACCCACCCCCAGCAGGGGCCCACCGACAGGAGCCCTCTGGAGCTGCTGCTCCTCTTCGCCATTGCTTCCTGCCTGTTCACCTGCCTCTTGCTCTGGCCCAGACAACGGTGGAGGGGAGGAGGAGGAGGAGGGAAAGGAGATGCCACGGCCGACTTCCTCATTGGCTCTCTGGCTGTCAAGCAAGCAAGTGGAAGCAATGGTGCTCTCAAAAGCTCTCAAATACCAGAGCCAGCATTGCTCCAGGTCATTCCTTCCATTCGTACAGTCCATCTCTTCCTCACAGACAATCCTTCCTTCCGTCCCTTTTACCCACCAACCCCTTCTTTCCAATTCCGTTCCGTCCATCGTCGCTGCTGGGCATCCCTCCGTTTCCCTTTCTCCCTGTTGCCCCCTCCGCCCCCATCTCAACTTACCTGTTCCTCTCCAACCATACCTTATAGCGTTACGCCCCCCTCAGCTTCCATCCCCCGGCGCTTATACGCGCCCAGCACCTCTTAAACAGTCCCCCCCCCTGTCCTCGCCAGGCCTCCGGCGGCTGACGGGACTCGCGGATGTGACTGTGGCTCTCAACGAGATGAAAGAAGAGAAGCGGCGCATGGATCTGGAGCACAAGGTCTCCATCCCCCAGCTGTTCCGCTTCCACATCTACCGCCAGCCCCTGCTCATCGCAGTGGTCCTGCAGTTGTCCCAGCAGCTGTCTGGCATCAATGCGGTGAGTTGATGCCAGCTTTCCGGGAGTTGTAGAACACTCCATCCCCAGGTTGTGGGGATGGAGGCTGAGTTAAAATGGAGTGGGTGGGAGATGGCCTTAGGGAGCCTTCGCTTGACCTCCCTTGCCCATCTTTCACCTTCTTAGATCTTCTATTACTCAACCGATATCTTCACAAAAGCTGGGCTGGAGGAACCCATCTACGCCACGATTGGAGCTGGTGCAGTCAACACGGTGTTCACTGTTATTTCGGTAAGGACCAGCAGCCCTGCCGCTTGCATCCCCCGTCACAGAAGCTGCATTCGCAGCGACGGTCGCTTCAGACCAGCAACCCCCAGATGCGTCGGGATGTCCGTTGTGTTCTCCCGTCGAGGGCTGCTGCACGGGTTGTGCAATGGATCCTGCTTTTTGTTCTTGGGGTCGTCCTTAGGGTTGGGATTGCTCCGCAAAGCATAAGAGGAGGAAAGCTCAGAGCAGAAGGGGACTTGTGAGCCATCCTCCTTACGATTTTCAAGGAGGTCCCTGGCATTCTACTTTCTAGATGAGAACAATGACTCAGCCAGTCAAATTTATTGCTTTTGGCCAATTGCCTTTGCATAAAACAAACAATAACAGTACAATCACCATAATAATAATAATAATAATAATAATAATAATAATAATAATAATAATTTAACAACAACAACACAAAGGTTATTCATAATGTATATAGACATAATGCATACAGTACATAATATACAAAATGTAAAAATATAGACTGGTATGTCATAGGTGATCCGTCAGTGATGTAATATAAATCGGACATGGTCAAATGCAATCATTTCCTTTACAATTACTGGCTATCTGTGTTATGTATGACATCTTATGATCTTCCAGCCCGCTGGCCAAATGTGGGCCCTCCAGGTCGACCCATCAGGCAAAGCCCCATCCCCTTAGAGGGAAGGAGGGGAGGATTCACTGCTCTATCACTTTCCCTTCATGGGGAAGACCATGGAGCAGCACCCCATTGGACTTGACTCCGTCTGGGCTTTCCCTCTCTGGGGGGTCATTCGCAGTATTGATTTAAGCAACCTGGAACTCTTGGAAACACCCCATGCATCTGATGGAGTGGGTTGTAAGCCATGAAAGCTTACGCCACCATTAATTTGTTAGTCATTAAGGTGAGATGCATTAAGTGTTACCTTAGACTAGATGAGATGAGATAAGAGATAGATAAGGTAATGTGTCAATACATATAATACTTCACACATCTGACAGAGGGAAAACAAGATGCCTCTGTCACCTTAATGACTTGCAAATTTACCCTGGCATAAACTTTCATGGAGTGTGTACAGTTCTGGAGTAAACAGCAGTCTCTACTGGTTCTCCATTCTGCCCCCTCCCCAGTGAGAACAGTACATACAGGGGGTTGTTAAACTGGATGAGCAGGTGTTCATCCATATCGCTGCACACATTTTTGATGAAAAACAGACACACACACGAATTTGCATTCAATTGCTTAGGGAAATGTGCATTTTTATATGTGATTTATCCTATGCACTTTTTGGACATATTCTGGTACTATTTTGAGCCAATAAGTGTGCTGCAAAATTTGGTGCAACGCATAATCTGAAAGATAACTATGTACTAATCTATGCATTTGCCCAGGAAGTGCAAATTAAATCTATTTGTTTCAAAAATGTGGATCAAATGAAATCCTCAAGCACCCCCACTTCGGTGTCTTTGTAGGCCATCTGGTATGACCCCAGCAAGATTGTAGGCTCTCTTTCCCTCTGTTACAGAGTTACTCAACATAGGGTTCTCCAGATCTGTTGGACTACAACACCCATCATTCCCCAGTCAGCATGGTGGCTGGGAATGATGGGGCTTGTAGTCCAACACATCTGGAGGGTGCTGGGTTGGGAAAGGCTGCCCTATAAGATCTTACAGAGGAGGTCTCCCTGGATCAAAGCTCTAATCACCTCCTACCCCTTCCTCCTTCCTTTTCTATTGTTTTCCTGTGTCCTCTTCTCTATATCACTTTCTGACTTCATTGTTGCTAATCCTTCTTCTCTGTATTTCTTCTATTCCAGGTGTTCCTGGTGGAGCGGGCAGGAAGACGAACCTTGCATCTCCTGGGCTTGCTTGGTATGTGCGTGTGTGCTCTCCTTATGATGACATCTCTCCTCTTGGTGGTAAGTAGTTCCGGGCACCACACTTCAAGAAGGATGCAGACAAACTAGATGGGGTTCAGAGGAGGGCAACGAGGACGACCAGGGGTCTGGAGACAAAGCCCTGTGAGGAGAGACTGAAAGAACTGGGCATGTTTAGCCTGGAGAAGAGAAGACCGAGGGGAGACAGGATAACACACTTCAAAGACTTGAAAGGTTGTCACACAGAGGAGGGCCAGGATCTCTTCTCAATCAACCCAGAGCGCAGGACGCGGAATAAGGGGCTTAAGTTACAGGAAGCCAGGTTCCGGCTGAACATCAGGAAAAACTTCCTGACTGTTAGAGCAGTACAACAATGGAACCCATGACCTAGGGAGGTGGTGGGCTCTCCCACACTAGAGACCTTCAAGAGGCAGCTGGACAACCATCTGTCAGGGATGCTTTCAGGTAGATTCCTGCATTGAGCAGGGGGTTGGACTCGATGGCCTTATAGGCCCCTTCCAGCTCAACTATTCTATGAAATAATGCAGCCATTGGTAGAACTAGATGGCTACACCCTCTGTTGATTTGCCTAGACTTCTCTTAAAACTCTTTCACCCGTTGGCTATCATCATCCCTTCTTGTGGCAGCAAGTTCCGCTGAGTGAAGCAGTGGTCCGTCCTGAATTGACTGGCCGTTGGTTTCCATGGAGGACCCTGGAATTCTAGCATTTTAAAGGAGAGAAGAGAATTCCTCACAACTCCCTCTGCCTTCTCTTACTTCATGGTCCAGGCTGCCCCAAACACTTGAAGTTTGCTCTGGACCCCCAACACTCACAGGTTGGCCTACTGCCCGCATCACATGAAGTTGGTCTGTAGATCAGCCTCCTTTGAAACGAAGCGGGGCGGAACACAGCTTAATTGCCCATGCTTGCCCCCAAATAACTGAGCCAGGGATCTTTGATTTAATTGATTGATTCATTAATTGAGTGATTAATTTCCTAAGAACATTAGAAGAGCCCTAAAGCTGGATCAGACTGAGGGTCCATGTAGTCCAGCCCTCTGTTCACACAGTGGCCAACCAGTTGCCATGAGAAACCCATAAGCAGGACCCGGTGCTATAAGATTCACCAAAAAGGTTTTAGGGTGGTTTACAGAATTAAAAGCAATACAATACAATTACATAAAAGAAAAGCTCCATCATAAAACAGTTTAAACTAGCAAAAGAACTGGAACCATTTAAAATTTCAATAAATTAAATGGACTGGTATATGTGGTGCCTTAGCACCGGCCTTTAATTCACAGAGTGGCTCCCATTTCTCGCCACAACAGGAACGCGTGCCTGCAATGGGCTACCTCAGCATGGTTGCCATCTTTGGCTTTGTGGCATTCTTTGAGATTGGGCCAGGGCCTATCCCATGGTTCATCGTGGCGGAACTGTTCAGCCAGGGGCCCCGCCCAGCCGCCATGGCTGTGGCCGGTTTCGCCAATTGGACCTGCAACTTCATCATCGGCATGAGCTTCCCGTCCATTGAGGTGAGTTTCAGGCAGTCATTGATCTCGTTGGCTGGGCATGGGGGGAAGTGCTGCATGTTTAGCCTGGAGAAAAAACGACTGAGGGGAGACATGATAGCACTCTTCATATACTTGAAAGGTTGTCACACGGAGGAGGGCCAGGATCTCTTCTCCATCATCCCAGAGTGCAGGACACAGAATAATGGGCTCAAGTGACAGGAAGCCAGATTCTGGCTGAACATCAGGAAAAACTTCCTGACTGTTAGAGCAGTATGACAATGTCCAGTTTTTAAATGCAAAGCTTTCCGTCAAAACGTATATTGTTGAATTGTCGTACTTTGCCAACCTTGATCTAGGTTGTACCAGCGGGCAAATGGACCAATGAGGCATAAGACAGTTTGCTAAACCTGAGTCGCTAGATAGTTCCCACCTGAGGTTCTGCAGTGGCCTGCCTGAAAGACATTAGATCGCAGCTACCCAGCCGAGCCAGATTAGTAAGGCTCAGGAGAGCTCTTGCACACGTTTCAATAGGCTTGTACACGGGCAATATCGCAGTGGCTTGTGCTCCGTGGGTCTCTTACCTTTCCTAGTGGTGTGTCCGAATCCACCAATGTAAGAGGCTACCTCTGGAGATGCAGCCTGGCAGCAGTCACTCATCATCTCCTCCCTTCTTGCAGAAAGCGTGTGGGGCCTACGTCTTCCTCATCTTTGCCATATTTCTCCTGGCGTTTGCGATCTTCACTTTTCTCAAAGTGCCAGAGACCCGGGGGCGCACCTTTGATGAGATAGCTGCTACATTCCGACGCACCCCATCTTTGTTAGACCACGAGATCAAGCCGCACACAGAACTGGATGAACTAAACCAAGACCGCTACGACTGAATGGAAGATGGCGGGGTGGGGCAGGAAAAAACCCCAAATGGAAAGCATGGTCTATAAAGTTGGGGGGTGGAGGGCGCAAAGTTACCAGGGTCTGTCTAGCACTTTAATAATATCAGGCTTATTGGGTCTGGTGTGTGGTCAGAGTTGAACCTATTTTTTTTTTAGGTCTCTTTTTAGTCTGGATGCATTTTAATGTTTCTTTTTTTTTTTTTGTAAAAAAAAAATGGTAATTTAATCAAACAGGGCAGGCAGGTATATTGTGTGGGCATAGGAACATACATGAGGCCCTCCATGATGGGTTTGGAGGACAAGAAGACGCTTGTGACATGGAAGACTCACAAGGAGCCATGCGTTTCATTGCTGTAAATAAAGGATTCTGGGGCATTTGTGCAGAGAGCGGGCGCCATTTCGCTCGCAGAACCCAGAAATGTGTTTGCCTTTAAAGCAAAGTCTGAAGGCGAAGACTAACCCCTCAAGGGAAGACACTTAAACCTAGGGCGACTCCAAACATGGTAGTCTCCCTGAGTTTTCAGTTATTTATATGTTTGATTGGTTTTAATTTGAGCCAGGGCTGAGCCCTGCTTTAGGGGCTTAGCTCCACAACACACACACACACACACACACACACACATAATCAAGAAGGGAGTGCCCCAGGCCACGTACAGAGTTTATTTCCCCTTAGATGTGAGAAACGACACCCAGCCTCCTCCCAATCACAGACCCCCCTGGGTTTGGGGATCAGGGCTTTGACACACTCACACCCCTTCTTAAAAATTAAGCACTGGATGGAGTTACTAGAACATCCCGTTCAAATCCCTAATGAGGGTAACTTTGCTCCCCCATCACAAATCCCCCTATTTTGCCGAGTGCGGTTGCTTAGCAACCGTAGAGAAGGCTTCCTTTGGTTCAGTGGCAGCCATTTTGCCAGTCTGTGTAAAGCAAGAACATCTGGCAGTTACTTAGCAACCACCAAGTGCATTCCCCTCAATGGTTCTAGGCTGAGTAGTAAAGAAGGCCAGTTGGGGCAATGAGAAAAATAGATTCAGAAAGAGAAATTTGGGGTGCAAACCCTGAGAGGGGGCACAGACATAAGCAGAGAGAGAGAGCGGGATATCACCTTTGTTCCAAACTCAAGGGCCTTCTAAAAGCTGGAAACTTTGGAACAGCCTGCCCTAAGTTGGTGCCCTCCAGATGTGTTGGGACTACAATTCCCACAATCCTCTGCCAGTGTTAGACAATGGCCATGCTGGTTGAAGATTATGGGAGTTGTGGTCCAACACATCTGGAGAGCACCAGGTTGGGGAAAGCTGATCTATTCAGCCTTTGCAAGACTTCCTTCCATTCAAATATAAACCTTGATGTGAGGTTTACTGCTATAGCTTCCTCTCAGAGAACCCTGGGGATTAGTTTCCCGTCGACGTTTGAGTTTTCTTTGGCAGTCTAATCTTGTTATTATTAGCTTATAAAGGTAGCAGTACAAAAAGATGCTGCCCCAGCATACAATGAACCAAGAAGCCTCACAGAGAACTGCAATTCAAAGAGCTCCTTTGCAGGAAATCAGGACAGTTCAAAGCATGCTTCCTCTGTGAAGGAACCCTGTGGCCCTGGAGGGCGGATTTGCCCTTGCTTTCAAATTCAAGAATGTTTCATTTCAAGTTAAGGGTTGCAAAGGAAAACTCAAGAGTTCAAGTGATCCATACACCATTGCAGGGAGGGGACTTATTTTTTGGCATCGTGGGCTGGTGTCAACTGAACACGACTAGCTTTGATCTAAACCTATACTGCCGGCCTTCTGAAAGGTAAAGAGGCACATATGGATGAAGAAAGGGCTTTAAGTCCACGTGCTAGGAAGTCTTCATAGCGTATTACGCACTTAGCGTAACATCTTTGTACTTCCATATTTCTCTTAGGTAGACAGGTCCCTTTGCCTTTCGATAGCTTCGGTAGACGCAACGCCCCGGTCACAGCAGGACAGGGCCAACCCTACCGTTAGGCAGCGTGAGGCATCCACCGCAGGCAGCGGATGCCGAGTGGTGTGGAACGGACAGAGGCGAATGTGCTATGTGACCTCCTCCGCACTCCCTACGCTACCCTGTTGCCAGTGGTTTAAATCAGTTTCAATTGCTAGCCCGGTTAGCTTTTGTACATGGAATCTGGCAGGAGGCACTATCGTGCACCTTTTGCCTCAGGCAGCGAAACATGTGGGGCCGTAACCTGCAGCGGTAGGTCATGTGGCACAGAGAGGGGTGCGTGTTTTCCACACAGTTTCTCTTTTACTTTTCCTTCTAAATGGCGATGACACCCAAGTGGACTTGGCCAACTTACCAGTTGTTTTCAGATGTCTCCACTTCAAGCGTGAACTGGCTTAAAGCCAGTTTTAACTATCATAGTTCCCCCCCCCCCTCTCTCTCTCCCTCCCACCAGCCCACCCCTCAGAAGGACCATGAGAAATTCGAGCTTTGTAAAGATGCCAAGAGTTCCCAGGGGGATTCAACTGGGAACCGTGGCCGTTGAACAAGTTTAATTTTGTAGCAGGGGTCCACAACCTGATGGCACATACGTCTAGAGCTTATGCTTCTTCAGACTTAAACAATGTAATGGCTTCACGTCGCTTTACAGTTCAAGCCCTTTTTATTGATACTTCAAGACTTTTTACTGTGGCAATTTTTCAGGCATTTCTCCACATGCAGGCGGGTTAGGAATTTATATGTGGAGCTTTAAACCAGCACATGAACTGCATCACTCCATAGGTTATGTTATCCACCCATGACTCCAAATATGAAATGAAAAGCTGTAAGAAAGAAAATGAACATTAATTTAAAAGTTTTTCCCTGAGAGTTTTGGACTATACAAGGGATACAATTTTCTGTTTGTTTAATGCAGGAAGATACTGTCTTAAGATTGCGAGCATGTTTGTGAGTGTGCATGTTAATTTTTGTATTTTTTTTGAAAGTATTTGTATATAAAGAATAGGCTACTATATGATTGTTGCCTTCTTAGCATATATTTCCTCCAATTCTCAATAGTGAAAACATGAGAAATCCATTCGAAAGCCAAGACTACAGGATGCTTCAAAATACCATGGGAGGCAAATCTGCTCCAATCAAGCAGCTGCTTGTTAGCATTTTTCTTTCCAAAGTTCTTCCAGCTGAAGCAGGAGAAGACCTGCTAAACTTTCTTTTAAAAAGTTCTCATATGTCTCTTTTTTTAAAACAGAAGGGCCCTCTGCCTGACACAGCTTTTCTTGAAAGCTCCCAAGTAATCCTACGGTCTCCTTGAACGACTGATCACATAGGTAACTGCTCTTTTACCATTAAGGAAGTTTTTACTCTGTATCTTATCTTTTTTGCATAAGAACAGAAAAAAATATGTGCAAAGCAGAGAGCAGCTGAACCTGCCTGACACACTGCTAGGATTTTGCAATATATGAACATATGGAGGCCTGTCACCGCAAGTTGATATGGGTGCATGGAGACCATTTTGCACACCTTCTATTGGAAGTCTTCTAACCCAGGACCCTCTACTCGCAAGCTATGTGCTCAGAACATCTGAGCTCTGGCCCCTCCCCAGCATACGGGCTAGGGAGCCCTCTTCAAGTTGGCTTAGCTGTCATGACTTCTCCCCTACAGTCAAGTATAGATTTGCAACACTGTGAAAATTCCAACATCTTCACAACTACAGTTCCTATGAGATTGTATCTGGAGAAAAGCTTTATGAAAGTGACAGTAGTTAATAACACTGGACTTGGATTCAATTCCGGACAAACAAATGCAAATCATTATTGGAGGTAACAAAGGGTAACTCAGTCTAATGCCTACAGACTACTGCACTGAAAGGCACGCCAAATTCAGCAACCTTCCTTCCTGCAGACTCACGCCCATGGAAAGCAGTGCCAATTTCTTGATGAGAAGGCTAGGGGCAGAGTCTTGTGCATAAGACTTAATTGGTGTTGGAACATTACGCCTGAACAGCTGCACACCTTGAGATGGTTAAGTGCACTTTTGTACTTATTGAGCAACGTCTTTCAAATAGATGACCTGGGCAGCGTACAAGCTAATACTTGTCACATCTGACTGCATAGCGGGGATGGTATTTCCTATAGCAGTTCCCCTACTTGTGTAGAATGTTTCTACCCACATCCTGTCCTTCTGTAGTATCAGTACGGGCCCCCTCTGGGGCAGAAATTGTTGATAATGTGTTCTGAATAGCAGGTAAGGCAGAATCCAGGCTGCCGTGATCTATTTAGTTGTTTACCAGAACCCCGAGTTCCACCAACTGGAGACTTTTGCAAGACACATAAATTGGTCCCTGGAATTTATGTTGAATTGAATACCAGAACTGAATGGAGCTCACAGTCTCTAAACAAAAAATCATTCCTGCTTGCTCCAAGCTTTCTTCACTTCAGCAGTATAATATGGGACAGTAGATTTCATGTCACCCAGAGGCCTACCAATAGACCCCGGCTACCTTTAAAACCCTCGTTTAAAATACGATTTATTCCTCAACAGAAGACACAAATGAGACACAGGTCTGTGCAATTTTTTTTTGTTTACTGACGCCCAAACTGCACACAATGGTTCACACAGGGTGTTCTTCAACAATGGGGGGAGAAAAAATTAACTGAAGATTCAACAGCCAGTTTCTTTTTCTCAAACTGGCAAAGCTGTGGGAGGGGAAAGACAAACCCCTCAGAAGGTTTTTAAAGCAAAGTGACTTTTTTTGTGTTTTGGTCAAGTTCCCCCCTCAGGTTTAATTTTTTTTTTTACATTCAGGGCTTCAACAGCAGCAAAGGGGGTACTGGTGAAGTTTGGGGTCTCTTCAAGTGCAGGATGAGGTAACTTGGGTTGTAGGCACATTGTGGACACCTGTAAGAGGGGAAATGCATAGTCAGATGTTGAAGAGGAAGCTGGAAACAGTGGTTACCTAAAAGTAGTGCTTGTGAAGACAACATCTGCAGAATAGGGCTTAAGGTAAAATGCTATTTCCACAAAGTCTACACCACTCTAGTAAATTGAGGTACAAGCACGTTTATGCTGCAGAAATGCAAGTACCGTGGTTTCCCATTCCCAGAATTCTGAAAACTGGTTTATAGAGAAAGGAACTTCAATGTGAATTTTCAACAAGAACTAAACTGTACGTCCTCCTCCAAAGTAGATTCCTTACCATGGAAGGCAAGCAAGAATCATTACTCATTATCAGGTCTCAAGGATCTTTTCAGGCCATTGACAGTTTTTTCAGTAAGAAGTTCAGCAGCTTTGACTTCTCATGCTTTTGCCATACAACTATTAAATGCCATCACGCTCCCCTCCAGAGGAAGGAGGCTGACAACCTGAAACAGGAGCCAGCAGAAATTCCAACCCCTCTTTTCTTACATTTCACTTCTGGATCACCTGACCAATGAGGCGCTGTAGGATAGCAGCATTAGAACTCTAAGGAGAGGAAGCACATTATCCTACTCCAGAGTTTAAACAAACAAGTCAGGAAAGTTTAGTAAAGGCTAAAGAGCAGTCTTAAAATCCAAGGCACTTCTAACCAAGCAGGATTTAAAGTTCCTGTTGGACATAGTCGAAGGTTTTAAGTATTTTAGCTGCCAATCTCAGTCTCTCTTGGCCTAACCTCACAGGTCTGATGGGAGGACACTTCGTACATGCTGACCTTAGCTTCCTTGGGCAAAAAGGAGCATAGAAATATAATAAAGGTCACAGTCTACTGATTTAGCATCGCTGCACAGGCCCGTCCTTACCAGATCACAGCTCTTGGCATCCCCTCACCGTGTGCAGATTCATCATGCCAGTAGGGCTGGGGCAAGCTCTCCCCCAGGCTCAGGTGTTGAAATCTGCAAAGGAAACCACGGTTTTGCTGCTAAACCAACACAGAAAGGCAACATTCCAACAAGTCGGTCTATCCGGAGCCGGTCTGAGGAGCTGTCACTGAGCTTCATTTTTCTGTACTTAACTCGAGACAGACCTCTCGTGGCAAACGAAGTTACAACAGCACTCCAGAAAGATATGAATGGCTCCCAGCCATATATAGCACTTGGCACTCCGTGTACTGTCACAAAAGCAGTCTGTGCAATACAATCATGCAACTTGGTTGAGAATATGTCCCAAGACACGGACTCGCTTCTGTGGATTTGGGCCAAAGATGCAAGGCTGCAGAAGTCGGCCTGCTGAGGGCCAAAGGCTACCCCGGGGAGGGGCTTTTGACGGTGAGCCTCCACTTACGTCCACAAGCTGTTGCTGGATCTCCGGCAGCGGCTGGGAGGGGCACTCCTGGGTTGGGGAAGCAGGCTTGCCAGCTTCCACCACTGCTTCCTGAGCCATCGCAGGGGTGCTAGTGGCAGGGGTGTCTCCGCCAGCAGCAGCCGAACTTGGAGCAGGCTGCTCTTTGGTACCTGGGGTCACCTGGGCCAGAAGAGAAGATGGTTAGCTTTCGGAATTAAGGTCTACATGGAGCGGTGTGCGGTTTTATGTTCGGTGCGTGCGCCCGCGCATACGAACTCCTGCACCGTTCCTTAGGATCTTGCATAAACAAGGTCCATTTATGGACACTCCTGGCCTATAGCAAAGGGAGACCTCCCCGCCATACGTGCCTCGTCAACAATGACTGGAGGCTTGAGGAACCCAGAAGGAGCGAAGCAGCTCTGCTGCGGCAGTTCACAGGCAGAGGGATTTATTTCTGGAGCAAGTTACTGTTTGCATTGTTTAAATTTCTTGCAAGGCGCAAGCATAAAAGGCATGGCAGAGAAGACAGAGGTGGCCTCACACCCCTCCAAAAAGATTCGAAGTGAAAAGGATAATTAACTCTATCCCTCTTCTTGAAGTCCTAGTCTTAGCACAACAATCGGTGGAAGAAAGTACTGGCTATCAGTAAGATCTTCCACTTAAATAGGTCTTTGAAGGATGGAGAGAGTAGAGACTGTTGCCAGCAGGGGGATTGCATGGGCCTCTGCTCTCAAACCTATTTCCTAGGACCCCAGATCTATTCCCCAGTGGCCAGTACTCCCAAAGGAAGTGTCTTTTTTGGGGTAATTGCCATGCAGAGGGTGATTTTCAAGGGGGATTGCAGCTGGGGACAGAATCTCTCTCTCTCTCTCTCTCTCTCTCTCTCTCTCTCTCACACACACACACACACACACACACACACACACACACACCAACTCTCCTTGCATGGCAATTAAGCTTAGAAAAAACTTTCCACTGGTTTAAGATGATCCAGGACAAGGTGCAAATTAACTGGGGAATTTATTTTATTTGAAATTATTTTGATGATAAATGGGCTGGCTCTGCCTCCTGTGAAGTTTAAATAAATCCTAGTTATTGATTCTTCATTTGCATACATATACATATACAAATTTTATGCAGAATTGTGTCATATGAGCATGGATCCCAAATCTTTCAAGTGCCTAGCTGTGCCAAACAGCCAGCCACATTTAAATTCCACTGCTCTAAGAACTTTTAACCCATGTTTACAGAACACACTGGTCTGAACATCATGTTTCAGCACCAATGCTTACAAGGTATAAGGAAGCTTTTGCGGGAGGATCCTCCTACCCAGAGCTTCTGCTTCAAATTGTAGCTAGTTAAGATGTGGAACCTGCTTGTTGCAAGGTTATGGAACTTTATTCTTATACATGACAACGGCAGCAAGACTAATATATGCTCAGAATTGGAAGACTGAGAAGTACCAACAGAGGCAGAATGGCTGTTAAAAATGATAGAATCGGCGGAAACGGCAAAATTCACTGCGATAATAAAAGATAAAACAACAACCAGGTTCATAGAGGAATGGAAGCCTTTGATGGATTTTTTTAAAGAGAGAGAAGGGAAGGGCATATTTGCATGTGGATTCAGCAATTAAATTGGAAGAAAAACAACTGATAAAGATAGGGAAGTTGGGAAATTCACTCACTATTTTGTTTCATTTTTTTATTAGGCTTATTTTGATAAAGCATAAAGAATGTTTAGCATGAGTGCTGAATACATGGTTTTAAAGCTTCCAAAAAGACAGAGTTAAGAGGAGTTAGGTTTTCATGTAAGTAGACAATAAAGTGAAATGTCAAGTCCCAACCTTATAGAGTGCCCATCCATGACTGCGCAGCTAGCCCACCTTGGATCTTACCTCAGTTGCAGTCTGGCGGCCTGCAGCTGTTTGCTGGCGCCTGCGTTGGAAGTAAGGTCGGTTGCGCTGGCGCTGGGGCTCAGGGCGGATGCCATCCGCTGGGGCTTGTGCCGCTTTTGTCTCGCCGTCTCCTCCTTCAGTGGTGGGCTGCTGAGGTGGGCGGGGGCGGAAAGGCCTGGACAGGGAGAGGTCTGGGTGTTACCTCTCAAGGGTGCAGAGCTCTCCGTCCACTATGACAGAGTTAAGCTTGGACTGCGTTCTTGGTGGCTGCTTCCCAGCTTCACAACTACCACTAGCAATTTGCCAAATCTGAAGTCTAAATACCTCCCCAAACTGATCTTATTAAAAATAAAAATAAAATATTTAGTGGTTGGAGGTAAGCAGCACCATGGATTAAAAACATAAATGGAAAATTCAGTCTGAACACTTATAAGCAGCAGCCACACAAATTGTGGGTATGGGATATACTAGGATCATTGCGTTGAAGGTCATTTGAGGACATGGTGAGACACGGGTCTTCTGAATACATAACACTACAGCTGACTGCCGGTCCACACAGAGCAATTAGAAGCAGAGGAAGAGACTGGAGGAGGGACACTTTTTAAAAGGGGAGGTATCTTCTACTTTGAAATGTTTATGAAATATTAGAGAACCTTCTTCATGTTTTCATGGATGGCTCTATCCATCATGAAGAGAATGGGAAAGCAGGAGAACTGCCATTTAGTCCCCTAGTTCCATTAAACTCAACCTTCCTCTTTACAGAAAGAGTGGAGAATGCCCTCCTGTCAACCATGCGTGTGAACTTTACAAGCGAGAACACACCTGGGAATAGCCCCACTTGCTTTGCTTTGACTGCATGCATGCAGCTCTATATCCCCAAGGTGGACTGCTGTGAAAGGGAAGAAAATGGGTAACTCAAAACATCTTCCAAGGTGTTACCAGGTGGAGAAGACATTGCCTGAAACTTTACCTGCGGTATCTGGGACGGAAGCGAGGGGCTGGGGCTCTCTCACCAGCCTGGATCTGCTGTTGGTCTCCCTCAGGCTGTGTGGCCTCTTTGGGTTCCGTGCTTTCAGAGCCCTGGGGGAGAAGATCACATTGCTCAAGATCCCCAAGAAAGGTGCCCAAGCTGCCTTCGGCTCAAGCCAAAAGAAACATGTCCCAGGGGAGGGTGCAGCTACAGCAACAAACGCAATATAACAATCCAAAACAATCCTGAAGGCCATTTCACACATGAATTCACTTCTGGGTAGGAATGTGTGCGCGTGTGAGAATCCAGTGCGCAGACCACAAAATGGAAGATCTAAAGGGGGCTGGATGCAATAGCCTTCGTGTTCACCTTGAGACCCCCCTTATGCATCATGGAAATTCGCAAAACTCCCACAGTGGCTGGGAAGAGACTAGACACCTGGCTTCTCCCGACCATAAGACAGGCTTTCTAGATGATTCTCCAGAGGGAACTCACTTCTGCCGGCTGGGCCTGCTGCTGGGGCGGACCCCGTGGACCCCGCACAAACCTCCGGCGGAAGAAAAAAGGCGGGGGACGCCTCCGGCGAGGGCGCTGCTGCACAGCATCATCCGCTCTCTCCCCCTCGCTGACCGTCTCTGCGGCCCCTTCTGTCCGGGTGGCATCCTGTGACTGCTGGGCCTGCCGGGGCCTGGGGATGAACCTGCGAAAGCGGCGGCGGTTGGGAGCATAGCGGCTGCCTTTCACAGGAACGCCGCCGGGGCCAGTTACATTGGCTGCCTCAGCACCCTGCAGGAGACAATTTAGGGACAGGTATCAGCAGGGAGACCGTCACCAGAGCTCTCCACGGGCTGCTAGCCCAGTGCCACATCCGAGTTACCTTTTCTCCTTCCACAACATCGAACTCCACCGTTTCCCCGTCTCCAACACTGCGGAGGAATTTACGGGGATTGTTCCTCTTGATCGCCGTCTAGTAAAGAGGAGAGAGAAGACAGAATGAGCCCTGCAGCAAGATGATGGCATTCATGCAATGTCTCAAGTTTCTACCAGTTCCCCATATCAGACCTGTATAAAACGGAGTGCCAGGTCATTTGACAAATTCCATTAACATTTGAGCTGCGCAATATTTTATGCAATGTAGAATGTCTTTTTTCCCCTCGAGAAATAGGGGGCAAAGGGGAGGCAAAGCCCCTGCACCCATGAGATAATCAAAGGAACCATGACCTGCCATCTGAGCAAAGCAAACTCACAAACCACTGGAAACTGATTTTTAAAATTTTATTTTGCAGCACCAGCCACTGGGAAAGGAGAGACTTCTTCATGCCTACCTAGTTGAATTTTAAGATGTTTCATTGTTATTTTAATAATGTATTAGTTTGATTATGTTTTTAATCAGTTTTATGTATTTTATACTATTTTGTTTTTAATGTTGTTCCCCACCTTGATCCAGAGGGAGAGACGGGTAAGAAATAAATATATTATTATTATTATTCACACAGCACATAAACTATGGATTTCTGTGATGGCCACCAAGACAGCTCTAAAAGTTATTTAGACAAATCCATGGGAGATCCGGCTATCAATGGCTGCTAGCCATAATGGCTATTGTGCTTCCTCTGAATACCAGTTGCTGGGGAACCTCAGCAGGGGAAGGCGCTTGTCCTCATGTCCTGCTTGTGGGCTTCCCAGAGGCATCTTGTTGGCCACCATGGGATGTAGGATGCTGGACTAGTAAAGCCCACGTTCAGTTCCAGTGGGACTTTTAGGTTTTTACCCTTATTTGATCCACGTTTTAAAAACAGAACACCTTGGAACACATTCCTGGCTTTACAGTGGGTCAGGATTTACAACAACAATGAAATGCAGTTATGGACGTTCTCACCAGCCCATATATCAGTGTCACTCTGCCTTAGAAGACTTCAGCTTGGGCTTCTAATTTCAGGAAGTGTTCAGAAGGAGCTCCACATCTGTTTAACAAGTTATTCCTCTAGTTAAGTATTTCAGTTTCACATCCTTAAAGCTAAGTGGTTATCTAGTGGGTACCTGATTTCCTCTTCCCTGTAAACACAGGGATTTAGGAGTCCAGTATTGAATAATGCTGCTGGAGATACAGATGAAATTCCAACACAGCAAAACACCCCCAGTAATTCCAACAGGGGAAAAGAACACAACCCAACTTGCTGCTTGCCAACTTTAGATGACCAGTGAATGATGATGGTGTGGTGGTTGAGGTGCAGGCCTAGGGGCATAATAGAGAGGGGGGACAAAAGAGAGAAAGCACTTCCCCTATAGTGTGGCTCTTACCTGGTGAACGAACACATCCTCCTTGGTATCATTCCTGTGGGAAGGGGCAGGGGAGAGGAGGAGGAGGAGGAGGAGGAGAAGAAGATATAAAGCTTAGAATACTGCCAGGTATTGTCTTTTTAAAAAATTGTTGGTGGGGCAGTCACAATTGCCAAGGGGGGTTGACCCTTTCTGACCCGCTCTTGTGATCTGAGCACTGTCTGAACATCTACAAACCAAATTAGATTAACATACTTTTAGGTCAACCTCAGTCAGCTGAGGGAATGTCATCATACATACTTGGTACTTCTTCAACTGGGACAGACATCCAGCTGATCTATGCGCAAAGACTAATTTGACGGGAAAGTGGGGAAAACTGATCAAGGCATGTTTTCCACAAGCCTAGATCTAGGATATTTATGGACCAGGTGAGCATGCACCCGATAGTGACATAAACTTCAATTGTACGTTATGAGGAGTTCAGCATTAGCAAGGGCCAGAAATTCAAATCTGTTAAGATGTTCATTCAAAACAAACCAGAATCAGGTCTCTTAATTCTCAACTTGAGGACAACAACAATTTGTGCAAAAGGTATGCCAGACTTCATGCTTACGTTTAGCGCCAATGACACAGACCCCCACCCTCCTCTCCTTGCTACCCATCCAGAAATTGTTTGCTCCTGTGGCTTCACCATAAATCAGTGCAGCTGACACATGCTAAGGGGGGGCTTTCTGCTAGCACAACAAATTCCTTTTACATAGAGATACAATGAGAGAGCATCATAGCACAAATATGGAATCCCAAGTCCTTGGGAGTGTCCCAACTATGCTAATTTGCACAACCAGCTGGTTGTACAGGCCACATCAACACACATTTCTGCCAGATTACTATTCCAACCAACTAGCCCAGATTTCTGAAATCACATAAGGGGGGGGGGGGGGAAACCCACTACATCTTGCTATATTTGCAGGGGCATCTGATCAAATGCGTAAGAGATTCAAGGCTCTTATCATTGACACACAGACTTGTACACATAAACACTTGGGCTTCAGCACATGAATTTACATCCAGGTGTCCAGAGAAGCCTGTTCAGGTTTGCTCACAGCTTTAGCTAGGGTTATCTTGGGTAGGGACCAGCGATTCCCCCCCCCCCCTGCAAAAGAGCTGGGTGGTCAGCTGACCAGCTGCCATGGTTTCCAGGTAATCTTTGCTCTTCTGACTCAAGTCGCTTCTCTCTAGGAGGAAGTCAGCCTTTGAGATATCTGGTTTGTGGAGCTAAGCTTCATTTAAGACTGAGCAGGGCTCAGATCCTCTTAAAGCAAATGACTTTGTATCTGACCATGTGCAGAGTAAATTTCCCCTCGGCACTAAATCACAACCAACGCTCAAACCTGAGCTTGAAGACACAGCCTCTAGGCAGGCTTGGGCTGTTCACACCTCCTTTTAGACATCAGCCACTTATCTGCAATGCAACAGGAATCTACTTAAGGGGACCTCTTTGTAAAAGTATCTAAGATGCATCACTTAAGGAAAGCAATTTTAGCAGATTAAAACACAGGGGACTCCTGCCTTCAAGCTCATTTCTAATACTCAAAGCTTCACATTTTGTTGATTACAAGCTGACAGTCTCCAACCTCCCTAGATTAACAGAAGAGTCTAATGTTACAATCAAACATTCAGAGTTTTTGAAACAGAAGGTTCGGTAGACTCATGAATGCTCCAAACCTTTCAGGAGTAAAAGAGGGGGAGGCTCACCTGTTTATAAATCCATAGCCATTGCGGACGTTGAACCATTTCACTGTGCCCTGCACCTGGGTGGCTGCAAATCATTGCCAGGGAAGAGAAAAAGCTGATGATACATTGAGAGGTGCATACACATACTCACCCTCCCCACCCCCCAAGGAGGAAGGCTTGTACATTCTAAACAGATCTCCTAGCTACTTCAACACCCCACTGTTATCCTGCAAGAGTTGAGCGTTTAGGCCAGGGGCTGAATCTCTTTCAGCCAGAGAGCAGAATTCCGTTTCAGAGAAACTGGGGGGTGGGGAGGGCAATTCCAGTGGTGGGTGGGGTAAAAGCAAAAGGGGCAGGGCCAAATGCCAGCCTATTTTAGCTTAAAACTTCCTGCCAGTAACTGAGCCAATGGAGAGGCCTTTTTAGAATTGGGGGGGGGGATCCACAATAGCCAGGAAACCTCCAAGCGATGGGAGGTTGGGAGATGGCCATTTGGGGAACCCCAGAAAGCCTGATTCCAAGGCCAGCCACGACCCAGTTATGATATTGATTTAGTATTTTTGCTGTTCACTCCCCTTTCAGGTCTTTTTAAACTGAAGGGTGAGAAATGCTTTAAATAAGATCTAACTGACACAAAGACCCCCTTCCAGAGAACTCGTGCAATCACTGGAGCTACCAACTGTCGCTACTGAGGCCATCGGAGGGAGAGGATGCGCCGGCTGAACTTGCAACTAAGAATCTCGTGCCTAAATTTGCTTCCCCCTCCTCCTCCCTCCCAATCCCCTTTCTTTTTGTGTCATTTTTTTTAGATTGTAAACCTGTGGGTGGGGACTGTCTTAAGAAATACTTTTGAAAGCCGCCTTGAGAGCCTTTTTTGGCTAAAGGGCAGGATAAAAGTGCTATTATATATAATACATAAAAAATCTTAGCAACGCACACAGCCCTTGCTTTTCATCTGGCTTTCACAGAAGAAGCATAATAGTCTCAGTCGACTTACAGGGGGTACATTTACACCTGTTTCAACAGCCAGGACTTCCAGTCAAGGAAATTCGCAGGACTTTCAGCCCTCGATAGAAAAACCAGCAACTTCTAGCAAGTTGACACCTGTTCTCCACTCTGAAGCAAACAGACCCAAAACCCATGCCCCCCCCCACATTTCTACCACCTACCCCAAGCTAAACATTGCAACCCCTTTAGCACCCTGGCTACAGAAAGCCCTGCCCCGCAAAAGGCGGTGCAACACCTCATTCAAACATCTCTGGCAGCAGCATGCTGCTTGGGAACTCAGGGGAATAGAGCTACGCAGCCGAATCTGCGTCCAAGGTTTGGAAGAGGGTTCCCCTATGGGCAAGGGAGAAAGCACAGCTCACGGGGCGAGGACATGCAAACAGAAGGCTACGGGTTCTAACCCTGGCATTGCTAAATAAAAGGACTAGGTAGCAAAGGACTGAAGAGACCTTACTCTGCCAAAGGAGATAATACTGTGCTGGGTGGACAAACAGCTGACCTGGTGGAAAGTTAGTTTCTTGTGCTCCTAAGAACTAACCGAAAAAGTAGTCACACTGCCAGAGAAATCCCCACACCCATCCCCCTCTTTACATCCTACCTGTTTTGACACCTAGCATCCTAGTCAGGTAGCCCCGTCCAAAAGCCCTGAGCGCAGCCTTCCCCAACCTGGTGCCCCCCAAGTAGTCGGTACTATTACTCCAGTCACCCCTGATCATTGACCATACTGTTTGGGGCTAGAGAACGCCAGGTTGAGCAAGGCTCTTTAGGCCCCCAGATACAGCCAGACTACATCTCCCATCCCCCCCAATATTGGCCATGCTGGCTGGGGCAACAACTCTCCCCATCACAAATACTGGCCATCGGCCAACTGTATTGGTGTTGCTGCAGTTATGTTCTTCTTAAATACATCCAATAAGGCATATTTAAAGCCTTAGATTCTACATTCTATACATCATGCCCTTCTTAAATACACTGGCATGTTTAAAGCCTTCTAATATTCCGTACATTATGCCCTTTTTAAATACAGGGGCATGTTTAAAGTCTATAACACACATTCGGCACATCTGGGTATAATTTCCCTCAAGGTGAGCCCACAGGCACTCTGTGAGCGCATGGAGCGAAAGGCCACTTTTAAATCCCCCCAACCCCATTGCAATTTAGCATCCTTTCTGAGGATCCCCGTTTTGCAATATATATATATATATATATATATACACACACATTACTGCCTTTACCTCCTGCCTTTTTCCCCTCCAAGGAACCCAGGCCCACATTCCTCCTCTACTTTACATCCGTCTCCTGCTGGAGCAACCAGTCCCATCATCCCCGGTATGGGGGGCCAGGCAGGCAGGCAGGCAGGCAGGCAGGCGCTGGTGTGAAGAGCAGCCCAACAGCATCCCAGAGGGGGGGGGAGAAGGCTGCCCAGTCAGGCCCCGCCCACCCGCCAGGCCCCGCCCCCTCCGACCCGAAGCCCCGCCCCCGCCGGGGGGACGGTTGGCCCCTCCCCCTCACCTAAGACGCGCTTGGCCGCCTGGCTCCGAGCGGCGACGCCCCCCGCGGGTGCCGCGGGTTTGGCCACCCCGGCCGCGGGCTCCCCCGCGGGGCTCTCCCCGGTGCCGGTCACGGCGCCGCCGCCGCTCTCCGCTTCGCTCAGCATCCCCGCCGCCGCCGCCGCTGTCTCCCGCCCGGCAGTCCCGTCCGTTGGTGCCGCCGAACCCGCGCCTCGCGCCTCGGGCCACACCCTCGCTCCGCGCGGCGCCAACGCCCAATCAGCAACGGCTGCTTTCCCCCCCCTCCCTCGCGCGCTCCAGCCAATCAATAGCCGCCCCTGCCTACCGGCCGCTACCTGGGCTCTTATAGCCCCCTCGGCCACGCCCCCCGGCCACGCCCCGCGCGCCCATTGGCCGCGGGCCCCGCTCAGGTGCGCTTCGGCCACGGGGGTGGGGATGGGGATGGGGATGGGGGGAAAGCAGCAGGCGCCGGCTGAAGGCTGCGAGGCGGTCCGGGGCTCGCGGCTCGTTGGCATCCTGCCTTCGCATCCTCCCGGATCTGCACCTGGACCTGCATCAGTAGCACGCCGCGTTTTTTGTTTTTGGTGTAACCTTGAAACTTGACAGCTCTGTGCAACTGACAGGCTCGCGCGCTCCGTCTCTCTCTCTGTCTCTCCCTCTCCAAGGCACGCGTCCTAGGTGGTGGGTTGTGGGGAGGGGAGTCGTTGGAAAGCAATGGGACTTGCTTCCGAGTAGACCTGGGTAGGATCGGGCTGAACACCTGGTCCCCTACAGTTACTTCAGATGGTACGATCCGACATTTGGGCAGTGCCCAATTCTTTCTTTTCCCCCTAATCGGATAATAATTTATTGTGCCATTTGCAAAAAATGGACTGGACCTTACTATGTATAGCAGACATATTTCCCCCTCCCATGGTTCACAATTTGTAGAGGTTCTGTGCAGGCTTACCATCTGTTTACGGAATGGCTTTATTACTTCCATTCTCTATTTGTTATTGTGGTGAATGGGGTGCATCTGAGGTTTCTGGATCTGTTGACAATCACCAATCAGGCAGGTATTTTTGTTTAGTATAATATTTGGGGGTCCTGGTTGTATGTGTGGAATCCCCCTCCAATCTGTTGTATGTATCTATGTGTATTCGTATATTTCTTTATGCATATTTAGTGACATGGCATCTATGTGCACTGCAGTAGGGCTGTACTTTTGTGTATGTTTTGCGTAGAGAACCATACATTATCTCTCTTCCGTGCTTTCATGTTATATCTGCCTTCATCGAGATCTATAATTGAGTTGCATTGACAGTCAGCGTGCAATCTACCCTTCAGCTATTTTGCACACCAGTCCTGAACACACTGTGCATCTCCCTGATCCTATACATGTTTACTCGGAAGCAAGTGCCTCTGAACTCAGTGACACTTGACTTCCCTGTAAACATGCAGAAGTGTCAAGCAGCTTAGATTGTCTGTGTTTGCTTATACAAGTATTTGTGACTGAAGTTTGGGTTCAGCCACCTCTGAGATGGACAAAGCATCTCTGTACTCAGGAACTGAGATTTTGTAGCTGAAGGTCCAAAGATCTCTCAACTGGCAGCTGACACTGGAGAAAGACGGAGCAACTGTTTTGCAGCACCTCAAATTGGGAATTCTGGGGCTACCTACATAGTCTCTCCTCTCTCTCCCAGATTCAGAAAAAAAATCTCCCAAAGCAGAGGCCTGGGACTTTAATGGTCCTCCTCATTTTTAATCTTGATTTTTTTTTTCTCAAAGTATCTCTGCACCCCCATTCCAATCTGTGTTTTCTAATCTCAGTTTTGTTTATCCAGGCTAGGTAAAAGTCCAACTGCCTTGTTTCCCCTGTATAACCATTAACAAAAGAGGGTGTGCTGTTACTTTGCTTGGAGCCATTGAAAACAGAAACTATCTACGAATTGGGGACACATCTTGGTCAATTGGGGACACAACTTGAAAGCGCTTCCTTATTCTCAGACATTGTAACAAAAAGTTACTCCTTGTTTGCCTCTATACCTCCTCTCTGCTTGCTTATGGGAAATGTTTGGTTTTACTTGGAATTTTGCCTCCTATATTTTAAGATGGCAGTGTTCTGTACTAGGGGTGAGAAACTAGTGGCCCTTCAAAGTGATGGACTACAATACCCATCAGCCACAGCCAGCACTGTCTATGCTTGGTATTATGGGAGTTGTAGTCCAGCAATATCCGAAGAGGCTATACACTTTCCTGAGATTTCCTCAGCCTCAGTGTCCTAATCAGTAAAATGGGAACAATAGCCAACTCTCAGACTGCTGTTGTGAGGCTCAGGTTTCTCTGAGCAGCGCCCACCATCTGGAAAACCCTCCGTCAGGTAGTTCGGAAGGCAGAAGAGGTGGCATTTCCGAAACGCCTCCTGAAGACACGCTTGTTCACCCAGGATTTCCCTGGGTTGTAAATTAATTAAGCCACTCCATTTTACTGCTCCATTATTGTAGTTGGGAGTGTTTTAATGCTGTTTTTTATGTGTTTTAGTACTGTGTTTTAATACTGTATTTTAATGTTGTGAACCGCAGAGACATTCTATTATATTCAGTGGTATATAAACGTTAGAAATAAATAAGTAATCCTATACATGCTTATGTGGACATAAGTGAATTAAATGTAAAAGCTAAAATAGGATGAAGTGTAGGGACATTCAAGTGGTAAATATTCTTAAGAGAATATGAATATAGAGGATTACATCAGTGATGAGCCATAGGATTCCCAGCAACACAAGCTCTCTAATTACACATAACTGCCTCGTGTCCTTTTTAACCCTGGCTGACTAAGCAATAATTGGAATAGAATCCAAGGCCAGAGGAATGAATGAGGCTAATCCCTCTCTCTCTCTTTCAGACTCACACCCACACACGCCTACATTGCTGTGCGGCTTTGAGTCTTAATGGGGTTAATACAGATGGCTGGAACCAGCTGTTACGCTGCTCACCTCCCTTGCATATCCCTATGCACACAGGGCGATAAGCTAAGACAGAAGGGGGAAATCCTCTACCAAACTTTCATCTTGTCTTAAATTGAAGGAATCCTTGCTTTATAGTCAGTTCATTGCCCCACCTTAACCCTGCACTGTCTCCACCACCTGACACAGCGGCTGAGTTCGGATGACTCAATGGAGGTGCCCAACACATGACATGTTGCCCCTCTGCCCATTGCACGGCTGAAAGTATGCTTCTGATTGAATCCCACTTGTTGGGAAACATGCACTCCAGTGGAGGCTGGTGGCACCAGTGTCAGTGGGAAAGTGAATCCGCCCCAGGTTTCAGTCGGAACTCTAAAGGAGCTATCCATGGTGCTTTGCACCTTGGATAGCTCTTTTAGAGTTCCGACTGAAACCTGAAGTGAATTCACCGGATCACTGACATTGGAGCCACCAGCCTTCACTGGAGTGCACGTTTCCCTGTGCTGTATGAAGCCCTCGCTTTTATTTGTCCTGAATCTCCCACCGCACAGGGTCATTGGATGACCCCTGTGGGTTTTAGTATTGTGAGAGAGGGAGAAAAACATCTCCCTCTCCACTTTCCCCACATCATACAATGTTTTATGCATCCGTTACATTTTTCCCCTAAGATAAGAGAAGTCCCAAATATGGTAACCTTCCTTTATAGGGGACTTCCTCCAGCCTCTTGATCATTTCAGTCACCCTTTTCATCTATTCTACAGGTGTCATTTGTCTAGTGTGACCAAATACGAAAAAGGGCAGGGCTCCTGCAGCTTTAACTGTTGTGATGAAGAGGGAATTTCACCAGGTGCTACATGCATACAAATGACACCTGCTGAAATTCCTTTTTCTATACAATTGTTAAAGATACAGGAGCCCTGTCCGCCTTTCCGTAGGGTCACCCTAATCTAGATGCAAAGGGAGACAAATCTCCTCTGCTTTTGATAATTGTGTAGAAGAGAGAATATGAAAGGTAAGAAAAAGTCATCTACTCTTCTGTATGAATATTGTGAATGTATTGATCTCCCCCGTCCGTTGTATCTGAGAGCTTTACATGTGGCAGAGTGTTGTATTCTAAACTTTGCTCAGATTGCCCTCTGGTGTCTACATGGGCAGCCTGCATATTTAACTATTAGAATATAACTGTTATTGCATAGTTACAACAGTTAATAAGTATACTGCATAGTTTCATTTAAATACGACTTTGATGGTGATAATGATGGCAATTTAAAAGTACTCAGAGCAACATGCAAGCACTACATTAAACATCCTATAATTATCCAATAAAACAATTATGAAGAACAATTTCAACTGTATCTCCTACAACTGTGGAGTTAAATGCACCCAGAAGGTCAAAACCTCCAGGCTTGGGTGTATGAAGGGGATATCGGAGTGTCCTGATCTTCACAAGACTTTGGAGAGAGCACCAGAGAAATGGTGCTGTTGGATCAAGAAGGCATTTCTCTAGGTGCGCCCTTATAGGAGGACAGGGATGGTAGCTACTATCAGATGGTGATGGAGGATACTCCCAGGATTAGGTTAGGAGGCTCGGCAATGGAAAAAGGGCAGATTCCAGAAATTCTAAGAGCCGCCTTTCCCAACCTGGTGCCCTCCAGATGTTTTAGACTACAATTTCCATCAGACCCAGCTAACATGGCCAATGGTGAGGGATCACAAGGGTTGAAGTCTACCCCCCCATCCGCACCAGGCTGGGGAAGGCTCTGCCCATCTCTAGCGACTACATGGCTTTGCTTTGCATAAATCTATTCAGTGGCTGGTTTCAGACAACACTTTAAACAACAGGGCTTTGGGCTAAACATGTGCAAGCCCGTCTCCGTTGCTTAATTGGGTGGAATAGTGTACTGTCAGTTGTGTGTGCATGGTGTGTAACCCTTCACACGACACAATAAGCAACACAACTGACAGCTGTTTCCTCCCTCCCTCTGTTGCTTAATGTGTGGGCGGAAACCAGCCACAGTCTCCTAAAGCTTCTTGCCCTAGCTTCTCTCTCTGGAATGTGAGGATAAATTAGATGAGAACTACCAGGCTCCCTGCTCAACGTGAAGAGAGCATTGACCGTGCCATAATCCTATACCCATCTACTCAAGAGTAAACCCCATTGAGTTCAATAGGACTGACTTCCAGGTAAATGAGCAGAAGATTGCAGCTTGATGAAGCAGAACAGCCTTCCCCAACCTGGTGCCCTCCAATGCGTTGAACTACAACTCCCAGCACCTTGGCTGGGGGATACTGGGAGTTGTAGTCCCGCGCATCTGGAGGTGGCCAAGTTGGGGGAAGGCTGAACTAGAAGGTATCATAATAGAATTAAAAGATGCTTAAATAGGTGTCAGCCGTTGGAGAGGAGTTTTTATTACTTCTGCTTTTTGAAAGATACAGGCTTGATTTGCGCATATTTGAATGGTTGCAACCCACGGTTGCCTTGGTAACCATGGCGGCTACCACTCGGCCAAGATGGCCGGCGAGGACCGCGTGGGTGTCCGAAGGAGGAAAAAGCTAAAGGCGTGCCGCTCTACATCGCCCCCTCTATGGTCTGGGACTAGGTGCGCGTAAGGCTTATGCGAGACGTGTGCGATAGACAAGGACGGCTCATTTGAGACAGCCGACACAACGAAAACGAGGCTCGCAGGACGGACGGCGCACGCGCGTTGGGCAACCAATGGCCGCCTGCGGGGGGAGGAGGAGGAGGCAAAAGAACGCAGTTCTGTGCGCGTGCGCGCTGCGCAGGTATAGGTAGCCCGATGTGACGGCGCAGGATGTTTCCTAGCTGGTCCCCACCCCTCCCCGCTTTTGTGCACATGCGCACTGGAACGACATCCCGCCGAAGAGTCGCCCTGGCGAGCATGCGCGTTTCCGTGCCCCGCCCCTCGGCTGCCAACGCGCACGCTCCGAGAGGGCTCGGCTACGTCACCGGCCTCGGCGCAGGCGCACTAGGGCGTCGGAGGAAGCGGCTCCTCCTCCCCTTCCATTGCAGCCGCCTGGCTTTGGGTTGGGTTTCCTCGCAGTGCGCGTGCGGCGAAAGAGAGAGAGCGAGAGAGAGAGCGAGAGAGAGAGCGCGCGAGAAAGAGAGGGAGAGGAGGAGGAGGAGGAGGAGGAGGAGGGGGGGAAGGGCGAGAGGAGGCGATAAGTGCGCGTGCGCACTGCGGGCTGGGTTGCAGCAGCGGCGGCGGCGGCGCGGCGGCGGCGGCGGCGGCGGCGGCGGTTGAGCTCGCGGGCGGGTGAGTGAGTGAGTGAGGCTGTGCGCGCGCGTGTGCGCGGGCGGCCGGGCCCCGGAACGAGGCCGCGTGGCTTCCCCTCCCCCTTCCTCTCAGCCGCCGCGTCTCGCGGGAGCAGGGCCGCGCGCCCCACCCCCACGCTCGCCGTGAGGAGGGACGAGGGAGAGAGGCGGCGGCGGCGGCGGCGGCCTACGCTGAGGGGAGGCCCCTTCTCGGCTGACTCACCGGGGCACGGGGGGGGGGAGGAGGAGTATCACCGACCCCGGGGGGTGTCTGTGCGGCTGAGGCCTGGCTCAACCGGAGGGAGGGGGGTGTCCGCCGTGTGTGTGGTTTAGGGAGGGCGACATATGGGGAGGAGTGTTGATTACTAGAGGGGGGCAGGATACGTCGAGCATTTTCTCCCCCCCCCCCTTTTTACGAAATACATTATAACGGGGGTGGGCTACTGGCCCTTCTAGCGGGCTGCAATATGGAGGGGATGGGGGTGCAATAATGGAGAGGGGTGAGGGGCTGCCCGTTCCTGAGGCCTGCTTTTCTTATGGGTAAGGAGGGGGACTTGTAATTCTGGGGGGAGGGATTTCTGTGGAACCTATGCAAGGAAGGGATTGCAAACTCCCTTGATTTCGGGGGTGGGTGGGGGAGATTTCTGGGCTTGCGCCAGAAAAATGGGGGGGGGGGAAGGGACACGGAGGAGAGGGGCCTGTGGGTTGGAGGAGGCTTTTAAATGGGGCGGGGTAGAGGTTCCCGTTGAAAGAAAAGGCCAGTGCCTAGTGGGGTGGTAGTGTTGCCTTATGGTGCTACTGAGGTTTTAATTCAGGGAGGTTGTTTGGAAACACTTGTTTGGGGGGGGGGGTGAAGTATGGATCAGGGAAGCCTGTTTAGTTTTGGGAAAAGCTGGGGAGATTACTCTATGCCCTGGGGTGGGGGCTTGCTGTAGAGACTCTACTATATGGAAGGGCGGGTAGCTTTCACCAGTAGGGCAATGGAGGAGTCAGCAGTTTGTGGATAGGTGAGAGGAAAATGTGGGACCGAAGGGCAGGGTGGGGGTGTTAAGTTTGCCCAGAGCTGAACTGGAGGAGAAAGTAGGAAATGGGTGGGGTGGGGGGAGAGAGGCAGTTGGGGGTATACATCCCTCGAATTGCCACTCTGGGTGTGTGAAGGGTCAAAGACTGAGGGGTTGAGGGCTGTGTTCCTCCAGGGAAAATTATAGAGGTGTCTGGTTTAACTTACTAGTTTGCCTCTGGTGGATTTGGGACTCGTGGAGTGGCTAATGGATATTTAAATAGGGCTGGGTAGGGATGGAGCATAGACCCACCCCAGGAAAAGGCTGCACGCAGAAGCGGGGTTTAAGCGGGACTTTTTTGGGACAGGATTCGTGGGTTGCAAGACTGCACCAGGTTAGGATGAGACGGTGACTTAATTTAAGGGAGGGTATTTTGGGAGGGATTGAAGGTCTGGTTTGGAGGAATGGGACTGAGGCAGGAAGATGCATGTCCCAGTAGTGAGCAGTTTCACCCTGCTGTTAGCAGTGGTCAGGCTACTTGGGGTTAAAAAGGGTTATGGCAGCCTTCCCAAGCTGGCACCCTCCAGACGTTTTGGACTTCAATTCCCATTAGTCCTAGCTACTCATGCTGGGAGTTGGTCCAAAACATCTGGAGGGCACCAGGTTAGGGAAGGCTGATTTACGGTGAGGAGTTTGGGATGTGATTGAAGGCTGCGGCTTCCCTTTACGGAGAGAGGTGTGAGTAAAAGGAGAACGCCTAGTTCCCCTTTGTTTTAGGTTTTTGAACTGGGGAGTAGAGCACAGCAGGAATTGATGAGGAGGTGGAGAAGCCTTTGAGAGGGAAGTTTGGGGTTTTCCAGTATGGTTTAAAACGGCTCCAAAATGGATACCCAAAGGCGCATAAAAAGATTATTTAAGCCGTAAAGGTGTAACTAATGCATATTAACCACCTCTGGATGCCATGAACTGCTGTTTCATAGTTGCTGTTGCAGTAGTTCAAGTGTTAGATAGAATAGACAAAGTCCACCCCTTTCCACCGTATAAGACGTGGGTGTTCAATGTGGTCCAGATTGGTCCATGCACTTGTGTATATGTTGGTGGGGTGTCTCCACTCGGAAGGGAGCGGGATAATTTCCCTGAACACAGGCTGGTTTCAGCGTGACTTTGAGTAGAAAGCTTGCAAGAAACCAAACTCCTCCCTATAAGATAGACAGGGCTGTTTGGAACACAGGTGTGGTGAGTTTAACTTTCGTGGACAAGGAGATTAGCTCTGAATTGTACGTCCCCAGGTTGTTCCTTGCTCCCATGCAGAGAGGAACAAGGTGATTGCCGTCTGAGGGCTCCTTCCCCATTCGTGGCCGTATCCGTGGTTCCTTCCTGCCCTCCTCTCCTGTCTTGATGTAGAAAGATCCCACTCAACAATAGTCCTGCCTTTCCCCGCTATGCGTTGCCTCTGGTCCAGGGCGAGATGACAGAGGTGGATGACGGCGACAGAGGTGGGTGGCGGCGGCAGCTGGGCTTTCATTGCATAACAGAGACCCTGGGCTGGGCGTGAACCGGGGCTGGTGCTTGAATGATTAGCTGAGAGAGGCCGTTCCTAGAGCATGCCATGTTGCTGCTGAATCAGCGTGTTAGGATTGGGGGCCACGGGAGAAGAATTGCTAGGAATTCAGGGGTGGTGTTTGAGGATATAGAGAATGGGAACATTCAGGAACCAGGGGCTGCCCCACTTTCCTAGGGGATATTTTTCACGCAGCACCTAAGACGGTTCTGCAATGGGGAACTTTAGAAGCGGCTGTGGAGGCAGAGGCACCTGCCCCTCTGCACATAAATATGGGGTCCCTTCCTTCCATCCAAATATTGCTGCGTGTTCCCCCCCCCCCCCCCCCCCTTTCCTCAGCCACGTGGTTGAGGCTGGTTCTCTGCAGTGGCAGCTTAGCTGAATCATGCTTGGTGTTGGCAGGAGAAGAGGGAGTCTCCCTCCAAACATGTGGCACAGAGGCCGCTGCTTGCTTACAAAGTGGGTTAAAACTTCCTGCCTTGCTCTGCAGCTCCCTCCCCCTTTCCCACTACTCTTCAGCTGCAGACCGAATCGGAAGCACATGGTGGAGGTGCTCCAGGGTGGCGATATGGCCGCCGTTGCCGTCTGTCATTCCGCATGAGCTATTATGGCTAACAGTTGTTGTAATCAATTAGTGGAGTGTACTGCAGGTTAGAAGCTGCCTGAAGAGGAGGAGGCGGCAGCGGAGGAGGAGGCAGTGGCGGGGGCGGCAGTGTGCTGAGACTAAAACGAGTGCAGGCGAGGCTAAATGAACTGGCTTGGAGTGGCAGGCAGGGGCCATGTAGTAGCAAGCGGCTGAAGCGTCTCGTGTCTCCGCTTTGTCTTAACGCTAGGGTGAGCCTGGAGCACCTCCTCAGGAATCCGGTCTAGTTTTTCCAGCTCTGGTGTAAGATGGGAAGGGTTCCGGACAACTTGGAAGCCATGTGCTGCCTGCATGAGATGAGTGGAGGCCTGGCCTTTTTCAGTGATCTGCAGCCCACTGAGAGTGCAAGTCAGACCAGTTGAAAGAGAGTGTGTGTGTGCGCCTTATTCCTTACTTTCCAAGTACAGGTACTAAGCAGTTGTTTTCCTTTGCAAGGGTTTAACACGTGACATGGTTCTGATGGAGTGCTAATGGTGGCTACTGAGTTACACTGGGAGTAAATGCTCAAGACTTTTTATGCCTGGTGGAGGGTTGGGTGCTCGATAAATCTTATTACCAGCTTAAATGCTCAGAACTGGAGTTTTATCTGTTTTTAGGCAAGTTCCCAAATAGCAGGCTCCTTTCTCATCACAGTTCTTGGGGTATAAAGTCTCGTTATTTGCACCAGGTTTTGAAGATCTTCTTTTTATGTAGGATGAAAGCAGAAATGGGCTTGTTTTTATCAAGTTAAACCCCCTTCTTCTCCCCCTCCCCCACACACCTAAAGCACAATTGCCTTACAACCCAAGATTTTAAATTCCAGATTTTGGGACAAAATATGTTTAGAGGGAAATGCTGCTATAGTCAATGGGTGTCAAGTCACTTGCGCTTAAATACTTGAGACGTTCAAGTTCATTGCTTTAGATCCCTGCCTTTGCCACCGTCAATTGTTCACGGTGTAGTTTGCGCATTGAACACAAACCAGAGCACAGGGACACCCATGGAGCAGAGTGCATTGCTGAAATATCTGGCTGGTGTGTTTCCTGGCCTTTGGGGCTAGTGATTGCATAGGATGACAAGGTGAAAGTTTGGAGCCGGGCTAGCAAAGGGCTGCAGGGAAGGGGGATAATAACATCCACTGAGGTGACGGTGGTGTCCTTGGAGGATCCTGGGTTGTGGTGTGAATCATTGTGAGGCACTTAAACTATTTTGACCAGTGAGAATTCACTCAGTTGTGATCAGTACTGGGGTGGGGGTGGGGGGGCGGGGAATCAATTTTTCAGGGGCAGGTATTAGATTGCACAACATTGAAAATATTACAGATCAGTTTAGCTGCTGCCAGAACAGTTTCCTTCTCTTGGGTTGACATTTCCGGCAAATCTGTGGAGTACAAACGCCCTGTGTAGATCCAGAGTGCTGGATTTCTGGGCTCTCCTGATCTGTTGCCCAGACTTACTTGCCTTTCATGCTGAGGCATGTTGGGCGTGTGTATCTACCTAACGCTGCATGCAGGAATACTCTTCTCCCCCACCCTTACTTAAGCATGGGGCCACGCTTGCCTCTGGAGAGCGTCCGTGAGCTTACAGTGTTTAAAATATGGTTGAAGCTCTAATGAAATTAATTGGCTGTTGCAGTACGAGCCAGTTGAAGTACTTCACACAATGTATAATTAACCAATGGAATTCATTGCCATGGGGTATTTTCATGGCCACTGGCATAAACAACTCCTAAAAGTTCCGCTATGGAAGATGGTCTTCAAGTGCAAGCTGTCTTAACTCTTTCTTAGCTTCCTCCCTTCCTGCCTCTGAGGCTTCAGGCATGGTGGTGGTGTGCATTGTCTGCAGCCAGAGGGTATAGAAACTGGATTTTAGTTTTTTTAAAGAAAGATTAGGTTGTCGGGATGCCGTATACTGCAGCAGATGCCAAATTCTATACATGCACAGCATGACTGTGTGAAATGCAGGCCTCCTACATGTCTACTACTAATCAATGTTTGTCCTACTGCTGCCTTGTTCTGGACTAAAGATATGTTGGGGAAGTTGATGCAGTTCAGCAGCACCGATTCAGGCCTCCTGCCGAGGAAGTGCAAGCCAAAGAATGCTGAGCCATCTTTTCTCTCTTTCCCAGCAGTTTTCGTAACATCTGATCCACCATGGCTGATGACCTAGACTTTGAGACCGGCGATGCCGGGGCCTCCGCCACCTTCCCCATGCAGTGCTCCGCTCTCCGCAAGAACGGCTTTGTGGTGCTCAAAGGGCGTCCCTGCAAGATTGTGGAGATGTCCACCTCCAAGACCGGCAAACACGGTCATGCCAAAGTAAGTGTGCTCCATCCGTGAGAGGTAGCTCGATTGAGACAGGTTGCCGTGCTGAGATCCCCCCTGTGACAGCGGGAAATTGCATGTACAGTACTCCAGCAGAGGAAGCGTGTGTCTATAGGGCGTTCTTACCCGTATTGATCCTCCAGCGTACCTCAACCTGTGTGTTGTACCTTCTGGTGAAATCCACAATTACTCATGAGCACTCACTTATTCAGTTAGTTGGTTTGGAAAGTAGGTTTTTTTTTAACTTTTGCCTCCTGGGTACAAACCGGTGTTCTCTTTGCTGGTCCATACTGCCTTCTCTATGGGGAGAAATGAAGTCCCCTTGTGTGTGAGAAGACTACAGCCAACAGCCTGGTTATTTCAACTCAATGGCTGAGTTTCAGCTCCTCATCTGTCTCCACATCATGGCTCTTATCCTCTTACCGATGCAGTGACCGTAGAGGCCAAAATGGGCAGGATTCCACTAAGAAGTCATGTTCTCTTCTCCTAGAATGTACACTCCTTCCTGGCCGTAATCATTACTCTCTTATTTCTGATTCATAGAACTATTAGTTTTTATTTCTTTTAATGTTTTATCTATTTTGTGGTCCTGGTGTTTATATTTATTGTTGTTCCCCACCTTGATCCGGAGGGAGAGGTGGGTTATAAATAAATATATTATTATTATTATTATTAACTACAGCCAAAATGGCACCACCCACACTCAAGAAGGACGTATCAGTAGACTTTGGGTAACCCACAAGGTTTGCACCTTCTCTGTGGTGGCCCCCCAATTGTGGAATGATTTCCCCAATGAGGCCCGCCTGGCGCCAAAACTGTTATCTTTTCGGCGCCAGGTCAAAACTTTTCTCCCAGACGTTTTAACAGCTCAAGTTGAGGTTTTGATTGACATTGTGGCCAGGTTTGAAATGTTTTAAATGTCAGCTGTTTTATATTTATGGTTTTAAATTTTGTATATTGTCTTTTTAGTGTTCAGTCTTTTAATATTTGTAAACCGCCCAGAGAGCTTCAGCTATGGGTTGGTATATAAATGTAATTAATAATAACAATAATAATAATAATAATACAAATAATAATAATAAATATACTTAAAGGGAAAGAAAACATAAGGGAGGGCCTCCCCGCCCAAAGATACCCATAATTATTTATTGAATTTATTAAACACCTCTTAAATACATTTCTCTAGGCTATAATCATAATGCTATAAATAAGATTGTAATAAAAATCAATATTATAAAACTAATAAATTTGCCAACACACACAAAATACGATATTAGATATAGGAAGTAAAAACACATTCCAGGGACTAGGATAATAACACACTAAAATATGGTGTCCATATATATATGGATGGGGGTGGGGATACGGAGCCCCTGATAACTGGGTGGGAGGAACTTGAATGGACCGAGTGGAAAGGGAGAAGGGAGAAACAGCTATATAGATATAAAAATGGTAGAATAAACATGCTTTGTTTCCTTCTGCACATTGGGAAGCTAGTTTTAAAATCCTGCCAGAGTCAGAAGTGAGAGCTGTTTTTAGGCTTTGACGGGAGCCATGAGAACCCTGAGCAGGAGCCCTCCACAGTAGGAAAGGTTCTTGCTAATTTCCTTGCGCCGATGCAGTTTGCAATACGAAATGCCTCGATCTAAGGCTCACAATGGGAGGTTTCTTTAGGGCCTGTTCAGACAACACACTAATAGTTAGTGAGCGTATTTAAACTATGGTTATGTAGCCACCATGGTTAGGAATGGTTCACGCGACTTAAGTCATGGCTGACACGGCACGCTAAGCCATAATGTTTAGTTCAAAATGCTTAACTGTCGTGGCTTAGCATGTTGTTTGAACAGGGCCTTTGAGTCCTTTCTTGACCCCGTTCCTCATCTCTTATGGTGGTGGTCTTTCCCTCAGTCCGCTGCTGTCTCCCCCAGCCTGTGACATGCTCTGTACCTTTCAGCCACCTGACCGCCGGGGCATGCTGCCGTGTAGCTTCTTTGTCTCCTGGGTTCTCCTCCCAGCACATTACCTGTTCTGTCCTTCTGGGTCTGTGGAAGAGACTCTGCAAAAGGCCTTTGGCAGTTTTGCTCTCATAGCAGAAAACGGGCAAAGGGGGGGTTCCTCATGAACATTCTGAGCCCCCTCTCAGCCCTTCATCCAGTTGGTGTTGGAGGCTTCGCTACCAAATGCAGAAAGGCACCAAATGTTGGGAAAAAAGGGACGAGGCATCCAGATGCACAAAAAAAAAATGTATGGAGCCCCCATAAAATGCTTAAGTAAAGTGCATCAATGTGTTTTGAATTGAGTTCCTCTTTTGGGTGGCTCCTAGGCACAACCAAACAAAGGGTGTGAGTTTGGAGTCTGAGTTTCCCTAACTCTGAGGAAGAATTCCGCTTGGAACTCATTGGGCTCAGTAACGATTTCTGTGAAACTGGAAACCTTCTCCCTTTCCTACCAAAATCCAAAGCGTGGTCCGGTGCAGGTGTTCATTCTTTTAAACTTGTTCTGCAAAGCGGCTGTGTATGATAAGCAATGGGGGTCCCTGCCTTGCAGGGGAATAGAATTTTGTACCTTACTCCCTGCCCCTGCTGTCAATACAATCTGAAAAGAGTGTTGGTAGTGGCTTCTTGGAATTCACCTGGCCATGTCAATGCAAGCGTTGTATTGGTGTAACGAAATCTCATGACAAACCCATCGCTTAGCTAAATAGTGCTTAGAAGCTGCTTTACTGCCGTACAAAAGCTGGGCACAAGAATCTGGCCCTTCTCCAACGCTGTCTACCTTGGAGGCCCCTTCTTCCCCGTGACTTATTCTCAGAACAGCCATGGGACCCTCTTTACTCTGCCACAGTTCTATCATCCAGGTGTACAGATAGCTTTTGGTGGCTGGCTGATGGCCCTGGAGACTCACCGGACAGCACTTGGGCACTTCAGGCCACAGGGCCTGTTTCTGTGGGCTGGCTTGTGAATTGCAGGGCTGATTAGGGCGTTGTGTTATTCCGTTAAACCACGAAATGTAACCTTTGAATTGGATAACCAGAGAACTGGCAGGCAGTTGAGAAGAAAAGGCGCAATGTGAGTGTCGGCATCCTTTATTTTAAGCGAGCTGGGTATTGTGGAAAGGCATTCAAAGCCTAGAAGGTAGTAGAGGGAAGAGGAAGCTGAGAATGAGCGTAGGGACCTGGCCACTTGGCAGGGAGACAAGAGTGCAAGGCACAAAACGCCAGGCCAGAGGTGGCAGATAAGGTGGCGCTGGGGCCCAAAGGTCTGGCTATGGGGAGCTAAAGCAAGTTGGGCTCAGGGATGAAGGAAGGCGTGTCCCTCCATTCCACGCTTGTCCATGAACGTGAAGTCCTGAGGGGGGCGGTGGAAGTCTGCCCACTACACAGTCCTCCGGAATGTGCCTCTTCCTCCTCCCTTCCCGTGCAGGAGCACGCACTACTGCCTTTGGCGCACATGTTTAGATGCACATGGGGTAATAGTTAATGTCTTCTCTCCTCTCTCCCCCCCCCCCCCCCCATCTTAGGTGCATCTTGTTGGCATAGACATCTTCACTGGAAAAAAATATGAAGACATCTGCCCTTCTACCCACAATATGGATGTGCCCAACATTAAGAGAAATGACTTCCAGGTAGGTGGGTGGACTCGGTGGCTCTGGCTTTTCTCAGATAAAGTGGCATCCAGAGGCAGGGCTGCAATTTAGCTGGCCAGGCCATCTAAGTTGTGTGGGGAAATACTTACTTTGGCTTGTGTGCAACAGCGACCATGGTTTATGCGGCTTCGAAAGAGGTTAGAGGACTAGCAGCAGTCCTGCTGTGACTCTTCACAGCAGGATGCCAAGGACGGCGGTTGGCAAACCAGACAGGGTGGTATCCTTCGAGCGGCATCTTTTTAGCTGCTCTCTTTCTCCACCTGCATCTGTCCCGGTCTACTCCACAGTGTTTGTATGGGCTTCATTTTTTGTGCTGGATGCAGCCCAACGAATGCAAGGTAGTGACTTGGAGCAGATTATAAAGAAGTCAGTCTGTAAACACCTTGAAAAGAATGCAGTGATGACTAGAAGCCAGCATGGATTTGTCAAGAACAAATCCTGTCATACTAATCTGATCTCATGTTTTGATCGGGTAACCTCCCTTGTGGACTGTGGGAATGCTGTGGACATAATATATCTTGACTTCAGCAAAACTTTTGACAAAGTGCCCCATGACATTCTGATTCCACTCGTGAAAAGTGGGGTAGATGGAACAACTATTAGGTGGATCCACAGTTGGCTACAGAATCGGACTCAAAGAGTGCTTATCAATGGTACCTTTTCACACTGGGGGGAGGTAACGAGCGGGGTACCACAGGGCCCAGTCCTGGGCCCAGTGCTCTTCAACATTTTTATTAATGGTTTGGACAAGGAGGTGCAGGGAATACTTATCAAATTTGCAGATGACACAAAATTGGGTGGGATTGCTAATACCCTGGAAGACAGAAACAAACTCCAAAGTGATCTTGATAGACTGGAGCGTTGGGCTGAAAACAACAGAATGACATTTAATAGGGATAAATGCCAAGTTCTACACCTAGGAAAAAGAAACCAAATGCACAGTTACAAGATGGGGGATACTTGGCTCGGCAATACTACAAGCAAGAAGGATCTTGGAATTGTTGTAGATCACAAGCTGAAAATGAGCCAACAGTGTGATGTGGCTGCAAAAAGAGCAAATGCTATTTTGGGCTGCATTAATAGAAGTATAGCTTCCAAATCATGTGAGGTACTGGCTCCTCTCTATTCGGCACTGGTTAGGCCCCATCTTGAGCATTGCATCCAGTTCTGGGCACCACACTTCAAGAAGGATGCAGACAAGCTGGAGGGGGTTCAGAGGAGGGCAACGAGCATGATCAAGGGACTGGAAACAAAGCCCCATGAGGAGAGACTGAAAGAACTGGGCGTGTTTAGCCTGGAGAAGAGAAGATTGAGGGGAGACATGATAGCAGTCTTCAAATACTTGAAAGGTCACACGGGAGGGCCAGGATCTCTTCTCGATCAACCCAGAGTGCAGGACACGGAATAATGGGCTGTAGTTACAGGAAGCCAGATTCCAGCTAGACATCAGGAAAAACTTCCTGACTGTTAGAGCAGTACAACAATGGAACCAATTATCTTTGGGGATCATGGGCTCTCCCACGCTAAAGGCATTCACGAGGCAGCTGGACAACCATCTGTCAGGGATGCTTTAAGGTGGATTCCTGCATTGAGCAAGGGGTTGGACCTGATGGCCTTAGAGGCCCCTTACAACTCTACTGTTCTGTGATTCTATGAGTAGCAGCTCTTTTGTGTCAAATCTACTGCTGTTAGAAACTTGGGGTAGCTTGAAAAAGCGTAGCAGTCAAAGGAGTAGCTGCTATGTCCTTCTCTGCCTCTGGACAGAGCAAAGAGAGAAAGTACCTTGTGTGAACTATACCGAAGTGTTACTTCATTTGTCCTTTGAAACAAGTGTTGATGTAGCCCAAGTTGGAAACAATTGCAGGGGCTTCTAGAAGCGTATTTTAGAAGTCAGTCTGCTCTGCAGAATTCCGGACTGACACAAGGCGCTCAGTATCCATCAGGTGGGGAGTCAGACAGCTGGAGTGCTTCACGATCATGGTTCTCCTCTCTCTCCCCCCCCCCCAATGTTTTTTCCAGCTTATTGGGATCCAGGATGGGTACCTTTCCCTGCTTCAGGACAGCGGGGAAGTCCGGGAGGACCTACGCCTCCCTGAGGGAGACCTGGGCAAGGAGATTGAACAGAAATATGACTGTGGCGAAGAAATTCTGGTAGGAGGCCTCTTCTGTGGCTGGCCCTTAGCCCTGGGAGGAGAAGCTTGTTTGCACTTCTGCATCTCTCTCAAATTACATATCGAAGGTGGCTAACGATCATTACAGAGCAAATTAAAAACAAGTAAAAAAATTAGCACAAGTACAAATACCACATGGCAAGACCAGCCAACGTCCATTTCCATGTGCCCCCAAAGTCGGCTGTGCCGTTGTCATCTGGTGCAAAACGGGCCACGGTGAACCTCCTGAGGAGGGCCTCCAAAATCCGCAGTGCCGCAACTGAGAAGGGCTGCTGTAATGTGGAGGTGGTGTGGGGGTATGGATCCAGGTGTCTGTCTGAGCACATACGGGCGAAGGCAATTCTGAAAGAATGCTGCCCCCCCCCCCCCCGGACCTTTGAAGGGATTCAGAGACGGGGCCTGAGCCTCCGAATTGAAAGCTTGGCGGCTCCTGACCTTTGCCGATTTTCTCCTCAGATCACCGTACTGTCCGCAATGACTGAGGAAGCTGCTGTTGCTATCAAGGCCATGGCTAAATAAAGGAACCGCAGGTGAGTCCAGCAGACCCTGGAGCAAGATGGGCCGGTGGGAGATGCGTCCCCTCAAGCGTGAGATCGAGGAAAGTGAGCACGGCTTGAGGGAGCTGTGTGAGGTGGGACAGGCCGACCGGGTGCCTTCGAAGCAGAGCTGCCTCGTAACCACCCGCCCTCTCCTACTTTTTTTAGGGCAGCAGCAAGCAGCAGCAACAACTCCAACTTGTTATGAACCAGAGAGGATCGCAAACCGCAGACTGTCAGATTTGGCTCCAAACCACCCAAATCTTTTTTTTTTCCTTTCTCTTCCCCTTTCCTTTAAAAAAAGCAAAATCTTCCCACCCCGCCCTTTTGAATTAAACAAAAGAAAAGAAACTTTTTATTTTGTGGTCTTTTTAAAGAAAGAAAAAAGCTGGATGCTGATGTATTCCTTTTTTTTAATTATTATTATTATTTCCTTGTTTGGCCCCTCCCCCCTGGCTCTCCAGTTCCCTCCCTCTCTCGGGTGCTAGTAACACTACAGCTGTTTTCTGGCAGGAGAAGTTGAGAATTTGCACTTAAAAGGAAAAATATTTAAACCGCTAAGAGGAGGAGGAAGAGGGAAAGCATTGCAAAAGACTCGGGGGATTTTTTTTTAAGTTTTAATGCTTCTATTAAGAGGTGGCAGGTGTGTGTTGGGGGGGGGGACTGCTCTTTTTCAGGAACAACAAACGGAGCGAAAATACTGTTGCACGCCGAGAAGTCGCGCTCTTGGCCCTTTCAAATGTGTTCGTTCTTGTGAGCGTTGTGTTGAGGGTTGGCGGGAGGGGAGGCGTGGCTTCCCCCCCACTGTTGGATGCTTCCTCCCTCCCCCTCCCCCCCCCCCCATTGGTGGTTGCAGCAATTTGGGCAATTCTATTAGACGGCATCCTTTCTTGCGCTTGGAGGTTACCCATTAAATGTGTTTCTTTTTGGGATCACTGCTCTGGTTGCTGAGCTTGCTTTAAAAAAAACCCTTCTTAATCCCTTCTAGAACACATGAGCGCCCCCCCACCCCAGAAAAATCTGGAAGTGTGTGCAGGGAAAGGTCCCTGCCAGGCGTAGAGCAGAGCATACGCTTCAACCTGGGAGCAAAATCACTCATGGCTGCCTGGTAACACCACTTTGCCCTCATGCCATCTGGGCTCTGGTCCCTGTCAATCATGTTCGATTTCCTTCCTTCCTTCCTCCCCCCCCCCCCCCCCCAGTGCTATAGCTGCCTCTGAGCCCCTCACCCTTGGAGCTAGCAACTCTAGCACGTCTCCCATCCCCAATCCCTTCATACTGGGTAACTGTATCCCCACCCAAGAGCTGTTCAAGGTAGGGATCTTCTGGGGTAACAAACTAAAGCACCCCAACTGTTTCCTTGGTTCATATTTACTCTCCTCTGCTGTTCACAGGTCAGCGCTGTGGCCTCCCCTCTCCTCCCCTCCCCTGTTAATCCAACACATTTGTTTAATCAACCTCAATAAAAAACAAGTTTAATATGAAAACCCGACTCTGGTTTGTATCATTTATAAGGGGGGAGCAGGGAATGCCTGAGTAAGTTAACTGCAAAGTTATGTTTCAGACTCTGGGGTAATGAAGTGGCTTCTTCACTGTGCGGGCAGAAGGGGGCTTATGTCAGGTGTGGGCTACATGCAGGTGCCGTCAGTGGCTGTTCAACCTGTAGTGCCTTTCAGCACAGGAAGCTTATTTCAAGTTGAGATAAGAGTTGAATTATTATGAGAGACTGAAAGAACTGGGTCTGTTTAGCCTGGAGAAGACTGAGGGGAGACATAATAGCACTCCTCAAATACTTGAAAGGTTGTCAGGCAGAGGAGGGCCAGGATCTCTTCTCGATCATCCCAGAGTGCAGGACACGGAATAAGGGGCTCAAGTTACAGGAAACAGATCCCTGCTAGAGATCAGGAAAAACGTCCTGACTGTTAGAGCAGTACGACAATGGAACCAATGACCTAGGGAGGTGGTGGGCTCTCCCACCCTAGAGGCCTTTAAGAGGCAGCTAGTCAGCCATCTGTCAGGGATGCTTTAAGGTGGATTCCTGCATTGAGCAGGGGGTTGGACTTGATGGCCTTGGAGGCCCCTTCCAACTCTACTATTCTATGATTCTATGTGTTCTGCTAAAAGGATAATGAACAAAATTACGCTTTTCCTGCGTTATCTAGTGCACTGTAAATCCATAAGTGTTTTCGTAAGAAAGCGGAGGTTTCATGGAGTTCTTTGAAATACATCTTTTTGAATGGAGCTTTGAAATGCGTAACTCTTCCTGAAGCCGCAAAAGTGCCTGTTTCGGACCTGGCGAAGAACCAGTTTCAAATCTTTCCACACAAGCCTGCTGTTCATAAGGAAAACTCAGCTGGGGCTGGGGTGATATAGTTGAGGTGCAGGGTTGCTCTCTAGCAGAGTTCATGATATATTTTAATCAAAAGCACAAAGGTAATAAATTACCAGTTATCACAAACTGAGTAGCAGGTCCTCATGGCCAACTTTACTGCCAACTGCCCAACTTCTTTGCTGCGTTTTCTTTAAATGACAAAAGTTCTCAGGCCCAAGTGCTCTAGGGCTTCATTGAACCCCCCCCCCCAACCCCCCCCCCCCCCCTTGTATCTGGGCAGCACAAGGCCCCAACCAAGGCTGTTCTAAAATAGGATCAGGAATGAAACTGTTCCTTTAACACACAATGTGAGTTTTAGGGGAGCATCCATGCACTGTGATCCTATCAAAAGTTTTATTGCCACCAGAGATTTTTTTATAGTACCGCTATTAAATCAATTTACAGGCGGCGCTACCTGCAGTTGAATACTAGCTGTTTCAGGTTGACCTGTTCCAATTGTCTATTTGCTTGAACTATGCTAGGGCAGGCAGAGGGAGGGAAAAGTTGTCAACATGAAAGAACTTTGAACCCTTTGCTCCAAAGTAGGGTCCAACTCAGCAAACATTTAAGCCAATTTCTCTTCCCCCATCATTGGATGAAAGGCTGATTGCCTCCCTGTGCATTTTCTACAGGTAGATGTTTTTAGTCCCGTCCTCCTGTCCCCCACCGCCCCTACCTTCGCAGGAGCCAAAACATGAATGCTATGTGCAGATGCCAGCTCATTTTGCGTAAACTTAATGTACAGCGCAGAAACAGACGCCTTGCCCTTCCCTCCTGCAGCCGGACCTGCAAGGCTCCCTTCGGCTCAATTCTGGCTTCTATCATGCCGCCAAGTTTCTGGGAGGGGAAACACACCCACACAATGCTAACCCTACTCAAAATGAATGACGCAAAGTATATTTGGAGTGCAATCTCTGCTTCCACAAAACTCATAGTATTTCAGCAAGGAACAGGGGAGGGAGGAATAAAGCTGTGCAGCCATCGAGTACAGTTTTTGTCTTCGTTCACGCTGGGAATGGGGCGGGGTGGGGTTGGCTGAAGCAAACAGTGGGGCAGAGCGCTGGTGCTCACTTGTGGTAGAAACGCTGCCCCTGCGGATGCTGAATGAAGGGGTGCCGAGGTGCAGGCTGGGGAGAAGCCTGGAAACCGGACTGCAAGAGATAAATGGTTGAAAGGAAGGAACGTCATGAATTCCACTTTTTTATGGCAAGGGGGATCTTGTTGCTTTGCATGGCAGGCCCAACCAAGGGAGATACACCGCACGTCTCTGCATGGAATCCTAGTAGCCTCTTGGGCACAAGGCAATGTGCTAGCTCTGACCTATATAAAGCTCTCCCTGTGCAAGAAGTCGCCTCCTCCGAGTCTGACCAAGTGTGCCTTCATGACTTTGTCATCTGTGCGCTAAATCCAGCCGAGCAGGAATTCTTGGTGTCTGCCTGTGGAACTCCTGTCCCCTGGAGTGTGGCCAAAATGACCAGCGCTGGAAGCTGTTCTCCCCCCACCCCCCATGTCGGTTTTAATGGATGCCGTTCAAGCCGGTGGAGGATGGGGGACACGGCAGGCTTCGTTTTATTGGAAGCCCTCCAGCCCTTTTCAGCAGGCTCCTATGACTTGTCTTTTCTGGAGGCATACACAGGTGAGGCTTGTTAAAAGGGGGTGATCCGTCCCCCCCACCTCCAGTGTCTCTTTTTATACCAGAAGCACACCTATGATTCTAACTTTAAATTTTTGGTGTATTGTTTTCATTCCAGTGTCTTTGTTTACTGCTTTTAACAGACAAAATAAAGAGGAAAAAGCTGAACTCGCAACGCAAGGAGTCGGAATCAGAAACAAGAATTCGTTTTCCTCTCTCGCACTCAGTGGTAAATGTCTAAAGACAGGTGTGAAGGCTCAATTTCTTTTGAGTTCAATGACCTTTGCTGAAACCTCAGATTGCGAAGAGGCTGGCTGTAGCTGCTCACTAGTGAGGAAAGTCACTCTGCACATGCTCAGAGGAACTACCGTCACATGGTTCAGATTGCGCCCTATTCTTATCGACCCCGGGAGAGGCTTACCGTGTGGGGCTGTTGTGGGGCTGTTCCGTGGGAGAAGCTGCCTGGGGAAGCTGGCCGTGCTGGGTGGGTGTAGGCCAAACTGGGCTGTAGTGGAGGGAAGGAGACAGAGAGATGAACTCCCCCCACACCAAACTCAACAAGCAGGAGATTGCAGGACAGAAGGTGGCCGGCCACTCAACAGCCACCTGAGCAACTGTGTGCGTGGCTTCCTTGCTGCAGTAATAGGAGCAAATCTAAAGCAGGCTCGTGTCCCATTCAGAACAGGGCAGCAACTAAAAAGTGGAGAAGGCACAACCGCAGTGCTGCCTGGGCAAAGGGACAGAGGAGTCAGGAAGGGAGAAAAGCAGGCTGGCGGCTAGAGCCTTTGAACCTGCTGGACATCAAGAAAAACTTCCTGACTGTTAGAGCGGTATGACAATGGAACCAACGACCTAGGGAGGTGGTGGGCTCTCCCACCCTAGAGGCCTTCAAGAGGCAGCTGGACAGCCCTCTGTCAGGGATGCTTTAAGGTGGATTCCTGCATTGAGCAGGGGGTTGGACTGGATGGCCTTATGGGACCCTTCCAACTCTATGATTCTATGAACCCTGACCTTACCTTGGCCGTGGTCTGCATCTGCACAGGCATCTGGGGAGCTTGCAGAAGCCCTTGATTGGGATGCAGAGCTTGCGGGTGCATCGGACGGAGGGTCGACTAGGGAGGCAAAGGACAGGAGAGGAGAGGGGTCAGTCCACATCTGGCTACTTCTGGGTTGAGTCCTGGCTGCCGAAAATGCTTCCAAACTCAAAGCAAGTCCCTGTGACAGCCTTCCCCAACATGGTGCCCCCCTGATGTGCTAGACTACAAGGCCCAGCCTTCCCAGCCAGCATGGCCAACAGGCAGCCCTACATAGTAGAAACGGTCAATTATGTTTCCCAAGCGGGAGCACCCAAAGATGCCGTGCGGAGCGGTCCCCAGCGCCCGTCTTCCCGTGAGAACCTAACCCACACAAGCCGCTCACCTGCAGAGGCTGTGCTCCATGCTTCCCCCACCGTCAGAAGAGTGGCGGGTAGTTACCTAAGATGGGGCTTTTTCAGTGGCAGCACCGGGACCATAGAGCTCCTTTCCTAGAGAAACTGCTGCGTTCCAGGAGGCTTTGGGGAGGCCCACCAAATAGCATGTGCATCAGCTACAAGATCTGATTGGTTGATTGCATTTCTATACCACCCAATAGCCGAAGCTCTCCAAGCGGTTCACAAAAATCAAAAACGTCAGTTACGACTTTGAGAGCTACTCGCTGCTTGGGTTTTGGAGTCGATTGGTTCTCTATCAGCTGCTTAGTTTGTAGTTCAGTTATTAAGGATACTGGGTTTGTTTTTAAAATCGTGCTGTAAGAAGCCGCCTTGTGAGCCTCGTGGGTCAAAAGGCAGGGTATAAATATGGCAAATGCTCCAGATGCAAACTCACCGAATCAGTAAATCCCGACTGCTGGTTAGCGTGCTCTAGCTGTTTTTGTAGAGGGATGGTGGTGCTTGGAGGGATGAAACCTAGGCAGACGGAAGAGAGGGTCAAAGGGAAGAATATAAACCAGGGCGGGAGAAGGATGGCCATGATTTTCACTTTCTTGTTTTAGACAATGTCTGGTCGTGGCCAAATCCAGCTCTCCTGCGACTGCAGACCAGCCCTGCTCTGTAATCTCAGGCCTGCCTTCGCGTGGGTCAATTCTGCTATACCGGCTCATGGGAGTTGCAGCCCAACAGAACTGGAGGGCAACAGGTTGGGAAAGGCTGGTCTAGAGCCGTTGGCCACGATTGCTAAATGTTCCTCCATGTTCAGCGGCAGTCCTCTCCTGAACGCCACTTGTGGGCAAGCAGCGGAGGAGCGCTTATCCCTTCGTGGTCCGCCTGGCCACGGCTGGACAAAGGATGCTGAGCTAATGCGGACCTTTGCCCTGATCCGACAGGCTCTTCCCTGATGGTTGACAAGAGCTTCAAAACATTTTCAGGCTTTTGGCTCTAACGCTGAGAGTTTCATTCCCGACGAAAGCTGGGAAAATCCTAGCATGCTCAACGCCGCGAGAGATGCCCGGTTCGGTGCTTATGGAAGACGACATCCGGGCCGCCCTAACCGGTGCTCGTGAGCACCAGCATTGCCAGCGACGTCCCCACATTGGCTTACCTGGCTGGGCAGTGGGGAAGTGGCCGTGAATAGTGTAACTGGGTTGTTGCTGAGACAGGTACTGCATGGTGGGGAAAGCAGAAGGACCTGGAAGGGAAAAGGGGCAAGATGCAGCTCGTTCTTTCTTTCTCTCTCTCTCTCTCTCTTCCTCCCTCCCTCCCTCCCGCTCCTCCAGGCAGGGGGTTTCGCCTGGTCACCCGGCCTCGCTGACGCAACCCCCCACTCTCTCGCCCTGCAGCACGACCCTGGCCGCCATCCTCACCTCGGATCGACTGGCTGCTGGCGTAGCTGACGGGGACCGTGTGCTGGCTTTGGCCCACCGCGTAGGGGCTGTGTCCAGACTGGCTGCCTTGGTATTGCCCATGCTCAGGGGTGCTGGCAGGGAAGGCCTGCTGTGCGGCGAAGTGACGGGTCTGTCAGACAGAAACAACAACAACGCGCCGGTCGTAACTGTGCGGACCTGAATGCGCTCTGCACATTGCACTCCTTGAAGAAACCGGTTTGCCTTTCAATTGTTCCCCCCACCCCTCAGAAACGGACGGCTACCCTCTCAAAGGCAGGGCTTCCCTGTCGGCCATTTTTGAAGTGGAAGCCATCTTGAGTGGGAATCTGACTGAACGTTCCGGGAGAAGAACGTTGCCACCCTTGCAGAGGAGGCCAGGCTGCTGGAGGTTTGAGAAAAGAAGGCTTTAAGACAACCAGTTTTTAGAGAAACGTGTGTGTGTGTGTGTGTGTGTGTGTGTGTGTTTGGGCCTGTGGAAATGCATTCTTGAATCCTTTCCAAGTCTGTGGCACAGCAGCCATTGCCACTGAAGTAAAAACCAGGAAGAAGAAATTATTTATTATTATTATTATTATTATTATTATTATTATTAATTATTATTATTTACATACCGCCCCATAGCTGAAGCTCTCTGGGTGGTTTACAAAGATTAAAAACACTGAACATTTAATAACCAATATACAAAATTTAAACCCATAAAAAGCATAAAAACAAACTGCACAGCAACTATCCAGGGGTCAGTTAAAAGACTAAGCATATGCCGCTAAGTGCCTGGGAGAAGAGTCTTTACCTGGCGCTGAAATGATAACAATGTTGGCGCCAGGCAAGCCTCGTCGGGGAGATTGTTTCATACTTGGGGGGCCACCACTGAAAAGGCCCTCTCCCTCGTTGCCATCCTCCAAATTTCCCTCGAAGTAGGCACTCAGAGGAGGACCTTAGATGTTGAGCATAGTGCGTGGGTAGGTTCATGTCGGGAGGTGTTCCATCAGGTATTGTGGTCCCGAGCCACAAATGGATCAGGCTGTCATAACATCTTTTTGGGTTAGCGTCATTAGTCAGATCAGCTCATGAGCTACCACAGCCTTCCCACACCTGGTGCCCTCTAGACGTGTCAGACTACAACCCCCAGCATGCCCCAGCCTGTCATATGTAGAGGGCACCAGATTTCGGAAGGCTGCATTAGATTATGCTGACAGACATACCCAGGGAGTTTTGCGGCACTGTAGGCATTTGAACCCATCTCTGACTTCCAAACTCAGCCTTCGAGCCATTGTGCCGCTCGCGCCCAAATGTTGTAAGTGTTGGAGGTTATTGCTCACTTAGCTTCCATCCCTGAGGGTGGGGAGGGGAGGCTGTGGTTTCTAAACGTTTATAAGGGTTCTGAGTTCTGAGCTCAGAAAATTTTAAACAGTCTTACATGGTTATCTGTTCGTAGATATCTGGGTTTACAGTTGTGTGTTATCCTGAGCTTTGCCAGTAAAATGGGCTAAAAGTCTAAATAAAAACCTAAATTAAATAAAATACCTGGGCTTCAGTTGCTTTAAAAATAATAAATATATATTATTGTCCTCATAATCTTCATTTAAAATAAACGTTTTGATCATGTCCTTCCTATCTTTTCCATCCCACATGGGGGGGGTACTTACTGTGATCACTGGAGGGCCAAACATCTGCTTCGCTCGATCGGCTGAGATCAGGGTACCAGCCCTGTTGTGCCCCCCAGGACTCCCTGTGGAGAAAAGGTGGGGGAATCGTTTTGAAATCAATCACCCCACAAACTGCTTGGTTGGTGAAGGGGAGAAAAAAGCTCAGTTCGGACAACACGTGAGTCAACGCAGTGCAAAAACTCCACTCAACGTTTGAGTTCTTAGGGGGTCCCTCCGCCATCGCTGCGAAAAAAACCAATCCTGGCGGCTCTCCTAGAGAGGCACTCATTCCTTTTGCCGCTTTTGCCAGGGAACTCTATAGCTAGTGGGAAAAGTCAACGGAAACCCCCACGGAGCCCAACATGCAACACAATGGTTGTGCAGGAACTCTCTTCTGCACAGCGTGGAGTGTTCCCCCCCCCCAAAAAAAGTCCCACCGTCGCATGGAGTTTTCCCTCCAGACAACACATTTCTCAACGGTGGTGTAAAAACTCCACCATGGAGTTCTAAAACCACCGTTGAGAAACGTGTTGTCCGAACTGAGCCAACGCCTCTCCGAAGAGGTTAAAGACGTGCGGCTTTTCTTCCCTTCCCTCTGCCTGCACCCCCTCCAGCAATCCTAAACGGGGAAGGATCCCAGCTCAGAGATGCAGCTCCTGCTTGAGACGCAGAAGAAGGTTGAAGCGCCACCATCTCCAATTAAAAGGTTGTCACAGGAGTAGGCCTGGGAAAGGACTCTGGCCACGAGCTTGGACAGTGGACAAGAGCGGACTCGAGGGTCCAGGGCTCTGGCTCCGTATAAGGCAGCTTCTTATGGAAGAATGAGACTCTCCTTCTAATAGCATTGAAGGGTTGCTCCTTAACAACGATGGCGTTCTCCAGTTCTGCCGCAGACAAAACAAATGGGCTTAAACTGCAAGGCCAAAGATTGGAAAAAACTTCCTAGCCACAAGAGCAGTAGAGCCCTGAAACAGATCTCCTAAACTAGGGTGGCGGACCCGGATGGAGTTCTCATTACTAGAGGTCTCCAGAAACTGACTGGTTAAACATTTAGTTAAATGGACGTGTGCGACAAGACACTGACCCTGTTCAGACAACACACTAAGCCATGGAGGTTAAGCCTTTTGAGCTCAACATAACATGCTCACTAATCAGTGGCCTAACCATGGCTTAGCGTGTTGTCTGAACAGGCCCATCTAAAGATCTATTCTGGACTTCTAGTCAAGACGGTGCACCTGTGAAGTTAAGAAAGTTCCCCCACCCTCTCCTACTTTCTCTCTGCCACAACCACCAGAACTAGATCAACACCCTCGCTGATCTAGTTCACACACGTAACAGCAGCCCATAGTTTAATTAAGCTATGGCTTGTTCCCTTACTTAGATTTAACCCATGATTTGGCTGCCAGATGAGCAAGCAAACCGCAGGTTGTTTTTTCAGTTCCTGGATTGTTTGGTTCCTGTTTCCTTCGCCCACTCCCTCCTTGTATTCCACATGCCTTTGCAGCACTTCAGAACTGGCATGTAGAGCAGCTGGTTGTTCTGACCACTCTTGCCCGCTGCCTCTGTAGCCTGGCAAAACAACCCATGAACAACCCACAGTTCTGGGTTCGCATGTAGGGACAACATATGGTTTAAGCAACCCAGAGCTCACAAACTAACAACAAATCCTGGGTTTTCTTCATGGGCTGATTGTGGTTCAAGATTCACATATAATGACTACCCACAATCTAACAGCCCATAATAACAGAAACCATGGTTTAGAGTTACATGTGAACCCAGCCATTCTCTTTTCTCGATTCGAGGGAAGAAAAAAAATGTGTGTGCAAGCACTGGAGTTTCCACAAAGGATTCTACTCGGCACAAGGAAAGCCATCATCCCAGGATAGTGTCCTCCACCATTTGAAAGGTACTTTCAGCTCTTGTCCAATTTACCATGTAGATCTCAGTTCGGCCATGATTGGACTCTTATTAACCCGAAATCCACTGCTGAAAAGACCCACCTTGCATGTTGAGGATGTGGGTCCCTGCATGCACAGCCTGTTGGTAAGCCGCTGCCGCCAGAGTTGTCATGTCACTACAGGAATGAGCGAGGAAAGAATGTGTGTGCCACAGAACTCACCAGCTGGAGCAGCCAAGAACCTACCCATCTAGTGTGGACATCAGGCCCCTTTCCCTGCCTTGAAGTTCACCATGCTGGAATCATGTCGCAAGATAGTACAGGGCAAAGAATCTGCGAATATACGCATGCGCACACGCACACACACAGAACATTAAAAGTCCCATCCATGTTAACCTTTCCAAGCAGGAAGGGTGCAGCGGCCATCTGGCATGGTTAGCTGCCCTTTTCTGTACGTTCTACAGTTCTATGATACCCTGTTTTTATTTGGAATACAATTGGGCTCAGTAGTCTCGGGTCCAGGTTATCTGAAAGGCCGCATTCTCCTTTACGGGCTTGCCCGTGTATTGAGAACTTCAGGGCAAGCCCTTCTTTTGGTCCCACCACCATCACAGGCATGCCTGATGGGAAAGCGGGAGAAGGCCTTCTTGGTGGCTGCTCCAGTGCTTTGGAACTCCCTTCCCAGGGAAGCCAGACTGGCTCCCTCCTTGATGTGTTTCCGGAGGCACGCAAAACCTTTTCTTATTCCGGCAGGCCTTTGGAGAATAATGTGGACCCCCATCTATGTTTTAAGACTTTTAATTTTAGTATGAAGCTTAAATGTTGAAACATTTTAATACTGAAACCTATTTAATTTATTTTTAACTTTTGTATATCTCTTATTTATAGCTTTTAACTCTGTATGTTTTAATTTCGTAATGCCACCCTGAGGCCCAGCATTGGGCAAAAGACAGGATATAAATAAAAATGATAATAATAATAATAATAATAATAATAATAATAATCTTAAGTGTGGGTGGTGAACCAACCTGGCATTAGGATACTTGTTCTGGTTCATTAAATTTGCCTGACCCATACGCTTTAGGGAAAGGGCCATAGGTCAATAGTAGAGCACCTCCCTTGCATGCAGAAGGTACCAGGTTCACATTCCAGCATCTCCAGTTAAAGGATCAGATAATGGTTGATTTGGGGGGGCGGAACCAAAAGGATATCACAGAGCAGGAAAAGGCAACCCAGACAATCAAGGGGGCCGGAGCAACTCCCCAACAAGGAAAGGATACAACATCTGGGATTGTTTACGTAAAAGCCAAGTGAGGGGAGACATGACAGAGGTGTACAGAATCATGCATGGTGTGGTGTGGTCTCTCCAATAATACAAGGACCCGATGTGGTCATCTCATGAAGTTGAATGGTGGGAAATTAAAGCAATCAAAGGGAAGGACTCCTTCACACAGCGCAGAGTTCACCTATGGAATTCACTGCCCCATGAGATAGAGCGACGGCCAACAAACTGATTGGCTTCAGAAGAGATTAGAGAAATCCATGGAGGCTGCCAATGGCTACTAGTCCTGATGGCTGTATTTATTTATTTACAATATTTATATACCTCTCCATATCTAAAATAGATTCCGGAGCGGTGAACATAGGAATAAAACAGTAAAAAGATGTATATTAATTTTTTAAAAAAAGATTAAAACAGCAGAATAAAATTGATTGATTTTAAAGGAAGTAACAATAAAAAAAAAGATGGCTGGTGAGCTGAGGAATGCTTCCTTGAAAAGAGTTGTTTGTAGGACGTGCCGGAAGCAGCATAGCATTGGAGCCTGTCTGGTTTCCAGATGCAGGGAGTTCCACAGAGGAAGGGGCCACCACACTAAAGGCTCTTCTCCCGGTGGACTCTAGTTGGGCCAGAGGTCCATGTGGAACCATCTAGAGCATCTCAGTGACTGGGCAAACTTGTAAGGGAGAAGGCGCTACCTCCAGGGTCAGAGAATATGCCGATGTACACCAGTTGTTAGGGAACATGAGCAGGAGGGCGCTATCCAGCTCATGTCTTATTTGTGGACCTCCCATTACGGCATCTGGTTGACTACTGGACCTTTGGGTCTGATCCAGCAGGGGCCTCCTCCTGTCCTGAAAGACCCTGTTTTGCTTCGGATGGCCAAGGGAAACCAGGCTGCCGGTCAGACCATTACCATCCCGGGCTAGCAGCTTCCTGGGCTCCTTCCTGCAACACCCTTTCCCAGGTCTCAGCCACACGGGCAATGGCAGCCTCTGGGGCTCCCTTAGTCCCACCAACCTTTGTTCCTTACGACGCCGTTTCTCTTCCTCATGAAGCACCTTCTTCAGCTGCAGGAAAAGCTGGTGCTTCTCCTCTTGCAAGGCCAGAAGTTTCTCCTGCAGCTTCAGAATCTGAGAGTGGAGAGCACAGGGGGGGGGGGGGGTGAAGGGTGAGCCCTGGACACCCCAGTTGGGGGGCTCCTGGAATATTGGGGAGGGTGAAACTCTGCCCTTCCTGCATACCTGCTCTTTAGTTTCCTCCAGGGACATGCGCTCCTCCATCTCTTTCTTCCTCCGCCTCTCCTGCTCCTCCCTCATCTTCTGCTCCATCATCTTGTCTACCTCTTCTTCTTCTGCAGGACAGGAACAGTCAGGTCAGGAGAAATTATTTTTCTGTAACTACAGACACAACTTCTGGGGTCTCCAAGGAGCCTTCACTTAGTTCAAGCTGGACAGTCATCTGCCAGGGATGCTTTAAGGTGGATTCCTGCATTGAGCAGGGGGTTAGACTGGATGGCCTTAGAGGCCTCTTCCAACGCTACCATTCAACGAGGATGATCAGGGGTCTGGAAACAAAGCCCTATGAGGAGTGACTGAAAGAACTGGGAATGTTTAGCTTGGAGAAGTGAGGGGAAACATGATAGCACTCCTTGAAAGGTTGTCACACAGAGGAGGGCCAGGATCTCTTCTCGATCAACCCAGAGTGCAGGATGCGGAATAATGGGCTCAAATTACCGGAAGCTAGATTCCGGCTGGACATCAGGAAATACTTCCTGACTGTTAGAGCGGTACGACGATGGAACCCATGACCTAGGGAGGTGGTGGGGTCCCCTACATTAGAGGCCTTCAAGAGGCAGCTGGACAGCCGTCTGTCAGGGATGCTTTAAGATGGATTCCTGCATTGAGCAGGGGGTTGGACTGGATGGCCTTAGAGGCCCCTTCCAACTCTACGATTCTATGGTTCTATGAAATAGCCAGACTCTGCACTTCAAGGGATAGATCGAAGAAAACTGAATGTGGATTCAACATCAAGGTGGTTATCTATGCTTGTCGTTTCTGTTTGTCTCTCTAACCAGGGTCAGCAAGTGGGAGTGGGGTGCGCCAGTGATGGAGGGGTGGGGAGATTGGCCAAAGGGATGTCTGTGGGAAGTGAGCACTTTTAGGAGGGAGAGGAAAACCTTCAAGCATCTCCCTGTGTACGTAGGGGGAGAGCTGAAGGATGTAAATGTGTTATTGTGTAGGGGACACCTAATAAACCCAGGGAGAATGGGGAGATAATTGGACAAAAAAGGACCATGATGGACCTTGTACCTCCCACAGTTGATGCTCTCTGGGATGTGGGTGTCCCACGCTTTTGGCAGAGGAATCATTTCAACTTATCAGAAGGGATTTGGGGTGGGTGGGAGGAGAGGCTGCAGGTAGTGCCCCCCTGGAGATGAGGTTGACCCTCAATGTCAAGCGGGAATGCCTCCTCTCCCTGATAAATCTGTAGATCTGGGAAGGCTAGCAGGTATTTGGAGTCATGCCCAAGCGACCTCAAGAGACCTAGAAGCGCACAAGGCTGGAGGAAGGCGCAGAAGGGATTGTGCGCACGCCTTTGAAAAGGGTGGGGTCTTTGCTTTGCAATGTCTGCTCCCTGCAAAATCATAGAACCATAGAATGGTAGAGTTGGAAGAGGCCTCTAAGGCCATCCAGTCCAACCCCCTGCTCAATGCAGGAATCTACCTTAAAGCATCCCTGACAGATGTCTGTCCAGCTGCCTCTGGAAGGGACAGGGAGTTCACCATGTGGGATTTGTGTGTGGGTTCTTCAAAGCGCTCATCCCCTGGGGAAAATGCCAATTTATTTAAAATGTGTCTAGGGTCCCTTTTAGGCCAGGAACCCTCTCAAGGCGACTTACAATAACAAAATAGACTCATACAATTCCATAAAGACAACAGTAAAAAAAAAACGCACACACATAACCAAGGGAAGGCCAGAGTAAGCAGGTAGGTTTTCAGAGCCTTCCTAAAAACCTGCAACGTTGGGGCCTGACAGACCCTCAATGGCAACCCATTCCAGAGATGTGGGGCCACTGCCGAAAAGGCCCTCTCTTATGTCCTTGCCCACCTAAGTGCCTTCAAAGTGAGAAGGGCCACTGTTGCTGTTCTGAAAGCAATCCCAAATAATTTAAAGTCAAAACCGGTGCTTTAAATTGGGCTTGGAAAGGCACCGATAACCAGCGCAGCTGAAGTTTCTGAGCCATCTTCAAAGGCAGCCCCACGTACAACGCATTGCAGTAGTCTAGCCTGGATGTCACTATGGCATGGATAACCGCTCCAAATAGGGCCACACCAGCCTAAGCTGCTAAAATACACTCCTGGACATCGCAGCCACCTGTGCGTTCCCCGTCGTCACAGAGTCCAAACTTGGTCTTTTAGGGGTTGTGCAACCCCATCCGAGACCACTTGTGAACCTCCATCCGAGTGTAGTTGGTTTCCCAACCCACAGTGCCTCCCATCTTGTCTGGATGAAGTCTTGGCTTGTTCAGCCTCATCCACTCCAAAACAGCGTCCAGACATTGTTTCAACCACTGAGAGCTAAGGAATGGGGTGGAGGAACAGAACCAGGCAGGCCAAGGTTCAAGCCCCCACTCAGCCATGAAGGTCCCGGGGCGTCCCAGGAACAATTATTTTCTCTCTTGTTCTTCACTTACCTCCTCCGTGGTTGTGGGAATATAAAAGGAGGGAGGGGGGAGGAAACACCTGTACAACCACCTGAACTCCTTGGAAGAAGGACAGGCGAGTGTAGAAAGGTGATCACGAATAAATATGGGGTGTGCAATAAAACATGCCATTAAAAAATAAATGGAACAAAGGCAAACCTGTAATTAAAAAAGTAAACAGTGGTACGTGTGCGTATCTGCCATGTTTGCTCCCTGTGAGAAATTGGGGTGGGGGTGGGGAGAAGAGAGAGAAAGAAAAATGCATGCACATTTAAATATAGGGCAGCCCCCCACCCCCCCACCCCTAGGAGATCTTATGCACTTTTATTTATTTGTGATTTGTATCCAGAGTTTCCCCAGAGGAGCTCAAAGGTGTGGAGGATAGCGCTCCCTCCCTCCCTCCTTTATCCTCACAACCACCCTGAGAGAGAGACTGACCAAGCCAGGTCCCATCAGAGCGACCTTCATGGACTGCCCAGCCTGATCTGTGCTGAGGGTTGTAGGGGTGGGGGGTGGGGGAAGCCTTGTCCTCATGAGAGGGGTGGGGTGTCTCTTGCTCCTCCTTAGGAGGGCGGTTCTCCTCCTGCTTGCCCTAGGAGGGGGGTCTCTTCCATGTCCTAATGAGTGGGGGGTGTCTTTGGCTCCTCTTTCTGCTAATTGGGAAGGGAGAATCTCCTGATTAGCACATAAAAGGGGGCCTCCTCATCCTACAAAGTAGGGGGGTTCTCCTCCTTGCCCTAATAAGGGGGGTCTTCTCCTCGCCATAAGAGGGGGGGGTCTCCCTCCCCTTGTGCTAATGACAGAATCTCATTCACCTCCTTGTGCAAATGAGAGGGGGGTCTCCTCCTAGTCCTATAGAGGGGGATTCTCTGCCCCTCCTCCTTGTGCAATTGACAGGGGTCTCCTCCTCCTCCAGAGGTGGTCTCTTCCCCCCCTTCTACAAGGGGGGGTGTCTCCTTCTCTCCATAATGAAGGGGTCCTCCTTCCCCTCCACCTCCTTGTGCAAATGGGGGGGGGGGTCTCCTCCTAGTCCTACAGAGGGGGGGTCTCTCCCCCTCCCCCTCCAGAAGGGGTCCTCTTTCCCCACCACCTCCTCGTGCAAATGAGAGGGGGGGGAGTGTCTCCAGTGGGGGAGTGTCTCCAGTGGGGGGGGGTCTCCCTCCCCCCCTCCCCCCCCCCTCCCCCGGGCGCTCACCCTGCCTCTTCCTCTCGCGCTCGACCATGACGTGCCGGTGCAAGGCGCGGGCCATGGCCGAGCTCAGCTTCGGCCGCTCCAGCAGCGCCGGCATCGCTGCCCGACGACACCCGAGACCGGAGCGACGCGAGGAGGGTTGCAGGGAGGCCGAGGCCGAAGAAGGCGCCGCCGGGCAAGGAGAGGAGAAGGGGGAAAGAAGAAGGCGCCGCCGCCGCCGCCGCTCCTGTCACGGATCCGGCCCTCTCCGCTTCCGCTTCCGGGTCGGGCGCCGCACGGCAGCCCCTCCCCCTCCCCGGAGGAACCCAGGAGTCCGGGAGGCCTCTTCCCGCCCCACCCTCGGCTGAGGGGACCCAGGAGTCCTGCGCCCACACAAGGCGGGAGGGCGCCAAACAGGGTTGGTCTGGGACCCCCCCCCCCCGTCCCCCCATCTGCACAATGAGAGAAGGGACCCAGGAGTCCGGGGGCTAGGGGGGGGGCGCGGCTGCCACTTCCCTCCTCAGCAGTCCTGCCTCTCTTTCCCCTCTTACACAAGGGGGGGAGGGGGACGACTTCCTCCTTTTGAAAGGGGAGGGGTCCTTAAAGTTCAAACAAATGAGGGAAGGACCCCCCCCCCCCATAAAAAATCAGGACTCCAACCCCCACCGTAATGGGAGAAGGGGGCCAGGAGTATGGGTGGGTATTTGGGGGGAGAGACCAGAAGGCTCAATACACACACACCTAATTCACACATGGGGTGGGGGGGTGTCTAGACCCTAGCAGAGACCCTCTGGCAAGACTTCTGCCCCCCCCCCCCAGGATTTATCACCCCACCCCCTGGTACGAGAGGGGGTATCAAAAACAGCCCCCTCCCTCAAATGGTGGCCAACCCAGGGGCGACAGGTGACATAGGCTGTGGGTGGGTGGGGGGCTCTTGTTTCCATAGCAGCCAGGAGAGGGTCAGCGTGGTCCTCAGCCCCACTCCTTTGAAATGGACCCCAGGCAGCAGGGCTCTTCTGGCCTTCTTTTCTGGGCTTTTAATGGTACCCAGCCAATGTGCCCCCCCCCCCCAACCCAGCCCCAAATCCCATCGCCTACGGTGCCGAGGCGGATATGGTGGGCCCGGAAGCGTGCGGCAAAAATCGAGCTCGAAACCTGGGCACCACCTTTGCAGGTTATCCATGGCTACTTGGCCTGATGGCCATATGCTATAGCCAGTATCAGAGGCAGCTGTGTGCTTTTTGTTTTTAACACCAGTTGCTGGGGAACATGGGCAGGAGGGTGCTGTTGCACTCCTGTCCAGCTTGTGGGCTCCTGGCTAGCAGCTGGCTGGCCAGTGTGGGAGAAGGATGATGGACTAGAGGGACCCTTGGCCTGACCCAGCATCAGGACACTTCTTATGCCAGGCTTTGGGGCGAAAAAGGGCTTGCTCCCATCCAGTGTTTAAAACCAGGGTATCAAAGATGCTGGATTTGACAAGGGTGCACTGAATCTAGCCCACTTTTGCGGACCAAGAAGTCTGTGGCAGCAATCACCCCCCCCCCCCCCAATAGATGCTGGCCTGGACCTGCAGAGACCCTGGGTCCAGGTACTCCCGGCTGAAGGGAGCGAAGCAGGTGGCTACTGAAGCCTCTTGATGGGGTGGGGTGCCCTAGGTATACTAATCCCTCCCCTGCACGGCTTGCCTGGCACCTGCATCGTGGGTCTTTTCATCAGCCGATAAAGCCCTTTTAGTTCAGCCTTTTCGGAAAGCGTTGAAAGGCTGTAACCCCTCTGATCCTCAACACCATCGAATGCTGTGCATTTCCCTTTTCACTGCCATGGTTACACCAGTGGTGGTAGGACTAAAACCAGGATGGCTTGGGGGGCATACACGATCCTAAATCCCAACACCTGGCACTGTAAATTCCACCCCTCCGGAGGTAATGGGGGAAACCCCCCCTCCTTCCTTGCCCTGACCACGGTAATCTGGCAGGATTTAGGATGTGACAATTCCTCCACCACGGACCCCTCCTCCCAGAACCTACTTTAGGATCGCTCTGCTTGTGTTTCTTAGGTCTTTTTCACAGCTTTTCCTCTCTGTGGATGGTTTATGCTATTGTGTTGTTCTGTTTTATGTTTTTAACCTGCACTGTCAACCATTCAGAGAACTATTGGTGACTGGGCAGCATAGGAGTGCAGTAAATGTAAAAATAACAGAACAAAACACCCCAGGGCTGCCCACAGGTTGCAACGGAGCTACAAGACGCAGCCTATGGTATTGTGAAGAGGGGGGAAAGGACACACAAACACGAAACCCAGTTGAATTGTGGTTTATAAACCCTTGCAAGGGAGGGAGAGCGCTGTACAATCTTTTAACTTTTGTCCAAAAAAACAAAAACACACACACAAACCCCCCCCCCCCCAGCTTCAGACAGATGTAAAAAAGTTAATGCATGTCATTTTCCAACAAATAAAGTGAAAAAGCAGCATAAATACAATTTATAATATAAATCAAAGGGGAAGAGACTGGGCATTCTAAGCCTTAGACCCTTTTCCCCTTAAAAATTCACATTTTTTTTTGACAACAACACAGGTATAAATAAATAAAGGAAGGGAATGGGGGGGGGTAAATAATAAAATGAGAAAGGAACTGAGAAGCATCCATCAGAATGGGAGAAGAGCAATACAATTAACCAAAACATCTGAATGATGGTACTGTGCTTGTTGTACGGCCGGGGGGGGGGGGGCGGGGGGAACGATTGGAGACTTAATCTTAGGTGGGCCACAAGTATGAGAAAAGAGCGGTACATCTTTTGAATTCATTACGAGTAGATAGGTGTGAACCTATGAATCCATCCCTCTGGCTTCAGATATTCCACAGGGTGTGAATAGTAAGTGCTTGGGGGGTGGGGGGGGGCTGGCTGCATTAATGAAAGATGCACGAGCAAACCGCAGCATCTCCCCCAGATTGTCCATGACCTCGTAGGGGATAAGCTGGGTTGGTGCAGAACGCTGAAAGAGGGCAGGAAGGAGGTGAAGAAAGAATCCTCCAGTTAAGAACAGCCCCGGCAGGCTAGAAACACCCACATGTACTAGGAAGGCAAGACACCCACACATTCACAAAAGAAATAAGAATAATCCGAATCTCCATCTCGAGGGAGGGGTAGCTGGATCAACCCCTGTGCCGCCCCGGCCCCCCTCCAGAGGGTCAGCCAGCTCAGGTCTAAGCATCTTTCATTCCAAAATGTTGAGTGGCTGCTGCTGCTGCTGACGTAGCCATCAATGAAACACGGAGGAAAGCAAATACCCACCGTTTCCCCCGCCCAAACACATCCCGATCCTGTCCCGATTCATGCAGTGGACACTGCAGGTAGGAAAAAGGTTTCAAACAGGTGCGGGAGGAAAGAGAAGGTGGTCAGCATAGAAACCCCTGGGTGTTCCAGAAAGAACCTCCCCAAGTCCAAAATTCAACAAAGTCCTTTTGTGGCAACTAAATACCCCCCTCCCACCTGCCGCCCCCCCCTTCCCGGACCCCCCCACTTCATGCTCTTAAATACAAGGCTCAACTCAACACGTCCCAGTCCTCCCATTCTCCTCCCCCTCCCCCCATAGCTTGTCTCGTCTCTGTGCAAAGGGGGGGGGGGGAAAGGAGGAAAAGAATCGGCCGCGGTCGATGGCCCCTGAAGGACGCTCATCCTCTGCCCTGCCTTGAGAGGTCTCTTCCGAGTCTCTTGTGCCCGTAGCTGCAAAACCTTTTGGACTCGCGAGCTCCACCCAGTCTGTGCGTAGAAGGGCAGATCACGGGGGAGGGCTGTTTTTGGCAAGAGCCACCGCCGCCCCCTTCCCCCGCCGTGTCGTCGTGGCGTGGTAGCGCTCCCGGTGCCTCCCATGGGAGGGGTGGCGAGGAGGTCTCACTCCACACGGATGAGCAGCCCGTACAGGACGGTCGCCCCTTTCTCCTTGGTGACCCACTCGATTTCGGCACTGCTGAAGCGGGGGTCCAAGGGTTCGGGGGCTGCCAGGGACTGGGTGCACACTTTGTAGGACCCGGGGCGCACGCACACCTGGAAGGCCACCTGGGCGGAGTGCGGCCGGTGAGACTTTGGGTCTTTGAATCTGGAAAGGGGACGACAGAGAGAGAGGCACGTTTCGCAAAAAGAGGCAGGAAGGATGCAGAGAAGCCCGACGTTTAAGAAAGGGATGCGGAAGGTCCCAGGTTCGATCCCCAACAGCACCTCCAGTGGAGGCTGGCAAAGAGCCATGCCTGATGCCCCGGAGAGCAGCAAAGGTCTGGCTCCGTATAAGGCAGCTGCCTCTGGTTCTACTATCCTGCAACGTTCGGCCAGCGGCCTCCCTCACCTTCAATTCTAAAATGGACGCACCGCGTGTCTTTGGTTAACTCCCCCCCCACCGTTCCCCAAGCAGCTGGTGACCAGAGAGAGAACAGCCCTTGAACATACATATGAAAGCTTTAGTCCAGTAGTCAATGACAGGCATCCATCTATATACATGAACCTTTTTTTAAAAAAGCCGTCTGTGCTAACAGGCATCAGAGCATCTTCCAGGTCAACCAGGGATGTCAAGGTGAGTGCCTTCAAGCTGCCTGCTTCACGGAGCATCCTCAAGTCCTGACCTTCCAAGAGAGCCCATTTTCCTCTTTTTTACCCTAACCCACACCTCTTCCAGGTACCGCAGCACCTCATGGCCAGGAGGTCTGCTTCCAACCCAACCGGCAGGAAAAGAAACCTTTCTTTCTTTCTTTCTTTCTTTCTTTCTTTCTTTCTTTCTTTCTTCCTCCTCTCCCTCCTTCCCCTTCCAGGCCCGCCAAAGCCCCAGGATACATACTGCACTTTGGTGGCAAAAGGCTCCATCCCGGCGTAGCGCAGCGTGGGCGATAGCAAGACACGCTGGAGCTCCTCACGGCTCTGTGAACTGTTCTCCTCACTCTCGTGGTAGCCTGTGCTGCCGCCCCCGCCCCCGCCCCCACTGCCACCCTGTGGGTCCGCCTTGACTGGGCAGCAGCTCAGGATGGATGAGCTTCCTGCAGAGAGAGAGAGAGAGAGAGAGAGAGAGAGAGAGAGGTGCCGCCATGGCGTCAGGCAAGGGACTCCAAGCGTAACAAAAGGTGTGACCACACCACCGTCGCTTCTCATCATCTCCCCGTGATGATGATTGCACAAGGCTGAGAATTCTTTTGAGACCTTCCCCATCCCTCTTTCCCAGAATGGCACTTCTCAGGTTTCTATGGCTGGAATCTGAAGATTTCTGTAGCCTTGGGCCAAGGGAAAGCAGCTATGCAGTCTAGAGCTAAGATGCCCTGCTCAGCCCCTTCATAGAATCGTAGAGTTGGAAGGGTCCTCTAAGGCCATCCAGTCCAACCCCCTGCTCAATGCCGGAATCCACCTTAAAGCATCCCTGACAGAGGGCTGTCCAGCTGCCTCTTGATGGCCTCTACGGTGGGGGAGCCCACCACCTCCCTAGGTCATTGGTTCCATCATCGTACTGTTCTAACAGCCAGGACGTTTTTCCTAATGTCCAGCCGGAATTGGGCTTCCTGTCACTTGAGCCCCTTATTCCACATCCTGCACTCCGGGAGGACCGAGAAGAGATCCTGGCCCTCCTCTGCGTGACAACCTTTCAAGGGCTTGAAGACTGCTTCGATACCTTCCACTTCTGAACAAGGCCTAACCCGAGCCTGAACCCCATCACCTCCCCCCGTCCGCCTCTTTGCAGAAACCCCCAAATTCAGTGGTCCGTGAGAAAACCCTTGGCAGCTAAGCTGCAAACGATGCCTTGCGGAGGCAGATCGGATGGGCCTGGCAACAGAAACAGGCAGAAGGCGCTTCAGGCGGATGGTATGGGGAACTGTGCTCAGCGTAAACTAGCCTACCCAGACCTGGTGCGCTCCAGATGTGTTGGACTACAACTCTCAGAATACTGGCTGGGAGGGGAATTCTGGGAGCTGTAGTCCAACACATCTGGAGTGCACCAGGTTGGGGAAGGCCGGCATAAACAATTTTGAGCACAGGATCCAGGTTCCTTTGGCACAAAAGTTGAGCTTCCTGGGCAGGAGAGGGCACTATCCTCCAGACACAGGTGTTGAACCTCTTTCAGTCAGAGAACCAAATGCAATTCCAGTGGTGGGAGGGGTTAAAACATCCCAAAATACCAGCACCTTTTAGCTTAAACCACTTCCTGCCTGTCACTGAGCCTTAGAAGAGGCGTTTCGAGGAGGGGGAAAGACTGTTCAAAAGTTGGAGAGCCACCAAACCGAACCCTGGAGGGCCAGTCTGGGTCCCCAGGTGGGTCAGATCACGGCCCACGGTTCAGCACCTCTGCTCTACGAGACAGTGATGACGGCATCTTGGCAGGCAAGAACACCCCCAGCCTTACCTGGCACCAGCTCTCCTTGATCCAACATGCGTCGCACGGCCCCGATGCTTGTCCCGTGATAGGCCATGTGCCACTTCTTACAGGTACTGGCTACCTCCAACCGCGGATTCACCCTGCAAAGAGGAGAGGAGGGACGGAAGACATGGGGCACGCGTGAAATCCTGCACGCCCGATTGGCAGACGGAAGTAAGGATGCAGGAAGAGCCCTGAGGCTGGATCAGACCCAGGGTCCATCTAGTCCAGCGCTCTGTTCACACAGGGGTCGACCAGGAAACCACAAGCAGGACACGAGTGCAACAGCACCCTCCCGCCCATGTTCCCCAGCAACTGGTGCACACAGGCTTACTGCCTCTGATACTGGAGGTTGCACATAGCCATCATGATGAACAGCCGTTGATAGCTTGCTTCTCCAGAAATTCATCTAACCCCCCCACCCCTTTAAAGCCATCTGAACTGGTGGCCATCACTACATCTTGTGGCAGTGAGTTCCATAGTTTTAACTCTGCGCCGTGTGAAGAAGTCCTTCCTTTGATCTGTTCTGAATCTCCCACCCACCAGCTTTGTGGGATTGACCCCGCTGGGTTCTAGCATTATGGGAGAGGGAGAAAAATGCCTCCCTCTCCTCTTTCTCCCATCTCTTGCGTGATTTTGTACGCCTCTATCGGGTCTCCCCCTCAGCCTCCTTTTTTCCAAGCTGAACAATCCCAAGTAATTCTGCCCCTGGTCCGCTTCAGGCTCATCTCCTCTGGCAGCAGGAGGACCCACCACTCCCTGCGTTGTGTGCTTCTGAGCTACTTTGGGGCCCCCCCTCTCCCCGCTCCCTGCGTTGTGTGCTTCTGAGCCACTTCCTCCGGCACCGGTACCAACCCCGCCAGTACCTGAGGTTGAAGCGGCACCATCCAAACGGCAAAGCGTAGTCTCGGGGAGGCTCCCCGCGCTTGTAATAGGCCTCATCGCCCCGGAGCTTGTGACACGACTCGCAGTAGCAGAGGCTGAACTTGGGGTCTTCCACAAAATAATCGTCTGAGAAGAGCAAAGGGGGGGGGAGGGGAGAGAGAGGAGGGCCCTTTGGAATCAGGGAGCTGAACAGGGGGCTTCACATTAAAATAAAAAGCAGCTTTCTAACCCTTAATACTGTATGGTTGTGAAGATTCAGCTTGGAAGTGCAATTTGAGGGAGCCAAGGTGGATCGCCAGTCCTCAATGGGGGGGGGCGATCCTGGGTTCGAATCCAATTGGTGTTTTATTGGAGGGGGCGTGGCTCAGTGGGAGCGCACCTGCCTGGCATGCAGACATTCCCAGGTACATGAGAAGAACGTGAGAACCTAAGAAGAGCCCTGATGCCGGATCAGACCAAGGGTCCGTTTAGTCTAACACTCTGGTTCACACAGGGGCCGACCAGCTGTCGGTCAGGGACCAATGAAGCAGGACACAGTGCAAGAGCAGCCCCCCCCCCCCATGTTCCCCAGCAACTGGTGTACACAGGCCATCACATAGCCATCAGGGCTAGTAGCTATGGAGAGCCTCTTCCTCCTCCAGGAATTTATCCGGCCCCTTTTAAAGCCATCCGAATTGGTGGCCATCTCTACATCTTGCGGTAGTGAATTCCAGAGTTTAATTCTATGCTCTGTGAAGAAGTCCTTCCTTCAGCCTGTCCTGAACCTCCCACCCATCAGCTTCATGGGATGTGACACTTTTGGGTTCTAGTATTTTGAAAGGCGTCTCAAATCTGCGGCATCTAGGAAACGATCCTGCCTGAAATCCAGGACGGACGCCGCTGCCAGTCCGTGTTGACAGTACCGGGCTGGATGGATTCAGAGTCTGACTGGGTACAAAGCAGCTTCCTCTGTTCCTATTTTGAAGGCTCTGAGTCACGAGTTTTTACGGGTCACTTCTTCTAAAAGCCCCGTACGGTTTGGGCCCAAGGTCTCTTACAGGAGCGCTTGATTTGCGTGAATCTGTTTGTTGTTTAGAAGATCACCTGGGGAGCCTCTGACAGGCTGGCAGCTACGTGGGACAGGGCCTTTTCAGTGAAACTGCCCTGGCCCCCCTCGCCCGTCAGCATCCAGGAAGACTGAAAAAGATTTGAGCTGAACCAACTGCGCTGGACTTCCCTGCCTCCTCCTTCCCACAGCAGCGCCTCCAGCCTCTGAAAGTGCTAACACTGGGCCTGTTCAGGCAACACTACGCTCAACATCTAAAGTCCTCCTCCAGGTGCCTACTCTGAGGGAAGCTCGGAGGACAGCAACAAGGGAGAGGGCCTTTTCAGTGGTGACCCCCCAATTATGGAACGAACTCCCCGACGAGGCTCGCCTGGCACCAACATTGTTATCTTTTCGGCGCCAAGTCAAGACTTTTTCTCTTCTCCCGGCTTCAGGGCAGGATACGGAGTTGAGACCGCTTTGGTCGCCTTAGTGCATGATCTACGCCTGAGTATTGGCAGGGGGAGTGTGTCCCTGTTGGTGCTTCTGAACCTCTCAGCGGCTTTCGATACCATCGACCATGGTATCCTTCTGGAGCGTCTGGGGGAATTGGGAATCGGGGGCACTGTGCTTCAGTGGTTCCGATCCTATCTCTTGGGCAGGTTCCAGATGGTGAGGCTTGGGGATAGTTGCCCCTCAAAGAAGGAGCTGTTGTGTGGCGTACCACAAGGTGCCATCCTATCCCCAATGCTGTTTAACATCTACATGAAACCACTGGGAGAGATCATCCGGAGGCATGGGGCGGGGTGTTATCAGTATGCTGATGACACCCAAATATATTTCTCTACGCTAAGCCATGGTTAGGCCGCTAACCCTTTTACAGCAAATGGTTAGTGAGCGTGTTTAAACCATGGTTATGTAGCCACCATGGTTAGGAATGGTTCACGCGAACAGCTAAGTCATGGTTCACAAAACACGCTAAGCCATAATGTTTAGCTCAAAATGCTTTACCACCGTGGCTTAACATGTTGTCTGAACAGGGTCACAGAGAGTCCGGAGACTCTGCTGAACAGGCTGAGCTGCAGCGTGTGTGGGGGAGGGAAGATCCCCCAAAACCAGGCGGAGGGACCACCTATAAGCAAAGCACTATCCTGTGGTGGAAGACAGATCCTGGATCCAACCCACCAAGTGTAAACACATTTTGGCATCTTCCCGTAACCAGACGACCTTGGAATAAGTTCCGCAAAGGTGCTCAGTTCATATATAATTCGCTACTGCCTACTTTGCCATGAATTTAAAATCTTATAATGTTAGTATTGGTGAGAGGAACAGTTTGAATTTTGTTCAGATCATGATGACTTATTTGTATCGATAGACCTCCTTGCTTTTAGATTGCTTTTTCCATCTTGTGAGCCATTTGGGGCACGATGCCGGCGGTTACATGGCTTTCCTCAACCTAGAGCACAAAGCTCACCTGGCAGCAGGAGGAGGTCTTTGAAGCGAGCACAAAGGCCGTGGTATTCACAGGTCTTCGTGGTGTTCAGGTCCACCGGGGGCGTCCAGCACACGCTCTCCTTGATGCCTGCAATGCGGGAGGCAAAGCGCTTGAGGCGAGGAGGTGGAAACACCCACGTAGGGCAAGAGCCGAGCCTAATGAGAGCAAGAGGCCAAGGGAGGATGACCCCTCCATGGGCTGTGTCCCCCCCCACCCGCCGTCACAGGATTATGGCCAAAAAGGTTACCACCACCAGACCCTTTTTAAAAGCCGGCTGCAAACCATGTAGGCATTAGGCCAGCGACGAAACCTTGAAGGGGGAAAGAGAAAGGGATCCGGGGCACAAAAAAACCCAGTCCTCCCAGAAACTGGGGGCTGGCCTGGCTCACCATCCACCATGTCAGCTTTCTCCATGTCGCCCTGGCCACGGGGATCAGTGCTCTCTGCTCCTACCGCAGGAGCGTCGTTCGTGACGATGGTAACCTAGGGAGAAGGGGGCCGTTCAAAGCCAGGCGGGTGCGCGGGGAAGGGGGTTGGTACCCCTGCATTCCGCAAAAGAAAGCCCTCCTTCGCACCGGGCATCCCATGCGGAGGCAGGTGGCACTCACCTGTTCACACTGCCCGTAGAGGTCAATGAGCACGTGGCAGGGGCTGGGGATGTCTTGGGCGGCCGTGCCCTGGTCCATCCCGTTGACGTAGAGGTGGAGGCAGTTGCTGGAATCCACCAGGACGCCCAGCACCGTCCCCTCAGGGCAGGTGTCCAGGTTGGGGCCGTAATTCTCGCAGATCTGCAGCAGAGAGGAAGATGGGAGTTGGGTCAACTCACACTGGCCGGGGATGATGGGAGTTGTACACCTGGAGGGCAGCAAGTTGGGGCGGCTGATCTACCACATCAGAGCTCATCAGGACGTTTGGGGTGGGTTTTTTCCCCCCTCCTTTGATGGTTTTAAACAACATGCAAACGTTACAAATAATTATGAAGACATGTTCCAGGAGTGAGTTTCCCACAGGCAGCTGGTTAGCCGCTGCGTGAATAGGACGCTGGACGAGACAGACCTGTGGTTGGATCCGGCCTGGCTCTTCGTACGTTCTTAGCGCCACAAAAGAAAGTAACTAAATAAATAAAAACCCTACAAGCACGAACAGACCCCCAAAACAAAACAATACACAAGCTCCCTAAGGTAAAGACAGACCGGCTTTTGTTACCGGTAACCGATTCGTAACTGAAGATGACTTAAAATAAAGGGAGTTGCAATGGACCAGCAACCCTATTACAAGCTAAGCATCTGAGATCTAACATTAAGTTGGTTTAAATCTACAATTTCACAGGGAACGAAATGGCTCCCAGTTGCCTAGCGCTGGTCGTTTACCCAGAGGTCTTTTTGACTAGTGAACAGGACTGGAGTTAAAGGGAGAAAGGAGGAAACGGATGGAGGAAGAAGCCAGTACCGGGAGTCTCAGGAGAGTGTCCCTCTGCCCCGGAAAAAGTGCCCTGCCTCTGTTTAAAGGAGAGAGACAGAACGAGAGACTCTGGGAAACAAAGCCAAAAGTGGTTTCCAAGTTTTGTCACGACAGGGGCCTGAAGATGGGAGGGCAGGAGAGGCGCCATTTGTGTCCGCGTTTGCTGGCTGGAACGAAGATTTATTGCTGCTAATTGCGGAGCCGAGCCAGAGATGCAGCAGCTACAGTTTCAATGTCTTCTCGGCAGAGTTCAAGGCACGGTGCTCAGAGGTCGTCGTAACACAGCACGGGGGTTCAGAGGCAGGGAAAGCTTGAGCGACCAATCATGGAAGGATGCGGATTGCTAGAAGACTGTTCTGGACCTTATAAGCCCTAACCTGACACCAGGTGCTGACAATCATCCCTGTAACTTCCATGCTTTAGTAGCCTGCCCACGCTGATCTCTGACTTCCAGGAGCCTGCGCTCCGCTGGGGCAGGAGGAGCTTCGCCATCTCCTTCCTCACCGTCTGAGTCTCTTAAAGGGGCGTCAGCCAGGTCTTGCCTGCTTCCTGAGAGTAAGGGCTGCGGCTCCACTTGGCAGCTGGTCCCTTCCCCAGGCTCTGTGGGATTTTGCTCTTCCCCTTCGTCCTCTGATGATGACTCTGGCGAAGGCACGCCACTTTGGAAAAAGAAGAGCCCCTCACAGAATCCCACCTTTGCCTCGTTCCTCTCACCTTGAGGGAGTTGTGGAAGACCGAGTCACGCTGCAGGAGCCACGTGGAGCGCTTGAGGGAGCAGGCCGTGGCGGGGAAATTGAGCCGCTCGGGAGAGCTGCCGATGACCCCCAGCGAGAGCGAAGAGGTCCACTGCTGATTCAGGGAATCGATTTGGAACTGAAATGGACAGAGAGGACGTGAGCAGTGAGCTCTTGACGCAAGAGAGGAAGGGAAAAAAACACGCAAGCCTCCACCCCACTGTGAACAGCCCCCAAGGCTTCCTTAATCCGGGGGCAAAGTCCCCTCCAAATAGCTCCTTCTCCTCCCACACATCACATGCAAAACTGCACAGATGTGGCCAGCGTCAAAGAAATCACATCTGCCGTCTGGCTATCATTGCTTGGGATGTTACTTCCTTTCTAGCCAGGAAGTTGTCATGGCCACAGATCTTGCATTAAATCTCCTTTCGGCAGAGCCAGCATGCAGGAGCCAGGTAATGGCCTGAGGCCAACAGATGTGGCAGCCTTGCAAACGCGATGTGGCTACGAACCCATTGCTAGGCTGAGAGGGGAGATGAGGAGGACCCCGACCCTGACCCCTGCCTTAAAGACTAAGACATTGGTTATGGTGTAAGCGTCACTCTTCACAGCAGGGGTGCAGAACGTCTGGCCTGTGGGCCAAATCCGGCCCCCTGGAGTTCCCCAGATGGCCACGCCTCCTTCCCCCACTCCCCTTTTGCCTGACCACTGATCATTCGGTAGTTCCATGACCTTTGCGCAGATTCTTCCCCATCCTAAAAAGCTTGAAATGGCTCCCCTGAGGCTTAACTACTGTTAGTAAGAGTTTCAAGCTAAAATAGGCTGGTGTTTGGGGTACTTGGCCCCACCCCCTTTTCCCTTTGGCCCCGCCCACCGCTGCAATGCAGCCCCCGAGGGCTTTCCCAAAAGGGAATTCAGCCCTGGGGCTGGAAGAAGTTCTGTCCTCCCCCTTTAAGGATGCTTTGTTTTCACACCCTCAACGCTTTTCGTGACGCCCTGAGCTCTCTTCCAGGAAATCGACTCCAAACGGACGCCTGCCCCCAGAAGAGGCGGTGGGGCCCGGCCCCAGCGCCCACCGACCCCCCCCCCTCCACATACCTGGAAGAGCTGCTGCTGGGGCAGAGGCTGGGCCATAACCACAATGCCCTGGTTGTAGCTGGAGACCCGGGTTGCCGTCAGGTTGTGGTTGGAGAGGAGGATGTTCTTGCCGTGGTTCTCGAGGAACTCCATGGAAGAGGTCACGGCCGGCACGTCGTTCTCGCACTGAGAGAGAGGAGTGGGGGGGAGGAAGGCGCATCACCGTGAGGACAGAAAGGGCGGGCTGGGCACGGAGCGTGAACATTTGCTTAAAACGCCAGCCTCTAGCTGGCGCCTTTCTCTCTCTTTGCCGCCCCCTTCCTTCCTTTCCCCCTCGTGTTCCCCTGGCGCGGGAAACCCTGCTCAGAAAAAAGGCGGAAACAGGTTCTCAGGATGCAAAAGGTGTTTCATTTCAAATCCTTGCAGGCCCCCCCCACACACACAATAGTAGTAGCATCTCATTGGGAGACCTTGTACATATCACAGCTGCATGGAAACACCTGGCAGAGTCCAAAAAAAAAAGAGGGGGGAAAATGAATAGGAATATAGGAAGGGCTTTTAAGATGGTATTCTTCTCAGTTGCCATTGATGCTTATCATAGGAGGCAATTCCCTTGCCAGAAGTATTGCTGCAGACATCTTCTAACAAGTAAGGATATATTATCCTTTTGTTGAAAATGATTTTTATATGCTTTTATTATTATACGTGCACAGGTCCTAGTGTCTTCACGCAATAATTAAAAGCTTTAAGACTTATGTAACGGCATAGGCCCCTCTGGCAATTTGCCTAATTGACCTTAAAATATAAAACATATTTCAATGCTATGTGTTGTCCCATAAATGTAATTTAATCTTCTTTTTTTAAAAAAAAAAATCAGTCCCAAGCAAGGCTTTTGAAAAAATTCAGGCCAAAACACGTAAGAAAAGGGCTTTGAAATAAAACATCTTTTGCATCCTGAGAACTTGTTTCTCCTTTGTTTCTGACCTGACTTGGATGCTCCCTATCAGGAGACACAGGAGCTGAGCAGCCTTCCCCAACCTGGTGCCCTCCAGAATTGGTGGGACTGCAACTGCTGGGGACTGTAGTCCACCACATCTGGACAGCACCTGGTGGGGGAAGGCTGCCTTAAGGACTAGCAACTTTTCAAAGGTAAAGCTAAATGCCCATTTATTTAATGAATGTTGTTTGGCTGCCTCTCAGCCAAAGCCGCCCGGGGCAGCTATCAAAAAACAATTTATTAAAACAACAACAAATAAACAAGTGTATGCGTCACAAACCCTGAATGGCAGCAAGAAGAAAAACGAACGAACAATAAAGCCACAACAGAAATATAAAACAGAGCAGCAAAACCAAGTCATCCATGAGGAGCTCAGGAGAAAAACAATGGCTGCATTCAGACAACACATTAGTCAATGGGGGGTTGAGTAGCCAACTCACAGTTGGTTATTTTGTGGGTACTCCCCACACAACATCTTCCTACACAACTGTGGGTGGTTGGAGCTGGTGTTGAGTGGACTAATAGTCAACCCGGCATTTGACTGACACAGCCCCCGCCCCTCTCCCCACCCTCCCTCAGTCCTCCCAGTTCTATCCCAGCAGCCTCTGCAAGTTGCACCAGTTGTAGCTGAGCGGCAGCCGCTGCTTTGGTCGCTCTTGCCGCCTGCCTCTATGGGCTTGTGTTTTAACTCACTCACCACACGCCATTAACACACTCACCCCTCCACACAACACTTTAAACAACTGGCTTTGAGTTAAACAACTTGCAAGCCAGTTGTTTCTCTCAGTTCCTTATTTGGGCGGAATAGCATACCATCAGTAGTTTGTGAGCAGCGTGTTACCCTCCACACAACACAATAAGCAACACAACTGACAATTGTTCCCCCCCCTTCAGTTGCTTAATGTGTTGTCCGAATGCAGCCAATGTCTTCCCCTGGAGGTGAAAACATCACTCCTGCCCCTGGAGTTCCAGAAGACACCATTTTGAGGGAGGCCTCCTCTGCTCTCACTTTGGGAGCTTAAACTCTCCCTTTTTTGCACGGATAACAATTTGGGGTGGGCAGAGAGACTCCAAGTGCAGCTCTTGTAGTGTGAGTCCTCACTAGAGAGATGCGAAAGACCGGAAAAAATGGTGGGAAATTCCTGATGATGATGAGTTTTTTTATTAAAAAAACACACAGCCCCCGCCATTTTTTCTTCGGGATATTTTGGAAAATTTCAGGGGGGAAAATGGTTTCTCCCCCAATTTTTCCTACTTTTCCTTCCATTCCTTTCTGTATTACCCCCCACCCCCCACCCCAGCCTTTTTTATTTCTAGTGCAGACAGACGGCACCACCCAAAAGGCTTTGAGGCAGGAGAAAGACTGTATTCAGAACCGTCAAGGGCGGGTTCTGCCCGCCCCGTGCCTGGGTCCCCCCGGAACTGCTGACTGGAAGAGGCAGTCATCTTCAGGCTGCCCCGAGATCAAAACCCCGAAATCCAGCCTGGCTGGTGACTGCAAGGAGAGCGGCGCCTGGAGCGTATGATGACTGTTCTGAACGTTGTTCTTTTCAAGCTATTGTTTGCGTTTTTAACGTCAGCCGCGTTGGGCACCGTTCTTCAATGAAAACCTGGGATATAAATGTTAAGCAAGCGAAGACTGCAATCCTAGACGTGCTGAGCTGTGAGGGGACCCTGAGCCCGCTGAGGAGGTACGCCCGGGATTGCGCCGTGGCTCGACCCTGTGAGCTCCCGTGTTCGCAGGATGCTCAAATGACGTGGCCCATCAAGACACAGGACACCACCCCAGCCAGGCCTCGGTGGAAGTGAACAGCGGCTTCCCCCAACCGATCGGGGGTTGTGTCAAGGCTTCGCAGGGCAAGACACGGGGGGGGGAGGAGGACACGCCTGTCGCCCACCCCTGGGAATGCTTTGTGTCAAGCGCTCACCGGCGTGGTCTCCTCTTCCTCCTCCTCCTCACTGTAGGGTTCCGAGGTGACTGAGGGAGGCTTGGTGCCATCTGCCTCTTCCAGGACGGTGGAGCTGACGATGGAGACGGACGTCACTCGGCCGTAGAGGTCCAACACCACGTAGACATTCTGGGTGGGGGGCAGAGACAGGAAGTTGCACGTGGGACCAGGAAGAAGCTGGCTGGAAGGCATCCTGCTGCCCCCTTGGGGCTCCCCCCCAACCCTACCCAGAGCCCCTCCTCTCTCCCCCTCTTCCTGCCTGGACCTAGCATCTTGCTCCCTCCCCACATTGGTAGCCAGATCTGTTCCCTTATTAGCCTGAGCATCACACTAGTGGAGGCTGCTGGCTCCGAAGCCAATGGGGTGGTGAATCCGGTCCGGGTTTCAGTCAGAACTCTAACGGGAGTTGCATCTTGGATAGCTCCCTTTAGAGTTCTGACTGAAACCCGGACCGGATTCCCTATCCCACTGGCTTCGGAGCCAGCAGCCTCAATTGCGTCACACATTTACCAAATTCTCAGCAAATAACTGGAGAAGAGAATGAGAGAGGCCACATCTTCGGGACTAAACGGCAAACCCCTTTTGCTGGGGGGGAAAGGGTGGGGCTCGATCAGCCTCTTACCTTGGCCACGCCGGTTGCTGCCGGCCCCATGTCCTCCCCATCAATCAAGATGTGCATGGTGTCATCGGTGCCACGTTTCACGCCCACGCGGCTCCCAACCTAGAGAGAGAGAGAGAGAGAGAGAGCAGGGTTCTTCTGAGAAGCTCGAGGCAGCCGGGAGCCAGCTGAGCTGTAATGTGTCAGGGAGCGGCAATATGTGTTGTGCAGGGCAGAGGGAGATATGGCAATAGCAGGGCGAAATGCCATTACAGGGGAAGGAGAGATCGATATCTAACACCCATCTTACCTTCCGGTCGCCCTGCTACCCTGGGGATCTTGGAGAACGAACCAGGCCACCCACAGAACCTCTCCTTGCTCCTATGCAATTCCAGGTCGGTTAAAAACAAAACGAATATCATCTATGACCTCCTTACAGATGAGGAGGCCGACCTGGCATGCTTCACAGAGACCTGGCTGGGAGATGACAGTGGCCCAACATGGGCCCAGGCCCTCCCAGCTGGGTACTGTGTTAGTGAGCAGGTGAGGGATAGTGGGCGGGGGGGGGGGGGGCGGAGTAGCTGTGGTCTACAAGGACAATCTTAACCTGACTAGACTTCCTGTCCGGGAACAGAATCACATCGAGTGTGTGTACCTGAGTCTGAAGGCCAGGGATAGACTAGGGATTCTGTTAGTGTACCGGCCCCCCCGCTGCCTATCAGACTCCCTGGCTGAGCTCACGGAACTGGTCTCAGAGCTGGTGTTGGATTCGCCCAGGCTCTTGGTCCTGGGCGACTTCAACATCCCATTCGAGGCCAGTTTGTCAGGTGGAGCTCGGGAGTTCATGGCATCCATGACAACCATGGGCCTATCCCAATTGGTCTCTGGACCCACACATTCAGCAGGTCACACCCTCGATGCTGTTTTCAGTTCCGAACAGACAGATCTGTGGGTGGAGGTGACAAATACCTCCGCATTGTCATGGACAGACCATTTTCTGGTCAGGGTTAGTATCACGGCTACCATCCGCCCCTGCAGGGGTGGCAGACCAATTAAGATGGTCTGCCTTCGAAGGCTGATGGAGCCTCTTGGATTCCAGAAAGCTTTAGAGGGTTCTATGGCTGGTATCGTCAACGATCCTGTAGAAGCCCTGGTCAATAGATGGAATCAAGACCTAACTAGGGCTATTGACACGATCGCCCCCACACGTCCTCTCCGACCCACTTCTAACCGGGCACCCTGGTATACTGAAGATCTCAGGGAACTGAAGCGGGAAGGACGACGACTGGAACACCGATGGCAGAAAACTTGACTTATATCCAACAAGACACGACATAGAGAACATCTTCGTTCCTATAGGGTGGCAATACGTGCAGCGAAGAAAGTTTCTCTGCATGCATTGTGTCTGCAAATTTACGTCCAGCAGAACTGTTCAGGGTGGTGAGGGGTCTAACTCAGGCACCTTCCCCTCTGAACCCAATCTTAGAGCCTTCGGTAGTTCGCCATGATGCCTTTAATGATCATTTCACAGATAAAATCTCTCCGACAAGAGCCGACTTAGATGCCGTCATTATAGCAGAGTCTGACAATGGAGCATTCAGTGACTCCGCGAGTAGGATTACACTGGATCAGTTTCAGTTGGTGAATACTGAGGACGTGGACAAGCTGCTGAGACAAGTGAGGAGGACAACTTGTCCTCTCGATCCCTGTCCTTCTTGGCTGGTCGCCCAGGGAGGAGATGCAATTAGACTACAACTTCAACTTATTATTAATGCATATCCCAGGGAGGAGAATTTTCCATCCTGTTTAAAAGAAGCGTTGGTACGGCCGCTTCTAAAAGAAAGCCCTCCCTGGACCCCTTGGACCTTAATAACTACAGACCAGTATCGAATCTTCCGTTTTTGGGCAAGGTGACCAAGAGGGCAGTTGCCTTCCAACTCCAAGCAGTTTGGGATGATACAGATTTTGTAGACCCATTTCAAACCGGCTTCAGGGCAGGATACGGAGTTGAGACCGCTTTGGTCGCCTTAGTGGATGATCTACGCCTTAGTATCAACAGGGGGAGTGTGTCCCTGCTGGTACTTCTGGACCTCTCAACGGCTTTCGATACCATCGACCATGGTATCCTTCTGGAGCGCCTGGGGGAATTGGGAATCGGGGGCACTGTGCTTCAGTGGTTCCAGTCCTACCTCTTGGGCAGTTTCCAGATGGTGATGCTTGGGGATAGCTGCTCTTCAAAAAAGGAGTTGCTATGTGGTGTACCTCAAGGCGTCATCCTATCCCCAATGCTGTTTAACATTTACATGAAACCGCTGGGAGAGATCATCCGGAGGCATGGGGCGGGGTGCTATCAATATGCTGATGACACCCAAATATATTTCTCTATGCCTTCAACAACATCGTCAGCTAAGGATAGTGTGTCACCTTTGAATGAATGCCTGGAGGCGGTCATGGGCTGGATGAGGAAAAACAAACTGAGGCTGAATCCAGACAAGACGGAGGTGCTTGCTGTCAAAGGCCCCAAACTGGGTTTGGAGGCGTGTCAACCAGTTCTGGATGGGGTTACACCCCCCCCCCCCCCGAAAGACTGTGTGTGCAGCTTGGGGGTGCTTCTAGAACCATTGCTCCAAATGACAGCCCAGATAGATGTGACGGCCAAGAGCGCCTACTATCAGCTTCGGCTGATACGCCAGCTGCGCCCCTTCCTACAATTGGAAGACCTAAAGATGGTAGTGCACTCACTGGTAACTTCGAGGCTCGACTTCTGCAATGCGCTGTACATAGGGCTACCTCTGTGCCTAGTCCAGAAACTTCAATTAGTTCAAAATATGGCAGCCAGGTTGGTCACCAATACACCTAGGGGTGACCATATCACACCAATTTTAAAATCACTCCACTGGCTGCCAATTAGTTTCCGGGCAAAGTACAAAGTGTTGGTCATTACCTTTAAAGCCCTACATGGTTTGGGTCCAGATTACCTGCGGGATCGCTTTCTCCCATACAATCTGCCTCACGTACTCATGTCCTCTGGGAAGAATTTACTACACTTGGCCAAGACTAGGTTGACAACTGTTACCCAGAGGACCTTTTCTTCTGCCGCTCCCAGACTGTGGAACGACCTGCTGGGAGAGATCCGCCAACTTACCAGTCTTCCAGAATTTAAGAGAGCTATAAAGACTGAGCTCTTCCGGCAGGCCTACCCAGTCGAATTTTAAGACTTGGTTGATTTTAATAATGTATTAATTTTATATGCCTTTAATCAGTTTTATGTATTTTATATTGTCTGTATTGATGTTGTTCCCCGCCTCGATCCAAAGGGAGAGGCGGGTAATAAATACATATATTGTTGTTGTTGTTGTTATTGTTGTTATTACCGGACTCATCCTGAATGTTAGAGCAGTACGACGCTGGAACCCATGACCTAGGGAGGTGGTGGGCTCTCCCACCCTAGAGGCCTTCAAGAGGCAGCTGGACAGCCATCTGTCAGGGATGCTTTAAGGTGGATTCCTGCATTGAGCAGGGGGTTGGACTGGATGGCCTTAGAGGCTCCTTCCAACTCTACTATTCTAGGATTCTAAGACTGTATGATATGTACCTGCCCAGACCTTAAGATCATCCTTGGGGGTCCTTCTCCGTGAGCCCCTGCCAAAGGAAGTGAGGCAGCTGGCTACCAGGAGGAGGGCATTCTCTGCTGTGGCACCCCGGCTGTGGAATGAGCTCCCTATAGAGAGGTTTGCCTGGCGTCTACGTTATATTCTCTTTTAGACGCCAGGCGAAGACCTTCCGTATTTTAAAGCTGTATTGCTGCTTGGTTTTATCCTGCTAGTGTTCTGATATGCTATGTTTTTATACTGTCGTTGCTTTGTATTTCGAATAATTGTTATGGTTTTAACTTTTGTGAACCGCCCAAGGAGCTTTGGCTGTTGGGCAGTGTAAAAATGCAATAAATAAATAAATATCCCCCCGTGAAATCCAGATATGCTCTATGAGCCCAGCCAAGTTCCAAAGGAAGGGCCTTCCGGGCTTCTCCGCCTTGCATACCCAAAGCACAGACCCTGGCAGCAGCCTCCACTGACCCGCCCACCCCGCCCCTTTCCTTGCAGCACTCACCCCGAGGCGCTCCAGCGAACACCCGTAGTTCTGCTTCTGGAGGATGCCGTTGCGCCGCACCTCGGAGCCCGTCACCAACCAGGTCACCTTGGAGCGGAGCTCCAGGACGGACGACGGCAGCCCCGTGACCGTGTAAGGAGCATCCAAGGGCAGCAGGGTGGTCAGGCCCACATGCACCGACCCGGACCACTTCTCGTCCAGCTCGTCGATCTTCACCTGCGGGGGGGGGGGGGGGGGGCAGAAAGAGTCAGCGGGAAGCAATCTTCCTTCGCGGGGCAGGAGGGGGAGACTGAACAAGCCACGATGGGAGCGCAGATTGTCTCTTGCCCTCCCACACTCAAGGACAGGGTGCAGAACCTCAGGGCACCCCCCCCCCCCACCTGGCCCTCTTGGGAGGCTTTTTCTAGGATAAAAAGCCCCCAAGCGTTGTAACCTTTCCTCCTTGGGGAGCTGTGACAGCCCCTTTTCTGCAACTTCTCCCGCACCGCAACATCCTGTCGTGGTTCCAAGCCCTCCCGCCGGAATGCGAGGCGATAAAAGAGGTCTGCCAAGTTATCCTCCCAAGCTTTATTCCGGAAATAAACGCCTCTTTGCATCTTGAGAGAGTTTAAACCTAGGAACCTTCCTCCAGGCTAATGCTTGGCTAAACTAAGCAAGACCATTGTTCTGTCAACAAAGGCGGTGGTCTCCCCCCCCCCCCCCTTTCACTTCAAGGAGGATTGAAGAAGCCTTTGGTGAGACGCTACGGGCGCTGACCGCCGCTTGCCTACCTTTAGCTCCGCCCGTGTGAACCTACGGCGGACTCCGGGATCAGTCATTTCTGACGTCCCCTCCTCCTCCTCAGAGGATTCTTGAGTTCTCTTCGCCCATTCATGTTCACATTCTCACTGATAAGGTCTTGTGAACATTCATCCCTGGCGGGTGAAGAACCTGGGAGAATCGTCTCCCCCACTTCCTGTGGAAGTGGCCCGTTTCTAATCCCCTTTCTTCAGCTTCAGAATCCGATTCTGATCGATAGCCTGGAATGCCTTCCCCCGCACCAAGGGGAACAGGCTGGGTCGCGACGCATCCCTTTTGAGGTGCGGTGGCCAGAATTGTACGGCGTCTTCACACGCCAGCAGGATGCTGGAGTTGGTCTTTTCGACCCTTTTCCTAACGATCCTCAAAATGGAACTTTGGAACCTAGGATGCTGCCTTATACGGAGCCAGACCCCTTGGATAGCTACACTGACTGGCAGTGAGGAATCTACCCCCGGGGTTTCAGGCAGACGTTTTCCCTAAAAACCAAAGGGAGGAGAGCATCCACTAAAGTCAGAAAAGGGGAGAGAGATGCGGTTCTCGGAATGATGAAATGCTTTAATAGTCTACGCCTAACGCGTTTCGGCCTGCAAGGTTTTATTTCGAAGGCCTCCATCAGGGGGTTGATAAGACAGGTCTGCAGAAGTTTCTTAACAAAATGATAGTCTCTCATGACTGACTCAGCAGCCAGTGAACATCACAAGAAACTATCACTTCGTTAAAAAACTTCTGCAGACCTGTCTTATCAACCCCCTGATGGAGGCCTTCGAAATAAAACCTTACAGGCCGAAACGCATTGGGCGTATAATATTAAAGCATTTCAGCATTCCGAGAACCGCTTCTCTCTCCCTTTTTTAGACTTTTCCCTGCCCGACCTGGAGATGCCGGGGAGCGAACCTGGCACCTCCCGCGTGCAAAGCAGGGGCTCTTCCACCGAGCTACGGTCCGGGCCTGTGGCCCATGCACGCGCGCCCCTCGCACCTCAAAGATTTCGTCCGTCTTCAGTTCCTTCATGCTGAAGACGATGCCGTGGCAGTAGCTGGCCACCCGCACGGCCCGGCACCCGTCCTCCTGGAAAGCCACGTTTTTGCCGCAGCTGCTGTGAAAACGGTGGGCCACCCCGGGAACTGGAACGGGAAAACGGAAATCAGCGGACCCCTCTGGGCTGGGAACAAAGGAAGCAGCCTCACCGGCAGAAGCGGAGTGGGAAGGGAGACGTGCAGAGGGCGCGAGGGATCCCGGGCTGGCTGGCACGGGAGCTCTCACCTGGCGAGTGGATGGGGAAGGACTTCTCCGTGATGTTGCTGGTGGAAAGGCTGTTGTCCATGGGCCCCGTGGCGCTGGTGATCGACACCTGGACGCATTGGCCGTACAGGTCGACCACGGCGTAGACCTCTGCACCCGTGGAGGGAAAGGGTGGGGGAGGCTGGGTTAGCGCAAGAGGCAAGCAGCCTCGGACAGGCCCCTCCGAACCCACTGAGCTCCCGCTCCAGAAACCTGGGTGGCTTCGCAGGGTCCCCTCCCGGCTCTAAATGGTCGACATGCTCCTGCTAAGGCTCAGTGACTGTCAGCGAGAGCTTCGAGTTAAAACACGAGGGGATGTGGGGCATCTCGGCACCGCCCCTTTTACCTCCTGCCCCGCCCACCACTGGGGGCGTGGCCTCCAAGAGCCTCTCCACAACAGAATCCGGTCTGGAAGAGGTCCTGCTGCGCTCCATCCCGCCCCTTTGCAAACTGATTTCAACCCACAGAGCTCCCAAGGAAAAGCAAAATGGCCGCCAGGATGGACACGGGCCCCTGGTCCCTCCCGCTCTCTTTCCATCTCTCTGGAGTGGCCCTTACGGAAGGGGGCTCAGAAGCAAGGCATGATGGGAACATCACTCTGCCCGTTCACCGAGATCCACACATCAGGGTCTCCTGGTTGTCCTGTCGCCCGCACAGGTACCGAGAGCAGGGCCTTTCCTGGGGCGCCGCTGTCACTTTGGAAATCTCTCCCGGCTGCAGGGCGACAGGCATCCTCCTGGATGAGGGCTTCGGTGCTTTTTCAACCTCTACCGGTAAGCCCAGGCATTTGCTGATTTTAGTATCTAGCCGGGCAGGTTTATTGCTTTGCACCTTTATATTTTCTTTCAATTGTCATTTCGGTACATTTTGTACACCACCCTCTGATTTGATAACGAAGGGTGATGTATAAGTATTGTAAAGAAATGAATAATAATAAAAAAAGACCCTCCATCCTTTGTGGGTGGTTAACCTTCCTTAAGACAAGCTTTTCCAGTGATCGTTTCCAGCGTTCCCCCACTGGTATCCTTGGGCGCTAACAACATACAGAGCTGGCCAAAGTGTGCCCCTCCCCGCCCCCAGGTCATTGCTCGTACCCTTCCCTGGCGGCAGCCCCGAACAAGCCACCCCCTGGTCCACGCCATTGATGAAGTAGTGCAGGTCGCCCTTGGCCGTGCGCATCATGCCGATGCGCGACCCCGTGGTCAGCGAGTCCAAGTCGCAGCCGTAGTTGTTGCGCATGGTGTTCCCGTCCTGCATGATGGCCGTGCCGCTGGGAAGGAGAGAGGGGGAAACAACCCTATTAGTCCTTGATATTTTAAGATGTGTTTTAAATGTGGAAATGTTTTAATATTGAAACCTATTTAATTATGCTTTTAACTTCTGTACATCTCTCATTTATGGCTTTTAACTGTATACGTTTTAATTTTGTAAAGCCGCCTTGAGACCCAGCATTGGGCAAAAGGCGGGATACAAATAAAGATAATAATAATAATAATAATAATAATAATAATAAATAATAATAATAATAATGTAGGTTTGGCCTGTTCCTCAGCCAGAAAGGATCTAGGGGATCCAGCTTACATATGTTCAGTAAAAGAAGACAATCCCTGCCCCAGAGGCTTACAATCTAAGAAAACACGCCACACGAGGAAACAGGGAAGGGGAGGGAAGAGGAAAAAGTCAAGTCCTTCAAGCAGGGTTGACGGAATGGCCCCGCTTCCCGCTCTCATCTCCCTGGGTGCAGCCCCTCCTCAACTGTGGACTTTTTAGAAAGGATGGTCCCACTCCCGCCTCCTCCGGCTGCAAGTCGCCAGTGCCCAGACATCCCAAGCCTGCACAAGGACCTCAGAGGAGCCTTGAAGCTGGAACAGACCAGAGGCCCATCTAGTCCGGCATTCCGGTTCCACAGGGTGGCCAACCAGCTGCCTTTGGAAGCTCACAAGCAGATCATGAGGACTATAAGCTTGTTCCCCAGCAACTAGTAATTCAGAGGAATACTGCCCCTACACCTGTGGGTAGCACAGACCCATAAACTCATCAATAGCCTTACCTTCCATGAATATGTCAGGTGGGGCTCTCCACAATGGGTCAGTTCATGTGACAGGACGGCCCACCATGCGTTATTTAATCCATGGTGAGACTGCAGCGCATGCGTGAGTGAGTGTGTGTGTGTGTGGGGGGGGGGGCTACCATTCTGCATATCCAACCCCCCACTCAGGGGTTGTTACGCCATGCGAACCGAGGAGCGTGGGTTGTGCGAGGGTTAAACAACCCACACGTAACTCTAGAACAGACCATGGGTTATGTGAGGGTTGTTTAACCTGCACATAACCCACACTCACCACGTTCGCACGACACGGCAACACCCAAGCAGGGGTTGAATGAGTGGTGCATGTAGACACGGCAGCAACGCACGGCATCATACAAACCAGGTCAATGTCTCATCCCCTTTCAAAGCAAGTGAGATTCCCCGTGCTGGTTTTATTCTACCTACAACCGGGGTCAGAAGATTCTGTGGAATAGCAGAGAGGGCGCTCCTTCTGCCTGCCCCCCCTCCCCCCCCCCCCCCCCCCCCCAGCATATATCCCTGATTATAAACGCTGCACCTGATGAAGTGGACTCAGGTCCACAAATGCCTGAAGCCATAATGAAATGGTTCGTCCTTAAGACCCAGCAAGACTCTGTTGTCTTTCCTAATTATGTTTCCACATTGTCTTGTCCTTTTCTATGGGTTTTAACTGAAAGGAGCTTTGGGAGGCAATACTGGCTGGAAAGCAGGATATATTACGGAATGTCACAAACAAAACAGCACAACCAAAACGGGTTGAATTCAGACTTAAGTTATACGAAGAGTAGGATCAATGAAATCACTGAGTGCTTATACTTACAGTCCCATTGATTTAAAGGAGTGAACTCTGAGCGTGGCTGATTCTGGGTCCAACCCAGTAAGTTCCTTTCAGTACCCCAGATGCCAGCTTGTATCTATGACTCATCCACCCAACGTGGAGCTGCCTTTGAAGATGGTTCAGAAGCTGCAGCTTGTGCAAAATGCGGCAGCCAGACTAATAACCCGGACCAAGAGGTTCGACCATATAAGACCTACTCTGGCCCACTTGCATTGGGTGCCTGTATGTTTCCGAGCCCGATTCAAGGTGCTGGTTTTAACCTATAAAGCCTTATATGGCTTGGGACCACAATACCTGACGGAACGCCTCTCCCGACACGAACCTACCCAAACACTACGTTCAACATCGAAGGCCCTCCTCCGAGTGCTCACTCCGAGGGAAGCTCGGAGGATGGCAACAAGGGAGAAGGCCTTCTCAGTGGTGGCCCCTCAACTTTGGAATGATCTCCTCGACGAGGCTTGCCTGGCACCAACTTTGTTATCTTTTTCGGCACCAGGTCAAGACTTTCCTCTTCTCCCAGGCATTTAACAGCATATACTGAGTTTTTAATTGACCCCAGAACTATACTTAGGCCTGGCTGAGAGTTCGCATCTGTTTTAAACGTAGACTGTTTTCATATGTTGCCTGTTTTTATGTTTTTAAATTTTGTAGATCGATTTTTAATGTCCAAAGTTTTAATTTTTGTAAACCGCCCAGAGAGCTTCGGCTATGGGGCGGTATATAAATGTAATAAGTAATCATCATCATCATCATCATCATCATCATCATCATCTGTCACCTGGGGAAAACCACCGGAGCCCTCTCAGCTCATGGAGGGTGTTTCTGGCAACCCCAAGCCCTCCTCACGGCAATCCCTTTGACGTTCAAACTCCCCTGGAACTTATGGAGGGAAGCATTCCGCCGTGTCATGCCCCACCTAGCACTCTGCAGCGGTGCTCTCCGGGTAGGGCTGTACCACACGCTTTCTCTCTCTCCCTCTCAGCTTGCAAGGTCGGTTCTTAGCGCCCGATCCCCTGCAATTCTCTCACCAGTCACCCCGTCTGTATTCGCACCTCAGCATCCACGTGTCGTAGTCGATATCCGTCATCGTGTTGGGAAACTCCAGGTCCTCTGGACGGATGGCCGTGACTCCTGGGGAGGGTGGGAGAAACGAGGCGCCAATAAGGAAAGCCCCGCGGCACCGAAACAAGACACCGCTGCTCGCCCGCGCCTCCGCCCCACCTCCTCCCTCCCTCCGCCCCCTCACCTGCTTCGATGGAGCCTGACCAGCGATCGACCATCTTCTGAATGATGATTTCAAAAAGCTCCCCATCTCGGAGAGGCCTACGAAGAAACAACAAGAGGAATGTGAGAACGGCCGGGCTGGTGCGGGCCAAAGAATTCCTGCTGCAAGCATGGCCAGCCAGATGCCCCTGGGAGCCTCACAAACCCAGCCCGACGGAGGAAGCCAAGTCCGTGGCTCATCCCCAAACAACTGCGCAGAGAGAGGTGAGAGGCAAAACCACCATTAAGCAGGGGAGTCTCCAACATTCTTCCGACGGACACCAATGTGCCCGTGGATGGACACCTCCCTTGGTGGCTACCAGGTGCCTGCCTGGACTCTAAGCCCCTGCCAAAGGGCGTGAGGCAGGTGGCTGCCAGGAGGAGGGCCTTCTCTGCTGTGGCACCCCGGCTGTGGAATGAGCTCCCCAGAGAGGTTCGCCTGGCACCTACTTTGCATTTCTTTCGTCGCCAGGTGAAGACTTTTTTATTTTCTCAGTATTTTAACAGTTTAATGTTTAACTTTGCTGTTTAAAATCTGTATTTTAAAACTGTATAGATTTCTGCATGGCTGCTCGGTTTTACCCTGGTTGTGCTTTTACACTGTATTTTATATTATGTTTTTACACTGTCTGTTTGTTTTATATTTTGAACTGGTTGTCGTGGTTTTAATTTCTGTAAACCTCCCAGAGAGCTTCGGCTATTGGGTGGTATAGAAATGCAATAAATAAATAAATAAATAAATAAAATTTTATTTCTGAAGATGTATTTATTTTAAACGGAGAGGTGAGCACACTACAGAGGGAAGAAGAGCCACCTTCCCGCACCATTGTTGTTTAGCTTGAAATAGCGGCTTTCACTTTTGAGGCTCAGACCCCACCTCTGCCTTGGACTGAGGTTCTGGGACACATTTCTGTGACAGTTATTTTATGAATGGGAGCCCCCTCTGTGGCAGCCATTTTGTGAGAGTGCCCACAACATCCCCTCAAAAGTCCAAACGCACCCACTGATCCCTCAAAGGTTGTAGGCACTCAGTTTATCGTTTTGAGAATCCAACCTCCTCCCAGGCTTATACACCCACCCCCGCCCCAGTGCTACCAGAAAGAGGAACTGGGAAGCTTCAGCTTCCGCTTTCGATGGAGTGCAGCTCGCTGCATCGTCCAAACCTGGACAAACTGTGGTTCGTCTTAACCGCAGTTGGTGGAAACAAGCCAACTTCAAACCACAGTATATGAAAGCCGGCTTGTTTCTAAGAATGAGAGTTACGATGAACCGCCGTGGAGGGGTTCGGACAACACACTAAAACTGGTTAACTTAAAAGCATAAGCTACAATCTCCTCCTTGCAGCTGCATTGGAGAACAGCGCAAAGGAATGGTCAACTTTAGTGCCACCTCCCCGAACCTGGCGCCTTCCAGATGTGTTGGACTACAACTCCCATCATGATGGGAGTTGTAGTCCAACACATCTGGAAGGCGCCAGGTTAGGGGAGGCTTCTTTAGCGTAAACACACAGAAGTTTTCTCCTGAACTATCATGGCGGACAGCTGTTGACAGAGTTATAAGCTGTCAATAAATACAGAAAAACAAGACAGTCATGCCGTTGAGACCCAGATCCCTTCAATCGGATAAACACAAACACCTCTCCTTGCTTCCAAAAGTCAGGCGAGCAAGATTACGGTGAAGAAGAGGGTGGAGGACTTCAGGATTTGCAACACGCAGCGGCTCAGTTCCGACAACACGTTTCTCAGTGGCGGTTTTAGAACTCCACTGTGGAGTTTTTACACCACCGTTGAGAAATGTGTTGTCTGGCGGGAAAACTCCATGAAATGGCGGAGGAATTTTTTTTGTTTGGAAAACGCTCCATGCAGAATATCCACGCTGTGCAGAGGAGAGTTCCTGCACAACTGTTGTGTTGCGTGTTGTGTGGAGTGCTCAGTGTTCTCCGTTGCATTGAGTTGACTTTTCCCACTGGCTCCAGAGTTCTCTGGCAAGAGCGGCGGAAAGAGCGAGTGCCGCTCTAGGAGAGCCGCTGGGATTTTTTTTTTTTTTTTGCAGCAATGGTTGGTGGGATACCATCAGGAGGGCTGGGGCAGGAGAGAGGGTGAAGGAACTGCCAATCAAATGCTGCGTTCACTTTTACTCAACTCCACAGTAGCCCACAGTCACACAACGGAGGAGTTCGAACATGTTGCGTGGTGATCTCAACCGCTGAGTGGCGTTTTCACACTGTGTCGACTAACGTGTTGCCTGAACTGAGCCAGGGCGAACCGAGGGGCTCGGCTCGGGCCCCGACCCATCACTGACCGGTTGGAGATGACGATGGCGTCGTTGAACTCGCTGCGGCAATTCTGGCGCAGGGCCGTGCGTCCGCCGTTCGTGATGACGGCGTTGTTGCCGTGCAGCTGATGGAAGCGCAGGTCGCTCCCCGAGGCGACGGAGGAGGGGCTGCTGGGAGACAGCTGGTTGTTGCCCTCAGAGAGGTCGTCAGGAAGCGGAAGGAGATCTGGGGAGGAAGCAGGGGACATCGGAGGCATATTTAACGCGTTCCTCACTGCTGGAGCTCACGGCAGCGAACTAAATGGAAGGGGATCACAGCTGCACCCTAACTACATGCGAGTGCCTTTCCCTTGAGACTGGGTGAACCTGACAGCTGGACAGCCATCTGCCAGGGATGCTTTAAGGCGGGATTCCTGCAGTGAGCAGGGGGTTGGAATGGATGGCCTTAGAGGCCCCTTCCAATGCTACTATTCTAAGATCCTATGAATACGGTGGGCCCCCATCCAAGCAGAGCAGGACATCAGACGTGGGTTCTAAGGGGGCTGAGTCAGATTTTCAGAAACTGACTAAAGTGACTTGCTTGTTGAATATCATAGAAAAGCAAGCCAAGACCGACTTGCTGGGCGAGTGAGTTCTTATGAATCTTCACATTTCCTCAGGGGGGGCATCACCAAAACAGCCTGGAAGGTATCTCCCTCTCTCCCTGGTGTCTTTTCTGGTCTTTTATTTGTTCCCAGTATAAGGCAGTTTCTCATGTCCCCCTGAGCCCTGGAGCTCTGAAACAAGCAGAGTTAGGCTTACAAGCGAAGCAAATCCCTTGTTCACCCCCTACACCCCCTTTTCTATTATGCCCAAACTAGAGATGTAAAGTCATGGGGTGGGGGGGAAGGACTAGAAAAAAAAATGAGAAAACACTGAAAACCTTGGGAGGAAATGTTTTTCCCCAATTTCCCCAAAAGCCCTGGGGGGAAATGGGGCTTACCCCCATTGGGTTCCTGCCCTCCAAGGCCTTCGCATCTCCAGCCCCAACCTCAGCAAGCCGTAACGCGTCCAATCCCGCTTCCCCAGTTACCCGTGTCGTCCACGATGGTCGCTTGGGCCGCCTGCCCGTACAGGTCCACGACGGAGTAGACGTTCGGCGGGACGTTCCACGCGGCCGGGCCCTGCGCCACCCCGTTGACGAAGAAGTGCAGCGTCCCGTCCTCCTTGCGCACCACCCCCACCGTGTCACCTGCCTGAGAGGGGGAAGGAGAAGGAGGAGGAGGAGGAGGCATCAGACAGGAGGAGCAAACAAGAAAAAGGGGGTGGAAACCGCGCTTCCTGTACCCACGCCGTGGCCCCAATTCTGGATCCGGAACTGCCCTGGGCCCCTTGGTTCAGGAGCTGTTGGACCAGTTGGGGAACCCCCCCCCCACACACACACACACGAGGATCGTGCCTCCAGCCTCCCGGTTAAGCTAATCTGGCATGCGAGGATCTGCCCTGGCCTCCCTCCCAACAGCCTCTCCAAAGGGAAGGAGAGTGAGGCTCACACTTCAAGCCTCCTGCAGAGCACATCTTGGGACTCTCCCACCCTAGAGGCATTCAAGAGGTAGCTGGACAGCCATCTGTCAGGGATGCTTTAAGGTGGATTCCTGCATTGAGCAGGGGGTTGGACTGGATGGCCTTAGAGGACCCTTCCAACTCTACCATTCTATGGTTCTATGACTCATTATTTCCTTTCCCTCTTCCGCTGCTCCGTCCCTTCTATTAATCCCACCAGCATCCTCCACGCCTCAGACCTGCCTCAGTTCCTCCCCTGCAAACCTCAGCATCCCACCACCTCCCAATTCTGATTTTGCCTAAAGATCGCTACCCAGCCCTCTAGCTCTCTCTGCCTCCGCCTCCTTCTCCTCACCTCCCCAACGCATCTGAAGAGCCTCGTGGCCCTCAGGTGCTTTGAGAGACCCTACTGTTGGTCCTCTGCCATATCCCTTTGTCGGTTACATTTATATCAAGCCTTTCCTCCAAGGAGGTTGACCTCTGCATTTTAACCCTACAACAGCCCTATGAGGTAGGTTAGGCTGAGAGTCAGTGGCTCAATTTGGACGACACTATAGTCAATGGTGGGGTAATAATCAATTTACAGTTGCTCAACTAGGGGGTACTCCCCACACAACATGGTAATAAATAATCAACCGTGGTGTGGATTAGGATCAGCGCTGAGTTGACTATAGCAGAATTCGGATGACACAATAGTCAAAACAACTGACGATTGTTTCCCCCCCCCGCCCCCGCCCCCCAGTTGCTTATTGTGTTGTCCAAATTGAGCCAGTGAGGGCCCAAAATCACCCAGTGAGCTTCATGGCCGAGGGAGTAACAGAACCCAGATCCCGAGTCCTGGTCCAACCACTCCACCACACTGTCTCTTGATAATCTCCCCCACCCCCACCCTTCCCTCACTGTTCCTTCTCCTCTTATGCAATGGATTTATTGCTTTTTCATTGCATTTTATGTCTAAAGAATCCTTTCCACCATCACCAACCAACAGGCTCTCTATCATCAGCAACTCCCAAACTCGCCTTCAGACGGTCCAGGTTGTGGCCATACTCATCCAAGATGGTCGTTCCGTTGTGCATCACACCATTCCCGGTCATCATCCAGGTGCCTGTGCGAGATGAGCCAAGAAAGAGAGCCACTGTCAGCCTGACATTGTCTGGAGGAAATTCCTGGAGGAGAAGGCCATCCATGGCTACTAGCCCTGATGGCTATGTGCTACCTCCAGTATCTGAGGCAGAAAGCCTGCATACACCAGTCGCTGGGGAACATGGGTGGGAGGGTGCTGCTGCACCCGTGTCCTGCTTGTGGGTCCCTGGTTGAAAAGCTGGTTGGCCACTGTGTGAACAGAGCGCTGGGCTAGATGGACTCTCGGTCTAATCCAGCATCAGGGCTCTTCTTACGTTCAGACCCCAGCCAGGACGGCCAATGCGAAAGGCTGCGCTAGTACAATCCCTAAAAGCAGAGAAGGGAAAGGAGCGACGCCATCGTAGCAATGGCTGGAAACACGGGCCTCATCTACATCAAGCAGGATACTGCACTATGAAAATGGCATGAAAACGGTATATAAAAAGCAGGAGCCTATTAGGTGGTACAGAAATAAATAAATAAACAAACAAACAAAGTAAAACCAAACCCCAACACATGAATGGTTTCTAGCCTCATAATCAGTGAGAAGAAAACAGGGCCCTGCAGATCCATAAGCCGTTCTGGACTATCATAAGACCGCGGAAAAATTAAATCTGGGAAGCAGAAGAGTGTAGGGGACCATATGGAAACGAGGACAGAGCTGGTCACGCTAGGGAGAGCTCTTGCAGTTTTAGCTGTTGTGATGAAGAGGGGATTTCATCGGGTGCTGCATGCATACAAAGGACACCTGCTGAAATTCCCTTTGCTACGCAACTGTTGAAGGTATAGGAGCCCTGTCCTCCTTTTCATAGGGCCACCCTAAGTTTACAGGACAACAAAGATGGAGGGTCACACGCCAGTAGGGAGTTACTTCTGGTTTACTAATAGGGTGACCCTACGGAAAGGAGGACGGGGCTCCTGTATCTTTAACAGTTGCACAGAAAAGGGAATTTCTGCAAGTGTTATTTGTATGCCTTCAGCACCTGGTGTGGCAGGAGCTATACTAGAGTGACCAGATACAAAACAGGGCAGGGCTCCTGCAGCTTTCACTGTTGCGATGAAGAGGGAATTTCACCAGGTTCTGCATATATCCAAAATGACTCTTGCTGAAATCCCCCTTTCTGTTCAACCATTAAAGATACAGGAGCCCCGTCCTCCTTTTCCATAGGGTCACCCTAGGAAAGCGAACGTCACTGGGTCACAACACAGCAAGAGCAAAAGGGGGCCATTCCCACCACAGTCAATAGGAGGTGCCACCGCCGCAAAGGTCCCACCTGATCGCAGGTTGGTCATGGTGGAGGGCAGCTGCAGGTAGGTGGGGTTGTGGGTAGTGACCCCGATCTCAATGGAGCCGGCCCATTTGTCTACCATCTTGTCAATGCGCACCTGGAAGACCTCGCCGTTGCGCAGCGGCCGGTTGCTCAGGACCACCCCGTGGTTGAAATCGTCAGTAGCGCTGCACAGGGAGGAGACCACAGTGATAATTTTTTTTAGGGGCTGTGCTAGTAGATGAATCCGTCACGCTAGGACTGAGAGGCAGCTGCCTCTGGGGAAGAACACGAGTTATACAGGCACGGAAAGCTAAGGCCGGAGCGTGGAGCAAAAACCCACAACAGCAAGTATCTATATACAAATAGGCTAAAAACTGGGCCACTGCTTGCATGCAAGGGCTTCCTGCGTCATTGGGCAAACTTGCTGCGATGTCCTGGAACGTTCACAAACATTGTAACTGTTCAGGGTGAAGGTGTGAGCAACGGAATGTAGACAGTCTAGTTTCTCTAAGGGCCGTGAAAAGTCAGTTTGAACAAGGGAAAGCCTCGCACAGGACCCAGACCAGGAGCCGTTTGCTGCTTAGGGTGGAGATGGGGAGAGAAGAAAGAGGCAGGGTGACCACGGTAAGCTGCTAAGAGGACCTCAACACAGGGAGCTGAGAAAAAGGGCTGCAAGCCGCTCATCTCAACAAATTAAGGCCGCAAGCCATTTCCCACGGCTGAAGGGAGAGAGGCCATGAGGCACATACTGGGGGCGCAGCGCAGTCCGTCCCTCGTTGATGATGGCGGCCTTCTGCCCACAATTGGGGTGGAAAAGCAGGCGCTCCGGCTCCGGCTCGTTCCCGGCCGCGTCGATGGCACGGCGCCCCACGTCTGGCGACAGGGCCCTCATGATGGCGTTGTTGCGCCGGAGGCGGTCGCTGTGGTTGTGGTTGTGCACAATGGTGACCTTCACGGCCATGCCGTATAGGTCCACCACGCCGTAGACCACCAGCGGGGTGAGGGTGGTGGCCACACCTGGAAGACAGGGGGAAGCGAACGGAGCGTCACCCTGGCCCACGCACGGGGAAGGAAAGCACCATGCTGGGCAACACGGTGCGGCCCTCAAACGTGGCGCCCCCCAAACGTGGCGCCCCCCGGCCAGCGGGATCCTGTTCGAATCCCAGCCCACGTTCACCCATTTAGGGGATTGCAGCCTTCTTTTCAATCTGCCTCCTCTCCTTGCTTCAGCTCATCTGGAATCGCTCTGCTAACTCTTCTCCATTTGCTGCAGCCGGATGAGCCATCCACCTCCTCCTCCTCCCTCAACCGTCCCCACCAGCGGCCTGTTCTGACGGAGAGGAGGGAGTGGGGAGCCGGGCCATCCCACCAGCCCTGCTGAGAGACGACTCTGCCTTTCTCCCCCCGCCCCCTCTTCCCTCCCCATTCCTTTTTCCTTGTGTGCCGTGCCTTTTTACATTCTAAGCCTGCAGGGGCACAGACTGTCTTCTTTTACTGACTGCATGTAAGCTGGCCTATGAGCCTTATGGTCTAGAGAGCGGGATAAAAACACTAAATAAATAGACTCCCAAGCTCCCTGCTTCGCTAGCTCGCCTTCATCACCTCTCCTCCTATGTGCTCCCACACTTCCTTCGTGCCCCCCCTCTTTTCTATGCTAGTCTCCAGTTGGCCTGACTGGTTTCCTCCTCCCAATGCTATTTCTGTATGCGAGAGGCTCATCTGACGGATTGATTGCGTTTATATCCCGCCTTTTTTCCTCCAAGGAACCCAAGGCGGCATACAGAATCCTCCACCTCCTCCTCCTCTCCATTTTATCCTCACAACAACAACCCTCTGAGGTAGGCTGGGCTGAGAGTCTGTGACTGGCCCAAAGTCACCCAGTCAGCTTCCATGGCCGAGTGAGGACTAGAACCCCGATCTCCCAACTCCCAGTCCAACGCTCTAGCCACTAGGCCACCCTGGCCCTGTAATCTGCAATTCATTCTCAACCCTGTGTGTCACATCCCCCCATCTCTTCATGAAACATCCTCTCACCCGCCTGGGGCCCCTCCCTTCACGACCCACAAGCCTCGCATGGCCTCTACCCCGTGTTGATCCCTCCCGAAAATCCCAGCAGAGTTGGACATCAAGAGCTGCTAGCCCCCATGAAGGCACCAACCTTGGTCGATGCCGTTGATGTAGAAGTGAAGGGCATTGTTGGACTTCCTGGTCAGGCCAATGTGGTCCCCTTCCTGTGGAGGCAGAGAGGCAGCGTGGGAAGACTCCTGAGGGCCACAAGGAGGAGAGGAGCCCCCCACAACCGGGGTGGGTGGGGGGGACCGAGCTGGGAACCTTCCGCTCACCTGCAGCTCGTCCAAGCTGAACTCACAATATTCCCTCCGTGTCCCCTTGCCGTTGGTCAGGATGCCACAACCGCTCATCATGATGGTTCCTGGGGGAAAGAGAAGGGTTTTTTGGCAAAGGCAAGGATTGAAGGGGCCACCGGGCCACCGACGGAACCAAATACAACTGCAACCTTCAGGAGCGCAGGAGCAGAGCCTTCAGTGTGGTGGCCCCTTCTCTGTGGAACTCCCTGTCCCTGGAGGTCAGGCAGGCACCAACACTAGACTGTTTCTGGTGTTTCCTGAAAACAACTCTGTTTCGAGAAGCTGTCCTCAACTGTTTTTTTTCCTGGTTCCTTTGTTTTTGAATTGAACAATTCTAATTTGCTTTTTTATTCTTCTTTCTTTTACTGTTTATACCTATGTTCACCGCTCTGGAATCTGTGTTAGATAACTGAGCGGTATAGAAATATTATTATTATTATTATTAATAATAATAATAATAATAATAATTCAGGCACTTCTTTGCACAGCCCTGTTAAAGGCCCCTGTTCAGAGTAGCCTTGTCCCCCTGCTCCTACCACCCCGCAAGCCGGGAGATCACCTGAGCGCAAGTTCGTCATGGTGGCCGGGTACTCCAGGTTGTTGGGGTTATGCGTGGTGACCCCGATTTCTATGGATCCTGACCACTTATCCACCAATTTGTCGATTCGGATCTGGAAGGGGAAGAAGCAGCAGAAGACCAGCCGTCACTTTGACCTATTTCACACCCAGGATCCGCCTTCACCCTCAACCTCCAACGTGGCGACCACGTCTCAACCAACACTCCCTCAAGGCCAGCCTTCCTCCGTCTGACATCCCCCTAGCTGGCTGGGGGGTGCTGGGAATGGTAGTCCAACATAGTCTGGAGGGAGTGGTTCAGAGGAGGGCAATTAGGATGATCAGGGGTCTGGAAGCAAAACCCTATGAGTAGAGGCTGAAAGAACTGGGCATGTTTAGCCTGGAGAAGAGAAGACGGAGAGGAGACATGATAGCAGTCTTTAAATACTTGAAAGGTTGTCCCACAGAGGAGGGCCAGGATCTCTTCTTGATCCTCCCAGAGTGCAGGAAGCGGAATAATGGGCTCACATTACAGGAAGCCCGATTCCGGCTGGACATTAGGAAAAACTTCCTGACTGTTAGAGCAGTATGACAGTGGAAGAAATGACCTAGGGAGGTGGTGGGCTCTCCCACATTAGAGGCCTTCAAGAGGCAGCTGGACAGTCATCTGTCAGGGATGCTTTAAGGGGGATTCCTGCATTGAGCAGGGGGTTGGACTCAATGGCCTCATGGGCACCCCTTCCAACTCTACGATTCTGTGATTCTAGGATTCCTCCTCCTCCTCACCTCAAACATCTCGTTGTCACGCAGCGGGCGGTTGGTCATGACGACGCCATTGTTGAACTCGTCCAGCGGCCGGCGCCGCTCCGCCGTCTTGTTGTTGTTGCTGAGCTTGATGAGCGTGCCGCACTTCTCGTGGAAGAGGAGGGCGTCGTTTGAGGTCATGGGCGGGGCCCCGCAGGAGGCGGAGTCCAAGGGGGGGCTGCCAAGGCTGACGTTCAGCAGGCTCCCGTTGTAGGCCGACAGGATGGCGTTGCTCACCACCTCCGAGAGCTCCATGCTGGAGAAGCCTGCGGGTCGGAGGGAAAAGAGACACTCAGAAACGGGCGAAGCCTCTTGGTTTGGATTCCAAAGCACGGAGGAGTTGGCAGCCAGCCTCCAATCCCCTCGTGCTCAGCACTTCCGCAAAGAGCAAAGGCCTCTGGGACTGCTACCCTCGGTCCCCGAGAAGCCAGGCCGTTGCCTTGCGACATGTGGGGATTTCTTTACAGATGGAAGGCACACAGAGACTGAGTTACCAGAAAGCGGTAGCAATATTAAATCGTTCTTTCTACCCTGGGGGAGCAGACTGGGGTCACAGATGCCAGCCCTGTCTCTCAGTTAGACAGTCCCACTAATTCTGCATGTCACCGAGGAAAGGAGGAAAACTCACCATTCTCTGACTCCAGGCTGTTAGGAAATTTATCCGGCCGATTCTGGTTGCAAGGCAGGTCCAGAGCTGCAAAGCGGAGGAGGAGGAGGAGGAGGAGGAGGAAGAAATTAGGATGAACATTCTCTCTTCCAGCAGCTCCCGAAGATCCTTCACATGCGATCATACAGCTGCAACGGGCCACCCACCTGCACCCTCCAACCAATCATCCCACATAATCTGGGCCATGGTGCCCGTCTGCCACAAACAGAAAGCAGGTGGAGTCAGACAAAGGTGAGTACAGAGCCCTCGATGACTTCAACAAGCGAGCCAAGCCGCATGCTCCTGGGCAAAGCAAAGCAAAACAAACCTTCCCTATGGTGACCGGGCTGGTTCTCAGCAACGCCCTCCCAGGAGTCCTCCAAAATAACATTTTGCCGGGTGCTACCTTGTGTTGCCGTAGTGATAGTCCAAGAGGGAAGGGAGAAACTCCTGCCAACACTTCAAGAGGGGGTGGGGAGCCTCCCTATCTCCCACCCCCAAGAACCCCAACAGAGGCATCTTCCCACAGCAAGACACTCTATAGATCAGTGCTGGGCAGAAGGCGGATTTCCAGATGTTTGAGACATCAACTCCCAGAAGCCCCTGCCAGCATGCCAACGGTCAGGAATGCCAGGAACCGCAGTCCAAAACACCTGGAGATCTACTTCCTGTTCACCCCGAACTAGACCGGCCTTCCCCAACGTGGCAGCCTTCGGACAGGTTGGACCACAGCTCCTACTATTCCCACAGGCCATGCTGGCTGGGACCTGTAGTCCAACCCGTCTAGGGGGCACCATGCTGGAGAAGGCTGATCTAGATTACCGGCCTCTGGGCAGGGCCTGCGTTGAGTACCGGGCACTTTTTTATCAGTCCTGGCTAATCCCTGTCCGTTTCCCTTTGGCGCTCCCAAGTACCTTCATCGTGGGCTGCCACCGCCTCCTCCGCTTCGTCGGGGCTGCCCGGCACCACGGTGATCTGAGTGCACTTGCCGTACAGGTCCACCACGGCCCAGACGCGGAGCGGGATGCCAGTGGCTGCCACGCCACAGTCCTGTCCGTTGACCCAGAGGCGCAGCTCACTGTTTGCCGTGCGCTGGATGCCCACGCGGTCGCCCTCGCCCAGCTGGTCCAGGTCTTGGCCGTACTCCTCCAGGATGGAGCGCCCGTCCCGCAGCACCGAGCAGCCCGAAATGATCCAGGAGCCCCCCTTGAGGCCGGTGGCGCTGCTGGGGAAGTCGAGGTGGTTCGGATCCAAGGCCGTCACCCCGATCTCAATGGAGCCGCTCCAGGAATTCACCTGCAGGGAAGAGGAGAACCGAGGCGGCGTTGGACACAGGAAGCCATGGGACCGTTCGGCTTTTGCACCAGGAGTTTTTAAATGAGAGTTTCAACAAGTGTACGGGATATTCCTGGATAGCAGGGGGCAAGTTGCCAAGAAAGAGGTACTGGAGTTCTCAAACCTGGAATCTAAACTGTCTTTTACCGAGTCAGACCCTGGGTCCGTCTAACCTAGTATCGTCAGTACTGACGGGCAGCAACAGCTCTCCCTCCAGGGTTTCAGGCCTTTGGCAGTCTTGCCTGGATGAAACCTGGGGCCTTCTGCACACAAAGCCGGAGCTGTACCATCAAGCTACAGTCATTCCCCAAGGAACGGCACTCTTCAGACCCACCTTGGCCAACAGGCTCCAGGACTCATGTGACTAAGCCCTGCAGCACGGAGGGCTGCTCTGAAGCGTCTCTGGGGAAACATCCCTAGAGCAGATACATAAAAGCAGCTCAGCCTGCCAGTGGCCATGCTGGCTAGGGATGATGGGAGTTGCAGTCCCAACACACCTGGAGGGCAGCAGCGAGGGGAAAGCCAGGCTAAACATTTTCTCTTTTTTTCAGGTGTCTCCCCCCATATCCCCAATTTCATTTTGCGTTCTGAGCTGTCCAGTTTAACTACAATTCAGCAGATCAAACAGCTGCAATATTCAGAACAAAAGACGGTTATAAAGCGGAAGAAGAGAAGTAAAGAATGGGCCAGAATTAGTACTGATAAGAGGGGGATCAAGAGAGCGTCAGTCAGGGGTCTGGACTGAAGAAAAAGCTCGGATTTGGGCACCCGTACAAGGACAGGAGCCGCCTCGCTGGATTGGTTTGAAGGGCCATCTGCCATTGTCGCCCACAGCGCTCATGCAGGGCTTGACGGCAATAGCCCTCCAGGCCAGAAATAACCTAAGAAGGGCCAGGCTGGATCAGACCAAAGGCCTCGCTAATCCAGCATCCTGGACATGAGAGCAACAGCACCCTCCCGTTCCTGGTCCCTAGCAACTGGTATGGAGAGGCACGCTGCCTCTGATACTGGAGGTAGCCTAGGACCATCGCGGCTAGTACCCATTGATAGCCTTCTCTTCCCTAAACATGTCTATTCCCCTTTTAAAGACATCCACATTGATGGCCATCACCACATCTTGTGGTCACCAGTTCCATAGTTTAACTCTGTGTACAGAAGCCCTTCCTTTTAGCTGTCCTGAATCTCCCACCCATCATCTTCATGGGATGGTGAACCCGTTGGGTCCTAGGATTACGAGAGAGGGAGAAAAATATCTCCCTGTCCACTTTCTCCACACCAGACATGATTTTGTACACCCATTTATCCCTTCTCTCCACGATCGTCCATCCCTTCCGTTCCCCACCCCCTTTACAACTGACACTCAACTTTCTTTAGCTACTAAGCGCGCCCCATCCTCACAGGAGCATTTTTCACCCCCTTAAGTTTGATTTTTTTAAAGAAATATTTGTGGCACCCCTCTCCTGCAAATCCTGCAGCTCCCCCTAAGCATGCTGATAGCTCCCTCTTGCAGCCCACTTTTAGTGCCATAGACATCGGCACGCACCGGCTGAGTTTATTCTTAGAGCGAGCGATGATCCTCCCATTTCTCAGCCCTCGTTGCTCTGTTTACCCCATGTGACCGTTACTTCCCATAACCTCTCATACCCCACTTCCTCTTAGTCACCCACTTACCTCAGATGCCTCTCCCAGCTCCCTATATTCCCCTCGCCCCAACCGCACCCCCCGGGGATCCCCTTCTCTCAAGGCCTTTGCTCAGCTGATCCCGCGTCTGCGTTGCATCTTTCACCTTGCCTCCCAACATCGCATGGGAAAGCACAAGGTAAAGCTTAGGGTGCGTCGCATTTAGACCAGGGAGATGTGAAATCAAATCCCTGCTCTGTGACTGAGCTTGAGCCAGTCACCTCCTCTCAGCCTAGCCCACCTTACAGGGTTGTTGGGAGGATCAAACGCAGCGGAGCGGAGACCCTGCGTTGATGCCTTGAGCTGCTCGGATGAAAACAATAGCCGGGCGCTCACTGCAGCTGATTCTTCCTGCCTGTCTGGTATCCCCATTCCTCCCCAACTCCTTACACAGCTTACGGCCTGCTCCCAAGATCACCCCCACCCCGGCCTCCATCCCGCCCCACTTTTCTTAAGCATCCCAAAAGGCCCCTCTCATTCCGCTCACAGAGGAAGCTCTTACCTCGCATGTACTCCCCACCCACCCTGATCGCGTCCCCAAAAGACCCCTTCCCTCCAGGCCACGTACCCCAATTCCACCCCCACCCCCGTTTTAACTCACTTGATCCCCAGCTGATTCTCCATGCAGGACAATCTGTACTCCTCTTCTTACCCCACTTGTACCCCAGATCGTACCTCCCAGTCCACCCCCTTCTTGCCAGCTGGTCGTCCCTCCATCCGTCCTCCCCTTCACCCCAATCCTCCCTTCCTCTTACCCCACTTGGTGCCCCCCCCCCAGTCCACAGTTCCCTCTCTCCTTACCCCACTTGTACTCCAGGCATTAACCCTCCCCCAGTCGCCTCCCACACGCCCCACTCTTCCCCCCCCCCTTGCACCTCAGCCGGCCCTCCCTCCCCCCCCCCTCCCTCCCTCCACCCCCCACTTGCACCTCCGCCGCTGGCCCTTACCCCGGATCGGCCCCCCCAGGCCCTTCCTCCCCCCTCACCTTCCTGTCGATGCGGACGGTGAAGACGGCGCCGGGGGCGAGGGGCTCGCGGCTCAGCACCAGCCCGTGGTTGAACTCCTGGCCCGGCTGCGAGCGAGCCGCGCTCCGCCCGCCCCGCGACACCGTCACCAGCCGCCCCGTCCGCGGGTGCAGCAGCGGCAGCAGCAGCGCCGAACCGGAGCCCGGCTGAGGCTGCCCACCACCACCGCCGCCGCCGCCGCCGCCGCCGCCGCCGCAGCATCCCGCCCGCGGCCAGGCCAGGCCACGCAGGGGGCCCCCGGTCCGGTCCCCGAGGCGGAGGCACCAGGGCGCACAGCCGCGCGCGACAGCCGGCCGCGCTTTACGGCAGAGGGGCATGCCTCCGCCGCGCCGCTTGACGGCAGGAGGGCGCACGCACGCACGCGCGCACGCGCCCCCTGCTTGACGGCGAGCCGGCCTCGGGGGAGGGCGGAGCGCGCGACGCTTTACGGCAGTGTGGCGACGCCACGCCGCGACGCCCCTCCCTGTGGCGGCGCTTTACGGCAGCCGAGCCTCCCTCGGTCTCGGGGGGGCGCGCGTCGCTTCACGGCAGTGTGGCAACGCCGCGCCGCCCCTCCCTGCGGCGGCGCTTTACGGCAGCCGAGCCTCCCTCAGGACGAGCGAGGGAAACAGCCGCGGGAGGCGAAGGGCCCCGATTCTCCACCCCGCTCCTGAAGCGTGACGTTGAAGGCTGCGGTCCCGTAGACGCACCGACCTCTCGGGGCTTTCCTTGACGGAGGAAAACGAGGCAGCGCTGGCGGATCTGCGTGGCGCACCCTCCCTTCTGTCTTCACCGCTCCGAGGCCCCGATCCTGTCCCCGCTTACTTGGGAGTAAGCTCCATTGAAAGCCACGAGACTTACTCCCCAGTAGACACGGGCAGGATTGGGGCGCAAGAACCACCTTCGTTATTGATATGGGGCTGGATCCAGCTTTCGTCCTACTTAGAGTAGACCCGCTGAAATCAATGGGTGTTGGATTTGTAAACAATGGGGCAGACTATGGCTCTACCTTTAAGCGCGACCGAAGCTGGGTCCAAACCGTTCTATTCATCTTTTGCATTTGTAAAGCGCTTTGGGTGTAATTATTACTGTTAATACTCCTACCATTACTTATTATTATCCCTTTAAACTTTTATAGTTTTTATATTGTGATTTATCATGTTCTTGTTTTATAGTTTTCAATTCTGTGAACCACCCAGAAAGTTTTGGCTATTGTGCTGTATGAAATTGTAGTAAACAAATAAACACCGCAACTACTGAAGGTGGAATATAGCATTTAGATAGATATGTACACAGAATAATAATTCATAAATGTTTAGCACCGTTTCCAGGTGCAAAACACCATAAATTCTTTCTCCCCCCCTCCCCCCCAGCCTCTGGATTAAGATATTCAAATAGATGGTATTTAGTCTGACCCAGCCAGGCTCTTCTTATGTTCTTAAGGAAAGTAGAGAAAAAAGGTATCTATGCAGGTATGGGCAGTCTGTGGCCTACAAGTCCCAGCATCCCTCAGAGCTAGGGCTAATGGGAGTTGTAGGCCAAAACACCTGGAGACCTACAAGTTGCCTACCTCTGTGCTGTGCCAAAGCAATACGCCTGTGCGAAGGTGTGCTGTTTTTACAGGGCAGCCTGGCTGGGGCATGCTGGGAATTATAGGCCAACACACCTGGAGGACACCAGGCTGGGGAAGGCTGATATAGGGGGACGCACATTTATGTATTTCATTTATTTATTTTATATCCCGCCTTTTTTCCTCCAAGGAAGCCAAGGCGGCGTACATAATCCTCCTTTTCATTTTATCCTCACAACAACCACCACCCTGTGAGGTAGGCTGAGCTGAGAGTCTGTGCCTGGCCCAAAGTCACTCAGTGAGCTTCCATGGCTGAGTGGGGACCAGAACCCGGATCTCCCAGCTCCCGGTCCAACATGCCACACATGTGCTAACAACTGAGTTCTACAGATCAAGTTGGTCTCCCCGCGTCACTCGCTGGGATTTACTACTGAGGAAGCATGCGCACTGGCCTGCATGGACGATGCGCTTTTCAGCACACAATGTCCACGAGCCATAATGAGCCATTTCAACAACCATTGAAGTCAATGGGCTTCCCTAATGTTGGACTGTAGCCAATTCTTTTGCAGCAGAGATGGGGAGAGCTGCAATTTGTCATGAATTCCTCATATCTTCATCTTACCTGGGATTCTGTTTCCTTCACCTGCCAGAGCAGTGCTGGCTCCAGGGTTTCAGAGGCTGGGCAAAGTGACGTCTGTGGACCTCTCCCGGAGTTGGTTCACTTCGTTTTCACCTCTGCCCATCCAGTTGCCTGGCCTCTTTAGGCCGTATCTGCTCAGTTGTACAGCGGGAGGAAGTGAGGAAGAGGAAAAGCCAGGGCAGAAGAATGCAGGAATTGACAATGGACTCCAGTCCAGCACCAGAGAAAGCAGGTGCGACAGTTCCAAGTTGCTTCTCCTTTAACCCCTTACCTCTCATTGCCTTCTCTCACCTGGGAATAAAAGACCCAAGCTCCCTCTACTAGCTGGCATTCTCCTTTTGGAGTGAGACAGGTGTGTCATGAGGAGGGGAGAGGGGAAACAGCCTTGTTAATCACCTGGTGCAGGTGTGGCTACAAAGAAACTGCGGACAGTAGTATGGGTATTTCCCCCCTTCTTTCTGGGATCCTTGTAGTGTACAAAATGTGGGGCTGTTGTTTGCTTGTTGTTTGCTTGATTAGTAGGCTGGTAGCCGCATCTGGAGTTCATAGAGGGCCTCCGTCTCCAAATACCCAGTCCTGGTGGGCTCTGGAAACTGGTTCTCAATGGGTGAAAGTAAAATGCAAAGAAACCCAAGTTGTGGTGGGAAAAGGCCACATGGTTCCAAAGCAGCTGGCTAGAATGGCCAATCTGTCGCTGGGAGGCTGTCCCTCTACAAATCGTGAAAACGAAACCATCGCTTTCGCAGTGGGTTTCCAAGAGCGTGGGTCGAAGGTTCAGGTGAGCATTTTGCATTCTCATCTTCTTCCTTTTGCCCCCTTGGGATAGCTTCTTTTGGGCTTGCCTATCAAATGTGGAACGGAGACGAAGGAGCCCCACTTTTGGTCTCTGGTATGGGGCTGACTGAGGACTTCTCAAACCAGGATGCATGGGAAGTTCCTCCTCCCCTGCATCCCTTACCAACTGTAGCTTTGAATCGCTGTTTGGGACCGGTGCTGGTGACAGCACAGAGTTGAACTATGGAACTCGCTACCACAAGATGTAGTGATGGCCACTGATTTGGATGGCTTTAAAAGGGGGCTGGATACATTCCTGGAGGAGGAGGCTCTCCATGGCTATTAGCCCTGATGGTTATGTGCTCCTTCCAGTATCCGAGGCAGTAAGCCTGTGTGCACCAGTTGCTGGGGAACATGGGTGCGAGGGTGCTGTTTCACCATGTCCTGCTTTGTTGATTCCTGGTCAACAGCGGATGGGCCACTGTGTGAACAGAGTGCTGGATTAGATGGACCCTCGGTCAGATCCAGCATGGCACTTTTTATGTTCTAGGGTGGGTGGGTGGGTGGGTGCATATGCCCCGTGCCAAGGTGTGATTCTTTGTTCCTTCCCCCAAAACAGCTAGCCCCAAATGCCATGATCTATAGGAATGTTTTGTTTGACAAGCCGGAAATTGCTGACTCTGGCAGCCGCCTTGGGCATCCCGTCTGAAATTCTCAAGATTGAGTGTCGCTATCCAACGTGTGCAAGAATTGGGCAGGGGAGAGAGAAGAGCATCTTCAGGCTGGGTGCTCTGGGAGTGCCTCGCTGTGAGGCGTGATCTCGGGGCTGAATTTGAGCTGGAACTTATATTTGTAGCTGGGGCCTCCGCCCTGGATGACAGGGAAATGGCAGGTACGCTGTGCCATTCCGTAATCATTTTATAGTTGCCTTTGTCATCTGCGTGGCACCAGAGGGCAGACTTCCATCTCCGAGGGTGGGGATCCCCAGGCAGGCCTGAGCCCCCACGTCTCTTGGTTTCGACAAGCCGTGCCCAGCCTGTGCCTGCCAGATGTGTTGGGCTAGAACTCACAACATTCCCAGCCACCAAGGCTGTTGACGGCATGATGGGAGTTTTTGCCCAACGCATCTGGAGGGTAACAGGTTGGGGAAGGCTGGCTGAGATTTTGAACCACTGGCCTCTGGTCTTCACTCCCAGGTCAATCTACTGATTTATCCTCAGCAACTTCAGGGCAATTGAATCAGTGGAGGCAGGTGACTCCGATGGCAGCGGAGCAGTGAATCCCCTCCGAATTCCAGTCAGAACCAATCAAAGCTCTAAAGGAGCTATCCAAGGTACGAAGCAGAGAGCCACCCCTTCTCCATCACCTGTGTGAGAAGCAACTTGGATAGCTCCTTTAGAGTTCTGAAACCTGGAACAGATTCACCACCCCACTGATATCGGAAGCACCAGCCTTCACTGGATCTAATAGAACAATGGCTAACAGAGCTTGACTCCTTTAGGCATGCAAGCAACCCATTACGCTCGCCTTTCTCCTCCTCCTCCTCCTCTCCCCAGAGAAATCAGGGCTGTCTTACAAAATCAGAGGACATGTTCATGGTGGGGGGAGGGGAACCAGGCCTCGTTCAAGTTACTTGTTGCTGGTGTCTGCAAAGTGCTCCCTGTGGTGGACGGGGGGGGGGGGGGGTAAAAAATCCCAGGCAATTGGTGCTTGGAATAGGTTGGAATACACCACTACAATCAGCCAGGATTTTGCACTGTGCAATCAAGTGGTTAAAAGGTAGATAGTTGTGCATTTATTTCGCTATTACTTTTACATCCCACATTTTTTCTCTTGCAAGGAGCCCAAAGTAGCTCACATGATCCTCCACTCCTCCTCATTTAACCTCACAACAACCCTGTGAAGTAGGTTAGGCTGAGAGTCAGCGACTGGCCCGAAGCTTCATGAACCAGTGGGAACTAGAACTTAGATCTCCCGAATCCTAGACCTCCATCACACCTAATTTCTCCCCCTGGTTTGCCTCCCTGTTGTTGTTGTTGTTTTAACCTCTGAAGCAGAAGTGATCCCTTTCACCTGAATAGCTGCTCTTTTGCTCCTTTGCTCTTCCACTCTGCCCCTCCCTTCCTCTTTCTTCCTCCAGTCAGGTCCTGTCAGATGAGCACTTCAACCAGACTGCCTTTCTGCCAGGTAAAAATGGAACGACCCTTTAGCTTGGCTCCTTGGGGACATCGAGGGAGTACAATCCTGCCTCTGCAGAGATTCAGGCGTTGTACGGTTTTTAAAAACCGCTTTTGAGCCTGGGATACAAGATTTGGGTTTTACATTGAGGCTTGGAGCTGGCTGCTGGGAGAAATCGTTTTTCCCTGCCAGGACCCGATTCAATCCATTCAAGCCCCCAGTTCCTTTAAAACTACACGGAGGCTTGGAGCGCGTTAAATGCACTTAGGGAAAATAATCCAGACTTTTAGCATTCTAGGAAAGGCTGGGGAAGAGGCGGGGTGTCAGCAGGACAGGCACGGGGTCATGTGAGTACCGTGCTGCAAATCCGCACACCAGGCATGGCGAGAGTGCACTCAATCACTGGTGTGAGGGAGCTCCTAGTCTGACACTCTGTCCATTATACCACAACGGGCTTTTTTTTTAAGCTGTAACTTTTAATGGGTAGCAGGATTTTGGTGCGGTGAAGACCCTCCCTTTTTATGTGAATTGACTGTCCAGGCCTCTGTTATCTCTGCACCAGGTGGGTTTCCACAGGTGGCTGCAAGACTAAGGACTGCGGAAGACGAGCAAAACTACGCCCACCTGTCCGGCACCAGAAAGGGCACCTCTCTCAGTGGCAAGGTAATTCCCTTTCAAGCCAAAAACACTGGGAGACTTATGAAGGTTCAGGAGAAAGTATTGACGCCCTTTTAACCCCCCCCCCCCCATGAATTCTGACAGATGGGCATTTCAGGGCTGGAACAAAATCCACCCCAAATCTGGAAAATCTCGTGAAGTCTTTTTTTTCTTCTCACCGACAGAGAACTCGTCTTTAGCTGAAGTGGAGTCAAACTTGGACATCAAATTTGGGCCAATGCACGACACAGTTCAAGAAGCTAAGGAGAAAGTGGTGATTGTGAGAGGCTCATGTCAAGAGGTAACTGACTTTGGCGAGCAACCAGTGTGTGTATAATCTTGCCTCTCACCCCTCTGGTTTCTAGGTTTTGCCCTGTGCTGTTCTCTGGGTTGGCCATTCCTCTTCTACCCACAGAGCCTCAGCTCCATTGAGTAGCTTTCTGCCCTGCCAAACTGGCCTCTACTTCTTTCCTTCCTGTCAGCATCCTGTTCTTGACAGCTTTACACTGAGCAATGAATTACTCTGGGCTGCAAAATCAAGTTCTAAAGCTTCTTTACAATGGCTTTTGGCTGTTCCCTGCTCCAGAGAGAAGCCTGTTTGCTCATACTGGCTCAATTCAGACTACACAATAAACAACTGGTGTGGGGGAAACAATCGTCAGTTGTTTTGACTATCGTGTCATCTGAATGCTGCCATAGTCAACTCAGCACTGATCCTAATCCACACCACAGTTGATTATTTATTACCATGTTGTGTGGGGAGTACCCTCTAGTTGAACAACTGTAAAGTTTATTATTACCCCACCGTTGACTATCGTGTCGTCCGAATTGAGCCACTGTCTATATGCAAGACGTCTGTCTGTTGCTTTCTTTTTCTGCTCAAAGGTTTCAAGATCAGGTCACCACTCTTCAGAAAAGCCTGTGATGTAGCTAAAGCATTTATGCTCTCACAAGCAACCTTCACTAAAATTATAAACTTGGGTTGATTGTGGGTTCTGACACTTAAGATTCCCCTATCCTCCCTCCTCTTTGGTCCTGGTTTTACAAACCATGCTATGACATCAGAGCAGCTGAACCAATAGAAGCCAGAAGGGAGCTTCAGGCTTGCCTAATGTCAAAAGGGTGTACAATCCTAGCAGCAGGCAACTGAGGTGGAAGCAGGCAGAGAGATGGAGGGGGGGGGGAGTGCAGGATCAGCAGGAAGGAAATGCAACACATCCCACCTTAGCTAGCCTATGACATGGGATGCCTTGTATATGCTAAGCAATCCTGTGAAAAGGGCAGAATTTTAAAAAGCAATCCTCATCATTTTTGCTCTCCCTCCTTGCAGAGGCTGAGAAGGCTTCCGGGATGGTGTTAGCACTGGTCCTCTTAGTGGCTTCAGTAGCTATAGCACTCTTTGTGATAATATGTCTGCTGGTGTGCCAGAGATGTGGGTTGGCTGTTGCTGCTGTTCCCTAATGTGGCATTTTTATGAACTTTGTGTGTATTTATGTATTCAGTAAAATGTTTGGAAGTGGATCTCGCTCCATGTAGTCCTATGTTCTAGAAATTGTGGAGTTTCTAGTTGAGGGATATGTTGGGGGGGGGGGGAAGAGTACATGAGATTCTCCGTCGGGAGTCTTAAATATAGGACTTTCCAGTATGAAAAGCTGGCGATGGCTAACTTTGTGTAAGCCTCCATAAACTTTTGGGTTTCTGTGAAATGCTCAAGTCTGCAATAATTGCAGTTCAGCTTGAGCTGATGAAGCTATTCAAAAACAATTTTATTTCTTCTGCAGTTGATCTTATGCAGAATTATGTATGGCTTGCCATACCAAACCGCCCAGAGAGCTTCAGCTATTGGGCGGTATAGAACTGTAATAAATGAATAAAAATGCTGCATAGAATCAACATGCTGTGCATAGACTTAAGGACTGAGGCCGTAATTCTTGCAGTTCACCTTTTACGGGTACCACAGCCCCTGTTTCTTCTGAGGCAAGGAGAGTAGTGTCTGTTCATTTCTCCAGCATGGCTCCTCTTTCCATCAGAGTTGTGTGACAGGCAGAAATCCAACAGGTGCAACTCGGACAGGTGAACTGCCATGCTTTACCTAGCGAATGTTGGCTCCCCCTGTAGTAGCTGTGAACTGCCCTTCCCACCCAGCCTCTTTTCCAGCAAAAAAGTGACGCTAATTAACCCCAGTCTCTAACACGCGCTTTCTTACAGAGCAGACAGGAGTAGCTTTTATAGGCATCCTTCTTAGTGCCTGTAAAATAAATATATTTTTAAAAAAACATGCCCGGATGTAGGACCCTCCCCATGAGAAATACAGCTATGGTCTCTTTTGGGGGGCGGGATCTTCCATGTTAAGTGAGAATTCCCTCCAAGACCCTCCTTCCCTCCCCCGCCAAAGCCATCCGGCAGTAAAATAGTCTCCCATGGTCCCTTCCAACATGGCGGCAGCCAGCAGCGGAATTCCGTACAAAAGGCGGACGGAGAGCTGTTTCCAGGACGATACTCAGGAGCCGTACAGTGACGTCATGAGGACGCGCCGAGCCTTGGCAGAGCGGAATGCGCCAACGCAGAGGGGCGGGGCAGAGGCATGCTGGCGGAGTTGGTGGCTGGAGGGGCCGAGGGGCTCATCCTTCTCCAGGGTGAGGGGGGGGGCAGGAATTTGGGGAAGGGGAGTGACCTGGGGAGGAAGGGGGGTCTCTTGGTGCTGAGGGAATGGACGGATTTGGAGCAAGTTGCAGTGCAAGAGGGTTGGGGGCGGAGAGAGCGAGGAGAATTTGGGTGGGAATGGCAGAAGCAGAGAAGCAAGGGTCTGTGGGGAGCAGAGGGGGGTTACTTGGGGGGCAGGTGGCCAGGAGGGGATTGGGAACTAGATGGAGGCAGCCTCCTCACCAGCTGGTGCCCTCTGGATGTGTTGGACTACAACTCCCAGAATCCCCCAGCCAGCATGGCCATTGGCCATGCTGGCTGGGGGATTCTGGGAGTTGTAGTCCAACAATCCAGAGGGCACCAGCCTCGGGGAGGCAGAGGGAGAGGGTAGGAGCTGTGGTGGTTGATTTGCCTCCCTTTTCCTCTTGCAGACTCGGTCAGCTGCGAAGGCCGCACCCTGCTCAAGAGCTTTGTGGCAGCTTCAGCACAAAGGTGGGTGGGGGCCCTCTGTGACCTTTGGCATTCCATCCCCTACCCAAAGGGCAGGGCCCCCTCGGCTCTGGGGCGACCCTCCTTGACACTCCCAGCTTCGTCTCTGTATATTGGGATTGGGGTGATCTTTTAGGGGCCCTCATTGGATGTCATTGACAGATCAGAAATAGGAGGAGGTAGAAAAGGATTCTGTTAATACACTTGCTATTATTATTATTATTATTATTATTATATCCTGTATTTTAATGATGTGTTTCTCTTGTTTTCAATTTTTTAACTTTGTCATGCTTGTATCTGCATTGTGTTCCCCGCCTCGATCCGTAGGGAGAGGCGGGTTATAAATAAATATTATTATTATTATTATACCAGCCTTTCCCATTTGGGCATCCTCCAGATGCCTTGGATTACAACTCCCTTCATCCCCCAGTCAGTATGCAGTTCAACCCAAGTTGTCTGGGGGATTGCAGGAGTTGTAGTCCAACACAGGTTAGGGAAGGCTGTATCATATTTATAGTCATAGAACTGTAGAATAGTAGAGTTAGAAAGGGTCTCTAAGGCCATCCAGACCAACCCCCTGCTCAGTGCAGGAATCTACCTTAAAGCTTCCCTGACAGGTGGCTGTCCAGCTGCCTCTTGAATGCCTCTAGTGTAGGAGAGCCTGTGACCTCCCTAAGTCATTGGTTCCACTGTCATACTGCAATAACACTCAAGGAGTTTTCCTGATGCCCAGCCAGAATCTGGCTTCCTGTCACTTGAGCCCATTATTCTGCATTCTGGGTTGATCGAGAAGAGATCCTGGCCCTCCTCTGTGTGACAACCTTTCAAGTATTCCAAGAGTGTTATCATGTCTCCACTCAGTCTTCTCTTCTCCAGGCTAAACATGCCCGGTTCTTTCAGGCTCTCCTCATAGGGCTTTGTTTCCAGACCCCCTGATCATCCTTGTCTATGTCCTTGGTGCAGTTTTGTGGAAAAGCAACACCTGCATTTCCTCTATAACAGTAACAATATTCTCTCCTATTGATGACATCAAACCTGAAGTTTTGAGTCCCTTCACCGTAATAACGAGGCCTCCTCTCTACCTGCATAGCTACTGTTAGTCATCCTGATCCCTTCATGTAGGGAGGGCTCTCTGAGGCTGTCCCTGATGCCCCTGAGGCTTGGCTAGACAGCAGTCTTAAAAGTGCTGGAATCAACCCACAATCGGCCTCTGAGCCTAAGCCTTTCTCCCTCCCCAATGCTGGCATCAAAAGTACATAGGGTTGGGCACCTGCCAAGGTACCACATCCCAGCAGGGTCCCACTGCCAAGAGCCCCCTGGACTTGCTCCTCTGCTTCCCCATTGCAACGTCCTTGTTCACCTGCCTCTCGCTCTGGCCCAGACAACAGCAGTGGTGAGAAGGAGCAGCAGCAGATCCCGTTGGATCTCTGTCTGACATGAGAGCTAGTGGTAGTGATGATGAAGAAGAGGAGCAGGTGCAGCTGGTGGCAGTGAGGAAGTAGACTGAGGGAGGTGCCCCCATGGGAGGCGTCTTGCCCCAGCGCCCTCCAGAACCTGGAGCTGGCCTTTCCTCTCTGTGCCTCGTTACCCATAGCCTCCCCTTCCCTACGCTTTGGCCTCTGAAAGGCACCCATCCTCTCTCCTGAATGCATAATCATCTGTGGCCCATTCCTCGTCAGGGGCGAAGCTGTTCACGTCCTCAGTTTTGACGTCCCGGAGGAAGAATTCAAGGCCGGATTCGGCACTGAAGTGACCTCCCGGTGAGTTAGTGCCTGCCTTTTCCCTCCCATCCCTCATGATCGCTCCAGGCATTCTGCAAATTCAGGCAGAGGTGGAGGCAAACCCTGCTGGCCCAGACTGCTGGTCTCTGGTAGCCTGATCGAGATGCTCTGCAGTGCAGTGGATCGGCATGGTTCCTTGCCAAGCCTAATCCGCCATATGTCTGCAAAAGACTGCTCCTCTCCCACCAGTTCTTGTTCAGTATCCTGTGGTTTGGTTGAGCTTTAGAACAGCCTCCTCTAACCTGGCACCCTCCAGATGGCTTAAGAACATCAGAAGAGTCCTGTTGGAACAGACCGAGGGTCCATCTAGTCCAGCACTCTGTTCACACAGGGGCCAACCAGCTGTCGGCCAGGGACCGACGAAGGAGGACATGGTGCAACAGCACCCTCCCACCCATGTTCCCCAGCAACTGGTGCACACGGGCTTACTGCCTTGGATACTGGAGGTAGCACATAACCATCAGGGCTAGTAGCCATTGATAGCCCCCTTTTAAACCCATCCAAATTGGTGTCCATCACCAAATTGGCGTCTGTTCTCTTCCGGCAGGCATATCCAGTGTAATTTTTAGACTGTTTTTAGGATGTTTTAGGATGTTTTAATGCAGTTTTAATAATATTTGTCATGTTTTAATTAGTTTTATGTATTTTATCATGTTGTTGTTCCCCGCCTCGATCTAGACGGAGAGGCGGGTAAGAAATAAATCGTTATTATTATTATTATTATTATTATTATTATCTTGTGGCAGTGAATTCCGTAGTTTAACTCCGTGCTGTGTGAAGAACTTCCTTTTCTCTGTCCTGAATCTCCCACCAGTAGCTTCATGGGATTGACCCCTTTGGGTTCCAGTATTATGGGAGAGGGAGAAAAATGTCTCCCTCTCCACATTCTCCACAACCTGCATGATTTTGTACCCCTCTATCATGTCACCCCTTAGCCTCCTTGCTACAACACCCAGCATCCCCCAGCTGGGAGTTGTAGTCAAACCCTTCTGGTTAGAGAAGGCTGCTTTAGAGCTTTGGTCACTTCTGCTGTTGTGTCTAATAGTTGCATCTTGGGCAAAGGGGAGATGTGCATTTCCTCACCATCCAATTAATGTAGAGTCCTCCCTGCCAGCATCTGCCACAACATATCACACCGTCAGTTTGCGTGGCGCTTGAGACAGTATCAGTGTACCGGTTCCTGCTCTGGTTGCAGCTGGAGGTGGATGGGGTGCGTTTGTTGTTAATCGTAACCACCACCCCTTTTATCCAAGGATATTGTTCCACGATGCTTTCCGGGATCCCCTTGGCTGGGCTGGAGCGGACGGGGCCGTGACCCTGGGAGAATTCTCGGCGTCAGGACTGGTGGCGCGCCTGGCTCCGGCAGCGCAAGGAACCGCCACGGTCGTGCTGGATTCACTCAGCTGGCTGCTTCTCCGCTTGCCGTTCCCCGGCGTCTGCCAGCTCCTCGCACAGCTGCCTCGGAGAGCCAGTGTGGCCGGTGAGCCCAGAGGGGAAGGGTTCAGAGCGGAGAAGGGACGCTGAGTGTCATTCCAGCCTCCTCCTCCTCCTCTTAGGACACCCTTTGAAAGGGAGGCGGGTGCCTGGTCTACTCCCTGCAGGCCTAAATGATGGGACAGCCGAGGTCTCTGGGGTCCTTTGGAAGAAAAGTGGAAAACTATAGCGAGAAGTGGGAGGAAGCAGAGCTGAACTTGTGTCTCAAACGGTCAGGAACAAGGCAACGAAGGGCCCAGAGCTCCGCGGTTTGCCTGAAATGTTTTGCCTGCAAGAGGAGCCAGGATTAATCCCCACCTCCATCTACAGTTAAAGCAGCCTTTGGCCGACCCGGATCCCTTCTGGCGTTTTGGCCGTCGACTGCTGTCCGCGGCTTGGCTGGTGATCAGCGATGATGGGAACTGTAGTCCAAAGCAGGCTGGGGAAGGATCTCCAGTAACTAGGGAGGGCTCTCTGCCTGCGGCTTGGGACAGTTGCTGCCAGTCAGACTTGGAAGAAGGCAGCACCATATCTTCTAAAGCAGCCTTCCCCAACCTGGTGCCCCCCTTCATGTCCGGGACTGCAACCCAGTATCCCCTGCCTTTATGCCTGACTGAGGAATGCTGGGTGTTGTAGTGCCAACACACGAGGAGAGCACCAGCATGGGCGAAGCTGTTTGGAAGTAGCAAGGGCGCATTCCAGGGGTGGGCGAGGTGGGAGGAGGAGGGCCAGAAAGTGAAGCTTCTTGTAGCTGAAAGCTCTTCCTGCCAGCAAGTTTATTTATTTATTATTATGTATTTGTTCGTGGCATTTATATACTGCTGAGGATAGCAAAATCTCTCCCAACAGTTCACAATAGTAAAATACCTCTCATAAGTTAATCCTAGGAGAGGCATTTTATAGAATCGTAGAGTTGGAAGGGGCATCTAAGGCCATGGAGTCCAACCCCTTGCTCAATGCAGGGATCCCCGCCTTAAAGCATCCCTGACAGATGGCTGTCCAGCTGCCTCTTGAAGGCCTCTAATGCGGGAGAGCCCACAACCTCCCTAGGTCATGGGTTCCAGTGTCTGTACTGCTCTAACAGTCAGGACGTTTTTCCTGATGTCCAGCCGGAATCTGGCTTCCTGTAACTTGAGCCCCTTATTCCGCGACCTGCACCCTGGGCTGATCAAGAAGAGATCCTAGCCCTCCTCTGTGGGACAACGTTTTATGTATTTGAAGAGTGCTATCGTGTCTCCCCTCCGTCTTCTCTTCTCCAGGCTAAACATGCCCAGTTCTTTCAGTCTCTCCTCATAGGGCTTTGTTTCCAGACCCCTGATTATCCTCGTTGCCCTCTTCTGAACCCCCTCCAGCTTGTCTGCATCCTTCTTGAAGTGTGGTGCCCAGAACTGGACACAGTACTCAAGATGAGGCCTAGCCAGTGCCAAATAGAGGGGGACCAGTACCTCTCACGATTTGGAAGCTATCGTTCGAGGTACTGGTTCCCCTCCATTCGGCGCTGGTTAGGCCTCATCTTGAGTATTACGTCCAGTTCTGGGCTTTTAGAATGGGGCGAGGGCTGCGCAAACCCTGGGAAATCGCTGAGTGATTGGGGGAAAGGCAGTGGGGGTTGGAGAAGAGGCAGTGGGCGTCTGGGGAATGCTGGAGGGCCAGATTTCCTCACTGCTGCTCTAACATCTTTCTCCTCTGCAGGCCTGAGAATCACCAGGTTGGTGACCCTCCTCCACGGGGACCTACACCAGCTGGGCCAGCTTGAAGCCCTGCGTGCCTTGGCCCGCGTTGTGGTGGCCCTGGAACCAGCACCGCAGACTCTCCTGCGGGGGGACGGCGCTCCCCAAGTAGCTGTGACATTGCACAGGAAGACGGGGGGCAAAGTGGTCCGGAAGGTGAGGTTTAGCAGGCCGTCCTTGTGCAGGTGCGTGGCTGTGTGCGGATGTGTACCTGTTCTTCGTCAGAGGAGTGGAGCAGCCAGCTACGGGCTCACTGCTTGCCTTGATAGGAGGGTGTTGCAGGGTTTGCGGTCCCTGCATGGACCTCCCAGAACTAGAAGACCCAGGTGCAGGTTCTGGCATGGGTGTCACTCTGCAAAGCAACTCGGTTGAGTAGTTTTCTCAGGCCGCGTCCTCCCTTACTCATCGCGAGGCAGTTTAAAAGGAAATTGCATTAGGGGCAGAGAGACAAGAAGGGAACCAGCAGGAGCTTAGCATGACCGAATGGGCTTCTTAAAAGCTGTACCAAGGTGGCATTTTTCATTCTACCGAGAGCTGCCTTTGTAGTCGGTTCAGAAGCTGCAGCTTGTTGCAAACCGCAGCAACCAGATTTAAAATTGGGACCAGAAGGTGCAAGCATGTAACGCTAACTCTGGCCTGCTTGTATTGGCTGCCTACATGCTTTCAAGCCTGTTGAAGATGCTGGTTGTGCCCTATAAAGTCCTATACCGCTTGGGACCGCAATACCTGACAGAGCCCCTGTCTCAGTTTGAATATATCTGTACTCTGTGATTGGTATCTGAGGCCTTCCTCCAAGGGAAATTCAGAGGATGGTGAGAAAGGACAGGGCCTCCTCGGTGGTAGCCCCCTAATTGAGGAATGCTCTCTCCAGTGAGGCCTCCCTGGCCACCAGCACCAGGTTAAGACCGTCCTCTACTCCCAAGCTTTGGATGGCATAAGATGGTCTGTTTAATGCCTCAGTTTAATCATTGATGGTAGCTACTGATGTTTTAGGTGTTTAATGGGGTGGTTATATTTTGGCGGATAATTTGTGATTAGCTCTTTTAAGTTTTGCATGTTTTAATCCAATTGTAAATCGACTTGAGGGTTTTTTTTGTTTTTTTTAGAAAGGTGTCTTAAGAAAAATATTTATTTATACCCCATTCTTCTGCCAAGGCAATGGTGCTCAAAGCAACTGACAATAATAAAAACTGAAATTTAAAATAAAAACTTTGTTGAAACAATAATAAAACAAAAATGATAAATTATAATTACAACAAGAAAACAATAAGAAAAAGCGCTTCATTGCTGAACTGAATGGGGCAGGAGACTCAGCGCTCTTCGCAAAGGGAGTCCCAGATGCATGAATATTTGACACCCGCCTCTCCATCCTTCCTGCCCTTCTCTCCCCCAGAAAGAATACGTCACGTTCCTCCCGGGTTTTGTCCTGAAACATCTTGGTGAGCCGCCACAGGATGGCGTTTCCAGAGAGCAAGATCGGGAAGATGGCAAAGCCCCTGCTGTGGTATGTTCCTATCCCCCTTCGAATGGGATACTTGTGGACCAGTGGGTTCTGTGGCTTGTGGCAGATGTTCTGAACCCGGGAGGTGGTGTTGGTGGGTCTGGATGGGAAGCAATGTTGGGTGGATTGGTACAGGATGGCGCATGACCAGGGGGCAGGGGAGGGCAGAGCAACAGAACGGGGATCTTGCTGGTTGACAGAGGTTACTCCTAAAGACACTGGGTGGCTGCAAGGTACAGGAATAAGACTCATCCTCCGTTTGGATAGTTCCTGATTGATCTCTTGACATGAGAGACTCCAGCTTGTCTGGAGGCTTCCTAAAATTACAAACAAACCTTCCTCAGCACAGTCTGAAAAAACGTTTTCGTGGTTTCTCCTGTTCCAAGCTAGTATATGGAGGAGAAGGCTATCGATGACTACTAGTCATGATGGCTATATATCACTTGCAGCAGGTTCCATAGCGTACCCCAGTGGAACCAGTGTGCTTTTACACCAGTGGCTGGGAAACATGGGTTGGAGGGTGCTGTTGCACCCGTGTCCTGCTTGTGGGTCCCTGGTCGACAGCTTTTCGGCCCCTGTGTGAACAGAGTGCTGGACTAGACGGACTCTGGGTCTGATCCAGCATCAGGGCTCTTATGTTCTTATGAACCTCCAGTACCAGGGGCAGTATGCCTCTTAATACCAGTGTGAAGGGTTCACTGTATGTAAAGAGTTAACAGTTGGGAAGTAGAGTGATTAGGAAATAACAATAGGAAATAACAATAGGAGCGAATCACCCCAGGGCTAAAATGGTAATTTCTGTCTGATCAGTCTACAGCTCAGGACAAGTGTAGAGCCAATCACTCTAACAAAGGGCTAGCCAGGGTGATTAAGAAAAGGAGGGGCCAAGCGGGAGAATGACTATTAGGAGTCAAAAACGAGGAGAAGGGTGTGGCTGAGAGAAGACCGGGACATTGCCTTCGTTAGGAATGGAAGCAAGATCCATTCCGGAGGATACGAGAGGGGAAAACATCAGGAGTAGTTAGAGAAGAGATGGACCTGCGTTTTTACTCTTGTCTGTTTGTTTTCTTGCCTTTGTAACATCAGTTCTATGTGTGTAAATATCTTAAGCAAAGTGTGCCTTACTGTGCCAAGAATAGTAAAGAGTTTTGATTTAAAACTTGTATTGTTGGAAATTCCTTTTCACACCCGCCTACAGCTCGAACCCCCATGCTACTGAAAAGGGGAAAAGAGACAGGTGGAAGCTTGGGTCCCAGAAAAGGGACAAGGTTGCTCTTAAAGAGGCGAGATATCTTTAAGGAGCGGAATCAGAGTGTCCAGCCAGGAAGGTGGAATTCTGAAAGTCGAGGTGGAAACCCTGACAACCAGTTTCTGGGGAACATGAGTGATAGAGTACTCTGACTCTCTTATCTGGCTTGTGGGAGCCTTTGGCCTGATCCAGTATGGCCTCTTCCGATTCCCTGATGGAATGCCTGGCTCAGATCCGTCGTGGTCGTTACGTTCTGCTCTCTGCACTCCTCTTCCCTACCACTTGTGCTGACTCCCTCCCCACTTTGGATCTTTTCAGGCTGACCCAGCTGCCAACTTGACCTTTAACCTGCGCCTGTCCGAGGCTGAGCGCCGGGCAAAGGAGTCAGTGCCTCTCCCGTACCACTTCAGCGAGGAAAAGTACGTACGTTGGAGCCGTTTCTCTGATCCTTCAGAGGCTGGCTGGGCAGCTGTTCTCCAGGATCCTTTGGATTTTGCTTTTAATTGTGTTGCAGTTTTTGCCCAGATTAAAACTGTTCTATGAGCAGAAGAACGGGATATCAATATAAAATAGTCCATTACTCTCCTCTTGTCCTTTTGCTTTCTGGCTTTCCATTCTAGTCTAGGCTGACGAGTGATACCCAGAGAACCTTCTCTTCTGCCACTCCCAGACTGTGGAGTAGCCTGCCGGGAGAAATTCAACAACTTAGCAGTCTTCTTGAATTTAAGAGAGCTATGAAGACTGATCTCTTCCGGCAGGCCTACCTAGTTAAACTTTAAGATGTTTTTAATGAAGTATTAGTTTTATTTGTTTCAAATGTTTTATCTATTTTATGGTCTTTGTTCTCCGCCTCGATCCAGAGGCAGAGGCGGGTAAGAAATAAATATATTATTATTTTTATTTTTATTATTAAACCATCTGACAGGGATGCTTTAAGGTGGATTCCTACATGGAGCAGGAGGTTGGACTCCATGGCCTTAGAGGCCCCTTCTGACTCTACTATGGTTTTATGATTCTAAATACAATAGAGACCAGCCTGTTTTAGCTTAAAACTCTTCCTGCCAGTCACTAAGTTTTTGGAGTGGCATTTCAACCGTTTAGAATGGGGCTGGGGGAAGATGAAAAAGCCAGGAGCCCACCCAATGATCGGTGGCTAGAGAAAAGAGGTTGAGGCAGGGGGAGGGGAGGGAGCATGGCGATCTAGGGATGTTGGAGGGCCAGTTTTGCCCCCCAGGCTTGAGGTGCCCCCCACCCCAGGACTAAAGCCTAGGTCTCCCTGGTCCTAGCCTGACCGTCAGACCTGTGCCCCACACTGGCTCTAACCTCCCTTCCCCTCCAATTGCAGGAAATCCTCTCTGCTGCAGAGGCCAACCAGCCAGGGCAAGATCTATTACGAGCCAGATGCTGCAGATGACATTGACGACGAAGATCCGGATGATGACTTGGATGTATGAGAGAGAGAGAGAAATTGGAGGTTTCTTCCAGCAGCGGTCCCTCCTGCCTGGCCAGCCATCTACTCTTGAAGGAGGTTCTGCAAAATGGCTGGAACTGGACCGCTCTGTCACCTCCTCCAACCTGCATCTTGGTAGCCTCTGTTGGCATCTCCCACCAGCACATCTGCCTTGGCTGGACTTTCTCGGAGGGGAAAGAACTGATCAGCTGCCTGGGAATAGATTTGCACAGCCAATTTAAACGACTGTTCCCTCTGGCAGCCTTCCCCAACCTGGTGCCCTCCAGATGTGCCGGGCTACAACTCCCACAATCCGGGGTTGTAGTACAACACATCTGGAGGTAACCAAGTTGGGTTAGGCTGCCCTGAAGAAAGGTCACGGCTCAGTCTGAGTGCCCTCTCAAGGGCTGCTGGGAGTTGTAGGATGTGTCTCTTTGTAAACATGGATATGATGGCACCTTTGTAAGTGTTTGTAATAATAATAATAATAAATGCTGCCATACTTAATGTACGTTCTGTGGTGATTTACAACACAAATTTAAAATAAGTACAGTAAGAAATAAGCACAAATACAAAAAGCACTTTTAAAAAATGGGAGTGTCTTGCACAGCAGAAGTTCTCATGTTTACAAAGTATATAAAAAGGAAGTTAAAAAGCCTCGGTGGTAGGAAGGTTAGAGCTGGTGCCCGGCAGCTCTCAGAGTGGTTTCCAGGTTGTCCTTCTTTGGGGAGGGGGTCGGTGGTCCAAAACAGCAGCGCTTCTGCCCTGGTCAGCAATAAGGGCATCCGAGGCCGAGGGTTGTTGACGAGAACCCTGCAGCTACCGGTCAGACGGAGGCCGAACGACAGCGGTCGACCTAGAGGGTGAAGGTAGGTTTCGCTTCCCATCTGCCCCAAACTGGCAGCAGAGGTCGGCCTCCTTAATGAGCCCCCCTCCGTCCGCCTCCTCCCAGCACAAATCCAGCTGTGGCCAGTTGTGTACAGCAGCCCCTGTGGAGTGCTGAGCTGCATGCAGGAGACACGTCAATCCTCAACTATTTTTAAAAAATGCAACATCTGTCATACGAAATAAGGGGCAGGAATTCCTTACAGTACTGATGCCTTTGCCTTCCCCAACCTGGTGCCCTCCAGATGTGTTGGACTACAGCTCCCAGAATCCCCCAACTGGAGGGGACCAGGATATGCTAAATTTTGTGGGGCATGGGAGGCAGGTGCTGGGTCACAGGTAGCCCCATACTCTTAAATTGCTCCAATGAGTTCTTGGAGGGGGGGGAAAAGGCCGGCTGAGCCCGGAAATCGGCCCTTTGTGTCCATCTACCCTGGTATAGCTCTGGCAGCCAGGGGAGACTGGCTCCTTGGCGCATGCGCCCTTCCACACCTCGTCGAGGTTTTCCAGTTCTTTCAGCGCACGCGTGTTGGCGGGCCTCATTTTTCTCCCCGGTTGGCTGCCCGGCTTAGCGCATGCGCATACACCTCGGTCAGCGAAGCACGCCTCACCCCGCGTATAGACTCGCCCTCCGTCCTGCGCACGCGCGGCTCTGCTCTCTCGCCTCGCTTTTCCCCCAGGCTTCTTTAAGGACCGCCTCAACCCCGCCGCTCAAACAGTGACGCGCGTGCGCAATGTGCCGTCCCTCGCCCCTCCTCCCTCCCCTCAAATGCTCGGCGGGCGCTGTTGCTGCGTCCTCCTCGGCTCCTGATTGGACCGCGCCCCCGTGCTCCGGAAGTAGTCGCTGGCGCTCGTCGGTTGCCCCGGAAGTGGAGCGGAGGAGCGACCAGAGTCGGCGGGGGAGGGGGGAGCGCTTCCCCCCTAAGCCGGTAGCCACCGACAGCGGCCGTCGCGGCGAGCTCAGATGGCGGAGCCCGCGGGCACGGGTTGAGCCGGAGGGCGGCGGCCCCTTGCCCGCCCGGTCCCCCCTCCTCCTCCTCCTCTTCCCGTCCGTCCGTCCGTCGCGCCCCGCTGGAAGCTGGCGGAGCTGGGCCGGGCCGGGGGCGCGGCGGGCCCCGCCGGCGGGATGATGCGCTCGCAGTGCCTGCTCGGCCTCCGGGCCTTCCTCGCCTTTGCCGCCAAGCTCTGGGGCTTCGTGCTTTACCTCCTGCGGCGGCAGGCCCGCACCGTGAGTACCGGCTCCCTCGGGGAAAGGGGTGGCCAGAGGGAGGGGAGGGGAGGGCTGCGAGGGAGAACTCCGCGTAGAAGGGCAGAGTGCCTCTGAGGACGGGCAGAGTGGGCTGGTCCTCCGAGGCAGGCAGGCAGCCAGCCAGCGCCTGTCTATTAAGAAAGAGAAAGCTTGGTGCTGAGGGCAGAGGCGAGAACCTGGTGTGGCGGTGAAACTGTTGAGCTGAGGAGACCCTGCTCCCTCTCCCCTCTCCTCCTCCCGCCCCCAGTAGTGGGGGTTGGGTGGGGATAAAATGAGGGAGGGGGTGGTAGAGCGACCCATCTGTGTACGTTCCTCCCACCCCCCGACCCCCGATTCAGTAGAGAGAAAAATAAGGGGGCATAGATGTATTACGTTTTCCTTGGGTGGCCGGAGTGAAGGTAGCAGCTTCATGGCAAAAGAACAGACCAAAGAGTTAGGTGAAAGCAGGGAGTGGTGATTAGTGTGAAGGACCCAGGGGCTGCCAGAGGTTGACAGGTGGGTAGTGGATGTCCACCTCTGTAAGGAGCAAGTTCACTGGAAGGAGCCCAGGGAGGTGTTTGAATGGGATCTGGCTGGTGGAGAAGGAAAAACAGGGCAAAGACACCCCACCCATAACGTGGAATGTGTGCAGAGATGGAGCTGGGTGAGAATCTAGGCACAGGCCTAACAGGGGAGATGCTCTGGGCTGTGATTGCAGGACATTATCATCTGTAATTATGTGAAAGGGCTGAGAGTTTGGAGCCCTTGTGTGGGGCAATGGTGGTCATTGGAACAGGAAAACATGATTTAGCAGAAGAAAAAACTGTCGCCAGATTTCCCCCCACCCCACCCCATCTGTGTGAGGTTACTTGTCTTTCTTCTTCATCACCCACCTCCTTTTCTGTGAAGTCTTTGGTGCAATTCCTTGGTCCCCAAGCCCCACTCGCCAAGCCTAAGTATGTGTAGCTGAAATAAAGCCCACCTTTTTCCTGCCTACCCTTCCTTCCGTTCAAACCACCCACCTTCTGGCTGCTCTGTGTCGCCATGGTGACTTTTAGTTTGTAAACACCTCAGGCAGGTTGGTCTCCTTTGTAAACTGTCATTGATGCACCATGTAAATGAATTACAAGGTGTAGGTTGTAGGGAGGACTTGACTAAGAAAGGAATAGATCTAATAATGGGAATCCACAGTGAGTGAAGGTGTATTAACCATCTGCAGTTTAGCTGTGCTGGGCTCCTGGTATGTCTTATTAAACAGGTAGCTGACTTATGCAAGGCAGGGGCTAGAACAGGTAGCTGGCATGTGCTTCTAACGAGCCACTAAAGGCTCGTTAGAAGCACTAAAGGAATTTTGGTGGCAGGAAATTGTGGCCAGGCATAAGCTTCCAGATTAAGTGAAGGTTCCTGAAAGCCGATGTAGCAGTCTTGACAGTCTTGTTGAGTTCAGATACATGTTTTTCTTATTTCTTTGGATGAGGTCAAAGTGTAGATGCTCGGTTTGGGTCAGGGTGTTGGTTCAGCTCTCTTCTCTAGCTAGGGATGCCCAAAGGCAGCTGGCAAACAGTGGATATAATGGCAAATGATCTGAGTGTGGCTAAAACTGAGGAGTTATGCCACCTTTGGTCCTGTCTGAAGGTTCAAGTGCCTGTGAGTTTCACTGACCCTGCAGGAGATGCTGTGTTGATAACATCTTACAAGTGAAAGCTCTGCTCGAAAGAAAAATGAGAGCTTATGATTGACTTTTAGCTCACGGCAGAAGGAATTTCCAGTAAGCTTTATGCAATTCAGGGAAACACTGGGATGCATTTCTTCTGCCCCTTGAACCCAATTACCTGGGAGAGAAGGAAACAATTGTATAACTCAAGATGGAGCTGCTTTAAAACAAAATATGAAGCCTGTTGAAATTCATTTGCAAATTATATGTAAAACTCACTTCAGCTAGTTAGTACATTTCTATGTCTGACTCATGCCCTGAGGTTTCCTATCAGCTCACAAGTTCATCATACCTATTACTGTTTTTCTCAGCTGTCCTGAATCTGCAAGGATTGTTACTTCATTCTCTCTCTTCCTTCATCCCCCCTCCCCAAAAAAACCCTTCTGGAAAGTTGCTTTACGCCTGGTTTTCTCTCTACATCTGAATTAGGACTAGAGGAAATGGCAGCCAAAACCAGGTGGCCCTCCACGCAAAGCAACTGTCTTTGCTAGCCCCAGCTTGAGGTTCCACATGAAACCGGAGTAGGTACAGGTTGTTCAGTCAAATGGGATTTAAGCAGACAGCAGCTCCTTGAAGCCTGGCTGAGCCTTCAAGCTGCTTTTTTATTCTTGAATTTCAGTACTTCTGTTTTTAAATATAATTTTAGGGGTGATTGCTTGTGGGGAGCGGTGGTGGCGAAAGAGCTGAGCCTATCTGTTCTTACTAGGGGATTTGAGAGAGGAAGCCAGGATGTGTGGGTCCTCTTAGGGATGGAAAGAATGGGTAAGGTTCAGATGCTGAAGTCTTCAGTGTTGCGGTTTTAGAAGCTTGCTTATTATTTTGCTGGTAGAGGTTAATGGAACCGTCTTTGGTATAGCGTGTGTGTATATATGAGAGAGAAAGAGAAAACAGTCCTATACATCCTTACGGAAACATGTCTTTCCTTTCTGTCAGGTTCCAGAGAAAGTGGGCCGCCTCTGCCTTCCTCCTGTCGCCCCTGCCTAAGCAACGGCCGCTAGGGCAATTCGGGTTTGAGACAGGATCTTGATGTGGGAGTCTTGGGTGCATTGCCTGCTTCTGCCATGGACTGGGTTGGCTATGTTGCCTTGGGGAAGTTACTCCATCTCAAAAGTCGGAATAATAATAGCCTACCTTGACTAAGTGGTTGTTGGGGGAAAATCACAATAGAAATGGCTATAAATAGTAGTTCTTGGCTGGGGTGGAAAAGGCACCCTCTCTTCCCTTTCTTTCTGGGGAGACTTTGGGAGGGGGCTTTCGTCACATTTGGAGTCCAGCTTGTTGTCCGTTTTGGCGCCACGAGTTCTAGCCCAAGCTAGACTGGTTAGTGAGCGTGTTTCTTTGTTGGAGTCCCTTGCTCGGGAGGTAGCCTTCAGCAGAGAGTGGGGGGCACTGCAGTAGAACTGAAATAAGTATGGCCGCGTAGTGTATATGGTAATGGGAAGGACCCATATGGCAGGTGTTAACCAGGTGGTATATTTGGTCATTTCCAGCCCTGTTTCTATGGATGTTGGTTTCAGATCAATGGTGCAAAGTAGCTTAGGACATAGGCTAAGTATTTTAAATCTCTGCATTGCTGCTAGTTTTTGTTTAGTTGTTTTTAACTTTTTTTTTTTGCACTGTAGTTTTAAACTTTTATGTTGCGTTTTATCATTTTAGTTGTTCTGAATTGCCCGGAGAGCTTCTGCCATCGGGTGGTAGGAAAATGTAATAAATAAATAAGATGGGAAGCTGTCTTGAAGCCTTCGGTCTCCCTCATGGGGCAGGGATTGTAGGAGCACTTAAAATGCTTGCAGTTGAAATAGCTGTGGGGTAACAGAGATGCAGCATCCTCGCTGCCGAAGTGTGCATGCGCAGGCAGTGGCTGCCGTGTTGATCAGGAAGTGTGTGTGTGTGACTCACACTTGCTATCTTTCCTTCCAGGTACAGGGATCAGGGCTGCAGCGTCTTCACCCTGAGACTAGTGGCAGCTGAGTATTTTGGAGGAAGTTATGCAAGCAACAGTTGCTTGTTTCTTTTTTAAGTTCCTAGTTCTTGCTTAGAATGTGCGGACTGCAGAATCTGAGGGGCTGAAGGCCATTTAGACTGTCCTCTCCCTGAGGATGTTGCTTGTGAAGCCACGCAGCCCAGGCAAGTCTTGTGTGGGGGCATCAACTGCATGACCCAAGGGGAGACCTGGATTAATTTCTCCCTTGGCTGGGCAGGGGAGAGCATGGCTGCACCTGATCCATCTGGATGCTTCCCTGGGGACAGTTGCTTCCCTCCCCAAGGGATGGTCTTGACCAACCTTCCCTCACCTGGTGCCCTCCAGATGTGTTGGACTGCAACTCCCATCATCCCCAGCCAGCAAGGATGGGAGTTTTGTTCCAACCTATCTGGAGGGCCCCAGGTGGGGGGGAGGATGTTCTTGAGTAAGGCCAGGCTTTCTGACTAAGGGAAAGGCAAATTCTGTGGAATAAAGCTGGCAGCGGTTGGGCATGAGAGATTCACCAGCGCCTTCCCTGAGAACGGGTGCCTACACAGCAGGCTGTTTCTTCTTCTAGGGACAAGTAAACGGGCTGTTGGATCCCCTGACATGCACAGGACTCTTCTGGGAAAGGGGGAGGGTGGGTCGGGGGAGGGACAATACTCTAAATTACTAGGAGGCAGTACCAAACTGTTTTGCGCTGTCCTTTTTGCCAGTCACTTCAGACACACAATAAATAGTGCAATGTTTCTGCTGTAAATTAATATCTGCATTTCAGTCGGTGAGTTTCCAGGAGCCTGAGCGAGGAGGGAGCGGGTGCCCTGGGATTCCCCCAGCCGTGGCGGGGGGAGGGGGCTTCACCCTCGGCATGCTGCTAGAGTGGTGTGCAGGTGTGCAAAAGGCCTCGGGTGAATTGTGGCGGGTGCCCCCTCGTAGGAACTGTGAAGAGGGTCAGCGGAGAAGTTTCCGAGGGGTTGAGGGTGCAACAGACTGGGGAGGCCTTAATGGGCTTTTGGAGATCTGGAAGCAACCTGGAGGGCCCCTCCAACAGCAGTTCTTCAACTTTGGTATCCAGTCCAGGTTCATCCAGTCCAGGTTCACCCCAAATGGGGAGAAGGTGCCAGCAGAGCAAACCGTGCCAGGCACGGGCAAGGGAGCCCATCTGCTCCGTTGTGGGGGGGGGGGGGAATACAAATCTGGCTGATGAGGAGGCTCCTCGCTGGTCCCAAGTTGGGGTGATCGGTTGAGCATCGACCCGAATGCTGCGTAGATGGAGTTGGTGGGACGCAAAAGCCACCTGTCAATTCACGGGGGTGTCTTTTCTCCAGCCCTCCTTTCTCAGCCTCTACTGGGAAAATGCCCACATGCATGCAGGGTGGTTTTTTTAAAAAAAATTGCTGATGACTCTGAAGTCCAGAGATCGCCTTTCTCAAAGTGGAAGAGTGATGGTCTGCATGTTGCGGCCACAACCATCAGGAGGGGAGGTGAAGCCTCCCGTTCCCTAGGTGCTCTCTTGAGAACAGCATCAGATGGAGGTTATTCTGGAGGGCAGGGCCTGCTGCACCTCCGTTCACAGGTGTGTTGTATCTACACGCAAGTGAGGGTGGAGTTGCACTCCCCACTACACACACACACATACACACAGCCTCCAGAGGACCTCTGCTTATGCTCGACAGGGAGGAAGGAGATCTCTGTGCAGTGGGCCGGAGTGGAGAGTGGGCCTTTCGTGGGTCAAGTCTGCATCCAGAAGCGCTTCCAAGGGAAGGAGCATATTGCCTCCGCCCCCCCTCTCTGCAACTTCCTTTGTGTGCCAAGGAGGTGGGCGCGAAAGCACAGGTGGTGTTGGTTGTGGAGGACTGACTCCTTTCCCCATGGCCCACTGTGCCTCCTCCCCACTCTCCCAGAGAGGCGAGGTGAGGCAGGGCTGCCCCCCGACTGGTGCTCTCGTCCCAGGGTGCTGTTGGATCCCTCTGCTCCTTCCCCCGGCTGCGGTGGGAGCTTGCTGGGCCTCTAATCCTCTTGCGCTCTGCCCTCTCCTTCCCCCTATCTGGCTTCACTACCTCCGTCTTGGGCTTGGACCAAGGTCTCCTGGCCGCTGGCTGGCTTCCCAGTCTCGATAGGCTGGGCCGGCTAATTTTGGAAGCACACCATGTGCGGTGTGAGGGTGTCGGCCATAGGCATGGGACGGGCAGGTGCCTGTTGAGGACGCTTGAGGGGCAGCTGTCCTCCCTGCATGTGCGTATGTGGGAGGGAGAGAGAGAGGCTGCCCCCTGGGTCTGTGCCCATCCTGATGCCCTTGTGAAGGGGGAGCAGAGCCTTTTGTGGGAAAGCGGCAGGTGGAAGGCAGAAATAGACTCAAGAGGAGCGCAAGATAAGGAGCCGCTGTACGCTGAAGGGCCCCGTTGGCCTAAGCGGCTCAGCGCTGTCAACTCTGGCTGGCAGCTGACCCGCTTGGTTCTTGCTTTGTTATCTGAGACCCTTTAAACTGGAGAATGCCTGGCAGAGTCGGGGGGGACTTCCCTGGCATGTTCTTCTGCCGCTGAGCCGTTCCTCCCGCTGCCCCTGTGTCCAGGAGACCTTTTCCAAGGAGATGTTCCTCAAGCGGCAATGTGAGGACATACCAAGGCCTCTGGTCCTTCTTGCTTCTCAGCTCCTGCAGTTGCGGGTACGGTCACACGCAGGGCCTTTTCGGACAGCCGTATTTTGCTCCCATGATAGTTTGAGAAAATGACTCCACTTGGTCAGGTTTCTTGCATCCTTTTTAGCCGGAGTGAAACATGTTATGTCTTCTGTTGTTTTTATTCTGGGCTTTACCGGTAAGCCGCCTTTGGCAGAAAGGCGGGATATAAAATGAATAACTGTGAGATTCCTCTTCCCCTTGTCCCGGCGCTGAGAAGGCGCGTCGGCGGCTGTGCCCTCTGCTTCTTGCTCTGGACAACTGAGGCAGGGTAAAAGGTGTGATTTAGGAAAAGGACAGCATGTACTCGTCGCGGTAGGGAATGGAAGGCATCGTCTTTGTCTTCCCCAGAACAGCAGGGCTGTAGTTAGGTGGTAGTTCGCGTGCTCTACACACAGAAGGTCCCAGGTTCAAACCTGGGTAGCGTCTCCAGGTAGAGCTGGGAGAGTCTGTCACCCCTGCCGGCCAGAGTAGGCCTGGCTGAGTTGGAGATGACCCGGTGGTCCGGCCTGGCATGAAACAGCTTTGCTTTTTGCAGTGTTGTTTGGGATCCTGTAATGAACTAGCGATGGTTCTTCCAGCAATAATCTTAACATCTGACAACCGCTGGTTGCCTGCGTGGACCGAAAGGCCCCTGGAGTCAATTCCAGGAAGAAGCCAGCAGTGAACCATGAGCGCAGAGAGGCTGCTGAACAGCCCTGCACATGATGATTCTTTGCATATAGTTGGGGGTGCTGAACCTCAGCCCCTGGGCCAAATCCAGACTGGCATGTGGCCTCCGCCCAGCCCTTCACGACTCTCCAGGCGGCCATAGCCCGTCCCCCTTTTCCACTAGCCGCCAATCATTTTCAGCTTTTGCATGTTTCTTTCCCCGTTCAGAAAGTTTGAAGTGCCTCTCCTAAGTTTTAGTTACTGGTAGAAATAGTAATCTGGTTCTTTTGGTCCTGCCCACCGCTGCAATGGATCTTTCCAAAATGGGAGAAGCTGAGCATGATGGGAGGTGTAGTCCAACGCATCTGGAGGGGGGAGGCGCCGAATTGGGGAAAGGCTGATACTGGAAAGCGTTTCCTCCACCAAGACGAGAGCTTGGACATGTCTGACGTTTTCTGAAGTGCGATTCTGCGTATGGCAAAGTTTGCCCCGGTACAAGGCCCTCTCTGCTGGCTGTATGCTGGCTCCACAGAAGTGTGGAAAACGCACAGCCTGAGGTGAGGTCTGGCCCGAGGGCGCTGCTTAATCCCTAAAGTCCTGTACAAGAGAAATCTGGCTTCTTTTTTCCAAGCTGTGCAGTCACCCCTTTCCCTGTAGCGGCAATGAGCAAGAGGTTGGGTTTGATAAGGGCTGCAACTATAGCTGTTTCTTGGAACTAAGGAAAGAAGTAAAATAACTAAATGCAAGAGGGAAGCTTGTGGGTTTTTTTCCCTTTAAAAAAGCAAAGGCTTCTAAAACCAGAACCGGCAAAGGCATCACACCCCCAAGTGTTCTGGGTGCGCTGCTAATCTCAGCTGCTGGGGGCAATGCTCCTGTGTCCCTCCCCCTCTGAGTGTAGCCTAGAATAAACGGCTCACTAAGAGAATGAAAGGTTTGTGTTGGCCGAAACCTACCTGGATGTCTTGCTCTTCTGACCCTGAAGGCCCTGCTTCCCGTATCCACATGTCCACAGTTTGGAGCGTTGAACTTTGGGCTTCGATAGGACCCTGAAGGCCCTATTTCCTTAAGCTCTGCTCTTCAGTGAAAGAAGCCCCACAAAATCATTCTCTGATTTGATCAGAATACATCCGCCTTCTGCTTTCAAAGCAGTGATGTGGCTCCCCAAGATCAGGGAATTGTCCCTGTTGGTGAACATGAAGTTGAGTTCCTCTCACCTTTTTGGGGTGTCTCAAATTGGTTTGTGTGACTTTCTCCCCCACCCCCAATGAGGCTGCAAAAAACGCCAGTGCTATTTTGGGATGCATTAATAGAAGTAGGGCGTCCAAATTGTGTGAGGTACTGGTTCCCCTCTATTCGGCACTGGTGAGGCCTCATCTTGAGTATTGCGTCCAGTTCTGGGCATCACACGTCAAGAAGGATGCAGACAAGCTAGAGGGGGTTCAGAGGAGGGCAATGAGGATGATCAGGGGTCTGGAAACAAAGCCCTATGAGGAGAGACTGAAAGGACTGGGCATGTTTAGCCTGGAAAAGAGAAGATTGAGGGGAGACATGATAGCTCTCTTCAAGTACTTGAAAGGTTGTCACATGGAGGAGGGTCAGGATCTCTTCTTGATCATCTCAGAGTGTAGGACACGGAATAATGGGCTCAAGTTACAGGAAACCAGATTCCGGCTGGAAATCAGGAAAAACCTCCTGACTGTTAAATCGGTATGACGATGGAACCCATGACCCAGGGAGGTGGTGGGCTCTTCCACACTAGAGCAATTCAAGAGGCAGCTGGACAGCCGTCTGTCAGGGTTGCTTTAAGGTGGATTCCTGCATGGAGCAGGGGGTTGGACTGGATGGTCTTAGAGGCCCCTTTCGACTCTACTATTCTATGAAAGGGAAGTGTGTTAAAGGGATGTGCTTTTAAGTTATAGGGTGCTGTAACCCTCTTACTATCTCTTTGTTCCTATTCAGTTTTGTCACTAATCAATAGCTGCTTTGTGTCCAAATGTAACCAAGAATCTGGTGGCAACTTAAAAGGCCAAGGCTTGTGGGTCAGTGGGCTCTGCCCCACAAAAAGCTTCTGCCCCAACGTTTTGGCCCAGAGACCTGAACTGTTTGACCCCCAGGCTCCTGGTTCCCTTTCTCTCCAACAGACCCACAGTTCCTCCTCTTCCCGTGGGCCTTACCGCGTGTGTCTGTGCTGCCTGCAAGTGTTACCTCAGATAGCTCTAATCAGGAGTGCTGTTTTGGGCTTCCCTACATAAACATGATCACGTCGTTCTTGTATGTTTCCCTCTGGCAGGTGATCCAGTATCAAACGGTGCGCTACGATATCCTTCCCCTTTCCAAGGTCTCGCGGGAACGGCTCAGTAAGTAGAGTTCCTATTGGAATGGGCTTGTCTCTTCCCCTCTGCCCTTGGATATCCCCAGGGTTGTGCCAGAGCCCTGGGGAAGGGGAGGGAAGGCTCAGGGCTCAAGTCAATGGGATTTCTGGGCTGTACCTGACATTTCTCGCACCTGCCTCCGTTTCTCTCCCTCCCTCACCCTCGGCAGATCAGGTGAAGAGGAAGATCCTTGTCCTAGACCTGGATGAGACGCTGATCCACTCCCACCACGACGGGGTCCTGAGGCCCACGGTGAGGCCTGGCACTCCCCCCGACTTCATCCTTAAGGTGAGAGGCTTCTGGACAGGGAAGACGCTTTGTCCTAGGGATGCATGTGAGGGTCTTTGGGGCTGAGGGAGGGGACCCGTTTCGGCACGTACGTTTGCCAGGATGGGGGAGGATTTGGAGCGCTTGGGCTGCGAACCTTTGCCCAGAACTGCTAGTGGTGCCGTTGCTCAGGGGCGAGGAAGGTGTTCCGGATATCTCCAGAGGGAGTCCGGCTTCACATCTTCAGGGTTAAGCCCCAGTGTTTGAAAGCGGCTCCCTGGCTTTTGTGAGGCCCAGATGTCTCCTCAGCTGTAGCAGTTGGGATTCAAGCTCCCTTCTGTTTCAGGACCAAGGGACTAGGTTACAGCTTTTCTGGCTCACCTGCCTCTTCACGAGCAGAATTGAAAATATAGTGGTAGCTTGCAAGGCTCTGGAGCAGCCTCCCCCAACCCGGTGCCCTCCAGGTCTATTGGACTGCTAGGGACGACGGGAATTGCAGTCCAACACATCTGGAGGGCACCAGGTTGGGGAAGGCTGCTCTAGATTCTGATGGGAACGTGTACATGGATTACACCTGAGCCAAATCAAAGCGATATGCGTGTGTGTGGGGGTCACTTTCCACTGGAGTTCCCAGCTCTCCTGGGAAGAAAGATATGTTCTGGGCAAAGTACAAAGTGTTGGTTATTACCTTTAAAGCCCTACATGGTTTGGATCCAGGTTATCTGCGGGATTGCCTTCTCCTGTACAATCTGCCTCACACGCTCAGGTCCTCTGGGGAGAATTTACTTCAGTCAGCCAAAACAAGGCTGACAACTGTTACCCAGAGTACCTTTTCTTCTGTCGCCCCCAGACTCTGGAATGGCTTCTGCCGGAGGAGATTTGTCAATTTAACAGTCTCTCTGAATTTAAGGCAGCTATAAAGACTGGTCTCTTCCAGCAGGCCTATCCAGATGAAATTTATACCAAGAATTTCAAAATGTGTTGATTGTTTTATATGCTCTTTTAATCAATTTATGTATTTGATCTATATTGTTATTGTACTAATGTTGTTCCCCGTCTCGATCCAGAGGGAGAGGTGGGTAAGAAATAATTTATTATTATTATTATTATTATTATTATTATTATTAACCTGAAGTAAAAGGACTTTCCCAGCCTTTGGTGCTTCTCTGTATCTGGCATTCCGGCCCCCTCTCCCTGTTTGTTCTGGCAAAGCTGGCTTTGCAAGCAAGACGGAAGCGCTCGCTCGCCTTCTGGTCCTGCTGCAGGAGAGCCAGGCCAGGGGAGGCCCGAGATCTTTGCCAGGCTTTGACTCCAGCTCTTTCTTTCTTTCCAGGTTGTCATAGACAAGCATCCGGTCCGCTTTTTTGTACATAAGAGGCCGCATGTGGACTTTTTTCTAGAAGTGGTAAGCAGTGCGTGAGTGTGTGTGTGGAAGTGGGTGACGCCTCCTGTCAAGGATTCTGAGTGGGTCATACAAGGACAGCCCTCCTTGCCCCCATGGAGCTGGGGTTCCTCATCCACGTTCCCTTCTGGAGCTGCCTTAGGTCCTGCAGTGTCCCTCCCCATGTTCTCCCTGTGGAGAAACTCTCCAGGAGGTGCTGGGAAGAACCCTCTGGATCCCTAGAAGTTGCAGGAGGCTTGGGGGCGGCAGGTTGGAAGCTTGTGGCCCCAACTAGGGCAGGAGTATTGGTGCTGTTCTCTGGGGCAGGTGGATTGGGACGGGTGTTCCCCTGGAGCCTCCAGGACTCTCCTGAACGCAAGCGCTCTTCCTGGTGGTGCAAACACCCTGGAATGCCTCTTCTTCTGGGGACTAGCTCTCTGGGCTTCTGGGGAAGGGAACGGTGTGGGGTGAATGTTATCTGGCCGGCTTAATACTTCCCTTCCCTAATTCAAGGCTGAGCACCAGAACCTGAACCCTGGCCAAACTGGGGCCAGCCGCCTTAACCTCCAATCTCTTGACGGCTCCTGGACAGCTGCCCCGTTCTCCTCGACATTAAACCTGCTCTTGGCCTTTCTCCATCCCCTGGCTGTGCTAGCCGGGGATGATGGGAGCTGTAGCCCAACACATTTGGAGCCTGCCCAGTTGGGGAAGGGTGCTTTATCTCTTCTTTGGGCAAAGTGGCCCCTTTTCTCTCCTTCTCCTGCCCCCTTCCATATTTCCCAGTGCCCTCCCGAGCCCAAATCCTCTCAAAAGTGGCCAGGACCCCTATTCCCAACTATATATAGGAAATCGTCGCTCTTCAGCTTGAAAGCTGTGAGTAGAGCCCTAGCCTACGTCCCTTTCTCCAGCTTCTGGCCCGGCCACTACCAAGTCACCCATTTTTCTAGTCTCTCTCGCCTCAAGGAAGGCGGATGCCACATGGGGCCTCCGTGGGCTGCCTCGGCAACTATCGCGGAGCTTCAGCCCGGCACAGGATGTGGTGGGCCCGCCAGCGTCGTGGTTTCCGCGTGGTTTCCCCGGGAGGCAGAAGTGCCTTGGTTTGTAAATTAAAAGAAAGGGAAAACAACTTTGCAAGGACCTACGGGATGTTGAGAGGATGGGCGGGCTGTGCCTTTGAGCTGGGGTGGAATTGGCTTCTCTGAGCCCCCAGCCACTGGCAGAACCCTGGACTGGGGTTGGGTAAGTCTGGATTGGGAGGCGAAGAGCCTCCAGTTCCTGTGCCGTAGAAAGAGTGTTCGACTTTTCTCCTTTTTGTTCACCCGACGCCTCCCACCGACTCTATATGCCCGATAAAGTGCTCAGGTTTGGGCCTGGCGGTCAGACCGGAACCTGAGACATCTTAAGGCAGCCTTCCCTGGCCTGGGCACTCTCCAGACATGCTGGACTACTATCAGTCCCAGGCAGTGTCCCCATACAAGGGGGAAGCAGGGAGCAAAGGAATCCCCTTGAGCCCCAGAGCAGCCTTACAGGCCTCCTGTCCCACAGGCTGGATGGAGCCCTGAGCAAGACACTCCTGAGAAGGGCTGGAGGTACACCGCCGGACTCTTGTCAGGCCCTGCTTGTAGTGGTGGGGAGGCCTTTTGAGGGTATGAATACGGAGCGCCCCGTTTGTTCCAGACTAAAAGATTATTCTGTAAAAGCTTTAGCATAATCTGTTTATCTTGGGGTGGGGGAACTGAAAAACGTGCTAGAAATCCAAAAAGGAGGTGGTTGCTTAGTTCACAGGGAGATCTTTAACAGTTTTTGATTGTATTTCTCAAGGATTATGAGCAGGGTTTAATTTGAGCCTTGTTGTTCATAAAATCAAAGAATAGTAGTGTTAGAAGATGCCGCTAAGGCCATCCCTGTCAGGTGGCTGTCCAGCTGCCACTTGAAGGCCTCTGGTGTGGGAGAGCCCACCACCTCCCTAGGTCATTGGTTCCACTGTCATACTGCTCTAACAGTCAGGATGTTTTTCCTGATGTCCGGCCGGAATCTGTTTTCCTGTCACTTGAGCCCATTATTCCGCCTCCTGCACTCTGGGATGATCGAGAAGAGATCCTGGCCCTCCTCTGTGTGACAACCTTCCAAGTCTTTGAAGAGTGCTATCATGTCTCCCCTCAATCTTCTCTTCTCCAGGCTAAACATGCCCAGTTCTTTCAGTCTCTCCTCATAGGGCTTTGTTTCCAGACCCCTGATCATCCTTGTTGCCCTCCTCATAACACGCTCCAGCATTTCTGCATCCTTCTTGAAGTGTGGTGCCCAGAACTGGACGCAGTACTCAAGATGGGGCCTAACCAGTGTGGAATAGAGGGGAACCAGTACCTTGCATGATTTGGAAGCTCTACTTTGTTAACGCAGCCCAAAATAGCATTTGCTTTTTTTTGCAGCCACATCACACTGTTGGCTGATATTCAGCTTGTGATGTTACTGCAAAACCCGCCTTCCATGTGGGCATTGGGGGGCCTGGATGTCTTGTGTGTTCCCAGTGCCAGTCTGACTCCTGCTCTCCCATCTGCTTTCCCTCCCTCCCCAAGGTGAGCCAGTGGTATGAGCTTGTAGTCTTCACAGCCAGCATGGAAATCTATGGCTCTGCTGTGGCTGACAAGCTAGACAACAATAGGAGCGTCCTGAAGAGGAGATACTACAGGCAGGTGGGTCCCCAACTTTGCCCTCTCTGCCGGCTGGGGGTTGGGAGGCAGCCCAGTGAAAGAGCCTCTCCTGCGTCATCGCAGGCCACGACTAGGTGGCTCCTGATCAAAGCTTTCCCTGTTGCTAAGCCGAGGGGCCCGAAAGACCACCCAAAGAGACCGGGGTGGGTGGGTGGGTGTACTTGGGGGAGACAGCACCCCCAACGCCGTGACCTGCAGGTGTTCCAACGAGGACGGGCAGCAACAACTCCGGCCCCAAAAGGCCTGTTTGTTCATTCCATTTATATGTCCCCTTTCCCCCATAAAATCATAGTATTGTAGAGTTGGATGGGGCCCTTAAGGCCACGGAGTCCAACCCCCTGCTCAATGCAGGAATCCCACCTTAAAACATCCCTGACAGATGGTTGTCCAGCTGCCTCTTGAAGGCCTTGAGGGTGGGAGAGCCCACAACCTCCCTGGGTCATGGGTTCCATTATCGTACCGTTCTAACAGTCAGGATGTTTTTCCTGACGTCCAGCCGACTTACTTCCTCGGCTTACCTCTTGTGGGCTGCTGAGTAAGGACCGCGCAGTTCCTTTTCTTCAGTGGCTTCTTGTGGGGTGAAGCTACACAGACCCCTGCCAGCCCCTCTGAAGAGATTTCCCCCTAGGAAGAAGGATGGGGCCACTGAGGGAAAGCCCTGTTTGGGGAGGGGGATTGTGGTTCTGACGCTCCCTTCTTGTCCTTCCAGCATTGCACTTTGGAGCTGGGCAGTTACATTAAAGACCTTTCGGTCGTTCACAATGACCTGTCCAGCATAGTCATCTTGGACAATTCGCCGGGAGCCTACCGGAGCCATCCAGGTGAGCTGTATAACCCCTCCTCCCCCCCCGCCCACATCTTCCATCAAGTGTTGGGTGCCTGGCGCCTTCAGGGGTGGTCTGCTTTGACGCTGTCACGCACCCTGCTGCATCGGTTGCCTGTTCTGGAGAATCGGGGCTCCGTGTGGAGCTTCGCGTGTGTCTGTGTCGCGTTTCTATCCTTGCAACAACCTCCTCTCTGTAGGCAAAGGGAGCACTTGATGGCTTTCCTTTTCAGTGCAAACGACAGCAGCAGCTTGGGCAGAGCCTCTCTTCCAGCTGCTCACCTCTGTTTGCTCCGTCCATGCCTTGGTTTGTTCGCAAGCGAGAGTGGGCCGCTCAGGTAAATCAGGACAGAAGCCCTGTTGCCGTTCATGTCGGTGAAGGGACCTTTGAAAGACTGGCCGTGGGTGGGGGGCTTGGGTCACGGGCACGTCGGAACAGAGTTCAAATTCACGTTTCCCTTACCCCAAATTAGTCCCCTCCGGATGTGTGGACTACAATCCCCAGTGTCCCCCAGCCAGCCCTGTTGGGGGAGGCTGCCTTGCCTCCTTTTAACTTCCTGTCATTACCCTACCCTCCCTGGCTAGCCAGCTAGCCTTCCCCAACCTGGCACCCTCCAGAAGTGTTGACTACAACTCCCATCATCCCTATCCAGCTACAGAAGATGGGAGTTGTAGTCCAACACTTCTGGAGGGCGGCAAGTTGGATGCTTATGGCATCCAACAGGTGAAGCTTTCTCTGCCATGGTGCTGCAGTGGGGAAGAAGGAGCGGAACTGCTAATTTTATTTATTTATTACATTGATATCCCACCTTTCTTCCTCTTGCAAGGAATCCAAAGTGACTCACATGATCCTCCTCTCCCATTTATCCTCACAGCAACCCTGTGAGGTAGGTTAGATTGTAGAGTCAGGGACTGGCCTAAAGAAGAATCATAGAATAGTAGAGCTGGAAGGGGATCATAAGGCTATCGAGTCCAACCCCTTGCTTAATGCAGGAATCCACCTTTACAGCATCCCTGACAGATGGCTGTCCAGTTGCCTCTTGAAGGCCTCTAGGGTGGGAGAGCCCACCACCTCCCTAGGTCATGGGTTCCATTGCCATACTGCTCTAACAGTCAGGATGTTTTTCCTGATGTCCAGCCGGAATCTGGCTTCCTGCAACTTGAGCCCCTTATTCCGTGTCCTGCACTCTGGGAGGATCGAGAAGAGATCCTGGCCCTTCTGTGTGTGACAACCTGTCAAGGACTTGAAGGCCTCAGTTGTGGGAGGGTTTATATGTTAGAAATATTCCTCCATTTAAATAATAATAATAAGAAGAATAAGAATAATCTTTGCACATTTTAGAAAACTAGGAAGATGGGAAGAAGGCAAGACTACGATCCTTCACTTTGCCATAACAAATGTTCTGTGTGCAGGATTATTTATTTATTTTTGCACTCTTCCTCAACTGTCAGGCTATAGTAGGAGAAATGGGATACAGGATTCCTCCATTGGCAGCTGCTTTTGTCCCCGAACTGTTTCCATCCCAGCTGATTGTTCGAAGAACCCTGTAGCTTTAAGAACTGGTGCCTGAGTTTGTGCCTTTCCTCCTCCCTTTTCTGCCATGTCTTTTAGATTGCAAGCCTGCAGGTAGGGAATGCCTTGATTGGTATTGATCATAGATGCGCTGCTCTGGGAGCCCCTTTAGCTGAGGAGCACAGTACAAACGCTCCCTGCACGAAGGCCACCGAATCATAGGAAGCCCCTGCCCAACCCTTCTGAGGGCTGAAGTGGTGCAACTGTCACCCAGACCCAGTAGGCATTAGTAGAGGCTTTGGCGTCAAAGTGCAGGAACTCTTGACGTGAACGTGGGCTTTCCGCGTCTGTGTCTGGCAGATAACGCGATACCCATCAAGTCGTGGTTCAGCGATCCCAGCGACACGGCGCTTCTCAACCTGCTGCCCATGCTTGATGCCTTGAGGTAAGGCCAAGGGAAGTGGGGCAGGGCTCCTCGTGTGGGGCAAAGGAAGTGGGGCAGCCGAGCCAGGGGGGAGGAGGAGGAGATGATGATGGTCCGGAAGTGTCTGTGTGTGTTGCCCTTGGTAGTATAGGCTGTGAGTCCAGTAGTTGGCTCACTTTGCACCAGAACCGGATGCCCAGGTGAGAGTGGGGGGCAGGGGGGGAGGGGACTGGGGGGGAGGGGGGGCAAAGTTGTGAGTGGCTCTCACTCGCTCTCCCCTTTTCTCCAGGTTCACAGCGGATGTCCGGTCGGTGTTGAGCCGCAACCTGCACCAGCATCGCCTTTGGTGACGGCGGCTCCTCCTTTCTTCAGGGTTTGGCCCACGACTGCTGCCTTATCCCGCCATCGCGACCCCTCCGCCCTTGCCGCTCGGACTCCGGCGAATGCGTTCGGTCTCGGCCAGCCGAGAGGGGAGGAGCTGGGAGCGAGCCAGCCGCCCCGCGCGGGAGTCCGCGGGCACCCTGCTGCCTCCACTGCTCCCTGCGCCAGCCGTCCGGACATCCACCGGCAGGCCGGGGCCCGGCTTCGTCGTGACTTAAGAGGGCAGGGTTCGGGATTGCCGGCGCTCTTGGCACGGCGCCAACTGCTTGGGGTTGGGCAGATGTACAAGAAAGGGGGTGAAGCAAGCCAGCCGCACAGAGGAGTGCGACAGACACTTGAGACGAGGCTGCGTTTCTCTTTGGGAAGACCAAGCTCCCTGTACAAAGATCTAACTTTTACTGCTTTTATTTTCCTTTGTTTTTATTTCCCTCCTCCTCGCCCTGCTGCGATTCCTTCCTCTGGATAAAGAGAGCCCCCTCCCCACTTTCATCGAATCAGGGTTCTTTTCGATGACCGGCAGGTTTGGCTTCACTTTCTTTGCGGAAGTGGGCTTGTCACCTTCCGCTTGGATTTGTGTTGAGGGCGGCTCCTTCCGCCTTGCCCCGTTTTTCTGTTTTCCTGTTTCCTTTTGCCTTCGAGGGTGGGGAGGGGCTGACTGATGAGATAATACAGCCTTGAACGGAGGTGATGGTGGGGGGGGGGGGGAGAACACCCCAAACTGATACTCAGGAGTTGTTCTTGCCAGTGGGGAATGGAGTAGAATAGATCGCTTGCACAGCTGGCTGATTCTACAGGACAAGTCATTGAAGGTCTCTAAGTTCTCTCCCCCTCACCCCTAAATTCAGACATGTACGCAGATGTTGCTTATTATCCCCCTCATTAGTGGGGTAAAGTGGGCACGAGAGTTTTCAGGAGCTGGGAAGGCATTTGATGGGTGGGGGAGAAGGGATGAGGGACAGATTACCTCCAGGGCCTGGACTGGTGAATGCCTTTGTGCCTTGTCTCCCGAATTCTGTGGTCCAGCGGAGGGGTTGTCCTGCTTTCCCAGTTCTAGAATATATTTCCTCTTTTCCCACTTTCATAACACTGCCAGACTGGGGTAGATGCTTCCTTCCCTAGAAGCGACGACATTGTAGTAAACAGAAGCTAAAGAGGAAGTGTTGCACTGTCTAAAACTCTCTGCCTGGAGCAGCATTTGAATACAAGCCCAAATATGGGATACTGTGAAATGCTTGTCCTTCTGCAGCTAGGAAAACACTCCCCGAACCAGGAGAGATTCTTCCAAAACTCCCTGACACGCACCAGTACATTTCCCTGCATGCTTCCTCCCTCCCACCCCCTAAACAACTATTCCGAGAAGAGTCATGTCTTACACAGGAGTGGGCAACTTGCGTCCTGCCAGGTTGTTTTTGGCCTACAACTCCCATCAGCCCTAGCCAGGCGCAGCCACTGGCGAGGGGTGCTGGGAGTTGTAGGCCAAAATGTTTTGCAGAGCCATGCATTGCCCACTCCTGTGCAAGACGTGGCTCTCCTTGGAGCGCTTGTTAAGGGGATGGGACCAAGAAGAAAGCATGCGGGGAAATGTGCCAGTGCGTATCTTGGCAGAAGTACTGTGGGGTAGGGGGAAGGTTAGGCTGATGGGTCAGTATGTGGAATACCTAAGGGGATTGCGCTCTTCTTTTGGGGGATCTTGTCACTTCCAAATCGCTTCCTTCCCTGTGTCACAAGTAGGGCCTGCCAAGATAGTCTTCACTGTTGCTGTCTGTTTGGTGCCCCCCTCTTCTTTTGGTGTGGGGTCATGGTCGTGGTCTTTGCAGCCGCATTTCCATGGATGCTAATGAAGTTCTACCTCTCGATTCACCCTTGTCCACATGTTAGCCTACTCATAGAACCCCCTCCCTTGTTTATTCTTACTCCTTCTCTGTGGCGCGGCCCCTCGGGCTGCAGTTTACGGAGGAAAGATGCTGCTGTGCCTTTATGACCAGGCCCAGTTTTGCTCCTCCTGCCTCACACTCCCTCCCTCCAATATGGTCTGCCTTGGTTTCTTGTTTTGAGTTTCTCACCTTCCTTGGCAGTGATGGGAGTGTGTGTGTGTGCTGTAGTTACCAGGCTTGCCGCAGGCAAGCAGCCTTGGCCGTGTCTTGTCTCCTGGTCCGGCATCTGTGCTATGCTGGAAAAGAGGCTTGTACTTCCTGCTGCTGCAGAAGTATCTGCTTTCCTGGGAAGGCTCAAATGCTTGTTAAAAGAGCCCATGTTGCCCCTTAAAAGCAGGCAGAGCATCCAATCCCTGCTAAGTATGGCTCTTTGTCCTGTCTGAAGAGGGAGCTGTGCCCTAACTTGGTGCTTCTCCAGATGTGCTTGACTACAGCTCCCATCAGCCCCAGCATGCTGGCTGATGGGAGCTGTAGTTCATCATTAGGCTTCAGGCCCTAGATGTTTGACTACAAATCCTATCAATTCTAACCAGCGGGCATGCTGCTGGCTGGGACTGGTGGCAGTTGTAGTCCAAGAGTGGCTTTCTACGTCCAGTCCCCAGAGACGGGACTACAACTCCCACCAGCAGCAACGTCCTGGCGCGAAGGGAGGTAGAGCAGCTGAGCTTTGTGGCCCCGCCTTTCCTCACGTGACGGGTCCCGCCCCTCGCCGGGCCTACTTGATGAGGGTTGGTGGGTGCACGTGATCATTCCTCTCCGCTGACGTCAATCACATGACCGGGTCTGTAGTCGCGCCGCATCCTCTCGGCCGGATCCTTCCGCGCTTCGATTTGTGAGGGGGTTTTTGGGCGAAGTTTTCTGCCCCCTTTTCTCCCTGCAGTGGCTCGCGTTGCCTCGCCTTCAACCACACGTGCACAACACGGCGCTCGAGGAGGACGTCGAAGAGGGGCGGGGGGGGTCCGCAACGGTCCCCGCACTACTTTGTTTTGGTATCACCCAGCCGCGCAAGTGGCGCAGGCGGCGGCCTTCGTGAATCTCCCCTGGCGCAACGCTTTAAAGCGCTCAATGTCAGAGGGCGGCTTATTATGGGTTGCGGGGGAGGGAAACTACGGCCAGGCCCGAGCCAGTTTTCGGCGATGGGAGCTCAGAACTAAGCGGGACCGGGCGGCCTAAACCTGTTGCGCAGTCAGCGTAGGCTTCCTTTTCTGGCCGGAGCTGCGTCGACTCGCGGAAAGGGCGGAGTCGAAGCTCCGGAACAGCCTGAAGCTACGGAACTAGCGTAAAAACGGCTGTTGTGGCGCCTCGGGTGCGCGATGAGCGTAAGCCCGCCGGACCCTACGTCGTCATAGAGGGCGGGCTTACGCAAGAAGCGTGGCTGCTAGCGACGGAGGGAACGCGCAACGGCTTTTCCCATTCCCGGCGGCCACTTACGCCGCTTCCGTGGCGCGCCCTTCGGCCTGACGCGAGGCCGCCACGCCGTTTCCGCAGCCGCGCGGGCCCCTCCGCCGCAGGTGGCGCTGTGAGCGGCGAAGTGGTGGCGCACGCCCCGTCTCTCCCCGAGTATCCCTCCGCACAGGGAAGGTGCGCGTGCGCGGAGTGGGCGTCGCCTGTGTGTGTGTGTGAGAGAGAGAGTGTTGTGGAGCGGTCCGCCCCCGTCGCTTCGCCCCGGCAGACCGTCGCCCGCCGTCATGAAGTTCGTGTACAAGGAGGAGCACCCCTTCGAGAAGCGCCGCTCCGAGGGCGAGAAGATCCGCAAGAAGTACCCGGACCGAGTCCCGGTGAGTCCCTGAGGCGGAGGCGGCGGGATCCCCTCAGCCAGTCAGTGAGGGCCGCGTATCCTTCCGCCGGAGAGGGAGAAAGTCCCCCTCCCCCTTCTCCCCACACGCGTAACGGCCCCTCCCCCAATCCCCGCACTTCCCTCCAAGGGTGGGGAAGGGTCTCTCCCCGGCCCCCTCCTCTAGTCTCCCGGCCCTGGGCGCCTTCCTCCGCCGCCAGTCGCGTCCCTCCGCCCTCGTATCCCTCCGCCGCCTCGACTTCCTCATATAAACGCCTCCCCCGAAGAAGCTCCTTTAAACGCCCCCCCCCGCATTCAACCCCTCCCCCCAAAGCAGGTGTCGTTAATTACCCCCCCCCCGGCAGAAGTGGCGTCTTTAATTAAGCGCCCTCTCTCCCCCCCCCCCCCCCCGGTAGGTGTCTTTAATACACACTGCAAAGGAGGCGGAAGTTGTGTTGCCCTGAGGCACCTTTCCTGAATGTGCCTGGGGGATGATGGGACGTGTAGTCCAAGTGGAAAGCGGGGGGGGGGGGGGAGGAATATAAACAAAAAGTGGGGCCGAGGAGGGAGAGAGTCCTGAGCGCGGAGCGGCTTTGCGGTGTGACCCGTGTTCGCCTCCAGTCCGTCTTGCGAGTGTGGCTCTTTCTGCTCCTCCCTTGGAAGCGCCGCTGCCATCTTTAGCGACTGACTCCCAGGTAAGCGCAGGTAGGCAGGATGGTGGCCCATGCGGTGCCCTCTTGCCGCTGTTTACTCAGAAGCCGCTCAGTTCCACTTTCAGCCTGGGATCCTAAACTGGGGAGAAGGCCCCACTCAATTCCGTGGGATTTACACTAGAGTAAACGCAAGTAGGACTGTGCTAGCGGGGTAGCCGAGGTTTTCCTGGGCCGGAGCCCACCGTGCCAGGTATAGATAGGAAGCGCTAGCCTCGTGGTCGTGTTTTTACTCTGTAGCGTCTACGCAACATGCAGAGAAAAACCCACAATGAGAGTGGCCCGCGCTATCAAAAAAGATGCTGTCTGTGGTAGGAAAATGAGAGCTGCTTCTGCCTCTTGCCCTGTTTGCTTATCGATCGGTGTCCCTGTCTATCTAGTAAACCCGGAGCAGGTTCCAGCGCTCTCTCGCCTTAGCTGACCCTGTTCCTTTTTGTTATTGACACCACTGCGCATCACAACACTTTGCAGAGTACAAGAGGCCCCTGCCCTGAGGAGCTTACAATTTTAAAATAAAAACCCGGGAAGGAAGGGTCAGCCGGAAACAAGTGAAATGCAGGAGGGGAGAAACATGCAGTTAATTTAGTTACCAATAGGTGGGCTTAGGATCTGGGGGCATTGGGATGGCGTTGAAGGCTTTAAGGAAAAAGGTGAGATCTGAAAGTAAATAAGAGAGAGATGCTGAGAAGCCGTTTGAGGATGCTTTATGGTTTGTCTTATGATTTTAGTCCTTTACTCTCCCTCTCTTGTGTTTTTTGGAGGGGGTGTGGTAATAGTGAAAAGGAACCTTTCCACTGGCGCACATAGTACTGGTCAGGGTGGGTTTCCAGAAGTGAAAGTGAAGCCTTTTCCACTTCTGCAAATAGGTGTTGTGAGAAACACTTGCTGAGTTTCTACCTGTCCATTGGGCAACCTGCTGAAGACAATGGGCCCTTGCTAGAAGGAGAGTAACATCCTTTCCAGTTAAGGTGGGAAAGTAGTAGTAACTATGGGGAGGCTCCCAGCTTTCTTTTTAATTCCTAGGTTGCCATGGGGTCGCAGCTCCTTCACTGCCCTGGGCTACTATACCTTTGTCCCCCATACACCTCTTCCTCCCACATAAGCCCCCCCCCCTCCTGTTTTTCATATTTAACTATCTGAATGTTTGAGCTTGCCTCTGACTTTAGTTTGCGGCTGAGCTAAAAAACTAAAAACAAAACTGCTTTGTTCATACACACAAGTATGTCTCAAGAGCAGTCAGAGCAAACTTGGTCTCACATAGAGGCTATGGAGTCCCTGGACTCTTTCCCAGGCTTTCTTTGCTGTGTTGCCATACAAAAGTCTCCTTGACCAATCAAAAGTACTTCTCTGGGAAAGAGGTGAGTGATCAGTCAAACTTGGCATATTTTCCTGTCCAGGGATCCCTTCCCTTGCTGTGGAGGGTGGGAGGGTGCTGTTGCACCGTGTCCTGCTTGTGGGTCCCTGACCGACAGCTGTTTGGCCACTGTGTAAACAGAATGCTGGACTAGATGGACCCTGGGTCTGATCCAGCATCAGGGCTCTTCTCATGTTTTTGAAGAGCTGCAGATCTGGCATGGGATTAACTGGTGACGCTTCACCCAGTGTAGGGATGTAGTGATGAGGAAAGATGCACCTGTTCTGTTCCTGCCTGTCTAACATCTGTTGAAAACTCAGCTGGGGAGGAAATGGCAATTTTTCGCAGAAGACATTTTCCTAGCAGGTGGTTTGGGAGGAGATGCGTTTGGTCTGAGGAATCTTGTACCTTTAATCATCTCTGGGAACTCCTCACATGCCTCTGTGTGCAGGCACATTGTTAACTTGTCTTTTCCCACTCTGCTGACAGGAGTTGTGGAGGAAGCTTAACATTCCCAGGCCTGTACCTCCATGAGTCCTGTTTGCTCTTGTGAACTTTACATTAAACAAAGTGCAGGGCCTGTCCTTGCCCTCGGTAGACCGGCTGTTCACGGTGGCTACAGGTTCAGTTCCTGGGGGGAGCTCACAGCAGCTATGGTAAAGTGACAATGCTGTATCTCCAGTCTCCACCACCCTGGTGCCCTCCAGATGTGTTGATGATTCTATGATTCTATGACTACAACTCCCAGCATCGGCCTTACTAAGAGAGGTTCTGACTGGAATTCTCCCCTTTTTGAGTGAGCAGGCCTTAGCTCTTGCTCAGGGTTTCCTGGAGTCAAAGAGAATGCCTCTGCCCCATCAGCTTGCGTGTCTGAAAGCCGAGTCTCAGTTTGGAAACAGGTCCTGGGGCTCAGCCCTACAAAGTCCTTTCGTGAGTCATGTTGCCTCAGCTCTGCCACAACAGGACTTCCCACTTCAACTGTCACCAGCAAAAGAGTCTCCCGGAAAGGTGATCCTGCTGCTTCCTCAAACAGCTCATTCTGTTGCTCAACCAATCCTATAATTAGGAAGTCGCTGCTGCTGTTTGAAGTCTCCCTCCTCACCCTTTGCTGATGCTGCTTCTGTCCCTCCGCAGGTCATTGTGGAAAAAGCGCCAAAGGCTCGGATAGGAGATCTGGACAAGAAGAAATACCTTGTCCCGTCAGACCTCACAGGTATGTGCCCAATTGAGCGGTATGGCTGGGGGGGCGGCGGGTGAGTACCTGGATTGGAGCAGCAGGCTGAAGGAGAGGGCCATTTCCTCATTCATCCTTTTAGAAGGGTGGGGTGCACGGGTGTGTGGTGTGTGTGACGGTCAGCTGCACTGGCGTCAGCACTGGACGTTTGGATGAAGTCTATTGTCATCCTCCCGGATATTGTCTGGGTGAGCCCCGTTCATTTCAAGGGAGGTTTCTACCGGAGACGTACATTTGCGGTGCCTGCTGAAATTCAGAGTTGACGCAACTCCTTTGGAATGGAATCGACGCCCATGAGGCTGTCTGAAGATTCATCGCTTTCTTCCGCCTCTTTGACCGACAGACCCCTCCCCCCCTTTCTGTTCCCTAGTTGGGCAGTTCTACTTCCTGATCCGGAAAAGGATCCACCTCCGAGCCGAGGACGCGCTCTTCTTCTTCGTGAACAACGTCATCCCCCCGACCAGTGCCACCATGGGGCAGCTCTACCAGGTGGGTCTGTGCGGAGCCTCCTGTGCAGATGGGTTTAAAATTGGCACAGCCTGCCTTTCTCCTTAGAAACGGCATTCACAGCTGCTTGCAGCAGTTTCTAATTCTGCCGTGAACGCGGCACTGCCAGTTAAAAAAAAAAAGGGACAACAGATCAAAAGGATAGGAAGAGAGCCTGACAGGCTAAAAGCATATTGCCTTGGAGCAGGTAGTTAACCCCCCCTCCCCAAATAAAAACTGAATCAGCAGCAGTATTAAAAAAAACAAACCCACAACCCTACACGCCAGCGTTTGCTGCTGTAGTGTTTCGCTGCTGAGCGCTCTATGAAGTGCTCTTCCGAATGCATGGATGTGGTTCTGTATGGAAGAGGTGGGGACCCCTTTCAGCCCCCTATTCCATTTCAGGTGGGGTGGGCGGGGCCAAAATAATAAAAAAAATACCAGCATATTTTAGCTTAAAACTCTTTACTGCCCATAACTAGAGAGGCGTTTCACCCTTTTAGAATGGGGGAATAACTATTCAAAAGCCAGGAAACCACCAAACGATCAGTGTTGGGGTGGGGGGCATCTGGTGATTCCCGGAGAGCCGGATTGAGGTCCCACGCCTGAGGTTCCCCACCCCTGGTGCTTGGGATTGGGAGGGAGGGGTGGGAGAGAGGTGGAGTTCGGAGGCTGGAAACAGTGTCAAGGTAGCTACTGTTGAGCCCATCGATCTATCTATCCGCGTTCCTCTATTCCTGACTGGCAGCGGTGGCTTCCCGAGATCTGGGCTGGCTGGAGGCCCTTACCCTGCCCGCCCTGCTACCTGGGATTACGCCTTGGAGCCTCCCCCCTCTGCACGTGGCCCCCTCCTCAGTTCGTTGCTTTTCCCCCTGCCAAATGTCTTCCTAGACTGACTGCATCCTCTTTTTCGCTTCCCCCTGACCCCCCCACCCTTGCAGGAACATCACGAGGAGGATTTCTTCCTTTACATTGCCTACAGCGATGAGAGCGTCTACGGCAGCAGCATGTAAGGCGTGCCTCCACCTGCTGCCACCTGGGGGCGTGTGCTCCTGAAGGGACCTGCACTTTTTCGTTGTTGTTTGTTGTTGACTTTATGTTAAAGAGCCTTTTTGCCCCAGGAAAGGGGCAGGTTTGTGTCCCCCCCTCCTCTTTCTTTTCCTCTGGAAAACTCCTCTCCCATCCTTTTAACTTCTTTCCCTTATAATCACACTTCCTTCTCCTGTCCCCTGCTGCTCTGACCTGCCCTGGGCGTTCTTTGAGGTGGCTGTAGCTAAAAGAAAATACCTCTTTCCTCTTGCATTTTCCTCCTCCCTCTTGCGCCTCCTTTTTTCCCTCCCCTCTCCTGGTTTTTCCTCTTTCCTTTCCTTTTGTTTTTTTGAAGGGGGTGGGAGATCTCAAATTCTCAGCAACAACAACAAAAAATCCCTCCCCCATTTCAACCTTGCGATTTCACTACCACCACGTCTGGGGTTTGCTCCCATTGGGGTTTTGCTCTGCCTGGCAGTTTCTGTAACCAGAGGGGATCGGGAATGCTAATTAAAAAAGAAATATAAGGAAAAACTTGAGCCTCTGGATTGATTATCTATTTCTTACAATTATTTATACTTTGCCGCTTAGGATAAAACCCTACCAAGGCAGCTCACAAGTAAAACAATACATTCATAAACACCATTATAAAACAACATTAAAAAATAACTCATAAAGATTTGTCCCACAGAGCAGTTGATGGTGGAAGCCCTGTAAAGGAAGCGAGGGGCAGTCCAGTTGCAGCAAGGCCCTGCAGGGCAGCTTAAATATTTGCATGGCCTCAGGAGGGAGGTGGGGTCATTAGCTTTCTGTGGTGCTGATTGGAGGTCTGCAAATTGAGGCTTGCAAATATTTGGGGAGAGAATCCCTAGCAGCAGCGGGGCTAGGTTGTTGGCTTGGGGATCTGGTTGGGAAGAGTGGCTGGCCAAATACTGGGGGAATATGACCCTGGCTGCTTATGTCCTTGGTGGTGCAGCAGAAACCAGGCATGGATGCAGGGCCAGAGTCAAGGGTCGGTACGGTTGGGCTCTTGTCAATAGGCCTACATCCCATCAGGGGCCTGCTGATAAAAGCTCCCTGGGCTTGTTCCTCATCACCGTTGCGACTTGCTCGCCTCTTGCTCTGGTCCAGAAAGAGAAGTAGCAGATACCATGGCCTACTGGTTTGTCTGCCTGTCAAACAAGGGGTAGCAGTGGTGAGGAGGAGGAGGAGCAAGCAAGAGCAGCTGGCAACCATTTATTTTATTATTTACATTAATATAGCACCCCCTAGCCGAAGCTCTCGGGGCGGTTTACAAAAATTAAAAACATCAAACATTTAAAAACCAATATACAAAAATTAAAACCATAAAAGCCTAAAAACAAACTACAAGTCATTTAAAAATGTCCAGGGGTCAGCTAAAAAGCTCAACCCATGCTGTTAAATGCCACGCTGTGCCCCAAGGGCCCTCTGAAGCCTGGGTATTTTTCAGCCAAAATGCCAGGACTGGATCCTGGGTTCGTGCATGAGTGGGCAGCTCTTGGATCTGTTGGGGGGGGGGGGGAGAGGAAGGAGAGCTATTGTTTCCTGCCCTAGACTGAGGAGGAGGTGGGGGGGGTCCCTCTTAGTGGGAGAAAGCTACTCTGTGCTTTCACTGGATGTTTGGGATGGGGGGGGGGGCTCTGGAGTGAAGTGAATCCCATTCAAGAGTGGAGGTAATTGGAGGCTTTCTTGCAGGGGATTGCCTTGAAACGCGAGCGGGGGAGTAATAGTGAGAAGCCGCCTAGGTGAGGGCTGTCCAAGGGAGGCAAGATTTGTTGAGCAACCAAATGGTAAGGGCCTGGAGAGGCCTGCGCTGGTGAAGATTCAAGGAACTTCTCACTCGCTGTTTGGTGAACATTGGTGGCTCTTTTTCTGGATACATGGCAGAGTTTTTGCTGTCTCTTCCTGTGAGAGTCAAGAGAAGTGTCTTTTGCTGGACCCACATGCGGTAGAATAGAAAAGTATGCAACCATTGGGATTATACAGAACTCTTCATCAGCCAATACCTGCCTTTTAGAAATGCTAAAAAGCCCCCGAGAAGGAGTACCAGCCTGTCAGAATGTGTTCCTTCACTTTTTGGGGTCAAGAAGGAATTCTGTCTTGGATCATTCCCCTTCCGATTAGTTTGACCACACAACAATTTTTGCACTTTGGCATCAAGAGTCTACAGCTGTTCCCCCATCCCATCCCATCCCATTGTAGGGATATACCTGCCAGCCATTTTTGCAGAGACCTAAAGCTGCCTGGCTCATGTTGACTCTGTTTTGTGCCTTCAAGAGCGTGGGAGGAAGAGGCAAAACATGAACACGCGTCACATAGGCAAGTTTTAGGATACAGACAGTGGGGAGCAAAAGGCAGGTAGCTAAAAGTCCTGACTCTGCATCCAAGAGCTGCCTGGTTTTACCTTTCTCCTCAGGACCATGTGAGATCAATCCGGAGGGGGGGCTTCACCTTTCGCTTTCCTGTTTAAATTTCTGTTCCAACTTAACTTGCACAAAAAGAAAACCAATACAAATGTTCACAAGCTCCCTCCCCAGGAAGCTACTGGAACATTCATTGTTGGGGAGGTTCCGCCTTTCTCCATAGTCAAGGCAATCAATGGACTGGTCTCCAAATACAACCTATATAGCCATACCACGAAGTTGTGGGAAATGACAGGCTGCCTCTTTAAGATGTGGGGGTGGGGGGTGGAGCTCCTTCCCTTTCAGCCCCTTCCCCCACCCCCTTACCTGTGGTTTCCTTTTGAACGTCTAAGCCACCACGTGGCTTCCAACCTACTCCTTCCCCATCTGATGCCCTCCAGAAGTGTGTTGGGACTGCAACACCCACCCTCCCCAACCAGCTGGCTACGGGTGATGGGAGTTGCAGTCCCACTCGCCTCTGGAGCTCCCCCCAGAAAGGGCCTGTTCAAAAAAACAAACTACGGCTCCCAAGCTCCACTGCTTCAGCCCAAGCTCTTTTTCCCCTCTGCCGGGCAGCGAAGACCACACTCCCCAAGATGCATTGCTGCTCCGTCGGGGTTCGCCGGGAAAAGGAGAAGAGAAAAGGAAGGCGGAGGGGCTGTTTGCGCGTGCGTGGCGCGGCGCCCGCCGGGACATGTAGTGCCGCTCCCACGTTCCGCGCGGCGCGCCTTGCGGCTGGGAGGACTCCACATCCCGGCATGCTTGGCGGCGGCGGGGCAGGAGGGAGCGGAGGGGCGGGGCTGTGAGCTGGGAGGGGGAGGGAGGAGAAGCGAGGAGAGGAGGAGGAGGGGGGGGAGGAGGAGGTGGAGAAGCGGCGTCGGGCGGCACCGGACGAGGGAGCGAGGGGCGGCCGGAGCCGGAGCCGGAGCGGGGTGGCGGGTTCCCGAGCCCCGCCGTCGCGGCCTGGGGTGGCTGGCTGGGCAGGGGGCCGGCCATGGCGGAGCCCAGCCCCGAAGGTAAAGGGCCGGGGGGGGGGAGAAGAGGGGAGCGGGGGGGAGAGAAAAAGGGGGGAGGGGGCTGCCAGACCCACACTTGTGGGGCGCACGGAGGGGGGAGAGTGGGGCTGGGGCACCCGGGGGGGGCCCGGAGTGAGCGCCCCTCCCAGGAAACTGGAGGAGGAGGGCGACGGGGGGAGAAAAAGAAGGGCGGCGGGGGGGGGGCGAGGCAGCAGACCCACAGTTGGGGGAGAAGCGGGGCTGTCGGGGGAGAGAGGGGGGGAGCAGAGGGAGAGGCTCTGTATTGGGGGTGGGGGGAAGCCAGACCCAAAGGAGACCACCCTGGAAGTGTAGGGGGGAGGGGGGAGAAACAGAGCTGGGGGGGAGAGTACAGAAGAGGCGAAGTCCCAGGGTGGGGAGGGGTGGGGTGGGGTGGGGGGCTCTCTCCGGGTGGTCGTGTCTGTGTGTGGAAGCAGCCCAGGAAGCCTTGGGGCGAGGAAGGGGAGGGGGAGGCGGCGGAGGGGGGGGAAGGAGGGGAGGGGGAGAATCAAGGAGGACGGAGAGAGCTGGATGGGGGGGGGGAGGTTGGAGCCAGGCAGCCTGGGGGGGAGAGGGAGGAGGTTCGGGAGCACACGCAGGGGCTCTGGGGCGGGTGGAGAGACCAGGGAGCCTGTGTGTTTTTGTTGTGGGGGGAGGGAAGATGGAGGCCGGGGTGGGGGTGGGGGTGGGGGGCCTCTAACCAGGTGAAAGGGAAGCGAGGAGGAAGTTGGGAGGAGAGTGACGAGGGGGGGAGTTGGACTCTGGAGAAGACCGGTGGGAGGCGGGCAGCAAGGAAGAAAGTTGGAGGGCAGAGAGAAGAGCCCCCTCCCCAGTGCGTGGAGGAGGGTCGTGTGTATTTGGGGGGGGGGGGGAGAACAGAAAGCAAGATCCGGCTGTGGTGATTGGGGGGGGGGAGAGAACAGGCCCAGGAGGGAATGAGGTTTCCAAGGGCTGGGGGGGAGGGTTTGAGCGGAGGGCAGAGAGGAAAAAGAGTACAGAATTTGGGGTTGGGGAGGGGGGCACAGACTTGGGGGGCACTTCTGGAGGTGGGAGGTAGGGAGCCAGGAGTCCGGCGGTGGAGCGGAGCCTCTGGGGGGGGGGGGAAGCATGTGCTGTGTGGGTGGGGTGAGGGTGGATGTCGATCAAGCAGCCCCTCTCTCGCTTTCCGGTGGAAACCGGGGTGGGGGGAGAGAGAGAATGGATTGCCTTGGGTGCTTCTGAGGCCAGGAGGGGCCCATGTGGGGAGGCACCTCTGCCGGAACGACTCGACCAGGGTGGTGTTGGACCATCGTGCCTTCCGCAGAAATTGTGGGGGGGGGGGTGCAGCTTTGAAAGGGGGAGAGGGAGAGAGAAAGAGATGTGGGTCACGGTCTGGGCCATGCGCCGGCCAATCCCCCTAGTCAGTAGAGCTCCAATACAGAGCAGCCCCCTCCCCACAAAAAGGAGGAGGGGGTGTCCGTTGGCGTGTGGGGCGATTGGCAGCCATAGCACATCCGAGAGAAACAAACCCATAGAATGTTTTCTGTGTTGGGGGTGGGGGGGGGGTCCCTCTGTCTGCTGGCAAGGTTGCATCTTTGGGATTTGGCCTGGCTTTGTGGGAGGGGGGCGCTGCCGAAGTCTCACCTTATGCCACCCCCCCCTCCATGCAAATGAACCTCCCTCCCTTTTTGTTTTGCTTTTCCAGATCCGCCTCCAAACCTCAAACCCGAAACTCAGGTAAAAGAAAAGTTTTGAGGGTTGATTGCTTCTGCCCCGAACCTCCCTATATGTTGTGTTGTTGTTTTGCTCTGTGTGTGGGGGGGGGAGGACGGGAGATGACCCTTCTGCAGCCCCTCCCTTTGACTAGCGTGCCTCCCTTCTTCTGGGGATGGACCCTCCTCCTCCTCCCCCAGCCCCATGGCCTGCGTTACCCTGAGCCCGGCTTGCTCACTGGGGGCCCTGCAAAATGGCTCTGCAGCAGGGCAAAGAGACCTGAAAAGGCTCCTGCGGTTGCAACACCCCGGCATGTGCTTTGCTTGTAGCTAGCAAAATGCCAGCCAGCTTCCCCCCTCTCCCCTCCCCCCCTGCCTTGTGGTGGGTGAGACCAAAGGCCCCTGGCTCTTTTCTCCCCCCCCCCCCCCGCATAAAACCCTTCCAGTTTTGGGGCCTAGTTCTGGAGCTGGTGTGGGGCAGGGGTTGGGGGGAAGGCAGGGTATTTTGTAGCAGGGGCTACTAGGTTCTATCCCCTCGCCTGTTTGAATGGCTTCCCCCCCCCCCCCCAATTTCACACCCCTTCCTTTCCAGTTCATCTTCCGTGGCTGCTTAGCTCCTTTGTTGCGAACTCAGAAATTATTGAGTGGTGGGTGTCTCTGTGTGTATTAACCCATCCCTTTCCTCTCCTCCCCCTCCAACCCCACCCCCCACTAGCCTCCGGAGAAGCGACGGCGGACAATTGAGGATTTCAACAAGTTCTGCAGTTTTGTCTTGGCCTACGCCGGCTACATCCCTTCCACAAAGGAGGTTAGTTTGGCTTCTCCAAAGAGACAGAGACCCTCTTCCTTCACTGCTATTGCCCCTCCCTGCATGCTTTTTGAATGATGTGAGCGTTGTTAAATACGAACCTGCTTGGCGCCTTCGCCTTTTGCAAGATGCATCGTCTCCGCGTTGCGCTTTCGGTGTTCCGGAGTGCATCATGGCACTCTTAGCTCTCGGCTGTGGTCTCCTCCAGTCTCTACTTGTCACCACAGCCGGAACCTGTGAGAACGGCAGCAAATGCCCGTGGAAACTACAAGCCCCAGAATGCTCTGAGTCATGGCCATTTTGCTCGGAGACCATAGTGCGTTGCATGCTGGGACGTGTAGGCAAATGTTCTGGAAGCAAGGGGGCGGACATGTCCTGGCTTGTTATGTGGCCCAGCTCGGGAGGCTTCCTGAAGTGCATCTTGGGAGCTGTAGTTCTTGCCCCTGCTTTGCATTCTGGACCTGGCCTTCCGGCGGGGCTTAATTGGGGGGACTTGGAAGGTGCCAAAATAGGACTGAAGATCGCTTTTGAGAAATGACCAAGCTCTATACGCACTGCCTATCCCCACACAGCTGGGAGCTTCGGGGTCAGCCGTGAGAGGGCGAGGTTCCGAAGCGGGTTAGAGCCTCCGTAACTTTCACTTTAGGAATTAGGCATTGATTAATGATGGGCAGGGATGTGGGGGGAATTTCCGTCCTTCATTTTTCAGCAGGAAGTTTTCCATTTCTCAAGTTCATTGCTAACAGCGAATGGATGCCAACTGCAAATACAGGATTAGGCATGCTTGGCAGCTTCAAAGTTGTAATTAATGTTTTTCAGGCAATTATCCTTAGCAAATATGTGGGAGAATGTATTTTGTCCTTGAAATACACGTCTCCCTTAGTGTGAAATAGAACTAATGCGTAGTAAGAATGAAACTGAAGGTGCCCCAACAACCTTAGTGAAAGAGCGTTGAATTCCATCGACTCATGTGCAGTTTTTGGGCTTTGCTAAAATGTATTCAGGTGTCAACAGTTTTCTGTACCTTTGGTTTTTTCCCCCTTAAATTTAAACTATTATTGTCTTTCCATTTTTTGCAAGCATTCAGGTTTTTAAAAGTCATCATAATACAACATTTCAATCACATTAAGTTTACTCCCTCAAATATTTCAGGTCAAATACTTGTGATGTATTGGGACAAATAATTAACATGGGTCCTTTTTTTAAAAAAAATTGCTTAGTAAATACAAGTAAAATAGACATGCTAAAGTTGATCATTCTTTAGGGCATCAGAAAATTTTCTGAAGCGAATGACCCAGTGCAAATTAATTTGGTTAGGACCGTTTTCCGGAATTTTTTTCCAGTTCAGCATTTTCAAAAGCATCGCTAATGGTTGGATGGTTATGCTTCAAAAGGGTCAGTGTTTGTCAGTTCCATTCAGGAAAGGTGTGTTGCTTTAGCCACATTTTCCAATTTTCTTTCAACCTTTATACCGGGATTTTAATTTAATCCTCACATTGTTGGTCTCTCTGCCAGGGTTTTTAGGATGTTTTATTGCTATTTTAATACTGTGTACCATGTTTTGAATCAGTTTTATTCATTTCATCATATTTTATATTTACTGCTGTTCCCCGCCTCGATCCAAACGGAGAGGCGGGTAAGAAATATATTATTATTATTATTATTATTATTATTCCAACCTGCAGTGGGCACATCTTGTGCATGGAAACTTAAGTTTTTGTCTAGTTGGCAGGTGCAGTCTAATAAGGAGTTAAGCTCTTTCTTTTAAGAGGAAAAATACGCAAAATAAAGACGAATATTTATTTTCTTTTGATCTTCTTAACGTTAAGTAATCATAGAGCCTTCCTTTGCTTGGTCCCCTTGGATGAGAAAACCTCCATTTTTCCTCCTTCCTCTCTTTTATCCCTTCCTGGCTCTCTTTCCTTTCGCTCCGTTTTTTCCGCCCTTTCTTAAAAGTTAGAAAACTCTCTGGGGTGAAGTGATATATTCATGGCTTGAGAGGGGGGCTGTGCTGCTTCACCCCCATTAGGGTGGGGGTGGGAAGCTTAGAATAATCCCTGCAATCTAACAAACCACGTTTTTGGGGGTGTCTCAGGGTGCCCCAGAGCATCTTAGAGTGTGCCTCCTGCCCTGTCTCCTACAGGTCTCTCGGATCAGCCTATTTAGAGACTATTTGATCATAGGAACAGAGGAAGGTACCTTTGGTCCATCTAGGCCAGTATTGTCAACATTGGCCGGCAGCAACGGCTCGCTGGGAGTTTAGGTGGGATTCTTTCCTCGCCCTGCCTGGAGAAGCCGGGGATCAAACCTGGGACCTTCTACATGCAAAGCAAGGGGCTCTATCACACTGAACAATGGCCCTGCCCCAGTCTGATTTTAAGATCAGAGGGTTTGAATTCACAGGTCAAGTGCTTCTAGAAAGGTCCTCCCTGCAATTACCTCCACAAGCATGGGACGATATTCCCCTGAATACAGTTTAGATTACTGTCGTGGGGCTGCCCTTGTGCCTGATCCAGAAGTTGCACCGGGTGGCTTGTGGAGTGCACCGGTCTTGAAGCAATTGTACTGGCTACCTATTTGTTATTGCGTAATGTTCAAGGTTCCGTTGCTGGCATATGTAGCTCTAAACTACTTGAGACCAGGTTACCTGGTGGATCGCTTTCCCTGATATGCATCCGTTCAATTGCTACGATCATTGCTATTTGCACCACAACCTGCAGATTCTCATCTGGCGGCAACTTGGAAACGGGCCTTCTCCGTGGTGGCACTCACTTTATGGAATGCCCTCCCGCTTGGTACGTGGAAGGCACCAACTGTGGGGCGTTTTAGGCAACAATTAAAGACCTCTCTTTTCACCCTGATTGACCAATTTGATTGTTAGTTCTCCGATGTTAAATGTTCAAATTGAGAACGGGTTTGTTGCTCGCTTGTTTTTGGCTTATTATTATTTATTACACTTATATACCGCCCATAGCCAAAGCTCTCTGGGCGATTTACATAAATTAAAAGATTGAACATTAAAAAGTCAATATACAAATTGAAAACCATAAAACAGCTGATATTTAAAACATTTTAAACTTTTAAGCCTGGACACAAAGTCAGTTAAAACCTCAACTTAAGCCGTTAAAATGCCTGGGAGAAAAGTTTTGACCTGGCACCAAAAAGATAACAGTATTGGCGCCAGGCGGGCCTCATCGGGGAGCTCATTCCATAATTGGGGGGCCACCACAGAGAAGGCCCCTCTCCCTTGTTGCTGTCCTCCGAGCTTCCCTCAGAGTAGGCACCCGGAGTAGGACCTTTGATGTTGAGCGTAGTGTACGGGTAGATTCATGTCGGAAAAGGCATTCCATCAGATATTGTGGTCCCAAGCTGTGTCTTTCCCGGGGACGTTCTCCACATCTAAATCTTTTAACTGTGGCCATTTTCTGTTTTAAACTTTTGTGTTGTAAACCGCTTCGAGGCGTCTTTTTAGAGATAGCCGAGCCGTCTATAAATGGCTTAAATAAACGCGTGCCACCAAATGCTAGCCGGAGAACTGTATCCAACCTCTCTGCCCTCCCAGGAAAATGACTGGACGCCCTCCGGCTCGAACTCTCCCATCCGCCCGGAGAGCGTGGTGGACAGCGACGGCTGGGAATCGACGCACTCGGACCTGCACACCATCGAGACCTTTGTGAAGAAGGCCAAGTCCTCGAAGAAGAAAGCGGCTTTCCGCCACCTCAAGTCCGACAGCTCGCTGCTGGAGAAAATGAAACTCAAGGACTCCCTTTTTGACTTGGACCCTGTCGGCAAGCAGCAGCAGCCGCCGCTGGCCGGGCCCAAGGGAGGCCTGGACAAGAAGAAGGACAAGCGGAACCGGAAGGCCGCCCTGGAGGCCGGGGGAGCCAAGCGGAACCGGGGCGACCCGGTGGGGGAGAAGCGCTCGCGCATCAAAAAGAGCAAGAAGCGGAAGTTGAAAAAGGCTGAGCGGGGCGAGAAGAAGCAGAAGGCTTCCCTGAGCGAGACGGACTCTGAGGAGGAGGAGGAGGGGGCGGCGGCCGCAGCAGCAGCAGCAGCGGCAGCCACAGTGCTGGTTTCCGTGCAGGCTCCCTCGGAGCTCATGGCTGCCAGCATTCCCATTAAGCTGGAGGAGAGGGAAAGCAAAGAGGGCATTAGCACGGAGACCAGCCAAGACGGAGAAGGCAGCTCCAGCGAAGGCGAGATGCGGGTGATGGACGAGGACATCATGGTGGAATCAGGTGAGGAGGAGGAGGAGAGGCTGGGCAGAGTCCTGGAAGGGGTGCGCTGAACCCATGTTCACCCACAGCGCTACTTGAGGCGGAATAGCCCCCACGATCTCCCACCCCCCTCTCTGAGGTTCCATGTAGCTGTCCCAGCCAACGGCCCTTTTAAACTCCTCACCGTTTTTTTTAAAACCTAGAGCAGCCTTCTGCCCACTCGGCAGCCTCCAGAGGTGTTGGGTCTACAACTCCTGTGGCTGGCTCAGGGGATGCTGGGAGTTGTAGTCCAACACCCCTGAAGGGTGCTGGGTGGGCGGAAGGCTGAATTGTCGGGGAATAAAGCACGGATCGTTGCCCATCCCCAGCTTGTGTATTTGATTGTAAGGGTTCGCTTCACCTAATAATAAAAACGCCTCCACATTTTATGACGAGACTGGAGTTTCTTAGTGCAACTTGTGAGACTCCCTTCCTTCACTTGCACTGCTCTGAATATAAATCCCCACCTCCCAAAAAGGGGACACAGTGGATAACGACGCTTCATTTTAAATTATGATAAATTTATTTAAATATTGATGTGATCTAGTGAGGGCTGGGATTGACTTCTGGTTTGCTAATCATAATTGTTTTCTTCTCCACTGCTCCCTCTCCCTTGCCTATGGTCTGCTATTAAATTTACAATCAATCATTTTATTATGCGGTCACAGACTCAATTAGAAACAATAGCAGTCATCCTTAAAATCATAAAAGCACAATCATTACTTCAATATAAAACAGGCTAAAGAGTTATTAAAACACACACATATTTAAAATATGTAAGCATAGTTAAAAAAACCTGATACAAAAGATTAAAAACAACGAGATAGAAGTTACAATTAGGATGAGAAGACCGTCTTACGAGACCTTTGTACGGAGAAGGGGAGCTTAGCCACTGACTCTATTGTTGATTTGTTTGTACCTGCCAGGAATAATAATAATAAATACGTTCATAAGCAAAAAAGAAAAACACACATACCACATCAACCTAGCAATACCGAATGACAAAAATGTTGTTGAAAAGGAAGAAGAAAAGAGAGAAAAATATACACCACTGACCATGGAAGTCAAAGGACTAGGGCAACAGGAAAAGCTCACAATTATCCCATTACTCACATCAGTCACCGGCATCACATCAAAAAACTATACAGAAAACTTTCAGAAACTGGGCCTACCAGAATACATCAACACCAACATCCAGAAAGCAGTCATAACTGAAACATGCTCAATCCTCAGGAAATTCCTGAATCAATAAAAGACAGCATGACTTGGCAAAGCCCATCATGTCGGTCTAGAAAAACCGCCATGAGCGAGAAAGAGATAATAAATAATATATTTATTTCTTACCTGCCTCTCCGTCTGGATCGAGGGCGGGGTACAACAGCAAATACAAAACACCATAAAATACATATAACTGATTAAAAGCATATAAAACGAATACATGATTAAAAGGCATCTTAAAATTCAAATATGGATGACCTTCCAGGGCATTTTCTCGAGGGCCAAGAAGTCTATTTCACTCCTCCCTGTGGAGAGGCTGCATTCGGGGGGAAAAACCATGCCCTAACGATTCAATTGCTTCGTCACCACAGGCACACAAGCGATCCTCCTATGTGATGCCCTGATAGCGCCCTTCCAATATTGCAGAAGGGAGGCCGTTAAATCTCGCCCTACGTAAAACATGACAGTACTCGGGGATGGCCAAATAATCCAAATATCTAGCATATTTAGGAAATTCAAAAGTTAGACCAGAATGTATTGGAGAGCAGGCTGTTAAATTTACAAAGCAACAATTGCATGTGCAGAGTGTATTTGCAGTTGAAGCGATTTCAGGAGGCTACAAATGGAATGACTAAATGATCGGTCTGTCACCCTTAAACGACCCTCCATTACAAATTCTTGTTTAACAACATAGAGTGTCTTGCTAGATCAGTCCAATATCCATCTAGTCCGGCATTCCTTGCCAGAATCCCAGCAGGGATGCAATTGGCTAGTGGTCTACCCACAAGGCGGCAGGCTCTGTCCCCACCCTCCCAATCTAGTAGGGAGAACGGGCGGATCTGGGCCAGCGAGAACAGGTTCTGTCTCAGGTCCAAGTTCAGCCCTCACGCCACTGGGTTTCTCTTGCGTGCGCTATGCGGTGAGCGCACAGAGAGATTATTTTAGTTGCAGAGTTCCTAGATTTTCTGGCTGCCTGATTTGTGAGTCTTTCCCCTTAGATGCTAGCAACTGTCCCTAGCGCTTTCAGTTCTGTTTGTGTGGGGTGGGTACTCGGTATAAATAAGACATGCTCTTGCATATATATATATTTCTGGCGTAGTTTTATTCTTTAGAAACTATTCAGCCCCCATCTCTGTGTTTCTAGGCTTCACTAGCATTTTAGGCATTGCCCACATATTCTCAAGGTTCCCCCCCCCCCCCCCCAATGGCCTTAAAGCTTAGAAACTTAAAAACTAAAGTCGAGATTCTGGTGGCGATGCATGTTGGGAGCCGTGCGGACTCAGATGCATGCAATTCACACTACCCTTGTTACAAGCAGACCTCTAAGCATGTTCTCTCTCTCTCTCTCTCTCTCTCTGTGTGTGTGTACACGGCTCCAGGGGACGACTCGTGGGACCTCATCACTTGTTACTGCCAGAAGCCATTCGCTGGCCGGCCCATGATCGAGTGTAATCAATGCGGAACCTGGATCCACCTCTCCTGCGCCAAGATCAAGAAGACCAATGTCCCTGACATTTTCTACTGTCAGAAGTGTAAAGAAGGTTCTCGAAAGCAGCCGGCCCCTCCAGCGGTTCCCAGCGTGACGGCGGCCGTTGCGTCCAGGGGGAATGGGGAGCCCTAGCGCAGCAGGGAGGAAGGCTCTGAGCTGGGCTCCTGTCCCAGAAGGGCAAAAGACTGGACGGCATAGAGAGGCTGCTCTGGATTGGTATTCAAAACAGCCTCGCTTCTTTGGAGGCAGAAGAAGAGGTGCTCTGGGCTATTTGGGGTGGTGACAGTCCCAGCACCGGGGGAGGGGGCTGCCCCTACAGAAATCAGCAGATTCTGGCTGGCAGTGACAAGCCTCTCGCCTCAAACCCACTCCCCATTCCAGGCCTGATCCTAGCCCACCTCCATGTTCTGTCTAGGAATAGCATTGGGAGGCTGAAATCGACGTGTGGGGATGTGAAACTAACCATCAGGATGGTTCCTGTTCTGTGCACCAGGATGCACATCCTGTCCTTGTGAGGGAGAAGAGGGACAGTGGAGGTAGAACAGTCTGCATTTTTTGTGTGGCTCTCCCCCACCCACCCCACCCCCATCTTCCTCCCTGTCCCAGTGAAGTTCACCTGTAAATAGACGGAAGACAAAAGTTGTTTTATTTTCCTGGTTTGTTTCCCAGTTGGAAAGGTTTTTTTTAAAAAAAGTTTATATCCCTGTTACTGACTCCTCTGAACGTTTATTTTATTCCTCCTGAATAAGAGGTGAGGAGCATGGGATGCCACTGAGGGATACTGGGCTACACCCCAAGGGAAGAGGAAGGTACCGCGAACACATAATTGCTTTTCTTTTGGTTAAACCGTTGTGAGGGGTTTTGGCAGGGGGGCGGGCAGGGATTGCAGCTGTTCCCATTAAAATTGAATAATATATATATATATATATTTCTCCTGGATGAGGGAGAAAATAGCTGGAAAGAGAGAAAGATTTTGTTTACCCCCCAAGTATTAACACACCCACACCCGATATTTTGAGGTGGTGGAACCGGTCAGGAAACCCCTTGCGATTTTGCTGGTATCAAAATAAAAAAGGGACAATTTGCTTGTAAGTATGTTTCCTGATCGTTCCCATTGAGAACAGGGATGGGGAATAGGTTTTCCAACACAAGAGGGCAGGGCAGAGTTTAGGTGTGATGAAGCACGCGAAGCCCTACTTTGAGATTGGGGAGCTCTCCTGACTAGGATTCCCGGCTTTCCCGGGACTTGGAGGACGGACTCCGGCGGAAACCCCACGTTTAATCGGCTCCCCATCTGAGGTTAGTTCTGATCAGTGGGGTTTTGTTTTTTTCTGGTTGGGTTTTGATCGTGGGTTTTGGTTTTATTATTTTATTTTTTGGAGGGCCCCCCTCCCTTCCCCATGACGCCCTTTTTTTGTTTTAATATTTGCAACCGTGTACATGGCAGAGTTTTTGAATGTAAATAAAAGATGTGGACCCTTTTGGCGTTTGTAACAGAAAGTTGTGATCTTCGTTGATGTTCTGGGTGGGAGGACGGGGGTGGGTGGGTGCTGGGTGGGGGCAGGCCTGCTGAAATCTAGCAATTTGGCCAGGGCCAGGCGGATGCCCTTCTAAGGCAGGCCCTGTGGGGCGGCTGCCTGCCTGGGTGCTGGGAAAGGGGTTCCCCTGGCAGCCAGTCCTGGGGTGGGGGGCATTCACAAGCTGAGGCGCACTGCTCTGGTGGAGGCTTTTCTTGCACAGGAGGACTGGGTGGTCATTTAGACTGCCTTCCTTGGCCCTCCCCTGTGTGCCTCCCACCCCACATCTCTCCTCCTAGTATTTTTATGGTTTAAATGCGAGGCAGGCTTTGTGTGTGTGTGTGGGGGGGTGGGGAATGGGAAACAAGAGGATAGCCTCTGAGCGCGTGCAGAGTGCAGCCTTAGTCGGTGAGCTGCTGAGCATGTGCAGAGTACCTTTCCGCAAAGGGGCTCCCGTCCTGTTGGGGAGGGAGGGGGAGGAATGTGCGTGGGCGGGGCTTCTGCTCACGTGACAGGCATCCGTGTTGCTGCGAGAGGACAAAGAAGGGGCGGGTCGTTTCCCCCGACCTCCCCTTCCTGTGACATCACGGCCGTAAGCCACGTGACGGGGCGGGTGGAAAGAGGCGTGCTCACGTGACGGCCTGGAAGGGAGGCGGGCCGCATGACTCAGGGCCTGGCGGCGACGCCTCTCCACGTCTGTTTGCGCCGGGCCCTCCAGGCGGGGGGTTTCGGACTGCAACTCCCACAATCCCCCGGCCAGCGTAGCTGGCCGAGGGATTCTGGGAGTTGCAGTCCGAAACCCCCCGTCTGGGCCGCAGCGAAGGCCGGCCAATGGGAGGGCAGGGAGGAGTGTGCGTGATGACGTAGCGACGCGCCGGGAAGGCGCTGGGGCCGCTGCCGCCGCCGCCGCCGCGCGAGACGAGGGCTCGCACCGCGCTCCCCGCCAGCCCCGCCCCTTTCCCTCGTCGCTTCTTTCTCGTCCGCCTCGCGCCGCGGCGGTTGCTTGGTGGGCGGGGCTGAGGAGGAGGAGGAGGAGGGGGGGTCGGCTGCGCGCGCCCCCGCCCGCGGTTGCTATGGCGATGGCGGGCCCCGGGCCTGCCGGTGGCGGCGGCGGGCCGGTCCCTTCCGCGTCGTCTGGGGAGACGAAGGTGATCTACCACCTGGACGAGGAGGAGACGCCTTACCTGGTCAAGATCCCCGTGGCCGCCGAGCGCATCACCCTGGGCCACGTCAAGGCGGCCCTGGCCCGGCCCGGCGCCAAGTACTTCTTCAAGAGCATGGACCAGGACTTCGGGTAGCTCGGAGAGGAGAGGGGAGGGATACCACGCACACCCACCCGCCCAGGCCCACCCGCCCATTGGAGAGAAAGGGACCCAGGCGTCCGGGGGAGGAGACCCCCTCCCCCGCCACACGTCTCAGCGTGCGCTGAGGGGGCGGGGGAGGACCCAGGCGTCCGGGGGGAGAGAAAGCCCACCCGCCCATTGGAGAGAAAGGGACCCAGGCGTCCGGGAGAGGAGACCCCCTCCCCTGCCACACGTCTCAGCGTGCGCTGAGGGGGCGGGGGAGGACCCAGGCGTCCGGGGGGAGAGAAAGCCCACCCGCCCATTGGAGAGAAAGGGACCCAGGCGTCCGGGAGAGGAGACCCCCTCCCCCGCCACACGTCTCAGCGTGCGCTGAGGGGGCGGGGGAGGACCCAGGCGTCCGGGGGGAGAGAAAGCCCACCCGCCCATTGGAGAGAAAGGGACCCAGGCGTCCGGGAGAGGAGACCCCCTCCCCCGCCACACGTCTCAGCGTGCGCTGAGGGGGCGGGGGAGGACCCAGGCGTCCGGGGGGAGAGAAAGCCCACCCGCCCATTGGAGAGAAAGGGACCCAGGCGTCCGGGAGAAGAGAACTCTACCCGCCACAGGGCTCCATAACATGCTAAGAGGGCAAGGGGACCCAGGCGTCCGGAGGAGAAAGTGCGCACCCCCACCCATAGGCCCCAGGAGAAGCTGGAAAGGGAAACGGTCCAGGACAGGAGACGACGCATCCTTCCTTCCTTCCTTCCCACCTCACGTCCCAGTGAGGGAGGGACCCAGGCAGCTGGGAGAGAAAAGTGTGCACGTAATCACAAAAGCCATAATGAATGTAGGGCGAGCTAAAGGGACCCTGGGTCTGAAAGAAGCTGCCCCACCACACTGAGAGGGGGGAAGGGGCCTCCACTCCCCCTGCACCGCCTCTCAGAGCGAAGGGGATGCAGGTGTCCTGGAGAGGGTCTTCTAGGTACTCGCACGCATCCGGGAGAGAAGGAGAGCCCGGTGCCCTGAGAGGGTGCCCCCTTCCACCATTGGGTAAGGCACAGGCAGGTGTCTGGGAAAGAAGCCTCTGCCCCCCTCCTGCTTAGTCTCACACCCCCTGGGGTCCCAGGCACCCAGAGCACATCTGGCCTGCCTTTTAGTGTGCCTAGCGTGGCTTTCCTAGCCGCTTTGGAAGTGGAATCCCAGAGGCTGCACGCGTAGGCAGCATCTCCTTGTGATGCCGCTTCTCTGACGATGTTTTCTCTCCTCTCCGCCGAAGGGTTGTGAAGGAAGAAATCTCGGATGACAACGCCAAGCTCCCTTGCTTCAACGGCAGAGTCGTCTCCTGGGTAAGAAGTTGGCGCATCCTGCAGCCCCATAGCCTACCCATAAATGCTGTCACTGGCGCTAAGAGCCGCTGTGTGACGGTAGCCGCTGTGTTGACTTTAAGGCGTGGGCTCAAGCCCTGCCCTGGCTGCAGGCCTGGCAGGAGAGGGCCATCGCTTTCATCTCTTGCTTGTGGCTTTCCCATCGGCATCTGGTTGGCCCCTGCAGGACGCAGGATGAGAGAAACCTTTGCTCTGATCCAGCAGAGCCCTTGCAATGCTTTTACATTCCTGGCAGCTGGCTTTTGGGAGTTTCTTGAGCAGCCGAAAGTTTGGGGGCCTTTTTGCACTTTCCGAGTAAGTGTCATCGGGGAAGGGAGGATGGTCCAGTCCGTGATGCCCTCCTCTTTCTTCCACACAGCTTGTGTCTTCAGAGACCCCTCAGCCTGAGCCTCCTCCGCCCCCCCCTCCCATAGAGGTACGACCAGAACCTTCACCACCGCCACCACCGCTCCCTCCGTTGCCCGTGGAACGGACGAGCGGCATCGGGGATTCCCGGCCCCCTTCCTTCCAGTGAGTAAGGGGAGATTGGATTGAGGCCTGGGGGAGCGGGGGATGGAATCGGCTCCTGATTAGAGCGGAGGTCCCTTATAACCTGGGTTAAGGAGAGGAAGAGACGTCACCGCAGGAAACCGTTCCGTTCAAAGGTTGCATTTGGGGGAGATACCTAAGGGGTTCCTATGACCCCCGAGGTGGCTTTCAAAAGTCTTGAGGTTTGGGGGAGGGAGGGAGGGGTTGCGGTGACAGGTTAAGCAAAGGGGGGCTTCTTCTTGCCTTCGCAGCCCAAACATCTCTGGCAGCCACGAGAACCTGGACCACGAAACCGAGACAGAGTCTGTTGTGTCGTTGAGGCGGGAGCGTCCGCGGCGCAGGGAGAGCATGGAGCATGGAGGTCAGTGGCCGTCCGGGAGCTTGAACTCCTGGGTCCTTTCTCCGTCGGCTGGAGAGGCGGGGGCAATGGAGTACAGTGGCCATTTGGGTCTGCTTGACGCCCCTCCCCTTTTTCCCCAGGGGGGCACCGGGTAAACGGGCAGTCGCGGCTGGAGCGGCACCTGGCCGGCTACGAGAGTTCCTCCACCCTGCTCACCAGCGAGCTGGAGACCACCAGCCTTTGTGACTCGGACGATGACGACACCATGAGCAGGTGAGAGCAGCGTCTCTGTCGTCTGGGCTTGGGAGGACCGGTCAGGTCCTTTGCCTAGGAGCTGCTGCTGCTGCTGCTTCTTGAGATCCTGAAATGCCCTGAGGCCAAATCGGGGCTTCCTCTGACGCAAGATTGGGCATCGTGGCCGGGCTGTGCATGCGTGCGTGGCGGCAGGGGTGGTGTTCTGGACTCCTCACGCCCCACAGTCTCTCCGCAAAGATCGAGGTGCCAGGAACGCTGCCCTCGGCCCTGCAGCTCTTCGCCCTACAGAGCTCAGTTGTCTTCCTTGAGCTGGGCAAGACTGCATAGGGAAGGGATGTAACCGCCCTCCCCCAGCCCAGGGGCGAATGCCATGGAGGGATACCAACCGTCTCAGGGGAGAAATCAAGTTTTAAAACAACACAGAAGGGGCTGTGGAAATTGAGATTTGCAGAGAGATCACATGAAATACTAGAAGAAGCTGATGTTTTCCCTTTTTTAGTGGTTGCCCTTATTTGTAGAACTGCCTTCCTCACGGTGTATGTTTGGCTCCCTTGCCCCCTGTTTTCATTTCGGCAGGCCTTAAAAGGTTTCCCTCCCTTAATCCACCTTTCGTTAAGAAGGCTGGCTGGATTTTAAATTCTAAATTGTGTAATTCTTTAAAATGACTTTACTTCATTTTAAAGTTGCCAGGACTGCCAGATTGCAGTTTGGATGGGCCATTCTTTTAGCTTAATATTTTGGCTATCGATGCTATTTTAAAATGTTTGCATTCTACACTGTCTTGGCAGCGTAGACGTTGCTGAAAGGAAATGAAATCCTCCCCTTTCCCAAGCTGAATGTAACGCTGCAAATAGCAGAAGTCCTTCCTGCATCTCCTGTTCTGTTTTTAATTGTTAGATTTGATTTATGTCTTTTTTTGTCTCTTAATCGGGTTGAAGACTCCTACGAAAGGCACCATATGCACAATTTAATTAAATTAGGGCCCAATCCTATGCTTGTTTAGACAGGAAAAAGTCCTGTAACTTCCAGCATTCCATGCTGGCTGGGGAACGCTGGGAATCGTGTGCCTTTATCTGTCTAAACAAGCATAGGATTGTGGCCTTAACGTGTGATTCTTTCTGCCCTTGGGTCATGCTACTGCATCTCCCCCAGTCATGGTCTCATAGAGGACTGCCACAGGTTCATTGCTCTTTCATTCCATTGCTCACCTTTCCACTCGTGCTTGGGATTCGCAGTCATTCCATCTGTGGTCTCGTGGGGAGCAGGCCAGCTTTGGGGGCACCCCATACTTGAGGGCGGTGCCATTTTTCATTGAGCCCTTCTCATGAAATGCTCTGGCTTGGGGGGGAGGGGGCTGGGTTCCCTGGGAGAAAAAGCGAGGCTGATGTCTCTGCCTGAGAGTAGCTGCTGGGCGAGAGGGGCAAGTGGACGTTGGCGAGCAGCGGGGTTCCATGGGCCAAAGGGCTGCGTGATGGAAGAAACATCAGGCCTGCCGTGCCTGTTCCACTGGGATAGCTAAAATACTTTATTTCAAAGCCCAACGCGTTTCGGCCTGTGTTGTTTTTTAAAGACCTTCAGGGGCCGTAATATGAAAAATGCATTAAATTATGTTTGCAAGGATAACGCATAACATAGGTAAATTGATATATGTGTTTATGGCCGGTGCCCATATGTAAGTTTTTAAAATATATATATATATATTATTATTATTACAGTATGAAGGCTCTGGGGCCTGTCCACATTACACATTAAAAATTGTAAAAATCACACAACAACATTTTTATAAAAGCATTTTTAACAAAAGTGTAATATACAGACTCTTACTTGATAAGAGACATCTGCAGAAATGCTCCTAACAGGATGATAGTGTCCTACGATAATTGCTGGCGACTGGGCAAAAGAACCCTTCCCGGGCCCTCCTTGTATTCTCATTCATTGTTTTCTCGTCGTTTTGTCATTTCTTTGGGCTCTGCCAGGTGCTCCCCTGGAGCGCATCCAAGCTGTAGGATCGGTGGCATGAGCTCTGGGAAGCTCAAACGCGCCACTTGAGAGCCAACAGAAGGAAATGGTCCTGGCTCTGTTCGGGACTGTATACAGATGGAGTCTCTGCCCACTAGCATCTCTCGAGGGGGGCCATCCTCCCTCCCTCCCTCCCATGGGCTTGCCTTTTAGCGTTCCCCTCACTGTTCAGCATGCGTCTGGCTGGGATGTTTTCCAGCACGTGGCCGGCCTTTCTGCCTCGCCCCTTGCTTTGCGTTTAGGTCGGATGGCAGTGTGGAGCCTGCAAGCGTTGCTGGGTCGGGACGTTCCTGAGCGTTTGGGGCCGTCCGCCCTTCTTCTGTTTGAATTATTGGGGAACAAATCCCTGCCAAAGGAATTCTCAGCACCAGACAAGTGTGTGGTGCTGACGCCGCCGGGCCCTGCATTTCCACCTGCTGGCCAGCTGACCTACCCGTGTCTGTTCCTTGCTCACCTTCCGAGCAGCGGCAGCCGGCCATGCAGGCCCGTCGGCGCGCAGGGAGGGTCTAAGCAGACCAGAGTTGCGTGCCAGCCTCCAGATAGAGCAGTCTTGTGCCTGCCAGGTTGTAGCTGGGCTTCAGCGTCTGCCCGTCTTGTCTTCCCTCGACAGGTTCAGTAGCTCCACGGAGCAGAGCAGCGCCTCCCGCCTCCTCAAGCGCCACCGCAGGCGGCGGAAGCAGCGCCCTCCGCGACTCGAGCGGGTCAGTAGGGGGGCAGGCCAGGGGCACTACCGTGGGGCAGAGATGCTACTGTGGCTGGGGGCTGCCTCGCGGAGGGGGTGGGACCTCTTGCTCAATCTGCAGGAAGCAAGGGCGGAGGAGTGAACGCCTCACCCGCCCACCTCCCATCTCTGCTCGTTCTCATTTCAGACTTCATCCTTCAGCAGCGTCACAGATTCTACCATGTCGCTCAACATCATCACGGTGACCTTGAACATGGGTGAGAGGGGGATCAATGTGGGGAGGGTGGGGTGGGGTGAGAGAATGAGAGACTTGAAAAGGTTGGGAAGCAGACATGGGCAATTCCAAATGCGAAGGGGTCTTGTGAGAGAGGATTGTGTGTGTGTGTGTGTGAGAGAGAGAGAGAGAGAAAGAGAGAAAGTGTGTGAAGGGATCCAAACTGGGCAGCAGTCTGTAGGCTGGCTGAAAATGGGGCAAGAACGTACATTTTTAAGTCGCAGCAGCCAGGCCGCCTCGGCAAGACGCAGAATCTCCATTCCTGGGGTGTTTTCATAGGAAGCTCCGATGGGCCCCTGTTGTGGGCGCTTTAAGGCACCTGGGACCCTGTCTTGGGGGGCAGGCGGTTGGCTGTGTTGGCGGCCCCTGGGAATCCTCCCCCAGCCTGCCCTCCCCAATGAGGAATCCTGGCCTGAGCACCCCTCCCTTTCCCCTCGCCTGTTTAGAAAAGTACAATTTCCTGGGCATCTCCATTGTGGGTCAGAGCAACGAGCGGGGCGATGGCGGCATCTACATTGGCTCCATCATGAAAGGCGGAGCGGTTGCGGCGGACGGCCGGATCGAGCCCGGGGACATGCTGCTTCAGGTAAGCCCTCTGCGCCCCCATTCCCCCGGCAACTCGGGAGCTGAAAGATCTTCCACACCTTTGTTGGCCTCTTTGCTCTGAGAGGGGGTGGGGTGGGGGGTGGTCAGAACCCTCCCCCCCCATTCTCTGGAGGAGGGTGGGGGTGGCTGGAAGGATGGATGTGGCCAGGCCTCTGAACTTCCAGCAGGGCTAAGAAGGCGCGTCCCTCTTTTGCTCCAGGTCAACGACATTAACTTTGAGAACATGAGCAATGACGACGCTGTCCGAGTCCTGAGGGAGATTGTCCACAAGCCAGGGTGGGTCTGCGCCCCCCCCCCCACGCTACCCTTGAAACCCCATTGCACCTGGGGGCGTGGGAGCCTTGCCGGCAGCTTCCGCTATGGGCTCATTCCCGCCTTTCCTTTGCAGTCCGATTGTGCTGACGGTGGCCAAGTGCTGGGACCCCTCCCCCCAAGGGTACTTCACCCTGCCTCGAAGTAAGTGGCTGGCACCGATCCTGGGCGTGCGCGAGGCCGCCGTAACAGCGGGGCCCTCTTTCTCGCCTGTCCAGTCAGGCTGTGACACGCCCTGCCTGGGATGGCCCCTGGGGCCGTGGTTCAACCCTGCCCCAGGAGGAATTAAGTGGATCTCCTGGTAAATCCAGGCCGACCCTTCCAGGCCGGAGGTGTTTTGCCAACGGTAGGGCCCGGGCTGGCCCCCTGGGGAAGCTGGTCCTGGTCCAGGAAGTGGTGGATTAGGACCAGGCGGGTGGGGAGCCAGGATTTGGGGTTCTCCATGGCGCTTCCTGAGGTTTCTCGTCTGTCTGTATCCTGCCCAGATGAGCCAATCCAGCCCATTGACCCAGCGGCTTGGGTGTCCCACTCGGCCGCCTTGACAGGGGCCTTCGCCGCCTACCCTGGCAGTAGCTCCATGAGCACCATCACCTCAGGGACCTCCGTCACGGAGACAGAACGTGAGTGGCCGTTTTCGACAACGGCGGGGGCGGGGGCAGAGAGGAAGGGGGCGGGCCCCCTATTCCTAAAACCTCCTGCCTTTTGAAGCTGCTGCTGCTGCTGCATTCAACAGCAACCGCCTACAGCTTGGGGAAATCGCCGCCAGCGTCGGTGCAGTCCGGCACGTGAGCAGGATAGGGCCCCTCTAGAAAGCCATGCATAACAGCTCACATTCAAGGCTCCTGCTGTGGCAAAGGACGTCTGAATGGATCTGCCCCATCTTGCACTTCACAGCAGGGAACGGGCAGCCTGAACGGTCGTGGGCGGTGGCGGCATTTCCACCCTTCTCGAATGGGGACATTTTGACTTGGCTGTTTCTGTAGGCCTGCCTCCCCCATCCTGGCTGGGGATTGCAGTCCCAACACATCTGGAGAGCACCGGGTTGGGGAAGGCTGTTACACAACATTGTTCCGTCTGGCAGGATTTGCTTTTTCTAAATGCCTCCCATCTTCTCTGGGTCATTAGCATCCTACTATCTAATTTTTCCTGCACATCCATAGAAGGGTATCCCAAGCTTTCATCTCGTTCCGTACCTTTCCCTCGATGCTCGTGCCCGTTTATTTATTTATTTATTTCTGAGACACACGCAGGTGCCCGCACAACCCAGTGGCGCTCCAGTTCCAAAGACGGAAAACTTGCTCGCGTCATGGCCTGTCCTGTAGGACTGACGGCCGGGTCTTCACCGCGCTCTTCCCTTGCCCCCGTCTTCTTCCTCCAGGCTTCGATGACTTCAACCTCTCTGTCCACACGGACATGGCGTCCGTCACCAAGGCGATGGCCTCTCCGGAGTCTGGCCTGGAGGTCCGGGACCGCATGTGGTTGAAGATCACCATCCCCAACGCTTTTCTAGGTACGGAGCTGCGGGAAGGCCGGTAGGGATGGGTAGCCTACTGCTAGAACAAGGTGGCCAGCAGTATAGACTGGAATTCCTTTGGGCAGGGGTGCAGAATCGCAGGCCCCATGGGGGGAGGGGAATCCAGCCCTTCCTCTGCCCCCCATTCCCCTACCCACACCCCCTCTTTTTAGGCTGAGTTACTGGCAAGAAGTGCTTGAAGCGAAAGTAGGCTGGTATTTTTTTGGGCTGGCCCATTTTGCCTTTGGCCCCGCCCACCACTGGAACACGGCCAACGAGAGCTTCTCCGAAATGGAATTAGGCTCCAATTCTGAAAGGGGTTCTGCACCCTGCCCTAAGGAGACCCCTGTCGTGTGCATGCCCGTTCACCTGCTGGCGAACGGACATGAGGCACTCACTTCGGTGAGACTTCTTTTTATTGAGGAAATCCCACGATAAAAGGCTTAATGGTTACGCACTCCAAAAAAACACTTAAAAGCTGAAGGGTGGTCAGAAAGTTTTAGGCTCCATTCCTGATACGATCCTTCAGGCAATTGCACGGGGAATTCTTGACAGGCGTTGCAAACCATCCCAGGGGAGCTTCTCCAAACGCCGCATATGCTGGTATCTCAGGGGACATGGCCCACGACCACAAGATCACGGGAAGGGTAAAATCTCAGGCACAGGAGTCCTGTGCTTCTGCTTAGTCTGGCCGCAAACGCAATCCACAGCAAACGCAAGTTCAAGTCTATGAAAAGCCTCACAGTACTTTTCATGGCACAGTCCTGAGAAATCCAAAGTCCAAATAGCAGAGAGTCCATGTGCAGAGTGCTTTCAAAGTCCCAAACAGAGACGGATCCAAACAGGAGGCCTTGCGTCGAAAGATGAACCTAGCAAAGCTCTTCAGCTTTGCCGCCCCCCTCTTATAAACGGAGGCCTGGCCTATTCAAAGCCACTTGACAAACCGGCGTGCCAACAGGGCGGCACTGCTCAACTCTCTAAGATGACGCTACCGTCTGAGTGACATTTTCAACGAGTGGGCCCCCATCTTTGCAAAACACTCCCAGGTTCCCAAGGAAGCCTTCAGAGCTTCAAGGCCATGACCGGGAGCGAGAGAGCGGCTCCCGTGAGAAACTCTGGCAGAGATCAGCTCGCGGAGACATTGACATTCTAAAACTAGTCCTAATAAATCTACCGACGTTCGACAAGGCCTCTAGCCTCGTTGAAGACTTCTACCTGACAACCCCTCTGGTGGGCCCATTCCTCCCTCGCAACCTAACCCATGGCCCTCCCACTCCCCCCTGCCCAGGCTCGGATGTGGTAGATTGGCTCTACCATCACGTGGAGGGCTTCCAGGACCGCCGGGAGGCCCGCAAGTACGCCAGCAACCTCCTGAAGGCCGGCTTCATCCGCCACACCGTCAACAAGATCACCTTCTCGGAGCAGTGCTATTACATCTTCGGCGACTTCAGCGGCTGCGAGAACTGTAAGAGGGCGGGGGGTGGTTGTGACCCCGTGCGTCTCCCCCCCCCCCCCCCGGACCGGCGGGAGGGGGCGGCTTCATGCGGAGCCGTCAATGTCTTCCGTGGATTTGTGGGCCCACGTGCCAGCGGCTGCCTCTGTCCATTGGGTTGGCTGGCTCGTTTCGAATTGGCGCCTGCCTCGTACCTCACAAGAGTACCTACGCTGAGAAGGTTTTATTTGTCAGATGCTCAGCCTGCTCTATCCCAGGGTCTCCAGGTAAAATGCAGGCAGCAAAAGAACCTGATGTGACTGCGTTTCCCCAACCGGGAGCCCTCGAGAAGTGTTGGGACTAGAACTCTCATAGCCCCCCGGGCTATGAGAGTTCTAGTCCCAACACATCTTGAGGGCTCCCGGTTGGGGAAACACTGTGATCAAACATCAGCCTGAATTAAAACTTCCCAGCTTCATCAATCGGGACAGTCTTGGGTTCCTTCTAAGTCTGCATGAGCGCCAATGTAGGCATATTTCCCAAGGAAAGGAGTTCTACAGATCATTTTAAGCAATCTCTCTCTCTCTCTCTCCTTCCTTTGTAACCCCACTTTTAATTGCACATCTTTAGTTATCAGGCGCTGACCTTTGCCTGTCCCATCCCATCCTTCTTTTCCCGCCCTTCTCCTGCGTTGCCCACGTGGATGCCTGAAGGGCGCGGTGACCTGTCTCCTGGAAGCAGGGCTGGCTTCCCTTGACGTGGAACCCCGGCCGACAGCCCGAACCCCACCCGGCCTGCCCTCTGGCAGCACACCTTCCCTGGCTCCTCTCGGCATCCCTTAACGGAGGCCGTGACTTCACTCCCACTTCCCTTTTTCCTTCCCCAGACATGGCCAACCTGTCCCTCAACGAGAACGACGGCTCCAGTGGGGCCTCTGACCAGGACACGCTGGCGCCTCTGCCACTCCCGGGCGCCACCCCGTGGCCTCTGATGCCGACGTTCTCCTATCAGTATCCAGCGCCACACCCCTACAGCACCCAGCCGCCCCCTTACCATGAGCTCTCTTCCTACAGTTACGGCATGGGGAGTGCCGGTAGCCAGCATAGTGAAGGTAGGTGGCTGCGGGGGGGGGGGGGGGGGAGACATTGAGATTTTGGTTCCTGAGTCCCCCGGCCCGAATGTTTGTTTGTTTATTTATTTATTTACTGCATTTCTATACCGTCCAATAGCCGAAGCTCCCTGGGCGGTTTACAAAAATGAAAACCGTGAGCACCATTCGAAATATAAAACAGCAACAGCATAAAAACGTAGCATAAATATACAACATCAGAGAGCGCAAGCAGGATAAAGCCAAGCAGCGTTACATATTGAAAATACAAATTTAAACAGCAAGGTTAAAAATCAAACTGAAGAACTGTTAAAACAGTGTGAAAATAAAAAGGTCTTCACCTGCCGTCTAAAGGAATGTAATGTAGGTGCCAGGCGAACCTCCCTAGGGAGCTCATTCCACAACTGGGGTGCCACAGCAGAGAAGGTCCTCCTCTTGGTAGCCACCTGGTTCACTTCCTTTGGCAGGGGCTCATGGGACGTTGTTTGGGAAAGCGTTCTCCTTTGGGAGCATCGGGGCTGGAGGGGGCACCGATTGCCAGGGGCTGTTGTGCCTGCTCAGTCTCGTGCAATGTCTGGTCTGAGCAATCTCCCTCCTGGGTTGTCTGGGGAATAGGACTCCTTCTGGGTTGCAGGGAGGGAGGTGGGCTTCCTGGACTTTCAGGAACAGGGCAGCCATCAGGCGCCTGTGTCTTGTTTCCTCCCTTTCGACGATCCTCCTACTTTTGCAACCCCTTCATTTTCATACGGATTGTCGTGGGGCTGGGGTGGTCTTGCTGGCCCCCCGGCTCACGTGTCCCGTCGCGTTTGTGTTTTGCAGGCAGCCGGAGCAGCGGGTCGAACCGCAGTGACGGGGGCGGCGGCGTGGCTGGCCGTGGTGCCAGTAAACACAAGGAGGAGAAGGCGGGGGCCGAGTCCAAGTCGGGCAGTGGGAGCGAGTCGGAATACTCTGCGCGCACCGGCAGCCAGCGCAGCGGGGCCGCGGCCGGGCCTGGCGGGGAGGGGGCTTCGCAGCGGGGCCCACACAGCCTGGGGGCCGGCAGTGTGCGCTCCCACCACTCCCTGCATGCGGCCTACGCTGCCCCCGGGGGCATGCCCTTGGCCTACAACCCCATGGTGGTGATGATGGTCCCGCCCCCTGCCCCACCTTCTGCCGCCGCCGCCGCTGCTGCTGTACAGCCCCCTGGCGCTCCTCCGGTGCGAGACCTGGGCTCGGTGCCCCCCGAGCTCACGGCCAGCCGCCAGTCATTCCACATGGCGATGGGCAACCCTAGCGAGTTCTTTGTGGATGTGATGTGACCGAGGCCGCTGGCTGGGATCCCCTTCTCCACTCGCCGCAGTGGCCTCCTTCCTCAATGCCTTCCAAAAACGCCTGACCTCTCCTGTGCTTTGTGACCTCTGGCCAGACAAGAAGAGCCTTCCGCGACTCCGGTGGACCAATCCCATGCTTCTTGTTTCCGTGCGATGCAGCCGAGAAATGGCTTGACCCTCCTGGTCAACCCAGGAGCAGCCGCTTGCTGAGGCTCTGCTGGTCCCGCGACTCGTCCAGAAGCAATACGGCTGCCATCCACGGCGTGCGGCTCGTCTCCAGCCCCGTGTGACCCGTCTTCTTCACCGGCAGAGGCGGTTTTGCCTCCTCGCAACGCTCGGCACCGTTTTCACGTCATGCGGTCTCTGCGACCTTCCGAAATCGCTCGACCGATTCCCTGCCGATAGTCCCGTTCCGCCAGCTCTGCCTGTCGCCTCGCGATTTCCGTGCCTTGAGCCTTTTTTCCAAACGACGACCTGAAGGCTTGGCCACTGTGCGACTCTGGTCTCCACATCCGTGGGACCCCTGCCTTTGTGTTTTACCTACCTGCCTTGATGTCAGATGACGGGCAGGTGTGCTCTTCCCTGAATTTTGGTCCCTCCTGGCCATGGGGGTCCTGTGGGCGCCTTCCCAGCGGTTTCGTGCAGACGGCCAGCGACGTCCCAGAGCCGCCTGATGTCTGCCTTTTCCACTCACCTGGGCCGGATCTTTATTGTAGTTTTGTGATCAGGTGGATCTTGTTGCCTTGCTGTCACCGGGCTCTCTTGTCATGTGACTCCCTCCCGCCTTTTCATCCCTTCCGCCGTCTCAGCGGAACGGTCTTTTGACGGTACTTTTGAACCCGGCCAAATCCCCCTCTTGATGATCACAAAACCGGTGTCAATGAAGTGATAGTTTTGTTTTGCTTTTTGTTTGTTTGTTTTGTTTTTTACTTTAAAAAAGAATCCTTTAAAAGATTTTTTTTTATTATTATTCATAAGTCGGTTCATATTTCTTTTTTGTAAACTTCCTTTTGTATAAAAGCCTCCCCTGCTCACCCCCCTCAAATCTTATTTTAACACTACGTCCCCTCCCACCCCCTGTGTGAGGTTGTGCTTTTGGGGTGGGGGTTGTTTTCTTTTGTACCTTTGGTTCTAGCAGCAGTTCAGCTCTTTGTGTCTTGAAGGGTTTTTGCATCCAAAGCGTTCCTTGCAGTGTCTGATTTCAGGGTCGCTGTCTTGAGCGTGGGCTCTCCTTCCCCTGTTTTACCACATCCCTGTAACATAAGTTCTTTGTTTTCTCGGCAGCCTCTTGCTGACAAGTTTTATCTGGAGGGGACAAAGGGAACTCGAGGCAAAATTCCAACATCGCTAACTATTAGACGGGATTAGGCTGGGGTAGGCAACCTGGAGCCCCCGGACACCGTTCCCGGCAGTCGCCAATGTGTTTGACCCCTGCCGTTTTTAAAGAAATCAAGGCATCTTCTTGCCAGAGGCTGGGATTGCTGTGAAACGGGCTTCTCTTGGTGCTGAGAACTGTGGGCTGATGGTGTGTGTGTGGGGGCCTCAGCCCACACCTCTGCCGTGTACTCAGCCAGCCCTTTGGGTCAGCTGCTTGTCCTTTGCCACAGCTCTCTCGGCAGCCATTTTGTGGTGGTGCCCAGGACAGTTTTCCAAATTGCCAGATGTGTCTGTGGGCTCAAGGGGATTACCTCCCCTCTCCCTGGATTAAGCCATTGGTGTGGGTGTAGGAATCGGTGTGATCCTCTAGAGCAGCAGGCTGGCTGTGGGTGATGGAAATGATAGTCCAGCACACCTGGAGGGCACCAGGTAAAGGAAGGCTGCTGTAGAGCTCATTGGAGTTCAGGTTCAGTGTTCAGAAGAGTTGCGAGGGGTAAAACCATTTTTTTTGTAGGCAGCGGGTTGGTCTGAAGGCTTCTTCCTGCCAGCAGAAGAAGTTTCCTTCTGTTGGCAGAAGGGAACCTTTGGATCTCACCCGATACGGGCAGGGTCCTGTGAATAACAGTATTGGGGAGGGCCCCCCAGCTCAGCTGTAGACCCACCTGCTTTGCTCGCAAGGTGCCCCAAAGTTACTTCTCCCAGTTAGGAAGGAGCTGGGAAAGTCACCTTCCCAGCTTGGAGAGTTGTCGTGAGGGAGGTCAGCATCTCCCGGATTGGATCTCTCCAAACTGGGGGAAATGAGCATCAAAATAGCAAACGTCACCCAGCGCAAGCTAGTGTAAAGCGATGCGTGTTGGGGCAAAAACAAATATCCTGGCTTCGCATATATGCTGGCAGGATCTAAGCTAGCGGCGACTGACCAGGAGAAGAGGCCTTGGGTTTGCGGTGGACAGCTCGAAGAAAACGTCGGCCCTGCGTCGACCCGCCGCTGTGAAAAAGGCAAATTCCACGCTGGGCATAATTAGAGAAGGAACCGAAAGTAAAACTGCCAAGATCATACTGCCTTCGTACAAATCTGTGGTGCGATCACAACTGGAACGCTCTGCACAGCTCTGGTGGCCTGCACCGGGGGGAAAAAGGAGATTGCAGATTTAGAAACGGGGCATCCAAAACGACCGTGAGGTTGGAGCATCTCTCCTACAAGGAAAAGGTTACACCGTCCGGGGCTGTATAGCTTACGGAAAAGGTGAGTCAGGGAGATGTACAAAAGTACGCATGGTGTGAAAAAAGTGGACAGGGAAATGTTTTTCTCCCTCTCCCATAATGCTAGAACCCAGTGGGGTCACCTCATGAAGCTGATGGGTGGGAGATTCAGGACAGATCAAAAGGAAGCCCTTCTTTACACAGCACCGAGTTGAACTGTGGAATTTGCTGCCACAAGCTGTGGTGACGGCCACCAGTTTGGATGGCTTTAAACAAGGGATTAGACAAATCCATGGAAAATAAGGTGATCAATGGCTGTGAGTCCTGATGGCTATATATTGCTTCCAGTATTGGAGCAGTAATGTGCGCCAGCAGTTGGCCACTGCATGAACAGAATGCTGGACGAGACAGAGCCTTGGTGTGATCCAGCATCAGGGCTCTTCTCACAGCCTCACTGGGTGTCATCTTCAGCTACTTTTGAAAGAGATCGACAGAGATTTTGTTTTCAGTTTGATGCCCTCTGCCTGAAGATCCCAAGCTATCAGACCCTTTTTGGCCCAGATTTATTGACCCAAAGCAGAGCGAGCGGGCAGAGAGCATTATGCCTTGCGAGGTTAGCAGGCAGGAATAGATCCAGAAGTCACACTGAGGATGAATCGGGGTGGAATATTTTGGGAGTGTGCAAACTCCCCGCGGGTTAATTGTAGCTTTGGCAGGCAGCGAGCAGCAGACCGGATACCACTCGAGAGGGCTGGGGATCCTTGTCCTTTCTCTCCTCCCAATTCTGGAAGGCTGACGGGCTCTCTTGCGGAACAAGATCTTTCCACATCTTGGCGGGACGGTTACAAAGCCGGCCATCACTTCCACTTCCCACGCCAAAGGCCTAATCCTGTTAAGACAGTGTGGATGTTGAAATTCCTCAGTTGCCTCTTGTCGCCTCTTGAACCCTGCTAGGAACCATTTTGGGTTTACTTCCTGCTTTGCTGTCCTTCATTTTAGTCTCTGGTGTTCCTGGCCTCTTTCAAGAGCTGCATCGATTCTCCTGCCAAATCCTACAGAATCTCATCTGGGACGCAGCAAAGTCAGAGGGGGGCGGGCAGGGACAGATGCTGCTGCTGCCTTATTCCCCTCTTCCCTTTCCTTCAAACAAGGTACGAACTCTCTCTCCCCCCCCTCTCCAGTGGTGCTACGTTGCCCCAGCCGGCACGATCCCACGAGCAGGTCTCCAGGTACAGCAGGAGACATCCCCCAGGGATCGGGGCCCAAGTATTTAGCCCCCTCCCCTGTCTCTAGGGGTCCGAGCACATGTGTGCATGATAGGTAGCAGATAACTATTTTGTAATAACATATTTATTTTTTAGCTCTTTTGTGTACAAAAAGCATTCAGTAAAGAAAAAAAAAATCAAAACCGAAGTGTGTAGTCGCATGTTTTTGTAAATACTTGGAGGTGGGTACGGGAGTTTTGGAAGAGGAGAAGTATTTGTCTGTTCTTGGCATCCAGAATTTGAGAGGCAGGGGGGGCGAGAAAGCAGATCTGGTCCTGAGTGAGCTCCAGTCCACAAGAAGAGTGCTAAATGGTTGTAACCTTCAAAGGCCGAAACGTTTTGGGATCAGGTTACCTGAAAGACCGCCTGCTCCCAAATGTACTTACACGACCCTTAAGACGCTTTTCAGAGGCCCTGCTCTTGAGTGCCCCTTTCCTAGTAAAGTGAAGTGAGGTGTGTGACCGCTAGCAACAGGGCCTTTTCAGTAGTGACACCTCCAGTTATTGAACAGCCTTCTCAGACAGGTTCAGCTGATGCCACCTTCGTAGTTAGTCATTTCAGTTCCAGGTGACGCTTTTAAGTAATCTATGGTTTATGGTCTGCTCCTCTCGTTTTAATTTATATTTTAATTCTGGTGTGTGTTTTTAAAACCAGTTTTTAATCAGATAATGCATTTTAATTGCATCTGCTTTGTCAGCCGTCCTGAGAACTTGTGTTACGGGGTGGCTGGACAAATGTAGTAAAGTAAATGGGGAAAGAACCAGTCCGAGTGGTTCTGTTGGGACATTTTTGTTAATTTCTAGCCAGCGAAAGGCAAAATGTAGCCATTTTCCCCGTTAGCAAAGAATGGAAACCTTTGGATTTATGCATTTATAGTCTTTGTAAATTGGGACACACACACAAGCAGATTTTTTTTAACCAAAGGTTTGCAAATGCATTAATTAATGAATTTTAAGTGGGTGTGGGGAAGATTTTCTGAAAGTGCTGTGCAAGGTAAACGACAAAATAATTGCAAATGTGCCCTCAGAGGTTTTTATTGGTAAAAGAGCCACATTATTTGGGGATACCCCAAATTGGAATTGGGGGGGGTCCCCTCTTCTTGCCCCCTTTGTTTTTCCTGCGCCCTCCATGACCTTGCTAGGAAAAGTTCCACAAGATAACAATAATGGGCCTGCGTGATCACACCAGTCACCCGAACTATTAATATTTGTGTCTTTACAAACTGCTTATATCACCAGATTTCAGCAGTGTACATAAATCACAAAAAGCCCGTATCAACCACTACATAGAATTGATAAACCCAATGGATAAAACGCACTTCATTTCCGGGCGAAGTATAAAGTGTTGGTCATTACCTTTAAAGCCCTACATGGTTTGGGCCCAGGCTACCTACGGGATCACCTTCTCCCATACAATCCGCCCCGCACTCTTAGGTCCTCTGGGAAGAACTTACTCAAGCCAGCCAGAACTAGGCTGGCAAGTGTTACCCAGAGGACCTTCTCTTCTATGGCTCCCAGACTATGGAATGGTCTGCCGAAGGAGGTTAGACAAATTGACAGTCTTCATGAATTTAAGAGAGTCATGAAGACTGTCCTCTTCCGACAGGCCTATCCGGATGAATTTTAAGATGTTTTTAATGTTGTATTTTTCTCTTGCTTTTAAAATTTTAACTGTTGTGATTTTTGTGTTTTATATTGTTGCTGTTCCCCGCCTTGATCCGAAGGGAGAGGCGGGCTACAAATAAATATTATTATTATTATTATTATAAAACGTGGGGCTTTCTGGATCGGAAGTAGTTAGAAGTCGCAGGCCCCACTTCCAGTATGGTTGGCAGTGGGGGGACAGGCACTCTGCACGTGCTCAGTGTCCTGTTGGATACAACACTTTGAAAGCGGTTTGAAAACGGTATATGGGCCCCAACAGTTATAAAGCAGTAGTATAGATCCTGCCTGTCTTTGGCAAGAATACGTTGTATTTCCCCCATATCAAAACCCTGCCCTACTTTCTTAGGGTCTGGCTCTCTGTCCCTTAGGCCCCTGGATGCACTTTGTGGGGCCTAGCCCTACTTGCGTGGGGTTTGGGCGGGACGGACAGAAGACAGCTTGGCAGAAGGCACACCCTCTGCACATGGGCAGGCGTCCCCTTTGCCAGGCCTTCCAAGGAGCCCGAGAAAACGCGAGGAGGAGAGGGGCGCTCTGCGCGTGGCTGGAGGCGCCACTTCTCGAGGCCGGGCTCTGCCCCGCGGCCCCTCCAAAGGGAAGAGGGACTCCGACTCTTCTGCTCCTCCTCCTCCTCCTCCTCGCCCAGCCTCCAAGGGCCTCTGCCCGGGACAGCCACGTCGCCAAGGGGAGGAAACTACAACTCCCAGCATGCCCCGGGGGCATTAGTGGAGCGGGAAGGAATTAGCCCTCCCCCTCTCCTGAGTGCATGACCTTGCATGGGGGGGGGGGGGGAGAAGTGAGTGTGCAAGCGAGCGAGCAAAGCCCGGGGAAGTGCAAGGGAGGAAGGAGCAGCAGCAGCAGCAGCTCTTGCAGGGCCCCCAGGGACACACGCGCCCCCCTCTTCCTCCACCATGCACGCGCTCAGGCGGCCCCCCAAGCTCTGCTGGGCCCTCCTGCGAGTGGGTGCCCCCCAAGGGTGAGTCTGACCACGGGGGTGGGGGGGGCAAGTGGGGGGTGTAAGTTGTGGGGAAAGGGAGGCTGGCGAGGGGTTAAGCAGTTTAGCAAGCAGAGGGGGTTGGTGGGGGGGGCTGCGACACCTCCCTCGACACCGCGAAGTCCTGGCCTAAAGGAAATAAAATTTGGGGTGCTCTGAAAAGGGGACCCTCTCTGGGGTGCTCAGAAGCCCTTCCTGACCTTCTCTTGTGTGTGTGTGTGTGTCTCCCGAACTCCTTAACCTTTGCCCTCTGTTCCTTTCCCTACTCCACCCCCCAACCCACCCCCAGGTCTGGAGGGGTCCCAGCATTGACCTATGGTCCCCTGCAACCCCTTGGAATGAGGCTCTATGCTGCACAGGCTGCCGAGGTACGGGACCAGGGGGGTGTGGGTCTCCGGAGGGAGAGGCGGGTAAGAAATAATAATAATAATAATAATTATTATTATTATATTATTATTATTATTATTATTATTATTATTATTGGGGAGGGTGACCTGATACTGGAATTGTCTCCTGTTTATTTCAGCGGGGCAGTCATTAATCTCATTTATGTTGGTGGCGTCTCTGTCGGGTTGGATCGGTATGTGAACTTTACAGGGCGGCGTGGGAAACAAATCAGGCTTATTTACCCTAGTATTAGCGGGGGTTTGAACTGGATTTTTTCCTGGCTTTGTGCCTGGCAATCTGTCTCCTCTCGAGCCCTCCCCTTCATGAGGGCCAGAAACTTGACCCTTTGACAGCAGCTTGAAAGACTGCATGGATCCCGTCATAGTCTGCTAGATTCTGTTTGTGGAGACTCAAGCACACTTGTTCCTGTTTCTTCTAGACTATAAATAATATCCCCCCCCTTCCCATATTGAACCACAAAATCTGGATTTCTGGGCCCCGGTCCTTTTAGGTCTCTATGAGATTAGAGAGACCAAAAGTTTCTTCCTTGTTTTTTAGGGTGACCGTATGGAAAGGAGGACAGGGTTCCTGTATCTTTAACAGTTGCATAGAAAAGGGAATGTCAGCAGGTGTTATTTATATGCATGCCGCACCTGGTGAAACTCCCTCTTCATCCCAACAGTTAAAGCTGCAGGAGCCCTGCCCTCTTTTGTATCTGGTCACTCCTGCAGCTTTAACTGTGGTGACGAAGAGGGAATTTCACCAGGTGCTGCCGGCTGAAATTCCCTTTTCTACATGACTATTACAGATACAGGAGCCCTGTCCTCTTTTCCATAGGGTCATCCTATTGTTTATACCAGCCAATGCGCAAACCGCTCTGAAACTCTGAGCATATGCTTAAGTGTTCAATGTGCTTGCACTAAATGCCCCTCCCCCACTTGTAACCCCAATGGCTGCTCTTGCAGGTATCTGTTGACAATAACTGCCCCCCACCCCCACCCCAGACACAGCTGGCTTTTGAACATCCTTTTATAAAAGGCGGCTTCCCACCCCGGGACATCTGCCACTCAGCATAGATGGACGCCTGTCACGGACAACAGTTCCGGCCTGTTGTCATTTCTCAATTTCTGCCTCATTGGCACACACATGTGCCAGGCCAGCTGAGGCTTGTTTGGGAAAGGTCATATTGTTCCGGATCGGGGAATATGTAGGGGAAAGGTGACAGCAGGCGGCCCGATACTTGGCTGGCCGAGTTGCAATTCCCAGAACAAAGCTTCCAATATGTCGGCAGGCTAATACCCTCTTAGAGATGGCTGCGGTTCTCCTCACCCCATTGCCAGAAACTTGGATTTTCGGCATGCTCTGCCCCCAAGTTCAGCCTCCCCCTGCCCTCCCAATGCCCAAGGCTGTCCAAGCGTACTTGAGGTTTTAATGATAAACCCAGTGTGTTGTTTCCAACGTGCTCAGCCAGATGCCGGCAGGAATGGAGGAAGCGGCCTTTTGCAAGGTCATCTGGCCCAGGCTGTCTGCTGACCCTTGAATGGCCGTTGACCTCTGGAGCCTCCGGTGGGGGCATTTCGGGTCTTAGGTGCCATGGTCTCGTCCCCTTTGAGAGCCGTCTGAGACGGTAGCTGGTCTCACATCAATTAGATCCATTAATCATTATTTTGTCTGGTGTCTTCCGTTTGGAAGTGTGTGGGGGGGAGGTCTGGGTTCAAATCCCTCTTCATCCATAGAAGCCCAGTTTGGTGGTCTTGGGCAAATCACTTTCAGCCCGTCCCACTTTGCGGGGCTGCCATGAATGGGCACGGGATTGTGTGGTGTGGATTAGTTACCCTTTAACACCCCTGAACTGGCCGCCTCTATTCTCAAGAGTGCGCATGGTCTACGCATGCAACAGAATGAGATGGCAGAGAGGACTGTACCACATCAGCCTGCCTGTGTGGGGCGGGGTGTGCCGTTCTTGAATGTTTTCCCATGCAACAATTAGTACATCCGTAAGAGCCATACACTAAGTTCTTCCTATTCCTTTCTTTGTTGTTTTTCTACTTCTGGGAAGTTAATATTTTACGGAGCCGAGCATTAAAAAAAACAAAAGTGACCCTGTGCCTGCAGTCTGAAATGGTACAGTCCAGTCTACCACTGGACTCTACCACCTCAGTGTTGATAAATTGGATCTAAGCGATGGTAGGGAAAGGCCAAAACGGTTCAATGACTTCAGATCTGAGAAGCAGAGTGAGGCTTCTCATCCGATTTTTGAGCCAACTGCGCAAAAGTCCATCTTGCCCAAGATGTTGTGGTCAGACTCACATCTTTCATTTTGGGAGTACAGCGCCTTTTAACAACTGGGCAACAGGCAGAAGATCACCTGGTAGCGTTCTGCCTTCAGCATGGATATTCAGAGGCTTAGAAAGCTTTCCAAATTATTACCCAAATCTATTGTTTTGCAGCCTTTAAAGGCAGAGAAGAATAATTCTTATGCCCAAGGCAGAAAATCTACACGGTGATTAAAAAGATGCAAATAAATAAATGAAATAACTGAGGATTTGATGCCCGTTTGTGGTAACAACGGCATCTGCCGCCAGAGGAGAAGCCATCACGTCACCCTGTTGCACGGTAGGGCCCGGCCCTGGTTACGGGCGCAAGAGCCCTGCCAGAAGAAAAGTTGGTCACCATCCAAGCTAGGCCTGGGTTATCTGCCCTGCATCACAGCCAAAGCCCTTCTGTTCTAAATTTGGATGGTCAGTACTTAAAATAAGTAAATAAAGTTAATTTGTATGCTGCTTTACAGCCCAAAGGCCGCCAACGCGGCATGTAAAAATAAAAAATTTAAAACAAAATAATAATTTTTCTCACCCTATTGCAGGCCGTACTGGAAAAACCGGGTGCCAAAACAGATTCTGCCTCGCAGGCAGTGTCAGGAAAAAAATCTTTGCCCACAGTATGTGCTTTTTTCTTTTTCTGGGGATAGGGAGGTTGGGGGGTGGGGGAAGGGTGTTTAGGGGATTACTCCTGATCTCCCTTGTGGATTTTAGGAAAAATAGATGGGTTTCCAGCTTGGCCTCCGGCTGAGGGGCGAACCCTGTCCTGTGGCCAAAGGAACGCTTCCCATTCTGTAATAGAGCAGGGGGTGGGCAGCAGAAAGTAGGTTTCCAGATGTTTTGGACTTCATATCCCAGAAGCCCTTGCCAGTTTGGCCAATGGCCAGGACTGCTGAGGGTTGAAGTCCAAAACATCTGGAGAAGTCCTTTTTGACCACCCCAGGACGTGAATCGCAGGGAAGTTCATGTGTGGCCCTGTGAGCTCACTCTGTCCCCATTGGCTGAGCTTCTGTGATGTCATGGACTGTTCAGAAATGTTCCCAGTGCTTGGGGGAGAATAGGGACACGAGGGCCCCAAATGTTTTTGGACCGAGCCATGGTGGCCACTGCGTCAGATGCGTGAAGTGTTAACCTTAAGCTGGCAGATTTATAAACAGGTGAAGCTTATGCCATAACAGGTGGCTTTAAGGTGCTACAAGGCACCTTGTTTTTGCTGTAGCACGGCTTCGCACCTTGTCTAGCTCCTTTAGAGTTCCGGCTAGTTCTGACTGAAACCCGGAGTGGATTCACTGCCCCACTGACGTCTGAGCCTCCAGCATTCACTGCATCTATAGAGTCAGAGCCTTGCTCCATCTAGTCCCCTGCTGTCTGCTGCAACAGCAGGGGACTAGATGGAGCAGCAACAGCACTCCAGTATTTCAGGCTGGATTCTGTCCCAGCCCTACCTGGAGTCGCCAGGGACCGAACCTGGGGCCTCTCTCCCCACGGAGCTTTCAGCCACCTGTTGTCATCTTCTCTCCCGTCCAGGAGTCAAAGTCCTTCGCTGTTGGAATGTTCAAGGGGCAAATCCAAACGGAGCAAGTCTTCCCTTATCCTTCAGGTAAAAAGGCGGCCAAGGTGTGCATGGGGCACGGGCGGAACGGCGGGGGGGAGGGGGATTTCCGCACCTGCGAGAAACCTTTCTCAAGATTCCCTTCGTTTTCTGAGTCTTTGGTAGGCTCTGACTCCCGAGTTTCCCGTGAAGCGTTGACAGGTGAATCAGAGAAATGTGTTTGGGCTAGGTCATCCATCCCCAGCCAGGTGCCCCCACCAGATGTGTTGGACTACAATGCCCGTGATGGGCGTTGTAGTCCCAACGCATCTGGAGAGGAGTGCCTGGTTGGGGGACAGATGACGTAGATTGACTCACAAACACGGGAGTATGTAGAGGGGAGTATGTGGTTCCCACGGGTTTTAATTTTGTTATGTGTCAGGATTTGGGGGTGGAAAAAGATAGCCTCGCAATTAGACTATTGTAATGCACTCGATGTGGGGCTGCCCTTGTGCCCTGCTTCAGAAGCTGCAGCTAGGGCTCACGGGGACACCTAGCAATGCTCATATAACACCTGAGTCAAAAGAACTGCATTTGAGGGCCCTATTAGCTACCAAGACACCTGTCAGGGATGTTTTAAAGTGGATTCCTGCATTGAGCAGGGGGATGGACCCGCTGGCCTTACAGGCCCCTTCCAATTCTACCATTCCATGAATCTATGAGCCGCATGCAAAGTTATGCTATGCTAAAGTTTATTTATTTTTATTTATTACATTTTGATACCGCCCCATAGCCAAAGCTCTCTGGGCGGTTTACATAAGGTTAAAACAATTAAAAACAATATACAAAAATTTAAACAGCAAAAACATGCAATATACATGCAATGTACACATACATTTAAACCCACTATAATAATTTGAAAAAGCTCTAAGCCTAAAAACAAAAACAGATATTGTTATGTTTTTGACATACAAAGCCCTAAACGACTTGGGACCAGGATCGTCAGGGGAGGCCTTGCTGGTCATTCCAGGGCCAAGAGAACGTTGCCACCTAATATCTCAAAGCCTGGCCTTCTCGGTGACGGCACCCGCCCTCTGGAAAACCCTCCCCTGTACAATCTGCCCACATGCTCAGGTATTACCCATAAGGACCTTCTCTTCTGCCCTCCCAGACTGTGGAATGGCCTGCCAGAAGAGATCCGCCAACTTAACAGTCTCTCTGAATTTAAGAAAGCTATAAAGACTAATCTCTTCCGGCAGACCTACCCAGTGGAATTTTGATGTTTTTAGAATGTTTTATCGTTATTTTAATCATGTGTACCATGTTCTTAATCAGTTTTATGTATTTTATCATATTTTATATTTACTGTTCCCCGCCTCGATCCAAATGGAGAGGTGGGTAAGAAATAATTTTTTTTAAATTATTATTATTATTATTATTATTATTACAGTTTGGAAGGCAGGAAATGTGCCATGTTTCAAACACCTCCTGAAAAACCCCTTGTTCACCGAGGCTCATAATTAATCACGCGGCTCCATCTAATTGTCTTGTACTATTATTGTAATTAGAACTGTTTTTAATAATGTCTTTTACATGTGATTTCAATATTTATATGTGAACCACTTAAGGATTTTATTACATTAAGCGCTATAGAAGTATTACAAACAAATGAAAAAATAAAACCAGCGAATTTCACCGGTGTGGCAGCATCATTTCCACTATGCTCCCTGGGATGGTCTCGCTTACTTTGTGGCTGCAAAAAAAGCAAATGCTATTTTGGGCTGCATTAATAGATGTAGAGCTTCCAAATTGCGCGAGGTACTGGTTCCCCTCTATTCGGCACTGGTGAGGCCCCATCTTGAGTACTGCGTCCAGTTCTGGACACCACACTTCAAGAAGGATGCAAACAATTTGGAGCATGGATCAGGGATCTGGAGACAAAGCCCTATGAGGAGAGACTGAAAGAACTGGGCATATTTAGCCTGGAGAAGAGAAGATCGAGGGGAGACATGATAGCGCTCTTCAAATACGTGAAAGGTTGTCACACGGAGGAGGGCCAGGATCTCTTCTCCATCATCCCAGAGTGCAGGATGCGGAATAATGGGCTCAAGTGACAGGAAGCCAGATTCTGGCTGGGCATCAGGAAAAACATCCAGACTTAACAGTACGACAGTGGAACCCATGACCTAGGGAGTTTGTGGGCTCTCCCACCCTAGAGGCCTTCACAAAGCAGCTGGACAGCCACCTGTCAGGCATGCTTTAAGGTGGGATTCCTGCATTGAGTAGGGGGTTGGACTGGATGGCCTTAGAGGCCCCTTCCAACTCTACTATTTGAGCGCTGGGATGGGAGGGGAGCAGCAGACAGTCCTGATCCCACCGCTTTTCTCATTACAGTCCTAAGTGAGGAGCAAGCCCAAACGTTGCAAGAGTTGGTGGGTCCGGTCAGTCGATTTTTTGAGGTGAGGCGTTCGAAGGACGACCCGTTCTGGACTTGGGGAGCAAAGTTGAGCCTGGAGGGAGGAGCACCATTGGGGTGGGATTCGTGGGAGATTATCTGATGGGTATTTGTTGAAAATCCCTGCTGAGACATGGGGAAGATGGACTCCCAGGGCAGCATTGTGGGTGTGGGGGTGTTGGGAAACGATTCATTCCACAGGGCACCCTCGTTTCTTCCTCCCCTGCCTCTCTCCCTCCTGGCAGGAAGTGAACAACCCAACCCAAAATGACGATTTGGAGCAGGTGGAGGAGAAAACCATGCAGGGGCTGAAGGAGCTCGGAGCTTTTGGATTGCAAATCCCAGTTCCCCTCGGAGGACTGGGTCTCAGCAACACCCAGGTGAGGATCCCAGCTCCTCGAGAGTTGGTGTCTCTTTCCCCTCCCCCCCCCCCCATTCTGTCTAGGAGGGACCCTAGGAAGTCATGAGGAGAAAGTGGTGGCTATTAGGTGTAAGCTACAGACCCGCTTTGGGCATGTACACACATCCCTTTCTGCCCAGCCATTGGTTAAGCTGCTGTGATGTCATGGAACGTTCATTGGCTGCCTGTATGTTTCGAGCCCAATTCAAGGTGCTGGTTTTACTCTATAAAGCCTTACACGGTTTGGGGCCACAATACCTGACAGAATGCCTCTCCCGGCACGAACCTACCCAAACACTACGTTCAACATCTAAGGTCCTCCTCCGAGTGTCTACTCCAAGGGAAGGCCGGAGGTCAGCAACAAGGGAGAGGGCCTTCTCTGCGGTGGCCCCCCAATTGTGGAACGATCTCCCCGACAAGGCCGGCCTGGCACCAACGTTGTTATCTTTTCAGCGCCAGGTCAAGACTTTCCTCTTCTCTCAGGCATTTAGCAATATCTGATGTGCCTGGGTCTGTTTTGTTTTTAGGCTTATAGCTTTTTAAGTTATTATAGTGGCTTTAAATGTATGTGTATATTGTGTGTATATTGTATGTTTTTGCTGTTTTAATTTTTGTATATTGGTTTTAATTGTTTTCATCTTATGTAAACCGCCCAGAGAGCTATGGGGCGGTATACAAATGCAGTAAATAAATAAAATAAATAAATAAGGGTTCTAACTGTCCAGGATTGGGGTGGCTGGATCGTTTCCCCTCTCTGACGAGGCAGGTGGAGCTTCAAGCCGAGGTGTCTGGAGTCAGGCTGGAGTTATTCAGCACTGAGGGAAAAGACACTCTGCCCATGTTTAGAAGTACTCTTCCTCATCTGCTGACCAGGATTTGACATGTTCCACTACTGAGGTCCACGTCGCTTCTCTTGCCTTCCCTCCCTCCCACCCCCGCAGTACGCCCGTCTGGTAGAAATCGTTGGCATGCATGACCTGGGAGTGGGCATCACCCTTGGAGCCCACCAGTCCATCGGGTTTAAGGGGATCCTCCTCTATGGCACCCAGGAGCAGAAGGAGAAGTATCTCCCCAAACTGGCTACAGGTACTGTGAGGGGTGGCGGCGGTCCCAGTGATGGCGGCAGTGGCAGGGAATGCAAAGGGAGAGGCAGCGATTTTTAGCTCCTCAGGTTTTTTTTTTTAAAAATGGCATTTTTAGATCTTGCGCCGCTTCTGGCTCTTGCTTGGCTCGCCTTCCATTTCAAAGTTAAGGTTTTATATTTTTCTCTGTTGCCGTACTCTACAGTTTTGTTTCGTGAACCGCCCAGAGAGCTTCGGTTCATGGGGAGACATAGAAATGTAATAAATCAATACATAAAAAATTAGGGGGCAGGGAGGGAAGGTGCACCCCCCCCCAACATGGTCCCTCCTGCCCCATGGTCCCGGTTCCCCAAGGTTCCGGCGCCCCTTCCTTTCCCCCTTCCCGTCACGACACCTTAAGCCCAGCAGCCCTTTTCACAACTTGCTTCATTTTCCATTCATCCCAGGGAGGTGGGGGGGGGGGGTAGTGTAGGCTAGGGGGTGGGGGTTGAGCCTCTTTTATCCGAGGGCCGAATTGGCTTTCGGAGAAGCTCTCGGAGGCTGAATTCCAGCAGTGGGCGGGGGAAGAAGAAGCGGAGGCAGGCAGGCAGGAGCAGGCAGAGAGACCACCAGGGCCTGCTCCTGTTGGGACACCCCCCTGCCCCCCCCCCAGGGATGACTGACATCATGACCCTATGGGGAAGAAGAAAGAGGAGCTGTTGCCTTGCCCCTCCTTTGGGAGATGAGAAGCGGGGAGCAGGGCTGTCCCGCCCGCCCTGCTGCCCAGTCGCCTTGTTTTTCTTTTTCCCCTCTTCCCTCCCCATCCCCTTTTCCTCTTGTGCCATGTCTTTATTTAGAATGCAAGCCTCAGGGCAGGGACTGTCTTCTTTACCGGTCGACTGTAAGCCGCTCTGGGAGACTTTGGCTGAGGGGTGGGATAAAAATACTATAAATAAATAAGGCAAATTGGGAGAGGCTCCAACTATCAGCATATTTTAGGCTAAAGCTCTGACTTAGGCAAGGCTTTTTGACCTTTTTAGAAGGGGCGGGGTGGGGTGGGTAGCTACCAAATCACCAGTGTTTGGGGGAGGGGGGAAGGAAAATATTTATATTGCACGACTTGAAAAATGCTCCAGGCCCTCTGGGAATGGTGGTATACTCTGTGTGTTTGTGTGTATGCATGCTACTGGCAAATGATTTTTCGCTACTGCCCCCCCCCCCCTTTCTGCCCTTCTCCCCCAGGTGAGTCCATCGCCGCGTTCTGCCTGACGGAGCCCACTAGCGGCTCAGACGCCGCCTCCATCCGAAGTACGGCGGATCTCAGTCCTTGTGGCACCTACTACACTCTCAACGGAGGCAAAATCTGGATCAGGTGAGGAGCAGGGGGTGGGTGGGTTCAAAAGGAGGACCAGAATTTGGGGGTGGGGGATCTGTCACTCACCTTGGAGAAGTGTTCCAAATAGCTGATGTCTTAAAAAGGGCTTTGAGCTCCAGCGGGGTTTTTGGGGGGGATGGTGGGGGGAGATGTTCCTTCCCCAATATTTTATTGTTTATTATGTGTATTTTTATGCCACCCTTCAGTCCTGTTGCGCAGGAGATTCTACACACACACACACACACACACACACACAAAAGAAAAGAAATTCTGTAAACAGAACAGAAAATAAATAAACTAAATGTCACAAAAGTGTAAAAAAAACAGCATAAAAACAGTTGGCAGGATTAAAATCGCGCCGGAAAAGCTCAGCAAAAGTGCCTTTGGTTGGTGCCAGGCAGACAATAAGGAAGGTGCCGGGCTTTCCACTGGTAGTCACCAGCCTTGCAGGAGGCCCTCCACTGAAGATCTGGGTGGTGGTGATGATGGTAGGAGGAACTCTGCACATGTTCAGAAGCAAACTGTGTTTGTTTTTTAACCCATAAGAATATTCCACATGCCTAAATTCCCCCCTGTCTGCTCTCATTCCTGACCTGTCCGAAATTTGTCAATAAAGCACTTTTGACGCCTGCTTGTAATGGCTTGGGGTGTCACCGTGGTGATAGTAACTTCGCGTATGCAATGAAAACGGATTCTGGGGCTCCATTCAAGCCTTTGTGGGGGCGAACCCTGTATTTTGCTACATTTTTAAAGTGCCCAATAACCGTTGTTTTCCCAGGGGAAGGAGGAGGCGGTATATAAAGAAAATAATAAAATTCAAGTTAAGACAGCATAGATAAAAGCCAGAAGGAAACCAAATAACTGGGGAAGATCTAAAAGCACTGGGACTTTCTAAAACGCCCAGGAAAATGAAAAGGCCTTCCGCTGACAGTGGAAAGGGGCGATGTGGGCACCAGGTGAGCTTCTCTGGGAAGGGCCTTCCGCAGGCTGGGCGTCACCGCTGGAAAAGCTCTTAAGAATGTAAGAGGAGCTGTGTGAGTTCCTCCCTCGTCCAGCATTTAGTCCCCATAGAGCCACCCGGAAGCCCCAAAGAGAAAGCTCACCAGCAGGACAGGAGGGTAAGAACACTGCCATGCCCGGTAGTCCTGAGTAGGGATTCCCAGGCTGACCCCCAACAATCTCTTGCAGCAACGGCGGCCTTGCCGAGATATTTACAGTTTTTGCGAAGACGCCGCTGAAGGACGAAGCGACCGGCGAAGTGAAGGATAAGATCACGGCCTTCATTGTGGAGCGATCCTTTGGCGGTATCACGCAGTGAGTAATGTCGTAAGGTGACTGAGACCCGGCCGGACTCCTTGTCCACCCAGCCCAGGACTGTCCACTCTTGACTTGTGGCTGCTCTCCAGCATCTGCGGCAGAGAAAGGCCCTTTTCCCATCACCTTATTCCTGACCCTTTTAACTGGAAATCCCGGGGATTGAGCCAGAGGCCTTCAGGGTTTGGTTCTGTTTTCCCTCCCCATCTCCCTTTCCTTTTGTGTCGTGACTTTTTATATTGGAACCCTGGGGGCAGGGATTTGTTTTTATTGATGTGTCGCTCTAGGAGCCTTTTTGGCTGAGGAGCAGAATCAAGATGCTCTAAATAAATAAAGTAGGCAGGTGCTGTGCTGCAGAGCCACGGGGAACTCCCCATGGAGCGGGCAAGATAGACTCCAGTAGAAGAACCCTTTTTGAGCAAAGGGAGGATCCTATTTGCGAGCGGTCGAGGAGATTCCTTGCAGAAGCAGTCGCGTTGTGTCGGGTGTATTATGGGATATCTGATGCCTGCCTCCCCCGCTCCAGTGGCCCCCCCGAGAAGAAGATGGGAATCAAGGCATCCAACACGGCAGAGGTTCACTTCGATGGGGTTCGCATCCCGGCAGAGAACGTTCTGGGAACCCCCGGCGCCGGGTTCAAGGTCGCCATGAACATCCTCAACAACGGGCGCTTCGGCATGGCCGCCGCGTTGGCCGGCACAATGCGCGGCCTCATCAGGAAAGCGGTGAGCGACTTCCTTGCATCTCCTGGCGTGCGGCGTCTGCAGCAACAGCTGCGTTGGACGGAACCGTGTTCCTCCCCTAAATCCCTTCTCTCCCACCGGCCCGGCTCCTGCAGCGGCCTGATTGCTTTGCCCGCCCGCCCAGGCCCCATTATCTTACTTTCCCCCTTCCTCCCAAAAGGCCGACTACGCTGCTAACAGGACCCAGTTCGGAGATAAAATTCACAACTTCGGAGCGATTCAGGAGAAGCTGGCCCAGATGGCCGTTCTACAATACGTGACAGAGGTGAGGAAGAGCAGTCATGTCCAAACCTCTGCTGGCTGCCAAAGCCCCACAGCCCCACCCAGTCCTGTCCCACCGCCCCGGGGTCGCCTGAACACTTTCAGGCCTACCTTCATGGTCATGAGGACTAGGGACTTGCTTTTTTTTTTTTTTTTTTTTTTTTTTTAATGGAAGCTGAAATTAACAAGATGTACCCAAATCCTTCAGTTCGAACAGAAAACCGTGACAGATCCTGTTGTAGCTCCTGCGTAGTGTGGAACATGGTCCCGGCAACCCTCCGGCGTATGCTCTGTAACGATCTAAAAACGAAAATACGATGACGTGGAAAACGACAAGCGTTGGCAAATAGCAGTAGCAATATAATCCAGTGTTTACATGCAGCCTCCAAATGTGAAATCCGTCATTTGATATTTTCTGACGTTTATGGTTTTCCACCCATTTGTACTTCCATGTTCTCTGGTTTGTCATTTTGTCAGTAATGATCTAAACCAGTTATGCCCTACCTGGCTCCATCCAGATGGGTGGGATACAACTGGGGGGTGCTGGGAGTTGCATCCCACCCACCTGGAGGGCCCCAGCTTGGGCATTCCTGGACTAAATCTCTCGAACGGTCATGGCGCTCAACCACCCCTGGGCCCCTTTTTCTCTCCGCAGTCCATGGCGTACATGATCAGCGCAAATATGGATCAGGGGGCGTCCGACTTCCAGATAGAGGCAGCCATCAGCAAGATCTTTGGCTCGGTGAGGAGGAGGCAGGGAGCGGGCGCCGGCTTGCCATGGGTCGCCTCTGCCAGGGCAACTCCGCTCTAGGTCTCTCTCTCTTGCCATCTCGTTCGCTCTCGAAAGGGCGCATCGACCTGCACCCATTTTGCAGGTCGGCAAGAGTGAGTCTCCTGCGCTTTTTTCTCCCCCTTTTATGTGGCCCAGGAAGCTGCGTGGACCGTCGCGGATGAGTGTATCCAGCTCATGGGTGGAATGGGTTTCATGAAAGTAAGTGAGCTGCGAGAAGGTCTCTTTCTGCAACACCTTGCTCCCCCCCCCCCCCACACACACACACTTCCTCCGTCGTCACCAGCGGTAGATGCTTGCAGTTCCTCGTCTTTTCATTTCTCAAAGGAAAGGTACCTGAGGCTGAGGATCCAACCCATACAAACGTGTCCACCCCACCCGCCTCCCCAAACTAGCAGATGCCCGGAGATGAGCTGCGGTTACCTGGCAGAGAGGGAAAGGAATTCTGCTCATGCTCAAAGACGCTTGATTACGAATTCACCTGGTCCAGGGCTCAGAACCACTTCTACCCTTAGTACTGAAAACGGATTTGGGGTTGGAACATCAGAAGAGAGCCCTGAGGCTGGATCAGACCCAGGGTCCATCTAGTCCAGCACTCTGTTCACACAGTGGCTGGCCAGCTGCCCTTGGGAGACCCATGAGCAGGACATGGGTGCAACAGCACCCTCCTGCCCATGTTCCCCAGCAGCTAGTGTATACAGGCTTACTGCCTCTGATACTGGAGGCAGCACTTAGCCATCAGGACTAGTAGCCATGGGGAGCCTTCTCCTCCCCCAGGAATTTATCCTACCCCCCTTTCAAGGATATCCAAATTGGTGGCCATCACCACATCTTGTGGTAGTGAGTTCCATAGTTCAGCTGTGTGCTGGGTGAAGAATTCCTTCCTTTGATCTGTCCTGAATCTCCCAACCTATCAGTTTCATGGGATTGACCCCATTGGGGTCTAGTATTATGGGAGAGGGAGAAAAATGCCTCCCTCTCCACATTCTCCACACCAGGCATGATTTTGTACACCTCTATCATATCCCCCCTTTAGCCTCCTTTTTTCCAAACTGAGCAATCCCACCTGTTGTCACCTTCCCTCCTAGGGGAGGTGCTGCAGCCCCTGGGTCATTTTAGGTGCCCTTTTCCAGACTGCTGGCGGCCCCAGATTCCACCCCACCTTGAAGCCTCTTCTTTCTCTCCGTTTCCACCCAACGCAGGACACTGGAGTGGAGCGTGTGATGCGTGACTTGCGGATATTCCGGATCTTCGAGGGAACCAATGATATTTTGCGGCTCTTTGTCGCGCTGAATGGATTCCAGGTTGGTTGCTGGCAGGAGGGGCTGGAAAGGTGGGGACAGGTGTTTTTTTGGGGAGGGCTTAGGGGGTCAGAATTTGGGGAGGGGAAGAGAAAAGTATGTAGGGGGCTGGGATGGAGGAAAGGGGGCTGGGAAGGCCCTTTGTGGTTGGGTAGAGGGGTGGTGGTGATTCACAAAGGGGAGGGACCACTCCAGGAGTCTTCTCTACCTTGCATCGTAAGGACATATGAAGAGCCAGTCTGGAATGGACTGAAGATCTATCTCTTCCATCATCCTATTGTTCCCAGTGCCTAACCAGGTGCCTCTTGGGAAGCTAAAAAGCAAGGTATAAACGCAACAGCTTTCTCACATGCTTTTTTAGTTACTGTTTTTAAAACATACACCTTCCTTTTCTTTGCAAAATAAGCCAGATTTCCCGACCCTGGTGCCCTCTGGATGTCTTGGATTGCAACGCCCATCATTCCCAGCCAGCATGGCCGTTGCAGTCCAAGACATCCGGAGGGCACCAGGGTCGGGGAAAATAAAATCAAGTCAAATCCAAGTTACAAAAAAGTATATCAAAACAACAGTGAGTTGGAACCAGTCATACTTACAGCAGACCCCTGAAATCAACGGGCTGTTAGCCATGCTGGCTGGGGATGATGGGCATTGAAGTCCACATCTGGAAGGCGCTGGGTTGCAGAAGGCTGCCTTGTTTTATGTTTTTCCTAACTTTAAAATGGCTCAACTTTCTCCCCCCCCCCCCACATGGGAGGGAGGGACTTAAAACGTCCGACAAGGTCACGCAGGCTTCAAGCCTCCCTAGAATGGCGTGTTGGAACAATCCTTACGTGAAAAGCCGAGGCGGCCTGCTGAAAACCCTTCTTGCTTGCTTTCTAGAGCCACCAAAACGGAAGGTGTTGGCTGGAATCTACCTGGATATTGCTTACACACACACACACACGCTTGCCCATCAGATAATCTCTCTTCTTCTCCTCACCCCAGAACGCAGGGAACCAGCTCCGCGGATTGCAGCAGGCCATCAAGAACCCCCTTGGGAATGCCGGTCTGTTGGTCAGTGAGGTTGGAAAACGAGTCCGCAGGTACGGGTCTGTCCCCACGGTGGGTGGCTAAAGAGAGAACGGAATGATTAAATCTCTGTTTTGCCCGTGGATGATCCGTATCCTGAATCTGGAGCAGATTGGGCAGATTCAGACCTCCGGATATTGGATCTGCTCAATGCAGGAATCCACCTTAAAGCATCCCTGACAGGTGGCTGTCCAGCTGCCTCTTGAAGGCCTCTAGAGTGGGAGAGCCCACCACCTCCCTAGGTCATGGGTTCCACTGTCGTACTGCTCGAACAATCAGGAAATTTTTCCTGGTGTTCAGCTGGAATCTGGCTTCCTGTCACTTGAGCGCATTATTCCGAATCCTGCACTCTGAGATAATGGAGAAGAGATCCTGGCCCTCCTCTGTGTGACAGCCTTTCAAGTATTTGAAGAGTGCTATCATGTCTCTCCTCCGTCTTCTCTTCTCCAGGCTAAACATGTCCAGTTCTTTCAGTCTCTCCTCATAGGCTTTGTTTCCAGACCCCCTGATCATCCTCGTTGCCTTCCTTTGAGCCCCCTCCAGTTAGTCTCCCCTGATCATGTATTTGAAGGACCCTGTTTTGTACATTCTCAAGAGATGGGGGTGGTGCGCTAAAGGCAGCCGGATTGTGCCCCCCCCCCCCCTCATGTCCTCTTTGTCTGCTCCCCTGTCAGGAAAGCCGGTTTAGGAACAGGGATTACGCTCAAGGCCGTTGTGCACCCGGAACTGAATTCGAGCGGCGAACGGGTAAGCGTGCCTAGCAAAATGTCGGAATCCACTGATCTTGTGAGGTGCTTTGAGCTTCTTGTTTGGAGGCAAATGCTGTGAATGAAAAGCAGAGGGGGGGGGGTTCCCCCCTCTCCACCCCCCCAACCCCCACCATTAAACCCTCGCCAACTTGTGCATTCTACGATTTCTCTCCATGAATTCACGGGACCATCAGAAGCTGCCTTAGACGATGTCAATTCATTTGTCCATCTAGATCACTCTACCCACATTTGGCGCCCTCCAAAATGTGTTGGATTACTAGTCCAGTGCACTGGCTGGGGACAATGGGTGTTGTAATCCAATACACCTGAAGAGCACTGGATGGGGGAAGGCTAATCTGACACAATATTCTCTGCTCTGGCTGGTAGCAACTTTTCCTTACCCGCCACTTCCGTGCCAAAACTAAAGGCCCAGTCCTATGCATTTTCAGACAGAGAAAAAGGCCTACAACTCCCAGCATGCCCCAGCCAACCATGCTGGGGCTGTAGGCCTTTTTTCTGTCTAAACATGCATAGGATTGTGACCTACATCAGTGAATTCCGTAACCTTTGTTGAAGATATTTCTATTAGGTTTTTCTTATCTGCAGGGCTCCACAAAATCTTCTTTAAAAAAGTAGTTGTTGTGGATGACTTAATTGACTTCCTTTTATTGGGGGGGGGGGTTGAATTGGTAACTTTTCTTCCAATGGGGAGGGGTCCCAGTGCAGAAAAAATGGGCTGTGGCACCAAAGTCCGACGCGTTTGGGAGCACCAGGTTGAGGAAGACATGGGGGGGGGGGGGCGCAAGCATCTTCCCCGTTTTGCGTCGCGACACATCCAAAGTCAGCAGTTCTTTGTTTCCGGTCCACAAACTCTGAAAAAGAAACCATTCCAGCACCCAAAAAAAACCCTGAACCAAAATTAAAGCCTTGACATCATTGCATTATTCAGTTTAACACTCTGTGTGTGTGTGCATGTGAGTGACAGCGAGAGAGCGTCCGTATAAACCTTTCCGCCTCTGCCTCCTTTGCAGGCCGTCCGGGCAATCGAGCTTTTTGCCAGCGTGGTGGAGGAGCAGCTTTTCAAACACGGCAAGAAGATTATCGGTGAGTCGTTCCTGAACGTAACGGACGGCCGAGGTTTATTTATTTATTTGTTTGTTTCCAATATTTATATACCGCTCAATTATCTAACACAGATTCCAGAGCGGTGAACATAGATATAAACAGTAAAAGAAAGAAGATTGAAAAAGCAAATGAAAATTGTTTAATTCAAAAACAAAGGAACTAGAAAAAGAGTGGCTAGTCAGTTGAGGAAGGCTTCTCGAAGCAGAGTTGTTTTTAGGAGGCACCGGAAGCAGCCTAGTGTTGGCAACTGCCTGACCTCCAGGGGCAGGGAGTTCTACAGAGAATGGGGTCACCACACTAAAGGCTCTGCTCCTGGTGGATTCCAAGCGGGCCGCAGGTCCATGTGGAACCACCAGGAGCACCTCAGTGACTAGGCAGGTTGGCAAGGGAGAAGACACACTCTCGGGTATCCTGATCCCAAGTTGTGTTTAGGGCTTTGTGGGCAATCATTGATCAGGTTTATTTATTTATTTATTTATTACATTTGTATACCGCCCCATAGCCGAAGCTCTCTGGGCGGTTTACATAGGATTAAAAACAATTAAAAACAATATACAAAAATTAAAACAGCAAAAACATACAACATACACACAATCTGTACATTTAAAAGCACTACAACACTTCAAAAAGCTACCAAAAAAAAAAAATGCAGGCTGGGCAGCTTGTGGGCCTCCAGATGTTTTGGCTCACATCTGCCTCACTCTTGGTGAAGTTGGCATGGGCAGATGGGATATGTCGGCCAAAAACTCCAGAAGGGCCCGAGTTGGCTACCTCTGCATTCAACAGAGGCACGAAGAGATGAGTGACCCCGCCCCAGGACTCGAACGATGGAGGGCGGGGAAGTGGAGGGTTCGCAGCCCCAGTGCCTTTTTTGTGGTGGCCCCCGTGGCTATCACTGCTTTTAAAAGGACTGGGGCAAGCCACGTAATGTGGCTGAAATGTAGGGCGATCGGGAGCGAAGCTCGTAGATGCGTCAGGAGTTCCCTGCTGACATCCACGCTGTGGATCCAACACCCAGGGGGAACGTCGTGGATTCAGTGACGCCCGATGGACTCATCTTGGGCCGCTCTCCGTGGTGGGACAGGGTCCGGGGGGGATTCTGTTGCTGAGATGTAGCCCCTTTACGGCTGGGTTCGGATCCAGAGGCGTTAATGGTGAGGGAGCCTTTCGCAATAAAACTGGATGGTTGCAACGGGCAGAGAGGAGGGACTGAGTGGCGACGTCTCTCCCCCTGAAGAAAGTTGCCACCGCCACCCAATGTCCTGAATTGTGCTCTGTGTGGCTCCCTTTCCATCCGCCTCCCCCAACCCGGCGCCCTCCGGATGTTTTGGGCTGTGACTCCCATCATTCCCAGCCAGCACGATGGGAGTTGCAGTCTAACGCTTCTGGAGGGCACCGCGTCGGGGAAGGATGATTTACACAACTGCCCTGAAAGATGTGAAGAGAAAAAGGTGGTGGTTGCCGGCTGTGATATCAAAAACCTCCTGTTCTGGGCCCCAGCGTTCCTCGGAGTGCCAAACCGGAGCTCGTTTCGGGGCTTCTTAAAAGGGTCTAAATGACCGCTGTCAGAAGCAGGGTGCTCAGGCAAGGGTCCCGCCTGCCTCCGTCTACACCCCTGTGCTGTAACTCTGGCTTGTGTGTCTTTCCCCTCTTTCTCTCCCTTCCCCCCCCCCCCCCGCCGTATCCCAGATGAACAGTTCGTGTTGAAGCGCATCGCGGATGGCGCCATTGACCTGTACGCCATGGTGGCGGTGCTCTCCAGGTGAGCCTCACGAGCCCCTCTCCCGTCCAGTTCCATAACAGATGGGGGGAGGGCCGGGGAGAGGAGGGCCCCCCTGGCAGGTGAAGTGGGCCATTAAGTCGGGCTGCTCCCCCAAAACGAGTCCTTTCCCCCTTCCTAAGGGGTCTCTCTTCCCCCTTTTCTCTCTCGCTGACAGAGCGTCCCGGGCCTTGGAGCGTGGGCAGCCCGCAGCCCAGCACGAGAAGATGCTTTGCGACACGTGGTGCATTGAGGTGAGTCTTCTGGCGCTCAGGGGGGTGTCGAACCTCTTCCAGCCCGAGCGCCAAATTCAATTTAGGAGGGCGCCTGGCATGGAGAACGTGGAGAGGTGGGCATTTTCCTCCCTCTCTCAAAATCCCCTCTTTTTCCCCCAAGCTGAATTATTTATTTATTTATTTATTTATTGCATTTTTATACCGCCCAATAGCCGAAGCTGTTATATGTCACCTTCCCCCTCCTAGGGGAGATGCTCCAGCCCCTGGGTCATTTGAGTTCCCCTTTTCTGCACCTTTTCCCAACTCTGCAATATCTTCCCCCCCCCCCACCTCTTTTTCGTGCCTCACCTCTTACTCTTCTCTTGCTCAGGCCTACGACCGCGTCACCCAAAACCTGACATCCCTCCGCTCCGGCGACACGCGGCAGTTTTTCAAGAACCTCCGGGGCATCTCCAAAGCGTTGGTGGAGAATGAGGGGGTGGTTCCCCCAAACCCTTTGGGCATCTGAGACATGCACACACACTCTCCCGGCCCGGGGGGGGGGGGGCAGCAGTTGTTGCGATATTGCCGTTCATTCACACCTCTCCTCTTTCGTCCTGCTGAGTTTGGGGCTTGGGCGGGTGGATTGGGTGTGAACTTGTTCATAGCTCTCTCCTGGAAGGCTGGTAGCACTTTCTGAGAAAGATGCCTCTTTGCTATATAAATGCCTTAACGCACCCCTTAACCGGGGGGGGGGGGGGCGGAATAGACACAAGCATATTACAAGCCGTAGTTGAAGTGTTAAGTTTGGTTTTGCATTTGGCTCTCTTTCTGGGGGCGCCAATTCTCCCCTAGATACGCACCCCTTGAACTTGGCTTGCCTCCCTCCCTCCCCGCCCCATGATCCAAAATTTTGAGACAACAGAACTATCTGACTTCGTAAAAGCGGAGCTGGTCCCTCGACCCGACCTCCTGCTTGTTCATTCGCAAGCCACTGGGGGTCAGAAACTTCAGCCATAAAATCAGTCGCGTGTGTCTCAAGTTCCAGTGGTTGCGTTTTCTGTGAATGCGTATTAAATTGCTTTGACAAACATCTGAAGTGAAGATGAAGAGCCGCTGAGGTGCGCAGGGAAGTTGTCTAGTGTAACGCGGGTGTTGGTTTAAAAATAGTCACCGCCACGTGCAGGAAAACAAGGAATGTGGACGAAGCACGCCAGAAAGTGGAGCGTGGCTTTTAATACCCAGCCTGCAAGACTTTTTAAAAAAAATAACTAGAGATGGTGCACAAGTTTCTAGCTCTCATTGTGGCAGAGAAAAAAAATGTACGGCTGTGTTGGCAATTTCTGTAAAACATCCAGACATGCTGAGGGAAGGAGGGAGGGGATGTGAAGCAGGGGCAAACGTTCTTGCCAGAGGCCAAAAGTTCTTGCGTTTGTATCATACGTATCCTTTGCCTCCCAGCATTAAGTCTTTACCTGTGTTTCTCAGCTCAGGATATAAAAATTGGGGGGAAACTGTACAGTCCCCAAAGTGAGAATCTTGGGATTTAACTTGTGCAACCCAAATAAATCTTGTGGGGCTGGTTTGGTGGAAGGAGAATTAAGTTGGTACTGTTGAAATACATGTTTGGAAAAAGTGGAGCAAATTCTCTTTTGGATCTGTTTGCGAATCTTTATACTCTCTTTTAAAACTGATTTTTGTCAACTGTTCCCAGTTACGGATGCCGTCCGATTGTTAAGAGTTTCATGAAAAGCGTTCAACTTGTGGGATTCAGCCCGCTGATAACTTAAATGCACCAATAAAATGCAACGTTCCTTTCAGTCTTGCATTTTGAAAGCGGACCTCCCTTTTGAACGCGTTGAAAATTCCCATCCGAAACCTGGAGGTTTTCCTTGCATTTCAAATCGTTTTCCTCTGGCGCCTCCCCAACCTGGCACAAGCACCCCTGCACATGTGCCGGACTACAATCTCTATCATCCCCAATGAAGGCGGCTGGCTGGCGTGATGGGGGTTGAAGTCCCACACTTCCAAACGGCGCAGGTTCGGGGAAGGCTGCTCTAGAAATGGAACTGATGGGTGTCGCGTCAAAAGGGCCCAAGAATACTACATCCCCCACAATGCCTTTGGGGCAGTGGAGTTCCCAATCTGCCTGGCAAATCTTTTAAGCTGGGCATCTGTTTGGGAGGGAGATTAGGAGATTAAGGTTGTACATGTATGAACTGCCTGCGAGATGCCAGTGAAAAGGCGAGGTAAGGGGGCTCCCGTGTTTCCCCTTAGGAAAACATGCCCCTCCCCATGGAATATATCCGGGGCGCATGTTTGATATGGGGTGGGTGTTGTTGTTCCCTTCTAGGGTTTTACTCAGGATCCCTTTCAAACTGTTCTCTGTGTGTGCAATTGCACACTTTACTTTAGAACCAGGGGTGCGGAAAGGATCCAGTTCCGTGGGAGGTCCACCGAGATCAGTTATATGGATTAGTCCTCCCTGAACACCCTTTCACTGCTTCGCTGCACTCGGAGTTGTGGAGAGAGGAGTCCGGCCTTTCCCCCCCACTCTTGCAGAGTTTTCGATCACACTGGCGATCCTAATCCACGTCTCTTGAAGGGGTACAGGGCAGGCTCATGGTGGGGTAGGCCCTGCTTTGTGGGTAGGAGGTTCCAGGCTCAGACATTGGCAGCAGAACCCCTCCCAGGACCCCTGGAGACCCTCTGCCTTTCCGTGTAGGCAATCCTGAGCTAAATAGTCTAGTGGTCTGACTCCGTAGGAAACAGATTCTTTTGTACTCCGGTTTTATTAAGGGCGCAATCCTATGCACGTTTAGACGGGGAAAACGTCCTACAACTCCCAGCATCCCCCAGCCAGCCATGCCTCCTAACTCAGTTTAGGGCACGATCCTTTTCATGTTTAGTTGGGAAAAATGGCCTACAACTCCCAGCATTCCTCAGCCAGAGACTTACAACAACCAGCATTCCCCGGCCAGCTATGCCTCCTAACTCAATTTAGGGCGCAATCCTATGCATGTTTAGACCGAAAAAAAGTCCTGTAACTCCCAGCATTCCCCAGCTACCTAGGCTGAGAGTTGTAGGACTTTCCCCCCATCTAAACGTGCATAGGACTGCACCCTAAATTGAGTTAGAAGGAGGCCAGAGTAAAGTATCCCTTTTTGTTAGGATGTTTGCAGGCTGGAGTTGTTTGTGTTCTGAATATGTGCGTGGGGAGCTTAGGAATGGGCAAGAGAAATGTGTGTGTCTGTGGGGGGTGAGAGAGAGGGTGATCTATCTCCGAAGTGCTGTGGAGCATAACTTTGGAGCTGTGGTCAGTTGTGTATTGGGTTGTCAATCAACCCTTGCGCGTATGGAGTGTGGCGTCCCACGCGCCCACGCTTTGTGATGGACTGGACAGGATTGTACATAGTCTGGGGCACACAGGCCCGCCTGCGATACGCACATTGTCAGATCTTTGCACGCGCACAATTTAGGAGCCCTTTTCGCTCCCTGCAAAATAACTGCTCTTTTGGAGCTGATGGCCGAGCTGGCTCCCGTCTCGGGGGACGGCGAATCCTCTTCCTGCGCCAAGATGTCTGCCTGTGTTTTCCGAGTGAGTTGGGTGCGGAGTGCCCTCTCCCTGGGGTACAAACAGACGTCTGGCTCAGTATTGCTTACCCGGACTGTCAGCATGGGCTCTCCAGGAGATGTTTCTAGGACTGAACATGGGACTCTGTGTGTGTCAAACAAGGGCTGTACCAACTGAGCTACAGTCCGTTCTTGCCAAGGTGATACCGTTTTATCAAGACGACGACGTGTCTTCGGGGATGCTATAGTTCAGGGAGGAAGGCATAAAAACAACAACTCAAGGACGGTGCTGGATCAGACTGGATCAGACCAGCATTCTGTTCACACAATGGCCAAGCAGCTGCCTGTGGGAAACCCGCAAGCGGGACACGAGTGCGGCAGCACCCTCCCACCCATGTTCCCCAGCAACTGATAGCCTTCTCCTCCAGGAATTTGTCCAATCCCCTTTTCAAACCGTCCAAATTGTTGGCCATCACTACATCTTGTGGTAGCAAATTCCACAGCTTAACTATGCGCCGCGTGAAGAAGTCTTTCCTTTTTTTCTGTGTCAAAACTCCCATCAATCAGCTTTATGGGATGACCTCATTGGGTTCTCGTATTATGAGAAAGGGATAAAAAAAAAAGTCTCCCTATGCATTTTCTCCTCACCGTGCATAATGTTGTACACCTCTATTAAATCTTCATTTTTTTCTGAGTTAAACAATCCCAGCTGTTGTAACCTTCCCTCCTTGGGGAGATGTTCCAGCCCTTTGATCATTTCAATTGCTCTTTTCTGGCCCTTTTCCAGCTCTGCAATACCCCTTTTTAGGTCCAGTGACCAGTATTCCAAGTGTGGTCACATCATAGATGTGTATAAGGGTAGTTTGATCTTGGCAGTTTTATTCTCAAGTCCTTTCCTCATTATGCCCGATCTGGAATTTGACTTTTTCTCAGCAGCTGCACACTGGGTCGACATTTTCATCGAGGTGTCCATCACAGCCCCAGAATTCTGTCTGGGCTGTGGCCTTTGCGCCTCCAGCCCACCCACGGAAAATCCAGTCCACCGTGTGTCCTGAGCATTGGGGAAGGAGTAACACCCCCCCCCATCCCTGCATGCCTGAAGAGAACATATATCTCTAGGCGACTTCTGCAAACAAGTCAAGTTGTATGTTGCAGGGAAAGCGCTCACCTATGTGAGGTGGCCTTAATGCCACCTTTTGGCTCTGTTGTGAGCCCCCAAATCGCTTACAGAAATCAAACTAAAGTCAATAAAATCAAACAATGAAGCATATCTCGGTCAAATTATAGAAGACTATCAATTACTATAAAAGAAAGTTGCATTCCCCCCCACCAAAAAAACCATATAATTCAGGTGATCAAACAAGATTTAAAGTACAATTGACAGGATCGTTTGCATAGCCCTTTTTAAAAGCATGGCGATAGAAGGCTGGCCAGGCCCCTGAGGGAAGAGTGAAACATGGAGCCACCACTAAGTGGCCCCTGTGCTGCTAAACCGCCAATCTCAGTTTTGGACAGAAATGGGGGGACGGGACAGTTCTTGTTTGTCTTGGAAAGACTGGGAAGGGAATTCCGGAATTGGTGAGGTTGTGTGCACACTGTTTTGGAGCAGGGCAACAATACCACGCTTCTGGCATATGTGCATGACGGTCAAAGGGGATGCATTCTGCACATGTCCAGAGATACTCTTTCCTGGTCATTACTACACATGTTCCAGGGCTGAACCCTGACACACAGAATGTGTCCCAGGATGGTGCACCGGCTCAAAATGGCCAAATGGGAGGTTTTTAAGCTCTGTAACCCTTTACAGGGTGTTTAGGTCATTTCTGCTTGCAAGAAATCTCCCTGGGAGGCTCGTGCAGATGGTCACAGGTTCGATTCCTGGCTTCTCCAGGTAGGGCGAGAAAAGAACCTTGCCTGAATCCCCTGGAGAGCCCTCTGATGCCAGTCAGTGTCAACAATACTGGGTTAAATGGACATATGACTCAGTCTAAGGCAGCTTCCTGGATTCCTGGATTCCAAAGGCCTCGAAAAGGCCCTCCTGTGAGCTGCTGAGTTGAACAAAAAGGTAAACTTGGCTTTGCGTCTCCAAAGCTAGCATCCAGTTCTGGGCACCACGCTTCAAGAAGGATGCAGACAAGCTGGAGGGGGTTCAGAGGAGGGCAGCGAGGATGATCAGGGGTCTGGAAACAAAGCCCTATGCGGAGAGACTGAAAGAACTGGGGCAGGAAGCCAGATTCCGGCTGGGCATCAGGAAAAACTTCCTGGCTGTTAGAGCAGTACGTCAACGGAACCCATGACCTAGGGAGGTGGTGGGCTCTCTCACATTAGAGGCCTTCAAGAGGCAGCTGGAGAGGCACCTGTCAGGGATGCTTTAAGGTGGATTCCTGCATTGAGCAGGGGGTTGGACTGGATGGCCTTAGAGGCCCCTTCCACTATTCTATGATGCTATGATCCTCTTAATCCACTGCAGTGGGGTTTATTTAGAATTACTTAGAATTTTAAGATTCATTGGAATTAACAGCCTTCCCCAGCCTGCTGCTTTCCAGATGTGTTGGACTGCAACTCCCACTATCCCCCAGCCAGCGCCAGGCTGGGGAAGGCTGGATTAAGGCAAAAGCCTATCATTCCCCAGCACTCTGCCTCCGCCAATCGGTACAAATTTTGCAGCCTTTGGAAGAAGGTGGCGAGGGTGGCGTGGCAGTGCCAACGGAGCTGAGTGACGCATGCCTGGTGCATCACTTCTGAACCTTTCGCGGCTTGCCAAGGTAACTCTGGATGAGCAGCAGCTGAGCATGTGTGCGCGCTAACCAATTCTGCTGGGAAGCATCGGTGCCCATGGGGTGATAACGGAAGCTCTGCCTGCGATGGAGACCAGCCTGCATGAATAAGTTGGCCGATTCTGCAGTCATCCAGCCACGGGAGACGTGTGAGGAATGAACTCTGTGCACCTCGCCAATAGCAGGCTTTCTTGTGCATGTGCCAGCGCCGGCGTGTAATTCTACGGTACGGTTTTCCCCAACCGAGAACCCTCCAGATGTTTAGGACTACAACTCCCATTAGCCCCAGGCAGCACATCTGAGGGACAGGAATTCTGGGAGTTGCAGTCCAAAATATCTAGAGGCCGCCAGGCCAAAAAGTGCTGCTCTTGTGAGTGGTTGGAACCACCAAAACCTCAGACATTTATTGACACAGATGTGTGTTTGCGTGGCTGTTCTCGCACGCTGGGCTCTGTGTAGAAACATAGGGTGGCAGCTGTCGCGCATCTGTGAGCGGGTGGCTCTTTCCTCCCGAAAGTGCATCGCGTGTGAGGAACGACTGAGTGGACCACCTACAGAGATGAGTATTTGGGTTTTGTCCCAATCTCTCTGAAGAAGAGTTCTGTGTAACTTCGAAGCTTGCTCCCTGCACTTTTTCAAACAATGACCAAAGCAAAGGGCTCTCCGCCTCTTGGTAGATATTTTTGTTCTGAGGGACCTGCAAGTCAACTTTATACCGAGTCGGACTACTGGGCCATCTAGCTTAGCTTCCCCCAATCTACGGCCCTCCGGATATGCTGGACTACAACCCCCAGAGTCCCCCAGCCAGCCGGAGGGCCCAGGTTGTGGAAGCCTGGTCTACGCAGACCAGTAGCAGCTTGGCTCTGGCAGAAAGAAGCCCTTTCCTCAAATCAGTTCCCCTTGCACTGGAGATGGTAGGTTTTGAACCTGGGACTTTCTGCACATATTCTATGAGCTCTGCCACCTCAGTTTCCCCGCTCTGTTTCTGGATAATGGGGTGTGTGGGGCCGCATCTCAACACATCCCCATGAGCTGAAGAGAGAGAGAGAGGTCACATTTCTCTTTCCTTCTTGTTCCCCGCACGCCAGGAACGTTGCGTGAATTGAAACCATGATATGGCCGCTTTCTCCAACCCAGGTGCCCTCCAGCTGGGTTGGATTAAAACTCCCATCATTCTTCAGAAATTTGCAGGATGAAGGGAGCTGTGAGGGTCTGCACCCCTCAGGGATATTGGAGGCCACTACTTGAGTTTTTTTGCAGCTTCGATTTTAAAAAGTAAGTCTCTAGTCCCTTTAAAACATCAAGGATTCTACCAAGTTGCTTATGAAGACAGCTTTTTGCTCTTAACCAGTGTTCTAGCCAATAAATGCAGAGACACAGGGATAACAGATGAGCACAAGGCCCTTTTTAATTTTAAAATGTTACACTTATTTTATTAATATCTACCACAATTACATAACTTGAAACGTACTAGGCTATCTATATATCTATGTCATGCCTCTTCTGAATCTCTCTGTGGGCTTCCTCACCACAACTGATTTATTTTATTTTCAACATTTCACCTCCCAACTTTCTATAAAATATCCAAGGCCTCTTAACAGTAAAAATTAAACAATGCAAAATAATAATAGTAAACAAGATCTCAACATTTCTGCCTGTGCCCCTGCAGTTGAGGCAGGTAATTACTTGTGGCCATTTTACAGTTGTAGAGACTGGGGCTGAGGGGTAAAAAAGGAAAGGAAAAAAAGGCTTCTCTTTAGCCAAGGTGGATTTTAGCCCAGGGCTGCACCCATTTTCGCTTTTATTCATTGATAGATTTATGAGCTGACTTTTCGCCCAAATGTGGCCTGAAGGCACCTTAGAATTAAAACTGTAAAACAATTAAAAACCCTAATGAATTTTAAGATGTTTAAAACAGCAGAATTAAGAACAGGAGAAATATCTTAAGAACCGAGGGGGGGAGCTAATAGATTTAGGGCACAATTCGATTCATGGTTAGGGAGAACCTACAATTCCCAGTATGCTCCAGCCAGGACTTTTTTGTAGGGCTTTTTCCTTTTCTAATCATGCATAGGATCGCAGTCTAAAAGCACTAATAATTTTGCAGACCCAGAAAAGTTTTAACAGCCCATAAAAACTGAATAAGGAAGGGGCTAGTTTAATTTCCTTAGGGAGAGTGCTCCGAGGCAGGGTGCTACCACCAAGAAGGCTCTGCCCTGTGTTCTTCCTAGCAATGCCTCTCTTGATGGTGGGAAACGCTAAAAGGCCCCCAAAGAAGTTGTTAAACTATGGGCAGGTTTATATGGGATGAGCCCATCTTTCAGGGTAATATCCTGGCTATCTGTTTAGGACTTTATAGGTAAACACCTTGAATTGTGTCTGACCGGCCCACCTCTTCTCCCAGAGCTGAAAGCCAACACTTCTCCTCTCCAGTGTGTGTGTGTGAGAGAGAGACAGTCTTGGGGATGGTGCTGAGCCCCTTTCTCTCTCCCCACCCCCCATCCCAGACACCACGGCTGCCCTGCGCCTCATGGAGGAGTCACTGATATTGGACCAGAACTTCCGGCACAAGGCAGAAAAACTCCTCGGCATCTTCCAAAGCGAACTTTTCCAGGCGCTTCTAGGTATGTATGGTTGGGGCTGGCAGGCCAGAGAAGGTAGGGTGTGAAGAAATCCCAGGGATGCTTAATAGGTGAGGGTGAATGCACTCATGATATGCTCAGGAGCACTGTCGTCCTTCTGGTTTTGGAAATAGGTGCTGAGATCTTGCCAGCACGAAGCCCTGCCTGAGCTGAGCTGTTGAACTGGGTGTAGAAGGTCTTTCTTGCAGGGTGCGGGAGAGAAATGAGGTTTGATTGGGAATGATGGGCATTGCAGTCCAACACATCTGGAGGGCACCAGGTTGGGGAAGACTGCACTAGGATTTCTAGTGTCTGACGTTTCTCAAGATATAAGGGTTATTCAGGGTTTGGGTTTTTTTTCTCTCCTTCTTCTTTGGAAACCATCTCTTGCGTATTTTTAGATGACGAGATCTTAGCTATTTTTGAGCGGGGCTCTCAATTCCTGTAATTTTCCAGAATTTGGACATGCTGTTTATATAAGTGGAGGTGCTGGAGGCCACATTGTGCAGAGAAAAGACATAGCTGAATTATCAAAGCAATTGGGTGTTAACGACTTAAGGGTTTGGGACAGAGAGAGAGAGAGAGATTTCAAACCTGGTTCCACGCTGGAGAGTCAAACAGCCAGGAATGTGGGATGAGATATAGGCACCTTTGGAAAGGGCAGGCTAAGCAGAATGCCCTGGAGAAAAGAGGGAGGGGCTTTGGATATGTGGGTGGAGCACTAGGGAGATGTGGGTGGGGCTTAAAAGTGGGAGGGGCAGTGTGGGAGGGGCTTGCACAGGAAGGGAAAGTGATGGTGTTTACAGGGAAAGGGTTTGGCGAAAATTAACAATGAGTGGTAAGAGACCGGACCAGAGATAGAGGATTAGAGATTTGGGCATTTAAAGCATGGCCTGCCCTTTGAACTCTGGGCTCTTAGAGGGGACGGATGGAGGTGAACAAAATGTGGACAGGGAGACATTGTTCTCCCTCTCCCATAATACTAAAATTCAGATTCATCCCACAAAGCTGATGGGTAGGAGATAAAAAGAAGGGTTTCTTCACACAGCGCAAAGTTCAACTATGGAATTCAATGCCACAAGATGTAGTGATGGCCACCAATTTGGATTGCTTTGAAAGGGGGTTAGATAAATTCCTGGAGGAGGAGAAGGCTCTCCATGGCTACTAGTCCCGATGGCTATGTGCCACCTCCGTTATCAGATGCAGTAAGCCTGTGTGTGCCAGCTGCTGGGGAACATGGGTGGGAGGGTGCTGTTGCACCGTGTCCTGCTTGTGGGCCCCTGATCAACAACTTTTTGGCTGCTGTGGGAACAGGGTGCTGGACGAGATGGACCCTGGGTCTGATCCAGCATCAGGGCTCTCCTTGGGTTATTATGTGCTGTTGGTGGAGAAGGTGGCTGGAGTATTGGGTCTTGTAGACATTGAGGGCATCAAAGTCCACAAAACCTACAAGACCCCGATGCAGGGATGGGTCTCCTGGACTTTGGGGGGAGGTGCAGAAGGCTGCATTGCTGCCTGTGTGACACCTGTCCCCTTGCACCTGTGGCTGGGCATCTCTCTCAGGCCCAGGAACCTTGTCTTCTCATGCACCTGCTCAACCTACCTGAAGTGGGAAGGCCTCCTCCTCCTCCTCCTCCTCCTCCTCCTCTCCATCCGGCAGCCCTGCACCTACGGGCGATGTGCCAACCAACTGCGCTTGTGGGTCTAAATATAGGGTTTAATCTGTGTTTCATAATTACCTCTGAGCTGGGCCCTGGCAACGGGAGACCCTGAAGCGGTCGAGGGGCTGAGCCGGAAGGATCCCCTGCCAGCCCTGCCTGCCTCGTGGGCGGCCGAATTTAGGCCACTGGGACCACCTTGGCTACCCCACGGGGTCACTGGAATTACTGGGGTGGGAAGAGGGCTTCTCCAATGCCCATTTCATTGGTAAAATGCATCACATTACGTCAAACAATATCTATCTGCCTTCCCCACCCTGGTGCCTACTGCATGGGTTGGACAACAACTCCCAGAATCCCCTGCTGGCTGGGAGTTGTCAATGCGGAGGGCACCAGGCTAAGGAAGGTAGAGGAATTTGCCATGTTTACTTGATTTTATTTGATAAGTATTTGATTTCTCCCTTCACAATCTGGGTCTAGATATCCAGGAGTTTTACGAAGCAACGGTTTCAGACAGTCGCCCTCCTACTTCACGGAGGCTTCGGCCTAAGGTAGGTGCCAATTTATCCCTGACGTTTCTCCTCTCTTGTTTTCATCCTTCCTCGTGCCAAATGCTTGAGAGTTTCATCGGAGCTGTGCTTCGGCTTTCTCTTCTCAGCTCAGCCTTGGAATGTTGGTGCCTCTGAGTTTGTACAGAGTTCAGTTCTCTAATCAATGAACAAGTGCTGCTGCTCCCACATCTGGGATTGGGCGGCTGAGTCCTGAGATGCTGGTCCTCTGTGCCTCTTTTCTCTTAGTAATGGATTTGCGTGGAATCATAGAATTGTAGAGTTGGAAGGGGCCTCCAAGGCCATCAAGTCCAACCCCCCCTGATCAATGCAGGGATCCACCTTAAAGCATCTCTGACAGATGGCAGTCCAGCTGCCTCTTGAAGGCCTCTAGGGTGGGAGAGCCCACCACCTCCCTAGGTCATGGGTTCCATTGTCGTACTACTCTAACAGCCAGGACGTTTTTCCTGATGTCCAGCCGGAATCTTTTTTCCTGTCACTTGAGCCCATTATTCCACGTCCTGCACTCTGGGATGATTGAGAAGAGATCCTGGCCCTCCTCCGTGTGACAACCTTATGTCTCCCCTCAGTCTTCTCTTCTCTTCTACAGGCTAAACATGCCCAGTTCCTTCAGTCTCTCCTCATAGGGCTTCGTTTCCAGACCCCTGATCATCCTCTCTCTGAACCCCCTCCAGCTTGTCTGCATCCTTCTTGAAGTGTGGTGCCCAGAACTGGACGCAATACTCAAGATGGGGCCTAACCAGTGCCGAATAGAGGGGAACCAGTACCTCACGCGATTTGGAAGCTCTACGTCCATTAATGCAGCCCAAAATAGCATTTGCTTTTTTTGCAGCCACATCACACTGTGGGCTCATGTTCAGCTTGTGATCTACAGCAATTCCAAGCATGGAGGAGGTAGAAAGGGCCACACCGCCCGTCTTTCCCTCCCGCTGCCCCAACAGACGTTTGCCAGCTGCTCAAGCCAACCCCATCCAAAATGCTCAGAATAAAACTGAACTCCGCAGTGAAAATGTTTCAAGCCAGCTTTCTCTACCACGGCCTCCCCCAACTTGGTGCCCTCCAGGTGTGTTGGGCTGCAGTCTGACACACCTGGAGGGCTCCGTTTTGGGGAAGGCTTCCCTACGACATCTCGAGAGAGAGAGTTGTGGGAGAGAGCCTCTCAGATTGGACCGGCAAGCGCTCCCACTGGCAAAATGCATTTTGCCAGCCTTTCTCCTCATCTCCCATGTTCTTTCTCCCGTGTTTCCGTGGGCCCTGGCTGCTCCGAAATCAATTGAGACTCCACATTATGAAGGTGCGTTCCTCCTGCTGCCCTGTTTTGTTCACCTCTTGCCTCTCCTCCTCCTCCTCTGCGCTGCAGTCGCAAGACTTCAATCGTCGCGCAACACAAATATCTCAACCTCAGGGCAGACAGCCAAAATGGGGTGGTACGTCCCTGCACTCACTCCTCTCCCCACCTCCTGACAAAGCCCCTTGTAAGCCTCCAGGTGAAGGGCAGCTTGGGAGCAGGTGAGGTGAGGCCCACGGGAGGGAGCCCAACCTCTGCAAGCCAGCTGGGTAAACTCCACTGGCCGGAGGTTGCCCTGCCCTGATCTAAGCAGCCATTTTTGCCCCAGCTGATCTGGGAGCGATCCCAAATCTTACCGGCTTCCAAGGCCCCATGTGGAGGCAGCCACTCTGGATGTGGTTTGTAGACGGCGTGGTGACGGTGATGTGTGTGTGAATGCAGGACACGGAATAATGGGCTCACAGGAAGCCCGATTCCGGCTGGACATCAGGAAAAACGTCCTGACTGTTAGAGCAGTACGACAATGGAACCCATGACCTAGGGAGGTTGTTGGCTCTTCCACACTAGAGGCCTTCAAGAGGCAGCTGGACAACCATCTGTCAGGGTTGCTCTAAGGTGGATTCCTGCATTGAGCAGGGGGCTGGACTGGATGGCCTTAGAGGCCCCTTCCAACTCTACAATTCCATGACTCCATGTGTGTTAGAAGTCTAAAGTCCCAACTGTTCCACGTTCTAGACGTTTCCTGCTGGAGGTTACGAAGCCGCCTCCTTCCCAAGGACACAGGTGCCAGAGAACCCCCCACCCCCACCCAGGTGAGGGGAACCCGATTCTGTGTTTGAAACCAGGTAGAGCCGGTGCAGATGTGTATGGGTGTTGCAGGGGTAGTGGGCCACAGGCCTTGCCTGATCCAAATTCATCCCTCGGCAAGGAACGTGGGGCAGCAGCACGGTCCAATAAGGCTGAACTTTAAAACGATTGGAAAATAACATTATTTTCGGGAGAACTATAAGAAAAGCATAGTCTTCACCAACCTGTCGCCTTCCAGATGCGTTGGACACCAAATCCCATCATCCCCAGCCAGCTCTGCTGGACCCATTTCCCATCAAGCTAGACCGGCCTTTCCCAGCCTGGTGCCCCTTAGATGTTTTGAATGTTGACTCCCATCTTCCCCAGTCCACATGGCCAATAGTCAGGAATGCTGGGGGTTGTAGTCCAGAACATCAGGCTGAGCTCGACACTGCAACTATATATTTTTTTGGGGGGCTGTTATTTTCAAGTTTGCATGTAGTTTTTCGCCACCTTGCCTGGTCTAAGGTGAGCTGCAGCTGGGTGAAAATACTGAGATAATGGACCGGCGGCGCAATGTTATTACTTTATTTACTATGAGGCGGCTTCGTGTGTATTAGGCAAAAGACAGGGTGACAGGGAACGGATGATGGAAAACATCAGCAGTGCTAGAGATTTAATCAAGAGTGATGCAGTCTAATCGGATCGGGCAGGTTGGAGGGGGCGGTGAGGGACCGTTGGGGGAAATCCTAGCTCTTAATTGAACGAAGTTGTGGTTAATTAATGTTGGCGCTTCACTAGTGGGATAACTGAAGAGGACAGATAGGAATTAGAGCAATTAAAGGCAAAGTTACATTCCCAAGCCAAAAACAACAGGAAGAGCTTCAAGCTGCAATAGGATGGTATTTTTTAGTATTTTGACCTCACCTCCTTTTACCTTTGGCCCCGCCCATCACTGGAATGCCCCCCCCCCCACTTCTCCAAAACCTGAGGCTGTCAGAGGTTACACCCCGCTGGCCTTGGGGCTGTGTTTCCAACTGGCACAGCTCAGGACCGCTCCTACTCCTTCGCCTCTGTGTTGTTATCTAATTGTCTTGCCCATGGCGGTCAAGGGGCTGGAGCTTCTCCCCTAGGAGGAAAGGTTACAACATCTGGGACTGTTTAGCTTGGAAAAAAGGGGTGAGTAAGGGGAGACATGATAGAGGGGTACAAAATTATGCCTGCTGTGGAGAATGTGGAGAGGGAGACATTTTTTTCTCCCTCTCCCGTAATACTGGCATCCAATTGGGTCAATGCCATGAAGCTGATTGGTGGGAGATTCAGGATGGAGAAAAGGAAGGACTTCTTCACACGGTGAAGAGTCAGACTATCGAATTCGCTGCCACAAGATGTGTTGATGGCCACCAGTTTAGATGGCTCTGAAAGGGGGTTGGATAAATTCCTGGAAGAGGAGAAGGCTCTTCATGGCTACTAGCCCTAGTGGCTATGTGCTCCCTCCAGCATCAGAGGCAGTAAGCCTGTGTGCACCAGTTGCTGGGGAACATGGGTGAGAAGGTGCTGTTGCTTGTGGGTTCCTAGTTAACAGCTGGTTGGCCACTGTGTGTGTACAGAATGCTGGACTAAACAAACTCTTGGTCTGATCCAGCACAGGGGTTCTTATGTTTTCGTTTGCGGTTGAGAGTTGGCCAAGCAGGGCAGGGAAGACAGCGGAAGACCTACTGGGAAGTTCCCAGTTCGGATCTTTCCTCTGTCCCTCGGTGGGTGCTCAGGACCTTCTCTCAGCCCTCCCAATCCGCAGTCTGGGGACTGTGATGGCAACTTTCTGTTGTAATAGCTGTAGAAAGTGATGTTACACAGTCCAAAGCACGGTAGAAATGCCATGCGTTCTTATTTATTATGTGACAAATTATATTGTTATTAATCTATCAGCCTTCCCCGATCATGGTGGTCATGGTAGCTGGGGATGATGGGAGCTGGAATCCAACACATCTGGAGGGGGCCCAGCTAACGGAAGGCTGATATAAACTGAATAGCAATTGCTAGGGATGTCGTGGCCTTCCTAGAGGCCTTGGGTTGGTCCCGGGTTGGCAGCCTGTGGGAAGCCAGTTACTGGTGCAGAACATTTTGAACCCCGAAGGCTTCGGAGAAGCTCTCCAGCGGTGGGTGGGGCCAAACCCCCCAGCTTGTTTTACCTTAAAGCTCTTCCTTAGGAGAGGCATTTCAATTTGAGAAAACTGCCCCAAAGCCACCAAATATCCTGCCGTTGGGGGGAAAGTGGGTGAGGCCAGGGGAAGGGGCGTGACCTTCTGGGGACCCCAGATTTGGATTGCCGAAGGGCCAGATTTTGCCCTTGGGCCTGAGGTTTTGCACTCCTAGCCTGGGTGGACCCTGCTGGTCTTCTCCAGCTGAGCTTTTCTGAGTCTGTCTGCGCTCTCCGTCAGTTCCTGGGGCGACTTGGTTTCTTGCAGATGGCGGTTCTGTCCCTCCCTCCTTAATGGATCGCTTCCCAGTACTCGTGATCTCACAAGCCTCTCTGTAGCGCTCTCTTGTCCTTACTCAAAAGTGGTGGGGAAGTCTTGCTTCACGGGAGGGGATGATTCATAACACACACACACACCCCGCCTCCGTTCCGCGACATCATAATTTTCAATTGCCAGTAGAAACGGCTCGGGATCACAAAAGTTTGTTTGTCCTGTCTGCTGAGAATAGAGAGGACGAGAAAGCGGTGAGGAAGACTCCAACGCAAGGCTGTTGCTGGCGCTTGAAAGTTCTGGGTTCTAGGCACCTAGCAGAAAAATCCTCATGTGCTCATTGTTAACTTTGAACTAGTTGCAATTACTCATCTTACTGCTCCTTGTATTGCTTCGTATCGTTATTGTAATTGGAATTTTGTAATTGGGTCTTTTAAATGTGATTTGTGGTGCTACTGCAGTTCAAACTGCTTTTAATAAGCGCATTTTAAAAGTGTTTTTTAAAATATTTATATGTGAACCGTTTAGGGGTATTATTATGTCAAGCGGTATATAAGAATTATTAATAAATAACAAGTAAGTAATATCTATACGTGCAAATTTAGAACTAATTTACTAGGATTGATTTCAGTTTCACAAGAGGCAAAGCGAGCCAATTAATTTCTCACCCTAATCACCTCAAATAAAACTCCTTCTTCAATTAATCGTCCCATTGTCCCAGGGGAGGTCCTAAATTAATAGAAACTAGTTTCTTCTAAGCTTCTAATTGTTGCCATGCAGAGGAAGATTTGGAAGGGGAAGAGGTTGCAGCATGTGAGCAGGGTTGGCTTTACCCATCCCTCCGGAGCTGTTATCCCCCTTGAAAATCCCGTCCCTTGCATGACAATTAAGCTGATAAGGGAGGGGAAACCCACCTTCCATTGATACCAATGGACATGCAAGGTTCTGGGGGGAAATTCCAGGGCCCTGGAAATAGATCTGGGACTGGAGCACCATGGATCCAAGCCTGGTAACACCCCTGATTCAAGGGATGAAGTGACAGGACAGAGCTCCATCTTCTAGGAACAGGATTCTCCCCTTGAGAGCTAGATACTGGACTAGACAAGTCATAGAATAGTAGAGTTGGGGCCTATAAGGCCATCGAGTCCAACCCTCTCCTCAATGAAAAAAATCTACCTTAAACCATCCCTGACAGATGGTTGTCCAGCTGCCTCTTGAAGGCCTCTAGGGTGGGAGAGCCCACCACCTCCCTAGGTCACTGGTTCCATTGTCGTACTGCTCTAACAGTCAGGACGTTTTTCCTGATGTCCATCTGGAATCTGGCTTCCTGTAACTTGGGCCCATTATCCCACGTCCTGCACTCTGGGTCTAGGATAATGGAGAAGAGATCCTGGCCCTCCTCTGTGGGACAACCTTTCAAGTCCTTGAAGAGTGCTATCCTGTCTCCCCTCTGTCTTCTCTTCTTCAGGCTAAACATGACCAGTTCTTTCAGTCTCTCCTCATAGGGCTTTGTTTCCAGACCCCTGATCATCCTTGTTGCCCTCCTCTGAACGGCCTCCAGCTTGTCTGCATCCTTCTTGAAGTGTGGTGCCCAGAACTGGACGCAATACTCAAGATGGGGCCTAACCAGTGCCGAATAGAGGGGAACCAGTACCTCGTGCAATTTGGAAGCTCTACTTCTATTAATGCAGCCCCAAATAGCATTGGCTGTTTTTGCAGCCACATCACACCACTGCCTCATATTCAGCTTGTGATCTACAACAATTCCAAGATCCTTCTCGCTTGTCGTATTGCTTTTCGGTCTTTTTGGTCCCATCCCGTTGAGCTCTTCTTGTGTTTATATGAAGACCAGACCGACACCTGTTGAAGGCTCTGCTTGCAGGGTGGGGGGAAGAGAATGAGATGCTCCTGAAGGTATCCTGATCTTTAATTGTGAGGTCTGGTGAGGGAAATTGAGGGGGGAGCGGTTGGCCGGAGATATTTTGGCCTTTCCTCCCACGAATGATCACAGGGCCACGATTCTCCGGCAAGAACTCCTGCACAGGCCTTATCGAAACACACAGACCTTGAGCACCTTCTATTCATTTCAAAGCAGGCTTCCACAGGAGGAGGTCCCATTGGATCATGCCCTGTGCATCGGATCGGCCACTCTTAGTAGGGCCCCATATTGCCCCCCTACCCAGAAGGCTGCTGTTGGTGGTGGTGGGAACTTTTCATCAAGTCTCTTCCGGAAGGCATATCCAGTGGAATTTTAGAATGTTTTTAAGATGCTTTTAGGATGTTTTATTGCTATTTTAATAATGTTTGCCATGTTTTTAATCAGTTTTATATATTTTACCATGTTTTATATTTACTGTTGTTCCCCGCCTCGATCCAAATGGAGAGGCGGGTAAGAAATAAATTTATTATTATTATTATTATTATTATTATTATTATTAATAATAATTATTATTGTTCCCTCTCCGCAATGCAAGGAAATGACGCCCAAGCAGATGAGTTTTTAAGCCCCCCTTTCTCAACCTGGCCCCCTCCAGAAGTGTTGGATTACAACTCCCAGCATCCCAGGCAGCTGTGCTGCCTGGGGATGCTGGGAGTTGTAGTCCAACACTTCCGGAGGGCGCTGGGTTGGGAAAGGCTATTCCTTAGCCTCCTCCTCAAGAGTACCAGCAGAGCCTCAATCGAAAAGATGCCGTATGTTACCGAGGTGAGCCACCCTTGGATTTTGGCACCCTAGGCTTGCCCCGCCTTGTCACCTCCGTGGATGAGGTGGCCCCGGCCTCTAGGTGAGGCGGAAGGGTGGGGACGATGGAACCCGCCATCGAGACCCACGGCTGCTTCTTGGCTTCTGTTGGAAAGCTCACCCTTTAAGGACAATATTTTTGGGGGACCCAGCCAGGGTATGGCGTGCGAGTACCTGCTATTCTCTCATGGCGGAATGAAAGCCGGGGAAGCGACGCCGGCAGCTTCTGAGCATTGAAAAAAAGCCAAAAAATGGGAGTAGAAGAGTGTTCCCGGGGGGGGGGGGTTGGGACTGGGGGGGTGCTCCCCAAAGGCCCACGGCTCCCACCCTCCCTATCTGTCTGCCTCATGCATATATACATCAGTACATTCACTGGCATTCTCCGATTTTTCTCTTTCTCTCAGTTTCCAGCAGATCCTCCTCCTCCTGCCTCCCCCTCACTCCTGTGATCCAGGCATTTTAACTGCAGTTTTTAAAACTCTCTTCTCCCTGCCGTACCCCCCCCCCCCCACATCCGTTTGACCATATATTTCTGTCTGCCTTTTCGCACACATGGATTTCCTGGCAGTCTGTCTGTTCTCTCCTTCCTCCCTCCCCCCCCCCCCCCCCGGTCTCAGCTCCAAATTTAACCCTGCTGCAGCCTTGGCGGGGAGGGGGGGAGGGGGGAGGGGAAGAGTGTTAATTAATCCCTGGCAAATCTATTGCCTGAAAGAGATCTTTGAGGTGTGGGTCCTCTCTATTCTTTCCTCACTTTTTTTTTTTTTTTTGCACTTGTCCTGGCTGCCAGCTAAATCCCCCTCCTTTTGGATAATGAGAGCTCTTCTATGATGTGTAAAGTTTAAGTGTGTGTGTGTGTGTGTTGCACATGCGCAAACACACACACACCCTTCCACATAAGAAGAGCCATGCTGGATCGGACTGAGGGTCCCTCTAGTCCAGCACTCTGTTCACACAGTCGCCAACCAGCTGTCGACCAGGGACCCACAAAGCAGGACACAGTGCAACAGCACCCTCCCACCCATGTTCCCCAGCAACTGGTGCACACAATCTTACTGCCTCTGGTACTGGAGGGAGCCCATAGCCATCGGGACTAGTAGCCATTGATGACCTTCTCCTCCAGGAATTTATCCAATCCCCTTTTAAAGCCATCCAAATTGGTGGCCGTCGCCACATCTTTTGGTAGCGAATTTCGTAGTTTGACTCTGCGCTGTGTGAAGAAGTCCTTCCTTTGATCTCTCCTGAATCTCCCACCCATCAGCTTCATGGGATAAGGACTCTGTTGAGTTCTAGTATTATGGGAGAGGGAGGAAAATGTCTCCTTATCCACATTCTCCACACCAGGCATAATTTTTGCACACCTCTATCATGTCAGCCTCCTTTTTTCCAAGCTAAACAACCCCAGCTGTTGTAACCTTCCCTCATAGGGGAGCTGCTCCAACCCCTTAATCTTTTTAGTTGCTCTTTTCTGCACTTCTGCACTTCTCCCCCACCCCACCTATAGAGGGGGAGCCCCCACAAACTGGATGAGAAGCAAACCCCCAGAAATATCACACCCATTTCAAGTTCTCATAGAATCATAGAATAGTAGAGTTGGAAGGGACCTCTAAGGCCATCCAGTCCAACCTCCTGCTCAATGCAGGAATATACCTGAAAGCATCCCTGACTGTCCAGCTGCCTCTTGAAGGCCTCTAGCATGGGAGAGCCCACCACCTCCCATGGTCATTGGTTCCACTGTCGTACTGCTCTAACAGTCAGGAAGTTTTTCCTGATATCCAGCCAGAATCTGGCTTCCTGTAACTTGAGCCCATTATTCTAGACTTTGCATTCCACTTATTCTCCCTCTGTTCCCCCCTCTCCTACACCTGCTTGGGGATTATCATCCAAGTGCCTCCACATATGGAGGTGTGAGCAGGGTCCTTTTGGTGGTGGTTCTCCAATCGTGAAATTCCCTCCCCAGAGAATTCTGCCTGGCACCTGCTTGGCTGATTTGTTTCCTCACCAGGCAAAGAATGCTGAATTCTTTCAGGGCCTTTGAACTTGATCTTAAAGCTGTGCCCTTAGGGCTGCTTTTCTCTTCTCAGCTACTTTTTAAATCTTGCTAGTATTTTTTTTTAAAAAAATCTTTGCCATTTTAAACTGTGTTTATAGCTGCTCTTAGCTGCTGATCGTTATTTAATTGTTTTTATTGCATTTTATTTTGGGCTTATTTGTGAGCTATGGCAACAGGCGATTTATAAATTGAATATAATAATAATAATAATAATAATAATAACAACAACAACAACAACAAGTGTGCCACATACTAGGTGGGCTTATATGAATAATATTGGAGATGATGATGATAATAATAATAATAATAATAATAATGTCCCATGGTAGATGGGTTTATATGGCAAAAACATACTTCTGCAGGTCTCTCTCTCTCTCTCTCTCTCACCCACCCACCCCTTTTAAATTCCCTGCCTTCCCCCTTTCTGACCCTCGCTGGCCTGTGATGGTGGTGAAAACTCTCACGCACAACTGAAATCCAACCTGCTTCTCATCCCCCAACTTCAACCCGCTCCGGCACTTGGAGAGTTAACTCTCGGTGACGCGGCTACCTCCACTCCCCGCCCACCTCCCTGCCGGCTGAATACTTCCCAGCACGCTAGAGGTTAACCTCCTCTTTTCCCTCCCCCCTCCCCCTGCTCTTTGTTGCCCCCCCTCCGCCGCTCCCTCCCTCTCCCTGTCTTGCACTGCTCCACATTCCTGGTCCCTCTCCCCTCCTTTTGGATGGGGAGAGGCAAGAGGTTTTTGCCCTTCCTTCTGCCCTATTCATTCCCTAGATCTTAGCAGGCTCCTCGGTTCCTGCCCCCCCTCCAATTCCCCCTCCTCTCTCCTCCCCCTTTCCCCCCTCCCCCCTCTTTTCCACCTCTGCACCTTCCTCCTGCTGCCCATCTTCTTGAAGGCAGAGAAGGGCTGGTATTCTCTCTCTCTCTCTCTCTCTCTCTCTCTCTCTCTCTCCCCCCCCCTCTCTCTCTCTCTCTCCCCCTCCCTCCCTGCACACCCCTCCCCTTCCTTTCCCACATTCTGTCACTTCCCCCCCCCCACCACTCACTGCAAGCTCTCTCCCCCCTTCTCCCCTCCCTCCCCTCTCCCTCCTCCCTCTTCCTTTCGGATCTCTGCTCTTTCCTTTCACACACGCTGCCTTTCGCTTCTTGCACACGCATCCCGCAACGACGACCTCCCACCCCACCCCACCCCCACGCACACCCCCCCACGCCACAAATGCCCGGGTCGGCACCCTCAGGAGACACAACAGGGTAGCTCCGGGGCGAGTGGGTGGGAGACCTCACCCCCACACACGCGCAAACACCCACACACACCCCGGCGCCCCTCATCCCTCGAGGCGAGCTACCCCAAAAGCGTTGGAAGCGGGGGCGAGCGGTAACCCTGAACCCCGGAATATCTGATGTTCTACAGCGCTTTCCCAGCTAGGAGCTTGTGCCAAGAAAGGGATGGATTGCTTGTGCATAGTTACTACCAAGGTAAGGTCGCCCCCGGAGGGTATTTGCGGGGTTGGGGGTTGGGGGGGCATTTTTATTTTTATTTTACTGCCTTTGTGTGTCTCTTGCTCAGGGTGGGCAGTTTGCTCACCTCTGCCAAGGGTTGCAAGGGAGAAGGGGGGGGCTGTAGGAATCCGTCTTGGCGGGGGCGGGCGGGGGGCTATGGCTGGTGGCTTGGCACGGCGTGGGTGCCAAGGTGGGCTTCGGGGGTGGGTGGGGGAGAGAAATGGAGGACTCCCCCGTCGCTCAAGCGGTGGGAGGCAAGATCCAGAGATGCTTCTGTCTCCCCCCCTCCCTCCAGCAAGCCAGTTTCCATGGAGCCGATGGGTGCGTGGGATAAGGCTCTTCAGGGCGATGTGGGGCAGGGGCGGGGGGCTGTGGGGCAGCCGCGGTGAAGGGATGGGCCCTAGAGCTGCGCTGCGGATGGGAGCGCTTCCCCACTGCTGGAATGCAGGCGCTGGCCCTGGTGCTGAAGCCGGCGCTCTCCAGGGTGCTGGAGGTGGACGCCACGGGGCTGGTGCCGGAGAGGCAGCTGGCAGCTACGGACGTGTCCGTGGTGGCGGTGGCTGGAGACCACCAGGCTCAGCGCACCCCTTGGGAAGGGGTGCAGGTGTCCCCCTCTTGGTGTGCGCACGGTGCTCCGTCCTACAGGTCTCGAGGTTGCCGGCGGAGGAGGAGCTGACGCCCCCCTGCCCAAATTCCATTTCGAAACGTGGTTGCTGGGGTTAGTGGCGAAGGGGGGAAGAGGCTCTAAGGTCCGCCCGCCCCCCCCAACACACATACAGTTCAGGCTGCCTTTCTTGTGGTGCCTCATGAGCTCAGTCCCAGGAGCGGGAGGTTGCGGTGTCTGTGTGTGTCGAGGGAAGGTGTCAGGGAGGCGCTTTTGCGATGCAGTCTGGCTTTGGGCGAGTGTAGGGTTGTTTCCGAAGACCCCCTTGGGGTGCTGCCTGAATGGAGTGTACATGAGGGAGCTGGGCGGTGGCTGTTCCAACGAGGGGGGGGCTGGCTGGCTTCCCACGGTTGAAACAGCGGGATGCTTGGACTTTTTGGCTCGCGGCCCCAGGCTTATGGGGGGGGGGGGCTTCTCCATTTTTTCTCAGTCCGCAAGAGAGCCCTGGGACCCTCGGTTGGCGACGAGGCTGCTCTCCGTGGTCTGTGGCGCAAGTTCTGCCCTCACTTTGCCAGCCTGCCTCTTCTCCTCCCCTTCAACTGTCCCCGGCTTCCTGTCCTGGCGCCCGGGGGGTGGGGGGGTGGCGTGGAAGCCTCCCAGGCCTCATTTGAGGCCTGGCTTTGTGTGGGTAGTTGGGCTGCCTTCTTCACCCTGAACTCAGAGAGGGAGCAGCCCCTCCTTTGAGGCCTTCCATTCAAAAGTGTTGCCCACAGGTGTGTGTGGAGACTGAGACCGTAGGAGAGGGCCGTTCGATGGCACGCGGGCCGGTGTGAAGGAGGCCCGAGACGTAGGCCTGCATATGCCCAGATGGGCAGAATGGGTGGGTGGGTGGGGGTGATAGTCTTGGAACACACGAAGGAAATACGAGAGCAGGGAACCCACGAAACCGTCTCTGCTGAAAGCGACGCGGAATTTTATTTTTTTGCTCCCTTCGCATCTCTAGGTAGTCCTCTGTTACCAAACTCACATGACTTCCGAGGACTTGGCGGGGAGGGGAGGAATGTAAGAATGCACCACCTGCAAGGCGGGGGGGGGGGGAGAGAGAGAAAGAGAAAGTGTAGAACGCAGCGCCTTGACAACGCGGGGGGGGGGGGACAACATTCTTCCATTCCCATCCTGACAAAATCACTTTGCGTGGAGGGCTGCTGTCCCTCCATGGAAACGCAGAGCGATTTGGCATCCCAGCGGGCCTTTGGTGCTGGAATGATTCAATCCTGATTAGTCAGGGCAGGGCGGGCCCTTAATTATACAAGAAGGAATGAGCGGAGGAGGGGGGTTGAATGTGGGGTGGGTGGGGTGGGTGTTTGGTGAACAGGGGTGCCCAATAAACAGGTGTTGCTTTAGGCCACCCTGGGTTTGAGCAAGCTCAGCCTAAAGAGCCATCGCCAACCTGGTGCCCATCAGATGTGTCGGACTCCCAGCTGGGAGTCCGACACATCTGACGGGCACCAGGTTGCCGATGACTCTTTAGGCTGAGCTTGCTCATACCATCGCCTTTTCCTTGGGGTTCATGGGAGCAGAACAGGGCGGGGGGGGTGTTGGAAGCACATCACAAGAGTTGTGCATATGTGTGGGGAAAGGAGCCAGAAATAGCACAAAAGGAGCCATTTCCTTCTGCCCGTCACACTCACGCACTGCGTGCCCTAAATACCCCACTCAGACTGTACATGAATGCTGATTTCGGGGCGTGTGTGTATGTGCCAAGGATGTTTGGGACTCGCGTGTCTCATAAGTCCCCATGCTTACCAACCGCAGCGGTCGGTCGTTTCCCATCTGTGGCAGAATTTGGGAGGCGCGGAGAAAAGGGGTGGCAATGGGGTAGGGCGCGTTAAAAGGTTGAGGTGCAAATGGCAGTGTGAGAAAATGGTCCAGGTTTCCTAAGAGTTTTTTATCCCCCCGGGTGCGAGAGGGTGTCGCTAGGCCGTGGGACCGAGTTGGCTTGGCGTAAATTGGCCGTTGGTTGCAATGAGGTCTTCCTCCGGAATAATTTCGATAGGAGGCGTCCAAAGGATGATTGGTTGTGTGATCCCTGGTATAGGGTGGTGTTTGCGGGGTGGTGGAGACACAGTCTGTGGAGGCTCTCTGGGTTGTACATGTGAACTGAGTTTGGCCAACGGAGTCTGTGCATTTCAATTTGCGCTGACAGTACAGGGCACATTGAGTTGGACTCTTCCTGAAATGAATTTGGGAGGCAGGGGGGGAAGGAACGGTGGGGCCGGTCTATTTTCATGTGGGGGAGGCGGCGTGTGTGTCTGAACTCCCTGTGCATTTAGGATGGAGTGCTTCCTTGTGGGGGGTGTGTGGAAACTATTTTGGATGTTGTGGAGAGCGGCAGGGTGTGAACGCATTAATTTGGGGAAGGGAAGCTATGAATTGCAGCTGGTTCAGCATGGGATGAAGGCATTTGTAAGAGTGAACAATAGGTCTGGCGGGGGGGGTGACTTTCACTGCAAATCCCCTTCCCATCAATTGCCAATAGGCCATTAATAATGGATGCAGGCAGGGCGTGATTGATCGGGCCCTCCCTGTCTGATGCCTGACCCATCTTAGCCCTTACTGGATCTTTTGAGGACTGGCCTCCGATTCGTTGCTGGTCAAGTGGGCGGGGGGAACGTGTGTGAATGTGTGTGTGTGTGTGTGTGTGTGAGAGAGAGAGAGAGAGAGGAAGGGGATATCCCCTGAGGTCTATTGGATTGATATTTGCTCACTTCCGTCCTTTCTTTGATCCAGGTTGAGGCAGGGACCACACTTCTAAATGTTTTCCCGGGACTCATCTGTCATTCGATGTCTTCAAGGGTGGGGAAACCTCCTTTTAGAGTTGGCCCTCCTTTCTTTAAAAGTAGTATCCAGAAGGAGTCGGGGTGGTGGTGGAGTTGTGTTGCGTGACGCCACCCACCGTAAGCGGTGGAGGAGTTTCCCCCTCCCCTTTCATTCATGCTTTTCATCCTCAAAGAGTACCTGAGGTGTCAAGAGCAGGTGATGTGGGCAGACTTAAAGGCAATTCCCCTCCGTTTTTAGAGGCCGTTCATTTGGACAATTTGGGCTTCATCTTAGTTTGGGTCAAAATGTGCCGGTGGTGGTGTCTGGGATCTCCACATGCCCCACCCGTCAGGTGCATGGTGCATTTGGACGGGGTCAGGGAAGGGCTTTTTGTTTTTGTTTTTTTAAAGCAACCGAAGCAGAATTTTGTTAGATTTGCGAAGGTGGCAACGTGGACACCACTAGATGAGTACGAATACCTAGAACTAGGAATGCAAAGGGTTTTGACATCAAAGAGCACTGTGTTCCTTAGCAGCCGTAGATGAGCGGGGGGCATCCGGTTGGCGGGTGACACTTTTGTGTGTTACACGCCTGCGTGTCTCTTACCATTGATAATCTAGATTGCGAATGAGTCATCCATTGTGTGTTTGTGTGTGTGTGTGCATGTGTGTGAAAGAAACTAAATATAGGAGAGACACTGAGAACCGGGGAAAAGAGCTTTGGTGAGTTAACCGGGCCTGACCTTTGACCGCCCCCACACAAAAGGTGGGCGGAAGGAGAATGGGTTCTACCGGAGAAGAGCTGGAGGGGCTTTTTCTAGAACTCAGAACCAGTCTGGGCTTGGCAGACGGCGGGTGGGAGGGACACAGCCATATGCAAGGAGTGAAGGGAGATTGGGAACGGAGGGGGGGGCATTATCCCAAGGGCATTTTGGAAGGCTTCATCTGAGCAAGGTGGGACCTGTTTTCAAATCCAGGGCAGGTTTCAGCTTGTGGAAACGAAGGCCTGGTTGGTCGTGGGGGCATTTTAGGAAGCGTTGATTGTGAGTTCAAACACCTCAGGATCCTCCCACCACTTCGCCCCCAGAAGCCTTATATACAGCTTAATAAAAGCATGTGTGAGTAACCACGTAAGCAATTTCCATAGCACGTGATCCTCCGTGCTCGATTTCTTGCGCTGGCGCCTATGCACCGGTTCTCTCAATGGACTTGCTAAGAAAGTCTTGATGTACCTATGTCTTTCCCCCCAATAGTGTATTAAAACATTATCGCGTTTTAATATTATCGTTGTAAGCTTCCTTGAGGCTGTTTTGTGAAAAGTGGGGAATTGGTCGAGCCGTACAAAAATCTTATCTTTAGCTCTTGTTGTGTAACTTTTACCCTCTTCCCCCTACCCCTGTATTTGTGCCTGCTTCTTCCTGCAGGGCCGGCAAGCAAGGGGTAGCAGTGAATGTGGGAGGGGGCCCATTGAGCTGCCTTCCCCTGGCCCTGCCTTCTGAGATTGTACCAGACAATGCTTTCATGGCTTTCAATTTTGTTCACGCCCTTAAGGACTAGGAGCTTTATTGAAGGAAGAAGGGAGGCTGGATGGATTTTCACGTAGCTTTTATTTGTTACAGCTTTAACCCACCCTTCCTCCAAAGAGCTGAGGGCTATGAACAGGGCTCCCCTCCTCACCACCCCTGTTTTATCCCCTCAACAACCCTGCGAGGTAGAGCGGGCTGAGAGATCGCGACCGCACCATTTTCAACCCTTCCCCCCCGGGCAGAGATTTGAATGCATGTCTCTTTCTCCTCCAGCTCCACCCTGATCCAGCACTCTCTCTCCTCCACTCCAGTTGTGTTTTAAACCTTGAATATACTCAAAAGGGCGTTCAAAGTGTTTTAAAAAATCATAAAAACAGGCGTGAAAAACAGGAGCTACATTAGAAAGAAAAGTGAATATAGACCGAAACTAGTCTTGTCCAACCTGTTGCCTCCAGGTGTGTGGAGTGCAATTCCCATGATTCCTAGCTAGCAGGGCCAATGGCCATGCTGGCTGGGAATCATGGGAGTTGCCCTTCAACACACCTGGAGGCAACAGGTTGGGATGACTGGTGTACTCGCTGGAACCACATTGTTCAGTCTTTTCATGTCTCCTCTCCACTTTCTGTCCTGGGTCAGATTGTGTGAATGCTGCTTAGGACGTTTCGCAACATGTCCGATCATGCCTCGATTCTCTGGGCAGTTCACAGAGAGAAATATCCCATTTCCAGAAGTCCAAGCGCCCTGGTTGAAGGTTCGTGATCCTGAAGGGAAAGGCCTAATCCGCCCAGAGAACATTTGTTCCCGGGTAGATTGAAAGCATAATAAACTAATTCATAAAGCCAACCATAGCTCAATGGTGGAGTACAGACGTTGCCTGCAAAAAGTCCCAGATTCACCCCACTTGAATCTCCGGTTAAAAGGATCAGGTTGAAGGCAGTGGAGAAAGACCAGAAGTTTTGGATTTATCCCTGACCATTGGCCGTGCTGCCTGGGGCTGCTGGGTGTTGTAGTTCAAGCGGTCTGGAGGTTACCAGATTGGGGAATGCTGGACCATAGAAAGTCCTGGGGCTATATTGACTAATGGCCTGACTCAGTATAAGGCCAAGGTTCAAGAGATCACGGGCACTGAATCACTCAGTTCTTGCCAGCCCATGTTTTATTATTATATACATCGTTGCTCAGATGATTCGCCTTTGCCTAGATGGTGAATATGTCATTGTTATGGCTGAGTGTTGCAGACTACATCGAGAGTTTAGTTGTCTTTAACAGGAGAGAGAGGGTGATGGGATTCCGGCTTTTTACCAGTTCACCACTCCTGCCTGGTAAAGTGGCCGTCATTTCTAGATCCACAGGTGAGCTCTACCTTTATTAGACCATTCAAAATTCCACAGTGCTCCAAACACCTTGTTTAGCTAAGCTGGGCAGAACAGCCAGCTGTTTAGCCTGGAGGTTGCTTCTGTTGCAAGCTTTTTTGCTGCCCAGGACTCTTCATCAACCGGATGTGTTTTGTGCAGTAGAATGACTGGCTTTGAAATGAAAAGGGATTGTTTTGAGCCGACACGGTGGGTTTGAGTGACAAGCTTTAGGAAAAGTAATTTTTAAGAGGTGTCTGCACTAGGGGTAAACGCTTGTGATGTGGTCGCATCTGCCCCATAAAAGTGCCGTTCCTTTACTTGTTTTTTTTTTGGGGGGGAGGGGTCTTCCCTTTCTCACAAAATAAATTCATTAAAAGTCTAAACACACATAGGATTGTCCTTGAAGTGAATCTGGTTCAGAGACACCCACAAGCCCTCATAGAATCATAGAATGGTAGAATTGGAAGGGGCCTCTAAGGCCATCGAGTCCAACCCCCTGCTCAATGCAGGAATCCACCTTAAAGCATCCCTGACAGATGGCTGTCCAGCTGCCTCTTGAAGGCCTCTAGGGTGGGAGAGCCCACCACCTCCCTAGGTAAATGGTGCCATTGTCGTACTGCTCTAACAGTCGGGATGTTTTTCCTGATGTCCAGCCGGAATCTGGCTTCCTGTAACTTGAGCCCATTATTCTGAATCCTGCACTCTGGGATGATTGAGAAGGGACAATCACCTTACTAGCCTGTACTTCTTGCTATGCTACATTTTAATTAAACTTCTGTTAATCAGGGCTTCATTGTTATCTGCCTTGAGCACCATTTTGTTGTTGACGTTGTTGCTGTTTTGGGCGGAAAGGCAGGATGGCAATTTATTCATTAATTAATTGAATAATAATAAATAGTTGGGATCCAGCTAAGCAAAGGAAGCAAAAGGGTATTTATTTAAGGACCTTGACGGATGCATTTCTGTTGCAGCCGTTCAGTCAGCCCTCACCAACCTGGTGTTTTCCAGATGTGTTGGTCTCCAATGCCCAATATTCCCCAGCCAGAAGAGTCGGTGTTGAACCTGCTTCAGCCCGAGTGCCAAATTCTAGGGTGACCATATTTGGGAAACCAAAAAAGAGGACACCCAGTGGCAATGGGGAATGACACATTTTCTGGAGACCCCGGAAAGCACGCTTTCCCCTCCTCTGCTCCAATCGGGGCCTTAAAGCAAAGGAGGGAAGGTGTGTCATTCTCCCCACTGCTCCAGTTGGGGCCTCTTCTATAATGGTCAGCAATGACACACTTTCCCCGTTAAGGCCCCAATTGGAGCAGTTGGGGTGGGGGGGAAATGACAGCCTTAAAGGGGAAAGCGTGTCATTCCAGGACATTATAGAAAATTACAGAAAATCCCCCCCGGACACCCAGGATAGAACAAAAACACCAGGGCAAATCTGGGGAAATCCTGGCAGTCGGTCACCTTACAAATTCCATTCCAGAGAAGGTCTCAGCAAAGGGGGGAGGGGGTGCGCATTCCAGTGGTGGACGTGGCCGAGGGCAAAAGGGGGCATGGCCAAAGATACTTGCCTATTTTAGCTTCAAGCTCTGACTGCCAGTCACTAAGCCTGAGGAGAGGCCCTTTCAAAATGGCGGAAAAGTAAGCAAAAGCGATTAAGTCTCTAAACGATCCAGGGGTAGGGGAAAGGGATTGGGGCCACCGGAAGAGTGTGTGGCCAAGAGGGGGAACCCATGCAGGCTGGATTTGTCCCCCGGGCCTGGCAATTTGCACCAGGACTCTTGTAGTCCACACATGCAGGTTTGGGAAAACTGCTTTAGCTGTTTGGAATGTCTGGATTTGTCTGGAGTGGCGCTTGGCAAGGCAATGTCTAGGGCTCTGGTAGGGCTGGGGATGGAGGGGGGCGAGGATTGGCACTATGCATCCTGGGTCCTAAGCCTTCCGCACATGCTGTCGCATTTCTTTCCATCAACAGCTTCCTTAGAGGCGCAAAGGGAACTACAGTCAAAGGCTGCCCTCTTGACAGGGGCGCTGCGCCATTTGCAGTCCTCCTAATCGCTGGAGCTTTGCAGCGATGGGGAAAACTGTCACTGGTGACCTACTGATTAGGTGGCTAAGGGCCCTGCACTTTTGTGCATTTTTTTTTTTAAAAATAGCAGTTGCCTTGATGAGGACTAGAAGCGTGGGCTGCGTATGGACGAACAAAGGCAAACGGTGTTCGGAATTATTGAAGAAGTTGTACGCCTCCCCTCCGCACTATTTGCATGAACTTCCCTCCCGCTCTTCACAAAGGCCATGTTTGGTGAAGTGATGGGAGGAAAACGCTCTCCGTGGGCTTGGAGGAGCGGCGGCGGAGCAATCCGTGGGTTCCGTGCCTTAACAGCAGCCGGGGTGTGTGTTGGGGGTGGACTGCGTTGCACAGCAAATGGTGCTGGGTTATTAGCCTGGAAGAGCAGTTTCCCCACACGCATAGCCCAGAGATGTGTCGGGGGGTGGGGGTGCAGGGAGGAAGGGAAAACACTGTGGATTTCTCCCCCCCCCCCCCCGGGTGGGGCATTCCCTGAAAAAAATGATTTCCCCAGGAGTCAGCAATGGGAACGGAATCCTAAGAAGATCAGTGTCTGCGAAATTGTAGGGATTTCAAGATACTTACAGGATGCCCTGCATCCAGTGGAGGGTCGTGGCCCCGATGTCAGTGGGACGGTGAATCTGCTTTGGGTTTCAGTCGGAACCAGTCAGAACTCAAAGGTGCTATCCAAGGTGCTTGGATCGCTCCTTTAGGGTTCTGACTGGTTCCAACGTGGAAAAATGGAGGATAAAGTGGGGACATGATAGAGGTGTACAAAATCGTGCCTGGTGTGGAGAATGTGGATCCGGAGGCATTTTCCTCTCTCTCCCATAATACTAGAACCTGAAAGGGTCACCGCATGAAGCTGATGGGTGGGAGATTCAGGACAGATCAAAGGAAGGACTTCTTCACACAGTGCAGAGTTAAACTCTGGAACTCACTACCACAAGATGTGACAATGGCCACCAATTTGGATGGCTTTAATAGGGGATTGGATAAATTCCTGGAGGAGGAGAAGGCTCTCCATGGCTACTAGCCCTGATGGCTATGGGCTCCCTCCAGTAGCAGAGGCAGCAAGCCTGTGTGCACCAGTTGCTGGGGAACATGGGCAGGAGGGTGCTGTGGCACCATGTTCTTCTGCTTGTGGGTCCCTGGTTGACAGCTGTTTGGCCACTGTGTGAACAGAGTTCTGGACTAGTCGGACCCTCGGTCTGATCCAGCCTCAGGGCTCTTTTGGTGTTCTTATGTTATGTTCTTCTGACTGAAACCCAGAGTGGATTCACTGCCCCATTGACATCAGATCCACCAGCCTCCACAGCCTGCTTCTGCAGGAGCCTCTCCCTCATGCTCCTAAATGTCCCTCCTCCCTCCCAAATCGACCATCTGAGGCATCCGCCTTCCTGTGTCTCATGCTAGGGCCTACATCTGCCCTTGGCATGGTGAAGCCTCAAGGCAGGGCTCACCTGTGGATAGCTGATAGGCCTGACAGAGCACACATGTGTTTGTGTGTGTGGGGTGGGTGGGTGGGTGGGTGGGGGGGATAAAGGCCTTGTGTTTGGTAGGGGGACAGCACAGCATCATATTCGCCAGCCCTTTTTGAGGCAGAAGCGATGGAACCGGGCGTCTTTGAAGCCTTCCTCACCTCTGTGCCCTTTGAACATGTTGGACTACGACTTTCATCACCCCCAGCTGGGGATCATGGGAGCTGTAGTCCATCACACCTGGAGCGCACTGCGTCCGTGGAGGTTCATGCAGGCCCGAGGCAATCTTTCAAGCCAGTAACTGAGATGCTCCGACATTTTCAGAGTGTCTCCTGCCCATTCTTCCTTTGCCTCCCCAGCCGCAAAATTCCTTTTCTCCCCCTCCTGAAGCTCCCAGCTCTCCATCCATGGATGCCTCTTCCCAGAACCCCACCCCGAAGAACCCCCCCCACGCCTCCCCCACCTTCCCATCAGCCTCGGCGGCCTCTCGGCTGCCATGGCAACCAGGCATAACTAGATCGTAAATGCGTAGGGGGGGATTATTTCAGGCAACATGCAACAACGCCCCCCCCCTCCTTGAATGCAGTTTCCAGACCAGCCTTCGCCAACCTGACGCTCTCCAGATGTGTTGGATTGCAACTTCTATCATCCCCAGCCAGCTGTGCTGGCTGGGGATGATAGGAGTTGCAATCCGAACATCTGGAGAGCGTCAGGTTGGCGAAGGCTGGCCTGGAAACAGAACACTATAGTCCAATACATCTGACAGGCGCACATTGGGAATGTCCGTTTGCACCCACTTCCTTCCAATAGCCTTTCCTTTCTTCTAAGGGTTCCTGAACGGGCTTCTCTGGACTGCCATGCCATTGATGTGGGATCAGGGCTTAATTTCCCCCACCCCCGGATGAGCCTCCAGCATCTGTTTCCGACGCCAGGGTTAGTCCTGGAAATTGTGACGTGAAAGTAGCTTGAAGTACCCCTAAGCATGTGCATTTAGGGAGGGTTTAGGAAGTTTTGACTCCCACATCAGCTGGAAATATGGGCTCCGCCTTACTTATTTTATTTATTAATTACATTTCTATACCAGTAGCCTTGTAGCCGAAGTTACCTTAAGAAAAGCATAGGGTTGTAGTATTCTGTATGTATCACGTCTTCAAAACACCTCACAGGAGAAGGAGCCTTTCTCAGACCCCTGAAGTCTACATGCTGGGAACCCAGGATCTGGGTCACTCACACATATTCGGACTTGATTGGAGTCTACCGGGGGAAGAGCCTTCAGTGTGGTGGCCCCCCTCCTATGGAATTCCCTGCCTCTGGAGGTCAGGCAGGCGCTAACTTTATATTCCTTCCGGCGCCTCCTGAAAACATCATTGTCCCTTCCCTTAATGACCAGCCACAGTTCCTTTTGCGCTTGGTTTCTTTTAAAAACGTACTTTTAATGTGTTTTTGTTCTATTTTATTTTGTCCACCACTCCGAAATTTTGCATGGAGAGCGGTATATAAATATTATAAATAAATAAATAAATTCTGATCCGGCGACTTCCACGTTGGTGTCAATCGCTGAGCCAGAGGCACTAGGAAAACCCGCTCGCGTTTGGAGCACCTGCAGGTTTTGCCTCGGAGTGCAACCCAATCCAACTCGATAGCTTGAGGAACCTCGACTTTCTCATTTTCCAAATTTCTAGGCCTCGTGGGGGATGGATCGGCGGGTGGGACGAACACAACGTGGCAAACTTTCCCAATGCTCTTCCCTTGCGTGGAACACCTGATTTGTGGCGTGGTGGGTATGTCAGGCGATGGAGAGTGCATGATCAGCTCAACTTCCGACGGCAGAAGCTGGAATATTTTGGCTAAGTGGCGGGATGATCAAAGGCCTGGAATGAGGCGGCCCTTCCGCTCCCTCCCACGGCCTCCCTTTGATATAGCCATATGCACCCCTGCTGTTTCTCCCCCCCCCCCACAACGTGTCATCCTCCTCGCCCTGAGATCCCTCTGTTCCCTCCCCTCTACCCTCCCCGCCGCCCCGAATACCAGCAGAATTGCTAACTCAGGGATCCTGAGGGCAAAGAGGAAGAGAACAAGGCGGGTTGTCAAAGATCATGCATTGCCCTGAGGGCTGCAGGCTTAAACTGTGGATCTTATTTTTGGAGTGAAGGGAAGGGGGGTGGGGGTGGGGAAGGAGAAAGGAACCTTTAGATCCTTTTGTGACTTTTCCTCTACAGCAACGGGCAGGACAAAGGGGGTGGTCGTGTTTATCTTGACACTGGCCAGTAGGGGGCAGCACGTAAGCGCCTGTGCCAGGCTTCTTCATCCCCCCCCCCCCCCGGCTGGGGGATGCTGGGAGTTGTGGTCTAACCCATCTGGAGGGCTCCAGGTTCGAGAAGGAGAGCATCCCTAGTGTAGCCTGCATTCTCCCTTTCCTTAGTCATCTAAACAAAGGTAGGTCAGGCGGGAAGAGAATGACCGGGCTCCAAGTTCCCCCAGTGAACTTCCAAACTGGGATTTGCACCTGCCTCTCCAAGGCCCCAGGACATCAGGACAGAAGAGGACCTGTGCTGGATCAGACCAAAGCTCCATCCAGTCCAGCACCCTCCTTCCCAGGGCGGCCAAGCCCATGCTCTAATAGGAAGTGCACGTGAGCGCAAGAGCCTGCTGGCACTCCTCAGCAACCTGATTGAGGCACGCCACCTCCAATAACAGAGGTAATCCACCGCAGTCGTGACCCATAGCCATTGATGGCCTCATCATGTCTAATTCACTTTTAAAGCCATCGGAGTTGGTGGCCATCGCTTGGGGATATACGGATTTTGTTCTAGTCCTTTTCATCTGTGTTTCCCAGATTGTCTGGCTTCTTTCATTCTGTCGTCCACACATTGACGGAACTTTTATTTTGGTTTTTTAAAAAAAATTGCATTAGTTAATCCGAATCGGTGCGAATGTGCGTTCGTTTATTTGAATCAGCATGGATGCGCAATAGCACTTATTCCTATTAGCACTCATGCGACTCAGCACAAATCTCTCCCCCCACCCCCAGTGAAAAATTACTCCAGAGTTCTGCGGAATCTTTGCGACTCGGGAAAAATCCGGTCTGCTGTGGAATCCGTAGGTCGGATGAATAGAAATCAGAACTCATTTGAATCCGTCGCGAATTTCTCTGATATTCCTTCGCCATCGCTGCATGTTGCTGCAGCAAATTCCATAGTTTAACTCTGCCCCTTGTCCATCCGTTCATCTGTCCTGCGTCTCCCACCAGTCAGTTTCATGGGATGAGCCTACTGGAGCGTTGGGAGAAATGTCTCCTTATTTACTCCCTCTACACCCGGCATCATTTTGTACACCTCAGTTATGTCTCTCCTCACACACCTCTCTTCCTAAGCTAAACAGTCCCAGATACTGCAACTTTTCTTCATAGGGGAATTGCTCCAGCCCCCTTGATCGTTAGTCTGCACTTTCCCCTCAACTCTACAATAGGTTTATTGAGGTGTGGTGATCAGTATTCAACACCATTCTAAGTATGGGCACACCGTAGAGTTCTCTAAAGGATGTATGATATTGGCAGTTTTATTTTGAGTTCCTTCCCTAATGTTCCAGAACATGGAATCTGAGGGTTTTTTTGTTTTGTTTTTGTACAGCAACCACACACTGTTGTGACATTTTCATTGAGCTGTCCATCACAGCCTCAAGATCTTGTTCTTGGCCGGTCGCTGCCTGCTTGGATCCCGTCAGTGTCTATGTGAAGTTAGGATTTGTTGTCCCAACTTTACATCACTTTATACTTGCTTACATTGAACCGCATCTGCCATTTGGCTGCCAACTCTCCCAGTTTGGAGAGATCCCTTTGGAGCCCTTCACAATCCCTTTTTGTTTTAACCACCCTCATAGAATCATAGAATCATAGAATCGTAGAATCATAGAATCATAGAATAGTAGAGTTGGAAGGGGCCTCTAAGCCCACCGAGTCCAGCCCCCTGCTCAATGCAGGAATCTTAAATCCTAAATAATTTGGTGTCATCAGCAAACTTGGCCACTTCACTGCTCACTCCTAATTCCAGATCATTTATGAACAGGTTGAAAAGAATTGGTCCCAATAACGATCCCTGTGGAATGCCAACTATTTATTCCCCTCCATTGGAAGAATTTACCATTTATTTTCTGCTTTCCATTCTTTAACCAGTTATTGATCCATAAAAGGGCCTCTCTTTTTGTCCCATGACTGTTACATTTGCTCAGGAGTCTTTGGTGAGGGATTCTCAAAGGCCTTTTGGAAGTCCAAGTAAACGACATTAGTGCAGCCATCCCCAACCTGGTGCTTTCCAGTTGTGTTGGACTACAACTTCCATAATCCCCCACCCAGCAACCATGAGAGTGTAGTCCAATACATCTGGAGAGTACCAGGTTGGGGAAAGCTGGACTAGGGAGACAGGATGTACCTTTGCAGAAGCCCTGTTGATTGTTCTTCAGCAAGACTTGTCCTTCTATATGCTTGATGGGTTTATTTTTAACAATGTTATCTACCAATTTACCTGGAGCAGGCATTCTGCTGTGTGGCTTGTAATTTCCTGGATCCCCTCCTGGATTCCTTTTTTTAAAAAATGGCATTATATTTCCCACTCTCCAGTTCTCTAATATCAAGAACAATCATAATAAGAACATGTTGCATTTCATTGTTAGAAGATCAGTAATTTTGCATTTGAGTTCCTTAAGAACTCTTGGATGGATACTGTCTGGATCCAGCAATTTATTTGTTTTTCAATTTGACAAGAATTCCTAGAACTTGTCACCAATATTTGTTTCAGCTCCTCTGAAAATGTCTATTCAGGCATGAAGTATCTGCCTGTCATCTTCTACAGTGAAGGCAACTGCAAGGAATTCATTCAGTCCAACACTCTAACCCTTAGACCAGGCTGGCTCTTTCGTACAATGCTTTTATTGGGTGTCCATGATCTTGTAATCTTTACAACAACCCTGTGCCGGATGCCAGTATTATCCATGCATTTCAGATGGGAAAAGCTGCCCCTGTCTTCACATTCTGAGGAGGGGGCCTTGCTCACCATCCCTCACCCTACTGACGTTTGTTTGACCATGGGGTGGAGTAGGGCCTTCTCTGTAATGGCACCCACCATCGGAATAACCTCCTTATTGACATCAGGCAGGCTCCTAGTGTGGAGTGTTTCCACCGACAACTAAATACATATTTGTTTGCCCGGGCATTTTCCTGACCGCTACCATTAGCAGCTACTTGTAGTTATTTGAATGAATTACTTTACTATTTTGCTGCATTGTGTTACGATTCTACTTTATGAATCGCTTTGGGATTATTATTATTAATTTTTTAAAAAGAAAACTGATATATCCATTTTATGAAATAAAACATACTTAAACTGAGAGAGAAAGAGTGCCTTGCTGAAGGCTGCCTTATGAATCTGTGACAGAAGGCCGATTCCCCAAAAGCCTCATTCATTTGGGTTTAACAGAACAATCCTATACTTCCGTGATGCCAGGACTGGAGATACGTCACTGCTGCGTTGGCACAGCTGCGGCCATATTTAGCGTATACTCAGGCTGGCAGTGTGTGTGTGTGTGGGGGGGGAGACGCAGAGTAGGAATTACAGAAACAGCAGGAAATGGACAGACATGCCTTCAGCCACCCTGGAAACTCTGCCAGGGCTCACCAATTAGGGACTTTGCTGCGACAACACCCGCATGCTGCCCACACGGCGGGGGCCAATGAACTCACGATGAGGAGGAGGATGCCACCAGCCCCATGGCCACATGACACCGCAGCACCGATGGCGCAGCCAGCCACCAGCCTGGTACTCTCAGTCCCCAGGTATCCCACCTGGCGGGACTTCAAATCCCCTCAAGCCCTTTGCCAGCACCCTCTTATGATCACAGCACACAAATGGGAGGGATAGAGTGAAAGGCAGCATGGTGTCGTGGCGAGGGTGTTGGACCGGGACTCAGGAGACCCGGGTTCTAGTCCCCACTCAGCCATGAAACTCGCCGGGTGGTTTCAAGCCAGTCACTGACTCTCCGCCTAACCTACCTCACCGGGTTGTTGTGGTGAGGATAACATGGAGAGGAGGAGGAGGATCACGGCAGCCACCTTGGGTTCCTCGTAAGGTTGCAATGTCTGGAACTGTTTAGCTCAAAGAAAAGGCAAATATGGGGAGATGGGACAAAAGGCGAACAAAATTGTGCACCGGAGTGGGGAAAGTGGGGAGGGAGAAAAACGTCTCCTCTCATACTGGGTCATTATCCCATGAAACTGTTTGGTAGGAGATTCAGGACAGAGAAAAGGAAGGACGTTTTCACACAGCAGTACCACAAAATGGGGTGGTGGCCATCAATTTGGTTGGCTTTCAAAAGGGGTGGTGGATCAATTCCTGGAGAAGAAGGCTCCCCATGGCTACTAACCCTGATGGCTATGTGCTCCCTCCAGTATCAGAGGTAGTATGCTGGGGAATATGGGCAGGAGGGTGCTGTTGCACCCGTGTCCTGCTTGTGGGTCCCTGGTCAACAGCTGGTTGGCCCCTGTGTGAACAGAATGCTGACCAGAAGGACCCTCGATCTGATCCAGCATGGTGAGTAATCCAGACAACATCTTATTGCAAGTAAGGGAGGGAGACATTCTTCCTCTCTCCCATAATACTAGAGCTCAGATTCATCCCACAAAGCTGATGGGTGGGATGATTCAGGACAGATCAAAGGAAGGACTTCTTCACACAGCGTGGAGTTAAACTATGGAATTCACTGCCACAAGATGCGGTCATGGCCACCCATTTGGACGACTTTCAAAGGGGGTTGGATCAATTCCTGGAGAAGAAGGCTCTCCATGGCTACTAGCCCCGATGGTTATGTGCCACCTCCAGTATCAGACGCAGGATGCCTATGCACATCAGTTGCTGAGGAATATACCAGTCCAAGAATGCTTTTGCCCCCATGTCCCACTTGTGGGCTTCTCACTGGGGCATCTGTCTGGCCACTGTACGAACACAATACGAACTTGGAGAGACTTTTGATTTGATGCAGCATGGCCCTTCGTACAGGACTGAGCTGGGAAGTAGGAGACAGAAGTTCAAGTCCTCCCTGGGGAAAGTGGAATATGAGTCCACTCCCTTTTGCATACCTGGCAAAATACAGTCACGGTAGAGGCAAGGCAGAGGCAGCTCGGGGGACTTGATCCCATGGCGCAAACACCATGGGGCAGTCTCCTGCTAACTCAGCCATGGTTGTGGACAGGAATGACACACGTCAAGGGACGTTGGCCGCCCCCCATGCCCCAAAACCCAAAGAGAGGCTCAGCTGGTTGACAAGTTGTGACCTTATCTATACCAAGCCCACCTTCTGTCAATGGCATGAGCTCCGGTTATGTCCACGCCTGGCTACTGCAATGCCCTCTATGTGGGGCAGCCCTTGAAGGCAGCCTGGAAACTACCACTGGTGCAGAATGCAGCTGCTGGAGCACTTGTAGGACCAAGGCGTTTGGATCGTGTTACACCAATTCTGTTTCAGTTCCATTGGTCTGTTTGGTTCTGGGCAGTGGAGGCTGAAGGTAAGATTTGAGTGGGGTGAGACAAATCTGCTCCGGGTTTCATTCAGAGCCAGTCAGAACTCTAATGGAGCTATCCAAGGCGCTCTGCCCCTTGAATAGCTCTTTTAGAGTTCTGACTGGTTCTTAATGAAACCCGGAGCGGATTCAACGCCCCACTGACATCGGATCCTCCACTGCCTGGAACCAAGCTGCTGGCATTCACCTTGGGACCAGGTTATTTGACCAGAAGCTGCCTGGTTTGGGACCAGGTTAACTGAAGGCCCGCCCACACCTGTACAAACCTGTTTGAACTTTAAGACCAGCATCTGAGACTCCCTTCTCTGGTCCACCCGTGAGAGCTGTGGAGTTGGCCAGTACCAGAGACAGGGTCTTTTTTGGAGTGGCCCCACATCTTTGAAATGCCTTTCCTCTGGGAAGTGCATCTGCCCCACTCTTTGCTGGCATTTATGGGACTTTTTTAAGGCTTATGGATTTCACTCTGACTTTGGATATAGCGCACTGTGCTTTTAGCGAGAAGATCAGTGACCCTGCAGAGGACTGGAAGGGAGTGTCCCAGTCGCTGCTGCCGGATGTAGGGTGAGCCTCCCTCCTGGTCTGCATGGAATGGGTTGTGGGTTGGATCCTCTACCTGTGGGAAAGCAAGGGCAGACGTGCATAGCGACAAAAGCAAGCAAGAAGCAGCAGCCAGAACACAGGTTCCCATTCCCAGGATCCATGGTGCGTGTTAGTGAGGGTGGAAAGCGGAAAGGATGCAGCTACCAGGGCTCTCTGCTTCTGCTGCTGGTGCCTCAGTTTCCCCCGTGCCCCTGGAGAGAGGGGGAGACCACAGTGACTGTGACTCCACTCCCCCTCCTTGGGGGTTGTAGCAAAACACTCTGCACGCGCAATGGCTCTTCATTCTGCTCTGTGCATCCGGGCTGCAACCTTGCAAGGCAAAAGTGCTCCCGCTCGTTTGGCCAGCAGTGGCAATGGTCGGAGCGGGGCACCTTGCCCTTTGCCAAGAGAGAGCTTACCTCGTGTGCGGGAATGGGTGCCTCATGGAACACCTCTCCCCGTTCTGAAGCGGAGGGGAAAGGACTGGAGCAAGACAACTGACTGGGTTCGCACGACATGCTAACCTACACAGTGGTTGAGAGTGGGTTGTTTGTTGAACCGTGGGTTAGTGTGTTGTCTGAACCCAGGGCATTTTCAGCAGGATGGCTTGTTAACCATGCAGTGTGGCTTATTATTCTCGAACAAGCCACCTTGAGAACCCATGGGTTGTGTTTGTGTTGTTCATGGTGGTTAACAAGCCGCTCTGTGGAAAAAGGGGTTGGAGGGAGAGGTACAGGGTACAGTCACAGGAGTTATCCCTGGTGGCTTGGGTTCCCTTTCCCCTTGCTTATACCTGGGTGGGGTGCTCTCTCCTGGCACCCGCAGTTGTTGGTGGGGAGTTGGGTGCTGGCTGTTTATGCCTGTTAAGGGTTGTAGGCAGAGAAGCGTTAGCGATATGTGCGCCTCCTTACATGTGCTCAGAAGGTAAAACCTTTTTGCGAAGGTCTCCCCTGTGGTGCAAATGGCCCATTCCCCATAGTTTCCCTTCACCACCAGAGTTCCCTTTGGGAATGCAACATGAGCACAGCACGAAGCCCAACTGGTGTAGCCCCAGGCCACATCTGTTTCATGGCCTCCCTGGGTGGAGCTTAGACATTAGTGGCAACGTCGTATGGTTGGGTGTTGCGTTGCCCCATATCCTACACCAGCCTTCCTGAACTTGGTACCCTCCAGGTGTGTTGGACCACAACTCCCAGCATCCCTCAGGGCCATTGTGGCAACATGGGCAGAGTGTTTATTGACAGGGCAATGGGCACTTTTAAAAAAGAATTCCCAGTGAAGCCAATGGGAGGGCCGGTCCCCTGTACCGGGTCAGTTTGGTCTAAAATTGTGCTGCCGTCTTCAGAGTGGCTGTGATAAGATGCAACTGTGCCCCTCCCCTCTGCCACCCATAGCCCACCCATTCCACTGCTGTATTTGGGGACTTTCACTGGTGTATCTGCCATCGCAGCAGCATATCTGATGTCCTGGCATAGCAGGGTTTCTGCTGAAATGCTGGAAGTTGTAGGACAGACATGGTTGTCTGTATGTTGCTCCAACATGGAGCAGATCAAGATTTGAGCCTTCTGATGGAGTTTGGCTGGATTTAGGCTGGTTGGTTCTGCCTCTCTACTGCCTCTTTGCCTTTTAAAGGGGCCTGGCCTGTTTTAGCAACCTCAGGCTATGATGGCATGGGAGCCATAGTCAGAGTCTGAAGATGGCAAGGCAGCCTCCTCTGGATACAGGGGAAGCAACCCCTAAGATTTTTCTGAGGAACTGGGAACTGGGTAGATGACTCGTTATGCCTTTTCATAACCAAATCTTCTTCCCAAATGATTAACTCTGGATCCTCCTTTGGGGACAAGAGATGGGATCCTCCGAGGATGAGGGTTCAGGATCCTGATCCATGACAGGTTCTTGGGCAAATTACTTTTCTTTTAGTCTCACCGGTTTGTCTTCTGGGAAGTGAGTATTTTGTGACCAGCCATGGCCACCACAGCAGCCATTGTATAAATGGGCAAGCCCCTGCCTGTCATGGCAGCCATTTTGTGAGAGCATCTACAGCACTCTCCCAAAATTCCTGATGTGCTGACCAACCGAGAAAGGTTGGGGACCCCTGTGTCCTACACTTAGAGTCAAAGATCCCCTGAGGAAGTACCCTGTAAAGCTCTATGCCTAGAAATGAGGCTTTTATAAATAGTAATAAAATCGTGGCCAGATTTCGTGAGAAGCTGCCTGGGCTCTCATGGCAGTGAAGAATTTCCTAGTGCAGTTCTCCTGGGAAGAGACAAACAGCGGCCACCCAACCATTCTGGTGAATGGATGGATGGTTCTGTTCGTTACTTATATAATGAACCCAGTGGAGGCTGATGGGTCTGATGTCAGTGGGGCAGTGAATTCGCTCTGGCTTTCATCCAGAATCGGTACGTTCTCTAAGGGCCTGTTCAGACAACACGCTAAGCCATGGTTAACCCTTTTGCAGCAAATGGTTAGTGAGCATGTTTAAACCATGGTTGTTATGTAGCCATCATGGTTAGGAATGATTCACACAACATGCTGAGCCATAATGTTTAGCTCAACATGCTTAACCACCGTGGCTTAGCATGTTGTCTGAACAGATTCTAAAGGAGCTATCCAAGGTTGGGTATCTTGGATCGCTCTTTTAGACTTCTGACTGATTCTGACCAAAACCCAGAGTGGATTCGCCGCCCCACGACCTCGGAGCCACCAGCGGCCACTGAATGAACCTAATAAGAGACCTGTTGGACCAAACCATCTAATCCACAACCTGTTTCACATGGTGGCAATCCAGACACCATTATGTGAACCCTCTGGGAAGTTTGCAGACAGGGCATGAGCACACCATCTCTCCCTTGAGCGTACCATCTCTCCCTTGAGCGCACCATCTCTCCCTTGCTTTGTCCTAGAGTGAGTTCTTCAGAGGAAGTCTGCATCTACACAGGGAGGCTCCATATTAGGGCTGTGCACAGATCTGGATCCTAAATCCAGAGCAGATCGGGCTGATCCAGGCCTCCTGGATCTGGATTTGGATCGTGCCGGATCGGATCCATGATCCGGATCCGAGTCGGATCGGGACCGATCGGATCTGAGTCAGATCGGGCCCTATCCGGACCTGACAGATCCGGATCGGATTGGGGGGTCCATGCACAGCCCTATTCCATACAGTCTTCATGACTAGTAGCCAAGGATAGATTCCTCCTCCTCCTCCTCCTCTTCCTCCTCCTCCATCAATTTGTCTCATCTCCTTTTAAAACCATCTAAGCCAGGGCAACTTCCATACATTAATGGCACGTTGTGTGAAAAGGTCCTGCCAAATAACTCCTATGTTGCTCATGTAAGGTGTAGTGTGGCGGTTTTCCCATGCTGCGGGGAAGAGGGGTTCCTATCAGGGGTCCTTCCGGAAGAAGATCAGGAATGGTGGCCAAACTTTCCAGTAGGACCTTTATTAGTGGCTCTTCACCTGTATCAATACACAAGAGTTTTGGATGTACCCATTTCCCAGACCACTATTGAGGCCCAGCAGCCTGGCCTGGCTCAATCTGAGCTGCCCATACCCCCTAGATCACGCCCCGATTTCCCCCTGATGCATGGCGGTTATGCTACAGAGAATGTGGAAGTGGTTCCTAGAAAGGGGAAAATTATAAAAACCTACAGGTGTATGTGTGTGTGCGTATTTCCCCCTGAAAGCCAATTTTATATTTTCAAGAATTGCTGCCTTTAAAAAACAAACAACCCTTTTGAATCCAAAGCTTTTGAATTCCTTTAATTTACGGTGACAACGTTTGACAATAACTCTCACTTTTCCCCTCTCCTCCTGCCACCCGGTCCCTGTGCTGACAACCTGTCTGAAATTACCTCCTTGCAAATTCACAGCTAATGAATAGGAAAATGCCAAGGATTGGGGGAAATCGACAAAATAAAGCCACAAATGCTGAAACAAGCCTTCACGTTGAGTTTATGCCCTTCAAAGAAGGCAGAGATGCCAGATTTTAGGCTTGAACGTTCGATCAACTTGTGCCTTGCATCACACACCCCAGGGTGGGGTGGATCCCATTCTTTGCCCCTTGCAGGAACACACCATGCATTTTTTAGGCGCTTAATTTCAGTATCCTAGAATCGGCCATTCCGGCGCCGAATCCACTTATGTTTCTGTCGGTGGACGTTATATCTTGTGACAACGCCATTCTTGCAATGCTTCAACCAATCTGCGCGAAACCATTGGTATAGTCACTCTAAAAACAAACAAACAAACCCTTTTTGCACCACGGTGTCATTATTCTTGTGAACAAAATGTGTAAGAGTCAAACCAGGAGAAGGGTAGCTCAGAGCATAAGAAGATCTCAGTATCCTGTTTCCTAGAAGGGCCAACTGGGTGCCAATGGGAAGTCTGCAAACAGAATGTGGGGATGACAGCACCCTCCCACTCAGGTCCCCCCACCCCCAACTGGTGATTTAGAAGCACGCTGCCTCTGATCCTGGAGGCCCTATATAGCTGTCATGACTGGTAGCCACTGGTAGCCTTATCTGTCATGAAACTGTGTAATCCCCTTTTAAAGCCGTCTAAGTTGGTGGCTGTCATCACACCTTGGGGCTGTGACTTGAGTACGTTATCGATGTGCCATGCAAAGACGTACTTCAGAATGTAAGCAGAGCTGGATCAGGCCAAAATTCTGTTCCTACAGGTGGCCGGCCCAATGGGAAGGCATCTGGTATTCGTAGAATCGTGGAATAGTAGTGTTGGAAGGGGCCTCTAAGGCCATCCAGTCCAACCCCCTGCTCAAAGCAGGAATCCATCTTAAAGCATCCCTGACAGATGGCTGTCTAGCTACATCTTGAAGGCCTCTAGGGTGGGAGAGCCCACCACCTCCCTGGGTCATGTGTCCCACTGTCGTACTGCTCTAACAGTCAGGACATTTTTCCTGATGTCCAGCCGGAATCTGGCTTACTGTCACTTGACCCCAAAGGCCTCTGATACTATAAATAATATACAGCCACCAGGACTAGTATCCAGTGATCGCCTTCTGCTCCATGGATTTGTCTAACCCTCTTTTAAAGCCATCCAAGCTGGTGCCCATCGCGACATCTTGTGGCAGTGAACTCCGTAGCTTAACTCAGTGCTGTGTGAAAAAGTCCTTCCTTTGCTCTGTTGTGAATTGCTCACCCATTTAGTTTCAATGGGATGACCCCCCCCCCCCAAACTGGATCCTAATATTATGAGAGAGCTTTTCTCCCTATCCACTTCCTCTAAATCATGCAGGCATGTATACACCACGGTCATATTTACTTACCTCTACTCAGTGAGTAAAGCCAGCATGCTTTATTTAAGAAGGCCCTTTAACCTATGAGTGGGTCTGCCAGGTTGGGTGCTGTTTTTTTAAGAAAATAATAATCTCTCTGTGATTGTTATGTTTTATTGCATTTTAATAGATTGTCCTAATCAACTTTAATTGGTTCTGCAAGCTGCCTTGAATTCCATTTCTTGGTAGAATGGCAGGGTACAAATTAAATAAATAAATAAAGCCCTGCTTTGCCCACAGGAGATACCAGGTTCGATCCGTGGCAGCATCTCCAGGTAGGTCTGGGCAGGAATCCAGCCCGAATCCCTAGAGAGCTGCTGCTGCCAGTCAGTGTTGACAATAGTGGGCTAGATGTCCCAGTGGTCTGACTCAGTATAAGGCACCATCCTTTGCCAGAAACGTGAGAACAAAGCCTGCCTTAGTGTTCTGCTGCAGACAGAGCCTTAAAGGCGTCAGATCCGGCACACAAAATTGGGCAAGATGCGCAAAGAGTATTCACAGTATGACAGTGTCCAGAAGCCACATCAATCACGTGATGGAGACAACATAACATGTGCTGCGTATGTGCGAGTGAGTGAGTGAGAGAGATTTTTTATGAGTTTTTAGCAACAGTGGCTGTTAACATGCATGAACCCATGTGACTATTTCTTGTTTTATGATCATGGAATTACGAATGTCGCTTTATGTCAAAAAAACAAATCCCCACTCTATTCATATAGCGTTTTACACTATGTGTCCCTGAACATATTTTTTTAAAATTCAAACCCAAATCATCACCTGTAATTTCAACTCTCAGTTTTAATTCAGAACCCCAAATCTCATCCCTATCCAAAAAGAGTCACAGGCTCAGTGAACATCAAACCCAAACTTACCCTCCCCCTTCCTCAGTCAAGCCTTCCCCAATTGACTGTCCTCTGGATGTTTCAGACTACAACTCCCATCAGCCCCAGCCAGCCAAATGTCAGCCCCAGGACTCAGTTACGCTTGGGGCTGAAAGCTGGTATCATTGTTCCCAGTGCAAAATTCTAAACAGAAATTAGATCTAAAATAAGAGCCCACTCCAGACAGAAACCCAATATCAACATCTTAAAAATAAAATCCAACTTTGCCACAGTTTTGATTCCCAAAACCCAAACCGGATGGAGGAGCCATAGCTCTGTGGTACAGCCCCTGCTTTGCAGGCACAAGGTCCCAGGTTCGATCCCTGGCAGCATCTCCAGGTAGGGCTGGGAATATTCCTGCCTGAGAACCTGGAGATCCGCTGCTGCTGGTCGGTGTTGGCAATACTGGGCTAGATGGACCCAGGGTCTGACTCAGTCTAAGCCCGTTTCCTAAGATCCTAAGTTCCTTAGAACAACTCACAATGCTTGTGTGTCAAAGTATCATCGTCCTTGTGCCTGAAATATGCAGACATGACGGCAAGTATTTATGTCCATGAGGCAGTGCAACCGAAGGAAAATATGTGTGTGTTATTATTATTATCATCATCATCCAGAGCCTTTAACTGAACGTCAGGGTTGACAGCGTAGAAAGGAAGGCTCTTGGAAACAGAAGCAGTCATCCTTCAAATAGGCAGGTAGATCTTACCTGGGAAATCCACTGCTTCTTTTAAAAATGAAATTTCATCAGTAGGTTGCAGATGGGTCTTTTTTAAAATTTGTAATGCAAAAAGTCTCCCAGTTATATTAGGTCTTCCTCCTTGTCCCCCCACTCCAGTTTAAATGTTAAGCTTCTGCCATCTGTCTCACCTTGGGAACGCAATCCACACGACCCAGGGTTAGGAGAGGTTTTTTTGGTAACGAACAGCCACACCCAAAGAAAACCTCTGCTTAATTACTGCCACCAGCAGCAATACCAGGTCTTGGTGTTGTTTGCAACATGGAGGTGTGGGGGAGGGATCCTGTGTTTGTCCTTTGCCTTCATCGTGTTCTTCTGCCGGGGTCCATTAAAGCTAGAATCCACTCAGGTTGATTTCCTGGAACTGGCTTTTGATGGCTGGGCTTGACTTCTGATTATTTGAAGCAATTGAAGGCGCAATTCTATGCATGTGTAGATGGCAGGGGAGGGGGGAAATCCTACAGCTCCCTGCATTCCCCGGCCAGCTGTGCTGGGGGGGGGAACCCTCCTAAAACTCCCAGCATTCCCCAGCCAGCTATGGGAACTGTAGGACTTTTTTCTGTCTAAACGTGCATAGGATTGCACTCCAAGAGACATGTCTGTCTTGCACCAAGCAACCTTCACCCGTAAAAGTGGGACATTTTAGGGATTCGCCCTTGCCTTTCTCCACTGGCTCATGTATTGCAGCTGTTTCATTGAAAGCTGTCTTTACACCAACTCACCTCTTGGTCCACCTAGTTCAATATTGCCAACCCTGACTGGCAGCATCTTTCTGGGGTTTCAGGCAAATGCTAGTCGTTCCCAAATCCAGTTGCGTTTTGGGGACCAAAACTGTGGCAGACTTGGATGCTATGTTTTTTTAAAAAAATTGTTATTTACTTACAGCATTTATGTAGCGCTCCACATCTAAGCAGATTCTGGAGCAGTGAACAAGAAAAGATAAGATGATACAAAGATCAAGGAAATAAAACACCAGTGTTATTTTTTTATGAAAAAATGACTCCCAATAAAAGCTGTGGCTTGTCAGTCAAGCAAGACTTCCTGAAATAAAGATATTTTCAGGAGGTGCCGGAAACAACACAGGGTTGGCGGCTGCCTGGCCTCCAGAGGCAGGGAGTTCCATAGAAAGGGGGCCACCACGCTGAAGGCTCTTCCCCAGGTGGACTCCAATGGGAACCACCAGGAGCAGACCGTCTGAGGACAGGTTGATAGGGGGAAGACGCTCTCTCAGGTATCCTTCTCCCAACTTATTTAGACTTTATTCACCAATACTAGAACCTTAAACCTGGCCCGGTAGTCAATCGGTAGCCAGTGCAATTCCCTCAGCCAAGGAGTTATATGCTGAAAAGAGGCCAGCTCCTTACAACAGCCGAACTGCTGCATTCTGCCCTAGCTCCAGCTTCCAGAGCAGCCTTAAGGGCAGCCCCACAAAGAGGTGCATTGCAGTAATCCAGTCTTGAGGCTACTGTGACCAAGCTAGCCCAGTCCAGGAGTGGCTGTAGCTGGTGAGCCAGCTGGAGTTGGGCTACCGTCTGGAGTTCACTCTAATTCTCGATCCGCATTGTGGTTTCAATTTTGCCTTGGGGTCAGTGATGCTGGTGCTGTCCTTGAACCTCAGGACTGAGTCCTGATGTCGACATTTGGCTTTCCCCAACCCAGTGCCCTCCGGATGTGTTGGGAGTACTGGGCTGGCTGGAGTGATGGGATTTGTAGTCCAACACTTCTGAGGGGCACCAGCTTGGGGAAAGCTTGTCTGGGCAGCGGCGCAGCTTGGTCTTCACTGGGTCTGTAACCCTATTGGATAGAGAGGTGATATGGGGCTCTGAATTAAAACATTTGTGATTACTGGTGATGGTTTGGATTTCAAGTTTTAATCTCTCTCTCTCTCTCTCCCTCTCTCTCTCTCTCTCTAATCTATCTATCCACACACACACACACACACACACACAGGGACTTTGTGCGTGAAAGACACCATCTGAAGTCCTGCATTTGGGGAGAGGCTTCATTATTTGATACAAGCCAAAATTCATTACTCCATTATCATAAAACACACAAAAAAAGAAATAATTGACTTGCGGATATTGTCAGCCCCTGCTGCAAAATCTCTGTCTCTCGCACACCCTCGCACACCCGGCAGCACATGTTGTGATGTCTTCATCACTAGGTGAGAGATAGTTGAGGTGGCTGCTGGCTGTTGGCGTGCAGTGTGTCTTGCACACCTAAATTGCAAATGCTTTTAACGCTCCATTTGCAGGAGGACACAAACGCAGGGTTTGCTCTCACGTTACGGTTGTGGCAAGGGTGGTGGCGATGATCTCCCACAAGACCTTGAGGTTCCTGTGTGGCTTCTTCCCATCTCGGCAAGGGGTGACGATGGATGTCCAAGCTTGCTTCGAAGGAGATGCAGGAGGCTGTGCTTCACCAGCAGAGAAACACCTGCGTTTTTTTAAATGCTCTGCCACAGCTTTCCCCAACTTGGCACCCTTGAGATGTTTTGGACTGCAACTCCCATCATCAAGGTGGGAGATGATGAGATTTGTTCTCCAACACGTCTGGTCGGTGGGGGGACCCTCCAGGTTTGCTCCGCTCCATGGCGCCCCCCTGACCACAAGCAGGCTTCTGCGTGTTGGGTATCTTTTGGAGCCTGGAAACTGCCCAAAGAGCTTCAGCTATGGGGCGGTATATAAATGGAATTAAATAAATGAATGAATGAATGAATGAATAAATAAATAAATAAATAAATAAAGATGCCGTTCAGAAAGCAGCAGGGCCCTGAAATGGTCGGTCCATTTTTCTGTAGTCTTCCTGTTTTATGGGCTTCTCAGTAGCCTCTGGAAAGGAAGCAGGATGCTAGACTTGGATGGGCCGGCCTGGATGGTCCAGTAGGTGATAAACAGGTACAGGTAGACTAAAAGTGTCATCCGACGAGCGTTTTAGTGCATGCTCGTTACTGCCCACTTACGGATGTTCGCACGTCCTTTAGACAGCAAAGTCTGCCTCCTCACAGAATCGTAGAATAGTAGAGCTGGAAGGAGCCTATAAGGCCATCCAGTCCACCCCCCTGCTCCGTGCAGGAGTCCACCTTAATGCATCCCTGACAGGTGGCTGTCCAGCTGCCTCTTGAATGCCTTGAGTGTGGGAGAGCCCACCACCTCCCTAGGTCATGGGTTCCATCGCCGTACTGCTCTTAACAGTCAGGAAGTTTTTCCTGATGTCCAGCCGGAATCGGGCTTCCTGTCACTTGAGCCCATTATTTTATGTCCTGTACTCTGGGATATTGAGAAGAGATCCTGGCCCTCCTCTATGTGACAGCCTTTCAAGTCCTTGAAGAGTGCTTTCATGTCTCCCCTCAAGTCTTCTCTTCTCCAGGCTAAACATGCCCAGTTCTTTCAGCCTCTCCAGGTTCCTCCTTTTTGCCCTTTTTGAAGATAGGGACAACATTAGCCCTTCTCCAGTCGTCCAACACTTCACCCGTCTTCCATGATTTCCTGCGCACCTCTCGCTCCTTCTGCTTGTTTTTCTGTCGCAAAACAGACCCCTCTTAATCCGTCTTTTTTAAAAAAACGGACTGTGCCACCATTTCCTGCTGCGCGCAGGAAAAGCGGCGCGATAAAAACGGCCCCCGAATGGCCCACGCGGTCGGCGCTGCTTCCTCTCTCTCTCCTGGTGTAAAGAGACCATCGCTGTTTTGGGACAGCAGCAGGAGGCCATAGCGACGGTAGGGAAACACGAAAATCCACCCATGTGATGATGCTCAAGGACGTAGACTTCACCTGCGGCAATTCATCTCCAGGTGGGAAGACTTTTGTGAATTGGGATAGTTGCTCCTGTCCTGATCTCTGCTCCCTTCCCCGCCACCTCCTGGTCTGGGACTTAAATTCCTAATACAGCTGAGTCTGGGCAGGCGAGGCTATCGATTGATTTATTACGTTTTTATACTGCCCAATAGGCGAGGCTCTCTGGGCAGTTCACAACTGAAAACATAAAATAACAGCAGATCAAAACATAATATAAAGTTTTAAAAACATAAAAATACAATGTAAAACTAAAATAAACCCAGCAGCAGAAGTTAATAATGTCTGAGGCCTTATTGGCAAGGTCCAAAGCAGTGAAACATCTTCCCTCTCCAACTCTTTTTTTTTAATGTGTCAACGTGAAAAATGATTAAGTGTCTCTGACCACATGCAGATTTCCCCCCCCCTGCATCCCCCAGAGTAGCCACACTTTATGCCCGGCCCACCGAATTTGAGATTAAGGGGAGTGGTGTCCAGGCCAAATGGATTATATTCCAGCCCTAGTCTCTCTAGAACAGCCTTCTCCAGATGTTTTGGACTACAGCTCACAGAATTCCTGACCGTTGGTCATGCGGGCTGGGACTGATGGGAGTTGAAATCCAAAACATCTGGAAGGGAATAGGTTGGTGAAGGCCAGTCTAGAAGCTGAGTCCTGGGTCTGATGGGATCTTCTTATTTGGACCAGCCTTTTTTATATATATATACATAGGATGGATTCTGATGTTCACAAAATCCTTCCCCAGGTACTACATATAGTACTCTGTTTTACCCTCAGATAGGCACGGTTCTCTGAGGGCAGTGGTGAAATACTACTTTTTCTCTCCCACCCCCCACCCCCCTTTGCAGCACAGTGGCATTTCAAAATCTGACTTTGAGGAAACAACACGATCCAAATTTGCAAACCCTAAAATATAAATTGCTGTACTGGAGAAGGGGGAAGGTGCCCAGCGATATGTTACATGTTATCACAGAGAAAAATACAAGGGAGGAAGTTGGGTCTGTGTGGCCTGTTTTTATTTTCACACTCAAGGATGTCACTTTTTTGTCACACACAGAACGTCACCTGCTACAATCCAAGTGAAACCGTTGGCTGAAGAAGCGTTCTGTGTAGTTTAGGAAACCCACGCTGCTTTAATTGGCCTTGTTGATCAGAACCAATCGGAACCACTTTGGGTAGAGATCTGTGCCACAGACTTCCTTGTGTTATTTAGCTGGACTTCTGAAATAGAATGAATTTGGTCCTGTTCTTTTTAAGACAGCCGTCTCCAACCTGGCAACCTCCGGAGGCGTTGGACTACAACTCCCAGAATCCCCCAGCCTGGCTGGGGGATTCTGGGAGTTGTAGTCCAACGCCTCCGGAGGTTGCCAGGTTGGAGAAGGCTGCCTTAGTTATGTGTGTACGTTGAGAGGGTGAATATTCTTATATAAGAACTCCACCGGTTGCCACGTTCTCAAATGCAGCTGCTTCTGGAGTGGAGCGTATTGGGCTGCAGCTGTGTAGAACCGAGAGATACTGGAGGAAGAAGAAGGCGGCGGCATCTTCGCTTGTGGATTTGAGTAATGAAGGAGGGCTTTTACTTCCTTTCTCATCTCTTCCCCTGACCTTTGGCCCCAAATGTTGAACGCCCTTTACAGCAAGACACAATTTATTTATTTATTTATTTATTTTCTTTTTCTTTCCCTTTTGTTAAAAAAAAAAAAAAAAGTAAAAGAAAAAACTGAATGCTACCCCCCCCCCAGCCCAGCTCCATGCAGGAGCCTGTCGCCATGACAACCCCAGAGCCCCAGTGGCTTGGTTGCTAAGCAACTAAGAGACAGGGAGGCCGGGATGGATGGAGGAAATGCATCAATGCGGATGGGGAAGGAGGAAAATGGTGGTTCCACCCCTTTGAATGAATGTGGGTTTGTGGGGGGTGGGAGGGGCCATGAGGGGGTGACCATTAGTATCCTCCCTCTCTCCGCAGGCAACCAGCCTGATTCTTTGACGGCTTCTCTAGGGCAGGAGCCTTGGTGTGGGTTCAGAGGTGCCAAAGCTGTTTCTTCAGCCCCCTTTAAAGGGGTGCTGCAGGGGGCAGGGGGTGGAGGGATGGGGTGGGTTATAGGGGGAGTTCCTGCAATCACATGCAGGTCAGCTTTGCCATTCTTGAAGGCGGATGGGCAACAGGGAAGAGTTCCACCTATATATTCACCTCAATGGAGGGGGGGGGGGAGTAGATAGCATGGGCGGTTGCATAAACTGCAAGCAGAGTTATTTGGGATTTTCAGCCTTCCGTAACCTGGTGCCCCCATATGAGTTGGACTACAACTTCTATCATCCCCTGCCAGCAGGGCCAACACAGGCATAGACAACACATCTGAAGGACAGCAAGTTGGGGAAGGGTACCGTAAGCCAGATACACCCCTACTGACATGCATCCAACCTTCCCTCCCATATTCTCTGCCTCTCATGCACTGAAGTAGAAGCCCCCCCATCTCTCTCTCTCCCTCTCCCCCCCCCCCTCTCTCTCTCACACACACACCCCTTTGATGGAATATTTCTTTGGGCAACCTGACAGGTCAATTTGCAAGAAATGACAATGGAGCTTCACATTTATAAAAGCATCATTTGGATGCTGAAAAGGCTCCCCCCCCCCCATTTATTCTTGGTCATCCTTCAGCACCACCCTGCAAGGTAGGCTGGTGGTATTTCCCCTGTATTCTAGGCTGCGGAGTCGGGTGGTGGTAGAAACTGAGGCTCGGAGAACAGCCTGGCTTGAGGCTACCTGATGGAGGTGTTAGCTTTGGGGTGGGAAGGACCAGTGGGATCAGACCTGCCCAGGGGGTAGTTTAATTCACGCTTGCAGAGGAGCTGAAAGGCGGCAGCCATATCCCCTTTCTGTGTGCATGGGTACAGAGAGGGTATTTCATTTGGCCTTTCTAGGGGCTGCATTCTACCTTGGTCTAACAGAGGCCTGCTCCCTGGAAGACCTGGCATGCCAAACACCACCTGTCATGTGTGATTGCCCAGAGGAAAACCCAGAACATACGCATGGGTGCCATTACATAATTGTTACATGCACTCATAGAATCATAGAATAGTAGAGCTGGAAGGGGCCCATAAGGCCATCAAGTCCAACCCCCTGCTCAATGCAGGAATCCACCTTAAAGCATCCCTGACAGATGGCTTTCCAGCTGCCTCTTGAAGGCCTCTAAGGTGGGAGAGCCCACCACCTCCCTAGGTCATGGGTTCCATTGTCGTATCGCTCTAACAGTCAGGAAGTTTTTCCTGATGTCCAGACGGAATCGGGCTTCCTGTCACTTGAGCCCATTATTCTGTGTCCTGCATTCTGGGTTGATCAAGAAGAGATCCTGGCTCTCCTCTGTGTGACAACCTTTCAAGTATTTGAAGAGCGCTATCATGTCTCCCCTCCGTCTTCTCTTCTCCAGGCTAAACAGGCCCAATTCTTTCACTCTCTCCTCATGGGGCTTTGTTTCCAGAGCCCTGATAGTCCTTGCTGCCCTCCTCTGAACCCCCTCCAGCTTGTCTGCATCCTTCTTGAATTATGGTGCCCAGAACTGAACACTGTAACATTGCAGCATTTCACATCATCACTGTGTTATTAATTATAATTATATATTTTTAAAAATTTCTTAAGGCATAATCCTATGCATGTTTAGACAGAAAAAAAGTCCTACAACTCTACTTGACTTTTTGGGGTCTAAACATGCATAGTATTGTGCCTTTAGATGCCTTTCTCAAAAGGGACTCAAGACTACTTAACAACAGATGGGGTTGCACTCCCCTTGAAGGAGCGGGTTTGTAGCTTGGGGGTTCTCCTAGAACCATCTCTGTCACTTGAGGCGCAGGTGGCCTCAGTGGCACGGAGTGCCTTCTACCAACTTCGGTTGGTGGCCCAGCTACGTCCCTATCTGGACAGGGATAACCTGGCTTCAGTTGTCCATGCTCTGGTAACCTCCAAGTTAGATTATTGCAATGTGCTCTGCGTGGGGCTGCCTTTGAAGGTGGTTCGGAAGCTGCAGCTTGTGCAAAATGCAGTGGCCAGATTGATAACTGGAACCAGTAGGTTCAAACATATAAGACCTACTCTGGCCCGCTTGCATTGGCTGCCTGTATATTTCTGAGCCCGGTTCAAGGTGCTGGTTTTAACCTATAAAGCCTTACACAGCTTGGGACCACAATACTTGATGGAACGCCTTTCCCGACATGAACCTACCCGAACACTACGTTCAACATCTAAGGCCCTCCTCCGAGTGCCTCCTCCGAGGGAAGCTTGGAGGTCGGCAACAAGAGAGATGGCCTTCTCTGTGGTGGCTCCCCAATTGTGGAACGATCTCCCCGACGAGGCCCACCTGGCGCCAACATTGTTATCTTTTCGGCGCCAGGTCAAGACTTTCCTCTTCTCTCAGGCATTTGGCAATATATGAGGAGCCTGGGTTTGTTTTGTTTTGTTTTTGTAGTTTTTTGAAGTGTTGAAGTGGGTTTTAAATGTACAGATTGTGTGTATGTTGTATGTTTTTGCTGTTTTAATTTTTGTATATTGTTTTTAATTGTTTTTAATCCTATGTAAACCGCCCAGAGAGCTTCGGCTATGGGGCGCTATACAAATGTAATAAATAAATAAATAAATAAATAAATAAATAAATAAATTTAAACGTGCAATATAAAACAGCCAGAACAATCACCCACTAAAATAAAAACATCCCATAAGACATCAGTGACAAACCATAAACAATTCAGCTGGTGCATTAAACAGTCCACCGTATGCCATGGAACAAGCAAAGCCTTAACATGGCACTGAAAAGATGAGAAAGTTGGTGCCAGGCGGGTTTCGCTGCAGAGAGCATTTCACCGTCAGGGGAGTCATCACTGAAAAGGCCCTTTCCCATGTCTCCATTCTCCATTCTCCAAACTTTCCTCGGAGGAGACACCTGGAAGAAAGCTTCAGATATTGATTGTAGGGTATAGGGAGGTTCGTACGCCATCAGGTATCCCAAGCTGTATAAGGGCTTTGTAGCTGAAAAGCAGCACCTTGAATTGGGCTCAGAGACATTTAGACAGCTAGTACATGTGGGCCAGAACTGGTGTTATGTGCGCAGACCTTTGGGTCGCCGTTATTAATCCAGCTGCCACATTTTGCCCAAGCTGGAGTTTCCAAACTGCCTCCAAAGCCAGCCCCACAGAGATGCTGTTTGACTCTCTCTTGCGGACACGCACACACACACAGACCCGTACTTTGACACAGAGGTTCTCCCAATTCCGCTTCGCCATTGCGTCATCCATGTACGTGCCCTCCTCCGTTCACATGTTCTCAGGCCCTCTCTCCCTCCGTGAGGGCGCGTGCTGGTCGATGGTGTGGCTGCCGCATCGAGGAGAGTGACCGGCACGTGCGAAGCAGCCGTCACAGGTCAAACGCCGCGGAGAATGTGCGCTTCCACATTTCCTCCGGCATGAGGCTTCCCTGGCCCGTTCGCACATTGAGCTGCGCGGTGCGGAGCAATGAGTGGGCCAGGCAGATATGTGCACATGTGGGTTTTCCTCATCCCCAGCACTGTTGCATGTCTTAAGCCTGCAGGCTTCTCTCTCTCTCTCTCTCTCTCTCTCTCTCTCTCTCTCTCTCTCTCTTTAACACACACACATTGTTCCAGCTGCATGCTCCTAACCACTGCATTGACTTTGTGGCGGCCTGCTCTGACACTCACTGCTTCCCGCATCCTTGTGCAGAGTCCTGGCATTTCCACTGCGTTCCCTTTCCCAAAACACTGCAATGGGGTCTCCCTCCCTCCCTCCGTCCCCCCCCCCCCAGCCTTCCAAGGCGTGCATCCACACACTTCCATCCACACTTGCGTGCGCGTGCATTGCACACCGGAGCATCTCCCCCTCTTTGCAGCCCTCCCCGTCTCCTTCTGCATCAATTGGAGACGCACAACTGGAGCATCCTCTTCCTCCAGCATCCCCCCCCCCCCCACGCGCGCAACACACACACAAACGCAGCATCCTGGACACCCTCTCTCCCTCCCTCCCTCCCTCCCGCACACACATCCACAAATCCTGCGGCCGTCTCACACCCACACTGCATCCCTCACCCCACACTCCCCGCAACCTGCTTTTACAGACTCCTCTCGCGCTGCCTGCATGATGCTTTAATCGCATCCCTTCTCTGCCATTCTGCTGCTATATCCCCCCCCCCTCTCTGAACATCCTCTCCTCCCTCCTTCGCCCTTTCACGTCCCCTCCGTCTAGTCGTGACACCAAGCCCCCACCTCCTCCCTCCGGCAGCCCCCACACTACACCCCCCATCTCCACCCCCACCCCCACCCCCATGAAGACGAAGAACAAGCTGTCTTCCATGTGTCTCTGCGTGGTAGGTGTAGCCTCTTCTATCTTTCTGAGCCCCCACCTTCCACCAGCCCCCAAGCCAGGGCCAGCCCCTATCTTTAACCCTTTCTTGCCCCCAACCCCACAGCAACAGGTCCAGAAAAGAGGGGAGGGGTCTATGCGTGTGGAGGGGGGGAGGGTGACACAGATGTGTTTCTGGATCAACTTCCAGGGGGCTGCCAAGAGACCCCCAACCCTCCCAAATACATGATCTCTTGCTCTTAACCTGAAAAGTCTCTGTTGGGAGGGGGTTGGTGGGGGCGTTATTAGACCCCCCCAAACCCAAATAATGAAGGCATCTTGGGTATCTCGCACCTGCCAGACTTCAGTGCATTATAATTTAAGAATCGCAACAATATTATTCATCTTGTTAAAATGGTTTGGGGTTGGATGACCATTCAGGCTCGCGCCCCCCCCCCCCCTCCTTATTTCTCCTGGAAGCCCCAACACCAGAATCTGGTTCTGATGGTGCCAACCCCCTACATTCTTGCTGGCAGTTTCCTCCCCCCCCCCCCACAAAAGCAAACTCTGCTATCATGGTACAGCCCCCACTCCCAAATATCCCAGCCGCTTTGGCATCATCCCCAAATCCCAAAGTATAATACTGTGTCTGCCTCCCTGGGAAGTCGCCCTCTCCCATCCGATAACATCCCCTCCCCGTGTGCCTCCCTCCTCCAGACAGAAGCTCTGTAATTGTCCTTTGGGACCCCCACCCCCACCCCCAAAAAACAATGGCCTCCCGTCCCCTCTCTATGCTAATTTCCTGGAGACCGGCCTATCTCCCCTAGCCCATCATCACCACCACCCCGTCCAAGGTTTTTGACCAGTTTTCTCCCCCCCCCCCCACTGGATGCCTCTCAGTCCTGGGGGTACAGTTCTTCCTCCCTGCTCTCCCCCAGTTCTGGTCATCGCAGATCATTTATACCCTAAACCGTCCCTATGCTCAGCACCAATGCAAAGGGTGACCCTGGGCGGGGAGGGGGGGGGAAGGCCTGCAGTGTATTCCTTTCCTTCCTCTAAAATAATGTTTCCCCACTACATGACACTCCCACAAACAGCATATGCCCCCTTTCCCCATAGCATAAGCAGAGACCTTGGGAACCCCAAACTCCCCTGCCCCACACAAGCCTTTGCTGCATTTCCCCAAGACTCAAGTCACTGTGTATATGAAATGCCTTGGTTTCCCCATCTGCAACATCTCTCCCCCACCCCTGGTTTCTGGGCTACCACAGCAGAAACGTGAAAATTGGTTTGAGTGCTGACCTGTAACTTAAAACATTTTAAATGATCGTCGCCTATCTAATCTGTGACATTAATAAGAAGCAATTTATTATTCTCAATCCCCGTTCATTCACAATGTGTCTATAGCTATTTATTGCCTGTCAGAAGCTCTTGCTGGTTATGAATATTGGTGATCATCAGCTGTTGTTAATAGGGAGGGGGGAAACGTTTTCTTTCTTTTAGGTCCCATTTTTCTTTTTACCATCCTTCTGCTAAAAGGGAATCCTTCTTGTCTCCCAGTATCACTCAAGTTTCTGGTACTCATGGGGAAAACACTATGATGTTGCATAAATGCTGTGATGTGTCTGCCACCACCCACCCTGAAGGATGCTCAATGTCCCAGACTTTCAGAATGCGGACTTTTCCCCCTGTTATGAAAGATAATGAATTTACAGAATTATTTTTCTCTCTGAATTGCTACTGGCAATGGATATGGCATAACCACAGAAATATATACCAGCTTCTTCGTCGTTTCAGATAACGTTGAAAGTCCTTTGAGACTTTTTTTTTAAAAAGTATATGTATTTTGCTCAGAGGACTAGTGAATGTGTGTTTTTGGCTGAAAGAAAATGTTTCTACTGACCAAATACATTATATATAAAGAAGTGTGTATATATGTAGTATTGTGGTGTAGGATGGTAAGAGGTGGTTGTTTTTTTTAAGAGTTTGACTTCTATTTATCATAAGGATTTTTTAAAAAATCCCCTCAAAGGAATGAAAGCTATTTCTGATTTTAACTAAAAAGTTGTACAGTTTATATGGAGTAATCTCAAACATTTTTAAGCTTCTTGATTGAGACTTTAAAATGACCAAGTCTACATTTTTGTCTGTTCAGTGTTGATAGATTCTCCTTGATCTGTAGAAAATGTTCAGAATTCTCCAGTGTTAAATAGAATATTGTTTTTTCTTAATTAAAATTGTATCCTTGAAGAATACTTCAAGAAATATTAGTGAATGGGGACTTCAGTAGGAGAACATGTGGCCTTCCAAAAGCGGGTGAAAGAAACCAATTCTCAATTTACATTTTATATCGAAGTAGGAAGGACATCTGATGCTCTGTGCATCAAATTTAAAGTCCTGGAGTGACTAAAATGCAGCCAGGGTCCCTTTAAAGTGCTCCAGTGCTAGCCTAACTTAAGCCCCATTCATTACAATGCATCTACTTTAAGTAGAACAGGAATAGCATGGCTTATGTGTGCCCATTTCCCCGCAGTTTTGCTGGTCTATCTCATGATCAGGTGAGGCATGGGGCCTAGCAGTTAGAATCTTTCACCCTATGGTATTATGGCCTGGCTTGCACATAATGCTAAACCAGGGTGTGATTTATTGAAATCTGGGTTGTTGTTGTGTCCAGGCCCATCCCCACAAATAAACGGTGGTTTGTGAAGCAGCTACAAAGTGCAAAGACAAGCCATGGTTTGTTGTTAGCTTTACAAAGTCAGGTTTGTACAAACCGTGGCTTGTCGTGATGCCTGAACCGAGAACGGTGACTTATTCGTGGCTTGTTTGTGCAGCTGTCCATCCTGAAACAGAGGAGCCCAGTAAGAGGTGCCTGAAAATGAAACCACTTTGAACATTGGCAAAATGGGCAGGAGAGAAACAAACCAGAATTAGGGAAGCAAGCTTCAGGTTGTTTGCTCATCTGCAAGACAATTCATGGCTAAAACAATAGTGCATGGTTAAAATAAACCATGGTTTAGCATTATTTATGAATAAACCATTGGGCCATTTTGCACAATGTGACAGCCTACCATGTTTTATTTAACCCATGGTGAGGCTGTGGCATGTACCACTCACCATTTTGTATATTCAATCCCTGACTGAAGGTTGTTGTATCCTGTGAACCCAGCCATTGTGTTGTGTCATGTGAACCCTCACCGACTCATGGTGGCTAGGTTTACATGAACAACCCTGCATGACTTGTGATCTATTTTAGGGCTTAGGGTCTGTTCTAGGTTGTTTAACCCTCACATAACTGTGCCTCACTATGGGTTAAACAATCACGGAGGGTTGTTCAGTCGTGCAAACCAGGTTATTCTCACTCTCTCTTGTTTAAACACTAATCTACTAAATAGTTAGTCTTCACTTCCATTATTTTAGTTTCAAATACCCTCGTTGGTTTGTTAATTTACCAATCCTATCCAAAATCCCGTCTTTCTTGAATTAATTTGCTTAATCCATCTTAATCTATCTTTTCTCTCTCCCATCATCTTCTATAGTTTTCTGAAATACCTGGTTGTTAGTTTTAATTTCCCCCTGAAAACTTTTTCTCAGATTCCTGCAGGCCTTTCGTAAAGTTAAGTTTGATGTCCTGAGTGGTTAGAACAGATGGAATATTGTCGTCTTCTTCCTGTCTCATGCGATATCTTTTGTGTAGTCCATTCTATATTTCTGTCGTCTGCTCTTCGAAAATCAGCAACTTTATTCTATCCCCATTTTTGCCTTTTAGGGAAACATAGGGTAGGGTGACCCTATGAAAAGGAGGACTGGGCTCCTGTACCTTTAACAGTTGTATTGAAAAGGGAATTTCAGCAGGTGTCATTGTTATGCCTGCAGCACCTGGGGAAATCCCCTCTTCATCACTACAGTTAAAGCAGCAGGAGCCCTGCCCTCTTTTGTATCTGGTCACTCTAGATTTGAATCCAGGTCTCCGTAGTCCCAGTCCAAGATTCTGAACAAGTGAGATAGAACCACACCCTCAAAAAAGGTGCTGGGGGAAGCACTTAGCTCCTAGACAGGTGCTTGCCTGCTGGGAAAGTGTGGCATCCATATGACACAGCACATCCCGGGTGCCATTAAATGCCGCAGGATACGAAAACCAAGCAGATTGACTTGACCCAACGTGGGCACCATCCGCCGGGAAATCCTTGTGCGCAAGCCCCGGATTGACCTGTGTTTTTCAAATGAACGCCAACCTTCCCCCCCCCCCCCCGACTCCTGACTGCTTGCCTTCCACGTGGCTTAAATACTGTTTTCTGTTCTCACTTTAATCCCAAATCCACTAACAAGGACAATTGAGCTTATCCTGACTCTCTTGCCTGGATGACGAGGCCGGTGCGACCCACTTGGGGGCTCAATGGTCCCCTCCCGCCTGTACGCTGTCCCCCGGTCACCTCTGGCGGAGGGGGCACGCCTCACGCCAAGTTGAGGAGGCCAATGCAGCGCAGGTGGCTCCAAGTTAGGGGCCTTTATCACTACCTACCTCATCAGGCTGAGCCTGGGCCTAATGGTTAGAACATTATTATATGTTATAGAACATAAGAATGTAAGAAGAGCCTTGCTGGATCAGACCGAGGGTCCCTCTAGTCCAGCACTCTGTTCACACAATGGCCAAACAGTTGTTGACCAGGGACCCACAACCAGGACATGGGTGCAACAGCACCCTCCCACCCATGTTCCCCAGCAATTGGTGCGTATAGGCTGTCTCTGATACTGGAGGTTGCACTTAGCCATCAGGACTAGTAGCCATTGATAGCCTGTGTGTGTGCGTGTCTTATAAATAGCTTGTGTGTGTGTGAGTGTGTGTGTTTGTGTGTCTAGCCCTGTGCCTGTCTAGGGCCGTTTCTACACCAGGCTGTTTGTCTGGGATCGCCCTCCCTCCCTCCCTGTGCGCCGATGGTGTGTATTAGGTACTTCCAGGATCGCCCTCCCTCCCTTGCTCTACACCCCTATGGTCTCTCTCTTTCTTTCTCTCTCTCTCTCTCTCCCTCTCCCTCCCTCCTTTCTTTCAATGCATCATTCAGCAACCCATGGTGCCTTGAACTTGGATGTGTGAATGGACTCCCAAAGAACTGTATCATTTGTGGGGCTCTGAGTTCATAATGTAGCCGGTTTCTCCACCTGGGACCCTCCAGACGTCTTGGATTGTAACTCCCAGAATGGCCACGCTGGCTGGGAATTATGGGAGTTGCAGTCCAACACATCTGGAGGGCATCAGGTTAGGGAAGGCTTTCATATCAACATCTAAGGCCTTCCTCCGAAGGCCTTGTCTGGCATTTCGGAAGGTGCTTCAATGAGGGAGAGGGCCTTTTCAGTGGTGGCCCCTCGATTATGGAACGATTTCCCCACAGAGGCCCACCTGGCACCAACACTGTCATCTTTTTGGTTCCGGGGTAAGACTGTCCTCTACTCCCAGGCATTCAATGGCATATGACTGGTCATTTAAGTCAGATGCCTTTATCCGGTCTAGTTTCTTACTGAGATTGTTTTAGTTGTTTAAATTGTTTTAAATGCTGTACGTTAAAAATGTTATATTCTGTTTTATTACCTTGTATTGTATTTGTGGTTTGTAATTTTTTTGTGAACCGCCCAGGGAGCATTGGCTACTGGGCAGAATAGAAATTAAATTAATACTAATGCTAATATTAGTAACCATAATGTGAATAATAATGTGGGGAGGGTTCCATAGCAGAGGCCCTAATATGCATGCAGGAGGTCCCTGGTTCAGGTCCTGGTGGCATCTCCATAAAATGAACCAGGGTAGCAAGGAAGGGTTTCCTGTGTTCCTAAAATAAAAGTTCACAGGACCGCCATTCAGACATGTGCAACGGTGGCAAATGTTGTGTTCGTTCAGTGGTTGAGTGCCGTCAAAATGTATTGGCTTATACGATCTCTGCAGGGCAGCATCCCCCAAGCTGGTAATCTCCAGATGTGTTGGACTACAACCTCATCACCCCAGCCAGCCAATGGCCCTGCTGGCTGGGAATGATGGGTCTTGTAGTCCAAGACATCCAGAGGCCACCAGGTTGGAGACGTCCGCTGTAGAGTTGAGTCAGGAGATCGATAGTGTGCTGTTGTGTCGCTGTTTTTGTGGTGAAATGCAGAAGAAACAGCGTCCTTCGATTGTGCAGCGGTCCAGCGTGCGACACTGGGGCTGTGTTTGCACACTGGTGGTCCGGGTGCTGCGCTTTGGGTGTTGTGGGTGTACAGCTGTGTGGGAGACACAGCTGCTTCTGCATGGCCGTCTCTGCCGGAGGAAGGAGAGGGTGTAGCCGTCTCTTGTCTCCCTGGGGAGAGGGGTGGGTTGAATCTCTGATTAACCCAAAGGATTAATGGGCTTAGAATAGTCCACGCAGACCACGACTGGCCGACACAGCTGCAGGGAAGAAGGACATCGCAAGGAGGAAATAGGTTGCCAACTCCCTGTGCTCAATGTCTTGGGAGAAGGGGGATTTACGTTCTGTTGCCTGGATCCCACAGATATGGGCCTGGCAGTGTGTATTTGTTGATTAGCAGAAGGCTCTTTGCACATGCTCAGAGACACTTTTCTCTCCAGCTGTCCTGCAGGTTCAAACAAATGGATCAGAAAATTAGCAGAGTGAGCATCTGGAATGTGATGGCCCAGGGCTTAATTTGAGATGGGGGGGGCAATTCCTCCCCCATCTCCTTGAATACAATGAGTTGTATTCCATGTTAGTCCTACGTAGAGTAGACTCATTAAATGAATGAGACTTAAGTTAGTCATAACTTCAGCCCCATTAATTTCAATGGGTCAACTCTAAGCAGCGCCATTTATCGATTTCATTTCTAGACCGCCCAATAGCCGAAGCTCTCTGGGTGGTTCACAAAAGTGAAAACCATAAAATACAGCTTGAAGTATAAAATATGGAAGCTTAAACCACAATATAAATGTACAACCAGGATAAAACTGAGCAGCAATGCAGAGATTTTAAATGCCGATTTAAAACAGCAAATTAAAAGACTAGGATGGTAAAATGCTAAAATTTTGGGAAAATAAAAAGGTCTTCACCTGGCTCCAAAAGAAGTACAACATAGGTGCCAGGCAAACCTGCCTCCAGAACCACACCAGGGAGGGAGCCAGTCTAACTTCCCTGGGAAGGGAGTTCCAGAGCCCAGGGGCAGCCACCGAGAAGGCCCTCTCCCGTGTTCCCACCAGGCTTGCCTGTGATGGTGGTGGGACCGAAAGAAGGGCAGAGCAAACGTCAAGGGTTTGCTGCTTGCAAAACCTTAGATCTGAGCTATCTACCTGCTATGATGTAACAAAAGTTTTCTCTGAACTAATTAGGGCAAAGGGACAAAGTTTTACAGGGTGTTCTCTTTCCATCTAGCATCCCTGTAGAAGTCCAGCTCACTGCTTTTGGAAGCAGGTTCTCCCCGCTGCAAAATGCATCCCAGCTCCACTCAGTCCTTGGCCAAGTATTTTTGCATCGATATAACAGACCAGGCCCTGGACATTGCAAATTCCCATCTGTGTCTGTGAACAAGAGAACAGCTATAAAGGCTCCTCTGATTGGCCAATGCTGCTGCCCTGGGGTGCACGAAAAGGCACATATTGCCACAGAGGCCCGAGTCGTGATGGTGAGAATCCGAATTCACCACCAGCTGGGTTAAAAGCAGAGGAGGATGGGCCCGCTACTTCCACACTCCTGCTCTGGTGAAGAATTAGGATCCTTAACATTTTGTGCTTTAGAGCAGACTTTGCCAACGTGGCACCCTCGAGATGTGTTGGACCACAACTCCCATTATTCCCAGCCAGCATGGCCGTGGCTGGGGGCGATGGGGGTTGCAATCTAGCATCCCTGGAGGGCACCAGCTTGGCAAAGTGCTGTCTGGGGATGATGGAAGTTGCAGTCTAACGCATCCAGAGTGCACCAGATTGGAGAAGACTTCTTTCGAGGGCCCAAAGGGGTGACACCGAGAATCCTTGCGGACGCTTTGTAAGCAGGCCATGACGTCAGACACGACCCCCCCCCCCAGTATTGCAGGTGAGGTGGCTGAAGCTGCAGGTGGCTTGCCTTGCCGTCGCCACGCGAGGGATTCGCTCCCCAAGACCTCTTCTGAAATCCGTAGCTTATTCTCTGCCTCTGAAGTCTGAGCTGGTGGAGAAGGGCCTGGGAAGAATTGTGCGGAAACAAAGTCAAACTGGTTTGGGCCCGGACAGAGGGGACAAAGTTTATATAGGGCTCTGAGCCAGTCGGTGCCACTTCCCAGGCTTGTGAGAACAGCTGTGCGTTTGGACTCTCTGGTCCTCGCAGGAGGACCGGAGCGCGCCGTAGCTGGCCGCCTGGTGCCCCCTGCAGGACCAGCGCTAGGACAGCGCGTCTCCTCTGCCCAGTGGCTTGGCCCAACCCCATGGAGTGCGGCTGTTCTGAGGAGCTCCTGTGGAAATGGACTCAGCCCACTCCCACCCCTTTCAAAGCAACCTCCCCCCCCCCCCCGGTACAGTTATTATTATGACACATGTCCCTCCATCATGCAAAACAAACTCCTCTCTGTTTACCCTGATTTTGAACAGTCTTCCAAGCTAATGAGGGAGACTCAATTTGACACGTTTCTAATAAGGAATACGTGCAAGCCTAGAGTTTATCATTCCAGATGGGAACCTTTTCTGACCCTACGTTGGACCGTGGAGGCGGGAGACTTCTATAGCAGTTGCGTAGTGAATCCAGTCAGAATTCTAAAGGAGCGCTCCAAGGTGCTTGGATTCGCTGCCCCATCCTCCACGAGTTGATTTGAATAGAGGACTACCAAATTCTACACCAGGGGGTCTCTGTATGTGCCTGCGTCTTTGTATTTTCAAACCTCGGGGAATATGAATCAGAAGAAAGATGCTGTATGTAATCTTTGGTGAGGAAGGGATGCCGTTCTCATAGACGTTGTTCAGTGCTCAAACGTCTGTTTTGCAGGCAGGAGGATTTTTGGTTTTCCAAAGGATTTTGCAGGAGGAGGCAATCCCCTTCTCCAAAATGAAAAATACAACACACACACACACAACACCACAACAACCCCCAAACAAAACTTCCCTTTAAAGAAAAATCACGAATATTTTAATTTTCAGAAGAGTTAGCCATGTTAGTCTTTTGCAGCAAAAACAATGAAGAGTTTTGTGGCAACTTAAAGATTAACTATTTTATTCCGACATAAACTTTCATGGACAATGCCCAGTTTATCAGATGCATGAAATTATATATATATATAATATATATATACACACACACACACACACACACACACACATATATATATATATGTATTAAAAGATAGTAGACTACCCAGAGAATTTGAGTTATTGTGCCATTTAAAAGTGCAACAAATAAGTGACTACACATGAAAACTATATAGGTGATGGAACAGCCTTCTTCAACTTTTTGTAATTTTTATCTATTTATTGCATTTATATACCACCATTTTTTCTCCAAGGAACCCACGGTGGCATACATAACCCTCCTCCTCCTCCTCTCCATTTTGTCCTCACAATGACAACCCTGTGAGGTAGGCTGGGCTGAGAGTCTGTGACTGGCCCAAAGTCGCCCAGTGGGTTTCCATGGCTGAATGGGGACTAGAACCCGGGACTCCCAGTCCAACACTTTAGCCGCTACACCACACTGGCTCACTTGGTGCTCTCCAGATGTAATTGGGCTGTGTGGGCCAGGGGGCGTTGGCCATGTTGGCTGGGGATGATAGGATGTGCAGTCTGACACATCGGGAGCGTGCCAGATTGGGGAAAACTGGGATAGAGAATATGTAAAGCAGTCAAGACATTTGCACTTGGCAAGGATCCTGCCAGCACGGAATTTCGTGGTCTTCTCCCCCACCATTTCTGCCTGTCTTCTCTGGCATCTGCTGTTCTAATCCTATTGTGGATGTGAATATTTCTGATTAAGCTGGCCGAGGCGCGTTGTCTACAAGGTTTTATCTGCGGTCAAAGCCAGCTGGCCGCTTGCAAAGGAAGGGGGCTTCCAGAGAAGGAGCAGAGGGCACAGAAACACCGCCTGTCTTGCGTGCAGTTATCTCGTCTAACGTTTCCAGCCTTCCTCCTTGCCCCTACGTGCGTTCCCTTACTAGCCAACACATTATTATAATACAAGGACATAAATGCCTGCCTCCTCCAGCCTGCTGCCCAACAGATGTGTTGGACTACAATTCCCAGCATCCGGTTGGGGAAGGCTGACCTATATGCCATGAAATCATTTCTCCCCCAAGCAGTGTTAAAGCAAAGGGAAGAGAAAACGCTTCGGCCCAACTTAAAGCAAAACTAGAAGACATTGCAATGCCACCTTGCAAGCTGCCAGGGAGGGAGTCCAGCCAGGGACTTTGGTCAGGGCATTCTATTAGGAGGGAGTCACCACTGAGAAGGCCCTGCATTAAGGAACCTTCAGGGCGACTCAGAGGGGGCCATAGCCAAAGACCACAAAGCATGCATGGACTCCTGCAGAGAGAGGTGTGTCTTAATGAAGGGCAGGGGGTTGTTGAACCTCCTTCAGCCCAAGAGCCAAGTTCAATTTTGGAGCATCTCTTGGGTGGTGGGCGGGGCCAAGAGCAAAAGGGGAGGGGTCAAAATACAAAAAAATAGTCGCCTATTTTGGCTTAAAGCTTTTAGTGCCAATAACCAGGGCCCTCAGAGAATCATTTCAACTCTTTAGAACGAGGGGAAGACAGTGCAAAAGCCAGAAAACCATCAAAGGTAGTTGGGGGAAACAGGGTGGGTCCATCTGGGGTAACCTGGAGCGCCGGATCTGGCCCACAGACCTGAGGTTCAAACCCCCCCCCCGATGTCAGATGTCTGTCTCTTTCTTTGAATACATTTAGATCAGATGCTAAATTGCCCTCAAAGCAAAACACAACTCCATTCATTCCAAAGGAACATAGAACTAAACTGTTCCATCCGATAAACATAGCATAACAATTCCATGACAATAAGAAGAGGCAATGAGACCAGAGCTGGGCAAACATACACACGGTTCTCCAAACACTGCGCTGCCGAAAAAGGGGCAGGGGAGAAAAAAAGTTGTTTTTTTTAAAAAATGTGGTTTGCCTCTGAAATTCAGATGCAAACAGCAGTGGAGACTTAGAATAAGCAAATTTAGCTTGAAAACAAGCTTAATTTATCCATTTATCCATCACGCAGAGGAGGGCCAGGATCTCTTCTGGATCATCCCGGAATGCAGGACGCGGAATAAGGGGCTCAAGTTACAGGAAGCCAGATTCCGGCTAGGCATCAGGAAAAACATCCTGACTGTTAGAGCAGTATGACAATGGAACCAATGACCAAGGGAGGTGGTGGGTTCTCCCACATTAGAGGCCTTCAAGAGGCAGCTGGACAACCCTCTGCCAGGGATGCTTTAAGGCAGATTCCTGCATGGAGCAGGGGGTTGGACTGGATGGCCTTATAGGCCGCGTCCAACTCTACGATTCTAGGATTCAATGATTCTAAGCCTCGTAACAATTTGCCACTGATTTGGGGAAGGAAACGGCAACTTTTAAAAACTTTTTTTTTCCAGTTAAAAAGAAATAAAACAGTCACGGAGCTTACAGTCTACAACTGGAGACAAGACGAACAACAGGGAAGGGAGGCAGGAGAAAAAGGGGGGAGATATGCGGTTGCAGTGGGAATTGTAGGACTTTTTACTGTCTAACCATGCTCAGAGGTTGCGCTGTCAGTCAATAATAATAATATTGCATGCCATCCCATGTGGTATTGAATTGTCTTGTTTTTAAGTGTTGGTTTGGAAGCTGAAGAAGCTCCGTCTGGAAGCAGAGGTGTAAAACCGACATGGGGACTTGGAAATGCATCCATGGCCAGGTTGTTGTGGTGCCAGGTGAAGGGGAGAATGAATGGAGAGCAGGAAACCGGGAATGGATGAGGAGGGCCTTTTTCTTTCAGGCGGATGGGTGGTTCAAAGCGATTGGGAGGATGAAGCAGGGAGTAGGTGAAGGGATGTGAATGGATGGGACAGGTGAGTTGATGAGGAAGGAACCTCCCCTGAGGATGACAAAGAGGAGGAAGCCACCGCTTTAGCTCCTAAAGGCTCAGGGCCAATTCACAGAGGCTGGCCCACAGCTGGGAAAGCTCAGGGCTTCCACCTCTCTGGGGACTGGCTACCTGTGAATGCTAGCGATGGGAAGGGGGGCGACTTTTGCCTTCGTGGCTGGCCACCATACAGAATCACTTGCTGGCCATGCAGGGCCTTTGGCCTGAACCAGCGGCAGGGCTCTCTGGAAGCCGTCCTCCGCCAGGCCTTTCCGGAGGTTGCCAGGGCAGCCTTCCTCATCTTGATGCCTTCCGGATGCATGGGACAACAACTCCCGTGATTCCTGACCCGGGCCCGTGCTGGCTACGGACGATGGGAGTTTGAGTCCATTCCAGCTGGAGGGCTGGCGTGCCATTTGTAAAACAGCTTTCCCCCAACCGGGCCGGGAGTGGGTTTACACATGTGCTGGAACTCCAACTCCCATCATTCCCGTCCCTGGGCCATGCTGGCTGGGGACGATGGGCGTCGGAATCCGTCTGGAAAGCACCAGGTTGGGGAAAGATTAGGGCAACGCCTTGCCGCTGATGGAGAAGCGGGGGGGGGCACTGGGGGCTGACCTGGACCGGAGGAGACCCCCCCTTTCTAGTCTCGCGGCCCCGATCCGCGCAGGTGCCGGGAAGGTGCGGCTCGCCTTCTGCCCCGGAGGCTGGCCGTGCGAGGGGCGGGGGGGAGGAGGAGGAGGGAGGGGATTAGGGCAGGGCGGGGCGGGGGGCGGCGCAGGTGCGGGCGTCGCGATGGCGAGCGGGCAGCGGCGGCCCTGGCCCGGCGGCGGCGGCGGCGGCAGCGCGTAGCCGATGGGGTCCGGCGGGCGGGGGGCGCGAGGGGGATGGGCCTGAACGGCGTGTCCCCCCCGTTCCGCAAGCTGGGCTGCTTCTCGCCCGTCCTCTGCCAGTGCAAGGTCACCTGCAGCAACCGGACCCTCTCGCTGGTCTTCGGCTGCAAGGTACGGGGCAGAGAACGGACGGAGGGAGGGAGGGCGACCCCCGCCCGGCTCCGTGGGGCGGGGGGAGCGACGCAGTCCGCTGAGCCAGCTGCCCTGGCCGGGCGGGCGGGTAGCGGAGGGAGGGAGGGTGCGGGGCGGGGGGGGCGCCCCGGGGGCCTGTGAGCAGCGGGGGGGGGCGTCCTGCGAGGCCCCCCTGGGGGCGCTGCGCCTTCGGGAGAGGGCGCCCCTTGGAGCTGGCGCGGGGCGGCCGCGTGGGCCCTTCGGGAGCGCGCCGGCTCGTGGCCTTCTCCCGCTGCGGTGGCCCTGACCTCTCCGGCGGGGCCTGGGCCCGCGCACCCTCGCCCGCCCCATGACCGGAGGAGGCCCGGTGCGCATGCAGGCGCGCGCCCCGCCAGGGCTTTGCGCTTTGCACGCTCGCTCGCCCGCTCTCCCGCACCCGCACCCTGATGCTGCCTGCCTGGGCCTGATCCTGACCCAGGCGCCCTTCCCATTCCGGTCCCCTCACCCCAGCCCTCCTCCCGCTGGCCCCAAATGGGGCCTGGTTGCATCCTAGGGGTGGGGGGTGGGGTGGGGGCTCGGTGACCCACGGCCCGCGTGAACAGCTCCTGCCCCTCAGCCCGGCGAGGGAACGCAATGCGCGTTCCGAGCCATGAGCCCGAAGGCCCTCCTGCCGCGGGCGCAACCGCGATCCCTCGAAGCCAGGGCTGGGGGATGCGCCCAGCTCGCGGTGCCGCGCGTTGCGCTGCCGGGGGGGGGGGTATATTCGCCTTCGCCGTTCAGCGTGCAAGGAAGAGCTTTGCGGGGGTGGGGTGGGGTGGGGTGGGGGCGAGAGGAGATCTTCTGAGCTGACTTTAATCTTTGCGGGCCTGAGGCATCCTCGTCAAGGCCTGGCGCGTTGCTGAACCTGGGATTAGGCGCTTTAATCTCCTGCTGCTGAGTGAAGACCGGTTGTAATAAGGCGGCTGCAGGCCAAGGAAGGCTGAGAAAGAACATAAATTGCAAACCAGAGAGAAGGGGGTGGGGGTGGGGGTGGGGGTGGGGGGAGGGAGGGAATATATATATGTCCTAACCTAGGGTGACCCTCTGGGCGCCTGCGTCTCCAACAGCTGCATAGAACAGGGAATTCCAGCAGGTGCCATTTGTAGGCATGCAGTGGAATCCCCTCTTCGTCCCAACAGTGAAAGTTGCAGGAGCCCTGCCTAGCGTGTCCAGATACAAACGAGGGCAGGGCTCCTGCAGCTTTCACTGTTGGGACAAAGAGGGGATTTCACTGCATGCCTACAAATGGCACCCGCTGGAATTCCCTGTTCTGTGCAACTGTTCTATGCGACAGGAGCCCAGTCCTCCTTTTCGTATGGTCACCCTCCCTCCAGCATCCTCAACACTGCCTCTCCAAACCTTGTCCCAGTGTAGGGGTCCCAAGTCTCGCCCCCACCCCACTAAGAGATGTCAGTATGCCCCCAATCTTCCCCTGCTCCCCACAGCAATGCCTTGCCGCCGCCTCCTCTGTCTTACATCTTCTTGCCTTTTCAAGCTTCCTCCTCACAGCTGGAAAGAGAAGATCAAAGGAGAGGGGGGGTCCCCAAGGTGCCAAGAGTGTGTGTGAAAACATGGGGGGAGGCTGGGTTGGCGCAGAACTCCAGTGCCCTCTGGCAGGCCGTGGATCAAAGTGGGGGAGGCCTGTTGAGGATTGCAGGGAAGGCGGATGGGGAAACAGTTTGCACTCAAGCCAAATGGGGTGGGGGGTGGGGGGGAATCAGCCAGCTAAGAATCCTTTCACAGGGCTCTAACCCTTATTGCAATGAGCATTGCTTAGTGCTATAATACAGCTTTCCCGAACCCGTGGACCCCCGGATGTGTTGGACTAGAAGTCCCAGAATCCCCCAGCCAGGGGCTGGGGGATTCTGGGACTTGTAGTCCAACACATCCGGGGGTCCACGGGTTCGGGCATGCTGCTTTAATTATTATTATTATTATTATTATTATTATTTCTTACCCACCTCTCCCTCCGGATCGAGGCGGGGAACAACATCAGTGCAAAAAATATAAAATACATAAATTAATTAAAAACATACAAAATTAATACGCTTTAGTAGGAACACCGTTCCGTTCACCTGCAAAAGGTGCAACTGCAGAACTGTTAAGAAGGTGGACCTATTCCAGAGTCAACCAAAAAGAAAAAATAGAGCCTCCCACCCCCCATGTAACAATCCCCACTTGTGAACTGGTCATCGGTCATTTCCATCTTTGTGGAGAGGCTTGTGTCTCCTTTAGTGTCACCTCCAGAAGCCTAGTGAGCCATCCCCCCCCCCCCATTCTTCTCCTCTTTTACAAAAAGCAGGGTTCTTTGGCCTGCCTGATTTCCTCCCTAAGGCTTTGAACGGACTCTAGTTTCTAGCCTCTTTTTGAAATCTGATCATTTGGACGCCATTTTACATAAACTTTGAGCATCAACGTAATAGATGTTAAGTTTCCTGCTTCTGAACTTGCTTTCCTGGCATCACATCAAACAGCTGTTATGTTGTTCCTCATATATATATATATATATATATATATATATGGGGTACCTCAATACCCAAGGATGTTTGGGAGTTTATTTGGGAGCATCTAGCAGATGTTGAACATATTCCTCTTCTGCAGAGGTGAGGTTCTGTTGTAGCTTTATATAGGTCCAGAACAGCCAATGGCTGTCGCCAGCCAATCAGAAGTTAGGGGTGTGGTTTGTGCCAGTATATTAGGTCTGTCTACCAAGTTGTAGGTGGGAAGATTTATTTTGTGCATCTCACAGCTGTGCTCTGTTGATGGATTTTTCTGCTTCTGCATGTACATACTGTCAAACTCATTTTGTGTGTGGCAAATGATTTTGGGAAAAGTGGTTCCATGTTGGCTTTGTGACTGGACTTGTGAATTGCTGTGGTCTCTGCTGCACAGAATTTGGAACGGTCGTGGGTAGAGGTTTGTCATTTTCATTGGGCTACCAGCAGGCACTGGCCAATGTCTTGGAGAAAGATGGTTCTCTCTGGCTCAGTTCAGACAACACGTTAGTCAATGCAGTGTGAAAACTCCACTCAACGGTTGAGTTTTTGAGGTGTTCTCCCCTCACACCATTTTCTAACTCTACTGTTGTGTGACTGTGGGCTACCGTGGAGTTGAGTAAAATCCATTGTGACGTTTTATTGACAGTTCCTCTGTCCTCCCCCAGTCCTCCCAATGGTATCCCATCAGCCATTGCTGCCCACCCCAAAAAAAATCCCTGTGGCTTTCCAAGAGCAGCACTCACTCCTTTTGCCGCTCTTGCCAGGGAACTCTGTGGCCAGTGAGAAAAGTCAACTCAATGCAACTGAAAGCTCCACGGGGCCTGCCACACAACACGCAACACAACAGTTGTGCAGGAGCTCTCTTCTGCACAGTGTGGATATTCTGCATGGAGTGTTTTCCCAAAAAATCTCCACTGTTGCGTGGAGTTTTCCCGCCAGACAACACATTTCTCAACGGTGGTGTATAAACTCCTCCATGGAGTTCTAAAACCACCGTTGAGAAATATGTTGTCTGAACTGAGCCAATGGCTCAATTCGGACGACACGATAGTCAATGGTAGGTTGACTAACCCTAACCCTCACGCTAACCCTAGGGGGCACTCCCCACATAACATGGTAATAAATAATCAACTGTGGTGTGGATGAGGATCAGCGCTGAGTTGACTATGGCAGCATTCGGATGACACAATAGTCAAAACAACTGACGATTGTTTCCCCCACACCAGTTGTTTATTGTGTTGTCCGAATTGAGCCAATGTGCCAATTTACTGGAATTGATTATTATGTTGGTTTCTGGATAGTTTATTGATCTATATCCATCTACCTATCTTTTTACATTCCTCTTTATTTTGGTATTTAATAGCCTGCTCTTCAGTCTGAAAGGACTTTGAGGGCTGAAGGCCGGCTAATGGAATTGATGGTCTGTAGATTCAGGACAGACAAAAGGAAAGACTCCTTCACACAGTGCAGAGTTAAACTGTGGCACTGCTACAGGATCCTGTGATGGTCAGCGTGTTCAGAGGAGGGCCACAAGGATGATCAGGGGACTGGAAACAAAGCCCTATGAGGAGAGACTGAAAGAACTGGGTGTGTTTAGCCTGGAGAAGAGAGGACGGAGGAGAGACATGATAGCACTCTTTAAATACTTGAAAGGTTGTCACACAGAGGAGGGCCAGGATCTCTTCTCAATCATCCCAGGGTGCAGGACACGGAATAATGGGCTCAAGTTACAGGAAGCCCGATTCCGGCTGGACATCAGGAAAAACTTCCTGTTAGAGCAGTACGACAACGGAACCTATGACCTAGGGAGGTCGTGGGCTCTCCCACATTAGAGGCCTTCAAGAGGCAGCTGGACAGCCATCTCTCAGGGATGCTTTAAGGTGGATTCCTGCATGGAGCAGGAGGTTGGACTGGATGCCCTTAGAGGCCCCTTCCAATCCTACTATTCTATGGTTCTATGATCTTGGATGGCTTAAAAAGGGAATTAGAGCAATTCATGGAGGAGAAGGCTGTCAACGGCTACTCGTCACGCATGATGGTTGCATGTTACCGTAAGCACCGAGCAGAGGCGGCAGTTACAAAGGACCCAGCAGGACAAGGCTAAAGAGCACACAACTGCAAAGCAGCCATCCACCTCATTGTGCAGTTGTGTGCATTTTAGCCTCGTTCTGCAGGGTACACGATTACCTCCAGGATCAGAGGCAGAGTGTCTCTTGATACCAGGAGCCGGGAACACGAGGCGGAAGGTGCTATTGCAGCCATGTCCTGCTGGTGAGCTGCCCATTGGGGCAACTGTTTGGCCAGCGTGTGAACAGAAGGCTGGGCTAGATGGACCCTCCGTCTGATCCAACCTCAGGGCTCCTCTGATGCTCTTAAAGGCCGTTTCCTCAGGTGAAGGGATGGCTGCCTTGGTAGGGCTTTGCATGGCTGAAAGGTGCAACCTCCACGGGTCCACTGATCGTTAGTTGATGTTCCTAGAAGCTGAAGAATGCAGAGGGAGCTCACCTGCCCAGGTAAGGGCCAGGAGAGAGTTTTGCCATTTTTGCAGCGTTCGGGATGCTTGCTGCTGCCGGCCGGAAGCACTCTCTGGGCATTGTACAGGCATGCTGTTTGCTTTCTGGGTGATTTTGCGTGCTGCTTGCTCCTCTTGCACGTGAATAAATAAACATCGATGACATCGAAAGTCTCCGGTCCACGCAGCCGCGGGATCCTCCGACGTCCGAGTCTGTGCTTGCGGAAACGTTTGGTTTCCCTGTGGCTCTCGATGTGTGAGGCGTCTTTCCGTGCGCCGGCCTGGATGCAAGCATTTCTGCTTGCCTTGCCTTTCTGCAACTCTGGCGCAGGTTTGGGGAGGGGTGGCGAGGGGCAGGGGAGAAGGAGAAACTCCCAGGCTAAAGCAACACGCTGAACAATCCCTCCTGCAAATTCTTGTTGCGTTTACCCTCCGTTAATGCAACTTCCGTGTTCTTTCAAGGAGCCTGTTCTCTATATGTGTGAGCGAGTGGTGATTTTGCTTTTATGGGATGAGTTCCCAGTGCCCCCCCCGCCCTCCTGAGCTTCATGCAATGATCTGTGTACCCCCCCCTTTGAACAAGAAGCTGGATTGCACGTTCCAACTGGATTAGGCAGCAGATTCTGAGATTCTCTCGCGGCGATCGCTGCATTTGGCTCATTTCCTGCGCCGTGTCTTTGCTGGACAGGTTTTGCTGCGCAGACCGTTCTGCTTCCCGCTTTGCAGGGCTGACGGCCTTTCGGAGACGAAAGCAAGAGATGTCGAGAAGCGTTGGTTTAAAACGGAGCTTAAAAATGTCATCTGCTCCTTCTGATGCTTTTTTTTTTATTCCCCTTTTTCTTGCAGTCATTGAGCCGGATTTTAATTAGTAGGCTGGTTATAAAATCTCCAAGCGCTACTACTACCGTACCTACCCCAACATACCTGTATTTCAGCCTTCTCCAACTTGGTGGTCTCCAGATGTGTTGGACTACAATGCCCATGATCCCCCAGCCAGCATGGGAATTGTAGTCCACCACATCTGTAGGGCGCCAAGTTGGAGAAGGCTGCTGTATATAGTTTTTCCTCCCTAGAAGCCACACTGTTTGTCATAGAATTATAGAATCGTAGAGTTGAAAGGGGCCCATAAGGCCATCTAGTCCAACCCCCTGCTCAATGTAGGGATCCTCCTTAAAGCATCCCTGACACATGGCTGTCCAGCTGCCTCTTGAAGGCCTCTAGGGTGGGAGAGCCCACCATCTCCCTAGGTCATCGGTTCCATCGTCATACCGCTTTAACAGTCAGGAAGTTTTTCCTGATGTCCAGCCGGGATCTGGCTTACTGTAACTTGAGCCCCTTATTCCGTGTCCTGCACTCTGGGATGATGGAGAAGAGATCCTGGCCCTCCTCCATGTGACAACCTTTCAAGTAGGTGAAGAGTGCTATCAAGTCTCCCCTCAATCTTCTCCAGGCTAAACATGCCCTGTTCTTTCAGGCTCTCCTTCTAGGGCCTTGTTTCCAGACCCCTGATCATCCTCGTTGCCCCCCTCTGAACCCCCTCCAGATTGTCTGCATCCTTCTGGACGTATGATGCCAAGTGTGCACTTGGCGCTGCACTTAGCGTCGCACAGAGGAGTCACCCTACTGCCTGTACCTGTTGAAACCAGCAACCAGCAGCAAATTGAAATTTTATACTATTGTTTTATTTGTATATTTTGACTATGTGCTTGGGAGCTCAAGGGGGCAAGGGTGTGCCCACATAACTGTGGTCACGGGTAGGTGGAGGTATGGTGTTGGGGGAGAAACAGGCCAGATGAGGAGAAGAGGGGGTAGTTGCCTTAAAACTATCCCCTTTTCTGGTTCTTCCCCCAACCGGGTAGTTCCTGGCGGCCTTACCAGCTTGCCCTCGGGGTTGGTGCTGCTGCTGCTGAATGCCAGGTCGGTCCAAAATAAAATCTCCCTCATCCATGATTTGATTGTGGATGAGGGGGCTGACCTGGTATGTATTACTGAGACCTGGGTGGGTGAACTGGGAGGGGTTACTCTCACTCAGCTTTGCCCCCCTGGGTACTCGGTGCAGCACCAGCACCTACTTCAGGGCCGGGGAGGGGGGTTTGCCGTGGTCTATAGAAATACGATCTCCCTCTCTAGGCTTCCTGTTCATTCGAGTGCTGGTCTTGAGTGTCTGTACTTTGTGTTGGGTACCCGAGACAGATTAGGGATTCTGCTGGTGTACCGCCCACCCCGCTGCCCAACAGTCTCCCTGCCTGAGCTGACGGAGGTTGTCTCGGACCTGGTGCTGAGGACCCCCAGGATGGTGGTCCTGGGGGATCTCAACTTCCATGCGGAGGCTCCTGCATCCGGAGCGGCTCAGGACTTCATGGCTGCCATGACAACCATGGGGCTGTCTCAACATGTCATCGGCCCAACGCATGTAAAAGGACATACTCTTGACCTGGTTTTCTCGGGTGGACAGGAGGATGGTGATCTGAAAGTGGGGGAACTAACATCTACCCCCTTGTCATGGTCGGATCACTTTCTATTGAGGTTTAGACTTTCGGCATCCTTTCCCCTCTGCAAGGGTGGGGGGCCTATTAAAATGGTCCGCCCCCGGAGGCTAATGGACTCCAATGGATTCAAGAAGGCTCTGGGGGATTTTCCTGCTGATATGGCCGGTGCTCCTGTCGAAGCCCAGGTCGCTCTGTGGAATGCAGAGATGACCCGGGCGGTTGACACGATCGCACCCAAGCGCCCTCTCCCTCTGAGCAGAGCTCAGCCAGCTCCTTGGTTTACACCTAAGCTGAGGGCAATGAAGCAAAAGGGGAGACGGCTAGAACGCAGGTGGAGAAAAACTCGTGCTGAGTCTGATCGGACACGGGCTAGAGCTCATTATCGAGCCTACTCTGTGGCAGTGAGGGGGGCGAAGAGACAGTTCTTCTCCACCAGCATTGCATCTTCACAGTGTCGTCTGGCGGAGCTTTTCCGGGTGGTTCGTGGCCTGCTACACTCTGGGCCAGGACGAGAGATGGTGGAACCCTCGGTAGCACGCTGTGACGAGTTTGCACGGCACTTTGAAGATAAAGTCGCTCAGATTCGTCTTGAATTGGACACCACGCTTAATGCAGCTCTGCTAGTAGAGGCATTCAGAGCACCGTCTGGTCCAGTTTTGTTGGATGAGTTTCAGTTACTGAGGCCTGAGGGTGCGGACAAGGTGCTTGGCCAAGTCCGGTCGACCACTTGTGTGCTTGACCCTTGCCCGTCGTGGCTAATTACATCAAATAAGGATGGGACCGCCGGCTGGGTCCAGGAGGTTGTAAATGCCTCCTTGAGAGAGGGAGTGGTGCCGGCCTTGTTAAAAGAGGCGGTAATCAGACCACTCCTGAAAAAGCCTAACCTGGACCTGGAAGATGTGAACAACTATAGGCCGGTGGCGAACATTCCTTTCCTGGGCAAGGTGCTTGAGCGGGTGGTTGCAGGACAACTCCAGACACTCTTGAATGAAACGGATTATCTAGATCCATTTCAATCGGGTTTCAGGACTGGTTTTGGAGCAGAAACTGCCTTGGTCGCCCTGTGGGATGACCTTTGCCGGGAGAGGGACAGGGGGAGTGCGACCCTGTTGGTTCTCTTGGACCTCTCAGCGGCTTTCGATACCATCGACCATGGTATCCTTCTGGATAGGATGTCTGGGCTGGGAGTTGGAGGCACGGCGCTGCAGTGGTTCCGCTCCTACTTAGATGACCGTTTTCAGAAGGTGGTGCTGGGGGATTTTTGCTCTGTGCCGTGGCATCTAAGCCATGGGGTTCCACAGGGCTCTATTTTATCCCCTATGCTGTTTAACATATACATGAAGCCGCTGGGAGAGGTTATCCGGAGATGTGGGCTGAGATGTCACCAATATGCGGATGACAACCAACTCTACCTCTCCTTTTCAACAAACCCAGGTGAGGCAGTGGCTGTTCTGAATCAGTGCCTGAGCACGGTAATGGACTGGATGAGGGCTAACAAACTGAGACTCAATCCAGACAAGACGGAGGTACTGATAGCGGGTGGTTCGTCTGTCCGGCGAGGTGATGTTCACCCTGTTCTGGAGGGGGTTGCACTCCCCCTAAAGGATCGGGTCCGTAGTTTGGGGGTGCTCTTGGATCCAGAACTGTCGCTTGAGGCACAGGTGAACTCGGTGGCAAAGAGCACCTTTTACCAGCTTAGGCTGATATACCAACTGCGCCCTTATCTGGACAGAGATAGCCTAGCTACAGTTATCCATGCTCTCATAACCTCTCGTTTGGATGACTGCAATGCGTTATACGTGGGGCTGCCTTTGAAAATGGTGCGGAAACTTCAGCTGGTACAAAACAGGGCAGCCAGATTGTTAACGGGGACTGGCCAACGAGACCATATTACGCCAGTCCTTTTCCAACTTCACTGGCTGCCGATCCAGGTCCGGGCCCAATTCAAAGTGCTGGTACTAACATTTAAAGCCCTAAACGGCTTGGGGCCAGGTTATCTAAAGGAACGCCTCCTCCCATATGTACCTGCCCGGACCCTAAGATCATCTACAGGGGTCCTTCTCCGTGAGCCCCTGCCAAAGGAAGTGAGGCAGGTGGCCACTAGGAGGAGGGCTTTCTCTGCTGTGGCACCCCAGCTGTGGAATGAGCTCCCCAGAGAGGTTCGCCTGGCGCCTACTTTGTACTCTTTTCGTCGCCAGATGAAGACCTTTTTATTCTCCCAGTATTTTAACAGTTAAATTAACTCAATTTTAATCCTTGCTGTTTTAAATTTGTATTTTAATCTGTATTAATTCCTGCTGCTTGGTTTTATTCTGGTTGTGTTTTTATATTGTATGTTATTCTGTGTTTTTAGATTGTGCCTTGTTTTATGTATTTTAAAATGATTTCATGGTTTTAATTTTTGTGAACCGCCCAGAGAGCTTCGGCTATGGGGCGGTATAAAAATGCAATAAATAAATAAATAAATAAATAAATAAACTAGACGCAATACTCAAGATGGGACCTAACCAGGGCCGAATAGAGGGGAATCAGAACCTTGTGCAATTTGGAAGCTGTACTTCTATTAATGCAGCCCAAAATAGCATTTGCTTTGTTTGCAGCCACATCACAATGTTGCCTCATATTCAGCTTGTGATCTACAACAATTCCAAGATCCTTCTCGCTTGTTGTATTGCTGAGCCAAGTATCCCCCATCTTATAACTGTGTGTTTGGTTTCTTTTTCCCAGGTGTAGAACTTGGCATTTATCCCTATTAAATTTCATTCTGTTGTTTTCAGCCCAGCTCTCCAGCCTATCAAGATCACTTTGAAGTTTGTTTCTGTCTTCAGGGTGTTAGCTATCCCACCCAATTTTGTGTCGTCTGCAAATTTGTCGCCTTTGTCTGGCGGAAGCTGTTGTGACATCACGGCAGTTCAGCCAATGGGGGATGGGGAAGGGCTTTGTTTAGAGGTAGCTGCCACGAATCTTCATAGAACTGAACCTGAATGGAAGGGCTTCCAAGTCACAAGAGCTGAAGCAAAGGTAGTAGCACAGAGCAGGAAAGGGTGGTGCGCAGCTCCGTGGCAGGTAAAAGATCTCAGGTTCAGTCCCAGCATCTCCAGGTAGGGCTTGAGGATATTCTGAGTTGAATGGATAGGATGGGATGAGATCTTGTCTGCATAGAATTAATTGGGAAAGGAATAACCCTGATGGACTGGATTCTCCCCTCCCTTTAAAAAGAAAGAAAGACAAAAGAATCCCTGTCCATATAATATTCCCATTTCAGATTGTCCAGTGTGTGTCTCCAAAATTCATGGAGTCCTTTCCATTGATACCAAGGGCATCTCTGGGAATATTACCGCTGATAATGGCATTCCCACCTCTCCACAATCCACAAAAAACCTGCTATGTTAAGCTAAGTAGACAGATGCAGCAGTCCGTTGCGTTTGTAGTGTTTTGTTGGCCTCTGGAATATTTTAACCAAAGTTAGATTATTTTGTGTTTTTAGGTTGGTTTTTACTGTTGCATTTAAAATTCCTTGATTGTAGGAGTAGATTTTGTTGTTGATTTACTGGTTGTCGTTTTATTAATATTGTAAGACACTCCTCTGCTCCATTTGGGGAAAGGTCAGGAACTAAGACTGTTAAATAAATAAAAAATAAAATTCAACCGTTCTGCCCCCCACCTGGGAGTATCTCAGTTTTGACCTGCTGCGTGAAAAGGTGTAAAACACACTTTTGTGATACTGTGGCGGCCGCAGGGGGCGGGATTAACAGGCTGTAGTGTTCCTTAAAGAATTAATTTACTCCTACTGGAGAATAATGTGGATTATTTAAAAACAACAAGGAAGCAAGCTGGAGTTTTGATTCCTGAAACTTCTTCCAGGCCGTGAGGGAGATGATGTGACATTTGTGCACCTCATTAGAAATCTCAGTGCTTTGGAGAAGATATACGATTTCCCTTGCCATTTGGCTGGGCAATGCAGCCTTACCTAGTAGTTACAAGCCTAAAATCATAAAATATTCCGGGGGGGGGGGGGGGATGCAGAAAAGAAAGACCAAAGGAACTGGATAAAGGAAAGGCAAAGGCATTTGGGTTTATTGGTTGTTTGTTTAGAAAACAGATTACTAAGGGCACAATCTTAAGCAAGTTTAGACAGAAAAAAGTCCTAGACTTTTTTTTTCTGTCTAAACATACATAGGATTGTAGGACTTTTTTTCTAACATGCATAGGATTGTAGACTTTTTCTGTCTAACATGCATAGGATTGTAGATTTTTTCTGTCTAACATGCATAGGATTGTAGACTTTTTCTGTCTAACATGCATAGGATTGTAGGACTTTTTTCTGCCTAAACATGCATAGGATGGCACCCTTAGCAGAGGACGTGATGGAATTTGAAAACAGGAAGCAGACATATGTTGAGTCAGGCCCATGGCCACGCTGGCTGGGCATTTTGGGAGTTAAGGATATGGGAGTTCTTAATAACAACAACATAAAACTTGAAATAGCAGAAATTGAACCCGGGACCTTCTACCTGCCAGGGCTCTACGACTAAACTATGGCCTCTTTCTCCTTCCATCCCACAGTTTTATAAAATGACAATTTGTGCGGAGAAAATAGAGGAGCCCTTTTTCTCCCTTTCCCTTGAGACTAGAACTCAGGGTCATCCAATGCAATTAATCGGCAGGAGATTCAGAGGAGAGAAAAGGACGGGCTTCTTCGCACGGCGCAAAATTAGTTTATGGAAGTTTTTGCCCTGATGTGCAGCAACGGCCCTTCACTTGGCTTTGAAACAGGGGGAGACAAATTTCTGGAGGAGGAGGAAACCTTATCAATGGCTATGAGCCATTGTGGATACACGGAACCTCCATGTTCAGAGACAGTGTAGCTCTGAATGCTAGTTACTGCGGAGGGGGTTGCAGCAGGGAGGAGCCTGTATGCCGTGCTCCCTGGGGACATCTGTTTGGACACTGTGTGAATTCTGGACTAACTTGGTCTGATCCAGCAGGACTGAATCCTGTGTTCTGTTCTACCTCTATCATCGTGAGGGCTTAGTATCATTGAGTGCTTGTAAGGCCTGGGTAACAGCATTCCACGATCGATCAGGTCTTTACCAGGTTTCGGGGCAGGGCAGGTTTCCCAGAGAGGCAGGAACAAGACTAGAACAGCACCACGGATAGCTCTTAAGTGGGACTGGAAGCCAGACAGGCCTATCTGTAGATTGCTCCAACAAGCAGCAGACTGTAACTGAGCCTGAAGTAGGGGTTTGGTTGCATTTAGGCTGGTTAGCCCACTTCCACACTGAGTATGATCTTTTCTCTTGAAGGGGCCTGGTCTGTTTTATTAGGCTGTGATGATACAAGGGTGGCTGTGGCATGCTGATGTCTTCATGGCTGGAGTTTGATGATGGAAATGTGACCTCCTCTGGTCTTCGGGGTGGGCAGGACAAGGTTCTCCTGGAAAACTGGGCCCTGAGAAGATGAAAGCCTTGTGACGCCTTTCCGTAGCTGAGTCCTCTCCCAGAGCATCCCTGGAGGAGGAATGTTCTCGCCCCTCCCGGTCCAGGAGACCCTGCGTTCCCTGTCATCTGTATTCACCCAAAGTGTGGGAGTCCTGTAGAGATGAATGGTTGCCTCCTGAACCAGAAGAGGTTATCTAACAGTTTCCAGCCAATAAGGAGAGCAGACTGGGAACCAATCGGGGCCTGGAAGGCTCTGCAAGATGGCTGAGGAAGTGGGCGGAGTTCTCTGGTTTGCCTACCATACCAGCAATTGAGGACTCCATCTTGACTCTGTAATCCGTGATTCTAGTCCCATCCATCCCTAGTCCATTTTGACATCCTGAGATGTTTTTATTTAAGCCATTGCAGTTTGAAAAGCTACTCAAATCCTCTCTCTATTTCTCTTCCTTTCTCTCTTCCCCTCCAGTTGAGAATTGTTGCATGGAGACTTTCTTCCTCTATTCAACATCCCCACCTCGTGTCAAAAACAAAGCTAATTAATCCCCACTGCTCAGGGTTTTGGGGGGTTGTGTTTCTTTGTTAATCAACATAACGACCGAACTCTGGTGAGGATGTTCTGTTCCTGTTACAGGCAAAATGTTTGGCTTCCTGTGAAATTTCTACTTGAAAGAGAAAATTGGGACTTTGAAGGGAGTCAAGTAGAAAGAACCTTATAATGTCATCTTGGTTTTTTTTTTACCCCTCCCTTTATCCACTATTACAATTGCGATATGACAATTGTGGCAGGGCTGTACAGAATATAACCCCAGAGAAGTTCTGCCTAACCAATCCAGAGTAGGGTGTACCTGGAAACTTCAGAATGGTGTAATCTTTTGAGTTTCACAGAGCTCTTCAGTCTCGCCCTGGGAGTTTGAGGTGTCCTTACTCAGTTGTCGCAGTGAATCAAGACACCTTCCTCTAAAAAAGAGCTTCTTGTGCAGGGAAATTGCTTTAAGCGCAAACATGCTGGCATTGTTTGGGACAATTTTAGCCCCACCCCTTTGCTTCTAGCTCCGCCCACCACTGGACTGCAGCCCCCAAGAGATTCTTCTAAATGGAACCCAGCCCCGGGGCCGAAAGAGGTTCAGGACTCCTGCTTTATTGGTGGAACCCGCCATATCTAACGTCTCTTCTGAACCGCCAAGCAGGACCAGCTCCATTCATCCATGATCATGCATTGATAGTGTGGCGTAGCGGCTAGAGTGTTGGACTGGGAGTCGGGAGATCCAGGTTCCAGTCCCTATGTGGCCATGGAAACCCACCGGGTGACTCCGGGCCAGTCACAGACTCTCAGCCCAGCCTACCTCACAGGGTTGTTGTGATATTGTGAGCGGAGGAGGAGGATTATGTCTGCTACATGGGGTTCCTTGGAGGAAAAAAGGTGGGATATAAATATAATAATAATAATAATAATAATAATAATAATAATAATAATGTATTTATTTCTTACCTGCCTCTCCCTCTGGATTGAGGCAGGGAATAACATTAAATACAAATATAAAATACATAAAACTGTTTAAAAACATATAAAACTAATACATTATTAAAATGACAATAAAACTCTTCAAATTCAATTAGATCTTAGAATCATAGAACCATAGAATGGCAGAGTTGTAAGGGGCCTCTAAGGCCATTGAGTCCAACCCCCTGCTCAATGCAGGAATCCACCTTAAAGCATCCCTGACAGATGGCTGTCTAGTGTGGCAGAGCCCACCACCTCCCTAGGTCATTGGTTCCATTGTCATACTGCTCTAACAGTCAGGACATTTTTCCTGATGTCCAGCTGGAATCTGGCTTCCTGTCACTTGAGCCCATTATTCCATATCCTGCATGCTGGGTTGATCGAGAAGAGACCCTGGCCCTTCTCTGTGTGACGACCTTTCAAGTATTTGAAGAGTGCTGTCATGTCTGCCGGGATAGGCCTGCCGGAATATTTTGCCTGCGTGAAAACATCCCCCAGGTGTAAGACACCCAGTTCCGAACCCCTCAGGGCATCCGCAACGCGATACTTTCCTTCGACATCGGGTTGGCGCCGCATGTGTCTGTGACTCGGTCCCGCCTCGCTGGAGCTCCTCTCGCTGAAGTTCTGTGCATCTTATTTTCTCCGGATCTGGTCCTTCCTCTCCCCCCACCCCCCACCCCGCTTCTCCGCCGATCCACGTTTCCCGGCAAATGTGCGTTTTAAAACTCCCAGTCGGACCATGTTCTTCCAGGCTTCGGTGGCTCCTTTGCTCTGGAGGATTGAGCTGAAAGTCACATCAGCCTTGGTTATTATTTTCTTCCCCTTTTGAGCAACTTGGGAGTGGGGGGAGAGAGAGAGAGAGAGAATGAAAATGAAGGATGGGGCAATTTCCCCAGTCCCCCTTTCCCCCTTCTCCTCCCCAGCCGTCTATTGTGCAAGGATTTCTCCTTTGCCACTAGTGGCTCCTCAAAGGAAATGAGTGGGGGATTCGCTCTTCTAGTTTGGAAAGGGCCATTTGCCAGCGTTGGACGTCACGGCTGAGGGAGCCGTTGGTGGCTACCAGGAACAGCCGCAGGAATGTTTCCGTTAGGGCAGGGGTGCGGAACGTCCGGCCCTTGGGCCTGATCAGGCCTGCAGCGGTTCCGCATCTGGTCTGCAGAGCCCCCTTGGATTCCTTCAGTGGGGAAGGTTTGGCCTCCAAGTCCCACCCCTTGGGAAAATCCACACTGTTATCTCCGCTCTGAGAAAGGCAAATGGGCACAGGGGTGGGGACGGTGGACGCTGGTGACTCCGATGTCAGTGGGTTGGTGAATCCGCTCCGGGTTTCAGTCAGAACTCTAAAGGAGCTCCTTTAGAGTTCTGACTGAAACCCGGAACAGATTCAGCTGCCCATTGATATTGGAGCCACTGGCTTCACCCTCCCACAAGGCAAGGCGAGGTGAGCATCTCAGGCATCATGAAGGGTGGCAGAGCTGGAGATGGACAGATCTGACTCATTCAGGGACCAATCCACTGCAACATGTTCCCATGCAAGCACCAAGGAGACCTACAGGAGCCGGGCAAGAACACGAGAAGGGAGGATGGTTGCACTTTCTCAGTGAAGGGGAAAGCATTTTGCACATGGTTAGGGGTGCTCTTCTTTACCGGACATTTGCAATTCTTCCGGGCCTTGAGGAAAAACCTAGAGACTAAGCCCCATGGAATGCTGCATCAAACTCAGCAGTACGGCAAGCCTGATTCCAGGTTAGCGGACCCAGCACAGCAAAGAAGGCATGCAAGTTATGGAGCAGGCAGTGGGTCATGAACCGTGGCATGTGTGTGAGAGAGGTGTGATTGGGTAGAGAACTACTGTGTTCACAGCAACCTTCCCTAATATAGTACCCTCCAGATGTGTTGGACTACAGCTCCCAGAATCCTCCGTCCAGCAGAGTTGGAGGGCACCAGGTTGGGGAAAGCTTCATTTGTCCCTTCTAGTGTGGCTCAAGGTTCCCAGGGGAATCAATCTGAAGCTGTAGAACTTTCAGGACCTTGGATAGATCTATATTGGCTGGAACTCGCTCAAGAAGAGCTGTGGTCTCAGCAACACACAGAGGCCTTCTGAAGGCTGACAAGTCTGGATCAACTGTTAACTCCACCTGCTCTGAGGAGCTACCTGCTTCTTAAAAGGCCATTTTCTGATTCTGCAGCTTCTGGCTCCTATGGTATGAGCATGCATAGGGCTTCATCTGAGTCTGAGGAGCCTAGTAAAGCCACGTTCTCCAGCCTGGAAGATCCCAGAGTAGTAGATGATGGATTATTGGATGAAATCTCCTCCTACTCTGAGCCCTCCTTTGAGCCAGACAATAGGAGGAGTCAAGGCCAGAGAACACCACCGCATTATATAAAAACCTCAGACCTGGGCAATCGGTGTTCGCCGCTATGATTTTATTCTACCGTAAAGAAGGAGACAATGTCAGTAAGACACCTTCTGACCTCATTAATGTTGTACAGGTTTTGCACAGACCATGCCTTGATGTCGGGAGCAAGAGCCCCCCTCTTCCCCACCACCGCACTAGAGTTTGGCTTGGGAAAAGGCTGCCCTTGGAGCCAATGGGGGCATTTTTTCAAGCCCCCCCCCCCCCAGTTGCTTCTCTATGCTGCAATTAGGCTTGGAATGGAAGGCTTTTTTCAGACATAGGCGCTATGGGTGGTTGCTAATTGGGAGTCCCTGTGGGCCACATCTCGCCCATGGGCTGCTGATTCACCACCCCTGCTGTGAAAGCACGGCATTGTATGGAGTTTCATGAGCAAACAGTTCCCTGAACGCAAGAGGCTTGCAGTCTTAAATGGATTGATTTGGACTAAATCCCCCCACCCCCTGCTCTCGATGGGACCCCTGAGCAGAGAACCCCAGCAAAGAGTAAAAGGCAGAGTAGGGAATTTGGCGCCAGCAGCCTCACGAGCCTTTACTCTGACATCTGTGACTTGCTTGTTTGCAACGCTCCTGAGGTGTAGGCTGCCTGCATTTAAGTTTACAAACAGGAAGAGGTGGTGGTGGTGGGTCTCTTTCAAGTGACACCCTAACAAAACCCTTCAGCATTGATCTCAAGCCACAGGGGAATAACCGTGATTATTTACCAACGAGGGGCAGCCACTCTGCACAAACTCAGAGGTATTTATGGCTTCCAAAGTTTCAAGTATGGAGGTCTGACGTTCCAAACAAAGCCAGACTCGGTTTCATCCCTTTTAAAAGGAAGAGAATTGGGGGCTTAGGGGGGGCAGACAATGCCATGAAAGGACATCTGCCGAATCGGCCCTCCACCGGGTGGTGCCCTAACTTTGGAATCGATTTGCCTGGAGCTAACATTGCATTCTTTTTGATGGGAGGTTAAAATGCTTTTATTTGCCTGGGCATTTTAATTTCTTGACATGGTTTTTCCTGGCTGGTTGAGTTGGTGTTTTATCCTTCCCAGTTTTATGGATCCATGTCTTGATTGTGTTTTGTTGTGATAGTGTTTTGGTTCAGGTTCGGGGAAGCAAATGACGTTCCTGGGCAATCATTTTGCCCATTGGGCAAGTAAAGTTACCCGGCTTGGGGCCAGGTGATCGTAAGGAACGCCTCCTCCCATATGTACCTGCCCGGACCCTAAGATCATCCTTGGCGGTCCTGCTCCATGAGCCCCTGCCAAAGGAAGTGAGGCAGATGGCTACCAGGAGGAGGGCCTTCTCTGCTGTGGCACCCCGGCTGTGGAATGAGCTCCCCAGAGAGGTTCGCCTGGCACCTACATTATACTCCTTTCGACGCCAGATGAAGACTTTTTTATTTTCACGGTGTTTTAACAGTTCTTCAGTTTGATTTTTAACCTTGCTGTTTAAATTTGTCTTTTAAATCCCTTATCGATTTCTGCATGGCTGCTCAGTTTTTATCCTGGCTGTGCTTCTATGCTGTATTTTAAATTATGGTTTTTATACTGCTGTTGTTTTATAGTTTGAATGGTTTTTAATGGTTTTAATTTTTTTGTAAACCGCCCAGAGAGCTTCGGCTATTGGGTGGTATAGAAATGCAGTAAATAATAATTAAACAAACATATAAATAAACTCTAGTTTCCCAATGCTGGATTGTTGGGGGAGGCTCCCCCAGGCAACAGATTTTGTGTAGTGGGGAGCTCAGGTGTGTGTGTGTTTGGGGGGGGGGGTGCATGCAGGAACATGACCTGTACAGCAGGGGGCGCTCTGGAAAAAGTTTTGGGGATTCAGGAACTAACTGTGGCAAAGCAGGGAAGAAATTGGTTTCAGTTAGGAAGCAACCAGGATCAGGGCCAGGACAGGATTGGGCCCAGGGTCCTGGAACATAAAATTGGGCTTTGAGGCAGGGGGTGGGAATGTCAAGGAGACAGATGCGACTTGGAAAGAATTCAGTGGAAGGTTCAGTGAAGAAAATACATATTTCAAACTTCCTGGATGCCTAGTTTAGATTTTTTTAGGAGCCTGGCCAGTTTTGGGATCTTTTAAGTCCCACATTCATGAGCAGGAGGGATGATGGCTCCACAGCAAAAGTCCGAAATGAGGCTTTCACCTCCCCCATCAGACTTCCTGTGCCTTGACCTGCAGAGTAGGTAGAAATTCAACAGGTAAAATGCCCACTGCCACATCCCAAGGGAATCAATACCTATTGCATGTTGGCCTGTCCTCCAGCTGCTTAAAGGGGAGGGGCCGTGGCTCAGTGATAGAGCCCCTCCCTGCCTTGCATGACGAAGGTCCCAGGTTCGATCCCCGGCGGCATCTCCAGGGAGGGCTGGGGGGGAAGTCCCGCCTGGAACCCTGGAGGGCTGTTGCTCCCAGTCCGTGTCGACAACACTGGTCCAGATGACCCAGGGTCTGACCCAGTAGAAGGCAGCTTCTGACGTCCCTAAAGGTGCCGGGTGAAAAGCGGTTCCCTGGCCTGCCAGCGGCTGCTCCCTTTTGCAAAGGCTTCTGGGAGGGAAGTTCAGGGCGGAGCAGGCAAACCGGTCTTGGCTGTACCCCGGAGAGGAGGCTTGGGGGCGGCTCCCGAAACGGGGCTGTTGGCCATCCCAGAAGCCTCCCGCGGGAGTCATCGGCAGGGGCGGGCGGGCGTGCCGCGGCCCTGATGCTGTGCCTCTTCCCTTTCAGAAATATCGTTACCAAGATGAAGACAGTCCCCCGCTGGAGCACAGCCCCGCCCACCTCCCCAACCAGGTAAAGGCCCCTGAGCTGGTCCACGTGGCGGAGAAGAATCTATCCCAGATCGAGAGCGTCCACGGCTACGTGTCTCACTCGCACATCTCCCCCATGAAGGTAGGAAGGGGGCGCGGGTGCCCCGGCCAGGAGAGGGGACACCACCCTGCCGCTGCCGCCGTGGGCGCACCTGGCCCCGCCCACCCCTGCCACACCCCACCGCCTCTGCCACGCCCGCACCCACCCCACAGCCCTTGTGCGTCGCAGCCCATGTGGCGGCACATGTGTGTCTCCGGCATGTGTGTGCGTTGGTGCGTGCGAGGCGCCGTTTGTGCTGTCTGTGGGCGCGAGGAGGCCGGCCGCAGTGTCCGGAGTGACGGATAGCCTCTCTGGAGGGGTGCTGCGCCGTTACCACCGCTGTCTGTGGGGCCTCCGTTCGCACGCGCCAGGCTATGTGTGCGCATGCATGTTTCACGGCTAGCAGTCCTGTGTGTCCTTGCAGAGCTAACGGTATCTCGGCGCAGCCTTGTTACGGTTGCAGGCGCCTCTGTGTGCTGCCCTGTATGTGTGTGGCTGCCTCCTTCCAAGTGTGTGCGGACGTACGTACGTGTGCATGGCTTCCCGTATCATGCAGTGGCAAACCAGGCGTTCCCACCAGTTCTTGGGGAACGGCAGGCCATCCCAGCTCCTCACCAAATCACGCTGTTTTCACTATTGTTGTACGTTGCTTTCTAAACATGGGTACGCACACAAAGGTTTCATGGGTAAACCTTAAGAACATAAGGCTATTCTAGAACACCAGGGGCGTGCCTCTGCCTGTAAAACGTTGCCAGAGTTGGTTCCACTACCTGTGCAAGAGAAATATTATCTGCAATGTGTCCATTGGTAGTACTAGAAACTGTGTGCGTGCGTGCGTGAGAAAGAGAGAGAGAGAGAGAGACCTTGTGATATTTCACAACTGGCTGTCCCCTTTGAGATTTCGTGTGGAGGGCACATACTTGGCAGCCACGTGGATTTTCAGCACGCTGCAGCGCGTGTGCGTACCTGTGAGTGTGAGGATTTCGAATACATGGGTGCTGTGGTGTTTATGTTTGTTCCTATGTGTCGTAGTGGTCTCCTGGCGTGTTCCTTAGAATCACAGAGTTGGAAGGGGGCCTCTGAGACCGTATAGTCCCATCACCCCCTGCTCAATGCAGGTGCCACTCTGCAGGGAGTGGCTACATCATCCCTGGCATTTAGCCGCCCACGGCCTCTGCTTAGATACCTGCAGCAAAGGAGAAGCCGCCACCTCTGAAATCAGCCGCCTGTTCCGCTGCTGATCAGCTCTCATGGTTAGGAGGTTTCTCCTACTGCTTAGCCCAAATCAGCTTCCCTGGTACTTTCCTGCCCTCGGATGCAACCCAGAACGCCTCTGCTCCACCTTCTGCCTGACAGCCTTTCTGATAGTTGAAGGCCTCTCTCAGGTCTCCCCTTCATCTTCTGTTCTCCAGGCTGAACATAACCCTGCTCATGCAACCATTCCTGGGTTTCCAGACCCCTCACCATCCTGCCTGCTGTGCTCTGGATATGCTCCCAATTTTTCCATGTCCTTCTTAAAATGCGGTGCACAGAACTTGACACAAGGCTCCAAATGTGTCCTCACTAACACAGAATAGGGAAGAAGGTTGACTTCCCATTGATCTGGACACAAATGCAGCTTAAGATTGCATTAGCCTTTTTAGCATCCGCCTTGCATTGCTGGCTCATTTTCAGCTTGTGGTCAGCTAAGACACCTTGGTCCTGCCAAGCCAGGTCTCCCACATCCTATATCATTTATTTGGGTTTTTTTGTACCTAAATGCAAGAGTTTGCATTTATCTCTCTTGACTCTCATCTTGTTAGATATGACCCAGTGTTCCAGATCATTTTGAATCTTGAACCTGCCATTTATGGTGTTGGCCATTGCTCCTTGCTTCGTGTCAACTGCAGATCTGATAAACAACCCCTCTACATGCTCATCCAAGTCATTTATTTAAATGTTGAACAGCACAGAGCCTAGGACCGAGCCCTGCATCCTCCACTTGAGAGTGAAAAAAAAGGGAATATCGACCTTGGTGTTGAATAACATTAAAATTGTTTAATATTTATTTCACCTTGCAAAAGGATTAGTTCTTTTAGAGGAGATAAAAAGACTAATACAAAAGCTTGATCTCACTCCGGAAGGATGCCAAGCCATTAATTAGCCAAGTCGTTAATTAGTACAGTCGCTCAAGCAGCTGAGGAGTGACCTAATTGTAGTATTGTCCAATTCACATTTGACCATCTTGTCAACAAGGTCATGGGAAGCCTTGTCAAATGCGTTGCTGAAATCAAGATATACTATGTTCATAGCATTCCCGTGATCAACTGACTACTAACTCTAACAAAAAAGGAGATAAGGTTAGTCTGGCATGAATTATTCCTGACAAACCCATTTTTACTCCTCTTAATCAGTGCATTATTTTCTAGATGCTCACAGGCCGACTGCTTAATCATCTGATTGAGAATTTTGCCTGGTATTGACCCTGGATCTACCTTTTTCCCCTTCTTGAGGATGGGGGTCAACATTTGCCCATCTCCAATCTTCTGGCGCTCACCCATTCTCCAGGAGTCCTCAAAGATTACGTGTATAGGATTAGAGGCCACGCTGCCACCTCCCTCGGCTCCCGAAACGAAAAGGATTCACCTCCTTACAAGAGAGCTTGTCTAAGACCCGTTTAACCGCCCGTGTTGGGGAAGGGCGAGTCTGTAGCTTGGCAGCGTGGTCATTTTACATCACTTGAATTCCATCCTCATCACCACCACCGCTGCACACAGAAATGTTTGCGGTTTCATACTTGAGGATACCAAAAGCGTGGGCATTTCAGATCACTGCCAGGAAAACGGACGAGGCCCACTGAGGACCAAATAAATATACTTCCGCCTCTTTTTGTGAAAAGATTCAATCTCTTTCCAGTCCGATGGAGATGCAGGACCCTGCCTCCCCCCCAAACGGTCCGTGTTCCCTGCGCTCCAGCCACACACCAGTGTGTGTCTACCTGTAGTGGCTCCGTCTCCTCTGTATGTGCTTTGTGTCTGCGCATGGTTGTGTATGGCTTTGTGCGTTCAGCACCCCCACCCCTTTGACACTCACCCTCACACAATCTCCCCAGAACCCCACAACACGCGTGGCCTGCGCTCTACCCTACCCAGAGGTATTTATCATTGTGAGAGGCGGGGGGGGGGCTTAGGGCGGGGTGGTGGAGTTGTAGTTTGGACTGGATCTTTTTGGGGGGTGTAGGGGAGCAACCGCTCCCAATCGGGATGGGGAAATGGCCCAGCAAAGTAACCTGTATTAATTCCTATGGTTTGGGGACATGGGGAGGGGTAAAGCATTTCCCCCCCCCCCTTCCCATAAACGTGGTGGTGGATTCAGATAACGAAAGGGAATAGTTCTCCCATCCAAGGTTTCCCCCTCCGGATGGTTGGACTACAACTCCCATCAGCCTCCAGCCAGCATGGCCAGTGGCAAGAGACGACAGTAGTTGTAGTCTAAAACTACAGGTTGGGGAAGGCGTGTCTTTCCTGTGCAGGGAAAACTTGTGAAACTGGGGGGCCTCCTGCGGGTGCTCCTGCTGCCTCAGGTGAGGTAGGGTGATCCTATGGAAAAGAGGACAGGGCTCCTGTATCTTTAACAGTTGCATAGAGAAGGGAATTTCAGCAGGCGTCATTTGTAGGCATGCAGTGAAATCCCCTCTTCATCACCACAGTTAAAGCTGCAGGAGCCCTGCTCTCTTTTGTATCTGGTCACGCTAGGCAGGGCTCTTGCCCTGCCTAGCATGACCAGATACAAAAGAGGGCAGAGCTCCTGCAGCTTTAACTGTGGTGATGAAGAGGGGATTTTACCAGGTGCTGCATATAGATAAATGACGCCTGCTGAAATTCCCTTTTCCATGCAACTGTTAAAGATACAGGAGCCCTGCCCTCTTTTCCATATGGCCACCCTAGGTGGGGGGGTAGAGAAAGAAGTCCTCCAGCTGCAGGACGCTCTCCCCGGAGAGGTACGCCTGGCATCTACCTTATTCTCCTATTGGCACCAGGCAAAGACCTTTTTCTTCTTCCGAGCTTTTTAGATACAGTTGTAACCCTGCTTTTATGCCGCTTTTACGACTTTGTGGCTTTTCATGTGTTTATATATATACATATAAATATATATAGGTCCTGACATTTTCATTTTTTATTATTTTTGTAAACTGCCCTAGGAATATGATTCAAGGGTGGTATCGAAACAAGCAGATAAATATGAATCACGAAGTATTTGTAGGCTGCTTTGAGACTGCTTTTTTAGACTGTTTAAAATACTTCCCATGCAATATTTTTTTTCTCGACAATCACCTTGCAAGGTAGGCCGGTATGAAAACCTCCATGTTGCATGTGTCATTGAGGAATCTAAAAGATGACATGTCACACACATATGTCAAGGTATGGGGTGGGCGGATGGTTGGAAGAGTTACGGGTTATAATTGTATTTTAGAACTCCCTTTTTTCAAAGGGGGTGGGTCCTCTTTTTTTGATGGGGGGGCATTCTTGGTTTCACCATACTTGGAAGAATATAGCTTGTTAGGTGCTAGCACCTGTCTCTGATGCAGGACAGCCCATGGTCGTGTTAGAGGGAATGTGCCAGCAACCACAGAGCAAACAACTTTCCTGAGGCCTGCAAAGTTCAGTATGTTGTGGTTAAATAATCAGCTAAAGGGAATTAAGGAGGGGAAAAATTGACCCCCAAATAATCAGTGGGGTTGACAATGAGCTGGGCTCTTGAAGGATTTGTGCTGGTGTGGGGCGCAGTGAGGTTGCGCTCTGCCCTCGCTGTGTTGCATGAGAAGCGTCAGGTTGGCTTGGTTCTAGATCCACTTAAGAGCTTCAGCAAGGCGCTTTCCCTGAGGTTTGCAGTATGCAAATGTATTTAAATTTGATGGATTTCTTGTTTACATGCCAGGGAGATAACTGATGATATCTCTGTTTCTCATTTCTGTAGCATCCCTATCTCTGGGTGCAGCACTTTCCAAAAGGTGCCAGAAGTCAGGTCCCTGCCCCAAAGGGCTTCCTAGTTTTGTTGTAAGGCAGGGGTTCACAAGGGACGAATTCAGTTTCTGAGATGCTCTCGGGGGCCACATTCCAGATTGTCTTGCCATGCCCCCCTACCTCAAATCCACATAATAGGTTCGCGATCCCTGGAGTTGCTGAAGCAGGGAAGGGCGATGCGTAGAATGTTGATGTACGGTGCAATTTCTGGGAGGGGAGGAGAAAGGGCGTTCAGTTTGGATGGGAGAAGACCTGGGCCTAGAGAGGAGGGGCTGGAGAGAGGAGCAGCCCAGGGAGGGACGGGAGCACCAGGGAATGTTGTAGGGTATAGATCCAGACCAGAGGGAAGGGATAGATATAAAATGCAGAGTCGTGAAGAAAGTGAATTTTGTGTGTCTTCCGGTGAATTGGGCCCCGTCTTAATTAGTGCGTGAGGCAGACTTCCGCAAGCGGGGGCCTTCCAGATGGGCTGGGTTGCGAATCCCATCCTGCTGCCTGGGGATAATGGGGTTTGCAGTTCAAGACATCTGGAAAGCACCATATCGGCGGAGGCCGGCGCAAGGAGCGTGTCCATGTGAGTGTGCGTTCTTCCACAAGCTTTGGTGCATTTGGCTGATTTGGTGTCTGGACGAGTGTGGAATTCGGTGAACAATGGCCTCCCCACCATGAGGAAAAGCAGACGAAACTGGCCATTTTTTCTAACAAACGGCGCTTTTCCTGTGAACGATTGGGTGGATTAGGACGCCTTGACAGCTCTGACCATACGGACCTTTGGGAATCATCTTCCTTCCCCCATCTTTTTGGGTTTGACTGAACCGCCTGGCTTTTATTGGCTAGCTTTTGACCTTAAACTACTTGCGTTCTTGCTTTGCTTTGCAAAGTGAGGATGATGACGATATCTACTGGAAACAGTAGGTTGGGTTCACGTTTAGGCATTGCTGGGGTTCTAATTAACGAGGGGGCGTGGCTAAGTGGTAGAGATCCTGTTTTGCACACACGGAAGGTCCCAGGTTCAATCCCTGGCAACCTCTCCAGGCAGGGTTGGGAAAAACTCCTGCTTGAAACCTTGGAGGGAAATCCACTGCTAATCCGGGTCAACAATCCTGGGCTAGCTAGACCAAGGATCTGATTCAGGGTAACGCAACTTCCTGTGTACCTAGGACAGCCTATCGAAATCAAGCCAAGTATCTTCTATCGCATGTCCGTAGCTATCACAGCTAGACAGAACTTCCATGTCCCAAGGCAGTGCACCTCTGAATACGATGGACTGGGTAGCAGGGCGCATGTCCGGGTGGGTGCTGCATGCCAGGCTAGCTGGGCTTTTGGTCGGATCCAGCAGGGCTCCTCTGATGTTTTGCACAACCCATTCACGTTGGTGTGAAACAGCTTCCTTCTACCACTAGGGGCATCGGACTGCAACTCCCATCAACTTGCATCATGATGGGAGTTGTAATCGAAAGCCTCTGGAGGGTTCCACGTTGGGGAAGGCTGATGTCGGGGTGCGCACGCTAGATAGAACTCTTCCCTCCCTGCTTTTAGTGTTAGAATAACCAGATGTGTTCGTTTCTGCTCGGTGGAAGAGTTTGGTGGAACTCCGAAGCTTGCGTCCTCCAGCAGAACCATGGAAATGGGGTGCAGAGCCTCTTTCAACCTGAGGACAGAGAAGCTCCCCCCCTCCAGTGGTGTGTGGGGCCAAAGACAAAAGGGGCAGACCCCCCAAAACCCCACAATGCCGTCATTCCTGCAGTAAAAGAAACCATTGTCATGCACCCTTTAGAAATCCTGAACCCTTCCCGGGGCTTTCCCCCTAAATCCGCAACAGAAACCCAGGCTCATCCTCGCCGACAGAGCTTTGTAGCTCAGAGTAGTGGCTGCCAGGAACCAAGACCCTGGGGAGGGGTGTTTTCGAAAGGGAGAAAGGACGCCGTTTCATGGAGTAGGTTAGGAGAGGATATGACAAGATTCCAGAATGTTATCTTTGGGTTCCGGAGGGCAGTCTTGAGTGGGGAGTTCCTTCCCCAATTAAATTTTTGTGAACCGCCCAGAGAGCTTCGGCTATTGGGTGGAATAGAAATGCAATAAATCAACAAATGCAATGAATAAATAAATAAATCTATCTTGAGTTGGTGGGGAGGAGATATCTGTCAGTAGCATCGCGAAGAACCTCAACGGCGGGGCCTTCTCTGTAGCGGCACCCACCCTCTGGAAAACCCTCCCTTGTGTGGTTCGGGAGGCAGAAAATGTAACCCCCTTCAAACGCCTCCTGAAAACATAACTTTTTAGACAAGCTTTCCCTGGACTATAACTTATTCTGGTTTTACATGATATTTTAAAACTTTTTAAAGTTCTAAATCTTGATTTTTGTACGATATGGTTTTTGTTGTAAACTGCCCAGAGAGCCTTGGCTGTTGGGTTATTTAAATATGTAATAAATAAATAAATCTCTGACACCTGAGCTGGGCCAGGCACGCGGTGGGTGCGGATCTTACGGCGCTCCTCTAATCCCATCAGCGAGGTGACCTCACAGGCCTGTCCTCGCCAAAGCCGCCTACTTCCAATCCAATTACTCTGAGCCCCGGACCAAGGGCTGTTAGAGGGCGCGAGGACAAGGAGGGAGGGAGGGAGAACCCGCTGGGGCGGGGAGTGTGCCGCGTGCCGCATCCCCACACTTTCGGCATCCGCTCCGCCCCACCCGGCTTGCTGCTTCCCCGGCAGGGTTGCGTCGGCAAGGGTCGGTGAGAGCCTGCTGTGCTTTTGCAGAGCTCACTGCCGTGAGATTTCCACCGTCTCTGCTCTTCTGTGCCGTTGTTCGCCCCCTGCGAAGCCAGGTAATAAGAAGCCCCTGATCTTTTCACCCACATCTCTTCCTCCCTGCCCCCTCTACCATTCTACCCTCCTCCTTGATTCCAGAACCCCCCTTCACCCTTTTAAACGCCCCCCCACCCCCCTGTGCTTGGCCGCAAACAGCTGCAGGATCGGGGTGCCACCTGGTGGCTGCTCTTGACCACAGCAGCTCCACAGCTGGATTGCCTTCCGGAACCCAGCAGATCTGTGCCCCAATCCTAACGCTGTTTTCCACCCAGGACTGTGGGCTTTGCTTTCTGAGCCCAGCCTGATCCCTCAGGCAGGCCTGGATCCAGCCCAGAGAAACGAGGGGCTTGCGCTCCGCCCTTCTTGCGAGTCCTGGGACACCCGGCCTCCGTTCTCCCTCTAGAGCGATCTTCCCCACCCAGGTATGCTAGATTGCAACGCCTGCCGTTTTTTCTGGGGATGATGGGGCCTGTAGTCTGACCCATGTGGAGGGCACCAGGTTGAAGAAAGCTGCTCCAGAGAACCCAGGGGTCCTGGCTGACTTCCAGAGCACTGCCCTCTGATCCTCTCTGCGTTCCCTTCCCAGAGAACCCAGGAGTCCTGCCTCCCAGCCCTCCCCTCGCTGAGCCCCCCCCCCCAGGTCTTCAGCCTATCACACTCCTTGAGAACCCAGGAGTCCTGGCATCCTTTTTCAGTCCGTCCCTCCTGCCCCCCCCCACCGGAAGCCCTGGTACCTCCCCCCCTTTCCCCTCCTCGTTGCTTGCTTCGCCTGCTCTGCTGATGGAAGGATGCGCCGGAGGGATGGGGGCCTCTGCTAGCGCTTTCTCCCTTCCCCCGCTCCCAAACCTGGCACTGGGGGGGGGCGGCCGCCCACGTCCTGTGGAGGCCCCCGGCCAGAGGGGGAGGCGATGCGGAGGGAGCGGAGACGCTTACTCGCTAGCTAGGAAGAAATAAAAAGCCCCCCTCTCTCCCCCTCCCTTTCCAGAAGGAATCTTGTCTCTCCCTGCCAAGGCATCTTTGGCCCCATCCGCACGGAGGACCAAATCCTGCCCCATCTGGGCACCCCTCTGCCCAAAAGCCAGGGGCCGTGGGGAGCAGCGGGGTTCGAGACCCCGGAAGGAAGGAAGGGAGGAAGGACGGGAGGGAGGGAGGGAACGGGGCCTTCCGTTTTCCATCGGAGGTGGTGGATCTGGCCCCTCGCTCCGAAGCTGAGCCGGTGCCCTGAGGGGAGGGGAGCAGGCGCTCCGTCTATCTGCTAGCCTAGAGAGCTGTTCCTCCCCGGGTGGAAATTTCCCATTCCACCTGTTTTTTTCCGGGCTCTTTCTTTCTCTCCCCCCTCCCCCCTCCCTCTTTCTTCTTCTTCTCCTCCTTTTTTTAAAATATTGAATTCTTTCCGGCCCATTGAGCAGCCGGAGCTGTTTGGCTGCTCCGCATCTTCTCTGCCTGCCTGACCGGAGCGAAGGAGAGAAGGGAGGAAGGGAGCCAGGAGAGGATGGAGACGGAGGAGGAGGAGGGGGAGGATTAGGGCAGGATGGGGGAAGCCATGACAATGGAGGGGTAGGCAGCCTTCTCTCCCCCCCCACACACTGCCCACCAGGGGTGCCCTTGCACCCCCTGCTCCTTGCAGATGTTGCCTAGCAAACCGGGGCCTTCTCGGGGGACGCCCCCTTGCCCCTAAGATTTCAGGGAACCGGGTTCAGCGGACCTCAAAACCAAACCAGACCCGTTCGCGATTTGCTCACAGCTCAGGTGTTTGTGAATTGGGGTGGGGTGGGTGGCACGCAAGGAACTGGGGGGGGGGGCTTCCTCCCTTTGGCCGCCCTCTCGTGCGGCGTCGCTCCGGGGCATCATGTTTGTATCAGTGTGGTACGCCAAGAAAATGGGACGCCGGTTTATCAGCAACGTCCGGAAAGCCAAGAATCAAAGGCAGCTGCTCACGGTATTGGGGGTGTTGTTGTTGTTGTTGTTGTTGGAAGTAGAATGGGCTGACGGGGTTTATGTGGGTGGGGGGCTCAGGAGAGGAGGGGAAGGGGGGTCATGGAAGGGGGGCTCCCGCTCTCTAGGTTGTGGGGACGAGGGATTGGGGAGGGAGATGCTACGCAAAGCATGGCAGGGGAGGGATGACATTTGGGGGGGTGCAAGCCAGACACGATGGAGTGGGGGCTAGGGAGGCATTGATGATGTGGGGGGGACAGGGCATCTTGGGGTGAAAGATCCAGGAAGAGACGGGGCAGGACGGGGGGCTTGGGAGAGGTATGGAAGGGGGTGTCAGGGAGGGCTAGGACTCCTGGGTTCTCTAAGGGAGGGGGAAGCGAAGCATGCCTTGTGAAGGGAACCGGGGCGGGGAGCAGGTTGGCAAGCGGGGAGAAGGGTTTGGGCTTCTCTCTGGGGTCTCTTTGGCAGCTGGAGGCAGCCAGGATGCCTGGGTTTACCAGTAGGCGATTGGTGTCCGGGGGGGGGCAGCTTTGGGTTTGGGGTGTTGAACAAACTGGTGGCGGTGGCGGCATTTTGTGTGCATGGAGGGGGGCGGGGGGCAGTCAGCAAGGCAGAATTGCCGTCCTTCCGTCCCCCATCCGGCTCCCCAGCCCTGCCCCATAGACGGTCTTCTCCGCAAGACTGGCCCCACGGTGAACGGCCCGAGGACCCCCAGATGGAACAGCCGGCAGCAGGAACACTGGCTTAGTTCTGGCAGTCTGAGGCCCGCAGTGGGGCAGAGCCAAGTGGGGAGAGGGACCTGGCGCAAGGGGCAAGTTATCACTGGCGGGGGAGGAGATCAACAGGGGCCCAGAGATTGGGCTCAGGGACAGAGGACATAATATGGCTAGATGTCAAGGAGGGGCTCACAGGGATCCCCATGGGTCTGGGACTTGGGGGTCCCGTGGGCTGGGAAACAGAGGGAGGGCGTAGGTGATCTTCAAGGGGTTTATCTAGTCCCCGAACAGATTTTAGGGGGTTTCCAGGGCTGGGATTTTGGGGGCGTAAGTGAGGATTTGAGATGGGGGTTCAAGAGGGTCCCCAGGACTACTTAGAGGAGCCCCCCCCCCCCGAATCCAAAGGAATCTCTAGGCTGAATAATAGAGGATCGGAAGGGGATCGCTTTTGCTTGGATATTGGCTGGTCAGAATCGGGAGTCCAGACCTCTTTGCGGCGTGTGTGAATGAAGCCGTGTCTGTGCGTGTGCTGGGCGGGGTGGGGGTGGGGTGGGGGTGGGGGCGTTAGTGCGTCAGCTTTATAGGCAGATGGCGTCAGTGTTTATACTGTAAATGTTCCGAGTTATGAATGGGAGAAGGGCAGGAGCGCTTACATGACTTGGCTTCCTCAACGATTTCTTTTCTTTTGCGGGGGGGGGGGGAGGGAAAGAAAAAGCACCCCCTCTTTTTTCCCTCCCTTTAACATTGCAGTTGTAAAAACCGGCATGTCTCATAGCGTGGCGTGACTCCGGCGGTGTTCAGTGCTGCATCCCCGAATCTGCGCTTCGCAGACCCTCCTTGAGCCCCCCCCCCCGAACGAAGGGCGACCGTTTGGCCGTCTCCCGCCAGGCTGCCCTCGCCCCCGCTTTGCTTCCTGGCGCAGGGGCCTCCCTGGGGGCCTCGCGGTCGCCTCTACGTCCCTCCTCTTCATCGCCCTGGCCCGCAGCTGGCAGGGCGAGAGGAAAGGGCCGTTGAGGAGATTAACAGGCCCCGATTCGCATTGGCAAAGCTCCCCAGGAATTGCTGCATTGCCTGGCAGGGGTTCCCGGCTGGAGGGTGGATGGAAACACAGCCGAAGAGGGGTGCGTGCGAAGACCGTCCTTTTAAACCTGTCTGGCTGCTTTCCTCCCCCCCCCCCCCGCCCCCATCTGGTTGCTCTTCTTGACACGGCACGGCACTTGCAGCCATCTTGACACAAAGATCTCCTCCCACAGGGGCACCGTCCCCCACCCACCCCGAGTTTGTGGCTTCTTCAGGGGTCCTGGTCAGGGCCTTGGTGCCGGAGTAGATGTTACCTCCCACACCCCACCCCGGAAAATGCTCCTTCCTTCCCACCCCAGAAAATGCTCCTTCCTTCCTCCTCTGTAACCATTGGCAGGGGGAACAGCTCTGCCCAAGCGACCGGGGAGGGGTCACCAGATGGAGTGTTCCCTGGCTTCGGTGTCCTCCGGATATGTTGGGACTCCAACTCCCATCTTCCCCAGTCCACATGGCCAATAGCACCAGGTTGGAGAGGGCTGGTGCCCCTTCCCTGATGGCTGACAAGATTCCATCCCAGAAAGAAACCTAATAATTTCATGGTGATGATGATGATGATGATGATGATGATAAATATTTGCTGAGTTCAACTCTGCCCCGGAAGGTCTGATGGAGCCATCCTCCAAGGGGGGGGTGGTATTCATTTCATTGCAGGGGATGATAGGAGTCGTAGCCCGTGTTGTCTATGCTCCGAGGTTGCAGCGATTAGTCCAGCGAGTAGAAAACATGGCAACGGGGGAGGGGGGGGACACTTACGCATAAAAGTTGTGGCTGCCGTCTGCCATGTCTCCGCCGCAGGCGCTTGTGCGCAAACTTTTCAAACGTTACTCTCTGCGTGGGGAAATGAGCAGCGCACCTTTTCCAAATGTGACGTCTGAAATGCGTCTTGAGGCCGGGTTGAGGCTGTTTCCTGAGCTTGCGCCCTCCGGACACGTCGGACTGCAATTCCCACCCTGATGGGAGTTGCAGTCCAATGCGTCCGAAGGGCTCCAGGTCAGGAAAGGCTGGGATATTAGGGTTTGACTAAGACTAGGGAGATGCAGGTTCGAGTCCCTACTGAGCTCTGACTCTGTGACCTCGGGGCTGTGTCCCTCTCAGCCTCGCCCTACCTTGCAGGGTTCTTCTGAGGATTCATGGAGGGGTTGGAGCCATATTTATGCCCACCCACCCAGGCTCCTTGCATAGAACTGGTGGGATGAAATTATAAACCCACCAACCAAGAATAGTTCTCATGCAGAGGGCCAGCTTGGGGATGGGTTATTGGTGGAGCAGCTGGGTAATTTTTGACCCTGAACATAATGGTCTTACGAATGTGTCCCCTGCCCCGGCCTTTAATACGGCCACAGGTATGACTTCAGTTGCGAGGTGTTCCACGCTTCACAACTGCTTCTCCATCCCCACGATGTTACGGCAACAAAATTAAAATCCATATGGCATCCAGTATCCGAGGCAGCAAGCCTGTGTGTACCAGTTGCTGGGGAACATGGGCGGGAGGGTGCTGTTGCACCATGTCCTGCATTGTGGGTCCCTGGTCGACAGCTGGTCAGCCACTGTGGGGACAGAGTGCTGGACTGGATGGACCCTCGGTCTGATACGGCCTCAGGGCTCTTCTGATGTTCTGATGTGGTTGAAAAGAAATACTCTGAGCATGTGTCGTGTTGCGTTTCGATCTCGCTGAAATTGTGGGCACCATCACGACTATGGAAATGAAATGGAGCTTGCTTCTGCTTCCCTGATGCTAAACACATTGACCTGGGAATAAGCAAGCGTTGTGGGCAAGGATTATAGATATATAGATATATTTAAAGGAAGGATAATAAAATGACCATCTGTATCCATGTACATCCCAGCCTGGCTTCCTGCTAACTATAAAATGCTTTTAAAAATAAGAGAGAAAGGACACTGTGGCAAACAACACGGCCACCTGCCGAAGGATAGCCCAGGCCCAAGTTGACCACCTCAATGAGGACTAGCTCCTTAGACGTTGCTAGTGCCTGGGTGAAAGGGGTTCCTTAGAACAATTTGCCTATTTGGGGCTGAAATGCAGCCTCTTCTGGGGTTGCAGCCACAGGCTGCTTGTCGCTTGCTTGTTTTTAAAGACGTGTTCTCATCTTCAGCGGCCCACTCTGGGGTGGAGGCAGCCGTTTATACCAGCCTTCCCCGACGGGGCGCCCTCCGTATGTTTTTGACCACAACTCCCAGAACTCCTGACCATTGGCCATGCTGGCTGGGGGCTGATGGGAGTTGAAGGCCCAAACATCTGGAGGGAGGCCAATTAGGGGAGGCTGCTTTATACAGATCTCTTGAAGCAGCTTCTGCTGCAGCAGAACTTGGAGGGGGGGGTGGAATAGAACCAGGGAGTGCCCCCCCCTCTCTCTATATATAATATCTGAAATGAGAACAAGGCAGCCTCATTAGCAGCTGTAAATAATTCATGCCAAGCTCCGGTTGGGAGCAGAGCAAATTTACGGCCTCTCCTGTGGCCCCGCTGTTCTCGTCTTCCTAGGGAAAGTGGGTTGCCCGTGAAAAGCCTTTTTAAAAATACGGCCCCTGGAGAAGCGGGGTGGTGGTGGTGGTGGTGGGCGTTCTGGCGGCCAGTGAGAGGGGGGGGCGCGCATGACGGCTGGGAACAGAGGCTTCTCCTGGGCTCCCGTCACCGACCTTGGGCTGCAAGTCCACAATCTGGTTTGGACCCCCAAAAACAGGGCAGGAGGGGGCGTCCTAGCAACAGTCTCACCCCTGGGCAATGCCGTGGGATACCTGAGCATGCGCAAAGTGCAATTCCCCTTGGCAGGCTGCAGGCTCGGAGCTCTCCGCCCTCCTTTCCACGGTACACGGATGAGAGGGAGCGGATTTGCGTGGGGCTTTCCTGCCTTTGAGAAACGGGGAGGTCGAGGGGGCGACTGGAGGGACGGTTGACGCTTCAGGCCAGTAGAGGCCCTGTTGTTAGTTGCACGTGGCTTTTCTTCCTCTGATTCATTGTGTGTGTGCATGTGTACGTTTGTATGTAACAGAAGGGGGAATCCATGGTTGCGCCATCCCACTAAGTGTATCCGTAGACGGCAGAGGGAGCTGCATCTAAGGTTCTAGTTCTCATTGAGTTGGCGGACGTGTGTCTGGCCTGTGGCTTTCGGTCGGCAGGCGGGGCCTTTGCATTTCACCATCAGCTGCTTCCCCATTTCAGAAAAGAGATCCCCGCACATAGAAAAGTAGCATGCCAGGGAGACGTCTTCCATCCTGACCTTTCCTTCGTGGTCTAGTTTTCTATAGAAAAGGGAGGGTTTTTTGGGCAGGGTGGGGGGAGGGTTGAGATTGTTTTAATACGGAAAGGGAGATCTGGGCCAGACTGATGGCGCATTAAGAGCTTTGCAGCAGGGGCCTGCACGTGTGTGCGCAGGAACAGCTGGTGATGCATGGGGCCACTGTGCATTTGGGGGCATCTTTTAGGTCGGTGTTGTCCCCTCGTAACCTTTTCCGGATGCTTGGGCCGGGCCTTGTGTTTGTACAGCGCAGCACACACAGCCGCACCTGGTGGATCCCCCGTGGCGTGGCCGCGCATGGTGAGTTTATGATGCCATGGGGGCCCGTCTGTGCACGTGGCGCCTCATCGCGGCCGTGGCTTTGCGAGCTGCCGGATAGCCCATGCGCCGGCATCCTGCATGGCGCGCCTTGCCGTGTTGCGTTGGTGCCATTTACGTTAAGTTACGATGCGTCGTGTCTGGCAGTTCTGCAGCTCTGCTTCGTGGTAAGTATTTGCACATGCGTTGTTTGGCCCCGGTTGTTTTGCAGGGGACGTGTCTTGCGTTTCACGCCCTGGGAACATGTCTTGACGGGTTATGGGAATGTGCGCAGTTTGTACGCTCCTTGGGTGAGCCGAGCATCCGTGGGCTTCCAGTCCGTGGCTCTTGCATGCGTGTGCTGGTTGTGCCTGTGGGTGTGAGCTTCCTTCCACCTCGGTTTACACGCACATGCATCCACCCACCTGATGTAGACAATTGAGCATCAACGGCGCTCCAGCATCCGGGACCGTTCTGCTCTGTCTCTTTGCCATTCTGCAAGAAGCAAAGCCGAACGGCGCGTATAATGCGTGCTGACTTTATCTGCACATTTGCATATCTTTTTATTCTGTTACTATTAATTATGGGATGGAGGGAAGTGCTGGGCAGGAGGCCCCCGGGAACGCGACAAAGCCCTGAAGTTTGGCTTCCCAGATTTGAGGAAAGGTTTCCCACCTCATCGTTAAGGACTAGGAACTTGCTTTTTAAAAAGAAAGAAAGGCGGAACTGAGATTCCCAAGATCAATGAGTTTTGATCCCCGTATCAGATTCTACATCTGCGCACCTTGGTGGGGGACATGGGAATACGTTCAGCTTTTCTCTCTTTTTTTGGAGTTTAGTGATCAAACTCGCTTGCGATGTCGTACACACACGGGGCAGAGGAAATATGCAGGCAGCTGACTGCGTCAACGCACACAGGGGGGACACACCTGCCGTTTGGCCCGGCCCCTTCCTTGCGCGGACGCGTGTTCCCATGGCGCAAACGCACCCATTTGATCAGCCACCCGCCACTGTCTTGTGTGTCCCTCTTCCGTCTCCCTGGCGCACACGCAGCCCACTGACACCTCGCAACGACCACATGCGCAGGGAGCAGCAAATACCACACACGTGTGCGCTTCCACAAACGTGCTCCCACACAGTTCTCGCCGCCCCCCCCCCCGCAGCCACCCACACACAGCTGCTAACCTGGCAGATCCCACAGTACAAGATGCTCTCTCTCTCTCTCTCTCTCACACACACACACACACACACACACCCAGAGCATCCCTTGGGTCGAGCTTGCTACACCTGGCTTCAATTCCCCGATCCGGTTCTGGCTTATTTGCTCCCCCTCTTCTGCTAGAGGTAGGGGAAGAGCCCAGGAGTTTGCATCCGGCCACCTCTTCCCTTCCGTCATTCTCACCTCTGAGCAAATTTTAAAAAAAACACCCACTTCTTTTAAATAAATAAAAATCATTGATTTCTAGTTTCTGGCCTTCCATCTGGAAAGAAGAGCTGAAAATCAAGATGTCTGGGTTCCCTGCAGAGCCATCAAGTGGATTTGAATTTGGGTGTAGCGGAGGCGTTGGAGGCCAGGACTCCTGGGTCCTCTGGGGAGGGGGAGGGGAGGGCGTATGTAGTTCAAGGTGCGGATGAATCGACCCCCAGGAGGCCTGGGTTCTCCGCTGGGAAGAAGGAGGAGCATAAGAGACCCGCCCAGTCTTCCTCCAGATGTGTTGGACTACAGCTCCCATGCTGGTTGGGGATGATGGGGGTTGCAGCCACAACGCCAGGTTGAATAAGGCTGAGCTAGGCGAAATCAGGCAAAATTGTTCTTTTCTGGCTTAGCTGGAGGTAGGAGGCAGGACTCCTGGGTCCCCTTCTCTCACCCACCCACCCACCCACAGCCCTCCAGGACTAAAGTGGGAGGCCAGTGCCGAGCTATTGGCTTGGAGGCCGGAACTGAGGTTGTCAGCTTTGGGCTTGCGGGGAAAGGGCTCTCGGGTAGCTGAAGGTGTGCATCTTAAACTGGCAGCCGTTCCCCCAGGCCTCCTTCCTCTCGGCTGCCTGAGCGTGGGGGCTGAGATTAAAATGTGCCAGGGAAGCCTGGTTGTGGTCAGGCGTGGAGGGAAAGAACTGGCCGGGGGGGTGGGGGTGGGGGGGACACCTGAGCCGGAAAAAGGGCCAGCAGGATGTGGCTGATGGAGGGGATGGGGGGAGGGCGGTGGTCTATGCTTCTTTGGGGTGGAGGGCAGCAGACCTGGGGAAGGGGCTCCAGTTGGGTTTGCTCAGACTCGCACGCCGTTCGTTCCTTCCCCACCTGTCCCCATTTCCCTCCCTCCCTGCCACCTGCCCTTCTCATGCCCCCCCTAATACTCGTGGGGGGTTACGATTTCAAGCTTTGAGGAGCAGATGAGATCTGCAGGAGGAAGGACAGAAACTATCGGGGGGCGGAGGGGGGCAGCGACAGCGTTAGAAAGCCCTCATGCCCGCCCCATTTCCAAACGGGGCACCGTATTTACTTAACTCATTGGGGTTTATTTAAAATATTTCTAGGCAGGCCACCTGTCAGGGGAGGAGCCCACCCAGGGCACCACGGCACAGTCATAAAAGCCGACACAAGTGATAAAGCAGCAGAAATTCATTAAAAAAAAGAGAACCCGCCGGCGATAAAACATCTGGCCTAGGCGGAATTTGGAATCCCCACAATGCAGCCGCAGCTGCAAATCAGAACAGTTGAGTAAAACGTAATCAGGATAAAGGGCCTGATCCCATTGGAGTCGGGACCACGTCGGTCAGACCGGTCAAAATGAACGTGAGCCTCTCTCTGGGCCCAACACGACTTTGGAAGCCCGAGCAGCTTGTTAGAAGCTTGGCAGCTTGTGAGGGCGGTTTTTGTTTTTAAAGTTAAGTTTCTAGCCATCAAGGCTTCCCAAGGACATCTGATTAACCATGGTGGAAAAACAGGATGTCAGGCTAGATGGATCCGGGGTCGCATCCAGCAGGCCACCTCTGACGGTGAGGTGGAGATAAACAACAACAACAACAACAACAACAACAATAATATGCGAAAATTAAAAGCCATAGAGTTTTCTTTCTCAGATGGGATCTGTCAGCCTTCCGTAAACGTAGACCCGCTGGACTACACATCCCGCAACCCCCAGCCAGCTGGCTGGGGGTGACGGGAGTTGTAGTTCAACACATCTGGAGAGCACCAGGTTGGGGAAGGCTGATGATGGCCCATCAGTTCTGACCTCCCCCATACACACATACCCTTGATCTCACTGTACCCCACACTGCGAACGTATTTCTTCACCTTTTACGTAATGGCACAAGACTTCCACGCGGCCTACGGCTCCCCAATGCCTAAAATGCCCACCCACCCCTGCCGTTCCCTCTTAATAGGTCTCTCCCCCCACCGCCCGCCCCCCGGCAGTGGGAACAGAGGTGTGGGTGATACGAACACCCCTGAGCCTCTTAAACCGTGGCAACACCCACGTCGCCGCAGTAACCTCCTCCCCTGATGCAGATACTGTTTCCATGGCGTTGCCGTGGTTTCCGTTAGTGGCGGACGATGGAAGTGGAGGAATAATTTTTCCGGAAAAAGGAGAGACACAGAGAGAGCGTGAAAGTGTGTTTGTGGAAGCTGGAGTCTGGGTGCTTCTCTCCCCCCACCCCCAAATCTGGGGCAAACCCCTCCTGTCCCGAGGGCAGAGTCTGGCCCCATCTCCTCCTAAAGACCCGCTGCCCCTCATGTCACAAGTGGGTAGCAAGGCTTGCCAATTTGGGGCGCCCCCTTTGCTGTTGCTTTGGTGACCCCGCTTTCTTCCCTCCTAATCTTGCCAGCTTCCCGTCATCACCTGTCCCCGTAGCCCCACCTTCTGGCTCTTATCCAGGCATTATCTGAGAGACAGTGCGGGCGTCGGGAGATCTGGGTCCGAGTCCCCACTCAGCCATGGAAACCCACCAGGTGACTTAGGGCCAGTCACAGACTCTCAGCCCAGCCTACCTCGCAGGGTTGTTGTGGTGAGGGTAAAAATGGAGAGGAGGCGGATTATGCATGCCTCCTTGGAGGGAGAAAGGCGGGATATAAATGCAATAATAAATAAATAAAATGTATTGAACACGACACAGCAAGAATTTCTTTATTTTTTAAAGCGGTGAGAAGGACGCAAGTTTAAGTCGGTCATTCTAAGTGGGTTTGGTTATCCGCACTGGAAGCGTCGGGCTGGGGGCTGCTTGGCTTTTTGGGGGGTACGGCCGCAAAGTTTTGCATGCTAATCGGGTGGAAAGATTTTTAATGCTATTATTATTATTATTATCATTAATCATCATCATCATCATCATTATTTGTAACCTCGCTTTTGGGGATTTGGCTTTGCGGGTTCTTCTAACCCAGCCTTCCCAAACCTGGCAACTTCCAGAGCTGTTCCACTACAACTCCCATCCTTCACCCACCCAGGATGCCAGGTTTGGGAACGCTGTGATTGCCTCAGGGCCTCGAGCGAGGGCGTTCTTCCTCCCACGCCAGCCCCACCTGAAATGGGGCCCGGGGCTCTGCAAGGCTGCAGCGCCATGGAAAGACCTCCAGCGAGAAACTTCTGTGGGGCAGCCATCTTCGGGACGTGGTGCCCAAGGCTCTGCCGAGACCCTGTGGAGTTGCCTGAAGGCGAAGCTTGCCTGCAAATGCCCCCAGGGCTCCCTGAGGGAAAGATGGCCCCTGGGGCTTTCCCCTCTGCCTTGCCGGCTCTGCGTCACGGCCTCGCAGGGTGAAGAGGAATTTCCTCGGGATCGTTTACCATATAATTTTTATTCTCTCTGTTGCTTTTCCTAGGCCAATTCCCCACCGGTAATCGTCAACACAGACACCTTAGAAGCACCAGCTTATGTGAGTGTCCGGCAGGATCCATCCCTTGCCTTGCCTCCCCCCCCCCCCCCCGGCGACCCTATATGCACCTTTAGTTATCCCTTCTCTGAGCCCGTTTTATCGACGTCTCTACTCCTCCTGCCGTTAACCCCCATGGTCCGTGCTGTGCGTGAGTGCTCCTCTGCTTATGTATTCTATTTCCTAATTAGTGACGCTGAATGTCTTAACCTAAACGTCTTCCACGAATATCCCACGTTTTCCTCGCCTCTTAATCTGTCAGTAGTAACTAAACCTCCTCCTCCTCCTCTCTTTCCCCCAGGTAAATGGAACAGAAGGCGAAATGGAGTACGAGGAAATAACACTAGAACGGGTAATTTCTGACACAGGAGCTGTTGTGGCAGTGGTGGTGGTGGTGGTGGTGGGGATTTAATGGAGACCAGCGCAGGGAGGAGGAGGAGGAGGAGGAGGAGGAGGAGGAGGAACCACATATTTGTTTTAGGAACGGGTTCTGGGCTCTAGGTTCTTGCTCTGATTAAACTTTGGGGGGGTGGAATGGCTTTTCTCTCTCAGGGTAACTCCGGTTTGGGGTTCAGCATTGCCGGAGGCACCGACAACCCCCACGTTGGAGATGACCCCAGCATCTTCATTACCAAGATCATCCCCGGGGGAGCCGCTGCACAAGATGGACGGCTAAGGTAATGGCCCCGGGAGAGAGTTTGTATGGCTGCCTTGAGTGCCGGTTTCCTGATGGAAAGGCAGAGGGCAAGGCAAATCAAAGGAACAAATAAATACATGGCAGCGTCCCCCAGCCTGGCTTAATTCTATTTTAACTTTTGCGAATTTCTGTTTACATGTTTCAGTTGTATATGTTTTAAGTTTGTAAAGCTGCCTTGAGTCCCAGCATTGAGAAAAAGGCCGGAAATCATCATCATCATAATAGGCCCAAAAAGCACTCTATGGGAAGCACTACAACATAATACAGAACCCACAAATAAACAAAGAAGAATCGTACGAATAGCTCAGAAAGGGCGAGCTCTTTCCTGAAACAGAAGGATTCGTAATAGTCAAACAAGATCAAGTTACAGCAAACAAGAACTACCAAAATTGCTTGGGAAGAACGAGCCTGTTCCAAATCGCAATGGACGGCTTTCTCCTGTCCCTGGCCTGCGGCACCTTCAGGCATTGCTACAAGCTGGCACCCGGCTCCAGTGTCACCTCCGGCGTCTCGCCCGCTACCCCCCCCCCCCCAGTTAAAAATGCTTTTCTGATCTGTCCCGGGCACAGGGTGAATGATAGCATCCTCTTCGTGAACGACGTGGACGTGCGGGAGGTGACGCACAGCACGGCGGTCGAGGCGCTGAAGGAGGCCGGCTCCATAGTACGCCTCTACGTCATGCGCAGAAAACCCTTAGCTGAGAAGATGATGGAGATCAAGCTGATCAAAGGCCCCAAAGGTGAGATCTCAAGTACACAGAGAGGAGAGTCCCCTTCCACAGGCTCGGGCACTGGAGGCAGGATCCGCCCCTGAGACTCCCCCCCCAATAGTCACTCTCTCGCTCAAAAGGCCCCATCCACCCGGCACACTCCAGATGTAATGGACTACAATTCCCATCAGCCCTTGGCCAGCACAGCTGATGGGAGCTGTAGTCCAACACATTTGGAGGGCCCCAGGTTGGGGGAAGGCTTCTCTTCTGCCTTTCCAAGAGAAACCATGTCCCTAGTGAAAGCCTTTCGCCCACACAGCTGCCTCGTTACGCCTCCTATTAACGGAAACTTCCTGATCAGAACCTCCAAATTCAGCGCAGTGTACCTCTGAATGCTTGACGTGGAGGTCGGCTGTTGCTACTGGCTGTCCGTAGTTGGAGACAGGGCGCTAGGCTGGATGGGACCTCCTTGTCTGATCCAGCCTAGGCAGTTCTTACAGTCCTACGTTCCTAAAAAGAGTTCACCTCCAGGGAAATGCCAGCTTACCTACTACAAAAGAGAAATTCCGCCTTCTTGCCTCAGTGATCCTCACCACCCACGCTCAGTTCCCTACCAGGAAAAGTAGCCGTCCATCTAAAAAGGGCCCCTCCCACTGGGAACAAGCTCCTCCCCTTCCCAAAGACTCCGCCTCCTCCCTTGCCTGCTTGCGCCCCCCCCGCGGTTCACCGTTGGGCACCTCCCCTCCTTCCTCTTGCAGGTCTGGGCTTCAGCATTGCAGGCGGCGTCGGCAATCAGCACATCCCTGGGGACAACAGTATCTACGTCACCAAAATCATTGAGGGCGGCGCGGCCCACAAGGACGGGCGCCTGCAGATCGGCGACAAGATCTTGGCCGTAAGGATGGGTGGGCGACGCAGGGCGGATGCCAGGGCGGATGGGCACGTTGGCCTCTGATGCGTAGCAGATCAGGAGCAAGAAGCGAAGGGGGCTTAAAATGGCCCTGCTTGTTCAGCGGCGCCCAACCTCTTTCAACCTCTGGGCCGAATTCGGTGTCAGAGAAGCTCTTGCGGGGAGCCGGGCCGAAATACTGAATGCTCCAGCCTGCTTGAGCTTCAAGCCCTTCCTGCCAGCCTTTTGGAACGGGAGGGGAACGTGCGAAACCACCGGAAACTATCAAATGACCGGTGGTCAGGCTGGATCAAGTGAGAAACCACAACCCAGGGTGTCTCTGTCCCACCAGAACTAACGCCCCCAGGAATGAAAAACTCCAAAGTGAATTAAGCCTTGAAGTGAGATGCAGCCCTGGAAGGACTCAAAGTGCAGGGACAATGATCACAATACCCATTTGCGAAATTTCCAAACGACCACAGCTGGCTCCTTTGATCCCTGTCAAGTAGCAATTAGATCTGGAAGCCTGTAGAAAAGATTCCTTGAAAACCAAAGTTGGCTGGACCAGCTTTTCGTGAGTTGGTACAGTGGTCATTCTCGGCTGTTGGGGTCCTTTAGCAGTGTGAATGTTGGGCTGTCCCAATTTCATGTCTCTCCAAAATTCCTAATTCCATTGTTGTCCTCTACCATGTATGTTTGTTTCTTCCCACCTACAAGACTTAGGACACAATCCTGTGCATGTTTAGATAGGGGGAAAAAGTCCTACAATTCCCAGCATGCACCAACCAGCCATGTTGGCTGTGGCATGTTGGGAGCAGTAGGATTTTTTCCCTCTGTCTAAACATGCCCAGGATTGTGTGGTCCAGGGGACTGATCTCGCTTAGCCTGTGAGGATCTGCAAGGGTTTATTTCCCCTTGCCTAAAATAGCGATGCAAAACTTCAATCCCACAAGCCAAATCTGGCCTGCCAAACTTCCTTAAATTACCAGGCTGCATGTATTCTGTTCCTCACACCACTAATCATTTGGCTTTTGCATAGACTTTCCCCATTCTAAAATAGAAAATGCCTCTCCTAAGGTTTAGTTACTGATGGTAGGCGCTTTAAGCTACAATATGCCAATCATTTATTTATTTAGGGCCCGCCCACTTTCCCTGTTGCCGCACCCCATTTTGCCTTTGACACACACACACACACACACACACACCACCACCACAACTAAAATGCAGCCTCAAAGAGCTATTAATTAATTTATTTATTTATTTATTGCATTTCTATACCGCCCAATAGCCGAAGCTCTCTGGGCGGTTTACGAAAATCAAAACCACGAAAACCATTTGAAATATAAAACAAATGACTGTAAAAACATAATATAAAATGCAGTATAAAAGCACGACCAGGGTAAAACCGAGCAGCCATGCAGAGATCTGTGCAGTTTTAAAATGCGGATTTAAAACAGCAAGATTTAAAATTAAGCTGTTAAAATATTGGGAAAATAAAAAGGTCTTCACCTGGCGTCTAAAAGAGTATAATGGAGGTGCCAGGCGAAGCTCCCTAGGGGTGCCACAGTAGAGAAGGCCCTGGTAGCCACCTGCCTCACTTCTCCAAAATGCAGTGTTCAACACTGCCACCTAAACCCTGGATTCCTACTCCTTCTAACTAGAGGCATGTTGTGGGAGGGGGGAATTCTCCTCTTCCTTGATTTTTGGGAAAGTTTTGGCTGATCACAAGGTTTGGCGGCAGGGGAGAATCTCCCCCGCTCACTCTCCTGCCCCCATTTTGCAAGCAAAGAGGTGCCCATTCGTGGCATTTGGGGCAGACATTCCACACACACCCACACCCCCCCCTCTGTGTGCAGCACAGAAGCTTACTTGGTTGCCAAGGCAGGAGACTGTGGGTCCACCCCCACGCCCCCCACGCCTCCACACACACCTCAAGGCATGCTCAGATTTTATATAATAGCAGAAATATGAAAATACGTAGCTGAAGCTTCACAAGGTAGAAATAAACCAGCCTTCCCCCAACCTGGTGCCTTCTGGATGTCTTGGATTGCAACTCCCATCATCCTGTGCTGGCAGGGAGTGGTGGGAATTGCAATCCAACACCTCTGGAGGGCACCAGGTTCTATAAACTATAGAAATAAAGAACATACCCATAATTATTTTTTTAAAACAACGTTGTCTAAGACAATATTCATCACCTGAATTCGGGACTGTTATGTTTTCCTCATTAAAAAAAGAGAAATTGGGACTCGTGTGATGCAGGGCAACTCAGTTGAGTTTTCTCCCTCTCTCTCACATGAAGAAACTCCCACAGTGCAATCCTAGCCATGCCTACTCAGACATAAGCCTTTTTGTGTTCAAGGGGATTTCCCCCAACGTAAGTGTGAATAGGATTGCTGGCTCTGTCAATTTCACATGTTCTGCCACTTTCTATAGGTTAATTAACCATATATATTTGCCACCAAAACCTTTGCAGCAACCAATATACTCCACGCCATACTCAAGTTTTGCCTAATACCCCTAATACTCCCAGAGACCTGGGAGGTCTTTTGCCATTCCGTGGAGCATGGGGCTTGTCTCACTTGCTCGAGCTGTCTGTCGGGAACTTTTGATGGGGGCATCTGGTTGTCGGCCTCTTGAACTCCATTTCTGGGCTGTAGTGGTTTGGATGGTGCGAATAAGCTTTCCTCCACTGGGATGGTGTCAGTTGATCTGGGGCTGACCTGTGGATTGTTCCCTCGCCTCTGGGCGATGGGGCTGATGGACGTGTGTCCTTCCTCATCCTCCACCTCACCAGGTAAACAACGTGAGTTTAGAAGATGTCATGCATGAGGACGCCGTGGCTGCCCTGAAGAACACCTATGACGTTGTCTACCTGAAGGTGGCCAAGCCCACAAACGTTTACCTCAACGATTCTTACGCCCCACCCGACATCACTTCCTGTGAGTAGTTTCCTGCTCCTTCCTCTGGCCACTGGGGTTGTGGGTGGTGGCTGTGTCGTAGAGAACCTCTGAGCAGGGATTGCCGGTGCAAATACAGACCGGGGCAGAAATGAATTAAGGCTGGGGGGTGGAGGTGGAGTATTCCGATGCAGATTAGCCTATCATACTTCCAGTGTCAGAGTTCAGTAAGCCCATATATACCAGCTGCTGGGGAACATGGGCGGGAAGGTGCTGTTGCATTCATATCCTGCTTGTGGGTCCCTGGTCGACAGCTGGCCGGCCACTGTGTGAACAGAGTGCTGGACTAGACGGACCCTGGGTCTGATCCAGCCTCAGGGCTCTTCTGATGGTCTGTATGCTTGCAAACCTGTGATCGTTCACCTTTCCCCCAATTTTGTATTTGCACTGCCACATTTGCAGTTATAGGTGCTGTTGGTTTGGGATGCTTTTAGAACATCCTTCAACAAACCTGGTGCCCTCCAGACATGTTGGACTGCAACTCCCATCATCCCCCAGCCAGCGTGGCTGACAAGGGTTCCATGAGTTGTAATCCGAGACAACCGGAAGGCACTGGGTCAGTTGAAGGCTGTTTACGAGGGGGTTTGAAGGATTAAATGTATCCTGTTCAAATACTGGAACGTATCCAATTTTCAACAAATTGTTAAGGAACCCTCTTTAAAAGCGTTGGGGGCCATAGCTGAGTGGTAGAACCCTTGGTTTGTGGGAAGAAGGTCCCAGGTTTGATCCCTGGCAGCATCTCCTGGTAGGGTTGGGAATAATCCCGCCTGAATCTCTGGAGAGCCACTTCCTGCCAGCGTCAACCATCCAGGCCTGGGTGGACCAAGGCTTTCACCCAGGACAAGGCAGCTCCCACGGCCCCTGCTGTTTCTCTCTCTTGCATTTGCAACTTTGGATTCACGTTTTGAATCTCTGCCAAATGTCATTTCACTCTTCCAGTTGTGCCAGTAAACATCTTCTCTCTCTCCCCCCCCCCCTACCCCCGCTTATTTATTTCGCAGCCTACTCCCAACATCTGGACAATGAAATTGGTCACCAGAGTTACCTGGGCTCTGATTACCCACAAGCCATGACCCCCACCTCCCCTCGGAGGTACTCCCCTATCCCGAAGGAGCTGATGGGTGAGGAGGATATACCCAGGTAAGGTCCCTCCTGGCTCCTCCCTCTTGGCGTGGCAATGCCATTCTCCTGTCTCTTCCCCCCCCCCCCCCCAGCAGCGTCTGCTCTCCAAGGTGCTGAAAACGAGGCCAGCGGTGGTGATAACGTCTCCGGCCCTTTTCCCCGCGCCTTTTTGCGTGCCTCTTACCCGTCCCATCCCTGCCTATTTCTGACCACCGGAGAACCTCTGAGATGCTCACCTTTTGGCAGGGATGGCCAGAGGGCCCGCCCTGAACATCCCCTCCTGTGGGGATTCTTCATGCCCTCCGTAGCCATTTGCCGACTGCTGCTGGGCTTTGCTTTCTGGAAAGGGCTCCCTGTTTCCCCTGATGGCTCTTTTCTCATCGCTCGCCCCTGTGCAGGGAACCGCGCCGTATCGTCATTCACCGTGGCTCAACAGGGCTGGGCTTCAACATTGTGGGGGGCGAAGACGGCGAAGGGATCTTCATCTCCTTCATCCTGGCCGGGGGACCGGCCGACCTCAGCGGAGAGCTCCGGAAAGGGGACCAGATCCTCTCGGTAAGAGCCTGGCTCCTGTCGCTGCTCCAGCCGGGAGCCGGACGGGAGGAGGCGATGGGCACACGGGCCCCGGGGGTAAACCAGACTGACGCCGCCTTGCTCGCCTCCCTTTCCAGGTCAATGGCGTGGATCTCAGGAACGCTACGCACGAGCAAGCAGCCATAGCTCTGAAAAACGCCGGGCAGACGGTCACCATCATTGCTCAATACAAACCGGATGGTGCGTTCGTGTGGGCGGGGATAATCTGTGTGCACGCAAGAGAAAGAGGGGGCAGAGAGAGGATTGCCAGGGAGGAGGTCCTGTTTCTATGCTGCCAATCGTGGGGCAGGGAGGGCCCACCAAGGAGCCGCATAAGGTGGTGCTGAGGCTCTCTTAGGGGACAATGCGCAGTGTTCCCTCCTCAACGCAGTTCCTGGTTTTCTCTGGGCCGTCTGTGAGCATTGATGCTAGTCTCGAACCAGCTTCTGCCCCTCTCATCGCTGAAGCACGCAGTCGACAGCTGAGTGCAGTTGTGGGGGTGGGGGTAGGGGGTGCTTTAAATGGGTGCATGGGAGCCTGGGCTCCGTATGCCGGAGTCCGTTGGAGCAAATGGCTCCTTGCGCTCTTCCAGTATGGCCCTGTGTTGTACGTGGGCGATTGGATGGATGGATGGATGGATGATACGACTTCCAGTAGTAGAGGCAGTATGTACACCAGTTGCTGGGGAACATGGGTTGGAGGGTGCTGTTGCACCTGTGTCCTGCGTGTGGGTTTCCCACGGTGAAGGAGGGGATGTTTCAGGTGACTTTTATTTAAGGGACACTGAAAACAGGCTGCAACCCCTGCATCAATGCTCCTCAGATTCCCCAGTAGGTGAAAAAGGAGGGCATGAAGGCCGACACTCGGAATGATTGATTTCACCCAGACTCATGAGCTCAATGAAACCGTTATTGCCTTAAAACATGTATTAAAACAATTTAAGGAAGTTAACATTAAACAGACACACAGACCTCTCCATTCAGCAAAGCAAATTCAAGGGATATGCTCACAAGTCTGGTAGATTTCTTGAGTACATAGACAGACATAGACAAACATTCATACAGACTCTCACATTCATACAACTCTGTGAAGGAGCTCTACTCCACAGAGGGACTCTAATTTCTCCCAGGCAACTAAAGAGTTACAGAGGCCTCCATGCTTAGGCTCAGAGCAACATCCTGGATGCCATGCCTGAGGGAAAGGAAAGACATCATGGTTCCTGCTGACTAGACTTAAATACCTTTTCCAAAGACGAAGAACTCCCTCTTATTATATATTAATTTATTCTGAAATGGCCAAACTTATTGGTCCATGCCATAATTTAGACTATCCTTCTTCCCAGAATATACCCTCCTCTTCTGGCGTAGGTGTTTGTGACAACGAAAGGTCAAATTCCCTATTTCTTGTGGTCAACTGTCTGGTTTACTTCTCTATTTTTATGGACATGGGGAATTTCTAACCACAACTTCACCTGTTCTTGACTCTGGGCCTAAAAGGAATATATAAGGTTGATATAAGTCACAAATTTATATGACTGATACCTTTTTGCAATATCCAGTCACAAGCCTTTCATGAGTCACAAGTTTTAAGCAACATATCTGTCACGTCTTTACGAGTAACATCTTTGAGCAATATCAAATCATATTTCTCAATCATTCTCTTATCAGATTCTATCTAAAATGAAGCATCCAACCCCTGATAACAATGTTCCATGTGTGTTTGCGTACTTGCCCCTTTGTTTCCCCACCCTAGCTTTCAATAACCCTCCCCCCATGTCCCCCCTTGTGCCCCAGCACTATAAGAATCACAGAAAAGCAGATAATAAAGAAGTTCCTACAATGGGCAGATAGCTGGCCAGTGTGTGAACAGAATGCTGGACGAGATGGACCCTTGGTCTGATCCAGCATCAGGGCTCTTCTGATGTTTTTCTTTGGATGGATGAATGGATGGATGGATGGATGGATGGTTGAATGGATGGATGGATGGATGGTTGAATGGATGGATGGATGGATGGCAGGTGAGTTTCCATGGGGATGGATAGAAGGATGGAGATTGCAGGGTGCATGGAAAGATGGAAAAGGAATCACCTGATTGGCACCTGGCAGAGTTTCCTGGTCATGGATAGTTGGGAAGGCAGGTGGGATTCCAGGAGTGTGGGGGAGGTGAGGAGTGGGCTGGGTATTGGTGGGTTTGTGCTGGGAAGTCAAAGATACGTTCAAGAGAAGGAAGCAGGAGTTGGTGGGACTGTTGGTAGAAGGGTCGGATCCTGCAGAGTCAGGATGGTAGAAGGGCGGCGCACCAGACTGCATGGCTGAGCGAGTGCAGACATTTTTGGGGCTGGTGGGCCGAGGAGACTTCTGTTGGTTGGTTGGTTGGTTGTGGAGCTGGCTCTGGCTGAGTGGCCCTGACCCACCCACCCCCTGCCTCCTACAGAGTACAGCCGCTTCGAGGCCAAGATTCACGACCTCCGGGAACAGCTGATGAACAGCAGTTTGGGCTCAGGGACGGCATCTTTGCGGAGCAACCCCAAGCGGGGCTTCTACATCCGGTGAGATCCCAGCAGCCTTCCCCCCCCCCCCCCATGTTGCTTGGCTGGCTCCCTAACTGCTAGGGCAGCTTTCTGGCACCTGGTGTTCTTCGGATGACTTGGACGGCAACCCTCATCATCCCCAGCCTTGCTGAATGTGAATGACGGGAGTCGCTGCCCAGCACATCTGCCGGGTACCAGGTTGTGGGAGGCTGCAGGAGTCGATTTAGCATCTGAGAGCTACAGAATCCATCTGACTGGCTGCAGGCCCTTCGGAGCTAGATCTCTGGATTCAAGGCCCTGCTCTCCTCTGGATGGGTCTCCTCCTGTCTGTAAAATGTAGGGTGACCAGATAAAATCCAGGTCAGGGCTCATGTAACTTTAACAGTTGTAGAGAAAAGGGAATTTCAGCCGGTGTCATTTGTATGCAATTAGTTCCTGGTGAAATTCCCTCTTCATCACAACAGTTAAAGCTGCAGGGGCCTTGCCCTCTTTTGTATATGGTCACTCTAGTATAGTGCCTGCACCTTTAACTGTTGTGGTGAAGAGGGAATTTCACCAGGGACTAATTGCATACAAATGACACTGGCTGAAATTCCCTTTTCTCTACAACTGTTAAAGTTACATGAGCCCTGACCTGGATTTTATCTGGTCACCCTAATAAAATGGGAATGTACACGGGTTGTCGTGGGGGTGAGCAAGGGCAAGCAGAAGTTTTCGTTCAGCCTTATTATTGTATTTGTTTGTATCCCGCCTTTTGCCCAACGCTGGGCGTCAAGGCGGCTTTCCAAAATTAAAACATGTACAGTTAAAACCTATAAATAGAAGTATACAAAAGTTAAAAAGTATAATTAAACACGTTTCAACATTAAAACATTTAAAGTACATAACAATTTTAAAAGTCCTAGGCATAGACGGAGGTCCAGAGTATTCGCCAAAGGCCTGCCGGAACAAAAAAGGTTTTGCCTGCCTCCAAAAACACATCAAGGAGGGAGCCGGTCTAGCTTCCCTGGGAAGGGAGTTCCAGAGCACTGGAGCAGCCACCGAGAAGGCCCTCTCTCGCGTGCCTGTGATGGTGGTGGGACTGAGAGAAGGGCTTCCTCTGAAGATCTCAAAGCACGGGCAGGCTTGTAAGGGAAATGTGCATCAAACCTTGAATGTTGTCTCTGAGTCAGAAACAAATATAACGCAAGCTTGGTGCCTTTCTCAGGGTGCAATCCCACGCATGTTTAGACAGAGAGATAAAAAGTCCTACAGCTCCCAGCATGCCCCAGCCAGCCATTGTAGGACTTTTTTCTATCTAATCATGCATGGGATTGCACCCTAAATAAGCAAAGACTGCAAATGTTTCTCCCGCCTCTGAACAATTTTTAAAAATGCATTCCTTTTTTTAAAAAAAAGGTTGATGGGGCTTGTAGTCCAAACTATTTGGAGGAAACTGGCTTGATCCAGCTGACCTAAATCAATCCCCACCACCTAAGGCTTTTCGAAAACTCTGCTTCCAACTTTGTTTTACAGTTTGGCTGATGTGTCTCAGAAGTTATTTTCAGTTGTATGTTGCCTTCTGTGTATACTGTGTGTGTGTTTCTGTTTTTAAATTTTGCATGTTGCTTTTAATGTTTCTGATCTTTGTAAACTGCTTGGAGAGGTTTGGATGTGGGGCGGTAAAGGAATGTAATAAATAAATAGATGATAATAATAATAATAATAATAATAATAATAATAACAACAACAAAAACAAAAACTTAAGGAAGGGAGTGTGTCCTAGTGGTTAGTGCCGTGAGCCAGGGTTCTTGATCCCTGTTCTGCCTTTCCCGCCCCAGGGCGCTCTTTGACTATGACAAGACCAAGGACTGCGGCTTCCTGAGTCAAGCGCTGAGCTTCCATTTTGGCGACGTTCTGCACGTGATCGACGCTTCCGATGAGGAATGGTGGCAGGCACGCCGTGTCCATCCGGACGGCGACAGTGACGAGATCGGATTTATCCCCAGCAAGAGACGGTAACGGAAGGGCGCTTGGCCATGGGGACGGGGCGGCTGAGGAGAAAGCGGGTTACAATCACAGAATGGTAGAACTGGAACGGGCCTGTAAGGCCATCCAGTCCAACCCTCGCTCAATGCAAGGATCCACCTTAAAGGCATCCCTGACAGATGGTTGTCCAGCTGCCTCTTGAAGGCCCCTAGGGTGGGAGAGCCCACCACCTCCCTAGGTCATGGGTTCCACTGTCATACTGCTCTAACAGTCAGGATGTTTTTCCTGATGTCCATCCAGAATCGGGCTTCCTGTCACTTGAGGCCATTATTCCGCGTCCTTCACTCTGGGTCTTGGAAGATCGAGAACAGATCCTGGCCCTCCTCTGTGGGACAACCTGTCAAATCCTTGAAGAGTGCTATCATGTCTCCCCTCAGTCTTCTCCAGGCTAAACATGCCTCATAGGGCTTTGTTTCCAGACCCCTGGTCATCCTCTTTGAATAGTAGAGTTGGAAGGGGCCTCTAAGGCCATTGAGTCCAACCCCTGCTCAATGCAGGAATCCACCTTAAAGCAACCCTGACAGATGGCTGTCCAGCTGCCTCATGAAGGCCTCTAGGGTGGGAGAGCCCACCACCTCTCTAGGTCATGGGTTCCATTGTCGTACTGCTCTAACAGTCTGGACGTTTTTCTTGATGTCCAGCCGGAATCTGGCTTCCTGTAACTTGAGCCCCTTATTCCATGTCCTGCATTCTGGGATGATCGAGAAGAGATCCCGGCCCTCCTCCGTGTGACAACCTTTCAAGGATTTGAAGAGTGCTCTCATGTCTCCCCTCGGTCTTCTCCTCTCAAGGCTAAACATGCCTGCGTCCCAGCACTCAGCCTGGCCTCCCTTTCTCTCCCTTTCTCCTGCAGGGTCGAGCGACGAGAGTGGACGCGGCTAAAGGCAAAGGTCAGTGGCGCCCCTCCCCCACCGTCCTATATCTGTGTTTCTGCTTGAAAGAGAGACGCTAGCCCTCATTGAGATCTTACCACTTGCGTTCTAGGGTGCATTGGCCTCCTGTGTAGCCGTTGTGCCGATCAACCTCTCCTCCAACCTGCAAATTAAGTACCTATTGGGCTATTTTGCAGAAGAGTTTTAAAATTCATTTTGATTGTGAAATACCATCAAGAGAATTTTAAACCAAGAAAAGAGAAAGAAAATAGATTTGCAAAAAAAACCTTATCAATAAATACATATGAAATGTATATATGAAAATACAACTTTCTAGCAATTATACATAAATAAAAGCCAACCAGGTAATAACCCATTTAATGGTGGTATCTAAATGCCACCCGTTCACATATAGAAAGCGCTGTAAGGTCCTTGAACCATTACATTTTAGGAGGGGAGTGCTAATCCTTCCAATGTTGCCATAGCAGTCTTTTAGCCGTCAAAGGGGCACAAAGAATCCATTCATGCTGACTATATCTTAATTTCCAAGAGGCAGGTAGATAATTTTATAGAGCTTATTTATACATCGCCAAATATTAAAGACTGTTCCAGTACAATTTTTTTCCCTGTGTAATAACCTCCCAGCAAAAAGCAAGCACTGGACATTGCCAAAAGCTACGTTTAAAATAAGCATTCGCTGCATTGCAGCACTAGCAATTAGCCAAATTAGGCAGTCCTTGATTAAAGAGACCTTGCAGCATCCAGCAGACACGAAAGAAAAATGAGACGTAGGCTCAGATTCATCGGTGCAGCGCCGTGGATGCTCAAACAGCGATTGGTAAGCAGAATGGGACAGTCCTGCTTAAAACTCTGTATATTGTATTTATTCACTTATAACAAGTATTTATAGCCCCGGATCGTGAGTCACTTGACCTGGAAGCAGTAAGTGCTCCCAGTAACAATGACTTTGCAGGAGATGCTCTGCAGCTGCTCATCTTGAGGACGGTCACACAGCCATGTAGGATGCTGGAATGCAGCCCTGCAGGCCCATTGGACTACAGGTGCCATCATCCCCCCAACCGGGAGGGTGCCTGGTTGTGCCTGCTCCTATAGTCACATTTCTATTCCTGCCCAGTGCCTGCTGGCGCCTCCTTCTTCCCTTGGAGCAGCTGAGGAAGGGGGGGGCTCTCCCCCCCTCCCCATTAACACCTGCATTTAACACAGAGGACCACCCAGGTCCTCTTTCAACATTCGTTTTATGCCTGTGTGTGTGATGGGATCACTAGGTGGCTATCTGGTGTGTTCTTCTATCTCTTTCCTCCTACTCTCTCTGGGTCTGCCTTATTTTCTCCTCCTCATTCTCTCTTCCTTCCCTCTCCAGGATCGGGTGCCGGGCTCAGGCTCTCAAGGTGCGTTTCTGTCTCTAGACCTTCCATTCTGCTCCTTTTCCAAACTTGTCCTTTGAGAGAAAGTTGCACGTACACACCTATGTATATATAATTCCCCAGCCCTTGAAATTCCCAGGAAGGGACCTATTTTCCTTTCCACACCCTCTAGCTGTCTTGTCTTCCACTTCCCTTTACTTCCCCGTTGCCCTAACAGTTGACTTCTACATAGCTCAGCTGTTGTCTCCCACCGCTTACTCTGTTAAGGAGAGACGACGGATGGGGATGGATCTCTGGGATTTGGGTTGGAGCGACTCAAGGTAACAGTTTCCTTTATTCCTCTCCAGGTCGAGAAGATGCTGTCTTGAGCTATGAAACTGTTGTGCAGATGGAAGGTGAAAACCCCATTGATTTCCTCCCTCCCTCCCTTCTCTTGGAGTTCCTTTATTTTTTATTTTAAAAAACATCTTTTCATTAAAATGCTCAAGGTGGAAAGAAATTTTTTTTACAATATTAAACATGTAAAATATGAAAAACATTGAGGAGCCAGCGGTAAAATTAATAAACAAGCGACAGATTAAAGATGAAATGTCTGCTTAAAGAGGAGGGGCTTAAAATGGTGCCTAAATGTATACAGTGAAGATGCCAGGCAGATCTCCCTGGGAAGAGCATTCCTCACACTGGGGCCTCCACAGAGAAGGCCCTTCCACTGGCAGCCTCCTTTCCCACCACCGCAGGCAGCAGCACCCAGGGGCGAGCCTCCAAAGACTTACCTTCCCCATTGGGCATGTCCGGGGATGGGGAGCTCACAGCTCTCTAGATGTTGGACTCCTCCTCCCATCAGCCCCTGCCAGCATGGCCAACGGACACGGATGGTTGTAGTTCAACAGTGTTTAGAGCCCCCTGGGACCTATAACACACTGGCAGGGGTGCAGAATGGTTTTTGGTTGGGGGGGTCGAATTGCCCCCCCCCGGGCCCCTTCATGGACCAGGAGACATTGGCAGGCATGGCCACGCTCAATGACATCATCCCTCCACCCCCGCTGCCCCTTCGGCCACTCTCCGTGTCGGGAGAGCCACAGATTTCCACGCCTCTCTCAGCATGAAGAGAGGGACTCAGCTGGCACAGGGGAGGAGCGGACCCCCCCCCCTTGCTGGCTGAACCCCTGGCTTCACGTGGTGCACACCATCGCCACGGGGGCATTCTGCACCAAGCGAAGCCCCTCCGATGGCTTCATGCCCAATGTTATCTCCAATTTGAGATCAGAGATAACCGCTGGGATTCTGCTGCATGCCACCTCCCCTCCGATGGGGAGATTCCTCGCGGAAACCGAGGAGGTTCTCTCCTCATCCCTGTAGAACAGGCTGGGATTCCCCGGGACCAGCCTGTCCCTTTACCATGCCCTTGCTCAACAACAAGCAGGTATCCTGAGTATCCTGAACCCTGGCTCCACTTTGTGGCTCGGTCCGAATCAAGCGATGATGCCAACTCCCCTGTTCCGATCGTGTCCATGCGCCCGCGGACCACCACGGCAACCGTTTCCATTTCTTTGTGTCCCTCCCTAGTCCACTACGCTCGTCCCATCATTATCTTGGGCCCCACCAAGGACCGAGTCAATGATGACCTCCTCTCAGAGTTCCCTGACAAATTTGGCTCCTGCGTCCCACGTGAGTCTGCCGGGGGGACTCCCCTCCCAAGGGAACGGGGCAAATGCTTTGGGGAGGGGGGCACCCTTCCGCCCCTGCCTATGCCTCGTAGATGTGACAGGGGCTCTCCTCTCCCCTCCTCCTGCCCCCGCAGACACCACGCGGCCGAAGCGGGAGTACGAGGTGGACGGCCGGGACTACCATTTTGTCGCCTCGCGGGAGAAGATGGAGAAGGACATTCAGGGCCACAAGTTCATTGAAGCCGGCCAGTACAACAGCCACCTGTACGGGACGAGCGTCCAGTCAGTGCGCGAGGTGGCCGAGCAGGTATGTCTAGGGGCAGGGGGGCACTCTCTGAGTGGGGGGCGGAAGACGATTTGCACACGGGGAGGGGCAGCTGCTAGATATATCAGGGGAGCAAGCGACAGACGTCTTGGCTCCGGGACTTAACACCAAAGGCAGAATTAGTCATGAAATCCAGGATTATCTGGTCCAAGGATAGCTGGTTTCTCCCCACAGAACGGAATCAAGGTTGTGGCTTGTGCTATCATGCAAAGCCATACCGAACGGCGGATTTCCCCCCCCCCCCACTTCTTGGTGACGTCATTGCTGAGTCTCTGGGGAGGAAGGAGCTGAGAATCCCTGGGGGCTGCGGGACAACCCACAAGTTCCTGTTCATGTCCCCTCCCTTTGGATGGTGGTGCTAGCGGGGATCCGCGTGACGGAACGTTCCAGGGGAAGGGCCGGGTTGTTGGTGCGGTGGATGTTTTCGGCAGGAGAAGGAAATGTGGGGAGTCCTCTCATGTGTGGTGTTTCCCAACACCCCTCGCTTTATTGGGAGTAAATAAAGAGGTCTGCCGTGTAATCTACAAAGCTTTATTCAGGCAAGACACATCTCCTCCCACTTGAAGGGACTCTAATTTTCTAGGACCTTCTCTCTAGGCAAGATTATGCAATCTAAGCCAGACCATTGTCCTCTCAAGGAAAAGGGAAAGTCCTTTCCCAGTACGCTTTTAACTTCAGGGAGGCTGGTTCTGAAGAACCCTTTGGCAAGAAGCTAGCCGGGCCGACCTTCTCTCCCCTTCCTTTCGCTCCGCCCGTTTTAGTCTGCGGTGGATTCTTGGATCAGCTAGGCTTTCAGTGCCCTCCCCCTTGGAAGAACACTGATTCCCAGCTTGTGGGTTGTTTACACCCACACACACACCCCAGAGATAAGGGCTGGCGAAAGTTCATTCCCAGCTGGTGAAGAGCCCATGAGAGTCACCTCTCCCACTCCCCGTACAGGCTGGTATGTTTCTGGCGCCGTCTCTTCTGCATCAGAACCTGACTCTGGTTGATCGCCTGGAAATCCTTCTCCCAGCCCAAGGGGAACCAGCCTAGTCACAACACCATGAGTGAGCCAGGGGTGGGAGGCAGGATAGGAAGGGGGTGCAGAAACCTCCCTCCCTCACCCAATTTCTCTCCCACTGCTCAGGGCAAGCACTGCATTTTGGACGTTTCAGCCAACGCCGTGCGGAGGCTCCAGGCGGCTCAGCTGCATCCCATCGCTGTCTTTATCCGGCCGCGCTCCCTCGAGAATGTTCTGTGAGTGGCGGGATGTGCTGGGGGGGGGGCATGCAAGGTGGGGGTTGTGGGTGGGTGTGAGAAGATGCAAAAGGGTCAGAGCATGCAAGCCAATGGGAAGGTGGTTTGGAGGTGGGAGGAGCCGGGCATGCGGATGGATGGATGGAATTTCCAATCCGATGCTTTTCTATTTGAGGGAAGCCTCCCTTTGTTCTTTGTGTTCCGTTTATTTATTTGTTTCGTTTTTAGTTGTCGTTTTTCCTCCCTCTCCCATACTTGGGATCATCCCGTGATGGGATGGATGGTCAGGAGGCCGAGAGAGGGCTTCAAAGAAGCCTTGTTAAACCTGTGGAACTCACTGCCGCAAGAGGAGGTGGCGCCCATAGCCTCCGATGGCGTTCAATGGGGATTACACAAATGTCAGGCCAACGGGTCTCAGTGGAGACCCTTGGCCCTGCTGGCTGGGGATGATGGGAGTTGTGGTCCGACACATCTCAACTACACTAGGATCAGGAAAGCTGCACTACAGAACATCAGAAAGTCATGCTGGATGCGTAGATGAAGGACGCATCAAAAATGGGGAAGTTGGTTCTGACTTCCGCTTTGAAGAAGAAGGTGAGGGCTCCAATTTTATTTGGAGCACACCCATGGAAATCGACGGACAGAACTCTGTGCTGCCAGACGTGTGTAAGGCCGTCGCCTTAGAGGCCATTAAAAGGGGATTCAATTCAATGGGTTTAGATTAGATTAGACATTAATTTGGGGGTCTTAAATGTGTCACCCGCCAGGATTCCTGACCTGCTCCCAGATTTTTATTTTGTTTGTTTAACCTGGGAGGATGGGATGAGCAAAGCAGCAGCTTTCAGAGCCATCTTTTATTTCCCAGAATGCCTCTGGGCCCCACATGACATTTGTGTCCAAGTTACTTGTCTCTGAGCCTGATCAGTTTGCTATCTTGGGGTTACTTTTCTTTGAGGCCTCTGGGAAATAGATGTTTTGTCAATGGGCAAGTGCCATCCAAAATGGCTGCCATCCCCCTTCCATGGCAGCCATTTTGCCCAAGACGCTCTCTCAAAATTCCACAAGTACCCACTGACCCCCCAACAAGGGTTGGTGAGCACTGCTTTAATTTGTATTCTGCCTTTCTGCGAGAGAAATTGTGCTTTCTACTGCCAGGCATGTGAAGGGGGCAGGTTTTTTTATTGAGTCCTGTTAGCTTTATGGTTAATCGTTCGTAACTGTTTTAAATATCTGCACGTTCAAGGCTTTATATTATGTTTGAGCATGTTGTGACCTGCCCAGATTGGTTTTGACTATTGAACGGTCGTGAAAGCAATTCCCAGTATACAAAATAAAGAACAGTAATACACAAAAAACAACCAGAACCTCTGCAAGCATCTCATTGGGCCTGTTCAAAAGACACCTTAAACCCTGCTGGTGAAGGCTTTTGGCTAAGCAGCAGGGTTTAAGGTGTCTTGTGCAATGCGTTTTGCGAAACCCTGCTCACTCGCTCACCCCAGTCGGACCGTCCGCATCAGGGCTAGCTGCTCTAACTGTGGCTTAAAGTGTTATGTGCGAGACAGCACAGCTTGTGGCTAGCACTAACCTCAGAGGACCACGGTTTCGCTGACCACAGAGCCTGAAGTGTCGTCTGAACAGGTCCAGTAAGAATACATCTGTAAGAACTCCTTTCCGGGCGTCATACTAACATTTCAAACATCTTTTATTGTGGGAGTGGGTGGACAAGGCTATTGCATAGCTAACCGAGATGAAAGTTTTGCAGTTATCAAAATGCCGGCCGTCAAAAGCACCACCGATGGCCATCGGCCCAGTCATGGGGACTTTGAGAAACCCAAGACACTGGTTTGGCAGCCGGCCCCTCCCGCACACATCTCTCGCCAAGGGCTGCCTTACACCTTCACTACCGTGAGCATCTTTAGAGACGTCACTAATCACCCCTCCCTCCCCAGGACCTAACGGGTCAACCGCCCTCCATTTGATGGCAACCAGAGATGAGGAGGTTGGATGGAACTGGCGAGCTTCCTCATTGGGCCTGGGGATTTGGGGGACATGTGTCGGTGGGGATGTTTCGCGTGCCCCAAAGCCCTGGAGCCCTTGGCAGAAGCCGGCGAGTGGGAGAAACCGTTTTCGGGGTTGGCACAGACTGACGTTACTTTGTCCCTTCTTTTCCCCAGAGAAATTAACAAGCGGATAACGGAGGAGCAGGCGCGGAAAGCCTTCGACAGAGCTACTAAACTTGAGCAGGAGTTTACAGAGTGCTTCTCAGGTGGGTTACCCGCTCTGGCCTCTTTTGCCTTCCAAAACAGGCTTGGGGAATACAGGTGTGCAACGTCTCTCTTTCGCTTTCCACTGAGCAGGGGGGAAATTTTGGATGCAGAATTCACCTCAAAATGCCCCGCCTTAAGGGTCATGTTTCTAGTCCATATGTCCGTGGAGAAGAGAAAGCACATGGACAGCGCTTTGAAAAATCTCAGAATCTGGGTTGGGGTCTAGTCTGTGGGGTGGGCGAATCGGTCCAGCGCAGTCTCATTGAGGTTCTAATTCTTCCACCGCCAAGTCCCTTCCAACCCAATTCTGTGCAAGCTCACCCCACGCTGAAATTTGTATGTGTTTTTAGTGCACATTTTTTCTTATTTATTCCTTATTTATTTATTTAAAACATTTCTTAGCCGTTTATCAGGGCAGATTGTCTCCCAAGGCGGCTTACAACCATATGTAAAACAGCATACACATTAAAAGCAATAAAAACATAGAAAGTAAAATATCAATTAAACAATAAAAGCTAGCATTAAAAACTAGTAATAAAACAGCATTGGCAACAGCAGCAAAACAATCATCCATTATGAAAAGGCCACAGTAAAATAAAATGTTGTTAAGGAATGCATTTTCCTTTGCACATTTCCCAAATGCGACCATATCGTCAAACGTACTTTTTTTGTTTTGAGGAACACGTCACAAGCTCAGAATTCCGGCCGCTAATTGAGTTCTGGTCCACGTTCAAGTCCAGGAGTTTGCAAACTGGGGTCATCTTGCATAAAAACAAGAATCTGGTGAATATTTCACCTGTCCCTCGTCTAGTCCAGTATTCCCTTCCCAACCGAAGTGATGGTTGTATTAAAAAATGATTTTCTTCTCTGGCTTTTAAGCCATGTGAAGAGGGGGCCTTTGAGCATACGCAAAGTTTCTCCTTTTGAAAATTAGAGGCGAGGTGTTGCGCTGTTTGGCATCCTAGCTAGCGTGACAGGAGCTGCTGCAAACGTGTGTGTTGGGTGTGAGTTGGAGAGGGCTTTCTCGGTGGCTGCCCCGGGGCTCTGGAACTCCCTTCCCAGGGAAGCTAGACTGTCTCCCTCCTTGATGTGTTTCCGGAGGCACGCAAAAACTTTTCTTATTCCGGCAGGCCTTTGGAGAATAATGTGGGCCCCCATCTACGTTTTAAGACTTTTAATTTTAGTATTTAAAATGTTGAAATGTTTTAATATTGAAACCTATTTAATTATATTTTTTTACTTTTGTATACCTCTTATTTATTGCTTTTAACTGTATATGTTTTAATTTTGTAAAGCCGCCTTGAGGCCCAACATTGGGCAAAAGGCGGGATACAAATAAAGATGATAATAATAGTAGTAGTAGTAGTAATAATAATAATAATAATATCATCTAAATGCCTTTTGATTTTTCTAAGATGGGGATAACACAACATAGTATTTTTGCTATGGAGAAAACATCTGCAAATATCTCTTTTTTCCCCACTTTGCCTCGTGCAAGAGTGGAAGACACTTGCCACATGCTCAGAGATGACTACTGTGATTAGGACATTGAGAGAAAATGGGCAAAACGCTGCAGGGATGGGATGGGGGGGATTGTTCAGGTCTGATTTCTGCAAGGCAGGATTGGTGCTGTTAATCCACCCTCCTTCTGGGAATCTTTGGCTCCCTGCAACTTGTGACCCTCCTGGTGTCTTCTCCTACAACTCCCTGAGTCCCTCACAACTGGCCCACCCTGATGGAGAAAAGCAGCCGTGACTCTGTGGATAAAGAAGGGGACTCTGCGCATGCTCAGGGGCTCTATCTGGGAAAAAGAAAGAGGGAAGCGAGCAGAAGCTGGATGTGGGTGATTGGGTGGAAGCGGAGCATGAGGGAGCACACAAGGCCCGGGTCTGGATACAAAGCCTGAACAGCAGTCCGAGTTCCTGGACCTTGCCACACCTGGCAGGTGTATCATGCATGAAAATGTCCTTGATTGCTCCCGGCTTCCTCAATAAGGAACAGACTGGAGCGTCTCTCCTGTGGCAGTGACTGCTGGCTCTGGTTTTTAAAGCAAACCCAAGTCCGTCCGTCCGTCCTTCTTTCCTTCCCCCATGTCTCTCTGACTCACCCCTCGCCTCACTCCGCCTCTTTCCCCAGCCATCGTAGAAGGAGACAGCTTTGAAGAGATCTACCACAAGATCAAAAGGATCATTGAGGAGCTCTCTGGCCCGTACATCTGGATCCCGGCCCGCGAGAGACTTTAAGAGCTCCAAACTGACTTTTCTGGGAACGGATCCTGATAAAGCAACCGCCGCCACCGACTCTGCGACGGAGCCGTCTCCAAGAGGAGGGGGATTGACTCTTGTCTCTTGCCACTGAACTTAGCTGTTTGGTTAATATTTTGGGGATGGGTGGGGATGTCTTGGGACGGGCTTATTTCGTTACTTCCTTTATTCTTTAATATTCTCATTTCTCCCCCCCCCCTTTTTTTTTTCTTCTTCTTCTTGTGTGATCCGGCCACCCCACCCTAACCCTGGTTAAAAATGCTCCCGGTTTTATTTCTGCAGCAAAAGGGGGGGTGCTTTTTCCCATCCCCAACAGCGCTAGCGCATGCATGCTGTCATTTGGGGGAGGGGTCCGGTGGTGGCGTTGGGGGAGAAAAGGGGGGGTCTTCCTTAGATTCTCTTTCGTTTTACAAGCAGCAAGGTTGGCAGGAAGGCGGCACGCGCAGGAAGTGAACTCAAGAGAAGGAAGACGAAAGCAAAATGAGGCAAATAAGATATATTTTTTTGGAGAGAGGGGGGGAAAACACTTTCTGCAAACAGAAGCCACTTTTGATAAGTTTACCTTTTCTGGAGGGGGCCCAAGCCGGAAACCCACCGTTCCTTGAATTTAAAACAGAACCAGGGATTTGGCAAAGCATCAAGTTCCCTTCTTGTGGTTTGATCCTCATTAGAGCAGAGAAGGGCCGAAGTCAGAAGTTCGGTTAGATAGAAAAAGCAATCCTGCACACACACGTAGGAGTTCAATGTGACATGAATTAACCCTGCTAAGTTTTGCTTTATTTTTCTTTTCTTTTTTTCTTTCTTTTTTTTTTGGAAAAGACAAAAAGCTATTTTCCCCTGGGAAGAAAAGGATGAATTTTTGGGGATTCCTTCCCTTTGTATTTTTGGCTGAAGAATATTTTTACGATTAAAACAAGCACAGACCCAGGACTAAAGAAGCCAAGATAATTCTCGCTTGAAAGTATGGCCTGATGACTTTGGGATATAATAATATTATATATATATTATTATTTTGCTTCAACTGAATTTTCCTCTTCCGATTTTCTCTTTCGTTTCCTCCCCGCTCTTCTGCGCATGAAGGTCACGCGTGGCTTCAAAACTTAACAAAGAGGATGACAACAACAAAAAGAATAATCATTTAAATAATAATAATAATGAAACCATTTTGCTGATACAGCAATCTATATTTTTCTTTCGGGGGAGGGAGAGGAAGGGGCGGGGAAAGAGAAGATAAAGAAAAAAGAGATAAAAGAGTTTTTTCGATGTCCTGTGACTATTTTTTTGGGGTCATATCAAGTATTTTGGTGCGGCTGTGCGTGATGTATGAAAAAAAAAATACAAAGGAAGACAGTCTTAGGGGGCGGGAGTTATATTTCAGAGGGCTGTTTTAATTTCACATCTGAAGATTTTAATTTCCAAATCTAATGGATTAATTATTATTTTTTGTATATAAAGAAAAAAAAAGAGGAGACAGGGAATGGACTTGGGGGGGGGGTTGGAGACATTTACCCCCCCCCCCTTTCACTACCGCTCTAGCCACGGTCGGCTCCCTGCAAGACACAAAATTCCCCACAGCTTAGCCAGGTGGGGCAAAAACTCACGAGTTAAACGTTAATATAGGACGAAAGAGTTGCTGTTTCGGTGGAGAAATTATCTCCTTCGCTGCTGTGAAGCGGCGTGGAGCCTGTTCCGTACGCTCGACCTAAACTCCGTGGAACTGGGTTCCCCGCGCCGCAACCTCACCTCTCCGAAGTTGCTAGCCCTCACCGTTCTCGGAGTAAAACGTCAGAGGAAGGGGTGAAACCTAACATTTCAAAGTTACCTAGAAAACATAACGCCGGACCTCGGATTGAGTCATACTTGGAGGCCGGCTGAGGAAGGGTTCTCCCCCCCTCCTCTGCCCCCCACCCCCAGCAATTCAATCGTCTGGGTTTTTTTTAAGAAAAGAAAAACGAGAACACCCAACTGAGGAGAGCTGGAGGCAAAAATGGAAGGATGGGGCTCGAGAAATCGAAGGTACAGAGCACAAAGAAAACCACGCTTGGAGCAGCACGCAATTTCTGCGTCTGCCCCGACCCGACACCACCCCTGTGCAGCAATTCACCCAGGGGCCCACGGTTGTGGAGGGGGGAACAGGGGGGTATTTTTAACCCCGGGGGGAGGATCCATCCATAGCGAGGCCAGATGTGGCCCCCTGATCCTGCTTTAACAGTTTGCCCCCCCCCCCTGCATCGTCTCTGGCGGCCCTTCCGAGGCATGACATTACAAGCCAGAGGACGGGGACCCCGGACCCCAGGGTTCCCTGGGATTTGAGGGGGGGGGGTGATCTAGAAGGGTCTAGACGCCTTTCCCCCCCCTTTACGCGCTGCCCTCCAGGGGTACTTGCTGTCACACTGGCTTGTCAAGGGCTTTCTCACAAAGGACGGAGGCCCCCTTTTGCCACCCCCCTCCCCCAAAAGTGTGGGTCAGATGGAGTCCCTCTCTTCCCCCTGGGGCATTATTTCAAAACAAAATCAAACCGGATGTAACTGGGAGGTTGTTTCTTGCTGGGGGCCATGGGGAGGTTGCTGGGGGGCGGGGGGGCGGGGAGATATAAGAGAGTATTTTGCATAGAAATATTATCGCCTTCGGCAAACGAATAATTAAAAACCAATGAAAACCCAACTCAGTTGTGTGATGGTGTCATTTCCTTGCCGGGTGTATGTGGGGCTGGAGCAGCGTTCATATCCAGATTCTCACTAGTTTCACTTCACCTGGGTTTCCCCTATTTATTAGGCTGACCCTATGGAAAAGGAGGACTGGGCTCCTGTATCTTTAACAGTTACGTAGAGAAGGGAATTTCAGTAGGTGTCCTTTGTACGCAGGCAGCACCTGGTGACATCCCCTCTTCATCACCACCGTTAAATCTGCAGGAGCTATACCAGAGTGTCCAGATACAAAAGTGGGCAGGGCTCCTGCAGCTTTAACGGTGGTGATGAAGAGGGGATTTCACCACAAAGGACACCTGCTGAAATTCCTTTTTCTATGCAACTGTTAAAAGATACAGGAGCCCAGTCTTCCTTTCCATAGGGTCACCCTACTATTTAGTATGCTCCTTCTGGAAGGAGTATGGCGCAATGGTTAGAACTCTAAAGGAGCTCTCCAAAGTACAGCCCACCAGGGGCTATCTTGATGTGGGGTCACCCCCATACCTTAGGCCCACTGGCCACACTATTGAAGGCACCCTAAAAGAACTCCTCTAATGGAGACCTCCCACCCCCCACATCCGTCTCTCTTGAGATAACACCCAAGAATCACAATGGCTCCTGAGTCTTCCTGCTCCACAAAAAAAAGGAATCTGAAGCAATCTCTGGCTTAATTAGCCCCTTCCTGTTCAATTAGCACTTCATTAGCATGTCCTAGCCCCAAAGCTGAAACCTGGGGTCTTCCTGTCCCTAGGCAACGTTTGTGATTAGGCGGTCACTCCTCACACTCGCACACACACAACACACAACACACGGCAAGTCAAATCTTGATGAAAAGACCCTGGCAGTCTTCCCCAACCTTCAAATACTTGAAAGATTGTCACACACAGGAGGGCCAGGATCTCTTCTCGATCCAGAGTGCAGGACATGGAATAATGGACTCAAGTTACAGGAAGCCAGATTCCGGCTGTACATCAGGAAAAACTTCCTGACCGTTAGAGCAGTACGACAATGGAACCCATGACCTAGGGAGGTGGTGGGCTCTCCTACCCTAGAGGCCTTCAAGAGGCAGCTGGACAGCCATCTGTCAGGGATGCTTTAAGGTGGATTCCTGCATTGAGCAGGGGGTTGGACTCAGCCTTATAGGGCCCTTCCAACTCTACTATTCTATGATGTTATGGACAGCAACTCCATCATTCCAGGCCAGCCTGGCCATGAAGGACTAGTTCTCCGTTCTTTGTCACCATGCCACAAAGCTGGGCAATGTCCGGAGGATAGGGGCCATATTGACACCCCCTTGTCAGAATTCTGCAGGGGCAGCAAAAATTGTCTCCAAAAAATGGCCACTTTGTTCCCTTGCGAAAACACTGCATTTTTTTTTTTTTTTGCTGCTCTACCAATTCGAGGGGTGGTGGTGGTGCAAAAATAGCCATGGATCGGGGCCGCACGTGTCCCACAGTCTGGAGTTTCCCGGGTTCTTCCAACCCCTGCTCCAAGGGCACTTTGCATCGCTTAGCAAATTCTGCCCCGCTTCAAAATAAAACCAAAGTAAACTCCTTGCTTTCCCTTGTGCCTGCCTTACATTCCTTAATCAATACTTCTCTTTCCATTTGGACTGGGGTTCATTATTTAATATTTGTTTATTCAATTTACGTTCTGCGTTTCCGGCAGAAAATTGCGCTCAAGGCAGCTAACAATAAAACCCATATTTAAAAGAACATCTTAATTAAACTAGAACATTAAAAACAAATGAACTAGAAACAACTAGAAACACAGTAGGAAAAGGAATAAACAGCGCCAACAATTTGAAACCAGGTCCCCTTTGTTCCGCTGGCTAGCCTCTACGGTGGTGCAGAAGAGATCAGCCCCCATCTCCATCCTTCCCATGGGTGCTTTAGGGTGCCAAGTGTAGAGCTGGGACTCCTGGGTCCTCTGCAAAATGGAAGGCAGTTGTATCTCTAAGCACCAAAAGGCTCAATGCCCGGGTTCTTCTAACCCCTGACACAATTGTGTCGCTTGCCAAAGTCTACATTCAAAGCCACAACAAGTTGACCTGATGGAAGACGCTTTCTTCGTCGGGAGCTGGGATTGGTTCAGGTCTAAGGGGGCTGGGCACATTCCTCGTTGGCGGTCCTTCCCCTGCTCTGTGTTTTTGGAAAGTGCTAAATGTAACCGCTTCCTGGAGAGCAGACCCTATTGACACAGTACAAAGATCGGGGAACGTGTCGGCAGAAGGGGATGAGGGAGTCCATGAACAGAGCCCAGGGAGGAGACCCCTCCTCCTGCAGAACTCCAGAGAGGCAAAGAAGTAACGCAGTGACTGGCCACCTCCCAATTCCAGGTTGTCGGGCCTGCTCCTCTCCCCAACCCACGGCAATCTGCTGCCACACATTAGGGAACGGAGCAATGGAAGTGGGCTGGGATAATCGCCCTGTACAATCTCACCTGGGCAAGCCAAGAGTTTTGCTGTCCTTGCAGTTCTACAGACTGATTGGTTTAGCGCCATCTTTGGGCACTTCCGCCTTTTGACGCGGGTGGCCAAAAGGTTGAATGGGGGATGCCCAAGTTAAGAACGGCAACATGAAGCATTTCTGAGGAGGTGTAGTCGTTACTTCGAAGCAAATGATGAGGAATAGCTGAGTCATATATCACTAATGGGTTCATTCCTTGAAGCTGATGCATATTACAGAAGACCCATGAAATGCAAGCTTGCAGGACGCTGTGGGGACAGTGCCGGCACATCTGGGAGGAAACGGTACAGCTGATGTGGCGACCCTGAAAGAAACATCTAATCATACTGAGAATAGTATGCAAAGTCCCAAAAAACGTGATAGCCTATAAAAGATGCATGTAATTGAAACGGCGGCAAAATCAGAAGCATAATCAAATCTCTGTTTTCAGGTTTTAAAGACGTGTATTTGATCTATATGATCTCACTGAGAAATGAAGTACTACTCAAGTCTCTCCCAAAGGATCTGGAGCTTTTGTGTATGAAATTCTTTGTAGGGAAGTAGGTCTCCCCAAAAGTTGGTTCAATTGGACTAAATGTCATGTGAGCTGGTGCACCCAAGACCTATAACAGCTCCTCTACATTTGGGTCCAGCAATACAGTTGCATCATAATAATAGACTAGGGTGACCATATTTGGGAAACCAAAAAAGAGGACATCAGGGGGAGGGAGCAGCTTCCTGGGGCCTCTGGAAAGCACGTCATTCACACATACCCCGCCACCTTAAAGGCCCCACTGCTCCAATCGGGGCCTTTTCTATAATGTCCGGGAGTAAAACGGTTTCCCCTTTAAGGCCCTGATTGGAGCCGGGGAAGGGGGATGACGCACCTCCAGAAAGCGTGTCATTCTCTCCCTCCCACCACGCTAATGGCGGCCCTAAAGGGGAAAGCGTGTCTTTCCAGCACATTATAGAAAATTGCAGAAAATCCCCCTGACACCCAGGATAGAACAAAAACCAGGACAAATCCGGGAAAATCCTGACAGTTGGTCACTGTGCTTGATCAAGATATCTGATGGATGCTCTCCATTCAACTGGCTTTTGCTCATTGTACAACAAAGAAGGAAAAAAAGGTGCCTGCAATGTGCCGTTTTCATTGGTACTAGTTTCATTGATACATCAGAGAGCACGGCTGCTCTACCTGCAGCATACACAATCTAGACCCTAACCTGTGCATTCTTCATGGAGAGGATACATTGCAGCTATCACATGATCTTTGTTCAAAATGCTTTGGCGTGTCTGATTGTTTGCCTGCAACAACAGGAGCCACGAAATGTGACAGGTGTCACACACACATTCAAACCCTGTATAGAAATATGGGTGAAGGTGGGGTTGGTATCTGAAAACGCAGAGGTGCTGGCCAGAAATGTCTGATATGGCTGCAGCTTCCTGAAGGACTTGTGAAAATGATGAGGTGTAACAGGGTGTTCAAAGTTGCCCTTTGGATACGTGCAAAATGGTGGCTGCCAAGTCAATGGATGTGACAATGGCTTGACGGTGGAGAATTAAGACCGTGATTGGGCCTCTTCAGGCGACACTTCAGGCTCTGTGGTTAATGAAACTGTGGTTCTCTGGGGTTAGCACTAACCACAAGCCGTGCTGTCGCACACAACGCTTTAAGCCGCGGTTAGAGCTGCTAAACCTGCTGCAGATGTCCTGACTGTGGTTAGTGAGTGAGCAGGGTTTAGTAAAACGCATCACGCAAGACACCTTAAACCCTGCTGCTGAACCAGAAACCTTAACCAGCATGATCTAAGGTGTCTTCTGAACTGGCCTATTGTGACGTATCGGCTCCTTGGAACTGTTTTGCCTGGAAGATGTTCGTTATTTAATTTAGTTTCATCTGTTCATTATTAGTGATAATACTTTCGTTATTTATAATAAATGCCGTCTCAACTGCCTGGGCCTGCAGTGGATATTTTTTTAGACATTTACAATTAATTACTAGCCACAGAGACGTTACAAACTGAACAATAAAAGTTTAACAAGAACTTGCACGTAGGCTGACCATACAAGAATGAGGACAGGGCTCCTGTATCTTTAACAGTTGCATAGGAAAGGCAGCAGGGGTCATTCGTATGCATGCAGCACCTGGTGAAATTCCCTTTTCATCACAAAAGTTAAAGCTGCAGGAGCCCTGCCCTCTGGTCACGCTAGGGGAACCATAGTTGGGGGGGGGGGAGAAGGGACAAGCACCGAGGAAGGCCATTGGAGCATGTGAGGGGGGTTCTGAAAGAAGATGCGGAGCTTGGATTCAGCAAGGCCCACATCGTCCAGCCTCATTTGCCTAGGCTGACCATATGAAAAGGAGGACAGGGCTCCTGTAACTTTAACAGTTGTAGAGAAAAGGGAATTTCAGCCAGTGTCATTTGTATACAGTTAGTTCCTGGTGACATTCCCTCTTCATCACAACAGTTAAAGGTGCAGGCACTATACTAGAGCGACCATATTCAAAAGAAGACAGGGCCCCTGCAACTTTAACTGTTGCGATGAAGAGGGAATTTCACCAGGAACTAATTGCATACAAATAACCTGGCTGAAATTCCCTTTTCTCTACAACTGGTAAAGTTACATGAGCCCTGTCCTCCTTCTCATATGGTCAGCCTACATTTGCCTGTTGCAGGGAGGGACATGGAGGCCAATGTGACGAACATGGAGGGGGCCGGTGAAACACCTGGGTGAGGAAGTGGAGGCCGGTGAGTCTGCAGGCGGGGGGGGGTCTTTAACGAGACACACCTCCCGCCCAAAGATGGCTCCCACAAAGCAACCGTGCATGGCTGCTCTTTCCCCCTGCGTTCGCGCATGATGCTCTTGACGAAGGAATGCTGCTGTTTCTTCAGAGCAGGAAATTTGACTTTTCTTGATGCAGTCCCAAATCTGTGTGTTACGGGAAGGAGGGGAGGGAGTTTGTGTGTGTGAAAGTGGAGGTATACATAAAGACATCAGAGGTGCTCTGGTGGATCAGGCCAAAGGTGCTCAAAAGTAGGCTGATCAGATAAAATCCAGGTCAGGGCTCATGTAACTTTAACAGTTGTAGAGAAAAGGGAATTTCTGCCAGTGTCATTTGTATGCAATTAGTTCCTGGTGAAATTCCCTCTTCATCACAACAGTTAAAGTTGCAGGGGCCCTGCCTTCTTCTGTATATGGTCACTCTAGTATAGTGCCTGCAGCTTTAACTGTTGTGATGAAGAGGGAATTTCACCAGGAACTAATTGCATACAAATGACACTGGCTGAAATCCCCTTTTCTCTACAACTGTTAAAGTTACATGAGCCCTGACCTGGATTTTATCTGGTCAGCCTAGCATTAAGTCTAGCATCCTGCTTTTCACATGAGCTGGTCCAGGACTCCCATGAGCAGCACATGCGTTAGATAGCTGCTTCTCCACCCCTACCTTTTGCCCCAAGCAACTGGTCGTGGGGCAGATTGCCCTTGAATATGCAGTTCCATGAAGGCACCTTGATGAAGGCACCTGTGTATTTGTCTCATCCCCTTTTGAAGGTGCTTGTTCCTTTTGTTAAAGATACGATGGAAAGAATAATGATTGTTTTCCATGGATTGACCTTCATGCGCTGTAGAACTGAGATGCATCCATACACACACATTATACTTCCAGAACATGGCTGAGCAACTCCAGCTCCTGAGCCTGATCTAGCCCTCGAATCTTGTGTCCTAAAGAGGGAGATTGGGATCCATTTCAGCCAGGATTCGGGCCAGGTTTCAGCATGGAAACAGCCCTGGTTGCCCTATATGATGACCTATGTCGGGAGATTGAGAGACAGGGGAGTGTGACCTTCTGGCTTCTCCTTTGATTTCTTGGTAACGGTCGCTACCCTTTGACCAGGGTATCCTTCTGAGGTGAGAGTAGTGGAACTGGATTGCAGTGTCTTTGCTCCCATTTGGATGGTCTGCTCCTGAAGGTGGTGCTTGGGGGATATTGCTCAGCCCTGTGGATTTTCCAGTATGGGATTCCCCAGGGGCTGGATTTGTCCCCCATGCTGTTCAACATAAACATGACACTGTTGAGTGGGGTCATCCGGAATTTCGGGCTGCATTATCAGTATGCTGATGACATGCAGATCTCCATCTCCTTTTCATCCTCATCAGGTGAGGCTGTGGGTATGCCCAATCGGTGCCTGGCTGCGACAATGGACTGGATGAGGGCTAATAAACTGAAGCTCAATCCAGACAAGACTGAGAGATGCTATTGGTGGGTGGTTCTGCTGACTGGGATGGAAGGTGCTCAACCTGTTCTGGGTGGGTCTGCACTCCCCTTGAAGGAGCAGGTTTGTAGCTTGGGGGTTCTCCTAGAACCATCTCTGTCACTTGAGACGCAGGTGACATCAGAGACCTGGAGGGCCTTCTACCAGTTTCTACCAATCTCTTCCTCCTCCAACAGCTGTCTTGTCTTGAAAACTTCTTCATCAGAGACTTGAGGATGTCATCTTCCGCAGGGAGGGGACCCATTAAGCCCCGATCCTCCAAGGGCTTTCTCCTTCCAGCTGGTCAGAGAAATCTCCTTAATAAACGGAAAAGTGCTTGGCCACTGCTTTCCCTGAGAAAGCCAGGCCTGTTTGGTCCACCTACATTGTCCTTCTGCAGTCCAGATCCCAACCATACAAACATGGCCATGAGTTCATCCAGCTCAACCCCCCAACCCCATTACAATGGTTTACTGGGGACAGATTCCAGAAATGGGGTCTTCATCTAGGAAGGAGGGATGGTTGAAGTATCGGAAGCTGGAGGGAAGACATCCCAGGTGCTTTCAGGATGCAGCTCTGCAACAAACCAGGCTTTTCCTCTCTCTCCCTATTTCTGTCTGAAATGTCAATTGAGCCTTCCAGCCTCCTCCTGCTTCCTGTTGTCTCTCTGTCTCTCCCCCTCCCGCCATAACCTCCATGTCTGTTTTTGCCTGAAATGTCCATTCAGCCATCCTGTGAGTAGGGACGTATGGCATGTGTTCAGTCCGTTCCGTCTGTCCTTCGCGGATCGTCAGGCATCTTTTGTTCCATCGTACGCTCATGGACGGAATCAGGTTTTGTTCTAACCAGGATTTCATTCCACTTGCGCTAATGCGCACTAGCGTGAATCTTCCCAAAAGTGAAAAACTGGCCTTCAAGTCTGCACAACCTGCAGACTCGGAAAAATCCACAGGTCGGATTCATAGAAATATGAATCCATTTCAATCTCTTGTGGATTTCTCTAACATCCCTACCTGTGAGTGTGCAGGATTTAAGCATGTCACTTTTCCCGTTGTCTCCCCATTTCATTTCCTGTTGTCTCTGTTTCCATCTGAAGTGTCCATTCAGCCCTCCTGTGAGCAAGGCATGACTTACACATCCTCCCTTTCCTGTTGTCTCTCTGTCTTTTGCCTTCATAGAATCCTAGAATCATTGAATAGCAGAGTTGGAAGGAGCCTCTAAGGCCATCCAGTCCAACCCCTTGCTCAATGCAGGAATCTACCTTAAAGCATCCCTGACAGATGGTTGTCCAGCTGCTTCTTGAAGGCCTCTAATGTGGGAGAGCCCACCACCTCCCTAGGTCATTGGTTCCATTTCCGTACTGCTCGAACAGTCAGGAAGTTTTTCCTGATGTCCAGCTGGAATCTGGCTTCCTGTAACTTGAGCCCATTATTCTGCGTCCTGCACTCAGGGATGACCGAGAAGAGATCCTGGCCCTCTTCTGTGGGACAACTTTTCAAGTAGAGTGCTATCTTGTCTCCCCTCAATCTTCTCTTCTCCAGGCTAAACATGCCCAGTTATTTCAGTCTCTCCTCATAGGGCATTGTTTCCAGATCCCTGATCACCCTCGTTGCCCTCCTCTGAAACCCCTCTAGCTTAAGGTGACCAGATTTTGGAAACCAAAATCCTGGTCCCCCCCGCCACCCCACCACCCAAAACAACCCCCCAAACAAGCCACTCACCCCCCCAAAAACCCAGCCCGGACCTACCGAGTCCTCTGCCACCGCCAGGCTCATGCCGCTGCCGGGCTCGTGGCGCCACCAGCGCCACTGGGCTCGTGCTGCTGCCGCCGCCGCCGAGCTCATGCCGCCGCCGCCGGTGCTGCAGGGCTCGTGCCAGAGGCTGCGAGGAAGAGGGCCAATTCCAGAAGTGATGTAATCGGCCTCCCCCGCCTCTTCCTCGTGGGCATCCGGGCTCCTCGGGGCTCATCGCCATCGCGACAAACCCCGAGGAGGCCACAGGCCACACAGAAGAGGCAGGAGAGGGCCGATTTCATCATTTCCGGATTTGGCCCTCTCTTGCCTCTTCCATGCGGCCTCTGGCACGAGCCCTGCGGCGCTGGCGCCGGTGGCATGAGCCCATAATCGGCCCTCTCCCGCCACTTCCACGCGGACATTGTTTCCCCTGTTTGTCCCCGCTGCCCCCCAGTCGGCCTGGATTGCCCCAGTTTTCCCGGTTAGGACCGGGAAACCCCGGGCGATCTGGTCACCCTACCTAGCTTGTCTGCATCCTTCTTGAAATGTGGTGCCCAGAACTGGACAGGTGCAATGCAGAAGAAACTTTACAACATGAATTATGATCTGGAACATTTCTCTTCTGGTCGAAAAGGTGAGGCACACATATCGACAGCAGAGACCCTGAACGTGCAAGGTGCATGGCTGAACCTATGGGAGGGCTAGATGGTTATGAGTTAAAACAATCCATCAACGACAGTATTATTTATGTATATTGTTCCATTTGTTTTTAATTGTTTGGCCCTTATGTGTTATGTAGTGTTTTGGAATTGTAGACAGACAGACAGACAGACGGACAGACAGACAGACAGACAGAGACAGCTACGGAGGGAGGCCTAGTTCAAATGACCGCTTTTAGTGCCGTTTTTGATGTCTCCAATGTGCCTCGTCAATGCTTTTATCTCCAGATATCTTACTGGAGTCTCTATCAAACCCGGATAATTGGATAGTTTTCCAGGTCCTGGTGTGTTGCCATAATTACCTGCTGAGTCAGAGACATGGGTCACGCTGGCTCAGCATTCTGTCTCTTCACAGTGGCTGGCAAGATGCCCAAAGGATGCTCATGAGCAGAGCATGATGGGGAAGAAACGTTCCCTGTTGCTCGCTGGCTCAGTGTGATCCATGCTTGACGTCCTGCCCATTGGACTCCACAATGCAAGGAGCATGTCCAGGGTGGGGTGTTTGGTAGGTTGACCCTATGGAAAAAGAGGACCGGGCTCCTGAATCTTAAAGAGTTGTCTAGAAAAGAGAATTTCAGCTGGTGTCATTTGTATGCATGCAGCACCTGGTGAAATCCCCTCTTCATCACAGCAGTTAAAGCTGCATGAGCCTTGCCCTCTTTTGCATCTGGTCACGCTAGGCAGGGCTCCTGCAGTTTTAACTGTTGTGATGAGGAGGGGATTTTAAACTGAAACTCCCATAATCCCCAGCCAAAGGAAACGGCTTTATACCGAGTCAGATCCTTGGTTCATCCAGCCCATGCTGACTGGCATGAGGAAGCTCTCCAGGGATTTCAGGCAGGAATCTTTCCTCACCCTACCTGGAGAAGCTGGGGGCTGAACCTGGAATCTTTTGCATGCAAAGCAAGGGCTCTACCCACTGAGCCACACAGCCTCTGATGAGCCATGCCAGATGGGAATTATGGGAGTTGAAGTCCAGCATATCTGGAGGCTGCCGGACTGGGGAAGGTTGGTCTTTGCTGTCTTCAAGAGTATGAAGGATCCAGATCAGAGAAGGAACTTGACCGCCGTCAGTCAACTGCCCGTGTTTGTTCGATTCCAGGGGTTTATTTTAAATGTATACATGTCTGGATATAGTCACTTGTATAGTTTAAGCACCAGGTGGCATTGGAATTAGTTCTACCTGCTGAAAGCAGCAGCTTCCTCCTGTTCTTGTTCTGTCTTTGTTTGAAAGAGTCAACAAAGTTCTTGTTCAGCTGCCCTCTAATCCTTCCATGACACGGCATTAAAAGTAGCGATTGACGAATTTTGTTGAATCTATTCTGCCTGTGTGCCGTGGATTTTCGTTTCGCAATCCACGCATTGACAGAATTGGATTTCCCCCCCCCCCAGAATTTTGTTCTATGTGCACCAATTGCTTTGAATGTGCAGTTGCAAATCAGCACTAATGAGCATTAACAAATGAGGGCTAACACATTTGCACACTCTACATTAATAAAAGTGCAAATTAGCCTGCATCCGGTGTTGCCTGCAAAAGGGGGGGTGCGTGTTTCAATTATTGCTTTCCTTTCATCAGTTCCTTTATAGTGAAATAGCAAAGAAACCAATAAAGCCATTCACCACCACCACCACCACCCTGGAAAACCGAACGTGACTTCAGGGCAATCCATCAGCAATCTCCAGGTTGTGCTGATAAGGGGTGTCGAACAAGCAAGGAGGAAGCATTTAACTAAAGACACAGTAGCCCTGAAATGCCTCAGTGGTGGACAGGCAAAGCACAAGAGAATACTGTGATTGTATTCTATTGCAAAAAAAGAAAGAAAAAGCATGGGCTTGGATTCACATTTAGTTGCACTTAGGGTAATCCCAGTGAAATCAATGGGACTTAATAACAACTTCAGTTTCATTGATTTCAGTGGCTCTACTCTAGGTATGGTAAGTCTGGAAATTGTACTGGGTTACAATACAACATTAGGAAAAACAAGGGAGAGGGCCTTCTCTGTGGTGGCCCCCCAATTTTGGAACGATCTCCCTGACGAGGCCCGCCTGGCGCCAACATTGTTATCTTTTCGGCGCCAGGTCAAGACTTTCCTCTTCTCTCAGGCATTTGGCAATATCTGAGGAGCCTGGGTTTGTTTTTTGTTTTTGTAGCTTTTTGGGCTGTAGCAGTTTTAAATGTATGTGTGTATTGTTTGCATGTTGTATGTTTTTGCTGTTTTAATTTTTGTATATTGTTTTTAATTGTTTTAATCCTATGTAAACCGCCCAGAGAGCTTCGGCTATGGGGCAGTATACAAATGTAATAAATAAATAAATAAATAAATAAATAACAGTAACTGCTGTTGGACAATGAAACAGTCTTCCTTGGAAAGTGGTGGGTTCTCCTTCACTTGGAGGTATTTAAGCAGAAGTTAGATAAACATTTGTCAGGGATCCTTTTGCTTACCTGTACAGGTAGCCGTATAGTAACAGTACAGTACCTGTAGTTCCTGGGCAGTTTAAAAATGTAATAAATGGCCAGATCTACACCAAGCAGGATATAGCGGTATGAAAGTGGTATGAAAGTGGTATATAAAAGGCAGGAGTCAGACCAAGTAGGATATAGCGGCATATGGGATGTGTCAATGGGCCCCAACAGTTGTCAGTGCACTTCAATACCGCTATAAAACAGCCATGTGGCTCCTGCCTTTTCTATACCGCTTTCATACCACTTTCATGCAGTTATATCCTGCTTGGTGTAGATCTGGCTATTAATGAATAAGATTCCTACATTGACTAAGGGGTTGTAATACGTAACCTCCAAGTGTCTCCCAACATTAAAATTCTGTGATTTGATGATTCTAGGACAGCCTTGCTTTTCTTTATCATATGTTCCACAGGGAGCCTTTTTCTGGCTGAAGAAGAGTAAGGTGGAAAAAAATGCTTTAAATAAAATGATGAATTAGCAGTGAGAGGCAATTCAGTGGCGATTCCACAGGAAGGAGGGCAGCCCTGAAGTAACCAAGTGGGAAGTTCCCGAGAAACCCATAGAAGTGGAACTTCGAAGAGCTGACCTTGCAGCTTCTTGTTGCTCAGGAAGTGGTGTGGGGAGTGGGGCGGGGGGGGCGGGGGGTGTTGGAGCACACATCACCAGATAGTTCTTGGAAAGCTGCAGGAGAACCCTTCCCCACCCCCCTCTCAAAGTAGTGCCATAATCATAATAATCATAATAATATATTTATTTCTTATCCGCTTCTCCCTCTGGATCGAGGCGGGGAACAACATGAAATACCTTCCATCTCCATCTCTCCAGCATCCTCTGGGTCCTCTGGGAATTGTCCAACGCTTCTCTCGGGAGCCAAAGCTGAAGCAATCCCTTTTTTGTGCAAAGCACCCTCTGTTGTGCAAAGTATCTCAGCTCCAGAGTTTTCCCCTTGCCAGCATCCCCCCCCCTTGTGAGCTCAAAGAGTGTGCCACGCTGTCATGGATTCCTGCCCCCCTCCGGCATTCACACATGCCAGCAAACTGACACAGGACACCCAGTCAGTGAGATTTCTTTTATTCAGGGAAACCTCAGGGTGAAAAGCTGTATGATTACGCACTTCAAAAATACTTAAAGCTGGTAGATGGTCAGAAAGCTTTAGGCTCCAAGAGAAGGTGCTGTCAAAATGCTACTCACTACACACACGAGGCCAGAGAGCTGTAGCCTCCTGCTCTCCTCTCCTGTCTCTCGACTTGTGGTCTCCTTGTGTACAGGCGCATGGGACTGGATGCCGAGTTAAACCACAGCCTATGCTCTGTTGTGGTGATGTGGGCAGGACAGGGGTCAGTGGGGACGTTGTTCCCTTCCTAATGAAGACAGTGGGAGGAATGCTTCCTGGGCCCAGCCTGCGACTGGTGTAAAGTTCCAGAAGAAGGTAAGAAGAGTACTGTTGGATCCAACAAGATGGCCCATCTAGGCTAGAAGCCTGTTTCCCACAGTGGTAGGGTGTAGGGGTGTGCACGGACCCCCCGGATCGGATCGGGACCCGGATCGGGACCTCCAATTTTGTCCCGGACCGGTTCGGACAAAATCGGAGGCCCCCCGGACCGGATCGAGTCCGATCCCGATCCAAAAATCGGAAATTTTTGGATCGGCCGCCATTTTTTTCCCCATAGACTTGCATTGCAATGCAAGTCTATGAGGAAAAAATGGCGGCGGGTGGGTAAGGGGGGGCCTAACTCCCTCCCCCCCCCCGGGGCCGTCCGCTGTGGACGGCCCCGGCAGGTAAGCCCCCTCCCCCGCGCTCCCTACCCCCCCTGGGGCCGCCTGCTTCCATCCGCTGGCGCCCGTGGGCGCCAGCGGATAGAAGCGGACGGCTCCGGGGGGGGGGTAAGCCCCCTTCCCCGCCACTTACCTTCTCGGCACGTCCGGCGCCGGCGGCTACTACCAGCGGGCTCCGCGGCCTACTCTCGAGTAGCGCGCCGGGTGATGACATCACCCGGCGCGCCACCCTGGAGCAGGCCGCGGAGCCTGCTGGTAGTAGTAGGCGCCGGCGCCGGACGGGAGCCGCCGGGCCGGGCAGGTAAGGGCCCCCCTCCCCCCTCCCCCCTCCGCGCGCCCCCTCCTCCCCTCCACGCACCCCCTCCTTACCTTTCCGGCCCGGCGGCTCCCGTCCGGCGCCGGCGCCTACTACTTCCAGCAGGCTCCGCGGCCTGCTCTAGAGTAGCGCGCCGGGTGATGACATAACCCGGCGCGCCATCCTAGAGCAGGCCGCGGAGCCTGCTGGGAATAGTAGGCGCCGGCGCCGGACGGGAGCCGCCGGGCCGGAAAGGTAAGGGCCCCCCTCCCCCCTCCGCGCGCCCCCTCCTCCCCTCCACGCACCCCCTCCTTACCTTTCCGGCCCGGCGGCTCCCGTCCGGCGCCGGCGCCTACTACTTCCAGCAGGCTCCGCGGCCTGCTCTAGAGTAGCGCGCCGGGTGATGACATCACCCGGCGCGCCATCCTAGAGCAGGCCGCGGAGCCTGCTGGGAATAGTAGGCGCCGGCGCCGGACGGGAGCCGCCGGGCCGGAAAGGTAAGGGCCCCCCTCCCCCCTCCCCCCTCCGCGCGCCCCCTCCTCCCCTCCACGCACCCCCTCCTTACCTTTCCGGCCCGGCGGCTCCCGTCCGGCGCCGGCGCCTACTACTTCCAGCAGGCTCCGCGGCCTGCTCTAGAGTAGCGCGCCGGGTGATGACATAACCCGGCGCGCCATCCTAGAGCAGGCCGCGGAGCCTGCTGGGAATAGTAGGCGCCGGCGCCGGACGGGAGCCGCCGGGCCGGAAAGGTAAGGGCCCCCCTCCCCCCTCCGCGCGCCCCCTCCTCCCCTCCACGCACCCCCTCCTTACCTTTCCGGCCCGGCGGCTCCCGTCCGGCGCCGGCGCCTACTACTTCCAGCAGGCTCCGCGGCCTGCTCTAGAGTAGCGCGCCGGGTGATGACATCACCCGGCGCGCCATCCTAGAGCAGGCCGCGGAGCCTGCTGGGAATAGTAGGCGCCGGCGCCGGACGGGAGCCGCCGGGCCGGAAAGGTAAGGGCCCCCCTCCCCCCTCCGCGCGCCCCCTCCTCCCCTCCACGCACCCCCTCCTTACCTTTCCGGCCCGGCGGCTCCCGTCCGGCGCCGGCGCCTACTACTACCAGCAGGCTCCGCGGCCTGCTCTAGAGTAGCGCGCCGGGTGATGACATCACCCGGCGCGCCACCCTAGAGCAGGCCGCGGAGCCTGCTGGGAATAGTAGGCGCCGGCGCCGGACGGGAGCCGCCGGGCCGGAAAGGTAAGGGCCCCCCTCCCCCCTCCCCCCTCCGCGCGCCCCCTCCTCCCCTCCACGCACCCCCTCCTTACCTTCCCGGCCCGGTGGCTCCCGTCCGGCGCCGGCGCCTACTACTACCAGCAGGCTCCGCGGCCTGCTCTAGAGTAGCGCGCCGGGTGATGACATCACCCGGCGCGCCACCCTAGAGCAGGCCGCGGAGCCTGCTAGTAGTAGTAGGCGCCGGCGCCGGACGGGAGCCACCGGGCCGAGAAGGTAAGTGCCCCCCTCCTCCCCCCCCCGCTGTCCACTTTCATCGGCGGGCGCCCGCTGGCGCCCGCCAATGGAAGCGGCGGTGGGCGCCAGTGGGCGCCCGCCGATCCGCCGATCCGCCGAACCGGTTCGGAGCTTTTTCGGACCGGTTCGGATTGGATCGGCCGATCCAGCTGCGGGATCGGAAATCGGATAATTTATCCGATTTCCCACTGGACCGGACTCGGATCGTGGATCGGGTCCGATCCAGTGCACATCCCTAGTAGGGTGCACATATTTGCGAAAACAAAAAAGAGGACACCCAGTGGGTGGGTGGGTGCATGGGTGGGTGGGAGGAAGCAGCCGCCATTAAGGCCCCGATTGGAGTGGAGGAGGGGAAAGCATATCATTCCTGCTGCCCCCCCCCCCCACGCACTGCGCCAATCAGGGCCTTTTCTATAATGTCCAGGAATCACACACTTCCCCCTTTAAGGCCCCGACTGGAGCAGTGTGTGTGTGTGTGGGGGGGGGGTAATGATGCATCTCTGGAAAGCACGTCATTCCCCCACACCATGCAAATGGCGGCCTTGGAGGGGAAAGCACGTCATTCCTGGAAATTATAGAAAAATACAGAAAATCCCCCCTGACAGCCAGGATAGAACAAAAATCAGGACAAATCTGGGAAAATCCTGGCAGTCGGTCACCCTACGACAGTGGCCAACCAGGTGCCTTAATGAGAAGCCCACAAGCAGGCCATGAAGTCAATGGCAGCCTCATAGGGGCATCAGATGCTGCCTTATGCTGAGTCAGACCCTGGGTTCACCTAGCCCAGAATTGTTGGCACTGAGAGGCATCAGCAGCTCTCCGGGGTTTCAAGCAAGAGCGTTTCCCAGTCCTACCTGGAGAAGCCAGGGATTGAACCTGGGTCCTTCTCCATGTCACGGAGGGTTCTGCCACTGTGATACAGCAACTCTTTCCCCTATTGCTCCCCAGAAGCTGGTATTCAGGGCATGCGGCCTCTGACCCTGGAAGTGCCATCTGTAGCTCTTGTGCCTAGAGGTAGCCATATTCAATACTATGAATATATCTTTTCAAGCCGTCCAATCTGGTGGCCTTCCTTACATCTTGAAGTAGCAAATTCCTTAGTGCCATGTGACGAAGGATTTCCTCTTCCCTGTCCTAAGCCTCCCAATACTTTACTTCATGGATTCTTGCATTGTGAATGCTCCCTATCCACTTTTTGAACACCATGCATAATTTTATTTACCGCGATTATGTCACCTAGGCTGACCATCTGAAAAGGAGGACAGGACTCCTGTATCTTTAACAGTTGTATAGAAAAGGGAATTTCAACAGATGTCATTTGTATATATGAAGAACCTGGTGAAACTCCCTCTTTGTCACAACAGTTACAGTGGCAGGAGCTCTGCCCTCTTTTGTATCTGATCAAGAGGGCAGGGACCCTGCTGCTTTAACTGTTGTGATGAAAAGGAATTTCATCAGGTGCTGTATGCATACAAATGGCATCTGCTGAAATTCCCTTTTTATTACAACTGTTAAAGATACAGGAGCCCTGTCCTCCTTTTCAGATGGTCACCCTAATGTCACCACCACCACCACACTCAACTTTTTGCTAAGCAAAACAGTCCCAGATTTTGTAACTTTCCCTCTCCAGCCCCTTGATCATTTTGGTCGCCCTGTGCTGCCCTTTTCCCAACTCTACAATATCCTTTTTTGAAACGCGGCGAGCAGAACCGAATCCCAAGCGGGGCTGCGGAATAGATGTGTACCGTGGCATTGCAATATCGTCTGTTTTATTTTCAGTTCCTTTCCTAATGAGCCCTAACATGGGCTTTGCCTTTATTTGCAGCAGCTGCACACGGGTCAAACGTTTTCATTCTGCTATCCACCATGACTCCTGTTAAGAATATGACGATGGCCATCAAATTCTTCTTTCGCAGGCTTAACTGTTAACATGCATTTGTTCTGTGACATTTTGTACTCTGTTTGGTTCCTTCTTTTGGGGTAAGGCCTAAAGCAAAACTTCCACTTTTTAAAGGAAGCCTAAGAGAGGAGCTGGTGTCAGCGTGGCTATAAGGTGGGGGGTGGGGGGTGGGGAGACCGTAGAGTACATACAACATCAGTGGGGCGTTCCCTTTCGATGGTCCTGGCACCGGGCTGGATTCTTTGGAAAGCTCTAAAAGTGATCGTTCCCCGGAGGAAGGAGCGTATTGACAGTACAAAGATCACTGGAGGGTGAGAGCGTTAGTGGAAGAGGGCCAGGGAGACAACCAACGGAGCTCGTGGAGTTATTCCCCCCCCCAAACCCCAGCAGGGAGACACGGCTGGAGAGAAAGGAAGGGCTGACAACCCCCCAGTCCCAGATTCGACCCACTCCTCTTTCCCTCTATGGCAACGTACTGCCCCGCTTCTGGAAATCAAGGTGAGTGAGAAAAGTCCGTGCGAAGTCTCACTGGGGCAGGCGACGGCTTGGTAGAGCGGAAAAACCCATGGCCTTGGGGCATAGGGGACTTAGGGCATGTTTGCACATGGAGGGTGCAAAAAAGGCCTTTCAGTCTGGAAAGAATCTCTGAGCCCTCGGGTGTGCAGGGCGAACAGAGAAGGAGAACCGTTTCTAAACCAAATCTGAACGTCCCTGGACTCTAGAATGCTGGCCATTTGGGCCACTGGTCGCAAAAACGACAGAGTCCTTTGGCACCTGAAAGGTCTACTGGGTCAAACCGTACATGCTTTTGTGGGCTGGAGCCTGATTTGGCAAGTGCATGATGACAGGGTCTCTTAAGAGGTGTATATGCAGAAATGCAGTGCAGAAGTCGTGGTGGAACTCTATGCAGTGGGGCGAAAAAACCAAGGAAATGAGAGAGAGAGAGAGAGAGAGAGAGAGAGAGAGAGAGAGAGAGAGAGATGATGATGATGATGATTAATGATGATGATGATGATGATGATGAGTTCATCCTATTAATTGTAGTCTGATTGAAATGTCCCTCATTTATTAAGAACAAAAATAGCCTGTTGTGGAAAGGAACAAGGTAATTCAGTGAAAAAGGCCCTGAAAAACAGGTTGCTATTCAAGAGTTGTGTTACACCGATGCAAACCTAGTAGACAAAGAGATTTCTGGCCTTTCAGAGAAATACAGAATACTTACCAGTCCACAATTATCTCCTCCCCCTCCTCCTCCTCCTCCTCCTCCTCCTCCTCCTCCTCCTCCTCCTCCTCTCTTTACCAGCTTCTCTGTGAGTTGTGGGAAAGATTGAGGAAGTTGACAAGGCACTCAGCGCCTCGAAAGAATTGTGACTTTGGCGAGGAAGTCTTGGCGACGTCTCTGTGGCCCCTCCCTTGAGAGAAAAGGTGAGGCGGCTACCACAGGAAAGAGAGTTGGGGGCTTACAGGGCAGCAGAGACTGAGAAGCACCCACAGTTCTGACCCCTGAGAAATCACTTCTGCCCCACTGAAATTGCTCAGAAGGCCGTGTCAATGAGGTGAAGGGCTGAGGTGCTCTCTGGATGTACCACCTTGGCCAACAGAATGCTATGGAATGGCGATGCGCTGGATGGTCAGTTTGTCCACGTGCTGAATTGGTCTTTTGAAAATCTTCACCTGACTCCTCGGTTCCCTGCCACACGGAGCCCCCCTACAAATGGTATTCTGTTCCTCCAGGTACTCGCCATGATTGAGGATTATCACAATCTCACATCCTCGGAGACAGACGAGGAGGGTGGAAGCCCTGTCCAAACAGGTGCGTAATCCAGGTGGTATTTGTCATTAATGTCTTAAAGAGGTGGACTAGGACAGCTTTCCCCAACCTGGTGCTGTCCAGATGTCTCAGACTAAAACTCCCAGCATCCCCTAGCCAGCATGCTTTATGGACCAGCACAATCCATTCCAAATTGGGAATCACGTATTTAGATATAGGTCCCCTCTACAAGATTTCGCTTTGACGCCCGGTTGCCCGATTATGCGCATCTACGGATAAGCACATTTACTCCTAATACCTATTCACAAGAGGTGGTGAAGTGCATTACGGGATGTATGAAACGCGCTTTAAAGTTGTTTACATGCGGAGAGTCGCATGTTTACATGGCCATAAGGCGCTTTAACTCCAGCAGTAAATTAAAACTCGCTATTTAACGCACATTCGAAAATGCGAATAATCGGAGATATAAAGCTCCTCAACCCCCGATTTGCACTCCGCTCTTGTAGAGGTAAAATCCTTAATGCACTTTGAAAGAGCTTTAAATCACTCTTGTAGAGGCATCCTCAATGAATCTTGACCACCATGGAATATGCACCCAATACCATCAGATCCAACTCCTGAAATGACTGATGTTCACAAGCGGAGCTCTAAAGCCTAGGTTGCTTCCACATTGTCCCTTTTTTCTGGACTTGTCATCCTCAATTCACTCACTTCTTGTGGAGAAGTCAGACCATGTCATTGCCAAATGGTGGTTGCATTCCACTGTTTAGCTACAGTGACGAGCTACAAAAGAGGGCAGGGCTCCTGCAGCTTTAACTGTTATGATGAAGAGGGAATTTCACCAGGTGCTGCATGAATACAAATGACACCTGCTGAAATTCCCCTTTCTATGCAACTGTTAAAGAAACAGGAGTCCTGTCCTCCTTTTCATAGGGTCACCCTATAGTGGCTTACTAGACACGTAGATATAAGGCACTTAGTCAAGGCACCATGGGGGTTAGGATGGGTTCCTGATCATTGTACCCTCTCCTCAGCCCCTCCAAGGCTTCCCCCAAGCCCAACATGGAGCCGGCGCCTCTGCCCAAGCCGTCGTCTGGTTCTGATCCTGCTGGGGCTCAGCGTCGTCCTCACCCTCACGGTCATTGTATTTGGTGCCAAAGGTGAGCGGTCTAGTGAGGGATGGTGCAGCAAAGAGGGGTCAACAGGGTCAAAGGTCATGGGAAAGGCCCAACCCGCCATCTGACTGGTGCAAAGCGATGAAGTGATTGCGCCCAGTTGGGCTCACTGATGTGCAAACTTGGGGACAACGTGGGAGGCAGAGTGCTGTAGAGTACCTGAGGCTTACATCTCTCTGTCTCTCTGTCTCTCTGTCTCTCTGTTTCTCTCTCTCTCCATCTCCCCCACCTCCAGGCCGTGCCTTCAGCTCCCGGCTACAGGGGATAAAGACAAGTCTGAAAAGCTTGAATCAAACTGTTGCTGAGGAGATGATCTCTCTACAGCACAGGGGTAAGTGAAGGAGGCGTTGTGGGTCGGGACTGGAATAGAAAACCGACTCTCTGTGATGAGTTGCGTCCACACGTGAGCCCTGCCATGCTGCTGCTGAGTCATTGGTTTCCCACAATTAGCTGGACATGGAATTGAAACGGAACTCCCTGCAGCTCTTAATATTATGTTGTCCTGCAATGGCCTTTGCTGTGGTTGAGACATCCAGTCCTTTGGCATCCAATTCTTTGGGGTTGTGGTTGAAACAAAAAGGGATTGTGAGGAGCTCTGAAAGGGTCTCTCCAAACTGGAAGAACGGGCGTTAAAACGGCAAATGCAGTTCAATGTAAGCAAATGTCAAGAGATGTAAAGTTGGGACAAAAAAAATCCCACCTGCACTTAGACACTGATCGGCTCCAAGTAGGTGATGACTGACCAGGAAAGGGATCATAGAATCGTAGAGTCAGAAGTGGCCTCTAAGACCATGGAGTCCAACCCCCTGCTCAATGCAGGAATCCACCTTAAAGCGTAGCTGACCGATGGCTGTCCAGCTGCCTCTTGAAGGCCTCTAGAGTGGGAGAGCCCACCACCTCCCTAGGTCATTGGTTCCACTGTCGTACTGCTCTAACAGTCAGGACGTTTTTCTTGATGTCCAGCCAGAATCTGGCTTCCTGTCACTTGAGCCCATTATTCCACGTCCTGCACAGGGAGATCTGGGGATGAAAGAAGGTGGGAGCTGCTCAGCCCTCGCCTCACTCGACCCCACTTTGTGTATTGCAGACACAGACACGGACACAAAACTCACACAAGTGGAGGGGTCAGTGAAAAAACTGACGGAGGAGTCGGACGGAGGTGAGTCAGCAAAGGCCAGCATGTATAACTGCTCTTTCCATGCATGTATATGGATGGTTGGGAGAAGTCCAACAGTGCCATTCATTTCAATGGGTCTACTCTGAGAAGGGCTTTTATTGGATTTTACCAATTGTTATATTAATGTAAAGCCCCTTCCGAAATGTGGACGTGGCACGTCCCTGGTCCCTGCCTCATGCGACCCGATTGGCTACCTCCATCCCCTTCCTCCTCCCCTCAACGGCCCAGCTGTCCATCATCCCACTAGCGGGGGGCTGCCCTGCCCGTTTGGCGCAGAAGGAATTAATTGCTACTACACCTCAAACTTTGAACTTTTTCGAACTTTCAACATTTTCTGCACGTTTGCACTGCTGAAGCTTCCGTTCAAAGCAAAAATGAGCAAAATCAGTCAGGTAGATGTCGAGTAATAAGCCTTACACTACTGTACTCTTATATAGAGATGATGATTATTAATACTTATTAGACTTCTGTCTCAAAAGCAAGACTTGAGATGCCTTACAAAAAGGATTAATACCGCATACCTTTTAAAAATTAAAACAGCTGAAAACTATGTTAAAAATCCAAAACCTGATCAAACAACTAACTTAAGGAGCCCCATCATATGTTGTCAAATGCCAGGAAGTAGAGGAAACGATTAACCTGGCGCTGAAAAGTTGACAATGTGGGCACCACATAGACCTCAGTGGGAAGAATATTCCACAATTGGGTGACATGACAATCCGTAGCAGCTGGAGGGCACCTAACCTGAAGTCTTCCAGATGTTTTGGACTTCAACTCCCATAAGATCCCTACAACTCCCGCAGTTGTTGGGAAACCATCTTCCATGGCTGGGGAAGGCTCCATAGAGGATTCATGCAATTTTCTCTTGGTAGGGATGTTCATCTTGGAGGATGTCTATACGCAGGGAAAGCCCTGTGGTGGCTGTGGATCTGCGCTGTTTTGGTTAGACGGCACAGGTGCAACTTTGCAGCCACCACGGGGCTTCCTTGTGATGCTGAAGTCTGAAACAGATTTATCCCGACTTTTTCAAACGGAGGAATGTCAATTCGGCACTTCCGCTGTTTGATGTCACTCCAGGGCCAATCCGGGGGTGGCGTCTAGTGGAAGCGATTGGCGATTGGTCGCCTTCCACCAGGAGGAGAGCAGGGGGTGCTCTGGCACCTGGATGGCCACCCAGAAACCGGACATGGAAATGTCCTCCATTTGGACTTAGCTCTAACTAACTGGGAGGCAGAAGGACTTCTCTGGCAGTCTCTCGCCCGGCTGAAATTTGCTTACAGAAATGTAACCTTAACCTGTCCATTCATTGAGAGAAGCAGCAAAACCAGAACCCAGAAACGGGTTGAGTCCTTTGCCTTGAAGAGAAAACTTGTGCATTTTTCTAATCTAAATGGGTTTTTGTCTTCTTTAGAACTCTTCCAATTATGGACACTGATCGCTTTTAGGATGCGTATGGTTGAGTTTGCCAGACAAATTATTCTTTCTAATGCAAACCATGGGAGGAATTTGCCTGGAGGTTGAGATCAGCACCTTAAATTACATGGAGATTTGATCCAGATCCAGATCCGGATCTGTCAGGTCTGGATCGGGCCTGATCCAACTTGGATCCAGATCCGATCCGGATCCATGCATAGCACTCCCTCCCACTCTTCCCGCTCTCCCCCTCCCTCCCCCCACTCTCCCTGCTGATCCAGATCCGGATCCAGATCCGGACTCTCCCTATCTGATCCAGATCCGGATCTGTCAGGTCTGGATCGGGCCTGATCCAACTTGGATCCAGATCCGATCCGGATCCATGCACAGCACTCCCTCCCGCTCTTCCCGCTCTCCCCTCCCTCCCCCCACTCTCCCTGCTTACCTGCTGCTTCGTCTGCGTCGTCCCCTGTCATTCTCCATGTCGTCCTGCCTCCTCGATGTCGGCCAGCCGCTTTCCCACTCATGGCGGGTGACATCATCACACGACACGAGTGGGAAATGTGGCGGTACACAGCAAGGAGAGAGGATGATGGGGGACAATGCGGAGGAGGCAGCAGGTAAGCAGGGAGAGTGGGGGGAGGGAGTGGGAGAGCGGGGAGAGCGGGAGGGAGTTCTGTGACTGGATCCGGATCCGGATCACGGATCCGATCTGGCCCGATCCGGTTCGGATCTGGATCTAGGAGACCCGGATCAGCCCGATCCACTCCAGATTCGGGATCTAGATCAGCCCTACCTGAAACCTAGCAGGCATACTCAGGAAACCCTAAGGGTGTGCACCTCAGAGTTATTTATTTATAAAGTGCATTAATTAATTTCAGCCATGTGGTTGAAGTAACATTTTCAGCCACTAGGTGTCAGCCTTTCCTAACCAGCCCATGACTTTCCATTCCATCAAGGGCTCCATCACACCTATTTTTTCCCCGTTTTATAAATGCTGCAAGCGCTCCTCGCTTTCACGATCGTAGCTATACCGGTGAACTCTTTTCACTTGTTTGCTCTCCAGCTGCTATTGCGCCTGCCCTACTTTGTCCCACCTTGCCCCTTCTTCTTCCCCTTCTAGTTCATTGGTTCTTCTCATTGATGATCATTGTGATCAATGGGGCAGCCTTCCCCCCCTCCCTCATTGGAGCTCCTATGGGAATTAATCAAAATGCTTACATATTTTTAAAGATAAAGAGATGAAACTTAGGACCTTGAGAGCTCTTAAGGAGGGCTTTAGCCATGCCAAGTTTGAATCAGATCGGTTCATCCCTTTTTTTAAAGGGATTTTTTAAATTTCCCCCCTTAAATCATTTTCCTGATACTCAACCAATGTGAAAGTCCACCTGTTTCCATTTGTGAAGGATCTATTTTCATTTACTTTGATCATGCGAAGCTGTGTATCTCCACTTCATAAAATAGAGATCTGCCGTTCCCTTACTCAAGAGTAAATCCCATTGATTTCAACTGCATTTACATCCAAGTCATACTAAAATCCAATGCATGCTTACCTTTGAGTAAACCCCATTGAACAGAGAGAGACTTACTTCTGAGTAAACAGAAGTAAGACCTCAGAAGTAAGCATAGGGTTGCAGAGCACTTCTTTCCAGTTTGCTATTTTGGACTTTTTTAAAAAAGCTTCTGAGTGACCACGCTATTAAAAGTAAGTTCTATATGTGTTTACTCAGAAGTATGTCTGTGTTGCACGGCCACAAATTCAGCTTTCTTTCCCCCTTACAATTGATGAAGCTTGGGGATGTTTTGAAAATAATAATAATAATAATAAATTTATTTATTTATTACCCACCTCTCCCATCGGATCGAGGCAGGGAACAGCATCAAACATAAAATACAAAACTGATTAAAACACTTAAAACCAATACATCATTAAAATAGCAATAAAACACCAATAAAACACTTTGAAATGTTTAAAATGTTTTACAATGCTCCCAATTTGTGTGGCTGTCCCTCTTCAACCCTGCCGCGATTCTATGCACTAATCATACCGCTCTTGCTGTTGTTTTGAATGTCCTCTCTCCAGCTAGAACACGACTCCAGAGCCAGCTGCACGAGTTGGAGAGGAACTTTAGAGCCATGAATTGTGACCTGGATAATTTTAAACGAAATAAAACAGGTCAGGAGTGGATCTGGGATTCAAAGCCAAGCACCTGGGTGTCCAAGGCACAGGGCCAAGGGCACACAGGAATGAAGCCCTGCTTCGGGGTTTTTTTCATTGCATTTGAAAGAATTCACTTCCTTTCAAATATGCTGAAGCTTTCAAATGTATCCAATGTACCTGCAAGAATGTACTGGTTTTGGAGTCTTCAACCTGCTTTGTCAATGCTTTATGTTCAGGCATTTGCCTGTATTTAGGTCCAAACCTGGATGACGGGACGATCCTCCAGGTTTCAGTGTGTTGCCATCGGAGCTGGCACCAAGCGTAGGCTTGGTAAGGCACCACCAAGGGCCTATGACAGAATAGGGACCCACTGACAAGAGCCCCCTGGACTTACTCTTCCTCCTCCCTCATTTTGTAAATCGCCCAGAGAGCTTCGGCTATGGGGCGGTATATAAATGTAAATAATAATAATAATAATAATAATAATAATAATAATAATTGCAACCTGCTTCTCCACCCGCCTCTCGCCCTGGTCCAGGCAAGGCAGGTGGCAAGAAGGAGGAGCTATTGAGGCCACGTCCTTCTTGCTCCCTGACTCTCTGCCTGTCCCACAAGCAAGTGGTAGCCATGATGAGAAAGTGGATGAAAAGCCAAAGTTGCTGGTGACTACGTGGATGAGAAGATGGACCCACTAAGAGCCCATTGAAGGGGTCTTGAGCAGGGGCCTTCAAAACCTTGGAACTGGCACTGCCTGGCTTTGTCAGCATGAGGACTTCTCTCCCGGGATTTCCTTCCTTGGCCTTCTGTCTCCCAAGATTAGCTGGCAAACTAGTCGCAAGCACTGCATGTCTGGTTGACCATATGGAAAGGAGGACAGGGCTCTTGCATCTTTAAGTTGAATAGAAAAGGGAATTTCAGCAGGGGTCATTTGTATGCATGCAGCACCTGGTAAAATTCCCTCTTCAGCACAACTGTTAAAGCGGCAGGAGCCCTGCCCTGCCCTGTATCTGGCCACTCTAGCTAAAGAGGGCAGGGCATAAGTGTATTATGCATTGTGGGAAGATGGGTTTCCTTTTCTCTGTCCCGAAACATATGTTAACAGATTTCTTTGGGCATGACCCCAAATTCTGGATGGTGTTTTTCACAGGGTGACCATATTTGGGAAACCAAAAAGGAGGACACCCGGAGGGGGGGGGGAGCAGCTTTCTGGAGCCTCTGGAAAGCACATCGTTCCCCCCAGGGCCACCTGAAAGGCCCCACTGCTCCAATCGGGGCCTTTTTTATAGTGTCCGGGAATGACACACTTCCTCCTTTAAGGCCCTGATTGGAGCAGTGTGTGTGTGGGGGGGAATAATGGACCTCCAGAAAGCGTGTCATTCCCTCCCACCATGCTAATGGCGGCCCTAAAGGGGAAAGCGTGACTTTCCAGGGCATTATGGGAAATTACAGAAAATCCCCCTGACACCCAGGATAGAACGAAAACCAGGACAAATCCAGGGAAATCCTGACAGTTGGTCACCCTAGAAACTTTTTCAACCACCTAAATGCTTCCCGCTTATACCAGAAGAACTGATGGCCCACACAAGAACATACAAACACAAGCTAGCCTCCCTGACATGCTGTACTTTATGCAAATGTGAGAAGCTGCGTCCTGATGTATCTTAAAGAACAAATCCCAGTTCAAAAATTGACTTGTATTTATCAGTCAAAACATATGCTGCCGTTTCAGTGTTGTTTCTGAGTCAATGTTATTAAATAAATATTTCTTTCCTTATTTTTTTTGTTCCACCCTTCCTTGAAGGAATTCAGGGTGGTGTATGTGTTCCCACCCTCCTCTTATCTTCACAACAATCCTGCAGGGGCGGATTAGACTAGGAGAGGCGGACCGGCCAAAGGGAGTTTCAGAGATGAGCAGGGATCCGAAGTCAAGACTTTCTGCTCCTAGCCTGGCTTCCTGTCCTCCAGACCAGCCTTACCCAAACAGGGCCTTCCAGATGTGTTCGACTACAACTCCCAGCATCCCCCAACTGGGAGATCCAACACATCTGAAGGGCACCTGGTTCAGGAAGGCGGCACTAGACTACACAGGTGGCAATAGTGACGAGTAACAGCTCTTCTAGCCATCTTGGCTAAAATATCCTATATCACATCACCAAAATCATCTGTTTCCATGCTTCCATTCATGAGCTATCATTGGTGTGTCAGCCATCTTGGAAAACGGCAGCTACAGAATGGGAAGGTCCACCCAAGGCAAATATGTTCTGCCATGGGCCTGAAATACATACAAGATACTCTGCAGATTGATTTTTCCTATGGCAGATCCAGGACTACTGCCCCCCACCCCTCAAGCCTCCCCATGTTCCCCCCACACACGGCATGTGCAATTCCAGCCAGTCTGTGGCTGCCTTGCAGAGTGAGAACAACTTCCTGAATGAACGTGCAAGCCCAGCCTTCCTTCTCTAGATGTGTTAGACTGCAACTCCCTTAGTCCTTGGCCATGCTGTGGCTGGAAGGCACCGGGTTGGGGACCTCTGTGTTCGCCAACCGGTTCCTCCATGCTCCAGGTAGGAGAGGATTCCTCAGCACTGGTCCTGAGGTCGCTGGCTCCTTTCACCTTTCTCTGTTGCCTCCTGCAGCCGGCCCGGAGGCCTGCTGCCCCAGGGACTGGGCTGCCTTTCGGAAAAGCTGTTACTGGGACTCAAGAGAACAGAAGACCTGGGAAGAGGCAAAAGCCGAGTGTGAAGCGCGGGACGCCCACCTGGTGATCATCAACAACTTCGAGGAGCACGTAGGTGGCATGGGTTTGGCCAGCCTGCCCACTCCCCTTGTGCCAGGGAGGGAGGGAAGCTCAGGGTCACCATATCTGGGAAACCCCAAAAAGAGGACACCCAGGGGGCGGGGAAGCGTGCTTTTCAGGGCCTCAGGAGAGTGTGCCATTCCCTCGCCACACCAATGGTGGCTTTAAAGGGGAAAGCGTGTTGTTTCAGGACATTATTGAAAATTAGAGAAAATCCCCCCTGACACCCAGGATAGAACAAAACCTAGGACAAATCAGGGGAAATCCTGACAGTTGGTCACCTTAGAACTGGATGGGGCTGGGCATAAGTGTTGGTCAGGAACACTGCCTGTCGACTGCCCGACCTGTCATTGTCGGAGGGGACGGGGCTGCTGTGTTCACTGCCTGTGGCTTGTATCCTTTTTCCGGCTAGCAATTTCTGGCCGTTCGTGTGCGGCCGCGACCTGTGTGGATCGGCTTGACCGACAGCAGCGGGAGCTGGAAATGGGTGGACGGGACGACCGACACTGTTCGTCAGGAGTAAGTTTGATCATGGGCGCCCATCTCTTCCCACCCACAATGCAATGCGAGGCACGCCAGAAGCGTTTTGCCATAGAGTAGCAGCCTTGTGGAGGGCCCAGAGTGGACACTTCTCAGTGCTGCACAGGAGCATCCTGTTGACCCCATAAATATAGAAAAAGATAGAATGACTCACAGCCTTAACTTCCAGTCAAAATCCAAGGATGCCAAATGACCACGATTCTCTAGTGCCGCTCCATCCCTCAGGCATTCTCTGTGGTGGAAAATTTGCACTGGCAGTTTAGGGTGACGAAATAGTTCAGGTTTTAGCCCAGAGGTGCCAATATGGATTACAACGGAGTTGTATATTGGCCCTGCCTTCTTTTGTATAGTGCCTGCACCTTTAACTGTTGTGATGAAGAGGGAATTTCACCAGGAACTAATTGCATACAAACGACACTGGCTGAAATCCCCTTTTCTCTACAACTGTTAAAGTTACATGAGCCCTGTCCTCCTTTTCATATGGTCAGCCTATGCTTTAAGGTAGATTCCTGCATTCTGCAGGGGGTTGGACTCAATGGCCTTAGAGGGCCCTTCCAACTCTACTATTCTATGATTCTATGATTCTATGAAAAAAAGGTCCGGTCACTCAAGGAAAGCTTCCTGAAGAACCATTTTATGGAGGTGCCGGAAGCAATACAACATTGGTGCCTAGCTGACCTCCAAAGGCAGGGAGTTCCATAGGAAGGGGGCCACCACACTAAAGTCTCTTCTCCTGGTGGACTCCAATCAGAATATTGATCCTTGTGGAACCAGGAACGACCACTGCATTCCCCAACACATCTCTAAAACCACCCCCTGCCATTTTCAGTGACTGAACCTTGAGATACTTTGAGGGTGACAACCAGCGGTTTCTCCCCGTCTTTGCTTCTTTCCTTTTTTCAGGGAGTGGTGCTCAGATCAGCCGGACAACTGGTACGGCCACGGCCTCGGCGGAGGTGAAGATTGTGCCCATATCACCACCAGGAGCTGCTGGAATGATGATCACTGCACCCGTCTCTATGGCTGGATTTGTGAGATGGAGATCATTGAATAAGGGGAGGGGGCTGCCTGCCATCCTCCGCTCCCTGGGGAGGCAGGTTCTGCGGTGTCTGGGTGAGGGGTTTGATGGAAGACATTTGAGACTGCATGCTGGGGATGTTCCCCAGCTTCTTCTCAACTTACTCATCTGTTCTGCTCTAAAATGGATCCAGAGACACGAAGCTGCCGATACTTGATTCTTTATTTTAAACTGACATGTGGGTTCTGACTTCCTACATGCTCAGAGGCACCCTGAGCTCCCGCACAGACAAGTGCCTCCTAGTTCCCCTCCAACTCTGGCTCCATTCTCACCATCTGCCAGCGCCTCTCCCGCCCCGGGGCCTTGTGTGAGGGTTTTCCTGGCCCCTCTTTCGCATTCACTACTGCCTCCTCCTGTCCCTTCTTCCTCCCATGTTCCCCCCTAGGTCTGCCTCTTTCTCAGGGGGCTCGCAAATCTTCCCTCCTTTCACCCAACTGTCTTGTCTCCATAGCCTCCAACTCCTGGCCCTTTCTCTGACCCTTGTCCCTAAATGAGTTTTTTCTCCCGGCCTTTCACTTCCCTCACAGAAGCTGCACTGTTGCCCAACAATCTATTGCTGACATTTCCCCCTGAGCCGTGAAAACATAATCATTAAATTCACTGGAATGAGGTGGGCTTAAAGACGGCAGGCAAAAGGCAGTTTTCGGCCTATTGCGTAGAAGTTCTGATTGTGTGGTTCTACCCAAAATATTTGGCTAGGGGACTATATTTTGATTTCAAACTGGGACTGGAGGAGACCTATTTAAGTTATTGGCAATTAGGTTTGTCCCCTGCATGCATGAAAAAAAACTTATGCCCATATCTCAGGCTATCTATATACTGCATTTACAACAGCAACCTGTGGAAATTCTGTGACCCAGAAAATTCAAGCTGTGCCCTTGGAATCAAAATAAATTATGGATCAATTATGGTTGCCCTTTTCTGCACTTTTTCCAACTTTACAATATCCCTTTTTTTGAGATAGTCAAGCAGAACTGTATCCCAAGCGTGGTGACAGAATAGATTTGTGCCGTGGCATTGCAATATTGTCTGCTTTATTTTCAGTTCCTTTCCTAATGCTCCCTAACACGGGCTTTGCCATTTTCGCAGCAGCTGCGCATGGGTACAACTTTTCCGTTGTGCTATCCCCCATGACCCCAAGGTCTATTTCCTGGCCAGCCATCCCATTGGAACCCTTCGTCGTCTCTTTTTGCTTTTCCCATCCAGAGTAATTTTGCGCCATCCATAGACTCAACTGGCAGGTGGCATTTCTTGGCATGGCTTCCCAGAATTGTGTGCTTTGATCTATGAGACAGATCTCACACGGGAGGGGTCTCGTGTCAGCTGAATTCAGCCTGCTGGGGTCAAAACGGGGGTTTCCGCGATAACTGATTGATAAGATCTGGGAACATTCGAGTTCCCACAGTGATGTGATGGCCCGTAGACGCTAGCTAGGACTATAAATATAGCTCCCCTGGTGTCTGTAAAATGGGCCTTCACCACCAACCTAGCTTGCAGTAAAGGGTGCGGTGGACTTGAGTGGCCAGCAGATGTAGTCTCCTCGATGTCTTTTGGAGTTCCTGACAACTGAATGGGGAAGTATAAGACGTTTGCTCAGCTTTGCTTTTTTCCTTTTAGCCTCATCTATGTATTTATCTTTAGCCTGCTAGATAGATAATAAAGCAATAGTCTTTTAACCGCTTGTGTTGTAATTGCTTCTGAAATCAGAACCTTAACTAATTAGTAAAAGAAAGTGGCGTAGTCAGCAGGATTTCAGCGCCAATGCCCTGGCGGTGGGAAAAGTCTAGCGAGCAAGATATTGGCCAGAGCCACATCCCTGGTGGGCCTGGCATCGGCGCCTGCTGCCAGCAGCTCATCATTTTGAATCGTTTGACTCCAACAATGTCATGGGAATCTGAGTTGGTCGAAAGTGGGAGCTCCACTCCTGATGCTGGGTGAAGGGCTGGCAGACGTTGGGGGTGGGGAAGAAAGGTGGGCAGAATTCAGCGGCAGTAATAGGGTGGGTCCTGCCCACTGCGCTGCGCAATGTGTGGGATGATTTAGAAGCCTCTTGGAAGAAGGGACGGCAGCAAACCAAGGACATTGCCGCCCTTCAAGAACAACAAGCTCTCTTCTGAGAAGTGCTGGAAAGTGTGCAGGGGAGGGGGGGATTGGGCAGATAGGGTGGTTGTCTGGTTCGAAACACTTAATCAGCAGGCAAAACAGAGGCATAAATCTAACCTTTATAAAGTTGACATGTTTATTGCATCCCAGGAATGGAATCCTGAGGACTGGGTTGGAAGGCATAGCCTAATAGACGCCTTGCAAATACAGTCTCCGATTGCAACAGAGGCAAACTGCAGGAAAAGTGCTGAAGCACCGGAATTGTGGAAGGGAATCGGCTGGATTTCTTTCTCTGTGCTGTGCCAAATAGAGCAACTGGAAGGCAGTGGAGTTACATCTCTGAAAGTGAAAGTAGTCGTTTCCAGCTGCCATCAACAACCAGCTCTGCTGGTGGCAATGACAACTGCCCATTTTAAGGAGGAACAGACAGAAGCTTTAAGGAGGAAAAAGTCAGAGCATCACAGCATGTGCCAAGCCTTTGAGACACCCGAGGGGTGGGATCCAGGAAGGCAGAAAGGAGAGCACTGGGATTCCAGCACTGAAAGCTGGATAGTGCAAGTCAGGAAAGACCTGGAAAAAGTGTGGGTGGCAAAAGTCAAGCAGAGAGATAGACTTCAAGTCCTGCCTGCAAATCAGTCTCAAGTCATCTGCATGGGAGAAAGCCCTGAGCAGTGAGAAATGCTAAGCAGAGGCAATGTAGAAATGGGCAAGTAAGAAAGGAATAATAATAATAATAATAATAATAATAATAATAATAATAATATCTTACCCACCTCTCCCTCTGGATGTACTCAAGAAAGTAGAGGGGAAAAAGGTGTTCCTAAAATGGACAGGACCTTATAGAATTAAAATAGGTGCTTATGTTTGTAATAACGCTAGTCACCATTTTAAAACAGATGTTTTCAGACCCTAGAATTGTGAACAATGTTGTCTCTACTAAACAGAATGGATAGAAAAGCATTAGATTAACTCTGAAAGTTTTGAAGGTTATATAATGATGGATTTCTTTTCGCTATACTATTGCTTGTTGCTAGGTTTCCTTAGTGCTTTAGCCAAATCTGAAAAGGCATTGGATTAATAGAGAACTGGGTTTCTTGTTTTGTTGTAAAATAGTAACAAGACACCTAAAAGAGGGAGGAATCTTTTCTAGAAAGAAATACTGACAATTGAATTAAATTTAGTTAAAACGTATAAAGAGTATATTCAAAAATAGTCTTTGGCAAATGCCTAGAGGAACATAGCAGGCATATTTTTATCTGATGTAGAAGTATATTTCTATAGAACAGTATACTTAAGTATTAAGAAAAGTCATTGAAATTGTTTAGAAGATTCCTAAGGGAGTCTATTGGAAGAAATGGGAAATCAACCCTAGGAAAGTGCAAAGGCCCTGCCCAGCTGCAAGGGGTGGTGTGGGGAGGTCCCGTCAGGTACATACCTGAAAGAGTGCTCAATGTGATTGATACTTTGCAAATCCCTACATCTAAAACTGAGGCCCAATGCCTCGTGGGCTTAATGGGCTTCTGGAGGCAAATCTTGAGACCCATTCACCAAGTAACAAGTCAGAAAGCTCAGTTTGAGTGGGGGAAGAAACGGCAGTGGGCTTTAACGGATGACAGTCCTTTGAACTACAGACCTTGGCAAATGCTGAGGTGGCAGTGTGTAGCCTATGGCAAAACAGGGGCCTTCAGGCAAAAGGGTGCCCTTGGGATTTTGGTCCCGACGCTTGCCTAACGTTAACTACTCTCCCTTTGAGCATCAGCCCCTAGCATGCTGTTGGGCCCTTGTGGATGCTGAGCGACTAACAGGGCAAGACCCTGTCGTCATGAGACCCTCCATCCCAAGCATGACCTGGGTGAAAGATGAATGAGCCAGCGCACGAGTTGGGCGGGCACAGCAGTCCTCTAGAGTCAAGTGGAAATGGTACAGTGCAGAAAGGGCAAAGCTGGGGCCACAGGGAGGAAGTGCGCTCCAAGAACAAGTGTTGGTTCTGACACCCACTGGGGAAGAAGCTCACGAAAGATCGAACTAGGGGACATCGCCAGTGCATGAGGCTCCCCCGTACGTCCACGTGACTCATAATGAAACTTGGTTCGCTGATGGGTCTGCCCCATACCATGGAAACACAAAGGTTTGGAGGGCAGCAGCCCTCAATCCAAGGAAGCAAATTACCTTGTCCCGAGCAGGGCAAGGCAAGTCTAGCCAATACGCTGAGCTGACAGCAGGCTGCAGAACAACAGTCTGATGTGGTGAGTATATATATATACTTGGGCAGTGTATACGGGATTGACCACGTGGTTCCCCAGGTAAAAGCAGAGTGAATTCTGTATTCACAACCGCCCTCTGTGGGGGTCAGGAAATATGGAAGCAGATCAGTCAGTTAGTCCAACATATTGACATATACATTGGACGCGTAGATGGACACACCTCAGGGACACCAGAGGCTTTATACAATCAGGCTGCCGATCCATTTGCCAAAGTATGGACGGCACTGCCTGTACAAGACCAGGAGGAGGAAATGGTGATACTAGCCCGATGGGCTCATGAAAATCTGGATTTTTAGGGCCCAAGGCTACTTGGGAGCAGACAATCCACGGAGGCATCCCGATGCTGCTGCTACTACGGCTACCACGTGTGAGCTATGTCTAAAGCTCAAACAACTGCTCGCTTCAAAGGTTCCAATGGGGGCAACTAAGCAGAGGTGAAGGACCAGGGCAGATGTGGTAAGCGGCCTACGTAGTAGGTCTGGGAACAGATCCGGATCCGGATCCCGAATCCGAAGCGTCTGAAATCAGAATCTTAACTAATTAGTAAAGCAGACATCATGAAAAGTACCCTCCCCCCCTCCCCATCTGGCTTTTTGCAGCGGGTGGGTCGGGGGAGAAGGGAAAGCCGCTGTTTGTCGTGCTAAAAATATGACGATGGCCATCAAATTCTTCTTTTTCTTGCTTAACTGTCAATGTACATTGTGCTGTCACATTTTGTACTCTGTTTGGTTCCTTCCTTTGGGGTAAGGCCTAAAGCAAAACTTCCACTTTTTAAAGGAAGCCTGAGAGAGGAGCTGGTGTCAGTGTGGCTATAAGGAGGGGGGTGGAAGTGGGGGCCTTAGAGTACATGCAGCGTTAAGTGGGGCATTCCCCTTTGATGGTCCTGGCACTTGGCTGGATTCTTTGGAAAGCTCTAAAAGTGATCGTTCCCCGGAGGAAGGAGCGTATTGACAGTACAAAGATCACTGGAGGGTGAGAGCGTTAGTGGAAGAGGGCCAAGGAGTCAACCAACGGAGCTCGTGGAGTTATTCCCCCCCCAAACCCCAGCAGGGAGACACGGCTGGAGAGAAAGGAAGGGCTGACAACCCCCCAGTCCCAGATTCGACCCACTCCTCTTTCCCTCTATGGCAACGTACTGCCCCGCTTCTGGAAATCAAGGTGAGTGAGAAAAGTCCGTGCGAAGTCTCACTGGGGCAGGCGATGGCTTGGTAGAGCGGAAAAACCCATGGCCTTGGGGCATAGGGGACTTAGGGCATGTTTGCACATGGAGGGTGCAAAAAAGGCCTTTCAGTCTGGAAAGAATCTCTGAGCCCTCGGGTGTGCAGGGCGAACAGAGAAGGAGAACCGTTTCTAAACCAAATCTGAACGTCCCCGGACTCTAGAATGCTGGCCATTTTGGCTGCTGGTCGCAAAAATGACGGAGTCCTTTAGCACCTGAAAGGTCTACTGGGTCAAACCATACATGCTTTTGCTGGAGCCTGATTTGGCAAGTGCATGATGTCAGGGGGCTCCATCACACCTGGTTCTGATCCTGCTGGGGCTCAACGTCGTCCTCACCCTCGCGGTCATTGTATTTGGTGCCAAAGGTGAGCGGTCTAGTGAGGGATGGTGCAGCAAAGAGGGGTCAACAGGGTCAAAGGTCATGGGAAAGGCCCAACCCGCCATCTGACTGGTGCAAAGCGATGAAGTGATTGCGCTCAGTTGGGCTCACTGATGTGCAAACTTGGGGACAACGTTGGAGGCAGAGTGCTGTAGAGTACCTGAGGTTTACCTCTCTCTCTCTGTCTCTCTCTCTCTCCATCTCCCCCACCTCCAGGCCGTGCCTTCAGCTCCTGGCTACAGGGGATAAAGACAAGTCTGAAAAGCTTGAATCAAACTGTTGCTGAGGAGATGATCTCTCTACAGCACAGGGGTAAGTGAAGGAGGCGTTGTGGGTCGGAACTGGAATGGAAAACCGACTCTCTGTGATGAGTTGCGTCCACACGTGAGCCCTGCCATGCTGCTGCTGAGTCATTGGTTTCCCACAATTAGCTGGACATGGAATTGAAACAGAACTCCCTGCAGCTCTTAATATTATGTTATCCTGCAATGGCCTTTGCTGTGATCAAGACATCCAGTCCTTTGGCATCCAATTCTTTGGGGTTGTGGTTGAAACAAAAAGGGATTGTGAGGAGCTCTGAAAGGGTCTCTCCAAACTGGGAGAACGGGCGTTAAAACGGCAAATGCAGTTCAATGTAAGCAAATGTCAAGAGATGTAAAGTTGGGACAAAAAAATCCCACTTGCACTTAGACACTGATCGGCTCCAAGTAGGTGATGACTGACCAGGAAAGGGATCATAGAATCGTAGAGTCAGAAGTGGCCTCTAAGACCATGGAGTCCAACCCCCTGCTCAATGCAGGAATCCACCTTAAAGCGTAGCTGACCGATGGCTGTCCAGCTGCCTCTTGAAGGCCTCTAGGGTGGGAGAGCCCACCAACTCTCTAGATCATTGGTTCCATTGTCATACTGCTCTAACAGTCAGGATGTTTTTCCTGATGTCCAGCCGGAATCTGGCTTCCTGTCACTTGAGCCCCTTATTCTGCATCCTGCACTCTGGGATGATCGAGAAGAGATCCTGGCCCTCCTCCATGTGACAACCTTTCAAGTATTTGAAGAGTGCTATTATGTCTCCTCTCAATCTTCTCTTCTCCAGGCTAAACATGCCCAGTCCTTTCAATCTCTCTGCATAGGGCTTTGTTTCCAGACCCCTGATCATCCTCGTCGCCCTCCTCTGAACCCCCTCCAGCTTGTCTGCATCCTTCTTGAAGCGTGGGGCCCAGAACTGGATGCAATACTCAAGATGAGGCCTCACCAGGGCCGAATAGAGGGGAGCTTGGGGTTGTGAGAGCCCGGTCAATGAGTATGTGGGCCCAGTGTGTGGCTGCTATGAAAAAGGCAAATTCCATGTTGGGCATAAGTAGAAAAGGAATTGAAAATAAAACTGCCAATATCATACAACCCTTATACAAACCGATAATGTGACCACACTTAGAATACCATGTACAAATCTGGTCAGGGCACTTCAAATAGGATAGTGTAGAGTTGGAAAAAGTGCAGGAAAGGGTGACCAAAATGATCAAGGAGCTGGAGCGTCTCCCCTAGGAGGGAAGGTTACAACAACCAGGATTGTTTAGGTTAGAAAAATAGTGAGTAAGGGGAGACATGATAGTAGGGTGACCCTATGGAGAGGACTGGGTTCCTGTATCTTTAATAGTTGTATTGAAATGGGAATTTCAGCAGGTATCATTGTTATACATGCAGCACCCGGTGAAATTCCCTCTTCATCACAACAGCTAAAGCTGCAGGAGCTATACTAGCATGACCAGATGCAAAAGCGGGCAGGGCTCCTGCAGCTTTAGCTGTTGTGATGAAGAGGGAATTTCACCAGGTACTGCATGCCTACAAAGGACACCTGCTGAGATCCCTTTTTCTAGGCCACTGTTACAGGAGCCCTGTCCTGTTTTTCCATAGGGTCAGCCTACATGATGGAGGTGTACAACGTTATTCCAGGTGTGGAGAATGTGGATAGGGAGACATTTTTCTCCTCTTTTCATAATACTAGAACCCAGCTGGGTCATCCCTTAAAGCTGAATCGTGGAGATTCAGGATGGATAAAAGGAAGGGCTTCTTCACACAGAAAAGAGTTAAATTCTGGAATTTGCTGCCACAAAACATAGCAAGGGCCATTAATGTGGAGCGCTTTAAAAGGGGATTAGAACAATTCCTGGACGAGAAAGGTACTAGTCCTGCTGGTTATATATTCTGTCCAGAATCAGAGGCAGTATGCCGATGCACGCCAGATGCAGGAGGCCCTGTTGTGTTCACGCCTTGTTTGTGGGCTTCTCACTGGGGCATCTGGTTTGCTACGGTGGTGACTGGAATGCTGGACAAGAGAGCCCATTGGCCTGATCCAGCACAGCCCTTCTTCTGTCCTCTGCCTGATGAATTAGTAGCTTCCTCCTCCTCGTCCCTTTTGCCCCTTGGATCGCTTCCTGTGCAGCATCAACATGACTGAATAGCCTCAATGGCACCTTCTAGACCCATTTCAAACCAGCTTCAGAGCAGGATACGGAATGGAGACCACTTTGGTCGCCTTAGTAGATGATCTACGCCTTAGTATCGACAGGGAGAGTGTGTCCCTGCGGGTACTCCTGGACCTCTCAGCGGCTTTCAATACCATCGACCATGGTATCCTTCTGGAGCGCCTGGGGGAATTGGGAATCGGGGGCACTGTGCTTCAGTGGTTCTGATCCTATCTCTTGGGCAGGTTCCAGATGGTGATGCTTGGGGATAGCTGCTCCTCAAAAAACGAGTTGCTATGTGGTGTACCACAAGGTGCCATCCTTTCCCCAATGCTGTTTAACATTTACATGAAACCGCTGGGAGAGATCATCCGGAGGCATGGGGCGGGGTGCTATCAATATGCGGATGACACCCAAATATATTTCTCTATGCCTTCAACAACATCGTCAGCTAAGGATAATGTGTCTCCTCTGAACGTATGCTTGGAGGCGGTAATGGGCTGGATGAGGAAAAACAAACTGAAGCTGAATCCAGACAAGACGGAGGTGCTTGCTGTCAAAGGCCGCAACCTGGGTTTGGAGGTGTGTCAACCAGTTCCGGATGGGGTTACACCCCCCCCCCCCGAAAGACTGTGTTCTCAGCTTGGGGGTACTCCTGGATCCGTCGCTCCAGATGGCAGCTCAGATTGATGCGACGGCCAGGAGTGCCTACTATCAGCTTCGGCTGATACGCCAACTGTGCCCCTTCCTAGAGTTGGAAGACCTAAAGACGGTAGTGCACGCGCTGGTAACTTTGAGGCTCGACTTCTGCAATGCGCTGTACATAGGGCTACCTCTATGCCTAGTCCGGAAACTTCAACTTGTTCAAAATATGGCAGCCAGGTTGGTCACCGGTACACCTAGGGGTGACCACATTACACCAGTTTTAAAATCACTTCACTGGCTGCCGGTCAGTTTCCGGGCAAAGTATAAAGTGTTGGTTATTACCTTTAAAGCCCTACATGGTTTGGGTCCAGGTTACCTACGGGATCGCCTTCTCCCGTACAATTCGCCCCGCACTCTTAGGTCCTCTGGGAAGAACGTACTCAAGCCAGCCAGAACTAGGCTGGCGAGTGTTACCCAGAGGACCTTCTCTTCTATGGCTCCCAGACTATGGAATGGTCTGCCGGAGGAGGTTAGACAAATTGACAGTCTTCATGAATTCAAGAGAGTCATGAAGGCTGTTCTCTTCCGGCAGGCCTATCCGGATGAATTTTAAATGTTTTAATGATGTGTTTCTCTTGTTTTTAAAATTTTAATTTTTGTCATGCTTGTATTTGCATTGTGTTCCCCGCCTCGATCCGTAGGGAGAGGCAGGTTATAAATTATTATTATTATTATTATTATTATTATTATTATTATTAATCACTCAACAGCTTCTGTTCCCGAGCACTAAGGCAGGCTGTGGGGAGGTCTGAGGATGAAAGAAGGTGGGTGCTGCTCAGCCTCCGCCTCACTCGACCCCACTTTGTGTATTGTAGACACAGACACGGCCACAAAACTCACACAAGGGGAGGGGACAGTGAAGAAACTGAAGGAAGAGTCGGACGGAGGTGAGTCAGCAAAGGCCGGCATGCATAATTGCTCTTTCCCTGCATGTATATGGATGAGTGGGGAAAGTCCAACATAAATCCTACGTGGGGTAGAGTAGTTATAACTTGAGTCCCATTCATTTCAATGGGCCTACTCTAAGTAGGGCTTATATTGGATGTTACCTACTATTATTATTATTATATTACTAATGTAAAGCCCATGTCGTCATGGGCACCCGCTCCTCTCCCACTTTCCCCCTTCGGTCCCCTCACCACAGTGGGGCTCATGAATAATGACTCATCCCTACTGAATCCCTTCCAAAATTTGCATGGAGAATTTTGCTCTCCCATTTTCCAGAAATCTCTCAACTCCCTGCTATCTGTGATAGTAAATGAGGGTGCGTGTCTGTCTGTCTGTCCGTCTGTCAGCACCATCGCACCAAGGCCGCGAAACTTAGACCCCTGAAAAGTTGGCAGGCATACTCAGGGGACCCCAAGGGTGTGAGTGATTTATTTTATAAAGTGCATCAATCCATTCCAGCCATGAAGTAACATTTTCAGCCACTAGGTGTCAGCCTTTCCTAACCAGCTCATGACTTTCCATTCTGTGCAGTTTGAACCCAGGGGGAATTAGTGGGTGGAGGAGGGACGGAGTTAGACGGCTGCCCCCTTTCCCTGCTGTGGGTCGGCCCCCTCCAGGGGAATGGAGTGGACAGACACCTCTCTCAGGGTACACCATGGCAGGGGCCATGGCAAAGGCTGCCAGCGAGCAAGGCTTCTCTCAGACAGGGCTGGCACAAGCGGACTGACAGCTGCATGAGTCTGCTTGTAGGCTATGCTGTATGGAACTACGGGCTACTCCAACCATGCAGAGCCGGGTACTTTCACTAGAATAGCAGTGAAATGATGAGATTTGGAGTTGAGATTTGGAGCAGGCAGCCAAACCCAAACCTAAGCCTTATAACATAGTTTCAGTATGGTGGAAAGGAAAAAGTAGAGGTCATAGGAACATAGAATCATAGAATCGTAGAGTTGGAAGGGGCCATCCAGTCCAACCCCCTGCTCAATTCAGGAATCCACCTTAAAGCATCCCTGACAGATGGCTGTCCAGCTGCCTCTTGAAGGCCTCTAGTGTGGGAGAGCCCACCACCTCCCTAGGTCATGGGTTCCACTGTCGTACTGCTCTAACAGTCAGGAAGTTTTTCCTGATGTCCAGCCGGGATCCGGCTTCCTGTCACTTGAGCCCATTATTCCGTGTCCTGCATTCTGGGTTGATCGAGAAATGATCCTGGCCCAACTCTGTGTGACAACCTTTCAAGTCTTTGAAGAGGGCTATCATGTCTCCCGTCTTCTTCCTCCTCCTCCCTGCCCTGAAACGTCCCCCCCATTTTGCAAGCCCCCAACACTGTTATGAGGAAATTCCAAGCTTGCAGGAACCTTCCCAGGGAAACACTGCAACATTTTGTTGCTGCTCATATTATTCATAATATTACATATAATTGCCCCGAAAGACCGCACGAGATGTAAACTTGAGGGAAGAAATCCCAGGTGTTTTTTAGGGAGCTGCACAACCACAAATTCAGCTTTCTTTCCCCCTTACAATTGATGAAGCTTGGGGATGTTTTGAAAATGCTCCCAATTCGTGTGGCTGTCCCTCTTCAACCCTGCTGCGATTGTTTGCACTAATCATACCCCTCTTGCTGTTGTTTTGAATGTCCTCTCTCCAGCTAGAACACGACTCCAGAGCCAGCTGCACAAGTTGGAGAGGAACTTTAGAGCCATGAATTGTGACCTGGAGAATTTTAAATGAAACAAAACAGGTCAGGAGTGGATCTGGGATTCAAAGCCAAGCACCTGGATGTCCAAGGCACAGGGCCAAGGGCACACAGGAATGAAGCCCTGCTTCGGGGGTTTTTTCATTGCAATTGAAAGAATTCACTTCCTTTCAAATATGCTGAAGCTTTCAAATGTATCCAATGTACCGGCAAGAATGCACTGGTTTTGGCGTCTTCAACCTGCTTTGCCAATGCTTTATGTTCAGGCATTTGCCTGGATTTAGGTCCAAACCTGGATGACGGGACGATCCTCCAGGTTTCAGTGTGTTGCCATCGGAGCTGGCACCAAGCGTAGGCTTGTAAGGCACCACCAAGGGCCTATGACAGAATAGGGACCCACTGACAAGAGCCCCCTGGACTTACTCTTCCTCCTCCCCCATTGCAACCTGCTTCTCCACCCACCTCTCGCCCTGGTCCAGGCAAGGCTGGTGGCAAGAAGGAGGAGCTATTGAGGCCACGTCCTTCTTGCTCCCTGACTCTCTGCCTGTCCCACAAGCAAGTGGTAGCCATGATGAGAAAGTGGATGAGAAGCCAGAGTTGATGGTGACTACGTGGATGAGAAGATGGACCCACTAAGAGCCCATTGAAGGGGTCTTGAGCAGGGGCCTTCAAAACCTTGGAACTGGCATTGCTTGGCCTTGTCAACATGAGGATTTCTCTCCCGGGATTTCCTTCCTCGGCCTTCTTTCTCCCGAGATTAGCTGGCAAACTAGTCACAAGCACTGCATGATGGGACAATCCATTCCTTATTGGTCCCCAGCTCTTCACAGTCAAGGGTCACCATCTAGGTTCCAAGCAGTGAGTCGTGGATTCGGGGCTCACTGAGACGCAGCCTAAGGGCTTTATGATTAGCAGGGACTCTGTTCCTCAGCTACAGTTTTCAGAGGAGAGGTGGGGGGCAATGAATTTTCCCAACAAAGGTATTGTCCCTTGTTGTAATGTAAAGTATTTTGGGTTGGGTTGGCCTTGAAGAGGCAATTAAGACCCAATTGCTTTACAAAAAGGCCTGATCCTGGTGGGGATCAAACTGCTAGAAATAGTCTGTTGATATGGATCAACACAGCTGCCTGCTTTTTTGGCCTCTCCATATGGGGTGAATTTAAGATTTTACTGCTGCCTTGCTGGTTACCAACTACCTCTGTATCGGTGGGCATTAATCCCATCAGTGAATTATGCACTGTGGGAAGATGAGTTTCCTTTTCTCTGTCCCGAAACTTCCATTAACAGATTTCTTTGGGCATGACCCCAAATGGTGGATGGTGTTTTCCAGCCACCTAAATGCTTTACGCCTTTACCAGAAGAACTGATGACGCACCCAAGAACGTGCCAACGCAGCAGCCCTCTGTGACTTGCTGTACTTTATGCAAGTGTGAGAAGCTGGTGTCATGCTGCATCTTAATGAACAATTCCTATTTGCAAGTTAAAACGTATGCTGTAGTTGCAGTGTAGTTTCCGATTCAAAGTTATTGAATGAATGTTTATTTCCTTCATTTTTATTCCACTCTTTCTTGAAGGAACTCAGGGTGGTGCATGGGTCTCCCCACCACCACACTCCTCTGAATGAACATGCTAGCCCAGTCTTCCTTCTCTAGATGTGTTAGACTGCAACTCCCATAGTCCCTGGCCAAGCTGTGGCTGAGGATGATGCCATGTTGAGGTCCATCTGGAAGGCACCAGGTTGAGGACATCTGTAGGAAGCTCCAAGTAGATGATTCCTCAGCACAGGTCCTGAGGTCGCTGGCTTCTTTCACCTTTCTCTTTCGTCTCCTCCTGCAGCCGGCCCAGAGGCCTGCTGCCCCAGGGACTGGGCTGCCTTTCGGAAAAGCTGTTACTGGGACTCGGGAGTAAGGAAGACCTGGGAAGAGGCAAAAGCTGAGTGCAAAGTGCGGAACGCCCACCTGGTGATCATCAACTCCTTCGAGGAGCAAGTAGGTGGCATGGGTTTGGCCGGCCGGCCCACTCCCCTCGCGTCGGGCACTCGAGAAGGAATCTGGACAGAGCTGGGCAGGAGGGTTGTTAGGAGACAGTGTCCATATATTGCCCTGCACGTCATTGTCGGAGGTGACGGGGCTGCTGTGTTCATTGCCTGTGGCTTTTATCCCTTTTCCGGCTAGCTATTTGTGGCCTCGCATGCAGGGCTGCAATCTACATGGATCGGCTTGACCGACAGCAGTGGGAGCTGGGAATGGGTGGACGGGATGACTGAAACTGTTCGTGAGGAGTAAGTTTGATCATGGCCGCCCATCTCTTCCTTCCCACAATGCAGTGCGAGGCACGCCAGAAGCGTTTTGCCATAGAGTAGGGTGACCAGACGTCCGGATCCCCCTGGACAAGTCTGGACTAAGGGGGCCAAATTTGAGTCCAGGGGGAAATTTCAGAATATTCCCAAAAGTCCGGGAAAATTGGGCCTCTCCTGCGCCATCTGAGCCTTGTTCTTGGCTAGCGCGGTTGCGCTGGCCAAGAACAAGGCCTAGATCGGCCGGGGAGGAGGCCGGAATGACGCACGCACGCCCTTCCGGGTATGCGTCGTTCCGGCCTCCTCCCCTGCGCCATCCGGGGCTTGTTCTTGCCGGTGCCGGACGGGAACGGACGTCCCTGCAAGGTAAGCAGGGGGCAGGGGGGAGGGGGGCGTGGTGCGCTTACCTTGCAGGGACGTTCGCTCCTGTCCGGCGCTGGCTGCTACTGCGAGTGGGCTTCACGGCCTGCTCCAGAGTGGCGCGCCAGGTGATGACTTTATGGCTGCAAAGATGTCATTGGAAGTGTGTCATAATGCTTGTTGAAATGTCAGTACTACATTTCTTTGATGGTGATATAACCCACTTTTGTTTTTAAGAGATGTGTTTGTAAGATAAACATGGAAAGTGGTGGTGTTGTACTCCTGCCCCTTCTTTTCCCTTTTTTCCCAACTGACTGCATTTCACAACAGTAAGGTGGTTTAATTGTAGGAGATCCACAATGATATCTTACTTTATTGTCTTTTAGATTCTGTTCTGGTCTATAATTCATTAAAAACTTTGTAGAAAAGCATTCAGAATGCTAAAAAGAAATTGTAAATTCACGCCTGTCTCACTTGTTCCTTATTTCAGTGAATTTAACATTAACGTATTATGTAGAACATATTTGTCTTAATTGTGAGGTGTCAAATTAGACATGTGACCAAGGCCACGCCCCCTTGGGGGCGGTCATCTCAAGTTCGGCCCGCCTTCGGGGCTGGGCATGTTCGGTGGGCACGCCTCCTTGAGGGCGGCCATCTTGTCCTCCTTTTTAGTTTCCAATATATGGTCACCCTACCATAGAGTAGCAGCCTTGTGGAGGGCCCAGCGTGGACATTTCTCAGTGCTGCACAGGAGCATCCTGTTGACCCCATAAATATAGAAAAAGATAGAATGAGTCACAGCCTTAACTTCCAGTCAAAATCCAAGGATGCCAAATGACCACGATTCTCTAGTGCCGCTCCGTCCCTCAGGCATTCTCTGTGGTGGAAAGTTTTATGGAGGTGCTGGAAGCAATACAACATTGGTGCCAAACTGACCTCCAAAGGCAGAGAGTTCCATAGGAAGGGGGCCACCACACTGAAGTCTCTTCTCCTGGTGGACTCCAATCAGAATATTGATCCATGTGGAACCAGGAACGACCACTGCATTCCCCAACACATCTCTAAAACCACCCCCCTGCCATTTTCAGTGACTGAACCTTGAGATACTTTGAGGATGACAACCAGCGGTTTCTCCCCGTCTTTGCTTCTTTCCTTTTTTCAGGGAGTGGTGCTCAGATCAGCCGGACAACTGGTATGGCCACGGCCTCGGCGGAGGTGAAGATTGTGCCCATATCACCACCAGGAGCTGCTGGAATGATGACCACTGCACCCGTCTCTATGGCTGGATTTGTGAGATGGAGATCATCGAATAAGGGGAGGGGGCTGCCTGCCATCCTCCGCTCCCTGGGGAGGCAGGTTCTGCGGTCTCTGGGTGAGGGGTTTGATGGAAGACATTTGAGACTGCATGCTGGGGATGTTCCCCAGCTTCTTCTCAACTTACTCATCTGTTCTGCTCTAAAATGGATCCAGAGACACGAAGCTGCCGATACTTGATTCTTTATTTTAAACTTAAATTTTAAAATTATTTATTTAAACTTCCTACATGCTCAGAGGCACCCTGAGCTCCCGCACAGACAAGTGCCTCCTAGTTCCCCTCCAACTCTGGCTCCATTCTCACCATCTGCCAGCGCCTCTCCCGCCCCGGGGCCTTGTGTGAGGGTTTTCCTGGCCCCTCTTTCGCATTCACTACTGCCTTCATCTCCACACTGTGCCTCCTCCTGTCCCTTCTTCCTCCCATGTTCCCCCCTAGGTCTGCCTCTTTCTCAGGGGGCTCGCAAATCTTCCCTCCTTTCACCCAACTGTCTTGTCTCCATAGCCTCCAACTCCTGGCCCTTTCTCTGACCCTTGTCCCTAAATAAGTTTTTTCTCCCGGCCTTTCACTTCCCTCACAGAAGCTGCACTGTTGCCCAACAATCTATTGCTGACATTTCCCCTGAGCCGTGAAAACATGTAGAATCTTTAAATTCACTGGAATGAGGTGGGCTTAAAGATGGCAGGCAAAAGGCAGTTTTTGACCTATTGTGTACAAGTTCTGATTGTGTGGTTCTACCCAAAATATTTGGCTAGGGAACTATATTTTGGTTTCAAACTGGGACTGGAGGAGACCTATTTAAGTTACCGGCAATTAGGTTTGTCCCCTGCATATATGAAAAAAAAACTTATGCCCATATCTCAGGCTATCTACATACTGCATTTACAACAGCAACCTGTGGAAATTCTGTGACCCAGAAAATTCAAGCTGTGCCCTTGGAATCAAAATAAATTATGGATCTTTTCTTTTGCCTCAGGAGCCACCCGTTTTCAAAATCTCAGAACAGGACAGGTCGGAGTGTGTGTTTGGAGGGGTGTTCCCCAGCTTCTGAGTTTGCAAGCTGGCTGGAGAAATGAGTGGCTCTCTGAGCATGTACAGAATTCCAGGAGCTTCTTACCAAACACAGATCAGAAATGGAACAGGAGATGGGGTTAAGCAACAGGATGTGTGCCTTCCTGGCCGGATTGGGGCTGGTAGCCTTTTTAAAGTTAAGCTCTTGGCTTATGTTGCTAATTATATCCATGGGGGGAAAATTAGCACAGTTAATGATCGGTGTCTGTCTCACAAGGCACTCAGCCTCCATCCTCACATCTCCTGCTTTCAGGCAGATCCTGATGGGTGACCTGGCACTTGCTCAGCCTTCGTAGCCGGCTGACAAAAGCCTCTCAAAACGTCTCCACCCTTGTCAAGTGTTTGCTACACTGTCAGAGTTCCTGGCAGAGATGGGGAAGGGATAGGAGAGATACGTGCCAAGGCACCCTTGCGAGGGGGACTTGTATTCCCTCCATGGGAGCCTGTGCTTAGCCCCGGGAACATCGTTTTCAAAGCTGTGTGTTAAAATGAGCATTTACCAGGAGAGTGAAATGGGAGGCTACGAGTTTTTACGGCTCAAATCTTGCTGCCGTGGACTCAAAAGGTGGCCCTAAGGTCTAGGTGCTAAGCGTCAGTAATAAGCAGGACTGAATCAGTCCACAGACTCCTTCCCAGGCTCCGCACCCACCCACTCCATGAACTGTTTATCTCGGAACAGTTGCTGATCGGAGTTAAGGGCTTTCCCTCACTGCACAGTGCAAAGGCTCTCTTTCTCTCTGGGCAGCAAGGGAAAGGTCTTATTAGAATCATAGAATAGCAGAGTTGGAAGGGGCCTCTAAGGCCATCGAGTCCATCCCCCTGCTCAATGCAGGAATCCACCTTAAAGCATCCCTGACAGATGGTTGTCCAGCTGCCTCTTGAAGGCCTGTAATGTGGGAGAGCCCACCGCCTCCCTAGGTCATGGGTTCCATTGTCATACCGCTTTAACAGCCAGGATGTTTTTCCTGATGTCCAGTTGGAATCTGGCTTCCTGTCATTTGAGACCATTATTCCGCGTCCTGCACTCTGGGTTGATTGAGAAGAGATCCTGGCCCTCCTCCGTGTGATGACCTTTCAAGTATTTGAAGAGTGCTATCATGTCTCCCCTCAATCTTCTCTTCTCTCCAGGCTAAACATGCCTAGTTCTTTCAATCTCTCCTCATAGGGCTTTGTTTCCAGACCCCTAATCATCCTCATTGCCCTCCTCCAAACATGCTCCAGATTGTCTGCATCCTTCTTGAAGTGTGGTGCCCGGAACTGGACGCAATACAATCTTCCCGATCAGCTGCTGGTCGGAGAGAAGAGCTTGTCCCAGCCCTGGATGGGGGGACCCCTGCATGCGGGCCATATCTGGCCTGAAGGCCAGAGCTCCCCTATCCCTAGCTTAGGGGAAGAGTATCCCACATCGGCCATACAGTAGAATGCAAGCTGGATCGGACCCAAGGCCCATCTAGGCCAGTATTCTGTCCGCACAGTGACCTACCCCATGCCTCCATTAAAGCAACAGCCTTCCTCCCCCAGTTTGGCTCCCCAGTAACTGGTATTCTGAGAGAGACTGCTGCTGATCCAGGCTCCAAAATCAGGGCTGTTCTTGTTATGTGGTGTGGGACAATTAGTTGTTCACTAAGGACTAGTGACTTGCAGGGGACGGGGAGCGTAGACTGGCAGTCTTCCACAACCTGATGGCCTCACAATCGGTTGGACCACAACTCCCATAGCCCCCAGCCAATTACCTCACCCTTCCCCAACAAGCTGGTTGCAGGGTTATGGGAGTTGTAGTCCAACACATCCGGAGAGCAGCAGGTTGTGCAAATCAAGAAACCCAATTGGGATCCAGGAATCGGATGAGCATCTTGCAAATTCCTGCACCACTAATCCAGGAAACAACAACCTGTTGCAATATGAGTGAATTCCCCCCAAATTAACCCTGGCTCAAGCGATGGGGAAGTTTGCGGCAAGTCGCCGAGGGTGTGAGTTCAAGTCTGCCTACGTGTCGCAGGAAACAAACCTGTGATTATGCAGGATCTCATTGTTGTGTCCTACAGCGTTTGCTGCCCACACGGGTCTTTTTTCCCCCCACAGATCCAGTTTATTTTGTTTACTACCTGGGAAACAGGGCTGGGCAGACGCAGTGACTAATTAGCGCGTGAGTTTAATTACAACTACGAGAGTGGAATGTTGGCTCGGGAGGAGGAGGTGGAGGTGGGACCCAGTGAGGCACTTTCTGCAATGTTGCCAGCCCCCAGTTTCGGTGGAGTTTGCAGAAAAGGGCACGTAGGAAGAGGCGGATGAAGAGGCGGATGGCATTTGCGCTATAAGAATACCCCGGGCAGTTTGTACAGAAAGTAAAGCGTCCATAGCTCAGGGGTAGAGCAGCTGCTTGGCAAGCAGAAAGCCCTGGCTTCAATCCTTGGCCGTTCCAGTTTTTATAAAAAATACAAACATCAGCAACCAGGGTCAGGTGATGCAGAGGCCAGGGCGGCCAGGGCTAGACCATGGCCCCAAAGTCCAGGGACCTACAGCCCTGGGGGCAGGGAGCCAAATGACCATGTGGAGAGGGAATGAGGGCTTCAGGCCAGCAGGTGCAAACTCCATTTTCTTTCTATAATTCAAGATGGTGCTTTAATTTAAGGGAATTTAAAATGCAAAACTGTATTTTTGTTGTTGTTGTAGCATATGAGGAAGGCAGAGTTGTTTTAAATTGCCGTTAGGGTGAGGGGGGGGGAATGAGAAGTATTAGTTGTGTGCTTCATAATACATGTGGTCATCTTAAGCCCCCACCAATAAGACCATTAAGCCCAGGGTCTAAAATTACCTAGCTGCACCGCTGGATGAGGAAGACATGAAACCAGATAAGAGATGTGAAAGAATTCCACCACTTCTCCTCTATCCCATCTTCATGAAGTATAGTTTTCAGAACTTGCGACTGTTCGTTTGCACCCATAAGGGCTAGAAACTTGGCTGTTCAAAATATGGACGCTGAGATCCTCAGGTGCCGGAATTCCACCGTAACGCCATATCCCTAACGTTGCCTGGAATTGTGGAAGATACACATCACACCGATCATGCACAGGGAAGCGGCCTTCAGTTAAAGAAGTCAGCGGACATGGAGAAAGACAGAATGGCTACCAGGACATGAACGTACCCATTTTGCAGAGAAATCGACTAAATGTTGAGGACAGTTGTTCATTCCCAAAGCTGCTTTCCTTGGGCGTGCAGAAAATTAGAGACGCATCCTTCCCCGACTTGGGGCCTTTTCAGGATGGGGCTTCCAAACTGATGTAATAGAAAATATTCTGAGAATGTGGGACATGATTGGACTCCGTCGTCCTGGATTCCGTCCTCAGGAGAGATCTGGTTTTCCTTTTATCTGACGCCTCTTACAACTGCCAGATTCCGGGCAAGGGCTGTCCTGTTGTTGTTGCTGCTGCTTCATCTTCTTTGGACATGTTATGCTGCTGAGACAGGCTGTTCTCTCTTACAGAAAAGGAGCCAACGGAAGGACTTTTAATCCTCGCCTGCACAAGCTGGGGGGGGCACTCAAAGACCCAAGCGTGCAGGCGCACCCTCTACCCCCTCCTCAACGTGAGGCGGGCCAGGGTTCAAACTCACCTGGAAACCACACCCGCCCACCTGCCTGCCTGCCGCTCCTTCCTACCTGGTGCCTTCCCGCTGTTAGACTACAACCTCTATCATCCCCAGATGGGCTGGGAATGACGGGAGTTCTAGTCCCACACATCTGGTGGGCACTGGTTCGGGGCAGGCTGCTTGGTTCGTAGGTTCCCGGGGAGGCGCTCAGCACATGAGCGGAAGTACTGTTTGGATCATCCTTAGGTCGCATGTCTGGCGCTGAACTCCTGCTGGGAAGGTGAGTTAAAGAGGGGTAGGAGTTTTATTATTTTATTGTTTTCAGCCCTGTGGGAGGAGGGGTCAGAGCATGGAATGGGAGAAAGGGGGGGGGGTCCCCTGTCCATTTTTGCGAGAGGGGTCTCGGGGAAGGGCGGGCCAGGGGAGAGCTGGGTGCCGGGACGCCTGGGTTCCCTCCTCACTCCTCCACCGGGATAGTGAGGCGCTGTGCGGGGAGGGGTTGTCAGTGCCCGGACGCCTGGGTCCTCCTAGCTGCTGGGGGTGGGGGGGGAGGGGAGCGAGCCGCGGCCCGGACGCCTGAGTCCCCTTCCTTTCCGGGCAGGGCTCGGCAGGGCGGGCGGAGAGCGGCTCCTGCCCGCCCCCGCCGGTCCCTCCCCTAGAAAGGGCGGCCGGCCGGCGGCGCGATAAGCCGAACGGTGCGGAGCTGCGCTTCACTTCCTGCGCCGGCATCGGGAGGGAGGAGCCGCCCAGAGACCGCGACGACGGGCGCCTGTCTCGCCTCCGCTCCAGGTAGGACAAGCCCAGCTGGGCGCCCCCCTCCTTTCCCGTCTGCCCTGGGGATCGGGTCCTCTCCCCCCCCCCCCAATATACGAGCCTTTCCAGCATGGCCCCGAACGGGGAAGGATCGGTAGGGCAGCCCCTCGCCCACAAAAGCAGCAGCCGCCGGCCGCCCGCCCGCCCACTTGGCATTTGTCGGATTCGAACTCAGGGCCCGCCATCCCTGACTTTTGCTGCTACAAAAAGATTCTGCCGGGGCAGCCTTGGCCAACCCGGCGCCTGCCAGAGGCGTTGGATTACAACTCCCATCACCCCACCCCAGCTGGCTGGGGATGATGGGAGTTGTAATCCAACGCCTCTGGTTGGCCAAGGCTGCCCTGACAGACCAGCCTACTTTTTCCCACTGTTGTCCCTTATTTATCTAATTTTCTTGTCTTGACTATAGTTTGCATCTTCTTCTTTGCCCCCCCCCAACACCCCCAAATTTGATGCGGGATACAAATCTTGAGCACAGACAAATCATACTGGCCCCTCCTCTCTCACGCCCAATTTGATGGGGTTAGGAATCCTCCACCCCTACCTCCTCCAACATCCCCCCCCATCACTGTTTTTATATCTTTCTCTCTGCTCACCCACACGGAAGGCACACCCTTGGCTCCCTGTCCTAATTTATTCAGGCATTCCGTTCCTAGGATACGCCTTTCATATTTATATTTATATTGGAAGGCAGATTTCTCGCTTTCCTCTTCACCCTCCCCATCCGCCCCTCCCCCCCCCACGTCATGGTGAAGGGACCGAAAAAGGATTTTGCTGCAAGATGTACGCTGAACAGAGGGAGATGAGAAAGAATGAAGGTGAGAAGCTATTTCCCCTGCCCTGCTGAAAGGCTTCCTAGTTTTCTTCATCCATTCCCATCCCTTTTTCCTTGCATGCCGTGTCTTTTTTTTTTTTTTTTTTTTGTAAGCTTCTAAACCTACGGGCCGGGGCTGCCTTATTTTACAACTTGCATTGAAGCCACTCTGGAGGCCTTTTTGGCTGAGGAGCACTGTAGAAATACTTTAAATAAATAAATATTTAGAATTAATGGGTTAGATTTATTAATTTTTTTAAAAAAAAACATGAACTGAATAAATCGGCTGGTGCTTCTTCTTCTTTTTTAACTGTGCTAATTATTTTGTAGGGAAATGCTTATAAAAAGTGCAGCCGGCAAGCCCCATCCTTCTCAGAGGCAAGGCCTCTCTCCCACGTACCTCCCTGAACTCTGTCAAACACCAGCCATGCCTCAGCTCTGTATGCCTTGCTTCACAACGGCTGTGTTGACAGCTGCCAAAGCATGCAACTAATCCACACACCTCTTTTCCTTGACACAGGTGACAACCCGCCTTTGCAACGATGCCAGGTACCCGTGAGGCTCTGGGGCGGCCGGGCAGCCTGGTTACCTTGAACGTGGGCGGGAAACTCTACAGCACAACGCTGGAGACCCTGACCCGCTTCCCGGACTCCATGCTGGGGGCCATGTTCCGCGGCCCCCAGCCGGCCCTCACGGACAGCTGTGGGAACTATTTCATCGACCGGGATGGCAAAGCATTCCGCCACATCCTCAACTTCCTGCGCTTCGGCCGGTTGGACCTTCCGGAAGGCTACGCCGAACTCTCCCTTCTGCGGGCAGAAGCGGACTTCTACCAGATCCGGCCCCTTTTGGAGGAGCTACGTCGGGTGCAGGCCGAGCGATGGCGCCAGAGAAGCCACGCGGTGCTTCACGCCGACGTGGATTTGCGCCAGCGCTTGCTGCACTTCAACGTCCGCCGTGGGCCGCAGAACTACGACCTCAGCTCCTGCACCCTTCGGATCTTCACGGCCAACGTCTTCTGCACGGACAGGCACTTCCTTGCCCTGCTGCGGAGACGCTTGAGCCACGTAGAATGCACAAACGGTGGCTTGGGAGAGGAACCATCTCCGAGAGAAAAGGGATCTCTGAGCTACCTCGGGCAGTCGGGCGATTCGGACGCCTCGGTGAGAGAACCAAGAAATGGCTCCTGTTGGGATTCCATCACTGCCGCTGGAGAGGAGGGAAGGCGGTGGAAGAGGCGTTTGGATGGATCCAGAACCAACGGCGAACTGAGAATCTACCCAGGCGATTCCACGGATGAAGATGCAGAAACGGATGAAGAGACGTCGGACAACCCTTTGGAAATCTCCCGCGTGGACTCCGCAACTTGCCACCATCTATGCCTGGAGTGGGCCCCGTGCCCGGCGGAGCTCCCCGCAATGGAGTACGCCAAGCAGAAATTGCACATGCTGAGAGTGGGCGGGCGGGAGATCGGAACGGCCAACGAATTCCTGGAAGAGGTGCTCAAGGTGGCGTTGGCTCAAGGCTTCCGGGTGGATTCCGTCTTCCCCGACCCGGCAGACATTCTCAACGCCCGTTCGTTGCGCTTCGTCCGGCATTGAACGTTTCAGCCAGATAGAAGAGGTGGAGGGGGGTGCTGTGATGGCTGACTCCATCCTAAAGGGAAACAGAGATGGTAAGGAAGATGTAGGGGTCATATAACAGGACATTATGGCCCGGGAGGCCTCCACAATCTTTATTCAATACCAAGACAGTTTTCTCATCTGAATTTATTTATTGAAACATTTGTATCCCACCCTATAGCACTGGGATCTTAGGGCGGTGCACAGAAGTGGTACCTCCTCCCATACACGAAAGTGATGCCAAGTTGAAAGGATTAAAGATGATTCATGTGCTTAAACCATACTTGAAAGATTATCACACAGAGGAGGGCCAAGATCTCTTCTCGATCAACCCAAAATGCAGGACACGGAATAATGGGCTCAAGTTACAGGAAGCCAGATTCCAGCAGGACATCAGGAAAAACCTCCTGGCTGTTAGAGCAATACAACAATGCAACCCATGACCTAGAGAGGTGGTGGGCTCTCCCACACTGAGGCCTTCAAGAGGCAGCTAGACAGCTATCTATTAGGGATGCTTTAAGGTGGATTCCTGCATTGAGCAGGGGGTTGGATTTGATGGCCTTATAGGCCCCTTCTAACTCTACTATTTTATGATTCCCTAACCTGGATCCCTCCAGATGTGATGGACTACAACACTCGTAATCCCCCACCCACTATGGGAATTGTAGTCCAACACATCTGGAGTGCTCCAAGTTGGGGGAAGGCCAGTCTAAACTTTGCAGTTGGGATATAAATGTAGTAATAATATCTCATCTTTCTTTCTTTTTCTCTCGCAAGGAACCCATGGTGGCTTATCCTCACAACAACCCTGTGAGCTAGGTTAGACTGAGAGTCAGTGGCTGGCCCAAAGTCACTCAGTGAGCTTCATGGACAAGGGGGGGGGGGGGACTAGGTCTCACGTGTCCCAGTCCTAACACTGTAACTGCTATACCACTCCAGCTTTCAAAATATCCATTGTTGCTAAGAACTAATAATAATTTCTCTACTTCTGAGCATACAGTGGTGTCTTGAAATATTTCTACCCTTTCTGTAATGAAAAGATGAGCGTTATGAAGCCGTCTACCCTCAAGGCAGAGGAAATATTTCCAAATTTCAGGCCTCAACATTCACCTATTTTTAACCTGGGCAGTATAATAGAGGTGGGGACAATAGGCTGGAGAAAGTCAGAAAGGCAGTCAAGCAGACTGGCTTGGCCAAAGCCACCCAGTAAGTCACAATGGAGACGCCCAAATGCCACTAAGACCTCAATGTCACCGCAACCACAATTGATTACGTAGTCCAAAACTCTTTGTAAAGAGAGGTTTAATCAGAATGCCCCTCCCGCAGCCGGAAGAGCTGGTTTTGTGGTACGTTTAGCTGCAAGTGAAGAAGGCGGCGTTTGGAGTGGAGAACCTGGCGACCAGAACTCTTCCCCTCCCTCTCTGGTTGAATTTGGATCCCCCTCTATGGCGGAAAATGCTCCGAGGGCAGGATTTGGGGCCCCTCTTGAAAAAGGGGATTGTATCCATTGGTAGTCTAACAAGTCCCATCTATTTCAATGGGCCTTCTTTAAGTAGGATTGACATTGGATACAACTCAGTTTTGCAATGATGGGGGAGAGGCAAGTTCTGAACAGCAACTCCAGGAAGGGGGAGTGTGGTCCAATGGGCGGGGGGAGGGCAAGCCAGAGCCAAGAGAAGCCAGAGAACTGTCCCTCAGCTGGCCAAATAGATTTTTAATCACGGTATGGTACCGACAGTTTCAAGCAATGGTGACAGCTGGCGATCCAACACCTAAACTCTCTCCAGGTGCAACATGCCCTGGTCTTCACCTTTGAAGGGAAGTGCTTAGCTTTAAATGACTGGCGTTGTTGGGCAGTGACCAGGGCCCACCGCTGGAGGCAGGGGACAAAATCCATTTCCAGATCTTGGACCAATGTCTGACAACCAAACCTGCCTTCTTGAGACTATGGAAATTGCATATACACAGAAAAGTTTCCAGAATCCCAAAATCCAGGGTAGGGATATTCTGGGACAGCCTTCCCCAAATGATGCCCCCTGGATGTGTTGGACTGCAACTACCATCATCCCCCACCAGCATGCCATGCTGGCTGGAAATAATGGGTGTTCTGGCTACCACACCTAAAAAGAGAAAGAAAAGATAATTGTAGAGGTGGAAAAAGTGCAGAAAAGGAAAACTAAAATGATCAAGGGTCTGGAGCTTCTCCCCCCATGAGGGAAGGTGACAACTGCTGGGATGGTTTAGCTTAGAAAAAAGAAGACTCAGGGGAGCCATGATGCAAGTGCGCAAAATCATGCCTGGTGTAGAGAATGTGGATCGGGAGGCATTTTTCTCCCTCTCCCATAATACTAGAACCCAATGGCGTCAATCCCATGAAGCTGATAGGTTGGGAGATTCAGGACAGATCAAAGGAAGGAATTCTTCACCCAGCACACAGCTGAACTCTGGAACTCACTACCACAAGATGTAGTGATGGCCACCAATCTGGATGGCTTTAAAAGGGGGTTGGATAAATTCCTGGAGAAGAAGGCCATCCATGGCTACTACTCCTGATGGCTATGTGCTACTTCCAGTATCCGACGCAGTAAGACTATATGCACCAGTTGCTGGGGAACATGGGCAGGAGGGTGCTGTTGCACCATGTCCTGCTTGTGGGTCTCCCATCGACAACTGTTTGGCCCCTGTGTGATCAGAGTGCTGGACTAGATGGCCCCTTGGTCTGATCCAGCATCCGGGCTCTTCTGATGTTCTTATGGCGTTGCAGCCCAACACATCGGGAGGATGTCCGATTAGGTAGACAGTTCTGGAGTTTTTCTCCAGGAAGTGGGTCAAAATGGGAGTTGGGTGTCCCTCTCTGATCAAGGGAGAGCTGAGCAATTCTTGCTGCCGTATCTGCGTTTGATGTCGGAGGTGAGGGGTGAGTGGTACCCGGCACAGCGAGGAGCCCAGAGGGCAGGCAGGGAGGTTATCTCTGTCCTTCTGCGATGACAAACAAGCCATTGTTCTTCCAGGGCCTGGCTTGCTAGAATGCCTGTCTTTGTTATGGGGCTTAGTTCAATGGGGCTCACAGTCTTTCTCTCTCTCTCTCTCCCCCCCCCATTCCCTCCATTCCCTCTTCTTATTCTACCCTCTTTCAGGTTTTGCAAGTCTTCTGTGCCTTCGCCCCCAAGAAGTTATGGGATTTTCTCCATCTCCATCTCCATCTCCAATCTTCTACCTTGAATTGCATCAACGCAGAACCCTGCAATGGGGGAAATGAAGGGCAGAGGGAGTCCCAAGCACATGACCGGGTGGGGGGTGGGGACCCCCATATGCTGATATGTTTACCTGTGAGCATCTCCATCCAAGCAGACAACTGCAATCCTCTTTATAGAGGGGCAGTTCAGTTGACTTCTGTGAGTCTCCTCCCAAGTAAAAACTGAATTGTAAAAAGCTGGCTTAACAACCACGTGCCTCTGCAGTTTGGAAATCCTGGGCTGAGGATAAACAGAGGCTTTTTCTAGGGTGACCATATGGAAAGGAGGACAGGGCTCCTGTGTCTTTAACAGTTGCATAGGAAAGGGAATTTCAGCAGGTGTCCTTTGTATGTATGCAGCACCTGGTGAAATCCCCTCTTCATCCCAACAAAGCTGCAGGAGCCCTGCCCTCTTGACCAGATACAAAAGAGGGCAGAGCTCCTGCCACTTTAACTGTTGTGACAAAGAGGGAGCTTCACCAGGTGCTGCATGCCTACAAAGGACACCTGCTGAAATTCCTTTTTCTATGCAACTGTTAAAGACACAGGAGCCCTGTCCTCCTTTTCATGGGATCGCCCTACTTTTTTCCGAATGCTCACAAAACTCGCACTCCTGGGATTTCTTGAGGGGGAAGCCATGATGACCGAACCAATTTCAAACCGCTTGAAATTTACAATAAATGCCACACCTTTATTAAAATAATTTATATCTACATATATAAAATAAAAAGGTTTTTCTCAGTCCTGCTGCTGACGTACATCCTCTCTTTTTATGTGTTTCACCTCCAACTTCACTGGACAGACTGGGTGACTGCGGTGGGTCCCTCTACTTGCAGGTGTGATGTCCACAGAAGCTGCTCACCTACTGGCTAGGTTCCTGCTCAGATTGCAGCTGTTAAAAGCTCATGAGCATATCTAAGGGGAGAAAATGTGCAATTCTCTAGACCAGCTTTCCCCAACCTGGTGCCCTTGAGATAGGTTGGCCTACAAGTCCCATCATTCTCAGCTGGCTTGCTGTGTGGTTGGAGGATTGGCTGCCTGGAGACATTCAAGAGGCAGCTGGAGAACCATCTGTCAGGGATGCCTTAAGGTGGATTCTTGCATTGAGCAGGGGGTTGGACTTGATGGCCTTAGAGGCCCCTTCCAACTCTACTATTCAATGATTCTATGCTCATTTGTGGGGTATAGAGAATTTGTGGGATTGTGTTGACAGCCAAGGGAATGTAGCGCATAAACAGATCTGCGCACACAGGCCTTGACACAACCATTCAACGGACTTATGCTATGGTTAAAGTGAAAACAAGGGTGATGCAGCACTTTGAAACGGGCTTTGGAGCAGATCTGGACCCCCTTGGGTGCTGGACTTTTGTGCATGTAGGGCTTTTGATCTGGCCCTCTGGAGTTTGGAAGACGGCCACACATGCCTTTCCCCCAACCGTCAATCATTTGCACATTCCCTCCCCTACTCCAAGCCGTTGAAATTAGGGCTGTGCACGGATTCGGATCCCGAATCCGAAGCGGATTGGGGTGATCTGGACCTTCCAGATCTGGATCTGAACCAGATCGGGGGAGGTCCGGATTGTTCTGGAGTGGACCGGATCGATCCGGAGATCCGGGGTCCATTGCCCTTCTAGGTCCCTGGGTGCCAGCTGCGCAGGTGGCACCAAAGGACGCCAGGCCAGCGGTGAGTCCATTGGACTCACTGCCCTCCCCCCACTCTCCCTGTTTATCTGTTGCCTCCTCGTCACTGCCTCCGTCCGCTGCCGCCATCTGCTGCTGCTGTTGCTTCCTCTCTACTGAAAACCAGGCCGTGAGGCCTGGTTCTAAGTAGAGCGGAAGCAGCAGCAGCAGCGGACAGCAGCAGTGGATGGTGGTGGATGGTGCCAGTGACAAGGAAGCAGCAGGTAAGCAGGGAGAGTGGGGGGAGGGCGGTGAGTCCTTTTCCCCATAGATTTGCAAGTCTATGGGGAAAAGGAGGGTCTCCGGATCTTGATCCAGAGACCCGGATCCAAATCCGGTTCTGGACCGGATCGGGGGAGGATTGGATCGGGTGTACAGCCCTAGTTGAAATGCCTCTCCTAGAGTTACTCACCACCCCTGCCCTAAAGACTAGCAAATGCATTGTGTATGCTTTAAGGTGGATTCCTGCATTGAGCAGGGAGTTGGACTCGATGGCCTTATAGACCCCTTCCAACTCTACTATTCTGTGATTCCTGTGAACTAGCACCCCTAATGAATTTGTTAGCCTTTTCGGTGCCCCAACACTGTGATGGCTGCAACAGATTAACTCAGCCACCTCTTTGCAGGTTAAAGTACAGGTTTCTATTGCACAGGCTGTGTATTTTAAGCCCCACTGGGTTCAATGAGAGTTATTTCTAGGGGTGTGCACGGACCCCCCGGATCGGATCGGGACCCGGATCGGGACCTCCAATTTTGTCCCGGACCGGTTCGGACAAAATCGGAGGCCCCCCGGACCGGATCGAGTCCGATCCCGACCCAAAAATCGTACATTTTTGGATCGGCCGCCATTTTTTTCCCCATAGACTTGCATTGCAATGCAAGTCTATGAGGAAAAAATGGCGGCGGGTGGGTAAGGGGGGGCCTAACTCCCTCCCCCCCCGGGGCCGTCCGCTGTGGACGGCCCCGGCAGGTAAACCCCCTCCCCCGCGCTCCCTACCCCCCCTGGGGCCGCCCGCTTCCATCCGCTGGCGCCCGCGGGCGCCAGCGGATAGAAGCGGACGGCTCCGGGGGGGGGGGTAAGCCCCCTTCCCCGCCACTGCTTACCTTCTCGGCCCGTCCGGCGCCGGCGGCTACTACCAGCGGGCTCCGCGGCCTACTCTCGAGTAGCGCGCCGGGTGATGACATCACCCGGCGCGCCACCCTAGAGCAGGCCGCGGAGCCTGCTGGGAGTAGTAGGCGCCGGCGCCGGACGGGAGCCGCCGGGCCGGGCAGGTAAGGGCCCCCCTCCCCCCTCCCCCCTCCGCGCGCCCCCTCCTCCCCTCCACGCACCCCCTCCTTACCTTCCCGGCCCGGTGGCTCCCGGCCGGCGCCGGCGCCTACTACTACCAGCAGGCTCCGCGGCCTGCTCTAGAGTAGCGCGCCGGGTGATGACATCACCCGGCGCGCCACCCTAGAGCAGGCCGCGGAGCCTGCTGGGAGTAGTAGGCGCCGGCGCCGGACGGGAGCCGCCGGGCCGGGCAGGTAAGGGCCCCCCTCCCCCCTCCCCCCTCCGCGCGCCCCCTCCTCCCCTCCACGCACCCCCTCCTTACCTTCCCGGCCCGGTGGCTCCCGGCCGGCGCCGGCGCCTACTACTACCAGCAGGCTCCGCGGCCTGCTCTAGAGTAGCGCGCCGGGTGATGACATCACCCGGCGCGCCACCCTAGAGCAGGCCGCGGAGCCTGCTAGTAGTAGTAGGCGCCGGCGCCGGACGGGAGCCACCGGGCCGAGAAGGTAAGTGCCCCCCTCCTCCCCCCCCGCTGTCCACTTTCATCGGCGGGCGCCCGCTGGCGCCCGCCAATGGAAGCGGCGGTGGGCGCCAGTGGGCACCCGCCGATCCGCCGATCCGCCGAACCGGTTCGGAGCTTTTTCGGACCGGTTCGGATTGGATCGGCCGATCCAGCTGCGGGATCGGAAATCGGATAATTTATCCGATTTCCCACTGGACCGGACTCGGATCGTGGATCGGGTCCGATCCAGTGCACATCCCTAGTTATTTCTAGGTAAGGACACATTGAATTGCACCTGTAACGTCATTAGCAGAAAAGGTTCATTCAGACTCCCTTTTGCCCCAAAGTGCATCACTTTACCTGTACTTGCACTGAACGTTTTTTTATTGCTCATTCACTCATTTTAGAGAAATCCTTTTGGAGGTCTTCACAATCTGATAATTCTTTCATTGTCCTGAATAATATAGAATCGTTGAGTTGGAAGGGGCCTCTAAGGCCATCGACTCCATCCCTCACTGGCTCAATGCAGGAATCCACCTTAAAGCATTCCTGACAGACTGCTGTCCAGCTGCCTCTTGAAGGCCTCCAGGGTGGGAGAGCCCACCACCTCCCTAGGTCATGGGTTCCATCGTCGTACTGCTCTAAAGGTCAGGACGTTTTTCTTGATGTCCAGCCGGAATCGGGCTTCCTGTCACTTGAGCCCATTATTCCGTGTCCTGCACTCTGGGGTGATCGAGAAGAGATCTTGGCCCTCCTCTGCTTCCCATAAATGTGGCTACCCTTGCTAACAGCTCAGTCGCCAGTGATTATCATAGGAGACTATCATCCTGTTAAGAGTATTTCTGCAGACATCTCTTATCAACCCCCTGAATAAGGCCTTAAAAAACGACATAGGTCGAAACACATTGGGCTTGAAAATAAAGGATCTTAAGCATTCTGAGAACCTGTTTCTCTCCTTTTTTTTTTTGCCCTGAGTGGATGCTCTCCTCCTTTGGGTTTTTCCCTTGCTCATCCCAGCTCTGAATCATGGATGAATAAGGTACGGAAGCACCTGTGACTCCCAACACAGATCCCTGTGGAACCCTGCTGTTTACATCCCCCCATGGTGAGAACCCTCCCTTGATTCCTATTCTCTGCTTCCTGTGCTTTAAATAGTTATCAATCTATAAAAGAACCTGTCAAAATCTTACCACGACTGCTACATCTGCTCAGGAGTTGCAGCCCCCCACCCTTCCACAGGTTGAGCAGCCTAGTTTTGGAGGATGCTCTTGGACCCGGCCTTGTCACTGGGGGGGGGGGGGGGGACACAGGTAGCCTTGGTGCTGTGCAGCACCTTTCCCCAACATCAGCACATATTTCAGCAATGGCATTATCCGGAGGGTGATAACCTGGCTGCAATGATCCATGTTGTGGTAACCTATTTTTATTTTTATTTATCAAATTTGTAATTATACATTTTAACAAAATAAATAAAAAAATAAAATAAAAATGCAAGTGAAATTACATACTTCAAAGGCCTCTCTTTCAAATATTATAATGTTCTAAAGGAAAAAAGGAGTAAATTGCAGATAAACTTCAACGATTGCAGATTCAATATCCAAATATAGCTCCAGTCTTCCAAATGTTGCTAGTGTTCTTAGGTCTTCAATCCATCGCATTAGAAGAAGTGAGCTTTTATCTACCCAATGTTGAAGTATCCGTCTTTTGGAAGTCAGGAGTGTGTGAAAAATCCATTCACAGTGACCACGTGTTACATTAAGCTGGTACGTAATTTAAGAGAACACGCACATCAGAAAATATTAAAGAGCTTTCCAATACAAAGTTTAGCCGTGCAATGACTTCCTCCCAAAAGGAGGCAACTATTGGACGTTTCCAGAACATATGAACAAGAGAAGCATGATCTCTATGACACCTCCAACAATTAGCTGACTTCGACACTTTGTAGAGTCCAATAGACAACGGAACCCATGACCTAGGGAGGTCGTGGGCTCTTCCACATTAGAGGCCTTCATGAGGCAGCTGGACAGCCACCTGTCAGGGATGCTTTAGGGTAGATTCCTGCATTGAGCAGGGGGTTGGACTCAATGGCCTTGGAGGCCCCTTCCAACTCTACTATCCTATGATTCTATGAGGCCAGAAACAAATGTTTTTGCTGAGTAAGACATAACCGGAGGTCCACAGACATATCATATTCCTGCCTTTTGGATCGCTGTAATGCGTTGTATGTGGGGCTGCCTTTGAAGATCCTCTGGACATTTCAGCCAGAGCAAACGATGGCACTGAGAATTCTAGCTGGGATCATATTAAAAACAGTCTTTTCTTGCCTGCGCTGGCTCCCAGTTCATTTTCGGGCCCCAATTCAAAGCTTTGACTTACAAAGTTCCACATAGCTTGGAACTTGGAGGAAGGCTTCCTCCCATACATACCTGTCTGTATTTTAAGGTCATCCACAGGAACCCTTCTTCAAGCCCACCCCTCATTCTGAGGCTCGGAAGGTAGCAACCAGAGAGGGGGCTTTTTCGGTATTCAGCCCCCAGATCTAGAATGCTGTCCCAAGAGAAAGCCATTGCTCTTGGTGCCAGGCTAAGACATCCCTATTGTCCCTGGCTTTGTAAGAGCTGTATTTTAGGCCCTGTAGTTTGTTTGTTTTTTAACCCCAGCGCCTGTTGGCTGTGTTAGCTTTTGTAATCTGTGGCGTTGTATTTATCAGCATTGTGCTGGGGTGTGAGTTGGACTTTTGATCTGTGTAGGCTGACCATATGAAAAGGAAGACAGAGCTCATGTAACTTTAACAGTTGTAGAGAAAACGGAATTTCAGCCGGTGTCATTTGTATGCAATTAGTTCCTGGTGAAATTCCCTCTTCATCACAACAGTTAAAGTTACAGGGGCCCTGTCTTCTTTTGTATATGGTCACTCTAGTATAGTGCCTGCAACTTTAACTGTTGTGATGAAGAGGGAATTTCACCAAGAACTAATTGCATACAAATGACACCTGCTGAAATTCCCTTTTCTCTACAACTGTTAAAGTTACATGAGCCCTGTCCTCCTTTTCATATGGTCAGCCTAGATCTGTGCTGATTTTTAATTATTTGTGGGTTTACTGTATTTTGATCTGTACAGTGCCTAGAGAGGCTGTGTCTACTAGGGGTTTTAAATATATAATAAATAAATAAATAGCGGAACAGGCTGCCTTAGAAGGTGGTGGGCTCTTCTTCGTTAGAGGATTTTAAACAGAGGTTGGAGGACTGCCTGCCAGGGATGCCGGAGTGATGGGTTTTTTGCATTCTCAGAGGGCAGGGATAGATGGCCTCTGAGGTGCCTTCTTGTGTGTGATTCGACGATCTAGTGTGCTTATTTTGAATTCCAGCCTGGGCTTATATAGTTCTTAGACTCAGGCTGTTCATACTCCCTCAGCTGTCTCCGTCAGCCCTTGTTGGTGAGCTTCCCAGAGGCATTTAGCTGGCCCTGGCTGGGAACAGAATACTGGGTTTGATCATTTCCAGTAAGGCCCCTGTGTGAGGTCACACGTTCTAATCTTGGGACCAAGTTACAGTGCTGCCAATCTGCCAGCAGAGGGCGAAACCCTTCTCTCTCTCTCTCTCTCTCTCTCTCTCTCTCTCTCTCTCTCTCTCTCTCCAACATGGGGTATGATGTTACAGCACCTTCCTCTCCACCTGGTGCCTGGGGTATTCTGGGAGTTGTCGCCCAACACATCTGGACAGCGCCAGGTTGGGGAAGGCTGATTTACAGGTCTGTATCTGAGGCCTGCATCGCTGTGTACCTGCTAAACCTGTCCGCACACAAGACGCCTACACACATCTCTCTCTCTCTCTCTCTTGCCACACACACACTCCACGGATATGCACACTGCGCACAACTGCACGTCTCCTTGTGCGTTGTGTCTCTGGCGCGCCCAAGGTTTTTAGTGAGGCTCCAACAACGGCACTCCTTAACGGGCGCTGCTTAAATACCGGACTATTGGAAAGCAGCCCTAGGACACGAGGGTGATGTAGTCAGAGAAGAAATGTGGTGCTGGCATCCCTGGGTGTCCTGAGCATGTTTATCAAGGCGCCAGGGGTGCAACGAGGTTATTTTACACCCAGGGTTTAATGGCCTTACGAAAGGCTCTTTGGGGGACTGTGTGTATTACTTCAGTTGATTAAACCACCATTTCAGACTTTATAGCCGCTCCTGCATTTCAGATACCTTAGATAAAAGAAACGCTGTTGCCGAAATAAACCTGGCTTCTCCCCCCTGCCAGAATGAACACTTGGCTCCAGGGGACAGTTACCCTGGGACTGGAGATCACAAGGGAAGCACACTCTACCTAGTTCATACGTAACGACAACCCAGCATACAGGTTGAGTACGGGTTGTCGTTGAATCATGGTTTGTTGTTGAATCGTGGTTTATCATTAGGTGTGAACCCCATATTAATGTTTAACTCAGGGTTGTTAGCCACAAACAACCCAGAGTACACAACCCAACAACAAACTGGGGGTTCTCTTCCTGGGTTGTTCGTGGTTAACAACCCACAGTTAAACCATAGTGTGGGTTTTGCACGTAACCACAAGCCATGATTCAACAACAACCCATACTCCAGGTTATTGTTATGGGTGAACCACACAGCTTCTGCCATCAGCCAGGGGGCCTTGGGGCACTTGGAAGCTGCACCCCCTGCTTCTCAGGAATTACACCAAGCCAAGGTGGAAACCAACATGGGCCATTCCTTAGCCAGAGAAGGGGCAGTTGCAGAGGGCTAGTTTCTCAGAAAAAAACCCTTGGCTCCAACTGCCTGGAGCCCTGGGACTGCAGAAGGAAGGGGAAAAAACCAGGGCCGGCCTCAAGGGGAGGCATTAGGGCTGTGCAAGCCTTGGGCCTCAGATTCGGAAGTCCGAATCGTGGAGGCCATTTTGTGGTGGATCCGCCATTTCCTTGCGCAGCCCTAGGCCCCCATACAGCCTACAACTCCCAGCATGTAGTGCGTGGGAGGGCTGGATGTACCGGGGACCAGGAGCAGAGGCTATACATGTCCTTGCCACCGCTATTGCCCGCTCCTCAGCACGATCACTGGCTTCCCCCCGAGAGGAAGCCAGCAATCTTGCAGAGGAGCGGGGAATGGCGGTGGGGAATGCAGCAGCTGGGGAATGCAGACTCCCTGGGGGAGGAGAGGTCCCACTGAGGGCGACATGCCCAAAGGCCCTTGGAAACCTGGAGCTTCACTTGGAACGGGCACACGGGCAAGGGAGAGTAAGCCCAGCTCCGTGTGCCTTTCAACGCCCGCTTCTAGCCCATCACTTTGTTCTGGCCTTGGAAAACTGATCTCGGTCCTCCTCTCCCTTCCCTATCGTGCTTCGCTTTTGAGTTCGTAGGCCCAATGTTAGGGTCGATGTTAGGACCCGAGACAACACGTTTCTGAACAAGCAGGATGAAATGCAGGAAATAAATAAACCCTGATTATTATTTTTTTACAAAAAGGAATGTGCTGAGCAAGCGCCATTTTGCACTCTGATCCTAAATGCATCACTTCAACCATCCCTTAAATCACAGCTCCATCACAGCAGCATCACTTAAATCACACCACTGCCAGGACTACGGGAATAAAATGGAGCTGACGGCTGCCGCCCTGATGAGAAGCACATTGACTTGGGAATAAACACCATTTTATTATAAAAAGATGACATCATTGTAAAGCAAACGTCATCCCCGGCCAGTCACCCTCCCACTATAAAATGTTTTTGTGAAAAAAATAATAAGAAAATATGCTTCGGTGAGCAGCATCACCCCTGTAGGGCCCTGGCCCACCCATGGCAGCCTAGCTCCTGCTGAAGCCAGGCCTGTTTGCCGGTACTGTTCATCACCTGCTGCTCTCTAGGTGATCATGGGGGGGGGGGCTAGGAGGTGGTCCTGAGTAACAGTCCAAGTTACACCACTGCATTGCAATTAAATGGGTCGTCCCTTCACACTTTCTCACCTGCGACGGAAGTATGGAGGGTTGGCAGGGCCTCCTTGGTGGGCGCCCCAGAGATCTGGAACACCTTGGACATGAGGTTCTGTTGACTCAGTCTTTGCTTGCCTTTCACCAGCTTGTGAAAACTTAAAATAAAATAAAAAACCCGACAGGCTTTTCATTTGTCGGACTGAGTCGGTATTAATTAGGCTGACCCTATGGAAAGGAGGACATGGCTCCTATATCTTTAACAGTGGAATAGAAAAGAGATTTTCAGCAGGTGTGATTGGTATGCATGCAGCACCTGGTGAAATCCCCTCTTCATCCCAACAGTTAAAGTGGCAGGAGCCCTGCCCTCTTGACCAGATACAAAAGAAGGAAGGGCTCCGATAGCTTTAACGGTTGTGATGAAGAGGGAATTTCACCAGGTGCTGCATGAATAGAAATGACACCTGCTGAAATTCCCTTTTCTGTTCAACTGTTAAAGATACAGGAGCCCCATCCTTCTTTTCCATAGGGTCACCCTAGTTTTAATGGGAAACCTGTATTCTATCCGCTGTGCCTGTCTTTGAGCTTCTTTAAATGAGCGTTTTATAGCACACTCATTAATGGCCATTCACGGATGTTCGCAGGTCATTCTGACGACGCTGTCAGTCTCCTGTGCATCTCCCGCTACATTTTCTGGTTTTTGCGCTAAAACCAAAACCAAAGAAAACCCGAATCTTCTGGGATATATCAATATTTGTCAGGTTTTCCTGCTGTGTGCAGACAAAGTTGTGCTATAAAATGCCCACTAGCTAGCGGTTCCCACTGAATTGTATGGGCCATGGGTGTGTGTGTGTGTGTGTGTCACTGCTCTCTTCCTTGTGGAATTACAGCTTGTTGCAAATGCAGAAGAGAAGCAGGAAGCAGAGCCATGGTAAGGGAAGGCGATTTCCCCCCCTCCCCCAGTCTGAAGGAGCTCCCAGTCAGGCTGCTGATACTGCGGTTATACTTTTAATTTGTGATTGTTATACTGCAGTGCTGACACAGTTGCTTATATTTGTATTCGGGGATTTCCTTGTGTAATATACGTGTGTTAAAAAGACGGGGTATAATTTATATATAAATAGCAAAATTAATAAATCCGTACATGCTTAGAGGCACTCCCTCCTTGGTGATTCACATACCCTCCAGCTGAGGCCTGGCATTTGTATAACGAGATTCACAGCCTAAATTGTAGTTTTGGCATGACTAACTCCTCTCTTTGGAGGCTTTTGTCTGTCTTTCTCGCTCCCCGACCCAGCGAGTACACGCACGGACTGTTTATCACGATCATGTGCTCTCGTTCTTGCTTACTCTTGCTCTCTCACGCACACAAAACATGTTGACCTCTGGCTCTGGCTCCTCCACTCCTCTCTGTTGTCATTAAGGCCACGCCACAGACACAAGTCGGAAGGGACGTGCGCGTGAGTCGGTGGATCTTGGCCACGCTCCAGAACCGGCTTTGAACAGACCCGTCAGCTGGGCTGCATCTGAGCCAGACCTCACCCTCAGCTCTTCCTGTGATCAACATGCCTCAGTTCTAGAAGAACATGTGAAATAACTGGAACTGAACATGTGCAGAGTGCATTACTTCCCAGGCCTCCCTCAAATGTGCGTGGGGGAAGAATAAAGGAGGAATCAGGGTGTCTATGGGCAGAATCCTAGAGAGACAAAAGACCTACAACTCCCAGTATGCTCCAAATAGCCATTCAGGTTACTAGGAGACAAATAAATGTCACTGAACTGTTTCTGTAAAGAATAGGTACAGCTGCACTGAGCCAGGCCAGATCTACACCAAGCGGGATATGACACTTTGAAGATGGTTTGAAAATGTATATGGAGTGTGTCCTGGGCCCCATCAGATTTTTGTGAGCTGTGTATCAATATTTGTAAGTTGTTGTTTTAAACTCAACCCTCAAACAAAATCAAACGTTCTCTGCATCATCATCATCTACATTTCTACACTGCCCCATAGCCGAAGCTCTCTGGGTGGTTTACATAAGATTAAAACACTTAAAAACAGTATACAAATTTTAAAACTACAAAAATATATGACATACAAAGAAACGTACATTTAAAACGACTATGAACAACTTTAAAAACAGATATCGGATCAGTGAAGCTCATCACATATTACTAAATGCCTGGGAAAAGAGAAAAGTTTTAACTTGGCGTAGAAAAGACAACAATGTTGGTGCCAGGCAAGCCTCGTCGGGGAGATCGTTCCACAATTGGGGGGCCACCACAGAGAAGGCCCTCTCCCTTGTTGCCATCCTCCGAACTTCCCTCGGAGGAGGCACTCGGAGGAGGACCTTAGATGTTGAGCGTAGTGTTCATGTTGAGAGAGGGGTTCTGTCAGGTATAGTGGTCCCAAGCCATGTAAGAACACCAACGATCCCGAAGAAGGACATGCCATTTCATTCCCTCGTTCCTAACAAAAGTTTTAATAAATATCAATATTTGGGACACCCCAGTAATCTAACGAATGATTACTTGTTTAAAGACTCTTTGTAAATTTTGGAAAGACCAGCAAAATCAGAAATTTTCACTCACTCCCACTTCTACAAAATGCATTTGAATGTTCACTTCTGCATTGTTCCAAACGCTGCACACGGACCTTCTCAGTTTGGCTCCAGAATCCTGCTACTTTAAGAACAGAATCCCTGGTACTCTAGAACTGGTTGCCAAGGCGACAGCTTAGAACCTTGGCACAAAATAATAACAAAAAAGGATTCCAGAATGTTCCAAGGGCCGCAGCACTAAATAGCTGGTGACACGCCAATGGCCCCTTCTGCATTTCGAGAGGTCCTCTTGACCACACTTCGGTTGAATGCAGCAGCTACTGCTGTTGCTCTTTTGCTCCTGATTCTGGTCAACAGGTGCCCTGGAACAGAGGGGTGCATTCATTGTGGACAGCAGTTCAAAAACCTGAAGATCCGCTTTGCCCGTCTCTGCACCCAATACAGAGAACGTTACAGCTGGGCAAACTGCACCAAATACCCATGGCGAATGGAGACCTACCAGGACTTAGCTTTAGGTAGGGTGACCATATTTGGGCAACCAAAAAAGAGGACACCCAATGGCAGGGAGGAATGACGCGCTTTCCAGAGGCCCCGGGAAGCAAGCTTTCCCCTCCTCTGCTCCAATCGGGGCCTTAAAGCAAAGGAGGGAAGGTGTGTCATTCTCCCCACTGCTCCAATTGGGGCCTCTTCTATAATGTCCAGCAATGACATGCTTTCCCCTTTAAGGCCCCGATTGGAGCAGTTGGGGGGTGGGGGATGACGGCCTTAAAGGGGAAAACATGTCGTTCCAGGACATTATAGAAAATTACAGAAAATCCCCCGGCACCCAGGATAGAACAAAAACACCAGGACAAATCCGGGGAAATCCTGGCAGTTGGTCACCCTAGAGAGAAATAACAATAATAACAATTCCACATCCATCCTATCATTGTTGTTATTGCTACTCTACCATTACCAAATTATTTTTGTATTGATTATAGTAGCAGTGATCTGTTCTGTTGACGGAATTGGGTTTTTTAAAGGGATATACAAAAATGTGGATTTCGCATTCGGATTTTCCCAGTGCACAGTCCGCTAGGCAACGCTGGCTCTGCTTGGAGTAGCAACTCATGCGGTGCCTTCTTTATTTCCTTCCATCTCTTTCTCTACAGATGAGTTGTCCTTGGATATTTTGCTGGAAAAAACGCACCGAGTCTTTCGGGTGATTGGTAAGGCGTGGTTTGGATTCTAGAGATTCCAGGATAGGGGTGGGCTACTTGCGGCCCTATATGCTAAATTTAATGGGACCCTTGGCTGAATTTCAGGAGACCCTGGCAAGCGATCTGTCCAGGGTGACCCTATAGAAAGGAGGACAGGGCTCCTGTATCTTTAACAGTTGTTTAGAAAAGGGAATGTCAGCAGGGGTCATTTCTATGCATGCAGCACCTGGGGAAATGCCCTCTTCATCACAACAGTTAAAGCTGCAGGAGCCCTGCCCTCTTTTGGATCTGGGGGTGTGGCCTTTTGGGGACTCCAGGCAGGCTGAATTTGGCCTCCCAGTCCTGAGTTTCTGCGCCTGTAGCCTAGAAGCTGACGGTGATGGTAACAGTGGCGTTGTCCTTCCCTTTTTCAGAAATAAACCAAAGCCTTGCTGATTTTCCAGAATATTGGAATTGGCTCCATGAAGTTAAGATACCAGAACTGAGCAGAGAAGGTACGACAAACCATAGCAGTATACCCAGGGATTTATTTGATCAATGGCTCAGCCCCGGGACTTATTCTGCAGAGTCATAGCTCAGCCCTGAAAGTTGTGGAACACATTTTTTTTAGAAAAAAAGAATGCCTCTGAGCCTATACAAAGTGCCTCTGAGCCTATGCAAAGTGCTTTTCTCTCATGAATAAATACTTTCCCTCCTCCAGGGATAGAGGACAGAAGACATTTAGTACTGGGGATGTTAGATAATGGGAAGAAATGGGCATCATCTGATCTCCCAAATTAAAAAAAGAAAATAGCATAATTTGCTCCAGACTATAGGGACTACTTTCCTAATGGAAGGTTGATAAACAGGTTGCATCTTTGTGTCTGTCTCTCCCAATAACGCTGCTACTGTTTTTCTTACAGTTCTGTGCCCTCCTGCTTGCCGTAAGTTCTGGGGAAGGGGTGGGGCACCCCCAGAAAGAGCAATATTACCAGTCCCACCCAATATTTTGCCCCCTCCTTTATTACTCATGCCAATTATCTGGAGAGATATTATTATTATTATTATTATTATTATTATTATTATTATTTATATACCACCCCATAGCCGAAGCTCTCTTGGCAGTTTACAAAGATTAAAAACATTGAACATTAAAAAACAGATATACAAGATTTAAAACCATAAAAAGCATAAAAACAAATTACATACCAACTCAACATATGCTGTTAAATGCCTGGGAGAAGAGAAGAGTCTTTATCTAGTGCCAAAAAGATAACAATGTTGGCGCCAGGCGGGCCTCATTGGAGAGATCATTCCATAATTGGGGGCCACCACAGAGAAGGCCCTCTCCCTTGTTGCCATCCTCCGAGCTTCCCTCGGAGTAGGCACTCAGTGGAGCGTAGTTTATCGGTAGGTTCATGTAGGGAGAGGCGTTCCGTCAGGTATTGCGGTCCCAAGCCATATAAGGCTTTATAGGTTAAAACCTCGAATCGGGCTCGGAAATGTACAGGCAGCCAATGCAAGTGGGATCTGCCATGCCAAGAATGGAGCAGCGGTGACATGATTAGTTTATTGTTGGCTTTTTTAAATTGTTTTTTTAATTGCTCTTTTACTGATCTTATGTTTTTACCGCTTTCAATAGTTTAACTGATTTTATTTATTTTATTGCTGTGAGCCGCCTTGGGAGGGTTTCTGCCTTGAAAGGTGACTAAGAAATATTTAAAATAAATAAAATAGTTTAACCTTTTAATCAATTAAGGACACAATATTGGAATCCTGCCTTCTGGAAACTGTAGCCCTTTTTTCTTTCTAAACAGGCACAGGATTGCACCCATAATTGGTTAGATTAGGCTGCAATCCTATGCACACTTACCTAAGAGTAAGTCCCATTGAACTTTCAACTCCAAGCAGTCGGATGATACAGATTTTCTAGACCCATTTCAAACCTGCTTCAGGGCAGGATACGGAGTTGAGACCGCTATGGTCACCTTAGTAGATAATCTACGCTTGAGTATTGACAGGGGGAGTGTGTCCCTGCTGGTACTTCTGGACCTCTCAACGGCTTTCGATACCATCGACCATGGTATCCTTCTGGAACGCCTGAGGGGATTGGGAATCAGGGGCACTGTGCTTCAGTGGTTCCAGTCCTACCTCTTGGACAGGTTCCAGATGGTGATGCTTGGGGATAGTTGCCCCTCAAAGAAGGAGCTGTTGTGTGGCGTACCTCAAGGCACCATCCTATCCCCATTGCTGTTTAGCATCTACATGAAACCGCTGGGAGAGATCATCCGGAGGCATGGGGCGGGGTGCTATCAATATGCTGATGACACCCAAGTATATTTCTCTATGCCTTTGACAACAGCGTCAGCTAAGGATAGTGTGTCACCTCTGAATGAATGCCTGGAGGCAATAATGGGTTGGATGAGGAAAAACAAACTGACGCTGAATCCAGACAAAACGGAGGTGCTTACTGTCAAAGGCCCCAAACTGGGTTTGGAGGTGTGTCAACCAGTTCTGGGTGGGGTTACACTCCCCCTGAAAAGCTGTGTTCGCAGCTTGGGGGTGCTTCTGGATCCGTCACTCCAAATGACAGCTCAGATAGATGTGATGGCCAGGAGTGCCTACTATCAGCTTCGGCTGATACGCCAGCTGCGCCCCTTCCTAGAGTTGGAAGACCTAAAGATGGTAGTGCACGCGCTAGTAACTTCGAGGCTCAACTTCTGCAATGCGCTGTACATAGGGCTACCTCTGTGTCTAGTCCGGAAACTTCAACTAGTTCAAAATATGGCAGCCAGGTTGGTCACCGGTACACCTAGGGGTGACCATATTACTTCAACTTTAAAATCACTCCACCGGCTGCCAATTAGTTTCCGGGCAAAGTACAAAGTGTTGGTCATTACCTTTAAAGCCCTACATGGTTTGGGTCCAGGTTTCCTGTGGGATCGCCTTCTCCCATACAATCCGCCCCACATGCTCAGGTCCCCTGGTAAGAATTAACTACAGTTGGCCAAGACTAGGCTGACAACTGTTACCAAGAGGGCCTTCTCTTCTGCCACTCCCAGACTGTGGAACGACCTGCCGGAAGAGATCTGCCAATTTACCAGTCTTCTTGAATTTAAGAGAGCTATAAAGACTGAGCTCTTCCGGCAGGCCTACCCAGTCAAATTTTAAGACTTGGTTGATTTTAATAATGTATTTATTTTATGTTTTTAATCAGTTTTATGTATTTTATATTGTTTGTATTGATGTTGTTCCCTGCTTCGATCCAGAGGGAGAGGCTGGTAATAAATAAATAAATAAATAAATACCAAGTGGCCCAAAAGTAGGTATACAGTATACTCTTCCCAACTGTCATTCTGACTCCACCCATTAACATTCTAAACAACTGTATACCTACTTTTGGGCCACCCAGTATATTATTATTATTATTATTATTATTATTATTATTATTATCTCAATGGGGCTTACTTCTAAGTAGACAAGTACAGGATTGTTCTGTTGATTGATTAAAAAACCTTTAACATTGACAAAAATGTCATCTCTAATTAATTGGGCAACAGTTGTTGTTTTTTTAAAAAACTAATTATTTTTAATAATTAGAGAAGAAAAGATAATTAGAATAATTTCATAGAATCATAGAATAGTAGAATTGGAAGAGGCCTATAAGGCCATCAAATCCAACCCCCTGCTCAATGCAGGAATCCATCTTAAAAGCATTCCTGACAGATGGTTGTCCAGCTGCCTCTTGAAGGCCACTAGGGTGGGAGAGCCCACCACCTCCCTAGGTCATAGGTTCCATTGTTGTATTACTCTAACAGTCAGGACATTTTTCCTGATGTCCAGCCGGAATCTGGCTTCCTGTAACTTGACCCTTTATTCCACGTCCTGCACTCTGGGAGGATCGTGAAGAGATCCTGGTCCTCCTCTGTGTGACAACCTTTCAAGTCCTTGAAGAGTGCTATCATGTCTCCCCTCAATCTTCTCTTCTCCAGGCTAAACAGGCCCATGTTCTTTCAGTCTTAAAAGAGGATCTTCCTCACCATTGGCACCCCCTATTTCTCCCTCCCTCTCACGCGGGTGGGGGAGTATGCCTCTTATAACATCCCATCTGCTTAGGAATCTACACATTTTGTTGCTATACTTGCAGGCCTATAAATGAAGAGACCTGGAGATCTCGAAACCTTGCACAACTTTCGGTGATCTTTTGTTTGCATAATAAACTAAAAATGGATTTTGGAATGCTACCACAACGGGACAGCTTTAAAAGGGGATCAGACCCCCTGCGGTGGATGCAGATATCAGTGGCTGCTAGCCCTGACAGTGACATGTTACTGGGAAACTTGAACAGAAGGGGGCTGGGGGCTTCCCAGGCGGGCATCTGCTTGGCCACAATGGGGACTGTTTGCTGGGGTGCAGAGGTCTTGGGTCTGACCCCACACGGCTCCTCTTCTGTCCTGATGTAGCCTGAGGCCAGCTTCCCTTGCTCCAGCCCTGAGCCATGGTCCCCTCTTCCCCTGTCACAGTGGGGTGATCATATGGAAAGGAGGACAGGGCTCCTGTATCTTTAACAGTTACATAGAAAGTGAATTTCACCCCTGCACTCCTGACCAGTTACAGAAGAAGGCAGGGCTCCCGCAGCTTTAAGAGGGGATTTCACCAGGTGCTGCATGCCTACAAATGGCCCCTGCTGAAATCCCCTTTTCTATGCAACTGTTCAAGATACAGTAGCCCTCCTTTCCATAGGGTCACCCTACATGAGGGTGTGGAGTGGAGGTCTCTGTGGCTGTTCACCCAAGACTAGGCTGACCATATGAAAAGGAGGTCAGGGCTCATGTAACTTTAACAGTTGTAGAGAAAAGGGGATTTCAGCCAGTGTCATTTGTATGCAATTAGTTCCTGGTGAAATTCCCTCTTCATCACAACAGTTAAAGGTGCAGGGGCCCTGCCTTCTTTGTATATGGTCACTCTAGTATAGTGCCTGCACCTTTAACTGTTGTGATGAAGAGGGAATTTCTCCAGGAACTAATTGCATACAAATGACACTGGCTGGAATTTAGGGGTGTGCACGGACCCCCCGGATCGGATCGGGACCCGGATCGGGACCTCCAATTTTGTCCCGGACCGGTTCGGACAAAATCGGAGGCCCCCCGGACCGGATCGAGTCCGATCCCGATCCAAAAATCGGAAATTTTTGGATCGGCCGCCATTTTTTTCCCCATAGACTTGCATTGCAATGCAAGTCTATGAGGAAAAAATGGCGGCGGGTGGGTAAGGGGGGGCCTAACTCCCTCCCCCCCCCGGGGCCGTCCGCTGTGGACGGCCCCGGCAGGTAAACCCCCTCCCCCGCGCTCCCTACCCCCCCTGGGGCCGCCTGCTTCCATCCGCTGGCGCCCGCGGGCGCCAGCGGATAGAAGCGGACGGCTCCGGGGGGGGGGTAAGCCCCCTTCCCCGCCACTTACCTTCTCGGCACGTCCGGCGCCGGCGGCTACTACCAGCGGGCTCCGCGGCCTACTCTCGAGTAGCGCGCCGGGTGATGACATCACCCGGCGCGCCACCCTGGAGCAGGCCGCGGAGCCTGCTGGTAGTAGTAGGCGCCGGCGCCGGACGGGAGCCGCCGGGCCGGGCAGGTAAGGGCCCCCCTCCCCCCTCCCCCCTCCGCGCGCCCCCTCCTCCCCCCTCCCCCCTCCGCGCGCCCCCTCCTCCCCTCCACGCACCCCCTCCTTACTTTTCCGGCCCGGCGGCTCCCGTCCGGCGCTGGCGCCTACTACTTCCAGCAGGCTCCGCGGCCTGCTCTAGAGTAGCGCGCCGGGTGATGACATCACCCGGCGCGCCATCCTAGAGCAGGCCGCGGAGCCTGCTGGGAATAGTAGGCGCCGGCGCCGGACGGGAGCCGCCGGGCCGGAAAGGTAAGGGCCCCCCTCCCCCCTCCGCGCGCCCCCTCCTCCCCTCCACGCACCCCCTCCTTACCTTTCCGGCCCGGCGGCTCCCGTCCGGCGCCGGCGCCTACTACTTCCAGCAGGCTCCGCGGCCTGCTCTAGAGTAGCGCGCCGGGTGATGACATCACCCGGCGCGCCATCCTAGAGCAGGCCGCGGAGCCTGCTGGGAATAGTAGGCGCCGGCGCCGGACGGGAGCCGCCGGGCCGGAAAGGTAAGGGCCCCCCTCCCCCCTCCGCGCGCCCCCTCCTCCCCTCCACGCACCCCCTCCTTACCTTTCCGGCCCGGCGGCTCCCGTCCGGCGCCGGCGCCTACTACTACCAGCAGGCTCCGCGGCCTGCTCTAGAGTAGCGCGCCGGGTGATGACATCACCCGGCGCGCCACCCTAGAGCAGGCCGCGGAGCCTGCTGGGAATAGTAGGCGCCGGCGCCGGACGGGAGCCGCCGGGCCGGAAAGGTAAGGGCCCCCCTCCCCCCTCCCCCCTCCGCGCGCCCCCTCCTCCCCTCCACGCACCCCCTCCTTACCTTCCCGGCCCGGTGGCTCCCGGCCGGCGCCGGCGCCTACTACTACCAGCAGGCTCCGCGGCCTGCTCTAGAGTAGCGCGCCGGGTGATGACATCACCCGGCGCGCCACCCTAGAGCAGGCCGCGGAGCCTGCTAGTAGTAGTAGGCGCCGGCGCCGGACGGGAGCCACCGGGCCGAGAAGGTAAGTGCCCCCCTCCTCCCCCCCCCGCTGTCCACTTTCATCGGCGGGCGCCCGCTGGCGCCCGCCAATGGAAGCGGCGGTGGGCGCCAGTGGGCGCCCGCCGATCCGCCGATCCGCCGAACCGGTTCGGAGCTTTTTCGGACCGGTTCGGATTGGATCGGCCGATCCAGCTGCGGGATCGGAAATCGGATAATTTATCCGATTTCCCACTGGACCGGACTCGGATCGTGGATCGGGTCCGATCCAGTGCACATCCCTACTGGAATTCCCTTTTCTCTACAACTGTTAAAGTTACATGAGCCCTGACCTGGATTTTATCTGGTCACCCTACCCAAGACCCTAACCTCCCCTCCCTCCCTCCCTCCCTCCCTATTTCCAGAAGGAGCCACCTCAGCGTTCAACTGCTCCACTTGCCGCCGGACGGACGTGCCCTGCTGGGATGTGAAGACCTGCTACCCAGGTGAGGGGCTGGCATGAGCTGACCACAGACTCTGACTCTATGTGGCAGGCCCCTGTGCCCAGAGACTGGGCTGTGCCACGTCCCCTCCTGCTTCCTCTGCTTTGGCTCTGTTGGGTACCCCCATTTCCCTCCCGGCCTCCTCTGCCTGGCCTTGGCCTGGTTCCTCCCTTTTCCTCCCCTCCCCTCCTTTGGTCCTCCAGGGTCTGGCTGCCCCCATTTGCCTCCCTCCCTGACTTACAGAGGGCTGGCTGTTCCCTAGGCTGACCATATGAAAAGGAGGACAGGGCTCGTGTAACTTTAACAGTTGTAGAGAAAAGGGAATTTCAGCCAGTGTCATTTGTATGCAATTAGTTCCTGGTGAAATTCCCTCTTCATCACAACAGTTAAAGTTGCAGGCACTATACTAGAGTGACCATATACAAAAGAAGGCAGGACCCCTGCAACTTTAACTGTTGTGATGAAGAGGGAATTTCACCAGGAACTAATTGCATACAAAAGATCCTGGCTGAAATTCCCTTTTCTCTACAACTGTTAAAGTTACACGAGCCCTGTCCTCCTTTTCATATGGTCAGCCTACTGTTCCCTCTTCCCTCCCTCTGCTGTTCTCTCTCAAGGTCTGGATGCCTCTGTTTGCCCTCATCGCTGGCTGTTCTTACTTCCCTCCCACCCCTCTGGGGACACTTCCCTCCTCCTCCTCCTCCTCCTCCTCCTCCTCCTCCTCCTCCTCCTCTTCTCTACCGGAATCTCTCACCCCCAAACCCTGCTCTTCCTTTTATCCTGCTACCTGAGCCCCCAGGCGTACCTGGGCTCTCCCAAAAGCCCTCTTCCCCTTCTCGCCTGACTATTAACACCCTTTCCTCTCACTCCACAGGTGGCACCGGCCTGCAAAAAGCCGTCCGGCTCCTGAGCTCCATCTCCGGCTCCTGCCTGTTCCTGGGACTGGTGTCCTGTGCCCTGGAGTAAGTGGTGTTTCCTGGTGAGACATGGCGGGCGGTGGATTGCACTGGGAATATAGGAGCGGGAAGGAGGTGGGGTCTGAGCAGGGGCTGGATTTGGGGAGTCAGGTTGAACGAGGTATATTGTTCAGGTGTGTTTACTGAGAACTGGGCATCGATTAATACGGTGGCGTTCAAAACATTCGATTAATACGGTGGCGTTCAAAACATTCAAAAAATGCTTGTAAACAATTTACAAGCATTTTTATCCCTCTCCTCAGCCAAAAAGTCTCCCCAAGCGGCTTACATACAATCAGTGAGAACAAGACCATCCGTGCTCACGGGCTTAGAAGCTAAAAAGAAACGACACAAAAGGAAGAAGGGCTTGGGAGGGATGAGGGGAAAAGACAGTGGTCTTTCAGTAGGGCGGGTGCAGTGTCATCTCCCTCAGCTGCTGCGGCCTGCTGAAATGGATGTTGGCGGTGTGCGGTGAAGATGTCAGGTTTTCGGTGCAGTGAAGCGATCTTATGAATGTCATTGATTGGCCCTGTTCAGATGACACGCTGAACCATGATGGTTAAGCATTTTGAGCTAACCATGGTTTAGTGTGTCACGTGAATGGCGTTTTTCCTAACCAAGTTGGCTACAGAACCATGGTTTAACCATGCTCACTAACCACTTGCTGCAAAAGGGTTAGCGGCCCTAACCATGGCTTAGTGTGTTGTCTGAACAGGCCCATTATGACTTACCTAGATCAATTCATGGAGGGGGAGGAGAGAGCACTATCACTCGTTATTAGTCATGATGACTTTATGGAACCTCTGTGTCCAGTGCCAGTACATCTCTGAATACCAGGTGCTGGATACATCCCGCTTGGGGCCTTTCAAAGGCGTCTGTCTGATCACTGCTAGAAGCAGGGATATGGTGCTACATTGGGCCTGTGGTCTGATCCAGCCAGGCTACAGTTATGCTCCTCCGTGAATGTCTGTCTGTTCCCGGCCTGGTTAACCCACGTTTGGTTTGTGGCAGGTCGTGATAAACTGGAGACGGCGCTTCAGTGTTTGTAGGAGCAGCATTTCATGAAGCCCAAAGTGCCAGCCGCTTGTGTCCGCTGCAGACACTGCGCATACTGCAGACTTCCCCTAGGAATCACTGTAGGAAAGCAGGTCGCGTAAACCGGTTCTCCTGATAGCGAGGCTTTCCTTTTGTCCTTGCAGATTTCGGCTCCGTCCGGGGATTGGAACAGCATAGGGAGGGGGGAGAAGATGGATGGAGGTTCCTAAGAGTTTCTTCCTTCGGTCGCAAGAGTCAGGGATATGTGAAGCACGGATGTGTCTGGATACAGAAGGCATCCCACGTGCAAGGCGTGTTCAGAACCATGTGTGTGCAAGAGGCCCTGAGTGTGTGTGTGTGAAAAGTAAGTGCAAATGGCAAAAAAAAAGGTGAACATCTTCACATGGAACATCTGAGCAAATGCAAATTTGGAAACATGCAAAGTGCCATGCATGACCGTGTGCCGGGGGTGCGCACGTATGATTAGATTTGCGAATCTGTAGAACAACGGACAACATGCTGCACGGCACTTATTGCCAGCCGTGTTCAAGATTGTGTTTTGCAACCCATCGGAGCTGAAGGCGTCGCCACCACTATGTGCCTCCGAATGATGCCCTGGAGCGCTTTGCGTGGGAGCAACGGAAACACCCTCTTACGGACTTGCGTTTGGGCTTGCGGAAAGATGTGTTGTGTATTGAGGTGCGCGTACAAAGCGTTACCGTAACTGTGGGACCGAGTGTTACAGAACAAGCTGCAGTTTGTTAGCGTTGCCTTGGCCAACTAAATGACCAACTTGCCAATTTTAAAAGCTCGCTGTTGCATCTTCTCCGGCTTGTTTTCTCTAAACCTTTATGGGAATACGTCCCACTCCCCTGGCACCCAGTTGCTATACCCAAACTGGCAACCTCCAAGGGTGTTGGACTACAACTCCCACCATCCCTGGCCAACATGGAATGGTGGGAGTTGTAGTCCAACACATCTGGGTAAGGCTGTTTTAGATGCAAGTTAGAACCCTGTTTTTTTTTATTTATTTATTTATGGTATTGCATTCCTATACTGCCCAATAGCCGAAGCTCTCTGGGTGGTTTACAAAAATTAAAACCATAACAATTATTCAAAATATAAAATGACGACAGTATAAAAATACAATATAAGAACACAAGCAGGATAAAACCAAGCAGCAATACAACAGCAAACTTAAAAATTAGACTAATAAACTGTTTAAATACTGAGAAAATAAAAAGGTCTTCACCTGGCGTCTAAAAAAGTATAATGTAGGTGCCAGGCGAACCTCTCTAGGGAGCTCATTCACCAAGAGGGGTGTGTGTATGTATGGAGAGGGAGATACCTTTGAGCTTTTACTATAAGCCAGGACTTGGGCCCAGAGCCTGTTTGAATGCCACAGCCCTGTTCTGAATGAATGTTAAAGCTTGGTCCAGAGAGTCATAAAATCCTAGAATCGTAGCGTTGGAAGGGCCTCTAAGGCCATGAAGTCCAACCCCCTGCTCAATGCAGGAATCTACCTTAAAGCATCCCTGACAGATGGCTGTCCAGCTGCCTCTTGAAGGCCTCCAGTGTGGGAGAGCCCACCACCTCCCTAGGCCATGGGTGCCATTGTCATAATACTCTTAACAGCCAGGACGTTTTTCCTGATGTCCAGCCGGAATCTGGCTTCCTGTAACTTGAGCCCATTATTCCAAATCCTGCACTCTGGGTTGATCGAGAAGAGATCCTGGCCCTCCTCTGTGGGACAACCTTTCAAGGATTTGAAGTGTGCTGCCATGTCTCCCCTCAATCTTCTCTTCTCCAGGCTAAATATACCCAGTTCTTTCAGTCTTTCCCTCCCCAGAAGGGCAGGCCGGGTCAGTCTGTTGCAGAAAAAAACAAGAAAGAGTCCTGTGGTTCCTTGAAGACTACCAATTCATTCTGGCTCAAGCATTTCTGGACTCCAGTCCACTTTGCAACTGGGTCCGGCAAAGTATGGATTTGGGTCCTGATCTTTCGCAGCAGGCAGAGGTGGTCTCCTCCAAGGCAGTTGTGTGCCACAGCACCTCTTCTAATTTTAGGAACTCTCTGGAGTGGGGTGGGGGGCGATGCTCACAAATCTCCCACAGGCTTGATGGGAAAAGCACAGGTGGTTGCATTTAATTAAGAAGAGCTCTATTTTTAATCTGCAATCAAAGCCTTTATTAGCTAATCACGCTGATTAAGCAAGGGAGGCTTAGGGGTTCCCATTCTGGCACTTGGGGTGTGCTCCTGTGAAGTGCTTTTGAAATGGAGCGCTTGAATGTTCACCCTGAAGGAGTGTGGGAAGAGCTCTTCCACAGACAGCCACGAGGTGACGCTCTTGAGAGACCCCACCCCGCATACCCCACCCACAAGCCCTCCTCTTCCCTTGAGGCACCCTTGTAATTCTTGCTGTGATGGTCTGGTGCTTCAGCCTAGCCCCTCAGCCCCCAAAAGGGCTTTTGAAGCATTCGCACGCAGCTCCCCATCTTGAAAAAAAGCTGTTTCTAGAAGTGTCTAATGCAAAGCTCTGGCATGCTTGAACGTTGACTGGTGATTGCACTTAAGAACTCATTCAAAATTACCAAGGTAATTAAAATTCCCTTAGATGTCATGCAAATTGAACAAATTTTGCATCCTTGTATTTTGTATCCTGACACTTTTTATTTTCTACGCTATTTCTCTCCTTTCTGGAGTGTTGAATGGGAAACCTGCGAAGACCCCTCTGTATGATTGCTTGAAACCTTATTCGGTCATCCCTCTATGGCTTCTGAGATTCCCCGTGCTTCCTTTGCATATCTTTTTAACCATAAGGACTAGCCACTTAGGGGTTTTCTTAAATACAAAAGATGAGATTTCTCAGGTGACTTTTAAGTTATTTTAAAAGCTTGTGTTTGCGGGACGGAAGCAAAACAACTTTGTATTCAAATTTCAAGAAAGGTTTGCTTCATTTCTAAAACAGGGTCAGGAAAAGGTCTTGGGGCTTCAGGACTATGGCTTCCTCATCATCCCCAAAGGGCTCACCAAGACAAAGCCTGTGACCTTAAGCATGCACAGAGTTCCTCTCTCTAAAGACGAAAACAAAACGCGGGTAGCGCTTCCATAGTTGAGCTGTTCAAGGTTAAGGCTCACGTCTGATAATGATGGGCTCTACTCGAACATTTGAGACTCAGTACTTGTCTGGCGAGAAATGAATGACATGAGGAGAAGGCCTAGCCCCTTGTCCTATCCCAGGATCCTATTTCATGCCTGGCCTGGTGGGAAGGGGCACCCTCAGTCCCCGGGGCCTTGGCGATTTCAATGTCGTTAGGTCCGCCCATCGAGGGAAGCCAACCTGCTCCGTCTCCTTGTACCTGGCCCGCCCAGGTGAGCTGTTGGTAGGCAGGGGAGGAGGAGCTGTTGACACCCACCAGGCACTGGCTGCCAGTCCAGGGCCAGGACGAGTGGAAAGCAGAGGGAAGACAGGCAGACAGACAGATCCACTTCCCCAGCACTACGGCAAGACCTACACAAAGGGAAGAGCTACACAGATTCCTTTGCACAGGTGAGTGGCAAAAGAGCAAGGGGTGTGGGGCAGGGATAACAGAGACACCCCATAATGGCCACCCTAAAAAAGGAAAGCCTTTCTGTCTGTTCCCCTTTATTCTTTCTTTCTTCCTCCCTCCCCCGTTTGTCTTACCTGTTCATTTCCTCCCTCCCGTCCATTCCTTACCTGCCACTTTCTCCCCTTCCTGTTTCCTTGCGCTCTTTCCCCCCCCTCCCCTCCCCCCCATTTCTTTCTGTGTCACTTTTGACTGGGTCTCTCAGCCCCTGTTTTGCTTTCTTTTTTTTATTCATTCATTTGCCCTTTCTCTGTTTTCCCTGCAAAAGCAAATCCTACACCCCCCCCCCCCACGAACCCTTTTATTATTGCTCAACTTCCTTTCCACACCAGCCTCTCTCATGTTCCCTTCCGTGGATATGCAGGGAATCTTGCCCCAAGTTTTCCTCACCCCCATAACTGATCCCCCCCCCCGGGGGTAATCAATCAATCGCATGAACGTCTGGGCCATTCAGCCTTGACAAGACAAGAGACTTCAGGGCATTTCCCGATTCCTCATAGTGACTCTCAATTTTTGATTCACGCATGTGCTGGCAGTTTGCAGGATCCCTTTTAAATACTATATTAATGTTGCCTCCCACACCTAATTGGAGCCATGAGCAAAGTTCTCTAAAAAATGAAAATAATCCTTATCCCACCCCTCTCCCCTAAAAAAAAAAAAAAAAAGCCTTTTTCATTTATTATTGGTTGTTTCTACCGCAGTTTTGCTTTCTGAGGTACATTCTGTGGTGCTGCTCATTAATGTTCCCATTTTACAGATGGGAGGAACTGAGGCAGACAGGCAGTAACTTGCCCAAGGCAGGCCAGACTTGAGTCTAGGGCAGAGGTGGTGATTTGAACACAATTCCCAGCTGGTCCTTTGAACCACACTGGTTCCTATTTGCTGTGCCAATTATTCTTATTTTTTGCAGAGGAGGTAGCTGGGTTAATTTGTTGTTGCAGCAAAATCAGCAAAGTGCCACAAGTTGTTTTCAGATTTGAGGGGTGGGGTGGCCTTTCTTCCCTCTCCCAAGGTTTTTATAACCTACTGATTTGAAAATTACCAAATGTGCTTTACAAAATAAACTAAACACAATCCAAATTCAAAACCAGCGCCCAACACATGAACAGTAACATAAATAAAAGCGACAGAAGCCAAATTAAACAGACAGAATTTGCGATGATACACAACCTCTGACCTGAACACCATACATCTGTATATGATTTGGTTACAGTTTCTTAGAGGTGAGGGGAAAGCACTCTGTACATGCTCAGAGCAGAGATAAATTCTGGGGTGCAGCCCTTGTACCACTTAAGGCTTTTCCAGTAAAAAGAGCCATCTGTAGCAGTTGGGGGCTAAATGTATGTGAAGGGATTGAGGGCCAAAGTTGTTGATAAGGGAAAAAATACTCCTGCCCCCCAGGGATAGCCAGAGCAGCGTGAAACAGGGAAGGGGAGGAGGGGTGAATGAGGATGGGGAGCAATTGCAGGCTGTCACATCATACAGGAGATGCTACAGGACTGAATGTTAGATTGAAAGTCAAAAATCTGAAATGGGCTAGTTTTGTCAGCGGCTGATACTATCTATGCCTTATACTAAGAGAATTAGAAAAAAAACAGCTGGATCAGACCGAGGGTCCATTTAGTTCAGCACCATGGCAAATCTGATGCTCCAATTGGAAGCCCACAAGTAGGACATGAGTACAACAGCACCCTCCCGCCCATGTTCCCCAGCAACTGGTGCAAGGCATATTGCCTCTGACGTTGGAGGCAGCACAGAGCCATCAGGACTAGTACCCATTGGTAGCCTGCTCCATGAGTTTGCCCAATCCATTTTTAAAGCCGTCCAAATTGGTGGTCATTGCTATGTCCCCAGTGAATCCCGTAACTTAACTCTGCCCTGTGTGAAGAAGTCCTTTTTATCTGTCCTGAATCTCCCACCAACCATCTTCATGGGATGACTTCTTTGGGTTCTACTATGATGAGAGACGGAGAAAACCTTCTCTCTCTCTCTCTCTCTCTCTCTCTCTCTCTCTCTCTCTCTCTCCACTTTCTCTCTCTCTCTCTCTCTCCACTTTCTCTCCACTGTGTACTTTTAAACATCACTGTTGTATCCCATCATCCCTGCCAGCGCAGAGTCAATTCTGTCAAAGAATTGAAATCCAGGACTCTTGGGAACGTTCTCCAGTGAGTAATTAAACCCAGCCTCTAGGCCTTTGCCTAAGAAATACAATTTGCAAAGTCAGAAAATGATTATTATTCTTTAAAAGTTTATAACTTGTTCAAAAGTTGTGGGGGGTAAAGTTGTCATTTAGTTTTGATACTCTTAAACTAAGACGGCTTTCTACAACCTGGTGCTGGTTGGGGGGTTATGGGAGTTGTAGTCCACCACATCTGGATGAGGGAGTCCAACCCACCACATTGGGGAAGTCTGGACTAAGCCCTTGGCAGATTTCACATTGCATGTGCGTGTTCAAAACAAGAGGAAGAAAAGACATAATATGAACTAGTTATCAGATCTAATTAACAAAGAGGAAAGAAAGAAAGAAAGAAAGAAAGAAAGAAAGAAAGAAAGGAGAAAACTATTCATCAAGGGGTGTTTTCAAATGTTAGACATGAATAGAAAAAGTCCTTAACTCCCAAAGTCTCAGGAACAGAGAAAGACCCATTCACAAATTTCCCCCCACTTAAAGCTACATGATCCCTTTACAATTTTGTTCTGCCTTTTTCTTTCAACCCGGCTTGGGGTGCGCGCAGCAGAACAGAGCATGTTTAGCCTTGAGAAGAGAAAACTGAAGGGAGACATGATATTTATTCATTTATTTACTGCATTTTTATACTACCCAATAGCTGAAGCTCTCTGGGCGGTTTACAAAAATTAAAACCATAAAAACCATTCAAAATATAAAACAGTATAAAAACACAATTTAAAGTACAGGATAAAACACAACCAGGATAAAAAGCGAGCAGCCATGAAGAAATTGATAAGGATTTAAAATGCAAGTTTAAACAGCAGGTTAAAAATCAAAATAAAGAACTCTTCAAGTCCTTGAAAGGTCGACACACAGAGGAGGGCCAGGATCTCTTCTCGATCCTCCCAGAGTGCAGTATGCGGAATAATGGGCTCAAGTGACAGGAAAACAGATTCTGGCTGGACATCAGGAAAATCATCCTGACTGTTCGAGCAGTACAACAGTGGAACCCATGACCTAGGGAGGTGGTGGGCTCTCCCACACTAGAGGCCTTCAAGAGGCAGCTGGACAGCCGTCAGGGATGTTTTAAGGTGGATTCCTGCATTGAGCAGGGGGTTGGAATGGATGGCCTTAGAGGCCCCTTCCAACTCTACTATTCTATGATTCTTTGATCCCGGTGGATCAGGTACCAAGAGTCTAGCAAGCCAATTATTGTTATCATGTTCCCCCCACCACCTCCTGCAACAATGCATTTTTCTGTGACTTTCTCAGCTGCAGGAGAACAGGCCCATATCCAACAGGTACAACCATTTCCATGACTGTAGCTCAGTTGCACAACCAATTGCGACCAGCACAGGATCCGACTAGGGTCTTGGGAAAATGCGTGGTTTCTCTCCAGGAAGGGGTTATTGCGTGCGAACAGAGATGTGTGTGTCGCCACGTTATGTGAGACATTAATTCATTATGCGAGATATATTAATTCATCCTTCTTGGCGTGATTCACATCACCTCATTGCAATCCCTTTTAACTATCCTGTAAGGTGGGTAGGTAGTTATCAATCATTGCCACACTACAGATGGGGAACTGAGGCTGAGAGGGAGAAAGCCAGTGTTGTGTAGTGGCTAGAATGTTGGATTGGCAGTCAGGAGATCTGGGTTCTAGTCTCCTCTCAGCCATGGAAGCTCACTGGATGACTTTGGGTCAGTCATAGACAATCAGCCCAACCTACCTCACAGGGTTGTTGTTGTGAGGATAAAATGGAGAGGAGGAGGAGGATTATGTACGCCGCCTTGGGTTCCTTGGAGGAAATAAGGCGGGATATAAGTGTAACAGACAAAGCGAGGGTTGCCTCAGGCCAACGGAGTTCACAGGAGCCTCAGAGGGGCTTCCTGTTCACCGTTCAGATTTTCTGGAATTTGTCCCGATTTCACCCCAGGTTTTGGCCAGAGGATGTTAAGTCTAGAGTTAAGTTTAGATGTTAAGTCTAGGGTATCTCTAGAGCAGCCTTCTCCTTTCCAGATAGGTTGGACTACAACACCCATCGTTCTGAGCTGGGTGGGAATGAGGGGAGTTGTAGTCCAGCCCATCTGGACGGGAGAAGGCTGCTCTCGAAACATAAGGCATAGCACGCACATATTTATTATTTATTTATTTATTACATTTGTATACCGCCCCATAACCAAAGCTCTCTGGGCGGTTTACATAGGATTAAAAACAATTATAAACAATATACAAAAATTAAAACAGCAAAAACATACAACATACACACAATCTGTACATTTAAAAACCACTACAACACTTCAAAAAGCTACAAAAACAAAACAAAACAAACCCAGGCTCCTCATATATTGCCAAATGCCTGGGAGAAGAGGAAAGTCTTGACCTGGTGCCAAAAAGATAACAATGTTGGTGCCAGGCAGGCCTCGTCGGGGAGATCGTTCCACAATTGGGGGGCCACCACAGAGAAGGCCCTCTCTCTTGTTGCCGACCTCCGAGCTTCCCTCGGAGGAGGCACTTGGAGGAGGGCCTTAGATGTTGAACGTAGTGTTCAGGTAGGTTCATGTCGGGAAAGGCGTTCCATCAGGTATTGTGGTCCCAAGCCGTGTAAGGCTTTATAGGTTAAAACCAGCACCTTGAACCGGGCTCGGAAACATACAGGCAGCCAATGCAAGCGGGCCAGAGTAGGTCTTATATGCTCGAACCTACTGGTTCCGTTTATCAATCTGGCCGCTGCAGCTTCCGAACCACCTTCAAAGGCAGCCCCACGTAGAGTGCATTGCAGTAATCTAACTTGGAGGTTACCAGAGCATGGACAACTGAAGCCAGGTTATCCCTGTCCAGATAGGGACGTAGCTGGGCCACCAGCCAAAGTTGGTAGAAGGCACTCCGTGCCACTGAGGCCACCTGCGCCTCAAGTGACAAAGATGGTTCTAGGAGAACCCCCAAGCTACATAGACGTTCATGTGCCGCTTGGTTTTCCTGCCTGCTCCTGTGCAGGCCGACAAAACTTGTTTTGAACTGCCGCAATGAGACCGTAGAACAATGATGTGTTTTGTGCTCCCCCCCACTTCTCTTTAATCAACAGAATAAAACATTTTCCCGGGGGTTTTAAACAGGTTCCTGCAGAATAAGCGCACAGAGTGGCCAAAGTTGAGCGCTTCCGCCGTGCGTAAGGGCGGTGGAGGGCGGGAGCGATCTGAGCCAACGGGGAAGGTAGACGGCGCGTGCCTCTCTTTTCCTGGTGGAAATGTTGGGAAGTATGCAATGCCGTTGTGATAGGCCCTGGGGTGCAGTGATTAGAGTGTTGGACTGGGAGTTGGGAGATCTGGGTTCTAGTTCCCACTGAGCTACGGACGTTCACGAGGTGATTTGGGCCCAGGCCCAGGCTCTCAGCCCAATCTACCTCACAGGGTTGTTGTGAGGATAAATGGAGAGGAGGAGGGTTGTGTATGCCCCGATGAGTTCCTTTAGGAGGAAAAAACACAGGATATAAATATAATAAATAAATACAATAAATAAATAAATGTACCACATTAACTCTCAAGGTTACCCCCTCCCCCCGTTACCATACACTCAGACACTAAAATGGATTGGGAGCCCCCTTTTTTTGCCTACAAATAAGCTTTTGAAATAAGGTACACATACAGAAACACCCCATAGCCATCTTTTAACCATTTTGTATTTAAGGGTAACAGGCCCGGAGGGTTGAGCTGATCCGCATGAAGTGATCTTCGAGGTTGCACCTGCAAACCAGACCTGGGACGTGTCTTCCCAAGGGGGGTAAATGCCCAACCTAGCGGCCCCCTCCCTTTGATATTTACAATAAGAATGATCTACCCTCTCTGAAACCCAGAAGTCAGCCGGTGTTGATATTGCTCTTAGCAGCTTGTCAATATTTGTTCTTGGTTTGGACTTTGCCAGTGTGGCGCAGGGCCAGAGGAATGCTTTGGGCAGGCATCTCTTTGGCCAAGCAGATCCCACAATGGGGGTGTGGGGAAAGGAAAGGGGGGACTTGGGAAGGAACCCCAAACTCCTGCCTCCAGGTTGGTGCCCTGGAAATCTCCACGAGGCCTTTCTCTTGCCTCAGATAGTTACATTTAAAACAGCCGCTTTTATTTTATGCTCATTTTTAGCTGACAATGCTCTGTCTTTAACAACTGGGTGTCAGCCAGACATTCAACAGGCGGTGTGAATTCCCCCGACAAGGAAATGCAGCGACAGAGGATGCTTCTCCAGACGAATTTCCTCCTGTTAGGCCACCAGCCAGGAAGAAGGGAACTGTCCACACAGTAATTTGTTCTTGGGCAAGTCAAGAAGCTCCCTCTTCTGATCTGCTGGCCCTTCCCTGCCCCCAGTCCTTCGCTGGAGAACCCAGGAGTCTGAGTCCCTGAGTCTCCGCTATGATCCCGCCGATTCACCCCCTGCCTGGTTTGGGCGTCGACCCAAGTGAAGTGAATCACTGGGCTGCGGAGGCTGACTCCTCTGTTTCTGAACCAGTCCCCCAGGCAACCTGCTGCACTGAGTCTGACCGTGGCACCCAAATATGAGTGAGGTGTGCGTCTCTCTGCTGCTGAGGCCGAGGCTGTTGGCCAGATATGAGCAAGTGGGGTGTGTGTGTATGTGTATTCCCTGCAGATCTGGATAATTAGACCCAAATGGGAGACGGGACGGGACTCCTCTTCTGTTCTAACCCACGGAACTCCACTCCCCTTGCAATGAATCCAGGAGACCTGCCTGCCTCGGGATATCACGTTCTATTTATTTTATTCATTCATTCATTCATTCCATTTCCATACCACCCAGTAGCTAAAGCTCTCTGGGTGGTCCACCACAATTAAAATCATAAAGCATTGCACCATAAAACATATATAATTTAAAGCTACGGTGTAAAGCCAGAGCAAAATCCAGCAGCAGCAGTGTGAGGATTTATGACTACAATAACGGATTTCATAGAATCCTAGAGGTGGAAGAGGGGCCATTAAAGCCATGGAGCGCAATTCCCTGCTCAGTGCAGGAACCCGGATTTCTCACTCATCCTCCTGAAAACCCAGGAGTCCTGGCCCCCTCCATTTGTTCTTTCCTGGCTCTCCAAATGTTCTGACAGCCTCGTCTTCCTCTCTGGCCCACTTAGAACCTTCCCCCAACCAGAACCGGTTCTGCCGGATTGTTGTCTGGCAGCATAATCGCCGTTACCTTTGCCTTGTTTTCGTAGCTTCTCCTTGACCCACAAACAAATATCCCAGTAAAAAGGCCAAGCAACCAGTAAAACACCTGGGGTTGAGGACTCTGGGCAGGGGAGGCTGGTCACTCCGTTGTCAGTGGGGCGGTGAATCCACTCCCGGGTTTCAGCCAGAACCCTAAAGGCACTATCTAAGGGCCCTATCTGGCCGAGAATGGAATCCAATATCAATGAATGCCCACCGACCCACCCCACGGTACTTCAGTGAGGGTGGCCGCTTTGTAACCAGCCGGGCTCCTGTGCTGTGTGACAGGTAGAAATTCAGCAGGGAAAGAACTGCCCATCATTATATGCTGGGGAAAGAGTCACACCAGTTGAAGTTCTGGCTGACGTCCACCCACTGAAGTCCTGCCAGGGAAGGGAAAGAAAGCAGGAATAATGTCGGGCGATAATCTCACATCCTGCACAGACCAAAGCTGGATTTAGGCCTAGACCCGTTCTGGAAGTGTCATTAATCCCAGCCACCATAGCCATGCTGGCTGGGAATGATGGGCATTGCAGTCCAACACACCTGGAGGGCCCCAAGTGGAGAAGACTGCCCTAGCTAGAGTTAAGTTTAGTATGTTTAGCCTGGAGAAGATAAGACGGAGGGGAGTCATGATAGCACTCTTCAAATAATTGAAAGGTTGTCACACAGAGGAGGGCCAGGATCTCTTCTCAATCATCTCAGAGTGCAGGACACGGATTAATGGTCTCCTCAAGTGACAGGAAGCCCGATTCCGGCTGGACAGCAGGAAAAACTTCCTGGTAGAGCAGTATGACAATGGAACCAATGACCAAGGGAGGTGGTGGGCTCTCCCACATTAGAGGCCTTTAAATGGCAGCTGGACAGCCATCTGTCAGAGATGCTTTAAGGTGGATTCCTGCATTGAGCAGGGGGTTGGACCTGATGGCCTTATAGGCCCCTTCCAACTCTACTAGTCTATGATTCTACGATTCTGTGTTTCATTCTTCAGGTCACTGCTGTTTAGAGATTGCAAAAGTTGTTCATGGGGGGGGGGGAATGTTTCCAAAGGGCAGTGTTTTCTCCAAAACAAACAGAGATCACTCACGGCAGTGCGGTCCAGTGGTGTCTCTGAAAATTTTCACTTCATTCAGCTCTGGCACATTTATCGAGGGGGAAAGAACCAAAGAGGCGTCACATCCAACTTCCCAATCCCGCACAGAATCAACTTACACTGTCAGTCACAGCCTGCCATAATGAGAGAGCAGGTTCACTGCACAAAGATAACTCAAGCAATTGAGCCAAGCTGCACACCCCATGGTCACTGGCCAATCTGTCCTGGACTAAATTCCTATTTGATTTTTCATCCATCAGAACTGGTGCGAGCAGAGCACTGAATTATGATTGATTGGTGGAGTGGAGGTAGTTTCTGGTCCACCTTTTAAGGATGTCAGTTTTTCACTAATCACACGCCCCATTTCTTTCTTCCCACAACAGGTGCCCTGATGGCACCAGACGATGGCGCAGAATGGCTGTTGCAGCTGCTGACCGAAATCCAGTTGGAGCAGTTTTATAGCAAGATCCGAGATGAGCTTCATGTTACCCGTCCGGCCCATTTTGATTATGTCAAGCCATCTGACCTCGACCGCATTGGCATGGGGCGCCCAGGTAATAGGATGGGGTGCGGGGGGGGGGGGCAGCAGGCAGTGTGTGTGATAGTGGGGCAGGATTGGTAGGGCTGAACCCGGGCTTCGTGTTGGAATGACAACAGGGGTCTAAAAATAAGGAGAGACTGAAAGAACTGTGTATGTTTTGCCTGGAGAAGAGAAGACGGAGGAGAGACATGATAGCACTCTTCATATACTTGAAAGGTTGTCCCACAGAGGAGGGCCAGGATCTCTTCTCGATCAACCCAGAGTGCAGGACGTGGAATAAGGGGCTCAAGTGACAGGAAGCCAGATTCCGGCTGGACATCAGGAAAAACATCCTGATTGTTAGAGCAGTATGACAATGGAATCCATGACCTAGGGAGGTGGTGGGCTCCCCCACATTAGAGGCCTTCAAGAGGCAGCTGGACAGCCACCTGTCAGGGATGCTTTAAGGTGGATCCCTGCATTGAGCAGGGGGTTGGACTGGATGGCCTTAGAGGCCCCTTCCAACGCTACAATTCTATGATTCTATGAAAGATTGAAGCAGGAATATGTCAGGACTACCATGGTTTAGAACGTGTTGTAGAATTCAGTAATCCTAGAAACCAGGCTTTCCTTAAGAAAACCAAGTTTCTAGTGCTCAAGAAGTGCTAGGAGGGAAGTTTTTTGTTTATTTTTTAAAATGGGTGAGCTGCGCCTGGTGCGAAACTCTAGAAGTCATGAGATTGGCTCAACAGAACCTTCCCACCCCGCAGATAAAAATGGGCACTTACTTCTTTAAAATATATTGCTACCCTTCCCCAAACGCTGGCTGGGGTAGCAACGGCTTCCTTCTTCCCATCTCACCTGTCTAGGCTAAACACATCTAACAACAGCATCGTTCTTGGAAGCATAATCAAATTGTCAAAGATGCCGATGTCGGCAAAGGGTCCGCATTTGCAGAATTAACTCTGGTGTGAGAAGTGGAGTCTGCCGTCTGAGGAATTGATACCCCTTTTTTAATCCTGCAGGACAGAGGCGGTTAGAAGAGGCCTTGAAACGCAGGAAGCCCCAGGGACAACGCCCCATGTCCTGGGTGTATAAGGTGGGTACCTTACCCTTCCCTTGAAGACACACACACACACACACACACACACCAATCACGCTCTAGAATCAAGTAGCAGCTATTCACATGTGCAGCCAGTATGGGGAAAAAAGATGGCTGCCCTCAGGAAGTGTAATTCTCTGTGTCACCGCTTGAGGGCATGAGCCTCTCGGAGTGGTTTTTGGATGTTAAATTGGACTAGGATGCAGATCTGTTTTTCACTGAATCTTTCCTTCCTCACCAACTCACCCACCCACACGCAAATGGATCTCTGGGATTAAAAATGGTGTCTACATAGCGCAGATGGGATGGCGGCTGATTAAATAAGCATTGTGACCCCTCTCTTATTCCTGACTCCTCGAAGATGTTCACCGGGGGACGATCTCCAGAGAATGAAGAAGCCCCCGTCCCCCAGCCCTCCTCGACGCCCCAGCCCTCCTCCACCCCCCGGGCAGATGCTGATGTCTCCCTTAAATGCCTGATCAGCGAATGGGATCTCCGGCTTCGTGAACGCCTGGGAGACGGCTGCTACGGGGTGGTGTACCGTGCGGACTGGAGCACGCCCGGAGGTGGAGTGGTAGGTTTTGTGTTCTCTTTGCCGGCCTATTTGTTATGGGGCTCCTCTGTTGCCAGGTGCCAAGGGAGGGGCTGCCGCTGCGCTCCGGAACACTTTGCTCGCTGCAAACCCCCCCCCCCCCCGGGCACCTGGTTGAGCGCCGTGAGAAATAGGGTTCTGGGGACTAGATGGCGGGGCTTTCTTCGTCTGATCCAGTCCCCCTCTTCTGTTCTTTCCCCCTCTCCAGCTCCCTGTGGCCGTGAAATCGCTGCGTTCTGACGTCTCCGCCGACCCTGGCGCCCTAATCGATTTCCTCAACGAAGTCAATGCCATGTGCTGCCTGAATCACCCCAACCTCATTCGCCTCCACGGGGTGGTGCTCACCCAGCCTCTCAAGATGGTAAGGATGGCCCCAGCTGGATTTCTTGGCCCCTCCCTCCCAAATGTTCCAAGTGGGAGCGGAGCGGGGAGGAGGACCCAGGACTCCTCGGTTCTTGCCTGGACGCGTTTGGGTCAGAGTTGACTGTAGGGGCGCCAGGACTCCTGGGCTGTCCGGGAAGGTGAGGCCTCCTACGAATTAAATGGGAATGCCCTCCATCTGGACGCTCTCCTGGTCAACCCTCCTTGAAATTCATAGGAGCTGGGCACTGGCTCATCACAGCGCACTGGCACCTTAACCCTTTCCTCTCTGCAGGTGACGGAACTGGCCCCCCTGGGCTCTCTGTACGACCGCCTCCGGCCGCCCTTCCCCCTCCACCTGCTCTGGAACTACGCCCTTCAGGTAGCCAAGGGCATGGCCTACCTGGAATCCAAACTCTTCGTCCACCGCGACCTGGCAGCCCGCAACATCCTCCTGTCCTCCGAGGAGCACGCCAAGATCGGCGACTTTGGCCTCATGAGGCCGCTGTCGAGCAAGAGTGACCGCTACATCATGTCGGCCCACCGGCGCATCCCTTTCGCCTGGTACGAGGAGAGGGCACCCTCACCCTTCCCCCGCGCTGAGACACCCCCTCCTCTCCCTCCAGATCTCTTCACCGCCAGAGCAGGGGTGGGGAACCTCCGGCCTGTGAGCTGCATGTGGCCCACCTGTGGTTCTCCACGAGGCACACCTCCTTCCTGGACCCGCCCCTTTTTCCCAACTGCCAATCGGTTGGTGGCTTCCTGGCTTTTGCATATTTTTCTCCCCTTCTAAAAGGTTTCTATGTCTCACCTAAGGCTCAGTTACCAGCAGCAAGAGCCATTTTAACCTAAAACATGTGGAGCATGTGCAAAGTGCTTCTCCCAATCCAAGTAACCTTCACAGGTTTGGAATGGGTGTGAAGGGATATCATGTGTATGTGGGTGTGTGGGTGTCATTCTCTTCCTGCTTCAAAGTATGTTCTACAATTAACAGGTTGAACATCATGTGCGACTGAACCACATTTTCCTCCCAAATTCTGCTACGACCCCCATGCAGAGACCTTTAAGACCCCTCATGTGTATTCCCAAACCTTTGCTAGCACCATAAATATTCCTCAGCCTGGTTTTAAGGCCAAAGAGCTGCCTGCGCTCCTGACGTTTTATGAGGTGTGTTTCAGTTAGGTAGCTGACAGAGGAGCTGAGCGTTTGCACAAAGGTCCCCCCCCCTCCAGCAGCCCAGGTTTTGCAAAGCTTATTTTAATCCACTTGGAGACACACCCAATGGCAGGGAGTTCCAGTCTGATCGAGCAAATCTGTTGTTGTGTTGTTGCTGTTGTTTTAGTGAAACTTGTTTTAAATTCTTTTGCAGAGGAGCTGAGGTCTTACAAAATGCTTAACATTCGCCTGCTGATTTAAGCTCTTGCAGGGGGTGGTTGAATCGGAGGACCTAAGCAATCTCTCATGATGGGGATTTGGAGACGCGCTAGGCTTTGCTTCAAGATCTTCCTTCTTACCTACTTTCATCCCATCATCACAGGTGTGCCCCCGAGAGCTTGCGCATGGGGATTTTCACAAACGCCTCCGATGTGTGGATGTTTGGAGTCACCCTCTGGGAGATGTTCTCCTACTGCGAAGAGCCGTGGATGGGTTACTCGGGGAGGCAGGTAAGACTATGGTTGTTGGAATAGATGGGTTAAGACTCCTCCTAAGTCCCCTGTCCTGGTGTCCTCCAGATGTGTAAGTCTGCAAGTTAGGGAGGGCTGTTTTAAGCTCAGACATTATGTTTCCTCACACAAGAATGTGTGAGGCTTTTCGGTGATTTTAGCCGGAAGGGGTGGGGAAGCAATTTGGCCCTCCAGGCCAGTGTCTCTTTTATTGATCTGATATGTGAGGTGCAAAATTCCCTTCGTGCATTGCTTATGAATTTCCTCTTGAAACTGGGCAAAGGGAATTCTTTGATTTTCTTCATCACCTCTTTACCAGGAACAGTCCCTATTTTTTAAAAAATATATTTTTAGTTTTCAGTGAAGATTAGGCAAACTAGTAGAGGAGGACCAATCTACAGCTATTAGCCATATAATTAAGAATGGAACCTCCGTGTTCTGGGGCAGCATATCTGTGAAACCCAGATGCTGAGGGGTAAACAACGAAGAGTTATTGTCTTGATGACATGTTTAATGGGTTTCTGTCTGGCCCCTGGACTGGTTGGGCTCTTCTTAGGTTCTTATGGCCAGGACACATGGTTGGTTGTACCTGCTCTGAACCAATTCCACTTGTGTGGAAATTCCCAGGCACAGGTAAGAGTGCCGTAACCTAGATGCCTCAGGGTCAAATACCATTCAGCTGTGAACTGGCACAGTAGCCCCAGGCAAGACTCTGTTCCTTTAACCTTAGCTCCACCCACTGCTGAATGCATCTAATATGTAAATATAGGGATAATTGCCCTGGCCTGCTTCACAGGCCTGTTGTAAGACTGACTGAGAACATGTTTTAGCGTCCATTAACCACAGTCAAAACTGGCGATAAGAGTGTATCAGTAGGTTTGGTCAGTGTAAGGATTTCTTTGTAGTATATTCATTGTTTGGGGAAAGTTTGGTTGTATTCATTTAGGACTCAATCAGAAACAAAGGTTTCTCTCCCACCATCAGTGTTTATTTTGGAATAGCAAAGCTGAGAAGACTAAGTTATCACCAATTGGGGAGGGGGGTTGCTTAGTGGGTAGAGCATGTACTTTGCATGTGAAGGTCTCAGGTTCAGTCCCCAGCAGCATCTTCACTTAAAGGTACCAGGGAGCAAGTGATGGAGAAAGGCCCTTCGCTACCTGAGAACCTGGATGGGGAATTTATGATGCTCAGATATTGCTCAACTACAAGTCCCATCGTCCCTGTCCATTGGCCATGCTAGCTAGAGTTGATGAGGGTTGTAGTCCAACACATCTGAGGGGCACCCAGTTGGGGAAGGCTGGTCTAAACACAGACCCACCCACCAACCCCTTTCCTTCCCCCCAGATCATGCTGAAGATTGACAGAGAAGGTGGACGGCTTGAACGCCCCGATGATTGCCCCAGGGGCATCTACTCCCTGGCTCTGAAATGCTGGGCCCACAACCCCGAGGAGCGGCCCCGTTTCCGTGAAATTGTCAGCTTGCTGCAGGAGGTAAGAGAGAGATGGGGAAATGCCAGTGTGTTTTGGAATTCGCACAGGGGTGCAAAACCAGGCTCAACTTGAAATAGGGCTGTACAGATTTTGTGAAATCCTTTCTCTCTGCGTTTTGCGGATTCTGAAGTCCCTTTCGTTAACTTTATCTGCTTATGGGTGGAATCGGATTCCCCCCCGAATTTTCACAAATTTGAATTTTCACAAATTCACACTAGCAAAAATGTGTGACCCCCTCCCCCATTTGCAAATCTACTCCAAAATTTGGAAATCTCACCTCCCCCCACTCATTGCACATTTCCATGCTTTAGCCTATGGAGTAAATGTGCATTTTTGACTGTTTTTTTGTTTCATTTTACATATTTTTCTACGATTAATTTGAGCCAGTGTGGTGTAGTGGCTAAAATGTTGAACCATGGAAACCCCAGTGGGTGACTTTGGGCAACTCACAGACTCTCAGCCTAATCTACCTCACAGGGTTGTTGTGAGGATAAGATGGAAAAGAGGAGGAGGATCTTGTAAGCCAACTTGGGATCCTTGGAGGAAAAAAGACGGGATATAAATGCAATAATAAATAAATTATAAATAAAATTCCAGAAAGCAAAATAAAAATAAAAATCAACCCCGATCTGCAAATCTGTGAAATATGACTCTGGAAAAGCTGATCCGCTACGGAATCTACAGGTCGGATTCATAGAAATCAAAACTGATTTGATTCTGTTGCCTCCTGCCCCTCACCTTTGATCGGTTCTTTTGAAAATCAATTTTTTCTAATTTCCTCACTAGTCAAGTGGGGGTCTGGAATGTCACATCTTTCAGCAGCAGGTGAGAAATGAAAACAAAGATGGCCTCTAGATCAATGAATCCTACTTTTCATTTTAAGCCTTCAACTGATGTATACGTTGTGAGGAAAAAGGCCCCAGAGTTGAGCGAGCTACAATCTGAAAGCAGAACAAGTCTCACTTGAACCTTGTGTAATTATCCAGTTTTGCCACAGCCCTCCCTGCCATCCTCAAATCCTATTAAAACAATGACACAGAAACTTTTTGAGCCCCAGGGACGAATTCAGTTTAGGGTGGTGGGTGGGGCCGAAGGGAAAAGGGGCATGGCCAAAATACCAGCACATTTTAGCTTAAGACTCTTTACTGCCAGTACGTCAGCCTTAGGAGAGGAATCTCAGCCTTTCAGACTGGGGAAAGTATGCACAAAAGCCGAGAAACCCCCACACATTCGGTGGTTGGGAGGGGACATGGTATGGCCATCCTGTAAACCCCAGAAAGCCAAATTGGGACTCCGGGCCTGAATTTCTACGCCTCTGCAACAAGGAGGGCCTTTTCTGCTGTGGCACTCTAGCTATGGAATGAGCTCCCTAGAGAGGTTTGTCTGGCACCTACATTGTACTTTTTTCCGATGCCAGGCGAAGACCTTTTCGCTTTCCCGGTATTTTAACATTTTTACCGTTCTAGTCTTTTAACTTTGCTATTTGAAATCTGCATTTTAAATCCCTGCATTGCTGCTCGGTCAAATTCTGGTTGTACTTTTATATCGTGGTTTAAGTTTTATACTTTAAGTTGTACTTTATGGTTTTAATTTTTGTGAACCACTCAGAGAGCTTCAGCTATTGGACAGTATAGAAATTTAGTAGGTAGGTAGATAGGTAGGTAGGTAGGTAGGTAGGTGAGAGAGAGGAGAGAGAGAGAGAGAGAGAGAGAGAGAGAGAGAGAGAGAGAGAGATGGACAGACCTCCACCTTCACTCCGTGCTGGGGATGGCATTGATTCTTTCTTCCACATCTCCCTCCCGCTCAGCTCCGTCCGAAGGAAGTCAAGGCCTCCCAGGACCTGAGCGAACCAGGCTGGCTGCGGCTGGAAGCTAACGATGCCGTCACCATTATTGAAGGCAGGTGAGTCTAGACACCTGGGCTCCACTTCGGAAGCGAGTGGGTCCGGCTTCGGTTTGCAGAGCCTTGGTGGAAACGGTCTTTGAGACCCACCAGTGTGACCACGTCAATCCCCTCCTTGTGTTCTGGCCAGGCTTTGGGGTTATCCTTGGCCTCCACTTTTCAAGTCTGTAGTCCTCAAACTCTCCTGCTTTCTGGCCTCCACTTCTCCCATCTTTCCACACGGATGTATCCACACAAAAGTAGCTGCTATTGACGCGTCTTGGTTTCTTTCTCTAGCTCTTGCTTTCTGTTCCTCAGCTGTACTGCTTAGGACAGCCTTCCCCAACTTGGCTCAATCCAGGGGCGATGGACTAAAGCTCCCATACTCCCCCCCCAACTGGCTGGGGATTATGGGAGTTGTAGTCCATCGCCTCTGGATTGAGCCAGGTTGGAGAAGGCTGGTTTAGATTGTAAAGGTGCCATATCAAATTAAAATTCTTTCTTTCGTTTTCTTTCATTTTCTCTCTCTCTCTCTCTTTTGCACCATCCTTGTACATGGTAAACAAAGATCAACGGGCCTAAATTTGGGGTGGGGTAGCTGGCGATGCTCCGGAGCTCTCTCTCACGGACCTCCCCTCTCTCCACCCCCCTTCCAGTCCCGATTCACCCACGTGGCGAGGGCAGAGCAAGCGGACTCTGAAAGTGAGCATCTTCCCATCTTCCGTCGTGGCAGCAGAGGAAGGAGCGCCCCCTGCTGGAACACCGCGGATCAGTCTCCCCGTCCGAAGCTCCTTTGTTCACCTGGGTCATGGGGACATTGATCCTGAGCGTGGATGGGGGACCCCGGACAGGATGGCGGAGTATGTTGAGTGAATGGGGAGTGGTCTTTCCCAACTCACGGATGCACAGACACGCTCACCTGCGTTCGGATAACCATGTGGGTTGCACCCGGTCTTGGCGCATGCACTGCCACCTAGTGGTGGACAGTGTCGCTGCACCTCCTGGCCATGGGCAAAACTTCTCCCCACATAGCTGCCCCTCCAGATGTTCTAGACAACAACTCCCCAGATCCCTGACCATTGGCTATGCTGGCTGGGGAGGATGGGAGTTGAAGTCCAAAACACCTGAAGGGCAGCAGGATGGGAGAAGGCTGCAGCTAATGCCATTCGTGCAATGAATGGAAGCCGGGCGTCAAAATCAGTCATCAAAGGAAAAGGTTGTAATGGGGGGGGGGGGGGGAGAGAGGATCGCACACACACACCTCACACCCCCCCCCCCCCGTGCATACAATTCATGATTTCACATTGGCTGCTGGGCAAGGGCTGGGAGCACCATAGGAGGAACAGGGACCCCGTCGGTAGCCATTCATGATGAATTCTCATGCAATTAACTTCATGACTTTTAATTTAAGTGATTGTGGGTCGTGTTTTCTCTCTTAGGAAGAAACCGAAACCGCGGCCCGGGAATGTCAAACCCCAGAATCAAACCAAGGGCCAGCAGCTGTTACAGTTGGCACGTGAGTAGCTCTCTTGACAGCCTCCCAGGAAGAGTAGCATCCCATGCCCAAAAGGGGATAGGACCCAGGAGTCCTGGCCCTCTGACTCCCCCTACTCACCCACGGCGACACTGTGCACACAGGTAAGCCATCCCCACCCTCACTCTGGCCTCTGCTCTCTCCTTCAGGCCTCTCCAAAAGTCTGGAGTCCATTTCGGAATTCAGCATCCTGCGCAACAAACTCAAGATCCCGGCCCTCAAGATGGATTGCCCTGGCGTCCCTGCCCAACGGCGGTTCAGTGACCTCCCGGGGCCTTTCCCTTCAGCTCCCCAACCCGAGCATCGACTTCCCAAGCCTGCTTCCCGTCTCCCAAACCCGGCGCTCCCCTCATGGGCTCTGCCCAAAGCGGACTGTTCTTCAGGGGCCAGAGACAAGGAGCAGAGATTGCCCAGGCCAGCCCTCAAGGGAGCCATGGTGCTACCTCCTCCGGCCCATGCCGGCGGGCAGAGGCCAACCATGAGCGAGATTGAGAAGAAAATCAAAGAGGTACAGATGCGAATTGGACTCCGAAATCCACCGGCACGTGAAGGGCTGAGAATATTTGCCAATGTTTAGGATTTAGGGCTCTTGAAGGACCAGATGGAGGGAGACATGTTAGCTCCATCTTAGAGGTTAACAGAAACTCTAATCCATGCTGGCTGGGAATGATGGGAGTTGCAGTCCAGCACATCAGGAAGGGGTCCAGGTTAGCTGGGAAGGATGAAGTTCCAACAGCTGGGATTGTTCAGCTTGGAAAAAAGGAGAGTAAGGAGAGACCTGATAGAGGGGTACAAATAATGCCTGGTGTGGAGAATGTGGATAAGGGGACATTTTTCTCCCAGAATACTAGAACCCAAAGGGGTCATTATCCCAGGAAGCTGATTGGTGGGAGATTCAGGACAGATAAAAGGAAGGACTTCTTCACACATGTAGTTCAGCTATGGAATTCACTGCCACAAGATGTAGTGACGGACACCAATTTGGATGGCTTTAAAAGGGGGTTGGATGAATTCCTGGAGGAGAAGGCGATCGATGGCTACTAGTCCTGATGGCTAAGTGCCACCTCCAGTATCAGAGGCAGAAAGCCTGTATGCATCAGTTGCTGGGGAACATGGGCGGGAGGGTGCTGTTGCACCTGTGTCCTGCTTGTGGGTCCCTGGCTGACAGCTGGTGGGCCACTGTGTGTGAACAGATTGCTAGACTAGATGGACCCTTGGTCTGATCCAGCATCAGTACTCTTCTGATGTTCTTATATCCAACTCATGTTGGGAATACTGGTTTATTCTGACTGGTAGCAATGCCTCTTCAAGGTCTTGGGCGGCGAAGGGACTTTCACACCCCTGGCTACCTGATCCTTTCATTTATTTAGGTATTTCTTTAAATCTTTTTATTCCACTTCTCAGCCAAAAAAGGCTCCCAGACACGACACACGAGGAAAAACAGATGAGGAGGGAAGAGGGGAAAAAAATAAGTAGATTTTCCACAGGGCTGATGGAATGGCCCTGTCTCCCCTCTCATCTCCTGGATAGTGGGCAGGGGACAGTTCAACTGGAGCTGATGTGCCCTTTGCCCATGGGGGGAGAGGGAGATGACTACCCCTGGGTCCATTGGTCCCTAGCCCCACATTTATTTCCAGGGCCCTGGAACTATTCCCCTGAGCCCTGCAGATGCTTTGGTACCAAAGGAAGGTTTTCTTCTTGGCTCAACTGCCATGCAGAGGGACAATTTCCCAGGGGATTGCAGGCTCCCATCCCCTCAAACTTTAAGCTTAGAAGAACACCCTTTTTCTCTCAGTTTGAGAAAGACCCGGGTGCCGGGTGCAGATTAATTGAAGAAAGTATTTGTTTTGAGATGATTGGCTTCCTGTGAATTTTTAAATAAACCATAGCCACGATTTCAAAGTTTGTATAAATATAAATCAGCATATGCCAATTTTGTGCAAGTTTACATCCTAAGGAGCCAGGTCCCTAAAAATTTTCGGTGCCAAGCAATTTACCCTGAATTTGCCACAAATACCACCTGGGAAGTTCTGCATGTAAAACTGTTTTATCTAACTTTCCCTGTCCGCCCTCTTCCTGACATGTAAACCAGCCTTCGCTAACCTGTTCCATAACCCCCCAGCCTTCCCAGTTCTCATCCCAGGTGCGGAATGGGAGGCTCCCGGGGGAAATGTTTCCTCTCTGCTTGGCTTTGACCATTTGCCGTTTCGCCCCTCTGCCCGTGCAGGTGGAAGACCGGGTCCAGGGGACCACAACCGAGGAGTGCCGTGAGGCCTTGAGGCTGAACGGATGGGATGCCCAGAAAGCTGCACAAATACTGAAGGTAGGAGACCCCAGTCTCTGGGCATGTTCCTGCCACCCAGCCCAGCAATTTGTGGCTCTCCAGATAGTTTGGCCTACAAGTCCCATCATCCCCTAGCTAACATAGCCTACGGTGAGGAATGAGGAGAGTTTGTTTGTGTCTTTGTTTATTACATTTTTATTAAATGCCTGCCCACGATTTGAAATCTGGAGGAGCCCTCCTCTGCAAAACATACATTATGGTGGGACGGCCTTCTCTGTTGTGGCACCCTGATTGTGGTATGCCTTCCCCTTGGAGGCCCAACTGGCAACAACGCTGCCTTCATTTTGGTGCCTAGTTAAAACGTGGCTTTTTATCAAAGCCTTCGAGGGCTAAATTTGCCTAAATTTGCACGTAATTTTAATCGTTTTTACCGTTTTAAATTTTTGACTGGTATTAGCTTTTTAATGGTTTAATGTTCATTCTGCTGTACAAATCATTTATCGTGTTACATTGCTTGAATTAATTTTATCTGTACGCTGCCCTGAGATCCCAATGATATAGGGCAGGATACAAATGTTTTAATAAATATATAAATTTATATACCTCCCAGTAGCTGAAGCTCTCTGGGCAGTTCACACCAAGTAAAACCACAAAACACAGCGTAAAATGCAATATAAAATATAAAAGCTTAAAACTACAGTATGAATGCAAAACCGGAATAAAACCTAGCAGCAATGCGGAGATTTTTAGATACGATAGCGGGTTTAAAACAACAGAGCCGTAGGCCGGAACAGCTGGAGGGCCACCAGTCAGACACCTCTGCTTTATCCCACCGCCTGACGCTTGTCTAGTAGTCCAGATGTGGAATCTCTCTTTTGGTGCCGCTTCCTCCCTAAACAGGTGGACCACCTCTTCCACATGAGTTCCCACTCGCGGGAGGAGTGCCGGCGGATCCTGGAGAAGCACCGTTGGAACCTCGCCATGGCCTCCCGCTACGTGCTCAGCCGGGGGCTCCGAGCCTGACCAAGGGGGCTGAGGCTGCTACCGAGGCAGGACCCCAGTTGCTATTCGCTCATGTCTTCCGCCGCCACTTTGAAGCACAGGCCTGTTGGAGAGGACTCGTCGCGTGCGAGAGAACACGGCAGGCAGTCCACCAGGGCGTTCTCCTGTCCCCGTTCATTTCAGCGGGACTTTTGCCGAACTTTTGTGTCAATTGGTTCATAACTCTCTGTGCATGTTTATATAGATACCTATCTCCTCCACTCCACCCCCACCAAGGAAAAGGCTTGGGATGGAGCCCTCAAGGCTGCTTTAACATTAGTGGAGCCTGTCTTAAGGTTGTAGTTCTTGCAGAGGAAGCAAACATGTGTCTGGACTGTACCACTTCTAGACCATAGGTGAATATTCTTGCATGCTGATTTTATTTTCATAATCCTAAAGTGACTTGTTTAAAAAAGGTGCCTTGTATACTAGGGGTTGGATCCAGGGATATGACTTCCACGAGACTTTCCACTAATTTTGGGGGATCCTCCCCTCAACACACCATGGCTCACTCCACTCAGCACGGCCCCCAACATTTTCTGTACCATTTTCAGGGGCTGCAGTGGGGCAAGGAACCCTACTTTTGCCAGCCCAGATGATCCAGCGTAGTAAATCTGGATCAGACCCCAACTGTCTCCCTGAATCCTAGGCTGCAGCCTGACTTCTGAGTAGGGATACCACCGAATTTGTTAATTTCGCACTTTGCCCGTTTGCAACGCTCGCACCCCCCCCTTTTTTTTTTTGAGCCTGGACAAGTATCTTACAAATTCTCTTATTGAGTTTGGAATTGATCGCAAGCTTCTGAGCATGAGCAGTCTGTATTTTAAAAAAAAACTATTTCCACGCATATGCGGTGGTGGTTGGATTAACCCTTTCCTTGTTTACAGTAAACTGTGATGTGTTACTTTACCCCACAACCAATCGTGTGTGAAGAAACAGCGAGGTCAGTGTATAGACACACACCCTTTGTGGCTTTAGTTCTCACACAGGGCTTGGTTTTTCCTATTTGCATAGGGGGGGAGAACCATAAAGCGGGGTCCGTAACAGGGATGCCATGATGCGCGACGCAAAACTACAGCTCCCAAGATGCGGGTGCGCAAAAGCTCTTGTTACACGGAATGAGAGTTCGTTTTAAGGGATGACTCGTGTCCAAACTTGCCCAGGTGCGTTTCATATTACCCAAGGACATAACAAATACGCCCGGGTGAAGTTCACCCGTTGCTACTTCCGAGTCAGCTTGCCTGGCACAGCGCTGCTGTTCCCTATGGGGAGGGAATGCTTTCTGCATGTGGGTGAAGTGGGTCACATAAGCTCTCCCCACAGGCCGAATGGTCACTGGCTAATTCTCTCTGGGAGAACTTGGCCGCAGGGTAGCAGTTAGTAAATTCCCTCTGTGGGCTTTTTTCAAGACTTTCTGCTTGCGAGAGCATGTATATAAGTGTGTGTGTGTGTGTAGCATTTGCCAATGCTGTGTAAACGGGTAAATAAATCTCATGCCGATGTGTAAATCTCTCTCGTTTGGGTACTCGTTTTCAGAAAGGGAACGCCGCTTCGCCGCTCTCGGTACATCCACGTTTAGTCCACGGCTGAAAATTCAAACTGAAGCGTGAGCCTTGTTCCGTGGGTGCATGTGTGGAAATGGATTTCTCCACGTGCATCTTCAGCGCTTTTAAAGATGTATGTACATGGTGGGTGGAGGTCACACGCAGACAGAGATGAGTTTGTGTAGGCCAACATCCCTCAACCTGCTTTGCTCCAGAAGCGTTGGAGTAAAACTCCCAGAATCCCCCAGCCATCTGGCTGGGGGATTCTGGGACTTTTACTGCCAATGCCTCTGGAGCAAAACAGGTTAAGTATAGATGGTGAAGGGCCCATTACAATTTCCCCGTTTCCTGACACCCCCCCCCCCACTATATTCTCCTCATTATCTTTTGGGTCCCTACTTTTAATCACCCTACTCCGCTTGAATTTGGCCCTCACTGGACTATTCAATACCTCGGGGGAGATCAGGGCGCTGGAAGTAAATACAGGACGCAGAAGAGCCAAAGGCATTTGAGCGGAGTCCACAGGGAACAACAGAACTCTACGTACATTTATTCTTTGGCTTTGCCATGCAGCGATGGAGCCGTTGCCAAACGAGGGACGGCCGCCTCTCGACGCCCGCAAAGGAGCGTCTCCTCCCGCATCCTCTTAAGACTTCTTGCCCGCCGACTCCATGAACCGTGTCAAGTTAATGCGACGAATATGCAGGCGGGGCGAGGCAGGTGGGGCGAGGCTTCTTTATTGCGTCTTCCACTGGCCGAGAGTCCCACGGCTTCGCTTGACCGCATCGAACCGTGCGGCTCTTTCGCCCTCTTGACTTCTTCGCATGCAACCATCTCGTCACTGGCCGGCGGTCGCCCACCATATTTCGATCTGCCCGGACGAGCTGTCAAGTCCTTATCCAAGGCAGGCGCTTTGATGTCGCTAGCTTTAAAGTCTTTCATCCCGCTCCTTTTCAAGGGACCAACTCTCTACCATTTTGTCTAAATTATGCGGGGGGGGGGGGGACACGCTTCCTCCACCGGTTGCTCTCCAGAACAGCTGGACTACAACTCCCAGAACCACCCTGCCTGGCTGGGGGGTTATGGGAGTTGTAGTCCAACACTCCCAGAGGGCACGCTTCACGCTACCCCATTTCCCTCCTCACCCCACCATCTCTCTCTCTGCAAGACACGATTAGGTAAAAAACATTTAAATGTATAAAACACACAGAACAAAGAAGTAACAATACGAAGCAAAGCCTTTGGTTTCCTTGGCGTACAAGAGCTGGATCTGCCACAAACGCACCTTGCAGACCCCGACCTGACAAGCGGGACCCCCCCGCCCCCGCCCCCCAACAAAGTACACAGAAGACGGGCTTGTTTGCAGCTTTTGAGGTTAAGGCAAAGTGGTGTCGATAAAGCCAGTGTCGTTCTCTACGGAGCAGCGAGGAATCTTGGTTGGAGGCGAAAGGAGAGATTAAAAGGGAGGAGACCCACTTTCTGATGGCAAAACCGTGCCCAGGTTTGAAGAAGGGAGGTTTGGACAGGAGCTAGACCCACCGGTGAGTGGTCCAGCTCTCTCTCACGCAGATTTGCTTCACCGCCACTCTCGTCCTGTCCAGTTCACATCACGCGCTCTGTGCTCTCTTGCAAACACACGCACACACGGTATTGTTGAACTGGCTTCCAATTCCCGGTTCCAGCTTCCTCGGCCAAGAACGCTCTTTATTATCTGCCTGAAGCTTGTCTTTAGGATGCCTGACCTTTTCTCTCCCTCTTGCCACGCTCTATTTGGGACACTCTGGCTAATGCATTGCCAAGGTTCATATTTGGAGGGGGGGATCCCCCCCCCCTAACCCTTTCCATCATCACCCGATTTGCTCATTTTGGTAAAAACTTGAACCCAACTCCACCAGGGCCTGCAGGACCCAAACAAAATGGAACTCTCTCTTCTGCTCCAGCTTGAGATTTCAACCTGATCCAGGAAGGTCTAGAAGTCTTGAAAACTGCCCCCCATAAAAGCCTCTGTCTTAAGCGGTTGCATTGCTAAATCTCACGCTCAGACACGCGACGTAAAATCCAGTGCAAGTCCTATTTCGGTAGACCCATTCAAATGAATCACACTTGGGTCACCTTCATTTCAATGGGTCTACTCTAAGTAGGACACTGGATGGATTTTACTAGGGCTGGGAACAGATCCAGATCCCGAATCCGAAGCGGATCAGGGTGATCTGGACCTCCCGGATCCAAACCAGATCGGGGGAGGTCCAGATCATTCCGGACCAGATTGTTCTGGATTGATCCGGGGCCCATTGGCCTTCCAGGTCCCTGGGTGCCGGCTGCACAGCTGGCACCCAGGGACGCCAGGGCGGCAGTGAGTCCATTGGACTCACCGCCCTCCCCCCACTCTCCCTGCTTACCTGCTGGTTCTCAGTAGAGTGGAAGCAGAAGTGGACGGCGGTGGTGACAAGGCAGCAGGTAAGCAGGGAGAGTGGGGGGAGGGCGGAGAGTCCTTTTCCCTATAGACTTGCAAGTCTATGGGGAAAAGGAGATTTCCGGTTCTTGATCCAGAGACCCAGATTCAGATCAGACACTGGTTCCAGAATGGATTGGGGGAGGTCCAATTCGGACCGTACCCGATCCATATGGTCCGAATCCGGATCAGGGGAGGGGCTGTTCACAGCCCTAGATTTTACCCACACTGTCCCAACTCATTTACACACACACACTTACGCATGCCACAGAATGCCCCCTCCTGCTGAAAAGCCACACCGCCCCTCTGCACTCGCACACATGTGCTTTAGGGGGATGCTCGCCCATTGCCTCCCCAATTTGGCGCCCTCCAGGTGTCCTGGACTACAACTTCCAGCAGTCCCAGCCAGAGTGGCCAATGACAGGAATTATGGAAAGTGTAGTACCAGACGTCTGGAATGCAAAAGGGTGGAGACGGATGCTCTCAAAACATTTGCCAGGAAGATGAAAGCCGGCAGGGTGTGAGAACAGACCTTGGTCCCAATCCAGGCCCTGCCATGAATACATGGACTCATGTTCCACACGGTCTTCCCTGAAACCTGCAAACGTGTTTCCTAGAGATGGATTCACAACTTAGAACGCACAAGATGGACTCATGCGGTAGAGGTTGTTGTCTCCGATGTCAGCAGGGCGGTGAATCCACTCCGGGCTTCAGTCAGAACTCTGAAGAAACTATCCAAGGTGCTGGACAGCTTCTTTAGAGTTCAGACTGAAACCCAGAGCGGATTCACCGCCCCACTGACATCGGAGCCAACAATCGCCATCGGACTTATGCAAAAGTTTCAGCGCAGCGTCTACTTCAAACTCACCATGGCAGACCTCTGACTACGCAAAGAACAGACTGTCTGTAGCCCGGAGCCAGCCAAGGAAGTAGCGGCAGCGCCCGTGGGGCGAAAGGAGAGGGAATACTGCATGTTAAATGTGCCATTGCAGCAGAATGGGAGATTAGCAGATCCTGAGCAAGGGGCCCCGTGCAGGAGAACGTCCCCACGGATAAGCAGCACGGGCGTGGGCTGTCGTATAAGGCTTGAGGCCGAAAAAAATAAAATCAAATCTCTTGGACACCAAAACCTTTCCCTCACTTCCTCGAGCGCTTACGGTCACGCCCCCCCCCCCTTGGCCAGGGTCTACAGGTAAGTAGCTACAGAACCAACCCCTGGTATGCTTTTAAGAAGGCCATGGCACCGCAAATCCTCGGTTTGAATCCACGTGCAGGAAAGACAAAATGGGGACACGGACCTACGCAGAAATGGTTGTCAGTCACTTCTTTGCTTACACGCCTACGCCGCGCTCACATCCCTTCTGATCAGAACTGGGGAAGGGTCCATCAGGAGGGGGTGTGTGGAACCTGGATTTGAGTTTCTTCTAGCTCGTGATCACCGAACTCCTCTGTCCGGCTTCTCCCGTCTTTTCGAAAAACATGAAATCCTGCAGGTGAAGAGCAGGGGAGGGTTAAACATGAAGTTCCTGGGCCGTCTCCTTAAGAGACACGAGTTGCTAGACCCCTAATGGCAACTTTTGTGCAATCAACAGGAAAAAAGCAAGCACATTCTGCGCCAGTCTTCTCTAACTTGGTGGCCTTCGGATGCATTGGACTACAACTCCCACACTCCTCAGCCAGCCGGCTGAGGAGTATGGGAGTTGTTGTCCAACATATCTGGAGTGTTCTAGGTTAAGGACGTAAGAAGAGACCTGATGATGGAGCAGACCAAGGGTCCATCTAGTCCAGTATTCTGTTCACACAGGGGCCAAACAGCTGTTGACCAGGGACTCACAAGCAGGACACAAGTGCCACAGCACCCTCCCACCCATGTTCCCCAGCAACTGGTGCACACGGGCTTACTGCCCCTGATACTGGAAGGAGCACAGAACCATCAGGACTAGTAGCCATGGAGAGCCTTCTCCTCCTCCAGGAATTTATCCAACCCCCTTTTAAAGCCATCCAGATTGGTAGCCATCGTTACGTCCTGCGGCAATGAATTTAATTAGGCCGGAGAAGGCTGTTCTGCAGCCTCAGATTCCTTTGCCCCAAACCATTCATTCTTCTAATTTAAACTCACAATGAGGAAACACGCTCCGAGTAGCACCGCCTTGATCTTCACGTCAAGGTCCATGGGGAACTGGATGCCAAAGTTGTCCGTATCGGTGAAGACTTCCCTGAGAAGGCCACTCCACTGCTTACTGATCCGCCCAACGCCCCGGGATTCGTCACGCGTCTTCACCTGCGGAGAGGTATTTGGGAGGGTGGCCGTCAGTTGCTGCCCTGCAGTGCAGGAAATGACCTCACAGGCTAACCTCCTAGGCGCAGGTCGTGACCATGCAAAGGGCCGGACTAGAGCCCCACTGCTTAGTCACAGGAACTGACCTCACATAAAAGCCTCTCCAGGTCACAGAAAACAGAGTCCTCATCTTTTGTTTTAAGGAATGGCCCTTGATACAGAGCCGCTCCCCAAAAGGGGAACTGTTTTTGCTTTGACACACATGCCCTGAAGGACAGGGTGCTTCTGAGGATGTGCAGAGCGCCCTTCCCTACCAAGGAGAACCATTCAGCAGACCAAAAAAACCCAGTGGTGTAGCAGAACAAGCGCCTGCGAGGATGCAGCTCCGGCACTTCTTTGTTAGCAGGGATGCTAACATCACCTGCCACCCCCTCAGGTGTTGCTGTTCCTCCTAAGCTGAGCTGCCCTCTTCACAGTAGCTGGGGAGGAATGGATTTCTCAGCAACAATGCATTGTTTCCTGCTCACAATGCATTGCATTGCTCACAATGCATTGTTTCCTGCTCACAAAAACGTTTTGTGAGCGGCTTGGTCTCAAATGAACAACGAAGACCCATTTGTTGCTCCTGGTGGGGGATCTGCAGGAAGGGGTTTGCTGGAATGGATCCACACGGCCTGCAATCTTGGACTTTCCTTGGGGGTGGGGGTGGGGGTTGGCTATGGGGACTGTTATGATGAGAGCCCACATTTCCACATTGACCACTACACCACCGTAAAGAAATCTTGTGCGAGGGAGCGCTCAAGAGCTCTCGTCCCAGCCTCCTACCTGTGAATAATCCATAACAGACAACATCCACATGTAGGGCTCCATCGCACCTATTTTTTTCTCCCCAGTTCGCCTCCGTGTTTTTTACCTCTATTTCATAAGCGCGTCAAGCTAATGGTCCCTTTCACGGGGGTTAGTGGTATTGCGCCTCGCCGTGAAACCTCCCTTTCGCTTGTTTGCTCTTCCACTCCACTCCGCCCCTTCTCTCAAAGCACACGCCCCCCAACAAAGGAAAAAAGCGAGAGGACAGCAATACGCAAAGGCTTAAGGGCGCATTAAATCCACTTGGGGAAAATAGTGCAGACTTTCCCCGCACCAAAAAAAAGAACGCAAAACGGAGAAAAAGAGACGAGATGGATGCAGGACAGCGATGACATCATGAGAGCCCTGTGCTGCAAACCCAGATACCAGACGTGGTGAGAGCGCGTTAAACCGCTGGTGTGACGGAGCTCGTAGTCACCCATCCCGCCGCAGCAGGATGGGCGCCTACATGTGGATGTCGCCCGCTATGGATTAGTCACATGCCACTTATGTTCGGCAGCCCTCCCCGCCGCGAGCACCTCAAAGTTGACGTCCCCGCCGCAGCTGCAGGCGAAGCAGGGTCCCAAGACGCGTAGCACCGTCTCCTTCTCAACGTTCTGAATGGAGAATTTGGGCGTGAAGGGATGCCAGGTCTGCTGCACATAGCCGATGGTGGTGCCTGGGGGGCACTGGACCTCTAGCTGTGGGGAGAAGAGAACGGATTCCGCACGTGAATAATAGCGCGTGCCCCCACCCTCGATATGAGGACAGCTTCCCTGGTGTCCCCCACACCCGTTAAGAGAGCAGCAGAAAGGGAAAGACGGGCCAGAAAGGATGGCTATGCGTATTTATTTCATTTATTTACAACAAAATAAGATTCCGGAGCAGCGAATGTTTCTCCCCTCCGACACACACAAACGCACACGCGCTTCCTGCAAAAGATTATTATTTTTTTCCGTGTAAAATGTTACATCTCTGGCCGTCGTGTTAAAAAAGGCAGTCAGGTCTGCCTATCGAAAACAGTCACCGAGACCAGCATGGGGGGGTGGGGGGTGGGAAGGTTCATGCAATCGGTTCACAGGTTCGGGGAACGAATCACATCCAAGGGGGAAACATCACTAGTGTGAGTTTTTTTTCCTCCCCAGAGTTAGGATATTATTTATTTGGGGCATTTATATACCGCTGAGTACGTAAAATCTCTCAGCGACTCACAACGTTAAAATATACTATTAAAAACACCAGATTAAAACACCGCAATAAAAACATTTCCAACTACAGTAAAAAAAAAAAAAAACCACACACAACCCATCGAGGCGCAGTGAAATGATGCGGCAGAATTGATTTACTGACAGTCCAGGGAAAGCCTGGCTGAGCGAGAGGGCCTTCAGGAGGCATTTCAAAAATGCCGCGTTTTCTGCCTCCTGAAAACACAATGCCCTTAATTGGAAATGGGCCAATGAATGGGCGAAGAAGGGCTCGAGGAAAATAATAAATACTGCGCGGTGGGTCTTCAGGCGGCAGGGGGAGGTAGAATTAAGGAGGGCCTCAGCCGTCCTCAAATCCAGCCCGCTGGGGTTCTCCAGAAGGCCCTGCACCTTTTCCCCAATTGCAGTCCCTTCCCCATCCAGCCATTCTAAAAGGTTGCAGTGTCACTCCTAAATCTTACGTTACTGGCAGTGAGAGTTTTAGGGTGCAGTCTTATGCATGTTCAGAGAGAGAAAGACTGGATTCAGACAACACATTAGTCAATGGTGGTTTAAATAGTCAACGGTTGGTTATTTAACCCACCATGGGTTATCGTGTTGTGCGGAGGGAGGTTTTTAACCAAGGGCTGGTTATTTGGCCAAAATAACCAAGGCTTTGCAGAGTTGGCTATTTGAACCGCCACTGGTTATCGTGTTGTGTGGAGGGGACCGTTGGCTATTTCCTCAACCACCGTTGGTTATTTCCTCCCACAGACGCAAGGCAAGAGCTGTCAAGAGTGGCAGCTGCCACTCTAGTCCAGACGGCAGGATAGATTTTTTGGTAGCAATGGCTGATGGGATACTAGCGGGAGGATGGGGGGGGCAGAGAGGGGGGGAATGAGTGAGTCCACTCAGCATGGACTAATAGTCAACTCAACACTGATTCTAATCCACCCCACAGTTGATTTGTATCATGTTGTGTGGGGAGAACACCCTAGATAAACAACTGTCGAGTTGATTATTACCCTACCATTGACTATCGCATTGTCTGAATGCAGCCAAACAGTCCTACAACTCCCAGCATTCCAGAGTCAGGCATGCTTGCTAGAGAATGCTGGGAGTTGTAGGAATTTTTTTTGTCTTAAGCTACAAAATGCTGGTGTTTTGACTCCACCCCTTTTGCCTTTGGCCCCTCCCACCACTGGAATGCAGGCCCCCGAGAGCTCCAAAATTGAATTCGGCCCTCAGGCTCATAGAGGTTCAACACCCCTGGCCTTAAGTCTAGAAATGGTGTCCAGTGCTAAGTTTCGTGGGCAGAGTTAAGGGCGTTTGGTCGGAGGAAGCCCCAGCGGGGTTGAGACCAGAAAGGCTGCCCCCTCACCTCCTGAAGGCAACAAGGGAAGCAGCAACTGACGCACTTCAGGGGGCGGACCATGCGCAGGACTTCGCGGCCCGTGGGGTCCTCCAGCCGCATGGAGAAGCGGCGCAGGGAGCCGCAGCAGTTGCGCGTGCAGCAGTCATTCCGCTCCTCTGCATGGAAGATGTGCTGGCCCAGGCTGTTGCGCACGTCGTACCTGTTGTTGCCCTCAAAGCCGATGAAACCTGGGGAGGAAAGAGGAGGGCGACTGGGGTTACCACGGCGACGCAAAGGAGCTTCCAACAATTATTATTATTATTTATTACATTTATATACTGCCCCACAGCCGAAGCTCTCTGGGCGTTTTACAAAGATTAAAAACTTTGAGCATTTAAAAACCAATATACAAAATTTTAAACCATAAAAGCCTAAAAACAAACTCCATATCATTTTTAAAAGCTCAACATACGCTGTTAGGTGCCTGGGAGAAGAGAAAAGCCTTAACCTGGTGCCGAAAAGATAACAACATTGGCGCCAGGCGGGCCTCGTCGGGGAGTTCGTTCCACAATTGGGGGGCCACCACTGAAAGGGCCCTCTCCCTTGTTGCTGAACTCCGAGCTTCCCTCGGAGTAGGCGCTCGGAGGAGGACCTTAGATGTTGATCGTAGTGGACAGGTAGGTTTGTGTCGGGAGAGGCATTCCGTCGGGTATTGGGGTCTCAAGCTGTGTAAGGAGCCCTTATCCGCCCCCATCAGCAGCCACTTTTACAGACATTTTAGTCTCAGTGGTGAACTGTCATGGCTGCCTCGCTCATCACACCACGACACATACGGTCACCTTCATCCGGTCCATGACCAACAGCTGACACTGACTGAGAATTAGAACAGCTTCCTTGGATTGAGATGGAAAGCAGAGATGGAGCGGGGTTTCATCAGCCTACTGGTGACACCAAAACATCAAATGCCGGACAATCTCTCCCAGCGGTTTCATACATTTGTTAAACAGCATGGGGCGACAAGATGGCACCTTGAGGAATGTCACAGGCCAGCAGTCATGATGTCAAACAAGGGTCCCCCAGAGTCACCGTCTGAAATTGCCCCTTCAAGAAGGACTGCAGCCACCGTAACGCATGCCCTGCAAGTCCCATCCCAGCCAGGTAGTCTAGAAGGAGACCATGGTCAAAGCTGCCCGACGGCCTCACAGAGATTCAGCAGTACTGACCAGAACACGCTCCCCCTGTTCAGTTGCACACACGGATCGTCCACCCAGGCGACCCCGGAAGCAGTGCGGTACTTGCACTGGAGGGAAAATGGAAATAGTTTTGGATGCATGTGCTCTTAAAAAACAACACCATTGGTCCATCTGTATGAAAGGGGGCTTGAAGCTAGAAAAAGGCCCTGGGGGTGTGAAGCCCCATATGCGCGCCGTTCTGTCTCTCTCTCTCTCTCTCTCTCTCTCTTACCTTCTACCAGCTCCACTTTCTGGTGTATCAACATTTGGTCGATCTGAAGAGAAATAACACAAAATCAGAGAGAGCGATTGCATTACAAAAGAAAAAAGGAGAAGGAAAAAAAACCCACCTTCGATCCAGATATGCATTATATAGCACCAATGCAAACGGTTTGGGACCACAATACCTGATGGAACGTCTTTCCCAACATGAACCTACCCATACACTACGCTCAACATCAAAGGTCCTCCTCCGGGTGCCTACTCCGAGGGAAGCTTGGAGGACGGCAACAAGGGAGAGGGCCTTCTCTGGGGTGGCCCCTCAATTATGGAATGATCTCCCCAATGAGGCCCGCCTGGCGCCAACACTGTTATCTTTTCGGCACCACTTTTCTTTTCTCCCAGGCATTTTAACAGATCAAGTTGAGGTTTTGACTGACATTGTGGCCAGGCTTAATAGTTAAAATGTTTTAAAGTGTTTTAATGACAGCTGTTTTATGTTTATGGTTTTAAATTTTGTATATTGTCTTTTTAATGCTCAATCTTTTTAATTTTTGTAAACCGCCCAGAGAGCTTCAGCTATGGGGCGGTATATAAGTGTAAATAATAATAATAATAATAATAATAATAATAATAATGGCACACGCTGGGAAAAAAGCAAATTCTGACATGGGTTCAGGGGCAAAATGCACTGAATTGGAGGTTTGCGCCCAAACGCCAAAGCACTCCTGCGATTGTGGATCCAGGCTGCAGACATCTAAGACGGCCTTCCTCAAGCTCCCTCCCTCCAGGTGTGCCGAACTACAGCTCCCAACATCCCCAGCCATGGCTGGGAATGTTGGGAGCTGTAGTCCGACACACCTGGAGGGAGGGAGCCTGGGGAAGGCTGATCTAAGAACAGGGAGAAAGCTAGGACTCAATCTATGCACCCCGGAAGTTCTCCATTTTGGAGATCCAGTACCGGCCACGCCACCCTTGGCGGCAGCATATGGAGGGGTCACCAGGCTCAGGAACATGGCTAAACTGCCACCCGCAAAGGAGGGTGTGGTCTCTTCGGTCTCCCCGCCCAGATTATCTTAATCCCTTTTATACAGGAAACAATTACAATGACAGGCAGCACCCTGGGGCGGCTGCATCCAGGCAGGTTAGCTTCTGCCTGAACACTGAAATAAAAATGCTTGGAGGCTGCGGGGGGGGGGGGGGGGGAGGGAAGAGAAGTTGAGAGAGTGTGGGCAAACCATTTCTATGAACAACTCAGGACTGAATTGCTGTTAATTCTGGGGGTGCCTCCATTTCTATATTTTGATTTCACCACATGTACAGACGGCGTCCCAACGAAATTATTGGAGCGACAAACCTAAGAATTGGAATTGTTGTAGATCACAAGCTGAACATGAGCCAACTGTGTGATAGGGCTGCAAAAAGAGAAAATGCTATTTTGGCTGGCGTTAATAGACGTACAGCTTCCAAATTGTGTGAGGTACTGGTCCCTCTCTATTCGGCACTGGTTAGGCCCCATCTTGAGTATTGTGTCCAGTTCTGGACACCACATTTCAAAAAGGATGCAGACAAGCTGGAGGGGGTTCAGAGAAGGGTGACAAGGATGATCAGGGGTCTGGAAACAAAGCCCCTATGAGGAGAGACTGAAAGAACTGGGCATGTTTATCCTGGAGAAGAGAAGAGAAGACTGAGGGGAGGCATGATAGCACTCTTCAAGTCCTTGAAAGGTTGTCACACAGAGGACGGCCAGGATCTCTTCTCGATCATCCCAGAGTGCAGGACACAGAATAATGGGCTCAAGTTAGAGGAAGCCAGATTCTGGCTGGACATCAGGAAAAACGTCCTGACTGTTAGAGCAGGATGACAGTCGAACCCATGACCCAGGGAGGTGGTGGGCTCTCCCACACTAGAGCAATTCAAGAGGCAGCTGGGCAGCCATCTGTCAGGGATGCTTTAAAGTGGATTCCTGCATGGAGCAGAGAGTTGGGCCCGATGGCCTTAGAGGCCCCTTCCAACTCTACGATTCTATGATTCTATGAGCATTACAAGTGAGGAGTGCCCCAATTTTGCAGGGCCACCCAGAGGATGTCTGGGGCCCAGAGATGTCCACTGAGAAATACATTGCTCAAAACCTGGACCGTTCAGCCCCTGGGCTGCAGTTTGCACGTGCCGAAGTTTGCAAAGCCACATTCGGAGCAGCGGCCGTGAGCTGTGCAACATGGCAGAACTAGCACAACTTTCACTTATCATAATTTTTGCTTTGTAGCAGCATTCTTTATTTTAGAATATCCATTATTTTCCCCGTTAAAAATAATAAAGAAACATCCTAAATGAAAAAGGTATCCAGCTGACCTCTTTCAGCTTACGGCTTTATTTTATTATTATTTATAAAGGGCACGTCGCGTTTAACAGTATTTGACGTGCAAAGCACTCGGTAGCGTTGCCTCAACGTAAAGCTGCGTTCTGCTGATTTTAAACTAGCGCCGAAGACATCATAGCGGAAATTGGAAAAGAAACATTCGTTAAAGCAAATTGAAGGAAGATTATTTTTGTCGTTAGCACCCAAACAACCTGTAGAACCTTGGGGGGGAAAAAGGTTACAGGCACTTGCTTTTTTCCTTTGAGCCCGGTCATTGAATCTCAGCCTAACCTACCTCGCAGGGTCGTTAGGAGGATAAAATGGAGAGGAGGCTCATATATGCTACCTTGGGCTCTTTGCAAGAGAGGGAAACGCGGGATATAAATGTAATTAATAAAACAAAATAACGCCGGGAATTGAAACTCAAACCTTCTGCCTGCACTCTACCTCTAAGCAAAACAAGGCCTTACCTGTGCAAGATACTCCAAGCCAGGAGGGATGCTGGTGGCCACGGGGATGTAGGGGGTGATGGCGGCATGGGGGTCCAGAGCTTGGGGGTGGTGAGGCGTCGCCGCATGCTCTCGGTAGCCGCGGGGTGGGGGCTGGGGAGGAATGATTTGGCCTGCCCCAGGGCTGGTGGGCGGATAGACGTCGAAACCTGGGCTTGGCGCAGAGGGGACTGGGTGGGATTGAGACACCGGGTATGGCGGAGACACAGCGGGATAGCCTGGCTGTGGAGCGTGGTAACCTATAGGTACAGAGAGAGACAGGAAATAAAAGGGTGGTTAAAACTCATCTAGCTGGGGGATTCTGGGAGTCGCAGTCCAATGCACCTGGCTGGGAACCAGGTGTGGGAAGGCTGCCCTAAATCCTAAAAATCCTTCCTGCACCTTTAAGAAGAGAATGCAAGCCTTCCCCCACCCAGTAACAGAGGAATCCTGGGGGTTGCAGTTTCCAAAGCAGGAGGTTTTAAAAGCCAGTGTCTCCCTTCCACACCCCAAAAAAGATCATGCATGCCTATTTTAAAGGGGGGGCCCCCGCACCTCATGTAAAGGAGCAGCGCCTGCCGGCTTGGGGCTCTCTGAATGGAAGGATGGAGGAATGGCGCAGAACCGAAAAGAATGTGAAAGGAGGGAAGGGAAGGGAAGGAAGGTCCCCCTGTGATTAAAGCTGAAAAACAACGAAAAGGAAATTGCAAACGGAAACAAGTGAGGAGGAGTGGAAGAGGAGGAAACGAGGGGGGAAGGTTGATGGTTTTTTAAACGGGAAACGAAAAAAGGGCTGGACAGATATAGGGTGGATCCAGAAACAATGGCTATTGAGCATGACAGATGAGTGGCAGCCCAGGGGTGTCGCACCTCCAAATATGGGGAGGGGGGCAGGGGACGGAGGGACCACAGGGATGATGCAGGGAAGAGAAAGCAAACAGGTACAGAAAGAGAGATGAGGGCTAAACAGAGCACTTTATTTTCTGAAACGAAGGTGCCAGCGTCCCGACTGGCTTTGTATGCACCCCCTCTGGGCCCAAGAAAGCTCTCCTCCCTGGACTCAGACAGGTTGGGACGGGCTGAAGCTACTGAGCAAAAAGAAAGGTGCGCTTTGCACATGCTCAGGAGCAGTCGCTTTTTTATTGACCTCATTCGTTCAAAGTTAAGCCCAGGAGAAAAGAGGGCAGGAGAACGGGGAGCGAGTGCGAGGCAGCCTTCCCCAGCCTGGGTTGGATTCCAACACCCATCTCCCCCAGCAAGCTGGCTGGAGGCAATGGGAGTTGCAGACCAACACACCTGGAAGGCGTTAGGTTGGGGAAAGGGGAGAAACTCAGACTAGAGAGGATGGGTCAAGGAAGATAAAGGGGTAAAGGAGGACAGGTTGTCAAGACAGGGGGGGGGGGAGGAAGCCGAGAGATGTTGAGGGAGGGAGGAGAATAAAGGAGAAGGGGGAAGGGGGGGAACCAAGGGGACCGCAGCCACCTGCGCAAAACTTCGGCAAAAGGTTCCTCACAGGTGTTTCCGGTGCACTGAACCACAGACTGGGAGGGTGGGGGAAGTGACTCAGCATCCATGTGCCCCGGCTGCATTCCAGCCGAGCCCTGTCACAAAGGGCCTTGCCCTGTCACAAAGGGCCTTGCCCTGCCCGGGGGAACATTGCAGCTGGGGCACCAGCCAGAGACACCACAGGGAAGTTGGGTTGGGCCACTCTGCCTCTTTCACACCCTGCCTTCCTGGCAGCCGTGCCGAAGGATGGACAAGTCAGCTGTTTGACAGGGGCAGAGACCTGCTCCGGGTGCAGGCCCTGAGTTCTTCGAAATTGCTTTTCTCTCTGCCTCCCCCCACCCCAAGTAGGGCACCCGTGGCCCGTCATTTGCATTCCAAGAAAGACAAAGGGGAGGCTGGAGGGAGCGGAGAAGCGATCGCAATCGTGAGTTGCCTCATCCAAGACAGCAAACATCAAAATGATGGATGGAGGACACAGGCCGGGGGGAGGGGGGAGGGGGGAAACACACATTTCTGCAGTGCCCAGAGCCATGGCAGCATCAATATTGTAGAAATATCAGCAGCGAGACAGACATGCCTACACACAAGAGGACGGGAGATAAAGCGAGAGAAAGCGCAAACAGTGAGCGATGATGCGCAGGCCGTGGCCTCCCTGGGAAACTGATGAGCAAGGTGCAAAGGACCACCCATGCTTCCTCATTTCTTCCCAGCAGCTGGCACACAGGAGCAGGCCGCTGCCACGCTCGGAGGTCCGGTTCAGCGAACGGGGCTGCTGAGAGGCCTCCAGGGAGTCACCGAATCCCCTTCTAAAGGCATCTAAGCAGACGGCTCTTTGCCACGTCTTGTGGTTGCTCCATAAATTAAATTAGCGTTGCATTAAAATAGGCCTTCCTGGATCTGCCCTTGGGATTTCCATGCATGCGGCTTTTCCGGGTGACCCTCAATTCCTCTCTGTGCCTTTCACGATATTATTATTATTATTATTATTATTATTATTATTATTAATCATCTCTTTCTCGCTTGTGGTGGTTTTTTTAGAAGAACATGATGGGCTTTGCCAAGTCATGCTGTCGTTTACAAATTCAGGAATTTCCTGACAATTGAGCATGTTTTGACTTCTTTCTGGATGTTGGTGTGGATAATTGTGACCTTTTCCTGTTGCCGTAGTTCTTTGACTTTCATGGCCAGTGGTGTATATTTTCCTCTCTTTTCCTCTTCCTTTTTAACAACATTTTTTGTCATTCGGTATTGCTATGTCAATGAGGTATGTGTATTATCATCATCATTATATTTATACTGCCCAACAGCCAAGGCTCTCTGGGCAGTTCACAATTAAAACCACAATATACAAAGGTCAGAATTTAAAACATACATATATATATATATATATATATATATATATATAATCTAAAACCAGCAAAAGTTATAATCCAGGGAAAACTTGTCTAAAAAGATGTGTTTTCAGGAGGCATTTGAAAGATATTATATTTTCCGCCTCCCGAACTGCACGAGGGAGGGTTTTCCAGAGGGTGGAGGTCACTACAGAGAAGGCCTCCCCCAACTTAGTGCGCCCTCCAGATGTGTCGGACTACAGCTCCCAGAGGGATTTGGGGAGTTGTAGTCCAACACATCTGGAAGGCAGATGTGGGGGAGGCTGCCCTAAATGCTAAAAAGCCTTCTCCAACCAACACATCTGGAACGTGCCAGGTTGGGGGAAGGTGGTTTAGAAACCTTCACCACGCTCGCCTCTCATCATTACCAGCCTGTTTTCTCTAAAGGAAAAAGGCCAAATTTTTAAAAGCTATTAATCAGAGAAAGGTTGCTCCACCCACCCACCCCTCCAGTCCAGTTTGGGGTCGATGAGGCCGCTTGTGCAAGGTTTAAAAATGGCCCCGTTGGAAGCTGCCTTACATCAAGTCAGAACATGAAACCACCAAGCGCAACATTGTCTAATCCGTGGCGTTTCCTCCGTGGCCTTGCTATGCCTTCCCCACTGCCAATCCATCTGGCGGCTCCCAAAAATTCCCCCACCCACCCCCACCTGTCTTTCCAGACAGAAAGCTGCCTTTGCGTCTGAGAGGCCGGCTGAGTCAAGGCATGTAATAGAACTTGTGCCTTCGAATGCTGCGCACCAGCAAGCCCGGAAGGCTGCAAAAGGTGTGGCATCTTAATGCGCCATGCAAAATTAATCGTGTCTCAAAGGGCCGTAGTTAGATCTGGCCCTCTGCATGAATCTTCGAGTCCTCTTGCGTTTCGTATCGAAGGAATCACCTTGCGCAACCTCAGACAGAATAGTATCAGGGGCCGTGAGCCTATATACCCCAGTTAATGGGGAACATGGGTGGGAGGGTGCCGTTGCACCGTGTCCTGCTTGTGGGTCCCCATCTTAGGTTCTTACGTTGTTAACTTTTGCACAGTTGAATTGGATTTCAATATTGTTATGTATCGGATGTCTCCCTCACCCCCCCAAAAAATATCCGAATCAATTGCTACACAAGTAGAGAAATGCCTGCTTTCTTGCTTTTTTCTTTCCTCCTGAATTTGGAAGCATAACGGGGGGGGGGGCATAAGAGATGGGGGGTCACACCTGGAGCCGCCATGATGTATCCGTCTTCAGGAGTGTGGGGTTGGGGAAACCCCAGTCCCGATGGTTTTCCAATCCGCACTAACTACCTCCTGCCATCCATGGGTCCCTGCAAAGGGGGAAAGAGGATGGTATCATTTTTGGTTCAGAGGTTTTATTGGCCTCCAGATAAACACAGCAAACAGTCAGGGCAATACAAAGATGTCCGGAATCAGTTTGTGGCTGGGGGGGGGGGGGGGGCGGCAAGGCAAGGCAAGGCAATAGATCCAGGGACAAGAAGGGGGCAAATTTTAGGACCTGAAACAGGGCACCGACAGAGATTGGGAATCACTTTTTTTCACTATCCTGATTGTACAATCCAGTTGCTATGCGTCCTCCTTTGTATGCGCACCCATGCTCACTCATGCTGGGTACTTGCAATTTTCCACAGACGCTTTCATTGTAAAACCAGCAAAACAAAACAAAAAAGGAGATCATTCTCTTAAGGCAAAGGGTACAATCCAGCGGGAAGGTCTCCTGCCCACGTTGCATTGAAATGAACGGGAGATGCGCAAGAGCAGCGGTCTTGCGCATCGCCTGTTCACTTCAATGCGATGTGGGCAGGAGAACCTCCTGCTGGTGGCTGTCTTGATTCGCTGTTGCGCCCTGCTCCACAAGACTACCAGGCCACTCTCCTAGAATCAAACGCACCTCCTCGACGGTTTCTGCTGAACCAAAAGTTTTCCACACATTTTTCTTCACAATGCCTGTCAGCAGGAAACCAAGATCAAAACGTATCTGCCCAGCAAAAAAAACAGAAACCCACACGGAAACCAAAAATAGAAAACCAAGCATATTTTCCTCCTTTTTTTCATGGGTTGGGGTTGGTAAGGTTTGAACTCAAGGACAAGCAGAAATCAAACAGGTGAAGCTGTCCTCGCTGCGGCAGCTGGGGAACGCGTCATTGGTGGGATTCTGCACTACTCTTAAAAGCACAGGAGCCCAGCCAGAGAAAATGCAGCAACCCTAGAGTCGCATTTGCACATGCATCCGTGCAAAACTTGAAAAGTACGCAGAGCATCAAATGTGGACATGCTGGAGTTCCAGAGAGCTTACAGCAGATGTACATAAATTGCGTCAAAACACTGCTGCCCCAAAAATGAGAAATTAAATCTACAGTCTCTCTCCTTCTCACACAGCCAAAAACAGACACACACCCATAGTCTGAACGCACACACAAGACATCGCAGCGGTGCGGAATCTGGCTCTGGCTCGACAGAACACACAAACCTCCACGGAGTTTCTCAAACCCTTCCCAGAACTGAAAACAGACGCACCAGGACAGACGGGTACATGCACGCCCGCCCACAGTCACAGGACACAAGGCAGAGAATCACACAGCCAGAGAAATCTGGAGACAGACGTATTAGAAGTTGCCAGACCTTTTGGCTGCACACAGGTTTGGGCAACGCACGCACGCACACACACAAAGAGGCGCGTGCAAAAGACATCCACCCAAATGTGCGCGCACACACACACAAGCGCAGCCCCTGACACACACACCCAAAGAAATCCAACCACAACCATGCTTCAAAGAGCAGTGGGCCTTCCCTGCATTAATGCTCCCTCTGGGTCAATTCCAGAGTGCGGCGTTTCAGAAGCGCCCCCTCCCCTCTCCTGGCTAAGCAGCACACGTGATTCCTGTGAAACTGGATCCCCCTCCCCTCAAATCGACAGGGCCGGGGCTGCCAAGTCCTACCCAAGGCTGGGAGGGAGAGGGGAGCACAACAGGACAGACCCGCAAAACATAACAAGCTGGCCCCAAACACAACGCACCACACACACCCTCTTCCTTCGACAGGCCTCTTCCTGGGTTTGTGGTTGCTCCGGGTGTAGCCTGCCAGACTTTTCTCCCTTCCCAGGGAACCCAGGACCTCTCGCAGCCTTGGTCTAACCATTAGACCTCACTCTCCCCAGGCGGGCATCTCCGGTCTCCTGGCTCCCAGACCTCGTCCCTCCCAACCCCTTACAAGGCTCGCCTTTCGAAACAAGCACAAAGTTTGCCTTTCTTCTGCAACACAAACGGCTTTTTAAGTAAAAAAAATTTTTAAAACCCAGCTCTTGCTGAAAAACACCATCTAAAGGGTGGGGATGGGGCGGTGGCAGAACCACCGGCCAGGAGCTCTCTTCTCCAATTTGGGGGGGGGGGCAAGGGGGAAACGGACCCAGCCTTTTTGTCCTGGAATTGGGATTGGCAATGGGCCACCCCACCATGCCATGACCTTTGGGTCTGGGCTGGGTTTTGTGTGGGAAGAGAGAGAGAGACGGGCATCTCTCCAAACAGCTGGTTGCAGAAATCCCTTTTTTCCAGTCTCTCATCTATTGTTTGTTTGTAATAATGTTACAGATTTCTTTAAAGAAAACTTTTACAATGTGGTTGAGAGGGTCTTTTCTCCCCCTGAGGATCCCCGCACTTCCCTTCTTGCAAAACGCAGGAGTCCAGGATCCTTTCACACACACAGAGGGAGACTAGAACCCAGGCATCCTAGTCCCCCCCCCTTCCTCTCTTTCCCCACCCCAATCCCCTGGCTCTAAGGAACAAGCAGGATCTCATCTCCTGTTCGATTCTCTCTGCATTCCACATGCACCATCAGATTTGTGGCCCCTAAAAGAAGAGGCTGGTGTTTACAATTGTAAGTTCCTTGAGGGCAGAGACCTCCCCTTTGTTTTGCTTCTGTAAACGACCGAGAACACAAAGAATCAACAACAGCAACTATGCCTGCTTTCTGCCAGTTGATGCCTTCCTGATACATTGGACTACAATTCCCAGCATCCCCCAGGCAGCGCATGCTGGCTGGAGCATGTTGAAGAGTTGGAGTCCAACACACCCGGAGGGCACCAGGTTGTGGAAGGCTGAACTATGCATTAGGAAGGAGGGATGCAGAGACCCAGGAATGGGGCAAAGAATGGGGCAAGGGGGAACGGGGCGGAACAACTAAGTTAGACAAAAAAGTAAACTGAATGAAATAATGATGATGATGGAACTACAAAGAAGGTCAAACAAGCTTTCTGATTGGAGCAACTTAAGGTAACGGAAGAGTATGCAGACTTCTGGGTTCCACAGAACTCTGTCAGGCAGAATAACTAATGATAAGAAACAGATGGGTGAATTGAAAGCCGCACAGTATTCGAAAGATTGGGGGGGGGGAGAGGGGTTTGGATAAGTGTGAAAAGGAGGAAGCGGAAAGGAATAATAAACAATCCGCATTTCTATTGCGCTTTAAAGGCTTCAGAACACTTGACCGCCACGTGATCTTCTTGCAATCCTTGAGTGACAACAACAACCCCCCTGTAGGGCAGGGCAGGCCGGGTTCAAAGGGGCTGCAAAGAAAAGGGAAAACTCAGAGCAGGAAGGGACGCAGAAGAGAGGAGGGGTGGACAAAGGGAAGGCGGAGGCCCAGAGGACCTGCCTCCCCTGCAGTGCTGCTAACAACACAATGAAAAGCAAGTCTGGACCAGCGGCTGGGTCTTGGGGCGGCTCCCCCCTCCCCCCAGAGAGGGTGCCCTTCGGCGGGCTTGGAACCCTGCAGGGGCTGCGAGTGTTGGGGGGCCCCGGAGCCCGCAAAGAAGGCGACACCGTCCGCTGCTGCTGACCAGCCCCCTGCAGAAGACCCCCCCCCGCCCCTCCCAGCTTTGTCTTTAGCCTGTTAGGAGAATTATATATATATATATATATATATATATATATACATACATATGGGGGGGAAGATAAAATAGGGAGCCTTTGCCCCCCCCGCCCCAATTTGTGTTTATTTGCAAAACGAGCAAATACAGATGGTTTCCTAAGCCAGCACGGGGGATGATGGGAGTTGCAGTCCAACAAATCTGGACGGTGCCCAGTTGGAGGCGGCAGGCCTAAGGCAGCCTTGCCCGACCCAGCGCTCTGCGGATGTGCTGGGGCCCTGGCCGCGCTGGCTGCGGCTGATGGGAAGTAGAGTCCGACATTTCTGTAGGGCGCCAGGTTGGCGGAGGCGGATGGAAAGAGAGCGGGTCCAAATCTCCCATCTATTCCACGCAGAAGCTCATTCATCCAAGAGCAGCCAGCGCCCCCCCCCCCCACGGGGTCCCCGGGAAGAAGAAAAATCCCACGGGGACATGAGGGGGGGGATAGGGGGCTGCCCATCTTGCCCTAGAGATCTCTGCTTCTTTCCAAAGAGCCCGGGGGTGGGGACCGAGCAAGGCCGCCCCCCCTCTCTCCCATTGCTTGGGTATCTCCCCGGGTTACCTTCAGGCCCCGGAGCCGCGAACGGAGCAGCCGCCGCGGACGGAGGAGAGAAACGAAGGCAAGATGCAGCCAGGCCGGCAGGGAGGGGCTGCCCACTGTCCCTCCCCCGCGGGCGGCCCGCGATCCTCCCCAGCCCGGCCCCGGGGGCGGGGAAGGGGGCGAGGCTCGCCCGCCTGCCAGGAACCGAAAGCGAAGCGCAGGCGGCAGAAGCAGCGGCGCCGGTCGTGTGAATGCGACGTGTCCGGGCTTGTCGTTCTTTGTTCTGCTTCGGGGCATGGAGGAGGAGCAGGAAGGCGGTCGGGGAGGGGCTGCGAGCCCCGGTTAACCCCTTCGAGGGGGTTCCCGAATGGCCACGGGCCCCTCCCCGAAAGGGCGCGGGCGACACGCGCGGAGTCCTTCTTCTGCGGGCAGCGGCGGCGAACTCCAGCACGTGGGAACGCTGCCCGGCAAGCGCCGATCCAGTGTGGCTCTCCTTATGTTCTTGAGCTTGCGGGTTTCCATTGGGGCAGCTGGTTGGCCCCCGTGGGAACACAGCGCTGGACTAGAGGGACCCGTGTTCTGATCCGGCATCAGGGCTCTTCCTACGTTCTTCAGACGACAGAGGGGAGGCCTGGCCTGGATTGGACCAGCACTTTCCTTGGGGATATTTCACAGACGCGTGTCTTAAGTAAGGCCCGTTTCCATGGGGTGCATCAGGGCAAACCGCAGGGCCGTTCACACGCGACAGTCACCCCCGCGTGCTTTTTTCGAATAGATTCAGTTCAATGTGTACCCTGCAAGCGAAAATGTAGCTTTCTGCTTGGCTCTAACCCACCCACCCCCTTCTTTCCCCTCAGCCTTCTGGCATGATGTAACCCAGGGCTCAGTTCCAGCACCCCTTGCCTGAGCTGAAATTCCCCCCCAGCTGTCCAGAGCTCCTTGGAGCATGTACAGAGTGACTTTACCTCCTAAGTAATCAGAGTGAAACCAAGTCCTAAGATTGTGGAGTCGGGTTTCCAGGTAGGGCCCCCCACACACACACACACTTTCTTTTGAAGAGTGGAACAACTGCCCCTCCCCACTCAACTCCTGGGTGTCCCAAAATGACTTCACTCCAACCCCCTTCTCCATCTCCTGAGTTTAAAAATACCACCACTTATTTTTAGCCTCTGAGATAACTGGAACTTGGAAACACTTTATTCCGTTATGTTGCAGAAGCCCCTGGTGCAAGAGAGGGGGAGGTGAGAATACCCCCCCCCCAGTCCATAGCATAACTCACCCACCCCAGAGAGCTATTAATTTTTGTGAACTGCCCAGAGAACTTCAGCTATTGGGTGATATAGAAATGAAATAAATTGGTAATGCAAACATTCTCCAACCAGCTGCACTCCACATGTGGACGGCAATGCCCACTATTCCCTGCCAGCATGGCTATCATGGATGATGGGTGTTGTAGTCACACACACCTGGGGAACACCAGGTGGGGGGAGGCTGCTTTACAAAGACCACATTTGCGCCACAGCACCATGCTTGAAACAAATTCGGACACTTTGCCTTCTTAGCCTTTGCCCTCCTGAGCCTCCACAAGCGTGACAGGTTCATCCCGGAGAGTTTCAGCCCCAGGGGAGTTCCCCTTGGCAAGTAGCTGAAACGGAGCCTTTTTGGTGGTGGTGCCAAAAGTCATGAAATGCTTTCCCTGCACAGCTTTGTCCAGCCAGGTTTCCAGCAGGTTATAGGTTCCTTGTTAACACATTCTCGTTCCAACAGATCTTACTCTATGGAGTGGGTTACTGCAGATCGTTTAGAACAGCTTTCTCCAAACTGCTGCCCTCCAGCTGTTGGGACTCCAGATGTGTTGGCCAATGGCCATGCTGGCTGGAAATGATGGGAGTTGTAGCCCAACATATCCAAAGGGGACCAGGTTGAAGAAGGCTGCTTGAGAAACTGCTTTCCGAGACAACAGCAGCATTTTGGGTTTTTATATAATCTTGTTTTGTGCTGCTTTGTTTATGGCAAACGTAACGTTTTTATGACCACTCTGTGCATTTTTATGGGAATGCAGTGGATGAAATATTTTGACATTAACAACGAAGTACTTACATAGATAGAGTGCTGCATTTCTTTGACAGAGGTGCGCTGGTTTTGCAGGCCCACGGTGATCCCATGGCAATTACTTCAGTTTTACAAACCGCTCTTGCTTTGTCAACGCAACAAGGCGCGGGGGCAGAGATGAGCACCATGCGTGAGTTTTGAGCTTACCATTTTCACACTTACGTGAGACATCCAACAGAGAAGCTTCCCACCATTCATGCAACCGCAGCTTCTAGCCACATACAGTACAATCTTAGGGATGTTGCAATCGATACGGCTTTCTCTTAGGCATGTCCATATAGAATCATGGCCATAATTTTGCTCCAACTCCCAGCTTTGTGCTGCCACAGGGCAGGAGTCTGTACGAATGGGCCCGCTATCCCTGGATCTGGGGCTCCGCCCTCGCTTTCATGAACCACCCATTCACAGAAATGTCTGCAAACCTAAGTAGTAAAAATCATCTTTATTTATTAAATGAGTGTAAATCCTGATTAAAGTCTTTTTTAAAAATCACACTTATAAATTCCAGCAAGGTCAATACAATTTGTTCGACATGATTCCTTCATTTTCCCCAGTTCACAAATGCATTTCCGTTGTATTTTTGTGAAGTGTTTTGTTTCCAAAGGAAACTGATTCAGCGTTTCAGGAATTCAAGTCCTGCCCAGGCTTACAAGGGCAAGGAATAAAGATTGGTTTAAAGACGGGCCTGGTTGATCAACCCTCCGCCCCTGACATTTGGGAGAAGGATGCTCTCCGCTACAATATTTTTCCCTTCTTGGTACCCTGAGGGATGTTACAGGTGGAGGAGGACATCTGGCTACCCCCAGAGCATGGGGGGATAAGGGCCAGATGGGGATGGGGGGGTCAGGGGGCCATAGCGACCCAGCCGAGGATGAGGAGGGTTCCACCGTACGGCGCCGCCTTGGTGAAGGTCGGGTCTCCCGTTACTGCGTGGTAATAGAAGGCGCCACAGAACAGGCTCATGCCCACAGACAGGATGCTCCCAGCCTGCGCGACACAAAAGATGGAAGTTAATTAACATTAATCGGAGCGATGGAAATCAACTACAGCTAGCCTCTCCATCAAAGCAGAGTTCCCACTTGAAACCTCTTGAGCAGGTATAAAGCAGGATCCCAACGCACCTTCCTTCCTCTAGGGCAGCGATGGGGGAACTCCAGCCTGCAGGCTGGATGCGGCCCTTGGCGATTTCCCCTCTGTCTCCCAGGCCCTCTCTTCCTCAGTTCTGCCCCCTCCTCAGGGTCTGGGCTGGCTCCTCTTCCTCCCCAGTCAGCAAGGAAATGCAGCAAATTGTACCCCCATAGTGAGGGACAAGGGCCTGCGTGTGAGAATATGGGACAGCTCCACCCGCTCTGGGCTGTGGCCCGCAACACATTATTCCTAAGGGAATGTGGTCCTCTGAGGGGGGAAAGGTCTCCCACCCGTTTTGAGGTGACACGGATTGCCACAACTGGTCACTGGGCTGCATATAATAGCTGTCTTTGTGGTCCAGGGATGAGTTGAGCCAAACTGCCCATTATATCTGCAAGGCAGGAGGAAATACCCCTACCAGCCTCAGGTGACGCTGAGAGGTGGGCTGCTGCTGCTGCTGCTGTTTTTATCTTCCCAGGCAACAGTGAGCTTGACTCGCTGACTCAAGCGATCTGAAGATGCTCGCTTTGCAAGCCTGCAGTAGCACTGGTCTCAGTTCTTACTTTTATACTGGTAGTTTTATTGTCCCCTGTGCCTGTTTGGTGCATTCACCTTCACTTTCTTATTGTTTTATTGTGATTTTATCAGAATGTCAGCCTATGTGGCAGGCCATTGCTGTTTTATTGTTTTACTGTGTACAGGTATGGTGCTATATCCATCAATAATAATAAATAATAATAGTTCACCATGAAGTGGTGGTGAGTGTAGCGCAGAATCCGAGCCCTGCCATGGACTCCTTAGCTGCTCGAAGTTGTTTTTAGTTGTATGCTGCCTGTGTGTATATTGTCTGTTGTGTGTTTCTATGGTTTAAAATTCTGTATATCATTTTTAATGTTTTAACCTTTTGTAAACCACCCAAAGAGCTTCAGCTATGGGGTGAAATAGAAATATAACTAATAAATAATAATAATGATGATGATGATAATAATAATAATAAGGCCATAGGAAAGGCAGCTTCCCTTCCCAATCTACAATACAAAGATCAGAACATGGCCTTTCTTGCAGTTATTATCAGGATCATAATAACTAGATAATTCAGATGATTCTCTATTGCAACTTCCACCAGCCCCGGGCAGCATGGCCAATGGTGGGAATTATGGGAACTGTAGTCCAAAACAACTGGAAGGAACCACGTTGCCTAAGCCTGCTTCACACAGATGCTAAGAACTATACATGCTAATACCGTATTCAGATGGGCTGTGCCAATAAGGCTATAGCCAAAAGAGGAAGCTATTGGCAGGCTTGGGAGAAACCAGAGCAGCTTTCCTCAAGCTGGCTCCCTCCAGAGGTGTTGGGCTGCAACCCCATCATCCCCAGCTGGGAAAGATGGGAGCTGCAACCCAAGATCTCTGGAGGGAGCCACGTTAGAGAAAGTTGATATGCTGTGATGCATTGTAGCCGGTCACCACTTCTTATCTGCTATTATAAAGTGGCATAATGTGTCGGACAGGTGGCGTCTTGCCCCTTTTCCCACAGCCAAATCTAGGGCCTGCATACCTACCATCATGGGGTACCGGCAATGAGGCACAGCCAAGAGCGCCAGACTGTGGAGGAAGTGATACTTATTGGCTGTTTCGTAGAGCTACAAAAGAAGCAGCGAGTGAGAACCGTCATAAAAGAAAGAAAAAGCAACATTCAAAGCGCTGGGGAAGGACGGCAACCCAGTGGTACAGTCCTAACTTGCTTTGCATGCAGAAAGCCACAGGTTCGATTCCTGGCCTCTTCGGGTCATCCTGACAAAGCTCCGGGGATGTGTTGGCCCACAAAGCCCATCCTCTCCAGTCAGCAGGGCCAACGGCACATCCCTGGGGACCCAGAGGTGGCGATTCTTTCTTCCTCCAACTTTATCAGGGCAAGGGGCCCAGGCGTCCTAGCCTGCAGCCCCCCATCCCCACCCCCCAGTTAACCAGTGTTTCGGATCCAAGCTGCTTCACCAGAGAAATTGGGGCTGGGGGAGGCAGGGAGGGATTTCGAGGGGGCGGGGGAGGGGTGGTTTACCTCTTTCGCGTAATCATCCCGGTCACTACGGCGAAAGCCTGAGGGGGGGGGGGGGGAGGCAGCAGAAACAACAGCCGTGAGTTTTCCCAGCAAAGGGCGGATCCCGACCCCGCCCCAACTACCAGGGCTGGCCAAGCGCGATAAGGCAGGCGGTGGCTTTGGGCCTCCCGTTGAGAGAAGCCAAGCAGGAAGCAAGGCTGCGAGAGCCCAGCCAGCCCGATCCACCGGGACGGTCTCCTGCGCACGCCCCGCTGAAATGAAGATTTCAGCGAGGCGTGCGCAGGAGACCGTCCCGGGATCAGGCCCAATGTTGCTTAGGTTTGGGGGGGGGGGGGGCGGGAGGGCTGCATTTTTCTCGACTTTCATTGGCATCCGCCCCATTTCCAAGGCAGATGCGCCCCCCACCCACTGCACCGAAAGCGACCCCTCCTCGCCTACGCACCCACCCACCCCGGGCGAAGCCTTTGCAGCGGCACACGGCACGTGCACGGAGGCGCCTTGCTCCAGCTGCACGGGGAAAAGGCGTGCAAGCCCCCCCCCCCCCTGCGTGCCCCAACCAGCACTTTGGAGAGCGCCCGCCAATAGGTTCGGGGGCTCAAGACCCTTTTGCCCCCGAAGCGCCTCCCCAAGCGGCCGCCTCTTGCCCTCCTCCGCCCCGCCTGCGCCCTCACCGTGCGCCCCGTAAGCGGCTGCGGCCACCGCCGCGGCTCCGCTCAGCGCCCCGAGCCGTCGGAACACCAACCCTGCAGCGACGACCATGCTCAACCCGAGGCGAGTGACCCCGACCGCTTCCTACACGCCGCGCGTCGTCGCCAATCACCGTCCCCGGCGCCTCCTTTGTATGCAACCTCCGCCCCCCACGGCGCGTCTCAACCAATCAGCGCCCCAACGGCACCTGCTTAGTATGCAGCCTCCGCCCCAGCACAAACAGCGCGTCTTGGCCAATCAGAGCCCTCCGCCACTTCCCCGCCGCAGCGGGCGTCCCTTCCCACCGTATCAGCTGCGTTCGGAAACGGCGGCCAATGGCAAGCGGCGCCCTGCGACTTGCGGGGCCGAGGATTGGAACGCGGGGTTGTCCAATCACAAGGCAGATTCGACCTCCTCCCTCTCTTTGCTCCGCCCGCTCTCCTCCAGTTCCATTCTTACCCCGATAGGTTGCGCCCGGGAAGTCAATCACCGCGCGGCAGCCAATCAAATGGCGGGGAAAGGCAGGCGCCTGAAGGAGCCGAATTGCAACAGGGCTTGCCGCAGCTTGAAGGTGCAGAGGCTGCATTTTTTTTAATACATGCGCGGCTATTAGGATCCATACGGTAATCGCTGGCAAATAGCAAGAGGGAACATATTATTAATTGCTCCTACTGAAAGCCCACCTCTTTGGAAGAAAAGTAGTGGGAGGGAACCTAACGTAGGACATTTACGGTATCCCAGGTGCATCTATAAGCGCCCCCTGCTGGATTTAAAAAGAGACCTTTCCTTGTGGATTTTCTCTTTAAATGCCTTCCGTCCCTCCCCCCCACCCCTTCTGCAGCCTCTTCCATCATTTCCTTTCACCGCCCCGAACATGGGCTAGTTCGGTATTCCAGGCACACGCAGGCTTTGGAGATGGTTATTTTGGGGAGGGGGAGGGGGAGGGGGGGTTCAATAGGAAAAAGGCGCGGAGAGAATCCGGGGATTATTTTTCTCCTGCAGTCCCTGATCCCCTCCCGGACCCCAGATCTTTTCTTCGCAAACAACGTTTGTGCATTTGCAAAACGAACGACCAAAACGGCCCAAAACCGCGCATTTTAAAAAAAGCAGCGGTTCGTCTCTTCATTGTCACCCATGAGAACGATTTTTATTTTAGAGAGTTGCGATGACTGAAACCGGCCACCAGAGGGCAGCAGAGGCGCGGCGATCCGGCACATGGCAGCCGACAGGGGCGTTTTCCATGCTCTCTCGTGGATGCTCCGTTCACCCCCTCCACAAGGATGCGCTTTTGCGCCCGGTTCGGGGATTATGCGCATTATCGCAGAGGCGCATTTACTCCTAATCCCTCTGCACGGGAGGCGGCGAGAGGCGGCGAAGCGCATTAATTGATGTCCAAAAAGCGCTTTACATGTAGTTAATGCGCATAATCGCTTGTTCACACGGGGAAAATGCGCTTTAACGGCCGGAGCAAAATAAAAGTCGCTATTTAACACGCATTCGATAATGCGCATAATCCGGGAGATAACACGCCTCTACGCCCGTTTTGCGCTCCGCTGGTGTGGAGGTAAAATTTATAATGAGCCTTCAAAGAGCATTAAACCTCTCTTGTGGAGGTAGCCCTTGGCTCCCCCAGCTGCACGGAGGCGAAGGGCGGTCGCCCAATCTGAGTCATGGAGACGCACAGAACTGTGGAGTTGAGAGGGACCACAAGGGCCATCTAGTCCACCCCTCTGCAGTGTGCAGGGAAAACAACTAAACCAACCATGAGAGGTGTCTGACCAGCCTCTTCTTAAAAGAGATGGCCTTATAGGCCCCTTCCAGCTCTACGGTTCTATGAGATGGAGAACCCACAACCTCTGCAGTCGACTGTTCCACTCTTGTACAGATCTTACCGTCAGGAAGTTTTTCCTTCTGTTTAATCGAAATCTAGGTAGCTGTAACTTTAGGGTGACCATATGAAAAGGAGAACAGGGCGCCTGTATCTTTAACAGTTGTGTTGAAAGGAGGAGAAAGGCAGAATATAAATGCAATAAGAAATAAATAAAATTTCAGCAGGTGTCATTTGTTTGCATGCAGCACCTGGTGAAATACCCTCTTCATCACCAGTTAAAGCTGCAGGAGCCCTGCCCTCTTTTGTATCTGGTCCCCCTAGTATAGCGCCTGCTGCTTTAACAGTCGTGATGAAGAGGGGATTTCACCAGGTGCTGCATGCATACAAATGACACCTGCTGGAATTCCCCTTTCAATACAACTGTTAAAGATACAGGAGCCCGGTCTTATACCCATTATTTCAGGTCCTAATTTCTGTGGCCATGGAAAATAATTCTCTGATTAATCATCGGAGCTTGAACCGATTAATCAGTGCACCAAATCCTCATCTAGATGTACTTGGATAAAATAGCTATGAAAGGAGGTGGGGGAAGCACACCCTCTCTTTTTTTTTTTTAAAGTGATGGATGGACAGACCTTCTTAGCAGAGGTGATTTCTCCAGGGGGGGTGTTAGAATGGGGGAAACACTTCTTCTAAAATGGCCATCTGCACTTTTGAAAAAGTATTTGTATTTTAAAAAATGCCTGGTGAAATTGGAGAACAGTTTGCAAAAATCAAATGTTTTTTTAATATATCAAGATGATCAATTAATTCTGCCTTCCCCATCCTGGTGCTCTCCAGATGGGGTGGACTCCAAATCTCAGCATCCCACAGCCAGCCAGGGCGGGGAAGGCAGAATTAAGCTAACAATCACCAATGACAAAGGTCCAAGGAACCTTGTCCTGGATTAGGGGGCTAGTAGGCATCATTCATTGGCAACCCTCCAGAGTACCCTTTGCCACTCTGGTACCCTCCAAATGTGTAGGACTACAGGTCCCATCAACCCCAGCCAGTATGGCACCAAGGCAATGATGGAAGTCACAGTCCAACATGTCTGGAGAGTCCCCAGCTTGGGGGAGGTTGTTTCGGCGGCTCGTCGAAGCGAAACTATAGGAGGTTTGACGTACGAGAAGGCACCAGGGCATGCGCAGAGTGCTGCCTGTGCCCTGGCTCACCTGGGTTTTGCAGGAAGGGGTGCTTGTTAGAAGGCATATGGCTCCCTTGCGTTGCAGTCCGCTTATTGTATCATCCGCCTTCCCTACCACGTTCATGATGCCAGGAAGGGCTTGGTGTGAATTTCATCTCTCTCGCTGTCACCTCCTCTCTCTGACCCCAATAACTTACCCAAACATCTTTTGGCTTTTAATTTCAGTTCTATAAGGGAAGATCACCTGAGCGCAGCCCCCAGAGGCCGGGAAAAATGCGGGGGGGGGGGGGGAGAAAGAATAGAATCCTGCTTCCCCAGCCCCGACTTTGACGAAGAAAGCTGATTTCCAGCCCTTGTTCTGCCTGCGGGGGTCTTATATCTCGCACCCCAGCTTCTCTTCGTATCCTCAGAGTGAACCCAGGATGGCCTTTGTTCTAAAGAGAGAGGTACTGGGGCTCACAGCTGCTTTAAAGACATGTTTTCTGATCTGCAAAGTCTTGCCTCTTCATCCCAGATATGTTAGGGGGTAGCTGTGGTTACTCTGTGAGTGAGTGTATGTGTACTCTGCACATGGTCAGAGGCACCCTTCCTCTATATAATTGCTTCACGTGGTCTAGGATGTTTTGGAAACACAGACGTATTATAGCCACATATAAATGCGGTGTGTGCATTCCTTTAAGGCATTGCATTAGATCCTGACTAAGAGCCTTTCTACACTACTGCTTTAAAATGGTTTATAACAGTTTTAAACTGGTTAATAACCGTTACTGACCGCTTTAAAACTGTTATAAACCATTTTAAAGCAGTAGTGTAGATAGGCTCTTAGTCATGTTGAAAGTAGACCCATTGGAATCAGTGGAGTTAGTTTCGACGAGCTTGACCCATCCCATAATGGAAGGAGCACGCCATTTCTATGGGATATTTCACACCATGCCCGCAGAAGCCATGTGGTTCAGGGAGACATGGGCGCAGGAGTTCCCTGTGGCTTGGACCAAGGACAGCTTTGAAAGTACCTGCAATACCTTCCCTGATATTGCCCTTCCCAGGATTTATGATCAGCCAGGGTAGCTTCACTTGTCGCACTCTTGAGCAATGTGGTCTGTGGGGCCATTATACATGGCAGGGCCTTTTCGGGAGTGGCACCCTGGCTGTGGAACTCTCTTCTGGCAGAGATTTGGCTGTGCCTGGTGCTGTTGTCATTTAGGTGCCTGTAAGACCTATTTATTTGTGCCGGCTTTGAGGGGGGGTGAACGCAAGTGCTTTTTTTCTTTCTGATCGATCGATTGAATTGATGGTTTTATTGCATTTTGCTACATGTTTCCGATCTTAAGAGCAGTAGAGGGCTACCTCCAGCGTACAGCCAGATTGGGCCCGTGGACATTCCCCACCTGGCCTGCAGGCGGTTCTTTCTCCTTCCGTGGCCCCGGGATCCCTGCCCGGAAGTCTAAGAGAATTGGGAAAGGGGCAGGAGCCCCCCACCTTATCGCTGATCATTGGCTTTTATGTTGCTTACGTGGCGTACTGTGTTCTTAGTTGCCCTGGGCTCTTTGTGGGGATATAAATAATATCTTTAAAAGTAAATTGAATTAAAGAATTTAAAAAACCCACGTTGGGCATGATCTGCTGGGAAATAGCCCTGCACGGAGCCTGCCAAATGTACTCTTGTACAAGGCGCTGTACTTTTCGGCAGGACACCACTTGTATTTCAGCGCATGCACAGCAAGAGATCCAGAATAGCTCTAAGTGGAGCCGTGGTGCGCGGTAACTGCCTTTCTCTCTCTTTCTCTCTCTCTGGCTACCTCCACAAGAGAGGTTTAATGCTCTTTGAAGGCTCATTATAAATTTTACCTCCACACCAGCGGAGCGCAAAACGGGCGTAGAGGCGCGTTATCTCCCGGATTATGCGCATTATCGAATGCGCGTTAAATAGCGACTTTTATTTTGCTCCGGCCGTTAAAGCGCATTTTCCCCGTGTGAACAAGCGATTATGCGCATTAACTACATGTAAAGCGCTTTTTGGACATCAATTAATGCGCTTCGCCGCCTCTCGCCGCCTCCTGTGCAGAGGGATTAGGAGTAAATGCGCCTCTGCGATAATGCGCATAATCCCCGAACCGGGTGCAAAAGCGCATCCTTGTGGAGGGGGCCTCTCTCTCTAAATATTGGCTGGCGGGGAAGGCCCGCAACAGGGATGCAGCACGGGCTCCCCGGAACCATTCGGCCGACTACTTTGAAGCCTGAAGGGTTTTTGATCCGATCCCTTCAGGTAGAAATGAAGTGGTTGTTTCGATGTGTGACCCCTTCAGGGCTACCGGCTCAGGTCTGCGGGGCAAGAGCCGAGGATGCTGGGAAAAGAGACCGCTCTGGAAAGAGAACGGAGCGCCGCTGGTTCTCGCCCTGGGTCAAGAGTTGGGCCCAGGGCTCATCTTTTGGAGCAGCCTTCTCCAACTGGGAACCCTCCAGATGTTTTGGATTGCAACTCCCATCATTCTAAGCCAGGGAGTTGCAATCCGACACATCTGGAGGGGCCCCAGTTGGAGAAGGCTGGGCTTCTTTGCTTCCTTCCACGGACAAACTCCATCCTTTCAGCTTCTTTGCGCTGAAATGAAGCAGCCTTAAATCTGTCACTGGTTGCTTATAAATTATCCATTCCCGCCACCGGAGAATATATGTGGGGCGGGAGGGGGGCGTTTGAGTGCGCCTTGAAATACCTTTTGCGACTGCAGGTGACAAACCTGGAATGTTAAGAGCTCCACCAGGGCCTGTGGTTCACTGATACTCAGCCCCGGAATCTCCCCCCACCCTCCACCCCCCAAATCTCAAGGCTCTTCTCTTTCATAGCACACATTTAGCAAAACTCTTTTCCTATCCACCCCCCCACCTGCCTGTACATTCACCAGTTGGTTGAGAAGGATCCTGAGCATGTATAAAGTACCTCTCACTCCCCAATTCACAGATATGGTTGGGGAGGGGGAGATGAATACCTTCTGGGATGGGCCTGACTTCTATCCGGACAGGTTTTTTGAGCCTCTGCCTCTCCCGCCTCACAATTTCAGCACTTCTCTTGAGTTCACGTGAGTGGGGGGATCACTAGGGTCTGAGCCCCAGCATCTTTTGTCCATGCTCAGTCCTAGGATGCGTGAAGGACACAGGTCCCATGAGCCTGTGCAGAGTGCCTTCCCTGCTCTCCCCCTCACTTATAGCAAGAGAGCCCAGAAGATTGTATTAGCCTTTAACAACATGAATAGAGCCCTGAGGCTGGATCAGACCCAGAGTCCATCTAGTCCAGCACTCTGTTCCCATAGTGGCTGACCAGCAGTCAACCTGGGACCCACAATCAGGACATGAGTGCAACAGCACCCTCCAGCCCATGTTCCCCAGCAACTGGTGTACTGTAGGCTTGCTGCCTCTGATACTGGAGGCGGCACACAGCCATCAGGGTTAGTAGCCCTTGATTTAATTCCCATCTCTTCCCCCTCTTTTTGGAGCCCCACCTGATCCTCTTTAACTTACCCCCCCTTTTCTGCACCCCTCCAAATAGAGGGGTGCCACCCACCCACCCAACCGCCCGCTCTCTTCCTCCCTCCAACTGATCATCCCCCAAACTCCCTCCCCAAGATCCCCCGCGCTGCTTGATCTACCTTTTGGTCTCCTCCTCCTCTTAGAAGAGAGGAGGGAGGGTGAGCAGGCGTTGCCATGGCATCCCCCCATCGCCCCCCCCAGCTTTCTCTCCCCCCCCCTCCCATCTTGGAGAGGCTCTGTCTTCTCCCTGCGACATGGTGCAGGCTGGAACTGAAGAGAGCTATTTATAGCAAGCTGCACACCAAGGCAGAATGCAAAACACAGAGAGAGAGAGAGAGAGAGACGGTGCCCCATTGCCCATCTCCGCCCCCTTACTCTTCTCCGGCTGCACATCCTCAGTGCTCCACTCCCCATCTCTGCAGCTCCCCCTCCCTCTACCCCCCCCCCCCAGCACATCCCTGTGGTCCAGGCCTGGATCAGCAAAATGTGCAGCCGAAACTGCCTGCCTGGTGCTTGAGCAAAGCGTGTCGGGAGAAGAACGTGCGGAGCCGTCCTTGAGGACTGGCAGGGCCATTCTCTCCCTCCTGCTGGGGGGGGGCACCCCCACCCCCAAATCTGGAAGCCAGAAAGCTCCGCGCGACAGGCAGGCCTCTCCTCTCCTCCGCTGGAGCCCCCTGAGGAATGAGGGGGATTTATGGCTGCAGAACTGACGGGAAAGGAAAAGAAGACCAGGGACAAAAACGGGGAAAGATGGAGGGGGGAGCGAGGTGGAGGGGGGGTGGGGGGAGAGGAAGAGAGAGGAAAAGACAGAGGCTGCATTCAGACAACACGATAGTCAATGGTGGGGTAATAATCAACTTCACAGTTGTTCATCTAGGGGGTACTCCCCACACAACATGGTAATAAATAATCAACCATGGTGTGGATTAGGATCAGTGCTGAGTTGACTATGGCAGCATTCAGACGACACGATAGTCAATACAACTGACGATTGTTCCCCCCCCCCCCCAGTTGCTTATTGTGTCGTCCGAATGCAGCCAGAGAGTGGGGTGGGAGCAAAGGAAAGAAGGAGATAGAGAGGGGAGGGAGGGAGGAAGGAAGGAAGGAAGGAAGGAAGGAAGGAAGGAAGGAAGGAAAACCATGAAGGAAGGAAGGGAAGGGCGCCTGGTCTATGAGGATGGGGGAGAAGAAAGAGTCTGGGCTAAAACCAAAAGAAGAACGAAGCAGAACGGGGCAGGGATGAATTCATGGCCGGCCCACACGTGTAGAGTGGCCCATGACTGAGAAATGGATGTAGATCTCAAGGAGAGAAAATGAGGATAGGCGGGTCAAGGAAGAAGGGGGGGGGAAGGGTAAATCTGGAAGTGGGGGGAGGGATGCGCCTCCCTGACCCACCTCCCCATCCCAGTGCCAGTCCTGGTCGCCAGGCCTCCGTTGGGAGCTGCAGCCCCCTCTTGCCGGCCCCGGTGCCTTCCAATCCGCCCACACGGCGTCCTGCGCATTGCATTCCCCGGCGACGCCACATCCTGCACCGTGTGCAGAAATATATATATAGGTCACAGCATTGATGCTCGGCCGCCACTTGCGGCACTGGCGGGGGGGGGATCGGGAGCAGGCCCAGCGTGCGTTGGCCGCAAAGCCCCGCCACCGGGCCAGGTCCTTCCTTCTGCCCTGAGCACCGCAGTGCCCCCTGCTGGATCCCCTGGGATCCCTCACTTGCCCCTACAGGTGCACCAGAAAGGTTGGGAGAGCTGCCCCCAACCTGGCACCCTCCAGATGTGTTGGGCTGCAGCTTCTACCCTCCCCAGCCAGCGTCAGTAGCAACCAAGTTCTTCCTCTTCTCCACCTCTTGAACTGCTCACTTCTGCACAAGCCAGAATCCCAGGAGGGTTTGGGGGCAGGGGGGTTAGACAAGGGAATGGGGTTTGGGAAGGAGCCCTGGGCCCCCGGGTTGAGCTCCCTAACCCAAGATGTTTCCAAACCCTGCAGCTGCCAAAATCTATTCCTGCAGACCGCTCAGGTGGAGGAAGCTCTCATTACTGTCCGTGCCAAGAAGAATCCAATTAAAAAGAGCCACGGGGCGTCTGTCACTGGCTGATTGTGCCCAAACCTCCCGGTTTGCATCTCTCCGATTCGCCTTCAGAGATGCCTGGCTGGTGCCCAGAGAGGGAGCTGCAGGCCGCATGGCCGCTAGCGGCCCGGGCAAAAAGACGGGGATCCAGTTCCGGCCCCCCCTCTCCCTGGAGGGGTTATTATGGGAGCACCGTTCATCCGTCTTGCCCGGGGCTCTTTGGTGACTTTGGTCCATCTGTCTTGCCCGGGGCTGTTTGCTCCCACTGGCACTGCCTCTCCAGGGACTAGCCCCTTGACCAGGCCCACCATCTCAAACTCAACCCAAGAAAACCTCCTGTATGCTTAGCCTGTGCCCTCTCCCTCTGCCAAAGGGCCTTTTAGAGGCTTCTAACCGCAAGGCCTGGAGGTGGAGCTGGGGTGGCAGTCAGCAGCATGGGGCAACAGGAGGTTCTCACGCACCGGCCTGCTGAAAATGAACGGATCCTGGGCAAACGTGTGTGTCCCCCCCCCCTCACTTATGGGAATCTGCTTATAGCGGGGAGACCGTGTGTCTGTGCATTTCCCTCGAAGGCCGACCCGCCTCTCCTGAGCTGTAGCTCCTGGCAGCGAGAGCCTTAAGCCAAAACATGCTGCGGGTTTTTTTATACATATAATTTGTCCCCAACCATTTTGCTTTTTCCTCCGAGGCTGAAAGGAGTTCTGCACCCCCTGGTCTACTCTGAGTAGCAGCAGCTTTCCCAGGACCTGCTCCCTTTGCCCTCTGAACCGGAGAGGGCAGAACCTGGAATCCGATTCAGCATCACAGTGTTTCCCCAGATCGTAGGGGATCGACCGTCTAGACAGATGTTTGGTCCTATCAGGGCGGCATTCCAAATGAGACCACCAAAGTCACCACAGCGGCTAATGGTGGCCCAGGGTTCAAACGCCATGGCTTAGTGATGGGGACTGAGAAATATGCTGGGTGTTTCTCCACTCCTTGAATCAGGAGGGCACAGCGAATGGAGCATGGTCAGTGTGGCGTAGTGGCTAAAATGTTGGACTGGGAGCTGGGAGAACCGGGTTCTAGTCCCCACTCAGCCATGGAAACCCACTGGATGACTCTGGGCCAGTCACAGACTCTCAGCCCAACCTCCCTCGCAGGGTTGTTGTGCTGAGGATACAATGAGGAGGAAGAGGAGGAGGAGGAGTTGGATTATGTACACTGCCTTGGGTTCCTTGGAGGAAAAGAGGTGGCATATAAATGCAACAATAAATAAAAATAAAATTCCACCCCCACCCCATTTTGCCTTCCGCTCAGAAACCACCATCTTCTATCCTGGGTTGACCAGTTCAGGAAGCCATAATTGTGAAAAAAAGGGGGTCTTATGATTACTTTCCTCACCCACCCCAATTCCGGATCCTGACGGGATTGGTTTGCTACCCCCTTTTGGGGGGAGGGTGGGTAGACATTTTTTGCACCATGCTTTTTAGGGGTCCCCATTACACTATTCCACTCAACTCCCCCATACTTTACGACTCAAGAAACACTCCAACAGTTAAATCTTTTTTTATATTTACAATATCATTTTCCATTTCTTGCAAGGTTTAAAAATGTGTACAGCATCTCAGCTCAGACCCCAGCCTCCCCCCCTGCACCCCAAGTTCCCCTTTTTGAGGGGGGAAACAACCCCCCGACACACACCAGAGGTGTTAATCCACCAACGGTCCAGGTCATAACGAACAAATGGGGGAAAAGAGCACCACCATTTTGTTTTTTAAATTCCATAAGCTGGAGAAATAGTCCTTCTTTCTTGGGGGGGAGAGAAGAGGGGCTAGAAGAGAGTCTTAAGGTTGGGGGAGGTGGGGATCGGGACCTCTGGTCAGGAGTACAAGAGGAGTCCGTTGCGGCCAGGGCGTGCAGGAAGGGTTTTTCAAAAACAACCCCCTCCTGGCCCAAATCCAAGTCTCATAAAAATAGATTCTCTCCAGTTTACGATGGGGGGATATAAGGGAACAGGGCCCAGACGTCCTGCTTGCGTTGCCCAGGACGACATTCTGGGCTGCCATTTTGGGTCGCAAAAGGCCTCTCCATCACCAACACTGGCTCCCTTGAGCATATGGCAATTAAAGGGACTCCCCTCAAGATGCTCGTGGTCTTGCTTGTAGTTCACGGAAGGGTCCCAGTGGCGGCCATGTCAGAATGTGAGAAGGGAAAAAAGATGATGGCGATGGTCATCCCAGCTCCAAGGTGGCCACACCAGCCGGGAGAGTGGGAAGCCAACTGAAGGAGGGCCATGTTCAATTTTATAAAATAGAGGAGCGTTTCCCATTTGGCCATCTTGGATGGTGGAAGAGGAGGTCACTCAAAGGAGGCTGGGACTGGTTTTAGAAAACAAGAGGGTTCCCAACGAGTGGTCTTCCATTTTGGAGAAAAAAGAAGTGTCTGAGGGACAGACTGGATTGTAGAAAGCTATAGGGGCACCTGGCAGCAATCCTTGATTTCAGAGGCACATCACAGTCAGACACACTAGAACTTGGAGCAGAGGTGACTTTCAGTCGGACGTATTTGATGTTGTCCACGGGACGTGCTCCAGTGGGGCGGCCATGTTGGAATGGACGAGCGCGCATGGGCTGCCATCTTGGATTTCCAAACAAAACGGCCTGTGCTTTTCTCCGACCACGGATGGATCCGAGATAGTGCAGTCGATGCTATCGGGTGGGCAAGAGTGAAGGGGACGGGGTGGGTGGACGACGTTTGGCAAACAGTATAAGGCGTTGACATGTCTCTGCCAGAGGTACAACCGACGGCAGAACCGCTTTCCCCTCCTTGGCACAGAAGATTTTCACACGAGCCCCAACGAACTCGAGTTGCAAAAAAAAAAAAAAAACTACCCCCCCCCCCCAAAATAAAATAAATTTATTTCCCACTCCCCATCCAAGTTTGCTGCATTTGGCACAGGTTTTGCTTTTTTATGTATTTAATTTTTTTTTTTTACAAAATAATTGCTTTCCTTTTTTAAAAAAATGGAGATATATATATTTATTTCTATTTATAATAAATTCTTAAAAAAAAAAATAAAGGAAACCAACTCGAAACATCGCAAAATTAGATGATGGAGTCTCAGAATGGCTTAGATCGAAACTCCTCGGCACCCCCTCTCCCTCCCCCCCCGCCTTCATTTTCTCCCTTGACCATCGCAGGAATATTTCCAAAACCGAAAGGAAGAAACAAAATCTTCGCCACCCCAAAACAAACGGCGGAGGTACAAGTACAGAGGAAGACAGCAGAAAAAGAGGGGGCATTGGGAACAATGCGGCTCTGACAAAAACCTTAAGAAAAAACATCACTTTCCCTCCGTCTGAACGGGATTAAAGCAGGTGTAATATCCTTGGCTCAGCTGAAACCAAATGGAAAGTAAGATTCTTCTACAGCAGCCTTCCCCAACCTGGGGCCTTCCAGGCCTGTTGGACTACAACTCCCACAATCCCACCGCCAGCTATTATGGGAATTGTAGTCCAACAGGCCTGGAAGGCATCCAGTCAGGAAGGCTGCTCTACAGGAATCAAAAGTTTCTCAGAAGGGATATAAGTGGATAGCTCAATCGCATCTGCCTGCCACAGGACGCGTCTTTTCTCGTGGAAGGAAGGAAGGACTCTCAGAGTTGGATGGCACGCAAGATTCCTGCACTGAGCAGGGGTTGGACTGGATGGCCTTATAGGCCCCTTCCAACCCGAGTATTCTATGATTCTACCACTCATCCCAACCTCCTATCCCCAAAAGAAGAGCCAGTGACCCCCATCCCCACAATCCACCTGTCACCCAGACCCACAATGTGTGCAACAAGCAGAGGAGAAGGCAAGCCACGCAGCAGCAGCGACAACGGAAAAGGTGCCTCCAGAGCAAATAGCTGACTCATGCAAGCAAGCAAGCCAAGCTACGTATTGTAGGCCAGCAGGTGGGAAAGAAGGGTCGGTTGTACAGACGGAAGATATTGGGTGGGTGGGTGTTGGGTGTGAACAGGTGGGCGCAGCGAGTAGGTGCCACGGACCTATATTCCAACTCTTGCATATGTGTGTGTTGAGGGATTTCCACATATGCATCCTGATCTCCAGGAGGCACATCCTTCCTACGGAAAATATCCCTCCGCTCTTTCCAAGCAAGAAAAAAGTCCACCTGCTATACCACCACCCTTGCGGGTCAGTTGCAGGCATTTATCCACCCGTCCTAACGTAATGCGTGCACACGTAGCCAGAGAAAGAAGCTAAATATCCTAATCCACGGGGAGGAAGGGCTGTCATGTAGAGTGACCCTATGGAAAGGAGGACCGGGCTCCTGTATCTTTAAGTTGCATAGAAAAGGAGATTTCAGCAGGGGTCATTTGTATGCCTGCAGCACCTGGTGAAATCCCCTCTTCATCACAACAGTTAACGCTGCAGGAGCTATACTAGAGTGACCAGTTACAAAAGAGGGCAGGGCTCCTGCATCATTAACTGTTGTGACGAAGAGGGGATTCCACCAGGTGCTGCATGCATACAAAGGACACCTGCTGAAATTTCCTTTTTGATGCAGCTGTTAAAGATACAGGAGAGCCCGGTCCTCCTTTCCATAGGGCCACCCTACTGTCATGGAGACAGGGCCGGCAAGTTGGCACAATAAATTGGGTTGTTGGCTGAGAGAAAGGTGGGAGGACTTGCCTATCTTCCTGGCAGGAACGAGGGGGTGTGAGGTTTGTGAAGAGGTGGGCACATCATGTCTACGTTATGGATTTTAAAACCCCACAAAGAACCACAGTAACCATGGTTTTGTAGGAAAAGGGCTACAGAGTGTGAAGAAAGACATCAGCGTGATCTTACAAAGCAACAGATTCTATCATTCTTTCGGTGAAGGGGGTCACAGCTGTAAGTTTTGAACCTGTTTTACGCCACATTACATGGGTAGTGTAAATGTGTGCGGTTGGGATACGCCACTGTCTCCATGGAGGTCCTGGTCCAGGGAAGAGAGGAAGAAATAATATAAAAAGAAAACAAGGTTAGAAAGAACCGAAGGGAGGGGGGAGGAAATGTCTCCAGGAAAGAGTGTAAAGGAATAAGAGGTGTGAAAGGGACCAGGGGGCCTTTGGGCTGGGCCCAACTGCACAAACAGGGATGTGGTAGCAGGACCAGGACTTGCAGGGACTCAGCACCAGCACTTTTTGATGAGAAGGGATGCTGACCTCATCTGCCACACCCTTCAAAATGCCGTGTCCCCTCTGCAGTCCTCACAGCAGCTGGGAAAAATGAATTTTCACAGCAAACAATCTATTGTTATGAGTGATCTCTGTTACAATGCGGCGCAGAAGGTCAGCTCCAGGTGGAGATAAAAAGGCTAGAACTTGTTTGTTGATATGGGTCCACACAGCTGCCTGCAATTTTGGACTCTCCTTAGGAGAGTGGCTGTCACAAGGAGCGCCTGCCCTTCCAAAGTTACCTCTACGCCACTGTGTGTGAGCAACATTTTAAGGGTTCCTCAACCAAGCGGCCAGAAGCTGCAGCCCACTGACCCCCTCAGAAGAGATAGTGGGGCACAGCTCTCCAATTACATGGTACAGCCCTCCTCTCTCCCCCCCCCCAAGGTAATGGCAGGTACGGACGGGGTCTGGAAAATGAGTCCAGCTTGGTCATCCCAGATCCCAAAGCTTTGCTCCTCCACAAATCTCCCGGGATGGCCGGTTCTTAAGCCTCACCTTTCACAGGAATATATGAAACGACATCCCACCTAATCAGGCAGATGGTCCATCCAATCCAGGCTTCCCCAACCTGGAGCCTCCAGAGGTATAGGGTTACAACTCCCCGTTTCCCTGCCGCTGGAGAGTGCCAGGCGTGCTAACTGGTATTGACTTCTTTTGAATGCCAGGTGTCCTAGGAGTGATCTGCCATGGAGCTACAGGGCTGCTCCCCCTCGTCAGGCAAGGAGACTATGAGAAAACTGGGTGGAGATACTAGGTAAGGATGTGTCCCCTGAAAAGTGTGAGATCAACATTGCCATTATCTGTTTGTTTTGTGTGTGAAAGATGCTTGCCTTAAAACACAGAATGGAGGAAGGACATCGGAAGCCTCCAGGAAGCCCACAGTTGGGATTTGTGAACATGGAGGTTCCACCTAGCTAGCCTGACTAGTAGCCATTGATGGCTTTATAGGCCCCTTCCAACTCTACTATTCTATGATTCTACAACTGTTCCCCCTGCAAGGATTTATTTTGTCCCCCTTTTAAGCCAATGACCATCTCTTGTGGCTGCGGATTACGCACTGCGAGAGGATGGCCTGCCTGTAGTTCACCCAGAATCTCCTGTCAATCATTCGGATGACCGCCCCCGCAGGTTCTAAAATCATGAGAGAAGGAAGAGGTTTAGGGACTATCATAACCTCACAGCCCTAGGGCCTTCCAATGTGCAGCAAAGGGGTTCTGTTGAGGACAAGGCACAAGCTACTTTCTTGGGGATAGGATAGTCAAGAGTCTTATTCAGTTCACATCTCTGCCATCTTCCTCTGGCTCAGAGGATGAGTCCTCGGCAGAACCTCCACCTCCCCAGCCTCACATAAGTCCCAGCCTACAAAATCAGCGGAGGGCCCTTTAACAGCCCCATCAGCTCCTCCAGGAGGGGCAGGGCTGGCCACACTACAGGTCTTGTCATCCTGCATAAGGCTTCTGCTCCCTGCTGAGACAACATCCTCCTATTGTTGTTGGAGGAGAGTTGTAGCTAATAGGACTCACTGGGAGCTATACAAGGTCCTATTTTCTTACCTTGTTCTGACTGCTATCAGATGCTACCAGCTTCCCCCGGGGAGCCTCAAGGGACCACAGCATGGGACAGAGGGAGATGCTCAGTACTTCAGGTGAGGCCCCACAAAGGAGTGGAAAGAAAACTGACCCAGGAGGAGGGTGAAGCAGGGAAGGCAACCTCCTCTGAATCAGGAGGAGGCCAAGGGGATTCCAAAGATAGGCCAGGCACCGATACGCCCTTCCCCATCACCCTTGTTCGTTTCCTTGTCCTACTCTTTACAAATAAAAATTGGGAACATGCAGTACACTTTTCTAGTGGCTGTTGTTTTGTTGCTTAACAGCTTCCCATATATATATATATATATATATATATATATATATATATATATATATATATATATATATATATATATTCTCCCCCCTCCCCTTCAGCAAAAGTGAATTTCCAGTTGTTACATTCAGATGTTCTCCTTGGAAACAAGCTAGAAGTACCACGCTGCCACCCCACCCCTCAACCCTCTCCGAATTTAATCCGAGATGTCTCACCCCCTCTCCCACCCACCTTTTTCCACTGCAGAGATAGGAAAGCGCTTCCAAAGTCACTGCACTTGCGATCCGAGCGGGGGAGGCCGGGGGGAGCTTGTATCTTCATGATGTTAATGGCGGTCAATGAACGAGGACAAAGAAGGCATCGGTGGCTCCCTCTTCCAGGAGTTGGGGAAGAGATGGTCATCTTCTCTCTTCGAATTGTGCGAGGAAGGCACTGGGATTTTGACCACCCACCCCAGAACGAAGGAAGGAAAGAAGGAAGGAAGGCCAACTTCTCTTTCCGTCAGGTACCCTTTCCGCCCGTCCGGAATGCCTGACGGATGTCCAGTCGCTCTCCCCGAAGCCATCAAGCGTTGGTACCACCACCTTGGGAAGGGAGGCGCTGCTTCTGCCCTCGGCCACCGTGCTGGACGGGAGGGATGACCTCACACAGGCATGATTCGCATGGACTCCACTTCGGAAAGCAGAAAAGAAAAGAAAGAACAGAACGGGATTTGCCTTCCTTCCTAAACGCAACTCCCTCTTGGCTTTGAAGACAATCCAGTTGAGTCACCAAGCTGGGCAAAAGGGAGACTCATTGCGTGCTCTTCGGTGTAAGCCAGGGCCAAGGACGCCGTGCCAATGGAATACCAGGATCGTCACCATCGAGAGGAGCCGGACGGACAGGGCTGCCTTCTTCCTCTCTGACCTTGCTCTAAAGCTTTGGTACCCAGTCAAGTGCCGCCTTCTTCAACATCCGTCCCACTAGAACAGAATACTGTTCCTTCTCTTGGTAACAGCTCCAAGTGGCTGAACCCACATGGGCGAAGGAGCTGGCTTTTTCAACCAGGCATATGGAGCAATGAGGGGCCCTCCCCTTCCTTCCCATCCCCTTAACCCTACACCACTCATAGGAAGGGCACAGATCTCTTCACCACCCAGACAAGACGAATGAAGCATGGCAGCTAGCGCTCTCTCTCTCTCTCTCTCTCTCTCTCTCTCTCTCTCTCTCCAGCGTCCTGAGCACCAAAACCACATTTGGGAGGATTACTGGTTTTCCATCACCCATCCAAACTTGGATGGAAGATGGCTGCTCTCCCCACACGAGACCTCTTCTGCTAGTTCCAATCCCGCGTGTGAAAGGTTCCCAGGACCCGGGTCATCCGTCGGAGCTTCTTGGGAGGAGGACAGCTCCTTCACGCGCGGCCTACGCCCTCCAGTGCCTTGCCGTGCCACAGGGGATGATGGAGGGGGCTCCGTTACCCAAACAAGCTGGCCGACGAACCGCCAACCCACCTGCACGCCACGCGTGGGGAGTCTCCGCCTGTCCCCTCTGTTGTTACCTTCCCCCCCTCCCCGCAATGTTATACAAAAGACCCCCGTCCACCTGGCGGGAAAGATGCCTCCTCTTTGCGCAGGGTGGATTGGAGCCACCCCAGCCAGGCAGCTGAGGGGACAGAGGGAGGGGCAACTATACACGGGTGGTGGAGTGAGGGTGGGGCAGGGTGTTGTTGTGTCCGGTGGGGAAGGTGTTGAAAGGGTGCAACGCTTGCATACCCGTGATAGTGCTGGGGATCATGGTGATGGTGTTGGGGGTCATCAGGGGGACGTCGTCGGGCGCCCGGCGCAGGGCCAGTGTGTAGTCGGGGGGGCAGGCGGGGCGGAGGATTTCGTGCGGCCGGAGCGGCTCCAGGTCGTGGGCGTCATGCTCAGAGTGCTTGATCTGGAGAGACATGATCTCCTCCTCCTGGCCGCCGTGAACCAGGTCGTTGGCGGCGCTGCGTTGTGGGCTGAGGCGCCGGCCACTCCGCAGCTCGTGCCGCTTGTCCCGCTTGTAGTAGAGGGCGGCGAAGGCCAGGATGTTGAGGAAGAGCAGGGAGGCTCCCACGGCCACCGTGACGCTGAGCTCGGTGGAGTAGTCCCGCAAGTCCCCCGGGAACGGCACGTAGCGCGGGGGCCGCACGACGTCATCTTCGTCGGGAGGCAGGGTGGAGGAGGGCCGGCGCGTCGTGCTGGTCCCCACCCGGGTGCTGGGCCAGCGCGTGACGTACGGCGGGATGCGGGTGGTGGTGGAGGTGTAGGGGGGCTCGTGGAGGTTGTGGAGGTGAGGGACCAGCTCCAGCCAGAAGGCCACCTTGTTGGCTCGGTAGTTGTCCCGCACTCGGGGCTTCAGGCCGATGTGGAGGTACTGCTTGTCTTTCGTGTTGAACTTGGTCCACACCACCTCCTCAAAGCGGTTGGGTTTGGTGTGGATGAACTTGGTGTCTTGCGGCACGGGCTGATTCGGGTCCCTGCGGGAAGGGAGACAGAGACGGGGGGGGGGTCAGATACAGGAGGTCACATCTCAGCCATGGGGTGGCCAAAGGCGACGGAGAACTCGCGTCACTCAATGACGGCCCAAGTCTTAAACCAGCCTTCTCCAAACAGGTGCCCTCCTCCTGGCCTTGCTGGCTGGGGATGATAGGAGTTGCCATCCAACACATCTGGAGAGCCCGAGGTTGGGGAAAGCTCATGCTACACTGCCCATTCAGGCGACCTTCTAGAATTCTGCATGGAAAAACCCTGTTGACCTTTTAGGGTTATTGATAGTGTTTTTAAACTATCTTCTTGGTGGTCAGAAAGACCGGATCTAAAGAAGCTAAGGAAAGTTGGAAGGGAAATCCATCTTGGAGCAGCTCATGTTGTGATAGCTCCTTTAGAGTTTTGAATGAAAGCTGAAGCGGATTCACCGCCCCACTGACATCTCCACTGTCCCTACACGATGCCTTACCAAATTTTGAAGTAAGTAAAGTCAGGCATATTTCCTCCTAAAGAGCCCCCCCAACACACACACACACACACATCCTGCCTTAAGACCATCAGGTCGAATCTAAAATTACCTAAGAAGTCCATCCTCACGTTTAACTGAAACTCCCCTCATAGGGGAGACACGATAGCACTCTTCAAGGACTTGAAAGGTTGTCACACGGAGGAGGGCCAGGATCTCTTCTCCATCATCCCAGAGTGCAGGATGCGGAATAAGGGGCTCAAGTGACAGTAACCCCGATTCTGGCTGGACATCAGGAAAAACGTCCCAATGGTTAGAGCAGTACGACAATGGAACCCATGAGCTAGGGAGGTGGGCTCTCCCACACTAGAGGCCTTCAAGAGGCAGCTGGACAGCCATCTGTCAGGGATGCTTTAAAGGTGGATTCCTGCACTGAACAGGGGGTTGGACTGGATGGCCTTAGAGGCCCCTTCCGACTCTACTATTCTATCATTCTATGATTCTTAACCATTTATACCACACTTCTTTCTGACCTCCTTTGTCTTGTAATGTTTGCAGACTGTCAGTATATCAACTGAAATGAATGTGGGGGTTGAAATTCTCAAAGTAAAATTTTCGACCTCACATCAGCTGACAAGATTATATTTGAATCCAAAATTCAGATTCTGTTTTTTTAAAAAACATACCCAGTTTTGGATGCTGTTGGATATCTGGGGTGGGTGGGAGGTAAACAACTCAAGGTGTACAACAATGGAATTTAGGGACTCGATAAATATACTGCCTTGAAATCCATCCAGAAGTATTAAGGTTTAAGTTTCCCCTCAGCGTTGGGTTCTGAAAGCAATTTTCCAAGGCGTTAAGAATTTGGATCCTGGAATGTTGCCAAATGTTGAGTTCATGCGAATTTTAGCTGCAGCTCCAGTCAACCCGTTCCTCTTCCCCTTGATCTAATTTCCTCGAGGAGAAGTATTCACAGGAGACTTAGGCAGACAGTCGTAAGTATAGAAATGAACATTGAGGTGAGGGATGCGGGGGGGGGGGGCAGAGGAATTGGGAATGTATAGAATCACAAAATCATAGAGTTGGAAGGGGCCTCTAAGGCCATTGAGTCCAACCCCCTGCTCCGTGCAGGAATCCACCTTACAGCATCCCTGACATGAGGGCTGTCCAGCTGCCTCTTGAAGGCCTCTAGGGTGGGAGAGCCCACCACCTGCCTAGGTCATGGGCTCCACTGTCATACTGCTCGAACAGTCAGGATGTTTTTCCTGATGTCCAGCCGGAATCTGGCTTCCTGTCACTTGAGCCCATTATTCCAAATCCTGCACTCTGGGTTGATCGAGAAGAGTTCCTGGCCCTCCTCTGTGTGACAACCTTTCAAGTCTTTGAAGAGTGCTATCATGTCTCCCCTCAATCTTCTCTTCTCCAGGCTAAACAGGCCCAGTTCTTTCAGTCTCTCCTCATAGGGCTTCGTTTCCAGACCCCTAATTACCCTCGTTAGCCACCAGCGCTCCCTCTGACTTAAATGTACCCGTGTCCAAATGAGACCATGAATGTATGGAAGAAAGGAGCCAGCAATCATGATTCCAATTCTCACCCTACACCTCCCCACACACTGACTTGGTTCGCATGTAACAACAACCAAACAGCAGGCTGAGTATGGGCTGAATCATGGTTGTCGTTATATGTGAACTCTGCACTATGGTTTGACTATGGGTTGTTAACCACAAACAACCCAGAATTAACAACCCCAAAAACAAAGCATGAGTTCTCTTCCCGGGTTTTTCATGGCTAACAATCCATAGTTAAATCATAGTGCAGGGTTCACACATAACGCCAACCCATGATTCAACAACAACCCATATTCCGCTCATACTCCGGGTTGTCGTTATGAGCAAATCAGGCCATTTAATGAATGACTTTCATGGGCATAGGTAGATCAGTCTTCTCTACTTGGAGTCTTTCAGGTTGGTTGGATTTATTCATTTATTTATTAGCATCTATATATTGCCTTATCTGCTAAAAAGCTGCCAGTGTACAACAATTTAAAACAACAATTTAAAACATTAAAATCATAGAACAGAAACGAGAACATTAAAAAAACATTAGACTGCACATTTTAAAAACACTAAAATGAAATAAATGGATCTTTACTCCCCTTCCTAAAAGCCAAGGGAATGGATCCTGTTGTAGTTCTTGAAGCAGCACATCCCATCGTTTGGGGACAACTCAGGAGAAATTCCTTTCATGCCTGCCTGAAAAACAGGCTTCTGCAGGTAATGGTGCCCTCCAAAGCTCCACACTGGCAGATCTTAATACCTGGACAGGTTCATAGCAAGACCGATGGTACCTTAGATAGCCAGGTCCTGAGCCAGTTAAGGATTTCAAGATTAAAACCAGCACCTTGAATTGGCAAACAGTGCCAGCCTTTCAGGACAGGTGTGTTATGGTCCCAATCCCATGCACTGGTTAGCAGCCTAACTGCCACACTTCTTAACGCGCTTCAGGGGTAGCTCCACACAGAGCGCATTGCAGTAGTCCAGACGAGATATAACCAAGCTACGACTGTTAGCCAGATCGATTCAAGAAGAGTCGCATAGGGTGTTCCAGGCGTACCTGTGAAAAAGGCACTCCTCGCCACCGCTACCATCTGAAGATCCAGGGACAGTGTAGGAACAAGGAGCACTCTCAAGCTACGGACCTGACAACCATTACCCAGAGGACCTTCTCTTCTGCCGCTCCCAGACTGTGGAATGACCTGCCGGAGGAGACTCGTCAACTTAACAGTCTTTTAGAATTTAAGAAAGCTATAAAGACTGTTCTCTTCTGGCAGGCATATCCAGTGGAATTTTAGAATGTTTTTAGGATGTTTTTAGGATGTTTTAGGATGTTTTAATGCAGTTTTAATAATATGTGATGTTTTATGTATTTTATCATGTTGTTGTTCCCCGCCTCGATCCAGACGGAGAGGCGGGTAAGAAATAAATTATTATTATTATTATTATTATTATTATTATTATTATTATTCAGAGGGAACGTGACTCCTTCCAGAACCGGACGAATCCCAACAACACCTCCGTCTTGCCTGGATTTAACCTTGTTCACCCTCATCCAGCCCATTATGGAACCCAGGCAATGTCTAACCACTCCCATAATCCCCCAGCACCTGGCCAGGTGACCCAGGCAGCAGATCCAGACCCTCCTGTGCTCTATAAACCTCCAACTCCTCCGTCTGACCAGGCCGAGATCTTTCTCTCCCACCTCCCTCAAAGGAGGAGAATCCCCTGCCTGCCGCAATGACTCTGCTGGCCTCTGACCCTGACCGCACTGACGGCCCATTCCCTCCTCACCTGGGAGGTCCGATCTGTGTAGTACATGCATCCCTTTGTGACCCACAGATGCTGGGTCCAAGCCCCTCTGCACCGCCAACCAACACTGACCTCTCTCTTTCCCTCCTCCTTCTGCCTTGCTAACCCCACAATTGTCCTCCATTCACACTCTTGGTGTGCTGCCGGGTCGGGGTCTCGAACCGGGGCTCCCAGGAGGCGCTTTACCCCGCGGTATGTTTCCGCCGCCAGCCTGGCCCACCGAGCTCTGTGCTTCAAGGGCGCCCTCTAGAGCTGCAGTATCAGCCCACCTGAGCATTGTCAGCTGACCTGCCAAGGGCCAATCCCAGGCCACCAGGCCCTATAAAGTCTCCCTCTCAGAGTTTCCTCCTCAGTCCTACCAACTTGTCTTAAGGGCAAGGGCCTTTCCCTGGCCTGCTGCCTCAGATTGTGACCCCTGGGTGGCTCTGATGGGGCCTCCCGATCCCCCATTACAGCCTTAAAGCTCGACCTCTGCTTAGGGGTGTCGGAGAAACCTGCAGCAGGTTCAAATGAGTTCGAATTCCTATCAATCCGAGCTGCAGAATTCCATAGCGAACCACGTTTTCTGAGACGCACGGATTCCGCAGACGGGCGGCCCGTTTTTGTAACTGTTGGGGGGCGGGAGTGGGATCTGTGCCAATGTGCATTTGCAAACCGGGATGAAAAATCTTGTACAAAAATCCAATTCTCTCAGTGAGTGGACGACGGGATGGAAGACACCTATCAATCTGCAAACTACAGATATGACGGAGTTATCAAAATCCATACCTACCTACCTCTGCTTGGTTTTGACTGGGCCCCTCCAGCTACAGGACATGGGCCCTGCCTTTGGTCCATCTGGTCCCAGAAGCCAACCACCTGGACCTTGACTTTGGCTAAGGCCTGAGAAGAACTTTCAGCTCCTCATGCCTCAAATTCTTATCCACTGTCCAACCACATATCACACCCGAATACCAGCCTCCACAGACCAACCCAACCCCTCCCACACATTCTTTGTCCATCTCTCGGTGCCCCGTTGTCCTTTATTACTCTCCTAATTATTCATCATAATGACACCTGCAGGGTTTTTTTGTCCACCTAACTCAGCGCTTCTCCATTCTTCTCTCACCAGGTCCATTTCTTACGATCAAACAAAGACTACATGGTCCAACGATACCTCTACCTGTTGGTCCATTGTTAAATGATCTTCCAACCCTTAACCTACACCATTCGCTATAGAAGCATAACTGCTAAATCACAGGAAGCACTGGAGAGCCCGTGCGGTGTAGTGGCTAAAGTGTTGGACTGGGAGTTGGGAGATCTGGGTTTTAGTCCCCGCTCGGCCATGGAAACCCACGGGGTGACTTTGGGCCAGTCACAGACTCTCAGCCCAGCCTACCTCACAGGGTTGTTGTTGTTGTGAGGAGCAGGAGGAGGATTATGTACGCCGCCTTGGTTTCCTTGGAGGAAAAAAAGGCGGAGTATAAATGTAATAATAAATAAATGAAAATAAATAGTATGACTCTATTCTGCTGGTTGGACCTCACCTCAAATACGGTGTCCAATTCTGGACACCACACTTTAAGGAGGATTCAGTTAAATTGGGACAAGTTCAGACAAGGACAATGAAGATGATCAGGGGATTAGAAACTAAATCCTCCGAGGAATTTGGAAAGAACTGGGTCTATTTAGCCTGGAGAAGAGAAGGTTGAGGGTGGATACGATAGCACTTTTCAAGTACCTTAAGGATTTTCACACGGAAGAGGGATACAACCTGCTCTCTGCCATTGCAGGATATGAAATAACAAGCTTAAGTTATAGGAAAGCAGATTTTGGCTGAACTTCCCAGTGGTCAGGGCAGTCAGACCAGGCTTTCCGTCTCTGGAGGTATCTGATTCTGGATAGCCATTTGTCAGGGATGATTCCTGCACAGGGTTGGGCTCAATGACCACAATGGCCCCTTCCAACTCTAAGATTCTACAATTCCTCATCCTGCCCCACCCCCACTCGCTATTTTCCCCCATTCGGCACTCATCAGCTCACCCCGTCTTGGCAAAATTGGTCCAGTAGGTCATGACGACGGCGCTCAGCATGACATCATTCTTGGAGAAATTGCAAGGGAAGAGGTCCGTGGCACCGATCATGGGCACCCCAAAGACGTAGGGGATCTCATCCCCGTGGGCCGCGTCAGCCCACTCTGGCCGCGTGTCAGTCTGGCAGTGGTGGTAGAAGGTGTAGAAGTACACAGGCGACTGGTACTCAGCGTGGAGCTTGGCGGTGGCGACAGCGGGAGCGACCCACTGGTGGTCAGTGAAGAGTGCCAGGAGGGTCTTCCGGCGCATCTCGCCATTGTCCCGGTCGGCCCAGTCTGTGTACATGAACTTGATGGTCTCCCGCAAGATATCCTTCCCTTCCGGGTAGCCGTACAGGTTGTCGACAAAGTTGGAAATGGTGAAGTCGAAGTAGCTGGCCGAGATACCATCTTCATTCTCCATGGAGTCCTCCACAAATTTCAGTCCCTCCCCCTGGTTGACGCCAATGAGAATGTCGTAGTTGAGGAATTCGCCCTGCTGCATCAGGATCTCCGGATCATCCGGCACCACGTCGCCGTCCACTACCGGGCCAAAAGCGATATGGTAGCGCGCCGGCTGGATGTCTTGGTCTACCAGCTCCCGGTAGGGCTTGCGGCGTAGGCACTCCACTGTATTGCTCGTGTCCATGTGGTCGCAGCCGACCTTGGAGGCCAGCATGCGGGTGTACTTGAGGGGCTGGTAATTGACCGACCAGCTAGAAATGGCTGTGCCGCTCTGAGCGATGGCTTTCTGGAAGAGACCTATTGGAGGGGAAGGGAAAGGACACTCCGTGATCACAATGTGGGGAGAAGGTGGATGAGTGGATGAGTGATTCGGATGTGTGGGGGGGCATACTTCCCATAACTCAAGGTGAGGGGGGATGTGATACAGCTCCTCATGGGAACAGAGGTCAGACTATTTGTCTATAGAAGCCAGTTTTGCCTACGTTGACCGCCAGTGACTCTCTAGGATCTCAAGCAGAGGTGGATCATTTCCATCACTTGCTACTTAATCCTTTTAACTGGAGATGCCAAGGACTGGGATCGGGACCTACTGCAGGCAAAGCAGGCACTCTACCACTGAACTATGATAGCCTCTCTCCCTTGAAAGACAAGGGCACAAAATGAAATGGAAGGCAAAGGGTTTAATGCCGATGTAATTAGGGTGACCCTATGGAAAGGAGGACAGTGCTCCTGTATCTTCAACAGCTGCATAGAAAAGGGAATTTCAGCAGGTGTCATTTGTATGCATGCAGCACCTGGTGAAATTCCCTCTTCATTACAACCATTAAAGCTGCAGGAGCTCTGCCTAGAGTGACCAGATACAAAAGAGGGCAGGGCTCCTGCAGCTTTAACTGTGATGACAAATAGGGAATTTCACCAGGTGCTGCATGCATACCAAGGACACCTGCTGAAATTCCCTTTTTTATGCAACTGTTGAAGATACAGGAGCCCTGTCCTCCTTTCTATAGGGTCAGCCTAGATGTCATGCAAGTACAGAAGTGAATATGGGAGGGAACTACCAACCTCCCAAAAGGTAAATGCCTGAATTTGTTTCTTTCCTCCTCCCTCCCAATCACCTTTCCTTTTGTGTCGTGTCTTTCAGATTGTAAGCTTGCAGACAGGCACCTGTCTTGTTTCTTAGCTTTGTATCTGGAAGCCTTGAGGGATGAAGGGCAAGATAAAAATGCAATCGGCAAATATGAATAAATGAGACATTGAGTTTTCACATAGCCCTCTAGAGAGTACCAATTCCAGTCCAGGAAGCCATTACCTTCCGAGTGGTGGGACAGGATGAGAAGGTTGACGCATGAGGCCCCTGCTCCCGAGCCAAAGATGGTGATCCGCTCGGGGTCTCCCCCAAAATGGCCGATGTTTTCATTTAGCCACCGCAAGGCCTGAATCTGGTCAAGCAGGCCGTAGTTTCCCTTAGCTGACTGGTCACCTGTGCTCATGAAACCTGCCAAGGAAAAGCAGAGAGAAGGATTGTCAAGAAGAGCAAGGAGAGGACGGAGAGATAGAAGCGATCCACTGAAGCCGAGTGACCAATCTAGAATTAGAATGGGTTTGTTTTGATTTATTTAGGAGGGAAGGAATCCTCAAACGTCAGTCTTTAAACTTCTATATGCTTGCAAAGTAGGAAGATATAACGAACTAAAATTCCCTCACGCTTGTGGGTCAGCAGCCATCAAACAATGTCCAGCCCACAGCCCTCCTGGAAAATGCTCAGGCCCCAACTCTACCGAGCCCCCGGAGGAAATGAGTTCCACAGTTGTACAGGCATGGGACAAAGATGGAATTATTCAGAAGGCAGGACGCTTGGCAGATTTAAGGATGGCCTGGGTACTGGCTGGAAGAGGCGGATGGGAAAGGCCTAAATCTGCTAACCAGTCTCTCCCTGCGCTAACGAGGCATATTTCCAGGGACGAGCCCCTGTTCTGCATCCGTTTCACACAAAAGCTCAGGAAAGTGATCCGTCGGCAGGCATTTCTTTTGCCTCTGCTAAAGATTGCGCCTACACATGACCAATCTCCTTTAAAATTAATCATCACTCCATCCTGGGGCCCTTTTGCTGGAGATAACGAGGCCTTGCCGTTAATTATTAAAAGCTTTTTAATGAAATATTAATTTTGGCTGCGCCTGGGTAAATTTCACACCCATAGGGGGAACTAAGGGAGGGGAGGGTGCGGTAGGGGAGGGTGCCTCAATGCAGATTCAGCAGACGACTTGAAGTCCCGGCTCCTGGTCTATGTCAGAATCCCCCAACATCCAAAGGCAGAGTTGATATTCCCACACTCAGCAGCGCTTGCGTAACTGCCCTCTTGTGTGTCGGTGCGCATGCGCGCGCATAGCCTCGTCCTAAAAAGCTGCACCGAGTCTCTTCTGTGGATTTCGTTGCATTATCGGCGCAGAAAGAAATGGGTTTGAGGGAATGCAGTTTTCTCGGTGAATATGAACAGGAAATGGTTTCACTGCACACGAGATCACATACACTGATCACCACAAAAGCCAGGGTTCTGCAAGTGCCAGTCTTCCAAAATATGGCGCCGTGAGGGTGCTGGCTGATTTTCAGAATATATCTCTGCAGGGGGCGGAGGGAGGGTTTAGAGAAAAACGGAAGGCGGCTGGAGAGGTTTTCACAGCTGCCTGGAATATGGGGATCATTTAAACCTGCAAGCGTGAGCTTTTCAAGTGGCTGAGCCCTGGCGTCCAGGGTAGGCATGATTGAGCACCTGCTGAGACCCCAGACCCCAGCATGGCCCATGAGCAAGAGCCCCCTGGGCTTGCTCCTCCGCTTTCCCATTGCAGACTGCTTGTGTCCATCAGACTCTCATTCTGGCCCAGATCACGGTGGTTTCAGATGTTCGGACATCCCTTGGGCGAGACCCCTTCCACGGCCCCCTCCCTCCATGAGTCCACCTCGCACAGTCATTTTCACCAGCTGCTGCTATTGCTCTTCCTCCTCCTCCTCCTCCTCCTCACTTGCTTGCCAGGCAGAAGGCCAGTGAGCAAGAGGGCCATGGTATCGTACCTTGAGGGTTCGCCTAGAACCATCTCTGTCACTTGGGGCTCAGGTGGCCTCAGTGGCACGGAGTGCCTTCTACCAACTTCAGTTGGCCCAGCTACGCCCCTATCTGGAGAAGGATAGCCTGACTTCAGTTGTCCATGCTCTGGTAACCTCCAACTTAGATTACTGCAATGCGCTCTACGTGGGGCTGCCTTTGAAGATGGTTCGGAAGCTGCAGCTTGTGCAAAATGCAGCGGCCAGATTAGTAACAGGGACCAGAAGGTTCGAGCATATAAGACCTACTCTGGCCTGCTTGCATTGGCTGCCTGTATGTTTCCGAGCCTGATTCAAGGTGCTAGTTTTAACCTATAAAGCCCTATATGCCTTGGGACCACAATACCTGACGGAATCCCTTTCCCGACATGAACTCACCCAAACACTAAGTTCAGCATCTAAGGTCCTCCTCCGAGTGCCTACTCCGAGGGAAAGCCGGAGGTCAGCAACAAGGGAGAGGTGGTGGTAGCCCCCAATTGTGGAACAATCTCCCCGACAAGGCCCGTGGGGCGCCAACATTGTTATCTTTTTGGCGCCAGGTCAAGACTTTCTTCTTTTCTCAGGCATTTAGCAATATCTGATGAGCCTGGGTTTGTTTTGTTTTTAGGCTTATAGCTTTTTAAAGATATTATAATGGTTTTAAATGTATGTGTATATTGTATGTTTTTGCAGTTTTAATTTTTGTATATTGTTTTTAATTGTTTTAATCTTATGTAAACCGCCCAGAGAGCTTCGGCTATGGGGTGGTATACAAATGTAATAAAATAAATAAAATAAAATAAATTCTGCTCTTCGCTAGGGTGGCCATATGGAAAGGAGGACAGGGCTCCTGTATCTTTAATGGTTGTATAGAAAAGTGAATTTCAGCAGGTGTCATTTGCATGCAGCACCTGGGTAAATTCCCTCTAAATCACAATAGTGAAAGCTGCAGGAGTTATACCAGAGTGACCAGATACAATAGGGCAGGGCTCCTGCAGCTTTAACTGAGACGAAGAGGGAATTTCACCAGGTGCTGCGTACATAACAATGACACCTTCTGAAATTCCCTTCTCTGTGCAACTATTAAAGATACCAGAGCCCAGTCCTCCTTTTCATGTGGTCACCCTAGGAAGAGCAGAAGATACCATGGCCCACTTGCTCACTGGCCTTGTGCATGGCAAGGAAGGGAGGAGGAGGAGGAGGAGGAGGAGGAGGAGGACCAATAACAGTAGCTGGTGACAATGACGATGGCAGGTGGACTCACCGAGGGAGGGGGCCATGGAAGGTGTCTCGCCCAACGGATGAAACAATCTCTCTCCCACCCACCCACTCACCCACCCACCCACTTGATTTCTCTAGTGCAGAGAAATGGGGAAATGACATGAGAAAACAAGGAGTTGTGACTTATAAGTGTCCCCACCACCACCACCAAAAGACAGTGGGGGCAGGGCTGGAACACACACACATCCATACCCAGTACGCCGAGCCGGTAGTTCATGGTGACGACAATCACGTTGCCGTACGCAGCCAAGACGCTGCCGTCGAACATGTTCCCGGTCCCCTCCATGTAGGATCCGCCGTGGATGAAAAGCATCACGGGCTTTTTCCCACTGTCCCGGATATCTGTGAGATGAGAAGGGAGAGACAGGCAGCATGAGGCAGGGGAGGGGAATCCAGTCCCCCTGTTTTCAGATTCCTCTTCTGAAGAAAGATCCACGGTTTCCCCCACCCGCCCGACAGAAATTCCTGCTGCTCTGTACCCTGCGGTCCGTACATAACAGGCATCAATAGCTGTGGAGGGGGGTGGGCAGTTGCCACAGGAGGGGAGGGAGGATTCCTAAGGAGGTCTGCAGGCCAAGTGGTTGAGGGGGTGAATGTTCAACCCAATCCTGAAGCTCCCTGAAGTAAGTATGGGAGTAGGGTGATGTAAGAACCAAAGCACGTATCGGGAGCATGGGCTTGGAGGGTCAACATTCAAAGGATCCACTGGAATTGTTGGGGCTACAGAAGCCATGAGGATGGTATGTCAGTTGGATGACGGGTCTGCGGTTCATAAGCTGCCAGGATGGGGTGGGTGGTGCTCAGGTGGGGAGCGGGAGATGCCCTGTTGTGGAACTCCAACTGCGCAACACGGAAGCCGGACATGAGAGGGGTAAAGGGGGTAAAAGAGCAGCAGATTCAGAAGCCCAAGAACAGATTCTCGTCGGGCTCTGAGGTTCCAGCAATAAGGCCAAGTGGTCAGTAGATGAGAAGGGACAGAGGTTAACGGAAGCCAGGAGATTGTAAAGCCAGCGAACTTTGCATCCGCTGTGGTGGCCGATCGGTTAAAGGTCAGAGGGTTAGTATCTGGAAGGTGCAAAAGGCTTCAGAAGTTTCTGGGCCGTTTTGGATTTCGGTGGAGTTTGGGTTTGGGTTTTTTCCACAAGCCAAAAGGTGGTCAGAGGTCAAAGGGCTTTGGCAGGTTGCGGCCCCTCACATCCCCCCCCCCCTGCACAGGAATGACACCTCCCTCCCTGGGGAAATGCACACGAGAGCCCCTCGCCTCAAACCCCAGCTTCCATTTCTAGGTCACATCCCATTTCCATGGCAACCTGGAGCCTAATTAATTCGCTGCAAGGGGAGAGCGTTAATTAGACGCACCAAGGTCTTAATTAGCAGTTTCCACCCGGCCCCTCCCCCTGCTTTTCCTGAGGGGAACAGATGGGAAAAGAGGGTGGGGCCGAGGCAAGGCAGGCAGGAGGCACCTGAGCGAGTGACAGGACACATATTCCAGTTTGCGCACCCATGCGGAGCCACGCAGCACTCCCTGAACTTCAGGCACACCGCCGTGAGGAACTCCTGAGCCGTTGGAAGACCCCTCTCCCGCTAGCCGGGCCCTCAACCACACTGTCCCCCCGTCTGACCAGCTGCAGAATAAGCTCATCCCACATATGGTCCTCAAATGGCTCCTGTTGGGTTGCACAGAGCCTCACGGGCCCTCCTTGCCGGGCCCCGCGGCACACGTTCATCCCCCTTGGCAAACCTTGCACAATTTCCGGCGCAAAGAGAGACAACGAGACACTGATACAGCCGCCGGCACCAGCGCTGAGGTGTACATTGGTGTTATGCCTTGTCTTTCCATTTTTCAAATGGTTGCTACAGCCTCCCCGCAACCGGGCGCTCTCCAGATGTGAGGGATTACAACTGCCATCATGCACAGCCAGCATGCTGGCTGTGCATGCTGGCAGTTGTAGTCCCTCACATCTGGAGAGCGCCCGGTTGCGGGGAGGCTGAAGTTTCTTAAGTGCCTACAGCTGTACTACAGACCACAACATTTTGGACAGACCCAAAGGAAGGAGAGCAACAGACGGTCAACGATGGGGCACTCAAGAGGCCTTGGTGTCCTCCCCATGTTCCTTGCTTCCCTGACAATTTGCCACATTCCTTGCACGCTCAACTGCTAGGACGTTCCTTGGACCCTCTGAAGTGGCGACTGCTCGCTGAATCTTGCTTTCTGCCTTTTTTTGCACACGCTCCCAAAATCTTTCTGCCATGCCCAGTGCAACCTCCCAAGCCAGCCTTCCAAGAAGGTTCCTGGGAAAGAGTACTTTAAAGCCATCCTAGGGCACACGGGCCTTCTTCAGGTGTTATCTACGTGGCACGTGTTCCACTACGGAGATTCCTGCGGTGCTCTGGTTTGAATTACCTTGACGTGACGTGCTATAAGTAAGACTCATAGAACTGGAAGGGGCTGTTGAAGCTATCGAGTCCACCCCCTGCTCAGTCCAGGAATCCAGATTAAAGCACCCCTGACAGGTGGCTGTCCAGACTCTGCTTGGAAACCTCATAGAAGCATAGAATAATAGAGTTGGAAGGGGCCTATAAGGCCATCGAGTCCAACCCCCTGCTCAATGCAGGTATCTACCTTAAAGCATCTCTGACAGATGGCTGTCCGGCTGCCTCTTGAAGGCATCTAGGGTGGGAGAGCCCTCAACCACCCTAGGTAAATGGTGCCATTGTCATACTGCTCTAACAGTCAGGAAGTTTTTTCCTGCTGTCCAGCCAGAATCTGGCTTCCTGTCACTTGAGCCCATTATTCCGTGTCATTCATTCTGGGATGATCGAGAAGGGATCCTGGCCCTCCTCTGTGTGACAACCTTTCAAGTATTTGTAGAGAGCTATCCTGTCTCCCCTCAATCTTCTCTTCTCCAGGTTAAACATGCCTAGTTCTTTCAGTCTCTCCTCAAAGAGCTTTGTTTCCAGACCCTTGATCGTCCTCATTGCCCTCCTCTGAACACGCTCCAGCTTGTCTGCATCCTTCAGTGGAACGGAGAAGCTACTACCTCCCCAGGCAATTGGTTCCATTGTCTAACTGCTCTGTTGGGAAGTCCCCCCACCGCTATCTTCAACCAAAATCTGTCTTTTGTAACTTAGGCCCATCATTTTGCATCCTACAATCTTGAATAGTAGAGAACAGCCTGTGTCCCTCTTCTGTGTGATGACCCTTTCAGCACATGAAAAGTGCTATCCTCTCCCTCCTCGGTTCTCACGGCTAAACGGACCCTGTCCCTTCCATCTTTCCTCATAGGACTGGAAGTTTCTAATCTGCTGGTCAACTTTGTGGCCCTTTTCTGAACTTATCCCAATTTGTCTGAATCCGTCTTAAAGTGTGTTGTCCTGAACTGGACGCAGGCTTCAAGGTGAGGTCCGACCAGCGCAGAGCAGAGCGGAACTATTACTTCCCGTGATTTAGAAACCATACTTCTATTTTGTATTTTTATCAATTGTTGTAACCTGCCCAGAGAGCTTTGGCGATGGGGCAGTATAGAAATGAAATAAATAAAAAAAGAACATAAGAAGTGCCATGCTGGATCAGACCAGGTCCATCTAGTCCAGCCAACCAGCTGTTGACCAGGGATCAACAAAGTAGGACATAGTGCAACAGGACCCCCCCCACACACACCCATGTTCCCCAGCAACTGGTGCATATAGGCTTACTGCCTCGGATACTGGAGGTGGCACATAGCCATCAGGACTAGTAGCCATTGACAGCCTTCTCCTCCAGGAATTTATCCAGCCCCCTTTTAAAGCCATCCAAATTGGTGGCCATCACCACATCTTGTGGTAGTGAATTCCATAGTTTAACTATATGCTTTGTGAAGAAGTCCTTCCTTTTATTTGTCCTGAATCTCCCACCCATCAACTTCATAGGAGTGACCCTGTGGTTTCCAGTATTATTTGAGAGGGAGAAAAATGCCTTCCTATCCACGTTTTCCACACCCTGCATAATTTTGCACACCTCTATCATGGCTCCCCTCAGCCTCCTTTTATCCAAGCTAAATAATCCCAGCTGTTTTAACCTTCCCTCATAGAGGAGATGCTCCAGACCTTTTGTTGTCCTGTCCTGCACTTTTTCCAGCTCTGTAATATCTTCTTTTAGGTGCGGTGACCAGAAAATAATAGTAATGATGATGAAACCTAAAATTGCCTTTGCCTTTTTTGCAGATGCATCTCACTGCTGACTCGTATGAAGCTTGTACATCTGCAGCTCTTGGACTACAACTCCAAGATCCTTTTCACACATACTTTTGCCAAGTCAGTCATTCCCCATCTTACACCTGTGCATTTGATTTCTTTTGCCTAAACAAAGAAGTTTGCACTTTTGAATTTCAGAGGAGCCCTGAAGCTGGTTCCCCCGGTGGCCAAAGTGATGGCTTTGGAAAGCCCCTAAATAGGACATGAAGGCAAGAACCTTCTCACCACCAGTTAATATTCCAAGGTAGAATCATAGAATAGTAGCATTGGAAGGGTCCCATAAGGCCATCCAAACCAACCCCCTGCTCAATGCAGGAATCTACCTTAAAGCATACCTGACCAGTGAATGTCCAGCTGCCTCTTGAAGGCCTCTAGTGTGGGAGAGACCACCACCTCCCTAGTTCATGGGTTCCACTGTCGTACCACTCTAACAGTCAGGATGTTTTTCCTGATGTCCAGCCAGAATCAGGCTTCCTGTAACTTCAGCCCATTATTCCGTGTCCTGCACTCTGGGATGAGCGCCTCTAGGCATATAGGAGGTTCCTTCTAGCCATGAATTCATTTAAAAACCATCGAAGCCGTTGCCCACTGCCCCATTTTATGGCAATGAATTCTGGGAGCGAATCCTGGGGTGTGTGAAGAAATCATCCCTTTCCTTGTCCTAAACCAACTGCCCCCCAGCTCCGCCAAATGGCTCCGAGTTCTAGTGTTCTGTCATGAGATGGCTGCAAGCCCTGGGCCCCTTGTAGGTGTTTGAGAAGAAAAGGACACTTGATGGCCCAGCTGTCTGTAAGAGGCTCCCCAGCAGGGACGAAACAGAACGGAATCAACAGCCAGGAGAGGAACACACTGGAGAGTTTCCGCTTACTTCCAGGGCTACATTACGTGCACTGTGACAGCAATCAATGCGCTCTCTGCCAAGGCAAGGGGGCTTTAGAACTTCCTGCCTTTGAGAAACCTTTCCTGCAGCAACTCCTCTGCTGAGGACACCTTGGCCTGGAACCACAGGGCATGGCAAGAGGATTCTGGGGCATGTTCTGTGGTGAACCCTTGGTTCAAACGGGGATGCTGACCAGGCCCGGTCTGGGTTTCACGGCCACCCTGGGGTGCGTTCAGTCCCAAACTTAGAACAAGACCACCAATTTCCCAAAGCTGAACATTGTAGGGCAACCTTTCCCGACTCTGGTTTTCCTCCAGATGTGTTGGACAGGAGCTCCCATCATAGGCCACACGGGCCAGAACTATGGAAGTTGCAGACCAACATGTCAGGAGGACAACCAGGTTGGAGAAGGCTTGTCGTAGCGGAAGAACCGGAGGGGTGGGCAACGTTTCTGCCAGGAATGCTTCTCCACCATCACTTTGATTAGGACCAAAGACCACCCCAACCAATCAACCCCCCCTCACCACTATATGTTCCAAGGAGGGCAATGCGGATGATCGGGCGTCTGGAAACAAAGCCCTATGAGGAGAGATTGAAAGAACTGGGCATGTTTTGCCTGCAGAAGAGAAGACAGAGAGGAGACATGATAGCACTCTTTGAAAGGTTGTCCCACAGAGGAGGGCCAGGATCTCTTTTCGATCAACCCAGAATACAGGACACGGAATGGGAAGTAACAGGAAGCCAGATTCCAGCTGGACATCAGGAAATACATCCTGACTGTTAGAGCAGTACGGCAATGGAACCCATGACCTAGGGAGGTGGTGGGCTCTCCCACACTAGAGGCCTTCAAGAGGCAGCTGGACAGCCATCTGTCAGGGATGCTTTAAGGTGGATTCCTGCATTGAGCAGGGGGTTGGACTGGATGGCCTCAGAGGCCTCTTCCAACTCTACTATCCTATGATTCTATGATATGTGTTCAAGGAACCTTGAGGCATCCTGGAATGTCAGCCAACGCCTACCTCCACATTAGCCTACCTGAACATTAAAGCAAGGGTAGGCAACATGGTGCCTTCCAGATGTTTGGGTCTACAACTCCCATAAGACCAGTCAGGGATTATGGGATGTGTAGTCCAAAACATCTGAAGGCGTCAGGTTCCCTACCCCTGGTTTGTCATCATCAGAAGCTTTCTCCAAATGAATCCCCACACACACGTGGTGCAAAGGGGAATGACCACGGAGAGGACCTTCTCAGCAGTGGCACCCCACCCATGACATGCTGTCCCTGGGGAGGCTCGGCTGACAGCTACGTTGTTATTGCTTTGGCACCAGGAAAAGGCCTTTTGTTTTTAAAAAAAACTTCCCAGATTATAAAATAAGAGTTTAGCTCTGAATCCAAACTTCTTTTCCTGCAGCGTTGTCTTCTGTTTTATTTTTTACGGTCCCCTTCTTCTATTTTATGGTGCTATTTTAATCGAATGTTGAGTAAGTTGCCCTGAAAAAAAGAATTGTATTTGTAGGGCGGGATTTAATTATATTAACAAATAAAGTAGCAGAATAGGAAGACAATTCATAGGAGGAAAAAAATGCAGGCGTTAAGGGCTTCCTAAAGGAATTGCTCTCAAAGGGTTGACTTAAAACTCCAAACAGGCTTTTGTAAATTTACGCTATTTGTTGTGTCCAAGATTACTCTACAGCCTCAAATCTTTGGCATACAAGTTGGATCCCGTTCAGGGATTTAATAAGTGAACAGCTCTACTTTTCTCTCTTTCCGATCTCTTCTTTCTAAGTACCTTTTGCTAGGATGGAGAAGGGACACTGCAGGGTGGAACAAATTAACAAGCACTTCAGGATTTAAGGCTTTGATGACCTCTAAATCCATCTCCACTTTAACTCAGACCAGCTCTACAGAGTCATCAGAATGAAGGAGATAGAAAGAATCCTGGGGACTGGATCATTTCATGCTTCCCCACTTGGGGGGAGGGGGAATTCACTGCCAGTAGAAATCTAGAATATCAGGGGGAATGCTAGTTTTCTACTTAGACTCTTAAGTCCTAGGAGGAGGTTTTTTTTAATTGACATTCTAGGAGAGGACATTAAAAAAAAGAAAGCCATGATCCTCCACCTTCAGTCTGAAGTGGCATCATTCATTCTACCATCTCAGGATTCCAACCACCTCATTTGGCCATGTGTAGACCAGGTGAGACCTGTAGAGGTGGCAACACATACAAAAGCTGTTGCTACTTGAGGACTGCTTTCTACCAGACCATTGTCCCGGACTCTGAGGCCAACAGTAGAGTCCTTTCTCACCTGCCTGTCGCAAAGGGTTAGGGTAATGGACAACGGAGAGGGGCTTCTCAATGATGGCCCCATATTTCTGGAATCAGTTTCCATCTGGGATTTGTCGGGCGCCTTCTTTGGAGGTCTTCAGGAAGGCTCTGAAGACCCTCCTGTTTTCACTGGCCTTTCCATAGCCCATGGGCTGCTGGTTTTATTGGTGATTTTCCACACACAAAAATAGTGTTTGTATAGAATATTTATTGATTGATTTCCCACTGTATTTGATTTACATAGTTTTGTATTGTTTTTATCTTGTACATTGCCTTGAGAGGGTTTCATTATACCCCCAACTGGCCTAAAAACAATTTAAAATAAATGAACAAAGTTAAAAAAGAAGTCAGTCTTTGGCCAGTTTGGGCATAACAGGAAAAGAGGTATCCTCCCTATGAACATGAATATATTGATGTTCATAGGGAAAGCTTTCGGAAGCTTTCACTCACTTTTAAACCAACCGCAGTCCCCTCATGATGCTGAATTTCGGAGAACGGCGGTTTCTTTAAAACTGTGGTTTGTTAAAACAAGCCAGGTCCAAAGTGTGGTTTCAGATCCTGGCTTGTTTTGCAACCACAGCTTTTAAAGAAACCTCATTCCCCGGATTTGGTCACGATGAGGCAACTGCAGTTCGTTTAAAAGAGGAAATGAATGGTTTCCATCTCCTCCCCAAGGCTGTGTACCGGGGGGGGGGGGGGGGGGAGAATGGGAGCAAGTGAGCCACCGCTTTGTAAACATGTGCTAACTCATTTTTGTGGCAGACACTAACTGGCCCATGCGCATGAGTGTGCATGGACATGGCCTGGATATCTTCAGAGACAGAGTCCAGAAACATAAGTGCGGTGAGTGGTGGTCATTTTCTTGCAACACCAAGGACTATCCCACCATTTCGGGATAAATTTTATAGGGGATTGACCCCCCCCCCCAAAGAGTAGCAATCTGGAGTCCTATTGGTATGGAATAGCTAGTGTACACAACGACCATGGAGCTATGAATCCAATTTCACTATTCCGTTCAATAAATCAAAAAGTTCTGTATCCCCAATTTCCATCCCCCATTACACTCCCTTCTCTCTTCACCCACAATAATTTTTCTGCTGCTCTCTTTTGAAAAGGTTCCTCTCCCCTGTCTCTTCCTCCCTCAAATTAGGATACTAAGGGTGCAATCCTGTGCATGTTCAGACAGAAAGAAGCCCTACAACTCGCAGCATTCCTCAAGTCTGGAATGCTAGGAATTGTACAACGGTATTTCTGTTTAAAGATGCACAGGATTGCGCTCTAAATCTAGTTTCAATCCTATCAAAATAAATGGGAGGCATGAAAAGAAGAGACAAATCTCAGCTGACTTTGCAGGGGAAGGTCTCCTCCCTTTCATCAAAATGTCCTCTTTGGCCATGTTTTTGAGACTGAAGCCTGCACAGTTAGAAATAATACAATTGAGTGACCACTTAGTGATAAATTGTGATTGAAAATAATAACACCACCACTGAAATATTGGGAGAATGATGCTTAGGCACTCGATCAGCCCAGAATGCAGGATACGGAATAATGGGCTCAAGTTACAGGAAAACAGATTCCAGCTGGACATCAGGAAAAACGTCCTGACTGTTAGAGCAGTATGACAATGGAACCAATGACCTAGGGAGGTGGTGGGCTCTCCCACACTAGACAGCCATCTGTCAGGGATGCTTTAAGATGGATTCCTGCATTGAGCAGGGGGATGGACCCGATGGCCTTAGAGGCCCCTTCCAACTCTACTATTCCATGATTCTATGACCTCATCTACATTAAGCAGGATATTGCACTATGAAAGCGGTATATAAAAGGCAGGAGCCACACTAATGCTTTATATCGGTACTGAAGTGTACTGGCAACTGTTGGGGCCCATTGACACACACCATATACCGCTTTCATACCGCCACACACCCATGTCCTGCTTTGTGGGTCCCTGGTCGACAGCTGGTTGGCCACTGTGTGAACAGAGTGCTGGACTAGAGGGACCCTTGATCTGATCCAGCATTAGGGCTCTTCTGGTGTTCTTATGAGTTCAATGGCACTTCATCTGTGAGAAACTGAGTTGAGAACCACAGCCTAAAATGGTAAAAGTATTGTGTAAAACATTGATCAAAATGTATTTTTGAGGGTTTTTTACATCCATTATCTGCATATTAGCAAACACCTAGCTTTTCTCCCATGCATTTTAGAGATCCAGTTCTAGGTTATTATAGCTGTTGTATCGATTCCTGTGCTGTTTATTGTTTTGAATTATATTGTATTTTATCCTTCTTAAATATTTGTATTGTAGTGCATATTTTTAATTGTTCTATGGCATTTTAGTGTTTTAGCTGTTTGAAATCTGCCTACAGAACATTGTTTATTGGGCAGATTAGAGATGCAATAAATAACTAAATTTATTCCCTTGATTCAGAATTTATTTTCTGTGCATGAGTAAGTGCTGCAAATGCAATACTTTAAAAAGCAAACCCACATATATTTTCTTGGGGTTTTGGCACTAATTGTTCCCTTTTCTCTTTTTCTTTTTTGACACCTCACCGTCGGTCTTACAGCCTTTCTCCTTCATGACAAATCTAACTCCCTACAGCACATGCGTTTCCAAATATTTCAAACTATATTTTTCAGGTGCGTCATATTTTAACTTTCGGGACAGACCATAGCACAGTGGTGAAGCTTAGCACAGAGGAGGGCCCGGGTTCAATCGCCTGGCATTGCCAGTTTTTCCCCATGAGTCACTGTGGTGTTTCCCATTAACCAAACCATCAAAAGTGCCACAAGAGAGGTATAATTCTTATTCTCTGGTTCCCTTCCCAACGCACACTTGGCCTTCTCCTAGATGACCTTTCCCATGATGCCTTGGTCCAATGTAGTCCTTCAGCTTTCTTGGATTCTCTGGCCCTTGTTGCTAAACAACTCCAGTGGGAGTCATGGGAGTTGTAGTTCCTGATCTTTGTTGCTCAGCTATTCCTTATGGGATGTTATGTCAAGTGGACTACATCTACCAGGAGGCACTTCCCTCTATTTGGTTGGTAAGCAATTGCAACGCTATGGCAAAATTGAAATACTCAGCTCATATTTCCCTCTCTTCCACTCAGCCCTGTCAGACCACAGCTCCCATGATGCACTGCTGTTAGATGCCAGATTACAACTCCTATGATGCAGCTAAGGCAACCTGGTGTCCTCCAGATGTGTTGGACTGGAACTCTCAATGGCCATGATGGCTGGGCTTGATGGGTGTTGTAGTCCAACACATCTGGAAGGCACCAGGTTGGGTAAGGCTCAAACATTGGGGGAAATTAGCTTTTGACTCCTTTATCTTCACACATTGCCGCATAGGAAACACATTTTCTCATGTTGATGAACAAACTACAGAACCAATCTATACCCTGCTAAAGCGATTCAAGGGATCTTGGGTCACCATCTTGTTTAGGGTGACCCTATGAAAAGGAGGACAGGACTCCTGTATCTTTAACAGTTGGATAAAAAAGGGAATTTCAGCAGGTGGCCTTTGTACGCATGCAGCACCTGGTGAAACTCCCTCTTCATCACAACAGCTAAAGCTGCAGGAGCTATACTAGCATGACCAGATACAAAAGAGGGCAGGGCTCCTGCAGCTTTAACTGATGTGATGAAGAGGGAATTCCACCAAGTGCTGCATGCCTACAAATGACACCTGCTGAAATTCTCTTTTCTATGCAACCGTTAAAGATACAGGAGACCTTTCCTCCTTTCCATGGATCACTCTAAAATTCTTGTTTATTACAAAGTTTCCCCTTGTAATATTTGCCTGTTTTGCAGTTGTTAAGAGCACAGGCGGGGAGGGGAGGGGGTTAAGGTGGGAGGGGCTTTAAAGGAAGCAATGCTAATGAAAGGGACACCCTGAGTTTAAAAAGTAAATAAAAATTCTGAGTGTAGACAAAAGTCGGAGGAATAAATTGTAATTGAGTAACAATTACAACAATCTCACCCCTTCCATAAAATCCACACTTTTCTCACATTTCCCCTTTTTCACAATTTAATTGCTAAGTAAGGGGTAAATACACCCATGATCCATTCTCCATGAAAATCCACTTTAAATTCTACTGTGGAATTAGTGGATGAGAGGAAACAGACAGGGGATCAGGTTGATTTTGTAGCATATCCCCCACCCGACCCTCACATAAACTGTCACCCAAACCCAAATAAAATATTTCCCTTTACAATTAAAAAAAAAATTCATCATCTAAACCCCTCCATCTATTGGCCTAGTAGGATTAGGGGGCATTTTTCCCTTCCAAAAAAAAAAGAGAGGAAAAAAAAAACAGGACAAGGTAAAGAAAGGAGGAACTGAATCTCTGGCGAAAATTGTGATGGTTTTGGAAAACAAGAAGGGGGAGGGGCTTTTTTGTTCAAAGAGAAGACCCAAAAAAGGAAAAAAGGGGGGAGTCAAAAGTTTATTTATCATTTGTTCTGGTTTTTCTAAAAAAAGAAGAAGTAAAAACCAAAAAAAAAAAGGAAAATATTTTAAAAAGCAAGATTGTGAAACATGCAGAAAAAATACCTTCGTCTGGAGTGGGATTGTTAGCTGATGCCTCCTCACGCTTTTTTGTGAGCGGACCTAAGAGCAAGAAAAAAGAAGAAAAAAAGAAAAATGGGACAAGGGGAAAAAAGAGAGAGAAAGATCAAGAAAAAAAGAGATCGTTTTTGATGCATCAAAAAGGGGAAAAAGCATTTTTTTTTTTTTAGCAAAATACAAACAATCTTTAGATTTTTCTGGGTTTGTATGTGTGTATTATGTGTGTTTGTGCACTTTTTTCCGTTTTCCCCCACTGAAAAAAGTATGACACAGAAATACAGAGAAATCGGAAGCTGTGAAATTAAAGGTTGGTTAAAGAGGAACCAGGTTGCAGTGGGGTGGAGATGGGGGGGCGGGGGGAAACATTTGGGTTAGATTCTGAAATGGATGGAACCAAATTTTGTTTCCCAATGAATCACAAGGGTGAAGATTGGGGGCTGATTCTGGGGAGGGGGGGAGAGAAGGAGGAACAGAGAGTTAAATTCACCGCCTCTTCTACTTGGGGTTCCTGTGCCTTTAACACCCAGGTGTTAAAGGCACCCAGGTGTTAAAGGCACAGCAGGAGTTCAACAGGTGCAGTTTTTTTCCCTAGCACGGAGATGGGAAAGTGATGCTCCTCTTGAATTCCTGTTTGCCATTGTGTAGCTGACAAAGGCACAGCTGTCCTGCCAGTAGAAAGGTGGAAAATAGGAAGGAAGGAAGGAAGGAAGGAAGGAAGGAAGGAAGGAAGGAAGGGTTTTTTGGAGAAGGCCAGGAGGAAAGGTATGAAGGGGGCAGCACTAAAAAGCATGTTGCCATAAACAGAGTTTGTGTCTTTAGGAGTTCTTTTTAATTGGTGTCCTAGAGAGATGGTTCAATGTCTTGGGCTGAAGCCCAGGATGCAGCGGGCGGCCAAAGAGACGCTAAGATGGGACTCTCCGTTTCCTAGAAAGGGCCTTCAGGAATACGGAGACGGGGGGGGGGGGGGGGGTTCTCCTGCAAGAGCAGTGGTGCCCAATGGCTACTGCCTAAGGGCACAACCCTATGCTTGTTCCGAAGCAAAGAGTCCTACAACTTCCAGAGTTTCCCAAAACGCTGGGAAATGTAGGGCTTTGTTTTCATTTTTCATCTAAGCCAGTATAGAGTGTGTGTCTAGCGGAGGAGAAGGGAGAAGGCCTGAGACAAGACAGAAAAGGGGGGGGGGGGAGAGAGATCAGATTGGCATTGTTGGGAACACCCTAGGCTGACCAGATAAAATCCAGGTCAGGGCTCATGTAACTTTAACAGTTGTAGACAAAAGGGAATTTCAGCCAGTGTCATTTGTATGCAATTCGTTCCTGGTGACATTCCCTCTTCATCACAACAGTTAAAAGTGCAGGCACTATACTAGAGTGACCAGATACAAAAGAAGGCAGGGCCCCTGCAACTTTAACTGGTGTGATGAAGAGGGAATTTCACCAGGAACTAATTGCATACAAATGACATTGGTTGGAATTTCCTTTTCTCTACAACTGTTAAAGTTACATGAGCCCTGACCTGGATTTTATCTGGTCACCCTAGAACACCCTCCACGCTGCTCCAGTCCCTTCCATGAGGAAGTTGAGATTTCCCAGTGCGGCCAGAAGGTTGCCTTGCGCCACAAGCAAGGTGGGCAAAGGTAATGCAAAAAAAAACCTTCCTTCTGACTCCGGAAGCGGCCCTTTCCCTTCTGCTAGGGTGACCAGATAAAATCCAGGTCAGGGCTCATGTAACTTTAACAGTTGTAGAGAAAAGGGAATTCCAACCAGTGTCATTTGTATGCAATTTGTTCCTGGTGAAATCCCCTCTTCATCACAACAGTTAAAGTTGCAGGGGCCCTGCCTTCTTTTGTCTATGGTCACTCTAGTATAGTGCCTGCACCTTTAACTGTTGTGATGAAGAGGGAATTTCACCAGGAACTAATAGCATACAAAAGACACTGGTTGAAATTCCCTTTTCTCTACAACTGTTAAAGTTACATGAGCCCTGACCTGGATTTTATCTGGTCAGCCTACCTTCTGCCCCCTGAATGCAAACAGGCCCTTCTGAGTTCTGGAACTGCATGATGCAGGGATAACCGAAAGGGTGTGAGAGAAGGCGACAGAACAATGGATAGGAAGGGGGGGCAGTAGGGGGGGCAAGATAAGATGCCATCCCTGTTATACATGGGCTGTACATCAAGGGAAGGAAGGGAGAATGTCTATCTTGCTTCACTGCCCTGGCGCAATCTGGGGCAACGCAATGGAAAGCCGCTCCATCTCTTCTCCATGTATCTCTGCCTCGTTCTCTCGTTCTCCCTCCCTCCCTCCCGGTCTGGGAAAACTGGCACTTGCAGATTAAGACAGAAGGATTTTTCATGGGCTGGCAACTCGCCCCGGGGCAGCCACACTAAATAAAGAGTCCAATCAGAGGGAGGGGAGGAGGGAGAGTGGCGCAATAAAGAGTCCAATCAGAGGGAGGGGAGGAGGGAGAGTGGCGCAAGAGGGGAAAACAGAAAGAGGAAGGGAGAGACAATGATGCCCCTTGACCCTCCTTGACCGGCAGGCCATCTCTGTGCAGCACTGGGTGCCGGCCCTCTTTTCCAGTTTGCTCTACCTGCCGGTCTATTGCTATTCCCCTCCTTCCTTTCCTGCCCAGCTCACTGCTGTTCCTGAACCCTTTCTGTATTCCTGCTGCATGCAGTTCCAGAGATTAACAGTCATATACACTGAGAGCCAAAGAAAGGGAAAACTCCAGGAGCTTCAGAACAGTAGGGCCAGCCCGACGGTGCAGAGGTGGGGAATCGAACCCCCCTAGGCTAATAATGATAGGTCAGGCCCATCTGTCTCCCATGCCACCAGCCTTTCATGGAAGTCACGTGCCAAAGTCGGCAATCGGGGTCAGTTCCTATCTTGTTGACACCTAAGAGTTGGTTGCTCCGTGCTCTGGACCCTACTGTTCATCCTATCCTTCCTTTCCCCTTCATGGTAATCTGACTACGTATCTATAATACTCCATGTTTATAAATGTCCTGCATTCCCCACACACACACCAAAGAATCCAAGGAGTTGTAGTCTGATGAGAGTACTGAACATCCCTATTAGCTCTTCCTCACAGAACTACAATTCCCAGGGTGCCCTGGGAAGATGATGATGATTATATCACTTTTGAGCCTGTGATGAGAACATAAGAGGAGTCCTAGTCCTGGATCAGACTGAGGGTCCATCTAGTCCAGCCCTCTGTTCACACAGTGGCCAAGCAGCTGTCGACAAGAAACCCACAATCATGACATGCCCATGTTCCCCAGCAACAGGTGCACACTGGCCCACTGCCTCCAATACTGGAGGTGGCACAGAGCCATCAGGACTAGTAGCCATAGAGAGCCTTCTCCTGCAGGAATTTATCCAACCCCTTTTTAAAGCCATCCAAATTGGTGGCCATCACCACATCTTGTGGTAGTGAGTTCCAGAGTTTAACTCCGCACTGTGTGAAGTCCTTCCTTTGACCTGTCCTGAATCTCCCACCCATCAGCTTCATGGGATTGCCCCCACTGGGTTCTAGTATTATGGGAGAGGGAGAGAAATGCCTCCCGATCCACATTCTCCACACCAAGCATAATTTTTGCACACCTTTATCAATTCCCCCCCTTCAGCCTCCCTTTTTCCAAGCTTGAACAAATTCATGGAGATCAGAGCTATCTATGGCTACTAGTCCTGATGGCTCCGAGGTACCTCCGGTGTCAGAGGCAGATTGCCTGTGCACACCAGTTGCTGGGGAACATGGGCAGGAGGGCGCTGTGGCACTCACATCCTACTTATCGGCTTCCCACAGGCAGCTGGTTGGCTAACGTATGAACAGAACGTGTGGACTCCTCTTTTGCTATGATCAGACCCTGGGTGCAGGAACTGCCCTGCCGCTAAAGGACAGGTAGCACCTTTCCCCCACCCCACCCCTTTATTTGTATGCATCTTTCTCTTCGCTTCCATTCCAAACTTTGGCAGGAGATGGAGATGCGAGCGTAATTTCAACGACCGATCCCCAGGGCTGACGTCCAGTGCTGGAGCCTTGCTCCAGAATGTGTGAAACACGGAAGAGAGCACTCATGAGCATATGCAGAGTGGCTCTCCCTCATCCCTGCGCATGGGGATGGATGGTTCCCTTGGTTTATTCCAGCTCTTTGATTCTATTAGTAGTGACATTAGTAGCAGCAGCAGCATTCGGGCTGCTAACGTTTTAATAGATTAATCAGTTTGATTAATTGAGGAGAAAACTTTTTAACTGGCTGAAGAGGCATCCCTGCTTAATCAGGCGCCCCTTTCCCATCGCCTCCAATTAATTATTTTTAATGTAAATATAAACAGCACTGACTGCAAAGGCAACATTTTAGAAGAGGCCTCCCCTTTCTACTCTCCCTCAGGAAGGAGTGAGGGAAGGCCTCTTCTAAGACGCTGCCTTCTCTAAAAACAAAGAAAGTATCATCTCTCACCCACCCCACCCCCACCCCCTGTCATATGCAAATGTATGCAGATTCAGGCTACAATCCTATGCACACATCCTGGGGAAACAAGCCCCACTGAACACATCTGTATTTCTAGGTCACCTTTCCCCAACATGGGGCTCTCCAGAGGATTTGGATTTTAACTCCCATTATCCCTGCCGATTGGCTGCTCTGGCTGGGGCTGATGGGAGCTGTAGTCCAAAACAGAGGGCACAACACCTCGGGGAAGGCTGTTCTAGGTAAACACACGTAGGAGCGTGCTGCAAATCGACTGATTAATTCGATCAATCGAGTAGATCTCTTTATTGAGTGGCCAGTACCATCATCACGACTTCCAAAATGTATCTCTTGCTAGCTCAACCGCCTGCTACCTGCTACCCTCTAGAGGTGTTGGACTACAACTCCCAGCATCCTCAGACTGCTGGGAATTGTAGTCCAACACAGCCGGAAAGGAACCAAGTTGTGGGAGGCTGAGCTAGATCACCAGCGGCCCATAGCTCCGCCAGCGGCTGTTGTCTTGCAGACGGATTCTAAGATGCTGCTGTTTCTGGAGCAGAGGGAAACAGTTGTTTGGTTTTGGGGCTCTGCGCGTGTTTCCCTCCCTTCTTTAAACTAAGCGACCCCTCACCTGGCCCAACACTGCTATGGGCATCCATCCTCACTCACTTCAGCAACACGCAACTCCTGACCTCACTCTCTTTGCTTTCTGGCTCCCCCAAACCCCTGCGCCCCACCCCGGCCACAGGAGGCGATGAGTCGGAAGGAAGGGGTGCCGTCCCCCGCCCCTCGGTGCTCCGGTTCCAGGGGGACCCGAGCTGTCGTCACTTCTCAGGTGGGTAGAGGAGGCAACGCGATCCCAAATGGGAGCTGACATTTCGCTGCAATGCCTCGGGCAGCATCTGGGGAAAGCGTGAGACGCGGATGAAGGGGGACGGAGCAGGGAGGAAGAGGGGGGGCGGAGAGGACATGCTGGGGGTGGGGGGAGTCCGTGGCTCCACCTACTCCAGAACGGGGGGGGGCTGCTGCAGCAGCAGCAGAAAAGGGGGTGCTCCGTTGCCTTGTTTTTCTGCCAACCGGTTTGGGATTTGCTTTTGCTTTTTTTATATTATTTTTATGCAATTCTTTCCTCTTTTTTTCCCTGTTTCCAAGGCAACTGACTTAGCAATGCTGCAAAAAGGATGGCGGGGAGGGGGGGAGGCGGAGAAGGCTCGCTCCTCCTCCTCCCCCCCACTGGGCCCTACACCTGCTTTTCGGGACAGAGCAAGCGCCCTGGGAATTCCCCCCTTCCACAACACCACCCACCCACCCCCACCCCCCAGCCATTCTCTGATGAGCCCTGAGGTTGTCTGTGTCTGGAGGGGGAGGGGGCAATTTCCTTCTGTGGCCGGGTGGAAGCGGGATGAAATGTTGGGATGTGGCAGAGCGACGGGAAGAGGGAAGGAGCTCAGAGGAGGGGGGTTTGGGGGGGGGGGGTTAAGCATCTCTAAGGAGGCACTGCAAAGGATTCTGGGAGCCACAACGCCTGGGTTCTCCGGGAGAGCGTTGCAGCCAGGGTGGGGTGGCAAAGCAGGAATAGGAAGAGCAGGCGCTCCCCGATGGTGGCAGGTATGAAAACAGAGACTCGGCATTAACAGCTGAGAGGCAGGCAGAAATTCCACCGGTGTAGCATCGAACTGCAATGATGGGGGCACTGCACCTGTTGGCCTTCTGCCTGTCAGGCAGAAAGAGGACAGCTCTAAAGGCCGGTTCAGGGAGGCCAGGAGCTAGGGGTCACGGGCCTCTTGGAAACCGGGTTTTTTAAGGGGTTACATTACAGCAGTGGGGGGGGGAGGAAGTCTACAAGGTTAAAAAAAGAGAAAGGGTGGGAAAGTAGCAATGTGGAGATCCAGGATCACAGAATTCTTTGGAAGGGGAAATGAGTGAGTTACAACACAGCGGAGGGATGGGCAGCAGAACGCCTGGGTTCTCCTGGAGCGGAGCAGTTGACCTTGTTTTAAAATGTTCAGGAGGAGGCGTGGCTTGGATCACGCTGAACACAAACACCTGTCTCCCTGCTTCCCGCAAATGACACCCCCCCCACACAACACACACACACACACACACAAATATCCCAGCCTTTCCTCCCCCTTCCGCTCCTCTCCACCTTGAAGAGTAAAACGCTATGGGGAACGGATCGTGTCAGGATGGTCCGAAAAGGGTGTTCACTTCCCACCCCCCGTCCCACCAGCCACCCCGCAAAAGAAATAAAGGGGAAAGTAGAGGTCAAAAGAAGCCGATTAGGAAGGATCAGAAGAAGAGGGGGGTGAAAAATCCAGCCAAGCTCTTGCAGCTGAGATAATATGGGGTGAAGGATCAGGGTGAAGGCAAAAAAAGAGGCTCATGGTGGGGGTCCCCAGCAGCCAAATCTCTGTACATGTGGGGTGGGGAATGCATCCTGCTCCAGATGTCGTAGGAACGCAACTCCAATCAGACCTAGCTAGCGTAGCCAATTGCAGGAGATGACGGGCATTACAGTCCAAGAGCATCTGGAGGGACATATGTTCTCCATCCCTACAGTAAATAGGTTTTCTGTTAAATGCGGGGAGCCCAGAAGTTGGTCCTGCTTAAAACAGGATCCAATCGCAGGTAATAGGAAAGAAGCCAGCCGGAGACCCCGAATCGCCTCTGCCGGACACAGAAGGAAACTGCCCCCTTCTGGTGCCCTCTAGATGTTCTGGGCGACAGCTCCCATAATCCCTGACTGTCGGCCATGACGGCTGGGGCTTATGGGAACTGTAATCCAAACTATCTGGAAGGCATCAGTTTGCCACCCCTGGAGTAAGCAACCCAGGCCTAGAGCAGGGCTGTGGGAAGCTTTTCAGCCTGAGGGCCGCATTCAGTTTCATAGAAGCTCAAGGGGCCACATTCAAATGGTGGGCGGGGCCAAGGGCAAAAGGGGGCAGGGCCAATGTACCAACGTTATCAGCATATTTTAAGTGGAAATACTTGTTGAAATACTCTTGACCAGATGATACAAAAAAGGGCAGGGCTCCTGCAGCTTTAACTGTTGAGACGAAGAGGGAATTTCACCAGGTGCTGCATGCATACAAAGGACACCCGCTGACGTTCCCTTTTCTATACAACCATTAAAGATACAGGAGCCCAGTCCTCCTTTCCATATGGCCACCCTGGGGGGGGGGAGATGCCAAAGCCACAAAAACACCCAAAGGGAGTTATGGAGAGGGGGCGGAGCCAAGGAAAGGAGGCGTGAGCATCTGGGGAACCAGGGAGGCTGGGTTTGGTCCCCGGCCTGAGGTCCAGCCCCCCCTGGCCTAGATGGACAAATTATCTGATTTAGGTCTACGTTCCTGACAAAATTATACAACGGATTGGCAGTCAGCAAAAGACCCTGCTTTGCATTTTTGCAGTGGAACCCTGTTTAAAGGTGTTTAAAAGTGGCCTCCTGCTTTCCTAGGTAGACTGCTAAGCACAGCATTGGTGGCTCATCTTGTCAGAAGCCTCCTGGCATAACGCAGGGCATCCTGTCCCTAAAACCCCTAAAATTGCCAGTCCAAGCTTTTCTTCAGAAACCAGGGAGGGAGGGAAGCTCCATAAGGGGGGGGGGGCTTTAACTCAGTGGTACAGCCCTTGCTTGGCGCATAGAAGGTACCAGGTTCAATCCCCATCAGGGCTAAGCCACCTGGAGAGCCATGGCTGCCAGCCAGAGTTGGAAACCCTGAGCTAGAGAGAACCAGTGGCCTGACTCGGTATAAAGCAGCTTCCTCTGTTCCACCCGACAGGGGAGTTTTCCCCCCTTGTGCATGAGTGGAGGCTGTATGCAGAACCTAGATGGCAAGAGCAGAGGAAATATCTCTGCTTGGAAGTTAAGGAGTGATGCGGCTTCCTCTTTTCACTGAAGCTGGAGCAACCAGGATTCTTTGGATGCTCCAGTGCGTGTGTGTGTCTCAGTCTCAATCTCCCCCCCCCTCCTTCCAAGTTCCTGGGCACTGTCCAGGAAGGAAAGAGTGAGTACAGAGGGGTCCCCTCCCCTTTCCCCCCTGTGCAGCCCGTAAGGAAGAGGGTTGCTGCCCTCGCTCACAGGACTGGGATCTTCCACATCTGGAGGAACCCTCACTTCCCTGCCCCCCGCCCCAGTCACGGTTAGAGTACTGGACTGGGACTGGGTTCAAGTCCCCCTTCAAAATCACTATGGGATTTTGGGTCATTCACAGACTTGCAGCCTAACCTACTTCACAGGCTTGTTGTTGCGGAGGTCAAATGGAGAAAGGAAGGGCCATGTAACCACCTTGGGCTCCTTGCCAGAGGGAAAGAAGGCGGGATAGAAAGGTAATCATAAATCGTGAATAAATGCTGCCAATGCTTCTACCCTAGTTAAAATTTCAGGTGTGGATGTCAGGATGTTCCCGGAAGTTGAGACTTGACTTCAGGGGTATGCACAAAGGGGTGATGGGTTTCGGGGTAGCAGGGCGGGTTATGGTTAGTCGTAAGGCAAAGGGTGAAGTTAGCAGGGGTGACGCTTGGGTCCAGAGAGTTACCCTCTTCGTGATCAGGGGGCTCTGAGCAGCAAGGTGCCCCACCCATCCTGCTGGAGAGGAGGGGGGAGGAGAGGGGGGTTGTAAGACAGAGGGCACGGCCCCATCCGCTCTCCCTCCCCCCCCGGCACTCTTACCGTCCTCCATGGGCACATAGATGTTGAGGTAGAGGCAATCTTCGCTCTGATTCTGCACGTAACCCGCCACAATCTCCAGGTTGTCCGTGAACCAGACCGGAAGCATGATGCCGGGGAGCATGCCGTGGATATTCTGCGGGCAGACGGGAGCGAAGGCTGTGGCATTGCACACCTCGGACCAGGACGCCGGCGCCTCGGGTGGCTGGAAGCGCCTCTCCCCGACGGGCGGCGTGGCATACGGGATCCCCAGGTATTGCACCACCGGGCCGAGGATTTCGTTGTTAAGGTCTTTCTTGATCCCCCGGAGTTTCCCGTAATTGGTAGGCACGACGGGGTACTTGTCCTCGGGTTTCTGCCCCGAGACGGGCAGCGAGCGCAGGGCCAACCCCAGGAGCCAAAAGAGGAAGGCGGAGCCCGTCCGGATGTTCAGCATCCGAGGGACGAAACTCGCGGGTGTGAGAAACATGGCGGCCGCAGGGGCAAAGGGTGCTGGGAGCGTGAAACAGCGTTCCTCACAAAAGGGGGAGAGCAAGGAATGGAGGCGACGGACCCGGGCAGCAGAAGAGGAGGAAGAGGAGGAAATAACCAGGAGAGGCTGCGGCCCGAGAAGAGAGGAGGAGGAGACCCGGCGGTCTTAGCGGGAAGCACGGGGAGGCTTTTGGGCAGAGAGACGGCGTCTGTTGCGTTCCATGGTGGCCCAGCAGCACACGCAATATCCAGCCAGACTCGAGGAACACACCTACAGGTCAAGAGATGGGGGAGAGAAAGTTGAAGGGATGGGTACATCAGAGGGGGAAGGTAGTAGCACGCAGGATGGGCAGGCAGAAGGACTCGCTTCAGAACAAAAAGGGCCTTCCCCCAGTCGTCCGTCCCTCTGCCGTTCTAGTTAGTTCAGCCGACACCAGCTCCAAGAACATCATCACATGGGGAAAAGCCCATGCGTTTGTCCCTCATTACTTCCTCTTTCAAAAGAAGAAGTATACAACCTGCACGTGGCCCATTCAGTGGGCTGTTTGGATCCCGCTGCTTCTCCTGCACACAGCAGGGAATAGCGGCAAGTTCCAGCTTTAAAAATGAGTCGGATTTACTGGGGTAGTTTTTTTGTGGCGTGAAGGTGGCTAGAAGGGTCAGGAGACAGGCGGGCGGCGGGAGGCAGATGAGGTCGTGAAAGGGACCCACGAAAATCCGTGAGTGCCCAGTAACGAGCGTGCAATTAAACGCTCGTCTGATGGCACTCTCTCACCTTTACCAAAATACAGGCTCCCCTCCTCATCAGATCCTCTTTTGCTTGTGAACCTTTCCATGCATTTACACTCATTCACGCTTCCTCCCTGAGGAGGAAACTGGGAACAAAAGTGCAGAGGAGGAATTGGGGAGGGGGGAGAAAGCGGAGAGAGCTCTTTACAGCCCCCCCAGGCCATTCCCTTAGGGAAAAGGGGAAACACACCCCTTTGGGATAAATTCCTCTCCTTCCTGGCAGGCCAATTCCGTGAACCACAGACCCTTCCCCTTCACCCCATTCTCTGACTGATGCTGGAATAAGGACCATGAAAGGATAGAACCACATCAATGAAGATGTTTTGGCAGCATCCTTTTCCGTACATCCCTCCACCGCACTGCCTTTTCAGCCCAGGACCAAAGATTACATCATCATCATCAAGTGAAGTGAATGTGGGGGGTGCCTCCACTCCCCAAAAAGCATACCTGAAGTTTCTTTTAGAACAGCTTCCCCATGGCCTGGTGTATTCCAAATGTGTTGGACTGCAATTCCCATCATTCTCAGCTATGATAGGAGTTGCAGTCCTCCACATCTGGCGGGCACCAGGTTGGGGAAGGCTGTTTTAGGAGCTCAGAACGCCTTTGGGGTCACAGCCCCATAGCTAGGGTGACCCTATGGAAAGGAGGACAGGGCTCCTGTATCTTTAACAGTTGGATAAAAAAGGGAATTTCAGCAGGTGTTATTTGTACGCATGCAGCATCTCCTGAATCCCCTCTTCACCACAACAGTTAAAGCTGCAGGAGCCATGTGTTGCATGACCAGATACAAAAGAGGGCAGGGCTACTGCAGCTTGAACTGCTGTGATGAAGGGGCAATTTCACTGCATGCCTACAAATGACACCTGCTGAAATTCCCTTTTCGATGCAACTGTTAAAAATACAGGAGCCTGATCCTCCTTTCCATAGGGTCACCCTACCCATAGCAAGACTACGGATGAGATCCCAGGATCCCTGGCCAAGCCAAAACGCTATACCCCACATCCCTGACAGCACTTCGGACGATCTGGTGGATGCTCAGTCTCCTGTCCCTGTGAACAGCCCATTTCTTAAAAAGATGCACTGAGGGTGGCCAACGTGGTCTACCACCCAGAGACGTGGCATCGTGTTAGGAGCAATTGTAGCTAAGGCAGGAGCCTGTAAAGCAGGGGTGACACCATTGGTGGCGCTACAGATGTTTTGGCCTACAACTCCCATCAGGCCTTAGCCGGCACAGCCAATTGTGAGGAATTATGGGAATTTTAAGCTATAGCATCTGGAGGGCCACAAGTCACCCACTCGTGTGTGGAGCTCGCTCTCTGTGTTGCTCCTGCCGGATATGGGGACGGAGCGTTCTTTGGGCCGGCCATTGGCTCCCCTGAGCAGGAAGGGCAGTCAAGGCTTCCAGGGAGGGGAATTGATAGGTTGGGCCCCGTGGGGCTCCGGCCCTGAATCTATTTCCCAAAGCACCGGATCTCTTCTCAAGGTTATTTTCTCAGCTTAGTTGATGAGGGCGGGTGGATTGCAGCTGGGGAGGGAAGCGTCAACCCTCCACTCCCCACATGCTGCAACAGCCCCCCAAAACCCCCTTGCATGGCAATGAAACTCAGAAAAAGATCTCTCTCCACTGGTGCCGATGGGAAGGGTTTTTTCTAAGCTTAATTTCTATGCCGTGGGGGGTGGGATTTCCATGGGGACAACAAGTGAGGAGGGAAGTGTTAACCTTTCCCTCCCTATATGCTGTGGAACCCACAAAATACCCCTCTCCACATGGCAATTAAGCTGGGGGGGGGACTTCCCATGGTGCCAATGGAAGCTTTTTTCCTAAGCTTAACTCCATGGGGCGAGAGCAATTTTCCTCCAGGAGAGAAATGGAAAGAGAGAAAGAAAGGGGAGAGAAGGGGGGAGGGAATGAGTGGGCAAGGAAGAGAGAGAGAAACCTTGATTTTGCTTTCCTGAAAGCTTAAGCAACCGGGGCAGGAAGTCCTTCTGCAGGTAGCCCAAGAGTGCGCAGGACCCTGCTCTTGGGTGCGCGTGACGGCTCCTCCTGGTCCCTGTGAGCCCTGGATTGTGGCGCACAGAGCAGCAAGGGGTTAACTGTGCCTTCCTCTCTAGTTGTGCATGGGCTGAGGTTTGGGGGGGAAGTCACAAGCCCCGACCACACACACAGACGACCCCAGAATAGGGTGGCCCTTTGGAAAAGAGGACAGGGCTCCTGTATCTTTCACAGTTGCCTAGAAAGGGGAATTTCAGCCGGTGCCATTTGCATGCATGCAGTGAAATCCCCTCTTCATCACCACAGTTAAAGCTGCAGGAGCTATACTAGAGTGACCAGGTACAAAAGAGGGCAGGGCTCCTGCAGCTTTAACTGTTGTGGGGAAGAGGGAATTCCACCAGGTGCTGCATGCATACAAATGACCCCTGCTGAAATTCCCTTTTCTATGCAACTGTGAAAAATACAGGAGCCCAGTCCTCCTTACCATAGGGTCACCCTACCCCAGAAACAGCAGAGCAGAGAGAGTGGAGAGAGAGCCTCATTCCACACACGCCCCATCACAGCCTCTGCCACGTCTTCCACTTCCCAGGAACCTTCTTTCTCCTCCACATTGCCCGGTCTTAGCTCTATCCTTGCTCTCCTTCTGATCGCTACGCCCCTATCTGCCTGTTGCGTCTTCCCTTCCCTTCTGGACATCAGGAAAAACGTCCTGACTGTTAGAGCAGTATGACAGTGGAACCCATGTCCTAGGGAGGTGGTGGGCTCTTCCACCCTAGAGGCCTTCAAGAGGCAGCTGGACAGCCATCCTTCAGGGATGCTTTAAGGTGGATTCCTGCACTGACCAGGGGGTTGGACTGGATGGCCTTAGAGGCCCCTTCCAAGTCTACGATTCTATCATTCTATGATACTCTCCTTCCTGATCTTCTCCTTCCTGCTCCCTTTTCTTGACCCCCCCTCTGCCCATCTCCAGGCCTCATTCCTCCCATCACCTCGCAGCACTTAGAACACACAGACACACACACACATCTGAAACTGTGCACCACTTCACTTGATTTTGAATTGAATTTAGGGGCATAATGATGATTGATGAACAGAGTAATTAAATGAAGGGGGATTTGTTAGTTTGGAGGAAGATCTGGGTCGGAACTGAGAAAGGAATTGTGGGTTGGCCTGCTCATTTTGCTCTTGGCTTTTGGATTCGCACTCGTGTCAAATTTTTGGAATTTTGGTGCAAAAGTTGCCATTTTAAAATGTGTGTGTATGATTTTGTGTGTGTGTGTGAGAGAGAGAGAGAGAGAGAGAGCCACTAGTCACTCTCCATTTTTTTTTTCACACTGTCACAAATTAATTTCAATTAAAGAGAAACTACTGATTTGGGATCATCTGTGGCAGGGTGAAAATTAATGGAAGAATATATTTTACTTGAAGAGATTTGGATGAGAAATTAATTGCGTGGCTGTGCCTTCTGTGAAATGTAAATAAATCCTACTTTCTAAATTTGCATACATAGGTATAAATTGCTATATGCACATTTTAGGCAGGTTGGAGCGCTATGGAACTTTTGAGTGCATGGCAACGCCGCTCCTCCCAGGCCAAGCGGGGCCACTGCCTGGGCTAAATGAAGATCCCGCGGGGTCTTGGGTCCTGGTAGATACTCAATGAAAATGTCGAGCCAGTGCGTAGGTGCTGCGAAAAAGGCAAATTCTGCATTCCGCATTACTAGAAAAAAGGCTTGGAAATAAAACTGCCAATATCATACTTCCCTCGTACGAATCTGTGGTGTGACCACACTTGGAATACTGTATATACAGTTCTAGTCACTGCACCTCAAAAGAGACATTGTAGACCTGGAAAAAGCGCAGCACAGGGCAACTAAAATGACCCAGGGGCTGGAGAACACTATGAGGGAAGGTTACAACCTCTGGGATTGTTTAGCTTAGAAAAAAGGTGAATTAGAGGCGATGTGATAGAGGAGTCCAAAATTATGCATGGAGTGGAGAATGTGGAGAGGGAGACATTTTTCTCCCTCTCCTGTAATACTAGAACTCAAAGGGGTCATCATCCCATGAAGCTGATGGGTGGGAAATTCAGGACAGAGAAAGGGAAGGACTTCTTCACACAGCGCAAAGTTAAACTATGGAATTCACTAGCGCAAGGTGGGTTTGAATGGCTTTAAGTGAGGGGTTAGATAAAATCCCTGGAGGAGGAGAAGGCTCTCCATGGCTACTAGTCATGATGGCTATGTGCAACCTCCAGCATCAGAGGTAGTGTGCCTCTCCGTAGCAGTTGCTGGGAAACATGAGTGGGAAGGTGCTCATGTCCTACTTGTGGGCTTCCCACAGGCAGCTGGCCAGCGACTGTGTGAACAGAATGCCGGATGAGCCAGGCCGTTGGTCTGATTCAGCCTGGCTTGTCTTGTGTTTCCAAAGACCCAAGAGTAACGCCTTGCCTCCGCCCTGGAAAATGGGGTGCGCATGATTCCTAAGCACGTGAAAATGTCAACATGCTTCCCACAGGCCAGCAAAGCCAGGAACTAGGTAAAAGGGACCTCAGTCTCCAAAACTGAACATCCAGATGAGTTGTTCAGAACCTCTTGGGCCAGAGACAATCAACATGGACACCACAGGAAATACTACTCCTGTGCGCCACCTTGAACTCTGATCTGTTTCCAGCCCTGCAGGGTCACTAGATCTAGTTAAGCAGCTCTGGGCAGCAGCTGGAAAATGGGGGGGGGATGTTTCCCCACGAACATCAGCCACAGAGGCAAGAACACAACCCACCCCAAATGCCATCCCTGTGAGAGTCTCCTCTGCAGAGAAACGCAACATTCTCTGTCTCCCCGAGTCTTTACCGTACGATTCTCCCCGGTGGATTCTACCAGGTCTTTAATTAAATAAAATTGGAGTTTTTTGTTTATCATTCACAATGTGGCAATTAGAGGCAGGAACGTATAATTAGTACAAAATTGCGTCTGGGAGAATCCAAAGGCCCAGAGAGAAGGGGCTGGAGGCATGCGCCAGAACCCGGCTCCCTCGGCACAAGGGATGGAGGGCCGGATTAATGGATAGACGGACCGGCTGTGGCTGGGCACATGACGGAGGGAAGGATGGAGAAACGGAACGATGGGTGGAGAGCAGGGTGCCAAGATAGGATGGATTGATGGAGCCATGGAGAGATGGGGTGCATGTCCCAGAATGGGGGGGGGGGGGTGTGGAGAAAAGAAGAAGGACATAAAAGAGGAGATATATAGACTGAATGAATGGAAGAGAGAGAGAGAGAGAGAGAGAGAGAGAGAGGCATTGTTATTGGGATACGGGTGGCATTAACTGCAAACCATCAAGACAGAACGGTAACCAGAGAAGTCTGCTACTAGCAACCTTCTCCGCCCCAAGCCAAACTCGGTGAGAATTTGTCGTGAATCCAGCCTGACATTTACCAAGTTTACAACTGGCAGAGACAAACTATCGAGAGGAGCCCGAGAAAGGAGCTGGTCGTACTACAGGAAGCGGCCGCTTACCTAGTCAGACCCCAGGTCCATCTAGACCAGTATTGTCAACACTGGCTGGCAGCCATGGAAACTCTCCAGGGTTTTGGGCAGGAGTCTTTCTTAGCCCCACCTGGAGATTCTAGGGATCGAACCTGGGACCTCCTGCATGCAAAGCAAGGGGATCTACCCCACTGAGCTACACCCTCCTTCGATTTACGCCAAGAGACTTTCTGGCTTATGCTGAGTGCTCATGGATACAGGAAGGACCCTATTTCTCACTGCTGGTGTGTGTGTGTGTGTGTGTGTGTGTGCGCGCGCGCGCTTTGGTTGGGACTATTTTTTTTTTTTTTAGAATTCATGCTAAGAACCTGCACCTGCACAGAGTGGATAGGAAGAGATGGAGCATCAGAGGACCCAAAACTGAGCTTGGAGGAGACGGAACTATTATCAACTTCCAGGACACAACCTTGGTGTCCTGGACGCTATTAACGGGTCTCAAGGCCCACCTAGACATGCAATCCTTCTTTGAGCCATAGAGAGGGAAAGGGTGCCTCTGAACATGCACAGTCCATTTTTCCCACCACGGAAGAACCCTCATCCGCCCCTACACGTCCGTCACTCAGGATAAGGGCATCCAAACCAGCCCTGAGCATCATCGCCTCCATTTTTAAGAGGTTTGCTACTAGCCAAGAAAGTTTTCGGCCTTCTTTTAGTGGATGCCGTCGGGTCAGGGGGTTGCCACAAACTCACAAGTAGACAAGAATGAGCCCAGATCAGAACCATCTTAGATGGTCCACCCCCATCTACAACGAGCACCGATTATCCAGATTAATCCAGGGGGTAATAAATCTGGCCAACCTCCTGGACTGCCGCTGCAGGATTATTGAGATCATGTTTGTGTAGGAGCTCCAGAAGCTGTACAGAAATACTACATATCCTACTATTATTATGGCGAATTAGTCCTTTCTTCCCAGTTAACCCTATTGTCCACCTATCTGGCCTCAATCAGATACCCCTAAAGTTATCTCTCTGTCCACTTTCCTTCCTCCTGAGAAAATTTTCAGCACTGTATTACATACAACTGGCTGCCTTTCTGATGTGTACGCTGGCTGGGGGAGGGGGGGGATACTGGGATGTGTGGTACAACACATTTGAAGGGCACCAGGTTGGGGAAGGCATGACAAATGGCCATTATTGTGAGGAGTGGGGGTTGTACATGGAACTAGCCTCCCCCACTTTGCAGATATCGATCCAAGCCTCCAGGTATTGCAGGGTAGCGGGAGGAGGAAGCAACTCTTGTGTGTACAACAAAACTGTCCCCTTCCTGGCGCAGCGGTGAATGTTTTATTTATGCTGTCTTACTTACAATATTAATATACCATTCCCCAAAGCAGTGGACAACAAATATGATATAAACAGAATAAAACACCATATTAAACATTACATGTTTAAAAGAACATTTAGGGAAAGCTTCCTGGGACATCAGGCTATTCAGGAGGCACCAGGAGAAAAAAAATACAATGTTGGCACCTCCCTGATTTCCAGAGGCAGGGAGGTCCATAGGAAGGGGGCCACCACACTGTAGGCTCTTCTCCTGGGGGACCCCAGTCGGACCATAGGTCCATGTGGAACCACCAGAAACAAGATCTCAGTGACCAGGCAGGTTGGTGAGGGAGAAGATGCTCTCTTGGGTATCCTGGTTCCATGTTCTCCTCGTGGTGAACAACAAAAGCATTCATTTATATGGGAGAAAGGAAAAGGGATGATCCCCTGGATCTCCACCCACCCAATGGGGATCCAATCTGATCCTGTCTGTCTAATCCTGTTCCTCACCCTCATCTGCATAACTCCATCACAGCTTTTGTTTCTTGGAGTGATGCGGTGTGATGGGACAGAGGACTGCTCAGTAGTAAAGAAACTGCTATGTATGGAGAAGGATCCAGACCGTTGGCCGTGCCGGCTGGGCAAAGATGGAAGTTGTACTCCAACGCCTCTGGCTGGGGACGGATAGCCTAGATAAAATCTCCAGTGAACACGCTCAGGTTTTTTTTAAAAAAGCAAAAGGGATCAGGTAGCTGGTGACTACCAGAAATGTAATCCTGGTGAGCAGCAGGGAAATCCCAGGGGAATCGCCTGTTGATTTTCAAAGAAGAGCCAGCAACACAGGGAGGTTGGGAGCGCCTTTTTCAAAATGGCAGCAGAGTAGGGTGACCCTATGAAAAGGAGGACAGGGCTCCTGTATCTTTAACAGTTGTATTGCAAAGGGAATTTCAGCAGGTGTCATTTGTATGCATGCAGCACCTGGTGAAATTCCCTCTTCATCGCAACAGTTAAAGCTGCAGGAGCCCTGCCCTCTTTTGCATCTGGTCGGTCTAGCTAAAGAGAGCAGGGCTCCTGCAGCTTTAACTGTTCTAATGAAGAGGGAATTTTACCAGGTGCTGCATGTATACCAATGACTCCTGCTGAAATTCCCTTTTCTATACAACTGTTAGATACAAGAGCCCTATCCTCCTTTTCATAGGGTCACCCTACAGCAACAGCATCAAAGCCAAGACCTGGAGAGGGCGCATTGCTCCAAACACTCCCGGGGGGCCTGCTACTCTCCTCCTGCAAAAACAAAACACCTCACTGGTACAGACGGGAAATGGTAAGACTGTGTTGGCTACTAGAAACAACGGTTGGCTACCAAGCACTGCCTCCGTATGTGTTGATTGATTGATTTACATTTATAACCTGCTTTTCCTCTAATGAGACAGCACACACATGCCTCTCTCCCCATTTTATCATCACAACAATCCTGCAAGGCAGGCTTGGCTGAGTGATGGGCATAAGGTCACTCAATATGCAGCATAGTAGGGTGACCATATGGAAAAGGAGGACAGGGCTCCTGTATCTTTAACAGTTGCATAGAAAAGGGGATTTCAGAAGGTGTCATTTGTACGCATGCAGCACCTGGGGAAATTCCCTCTTCTTCATCCCAACAGTTAAAGCTGCAGGAGCTATACTACAGTGACCAGATACAAAAGAGGACAGGGCTCCTGCAGCTTTAACTGTTGGGATGAAGAGGGAATTTCACTAGGTGCTGCATGCATACAAATGACACCTACTGAAATTCCCTTTTCTATGCAACTGTCAAAGATACAGGAGCCCAGTCCTCCTTTCCATATGGTCAGCCTACAGCTTAGTAACCAAGAAAACATCTGAACCCGAATTCGGACCCTGTAACCGTCTGATATTGTAACCACTGCAACACCTTCGCTTTCCTACATACACACACAGAGCCCTGCAGCCAGTCACAGAAAAATACAAGGTCTATATGAGTTGGATGAACAAATGGATTTTTGGAAAGGGTGAAAGAAGGCGAACCCCTGTGGAGCGAGACATGATTGGTCTTTGGGAGGAGAAGAGGACGTAGGAGGAGCCGCGCTGGATCAGGCCAAATGCTTCTTTCTCATCCAGCGTTCTGGCCAACAAGGAAAGAACAGATAGACTACCACACTATAAAGCATCCTTCCCCAACCTAGTGCGCTCCAGTTGTGTTGGACTGCAACTCCCAGCATCCCCCAGCCCACCACATCTGGAGCACACCAGGTTGAAGGAGGATGCTATAAAGGAGTTTGTTTCTGTAGCAAGTATTGGAATGCAGGTGTGGTGGGGGGGGCGGTAAAGATCTCGGGCCAACATGATTGTCCATTTGGTCGGCAGGCAGGCAGGCAGGCAGGCAGGCAGGCAGGCAGGCAGGCAGGCAGGCAGGCAGGCAGAGAGATGCTTGTGCTTATGAGAAAAGACAGGCTGAGGAACAGGACACAAGAGGATGGGGAAATACCTGGCCACCCCTCAGACGTGCCCCTCTCAAACCTAGGGTGAACATATGAAAAGGAGGACAGGGCTCTTGTATCGTGAACAGTTTGTAGAAGCAGGTGCCATTTGCACCTGGTGAAATCCCCTCTTCATCACAGCAGTTAAAGCCCTGCCCTATTGACCAGATACAAAAGAGGGCAGGGCTCCTGCAGCTTTAACTGTGGGGGATTTCACCACATGCTGCATGGCTGCAAATGACACCTACTGAAATTCCTTTTTCGACCCAACCGTTAAAGCTACAGGTGCCCTGTCCTCCTTTCCATAGGGTCACCCTACTCAAACCCAATCACTGGTCCGGTACTTGTCCAGTTCTGGTCCTGTTTGGAGAAGGGGATTCTCCGGGTGCCTGGCCGCATCTCGGTGCAGCTGGCGGGGCGGGGGGAGGGAGGGGGCCCGGAGCCGGAAACGGGATCTTCAATAGAAAAGGCTCCGCTGGACGGCAGCCAGGCCAGAGATGGCTACCAGTCGGGCAGATGGCCAGAAGCGAGCGGCTGGGGCAGAGCCCCCATTTTCCCATCCAACCTGATCCTCCTTCCCCCACCCTAGGCGCCCTGGCCGTACAAAATGGTGAGGAGGGGACCGATCTGGGAAATGCCTCTCCCGCAGCACTGATGTCCTCCTCGGGTGCGGAGAGAGGGTTTTGGAGGTGGCCGTGGGGGAGACTGGCCACCTAGTGACCGAACTTAGCCGGGACAGGATCTGGTGCCACCTACACCAGACTTTGTCTCTTCCCTACCGGCCACCTACAGGAGAACCAGGTGGCAGCAGGAGGCGGGGGGGGGGGGGGGACAAAACTCCCAGTTGGGGGTGAAGTGGGGGGGGAGCAAAGAGAGAAGGGCAGCAAAGATAGGCTGACCATATGAAAAGGAGGACAGGGCTCCTGTAACTTTAACAGTTGTAGAGAAAAGGGAATTTCAGCCAGTGTCATTTGTATGCAATTAGTTCCTGGTGAAATTCCCTCTTCATCACAACAGTTAAAATTGCAGGAGCCCTGCCTTCTTTTGTATATGGTCACTCTAGTATAGTGCCTGCAACTTTAACTGTTGGATGAAGAGGGAATTTCACCAGGAACTAATTGCATGCCAGCTGAAATTCCCTTTTCTCTACAGCTGTTAAAGTTACATGAGCCCTGTCCTCCTTTTCATATGGTCAGCCTAGCAAAGAGAAAGCAGCTGGGAACCAGGCCTGACGTCAGGGAGGCATAGGTCCCACGAGACACTTCCACTGGGCTTACAGATGGAAATGGGAGGGAAGTGGAAGGAAGGAATGGGGATATATTTGGGGATGGAGAATCTAATATGGAAGGAAGGGGGGAAGCAGGCAAGGAGGGGAAAGGGAACACTAGATATAGGAATGGGTAGCTGGTTGGAGGCCCGGACAGACCGTCACATCATATTAGGGTTAGAATCCAGCTTTCCCCCAAACTGGGGCCCTCTAGATGTGCTGGACTACAAGTCCTAGCATCTCCCATCCAGCAAGGCTAGCTGGGGGGGGGGGGTCATGGAGTTCTAGTCCAACACGCCTGGAGGGCCCCAAATCTTAGAAGGGTGGGCTTGATCAACAGATGAAACATGCATGAATTGATGGGTGCTCACACGGGCGGAGGAGGCCAAAAGACAGAGAGAGAGAAAAGGGCGGGGGGGGGGGGGAGGGAGACGGAGCCCGAGCCAGATATTCCGGCATCTGCCGAAATGCAGCAGGAGAACGGGGGCCTCCCTGCCTCCCCCCCCCCCACTTCCCGCGGTCGGTCGCGGAGCAGAACAATCTTTATTTATTAATAATGCATGTGTCCCTTTAGGGCAGTTCTCGGGACCCTTCTTGGCTGCCTTTCTTCTCTCCTTTCGGGTGCGAACCAGCCATCAATCGACAGGCGCAGCCGCGGGGGCCTCCCGCACCCTCTCCATCGTCCCCCGCTCACCATCATCTCCGGCAGCCACACAGAAGCACACTGCAGGGACACACACAGAGGCTTCCGTGCCCGTGCGTCCACACACACACACACACACACACAGATATCAAGGAAAGGCTTATCAAAGATGGGGAGAGAAACATGAGCAGGATGAATACAGACAGGGATGCCGGCGTGTCCCCGTAAAGTCAGGACTGGATCCGGCCCACAGGCCCATCTTCCGACGCTGTCATCCATCCCACCTCTTCCAGCCTACTCTCTCTCTCTCTCTCTCTCTCTCTCTCTCTCTCCTTTTCTCCCTGCACCCCTCACTCACTCAGACGCCACCACCTTCCCTGGTCCCCCAGGTGTTACTAGGGTAGCTTTTTACTCATTGCAGGGAGGAGGAGGAGGAGGAGGAGGAGGAGGAGGAAGAGGAAATAGGTTGTGGAGTGCAGGACGAGGATAGCTGAGCCAGAAGGGGACTCAGGGGAGATTCCCTTCCTTGCCTGCTCAGCGCCGCCCTCTCCCCACCCCCCGCCCCTCGTAAAACGATGGGCCCGTTGCCGTGGCAGTCACTACGGGTATCCGTGCATCTCCGTGGCAACTGGAGTTCCAGAGCGCCGGCGATTCTCGCTTACTCATGCCGCCTGAAATCCCTGTGGTGGGCTGGGCAGCCCCCCCCACACACACACACACACTCAAAGGGGGGGCATAGGCACTGATATTCTATACTGGGGTGACCCTCTCCCCCTCTCCCCCCACCCATATCCTGGCCTCCACCTCTCACAGTCGGCCTCTCTCCACCAACAGGACCTGATTCCTCAAAGGTATCAATGTGAAAAGATGAGGAGACCCCTGAGCATGTGGAGAGTGCCTTTCCCCTCAACTACAACCAGCTTTTAAAAAAATGACTAGGAAGGGGATTCTAGGCAAAAGGGCCATGATAACAGCCAGAGAGGTTCGAACCCCCAAACCTCTCATTTTGACCATTAAGTATGGATACGCCTCCTCTCCAGGAATGGTGCATTGTGATGACCTGGGATCCAAACCACCAGACCTCCTGGCACTCCACTAGCCCAGCCTTCCCCCACCTGGGGCCCTCCAGATGTGCTGGACTTCAACACCCAGCATTCCCCAGCCAGGAAGAAACCACCTGCCATCCCCATTCCAGACTCTCTTGGCTCTACCCATCATCCTTCCCGGCTCCAAACACACCGCCCCAATTCCTTAGGAAGACCTTACTCATGCCCATCTGTGACCTACACGTCCCCCCAAATTTCTCAGTGGCAGCATGCCATGTGTAACAACCAGGTTGGGGAGGGGGGAAGAGCTTGCTTCCATCCACAAGCATGTCCCAGGCGAGATATTTTCCGCCACCATCTCTAAGAACGTAAATCCCACCGGATCAGGCCAAGCGACCTGTTTGCAGCGTGGCCAGCCAGAAGCCGGCAAGCAGGTCATGTAAGCAACAGGCCTGCCTATTTGACTGATAGACCGCTCCTAAAACTGGAAGCTCCATTCGTAGCTGCAACGGCCCGTTCCACGAATGTGCCCAATCCCCTTCTAAAGCCGGCTGGGCCAATGGCCACCATGGCGCATTTTGGCAGCAGAGCCCATGAACGAAGTGTGCATTTCATGTAGCAACCCTTCCTTGGGTTTGCCCTGATGCTGGCGCTGATCCGTTTCACGGAGCGACCCAGGAGTCCTAGAATCGAGGCCTCATTCATACTTGCTGTCAGACAAGGATCCCCTAGGGATGCCTTCCCCAACTTGAAGCCCCCCAGATGGGTTGGGCTGCATCTCCCATCATCCCCAGCCAGCATGGCCAATGGTGGTGGGACCCGAGTTGGGGAAAGCTGCTCTTGGGTGAGCTGTGGTCACTGCACTTTCCTACAAAAGGGAGATGCCCCCAGTCCTCAAAAATGCCCTTGTGTCGTCACCTCTATTTTTTTTTATTTATTACATTTATATCCCGCCTTTTTTCCTCCGAACCTCAAGTTGCCCTACATGTTCCTCCTCTTTCTCCTCTCCTCTCACGACCACCCTGTAAGGTAGGCTGGGCTGAGAGCCTGTGACTGGCCAAAACTCACCCAATGAGCTTTCATGACTGACTGGGGACTAGAACCCGGATCTCCCGACTGCCAGTCCAGCACTTTGGCCACTATGCCACACTGGCTCTTCCCAGCACCCTGCAGCAAGAATCCCCGTGAGTAGGGCTGGAGGTCAGCATCTCTCCGCTCCGCTCCTGTTGTCTGTCCCCCAACCTCTTGTACAACTGAGGAACAGCGCCTCCCGTCACTCACACAGACAACCCTTGCTCTCCTGTGCTGCCTGCCCTCTGCCCCACACACCCCAGTTTGGGAAGGGTAGTACACACATATGTTTCCCCCAGTTGGGCACTTTAACATCAGAAGGGCCCTGCTGGATCAGACCGAGAGTCCATCTAGCCTACCACTCTGTTCACACAGTGGCCAACCAGCTGTCGACAACAAAGCAGGACATGGTACCACAGCACCCTCCCACCCATGTTCCCCAGCAACTGGTGCACACAGGCTTACTGCCTCGGATACTGGAGGTAGCACATAGCCATCAGGGCTAGTAGCCATCAATAGCCTTCTCCTATCAATGGCTACTAGGGACCTGCATGACTCCTCCAACACTCTCACTCCAACTGAGGTCCTCCGGCCAGAGAAGGAAACTGCCACTAGTCACAACAGTTGGATCTGAAGTTATACCAATCTGTCAATCCACCCAATTACAAATAAAATAAAATAAACCTGAGCTGTAATGCAACCAGCCTCTAAGTGAATTGCATTGCCTGCCCTCCTTGGCGAGAATCTAGAGCAACTCTAATCATTACTAGCCAGTGGTCACGAATGCTAGGAGCTGTGATCTGGAGGGCATCAGGTGTGAGAAGGATGATGTTGGGTCACAGCATGGCATGAACCGAGAAGTCCCGAGTTCAGGTTTCACCTTGGCCACGTGTTTGCTAGCTCCTTTAGAGTTCTGACAGGTTCTGAATGAAACCCGGAGCGGATTCACCATCCCACTGACATCGGGGGGCCCATTACTCCAATTACCGCAGCTAGCATCTGGTGTAGCCACCCAAATTTTTTTTCACATGAGGTGCCAGGGATGAACCTGGGATCTTCTCTAGGCAAAGTAGGGACTCTATCACCGAGCTCCAGCCCCTCACCTTATATATTAAACATCCTTCTACTGAGACAGTCCACTGATTTAGGCAGCCTGGTATTGTTGACACTGACTGTCAGCAATGGCTGTCCTGGTTTTGGGCAGAAAACTACCGAAGGTCTTGTTTGCCAGAGATACGAACAGCTGAGCTGGAGCCAACCAAAAGTCTTTCTGGTCCAGCATCCTATTCCTACCGTGGCCAAATAAATACCCTGACAGGAAGCCCAGAAGCAGGACATGGTCATAAGAGCATCCTCCCTCTGGTGTTCCCCAACGACCGGTACTGAGAAGCATCCTGCCTCCAGTGTTGGAGGTAACAGATAGCCACCTTGACCAGTAGCAATGGATAGCCTTCTCCTCTTCTAAGAATTTATGTAACCCTCTTTTAAAGCCATCCAAATCTGTGGCCATCACTCCATCTTGTGGCAGTAAGTTCCACAGCTTCACTCTGAACTGGGTGAACAAGTTCTTTCCTTTCATCGCTCCTGAATCTCCCACCCATTTAGTTTCATGGGAAGGCCACGACATGCATGATTTTACACAACACCATCATGTCCTCTGCCTGAATTGCTCTTTTCCCCTGAGACTAAACAGCCACAAATGTTGTAACCTTTCCTCATGGGGGAGTCGCTTCTTCTGCCCCTTGATCATCTGGGATGCCCTTTTAAGAACATAAGAAGAGCCCTGCTGGATCAGACTGAGGGTCCATCTAGTCCAGCCCTCTGTTCACACATTGGTCAACCAGCTGTCGACCAGGGATCAACAAAGTAGGACATAGTGCAACAGCACCCTCCCGCCCATGTTCCCCAGCAACTGGTGCATACAGGCTTACTACCTCGGATACTGAAGGTAGCACATAAACATCAGGGCTTGTAGCCATTGATAGCCTTCTCCTCCAGGAATTTGTCCAACCCCCTCTTAAAGACATCCAAATTGGTGGTCATCACCACCTATTCTGGAAGGGGTTGCACTCCCCTTGAAGGAGCAGGTTCGTAGCTTGGGGGTTCTGCTAGAACCATCTCTGTCACTTGAGGCTCAGGTGGCCTCAGTGGCATGGAGTGCTTTCTACCAACTTCGGTTGGTGACCCAGCTCCGCCCCTATCTGAACAAGGATAACCTGGCTTCAGTTGTCCATGCTCTGGTAACCTCCAACTTAGATTACTGCAATGCACTCTATGTGGGGCTGCCTTTGAAGACAGTTCGGAAGATGCAGCTTGTGCAAAATGCAGCAGCCAGATGGATACCTGGGACCAGAAGGTTGGAGCATATAAGACCTACTCTGGCCCGCTTGCATTGGCTGCCTATATGATTCCGAGCCCGATTCAAGGTGCTGGTTTTAACCTCTAAAGCCTTATATGCCTTGGGACCACAATACCTGATGGAACCCCTTTCCCGACATGAACCTACCCAAACACTACGTTCAACATCTAAGGTCCTCCTCCGAGTGCCTACTCGGAGGGAAGGCCGGAGGTCAGCAACAAGGGAGAGGGCCTTCTCTGTGGTGGCCCTCCCAATTGTAGAACAATCTACCCGACAAGGCTCACCTGGCGCCAACGTTGTTACCTTTTCAGCGCCAGGTCAAGACTTTCCTCTTCTCTCAGGCATTTAGCAATATCTGATGAGCCTGGGTTTGTTTTGTTTTTAAGCTAATAGCTTTTTAAAGTTATTATAGTGGTTTTAAATGTATGTGTATATTGTGTGTATATTGCATGTTTTTTTCTGTCTTAATTTTTGTATATTGTTCTTAATGGTTTTAATCTTATGTAAACCGCCGAGAGCGCTTCGGCTAAGGGGCAGTATACAAATGTAATATAATAAATAAATCAATAATCACTACATCTTGTGGTATCTTGCGGTAGTGAATCTTATAGTTTAACTCTGCGCTGTGTGAAGAAGTCCTTCCTTTGATCTGTTCTGAATCTCCCACCCATCAGCTTCATGGGATGTGACCCCGTTGGGTTCTAGTATTATGGGAGAGGGAGAAAAATGTCTCCCTCTCCACATTCTCCACACCAGGCATGATTTTGCACACCTCTATCATAACTCCCCTCAGCCTCCTTTTTTCCAAGCTGAATAATCCCAGCTGTTGTACCTTTCCTCCTAGGGGAGATGCTCCAGCCCCTTGATCATTTGAGTTGCCTTTTTCTGCACTTTTTCCAGGTCTATGTTTTCTTTCATCTGTCCCCAACACACACACCAACAATGCCTGGGATCGAACCGGGGGCTTTAGGCATTCAGAACAGGCACTCTGTCCAGTAAGTGGGGCGTCATAGTGGGGAAGCATTAAACCCCCGCCCATGCATTCTAGAAGAAGCGAATGGGTGGAGGGTCACAACTGGGCTGTGATCTCTTTCTCTGACGAAAACCTGCCCTTTTTCTTTTTGTGCCTTTTAAAGAGATCTCCCAACGGGGCTTCCGATCGCCAAGGCCTAGGACAAACCAGACTTTTCCCTCTCTCCCCACCCCAAGTCCAAACATAAAATGCCACTTTTGCTCTGTACCACGACCACCCGTGGAGGGGCAAGGTAAGGTAGCGAGATCTCCCACTGTGACTCCCCTCCCTCTACCGCCCTGCAACGATGCTCCGACCTTTCCACGCGCTCTCCAGTCCCAAGAGACGCCTCTGCCATCCATCCACGGATGCTTCTGTCAGCAGCCCCGGAATCCACCCGCTTGCAAAATCGTCTCCTCTCCACTGTGGTGTCCCCACCCCTGGTCCTGGAGCTGCCCCCTCCCTGGGTCTTCTGTGACTCCTGCATCCTTTCCCTCCGCTCTGGTGTTCCAGCTGCGCTCTCACATGAATGCATCAAAGTCAAGCCTTCTACTCCGCCACACGCCAGCATTTCCACGGTCCCTTCGCCTGCCTGCCTCCATTCCAGGGTCTGTCCTATTCCTTGGCTCCCTCCTCTCCTCTCTCCTTTCCTCACTCTCCTCTGCTCTTCGTTTCCCTTCCCTTTCTCCTCTGGAATTCACTTCTTCTTTCCATCCACAGCCTCTCTCTCTCTCTCTCTCTCTTGTGTCTCTTCACAAGCTTTTCTCCTATTTCCTCTCTCCCCGCACCCGCAAACTCCCAGTTTTATTTTTCCAAGCCTCTGACCCACACTGTCATGCCCCCCCCTTTGCCCGGGTGCCATCCCCTACTTCTTCCTGAAGAATATTTGGAGGGGGTCTTGTTGGGTCACGCCAGAGTCTTGCCACTCGCGCCCACAACCCCCCTCAACCTCTGAAGGCTCCCTCGGGCCTTGATGGAGAGCAGAGCGCTCAACATGGGTGCAAAGAGATTCCCAACCTGCCCATTTCAAAACACTCCCCGGTTCCAGAGGAATTGGGCAGGGGAGGGAAGGAGAGGCCCTAAAAGACATGTGGGGTGCGTGTGTGGCTGAGAAAGAAAGAAAGAGGGGAATGGGAACGGGCTGGGGGTGGGGAGAGGAATGCCAGTCCAGGTGTCAAGAGGAGCCAGATGGATGGACGGATAAGGAGCCAACTAATAAGAAGCCAAGGGTGCTGTAGAGGAGGAGGTTAGTTGAAGTGAAAGGAACGTGGGAAGTGTGTGTGGGGGGGGGAATGCTCACACGAGGGACGATGCCTCTATTGCAGAAGAGAGACAGACAGACGGACGGACGGACAGACAGACAGACAGAGAAGAGGCACAAGCCACATCTTGCATGCAGGAAAATTACCTGGGGGGTTGCAGCTTACTGTGGGGGGTGGGAATGGGTTAGGGTGATGGTCGTTTGGGGCGGGAGGTTAAGGGAAAAGGGTCAGAAAAACGGGGGGGGGAGTGGAAGGGATTTCCAGGGGTTGCTCTGGTTTCTTTGGGGGGGGATGGGGGGGAGGGAAGGAGAATGTGTGGCAAACAGCACCTGGGGCCTACATCCCCGAAGGGCTCCATTCAAATTGGATTTCATGTGCTTGGTTGCAGGAGGGGGGATCCTGGAAAGAGAGAGAGGGAGAGAGAGAGACAGGGGGAAAGCAAAGCAGGTGCCAGAGAGGGGAGGGGGGCTGGGGGGGAGCAAGAGAAGGGGGGTGACGGATCGGGCTTTGGGGAGAGGGAGGGGGAAGGGAAGAGAGGGAGAAGCTGCTGGGTATGGAGAAAAATGTGATTATGCGAGCTGGAAAGGGGGAGCGATGAGCCAAAGGAAAGATGGAGAGGCAGCGGGGGAGAGGGAGAGGGAGATGCTGGATGGAGAAAGGCAGCCCAGAGGAGGAGAGAGGCGCGAAGATGGAAGAGAGAAGGAGGGAGCGAAGGGGGGGTCTCCCCCTCTGGCCCCGCCTGCCCAGCCTGGAGCATCTGAGCCCCCCACCCACCCTTCTGGGTCAGATTTGCGCGGCGCGGGCGGAGGGGTTTCCTGGGTGTCTTACCGGCCTCAGCAGCAGCCGCCGACGCCTCTGGGCGCCCCGCTCGGTGGCTGGATGTCGGGGTGCCGCCGCGCGGGGGTCTCCGCCTCCGTCTCCCTCGACGAGCGCTGCCCGCATCCTGGGAGGGAGGGAGGAGGAGGGAGGGGGAGAAGCGGAGGGGGGGCGAGGAGCTGTTTAGCCGAAGGCCATCGGGGGGGGGGTTGCGAGGAAATCGGGGCGCGGGGGGGAAGCCGAGGAGGGGGAGGAGGAGGAGGAGGAGGGGGCCGAAGCGATGCGGGCGCCCGATGAACGGACGGACCGATGGACGGAGCGTGGTCGTCCCCCCCCCCGCCAGTCAACCAGCCGCCCCCCCGCCCCTCCTGCCCTGCCCGCCCTGCTGCCGCCGCCGCCGCCGCTTCCCTCCTGGCCGCCCGGCCGCCCGCCCGGCCGCTCGCCTGCCTCGCTTGCCTCGCCTCGCCCACCAGCCCCGCATCAGCGGCCGCGTCAGGAGGAGGGAGGGAGGGAGGGGAGGGAGCCAGGCGGCGGGGAGGGGGCAGGCAGGCAGGCGGACCCCGGCCCGGGGAGGGGGGAGGAGCTCGAGAAGGAGGGAGGGAGGGAGGGAGGGAGGGAAGGAAGGAAGAGAGCGGCAGGGAGAAGAGAGCAAAGGGGGAAGAAGGGAGGGCGGGAGGAGGAAGAGTGGATCGGGATGGAGTGGAAGGGAGACAGGAGGGAAGAAAGGAGGGAGGGAGAAGAGGGGGAAGCTAGGAAGGGTGAGGGCAAGAGGAGGAAAGGAAGGAAAGAAATGCCAGAGAGAGGGGGGAATGAATGGGGGGATGTCAGAGAAGGCCAAGAAAGGCCCCCAAGAAGAAGAGGTGTGATGAGAAGAGAGGGAGAAAGGGAGTGGGTAGAAACGGAAGAGTGGAAAGGGGAGGAAGGGCGAAGGGAAAGGAGCCAGAGGGGATAAATACCCAGGTGAAAGGGGGGGGGGGGAGAGGAAGAGGAAGAGGAGACGAAGGCAAGCAGGAGAGGTGGGGGGAATTAAGAGGAGCATTTAGTGGAAGAAATGACTGAGCGAGAAAACAGACGAGAGGGGAGAAGTTGGGGGCACAGAACGAGGGCCGTGATGGAAGGAGCGCATAGGGGTGACTGAGCGGAAGGGTGGATATAAGATGGGGGGTGGAATGAAGGGGTGACTCTGGGAGCGAAGAGCGATGGGTCAGGAAAGGGGGAAGTGGAAGGGGGGAACGGAAGGATTACGAGAAGGGACAGAGGAGGTGAGCAGGGCACAGGAGTGGAGTGGGGTGGAGTGGGTGAACGAAGGGATGCAGGAGGCAAGAGAAACCAAATATTAGAAAAAGGCGAGGAGAGGAAATCTCTACCCAACCGTCTGGCTCGCCACCAAGACAGAGTGAGAAATAGATGGATATCAAATGTGTGATGTTTTTTTAAAAAACACACCCAACACTAAGCAATAAAAGTGTGGATGTGATATCAACAGAGGGAAGGAAAACAGGCTGGAGGTAATTGAGGGGGATATTGTTACAAGAAGGAAGCATGTGCTCCAGGGAGTTTAAGCAGGGGAGGCAGGACTCCTGGGTTCCATCCGCTGCACAGCCCCGCTGGCTTCCTTCCTCCCCCGCCCCAATGAGCTTGGAAACATAGTGATGGATTAGCTGAGGGTGATCTCTCTGCCTCTGGGCCTGGGTGAATTGCTATCGACAGGATTCAATTGACCAAACACCAGGCAGGAGATGCGCATGAGGCTGGGGCCTGAGCATGAAAGTTGCGCTGAGCTGTGGGAGATGGGATCAGCACTCCCAATGGGATTCGCATGGATTTCATCCAACACCTAGCCTGCCCCATCTCCAGGCTTCAGGATGCTTCAAAGGCCTGGAAGGCACCTCAACAGTCATCCAGTCCAGCCTGTCCCAGTGCCTTGCTGCCCTCCAGATGGCTTGGACTACAACTCCCATACTCCCCAGCCAGCGTGGCTATTGGCTGCCGGATTACTCCTTCATTGCCCCTTCTCTTAACAACCATAAAGCAGCCGCTCAGTACGACCAAAGGGTAAAGTGACTGTTACAATATACTGTTCGATCACGGTACCTATTTAGCCCCGGACATTGGCAAATCTCCCAGAGACAGGGTTTCCACAGCCATGAGACTGGGTGAATGTTAGGGCTGTGCACGGATCCGGGTCCGGATCCCGAATCCAGAGCGGATCGGGCTGATCAGGGCCTCCCGGATCCAGAGCAGATCGGATCGGATCTGCGATCCAGATCTGATTCAGATCTGGCCACAGCATTCCCTCTCCCCCACTCTCCCTGCTTACCTGCTGCCTCCTCCGCATCGTCCTGCCATTGTCCTCTCTCCTCTCTGTATGCCGCCACATTTCCCGCTCATGTCGGGTGATGACGTCACCCGCCGCAACCGGCAAATGCGGCTCTCTAATTGGTTAGACCTGACAGATCGGGATCCAGATTGGATCGGGGGGGGGGGGTGTCTGTGCACAGCCCTAGTGAAGGTGTCCCGAGACAAATTTCTGGGCTGATGGGGTACATGCTGAGACTTCCAATCCCCCCACCAAATCTGTATGACAGCTTATTTCCATCTCAGATTCTAGAGCAGCTTTCCCCAACCCTGTGCCCCCAGATGTATTTGAATAACAACTCCCATTATCCCCAAACGCTGGCAACCCGCAGCACATCTGAAGGGCACAGCTCCAGAGTCCCGAGGCTTACCGGAATCTGTTCCAATGAGTTTTGACAGCTCTAGAATGCAAATCCAACCTCCCCCAGCCTGGTACCCTCCTGATGTGTTGGAGTGCAACTCCCATCATTCCCAGCCATGGCACCAGGTTGGGAAAGGATGTTGTAGGACATGCCACCCACATGCACCTTATCATGCCATGCTGGCACTGGAGGAATCTTAGCATGGCTTGTGGGGCCTACAGCTTTGAGGAACCATCTGGATTCCAGAGTGTCCTCGGTTTAGAGAGACCACACCACACACTGGCAGCATCTGGGGGGTTAGTCCTCAGGATCATACTGGAACATGAAGGAAGAGGCTGCCTCTCAAAAGCATAGCTAGTAGTATTACCAACTTGCTTCTTCACCACATCCCACATGTAGTCTGGCGAGGATGTCTCTATCCCCCTCACAGAACTACAATTCCCAGAGTTCCCTGGGGAAAGGACATAAGAACATCAGAAGAGCCCTGCTGGATCAGACCGAGGGTCCATCTAGTCCAGCACTCTGTTCACACACAGTGGCCAACCAGCTGTCGACCAGGGACTCACAAGCAGAACATGGTGCAACAGCACCCTCTCACCCATGTTCCCCAACAACTAGTTCACACAGGCTTACTGCCTCGAATACTGAAGGGAGCCCATAGCCATCAGGGCTAGTAGCCATGGAGAGCCTTCTCCTCCTCCAGGAATTTATCCAATCCCCTATTAAAGCCATCCAAATTGGTGGCCATCGTCACATCTTGTGGTAGTGAGTTCCAGAGTTTAACTCTGTGCTGTGTGAAGAAGTTCTTCCTTTGATCTGTCCTCAATCGCCCACCCAGCAACTTCATGGGATGATGACCCCGTTGGGTTCTAGTATTTTGAGAGAGGGAGGAAAATGTCTCCCTCTCCACATTCTCCACACCAGGCACGATTTTGTACACCTCTATCACGTCCCCACTTTAGCCTCCTTTCTTCCAAGCTAAACCATCCCAGCTGTTGTCACCTTCCCTCCTAGGGGAGATGCTCCAGACCCTGGGTCATTTTTGGTTGGCCCTTTTCTGCACTTTTTCCAGCTCTACAATATCCCATTTTGGGTGTGCTGACCAGAACCGTCCACAGTATTCCGAGTGTGGTCGCGCCATAGATTTGTATAAAGGCAATATGATACTGGCACACCCTCCAGATAGTTTGGACTACAACTCCCATAATCCTCAGCCAACATGGTTGTTGTAGTCCAGCCCTTCTGAGGGCACCTGTTTGTCAAAGGATGCCTTGGGGCTTGATGAGGCTGTGGGCTTTGCATAGTTTGGTTAGATTGTTGTTTTCCTGCCCAACGCGAAGGCCTGAGGTGAATATTTTTTTACCTTAGAGGTTTTCAAACTATGTTCAGGGGGAGGGAGGGGCGCCCTGAGTGGTTCCTCAGAGGCTTCTTTGAGGTTCTTCCATGAGAAGGACAAATGTACTTGCTTACTTACTTATTATACTTCTAAATGGCTCAATGCCAAAACAAAACAAAAATGAACAATAAAACAATGGATAAAAACAGCACATAATAAAACCAAGATAAAACCCAGTGCTGTGCCAAAAAAGTCTCCTGTTCTCATTCGGTTTGATAGAAAAGAAATGCTTTTGGAAAGAAATTCAAAGGAGGAGAACATTCTAAGGAAGTCTCATGGGTTTGGTTCAGGGTTCTTGTGCTTACCTGACTTATGAGATGGCTGAGGAGTGTGTGTGCCTTTCATTGCACAGTCACCTCTCTGACAGCCTGCAGCCTTCTTGGCTTCCCACACTTCTGCCCAGGGAAGACATCTTGAATTTATCCCTCCCATAGGGCCTTTTCAGCTCGGAAAGTGCAGGCAGCCTGGGAGACTGCAGAGCGATGGTGAGATGAGTCACAGGCTCAGTTCGGACGACACGATGATCAACGGAGGGGGGAAGAGGCAACCGTCAGTTGTGTTGTTATTGTGTCGTGTGGCAGGCAACACACAACGCACACACAAATGACAGTATGCTATTTCAGGCAATTAAACAACTGAGAAAAACAATGGGCTGCTCAGTTGTTTATCCCGAAATCCGTTGCTTAAAGTGTCGTGTGTCGGGAACCCCCCTCTCTCCGTGTACTATTCCACTCAGTCATAGAGTTCACCGGCAGGAGCAGCCGAAAACCCCCCAGCTGCTCCTACACAGCCGGCAGAACTTGCGGTGCAGGTTGGGATTCGGCCGGAGGACTGAGGGAGGGGGGTGGGAGGAGATGCAGCAGCCCAGAAGCACGCCGGGACTTTCAGCTGCGCGACGGAGGGAGGAGCAACATGTTGTGTGGCGCACACCGGCAAAATAACGCACGGTGAGTGTGTTATTAACCCTTCCGTTGTCTAAAGTGTTGACCGAACACACCCACAGAAAGAAAAACACAGAGCATCATCAGCCTGCAGCCTCCTTGGCTTCCCACACTTCCGCCCAGGGAAAACATCTTGAATTTATTCCTCCCATGGGGCTGTTTATATCTCGCCACTTTTCCTGCACACAACAGGAAATGGCGGCACATTCTATTTTTTTAAAAAGTCAGATTAAAAGGGGTCTATTTTGCAATGGAAAAATGAGGGAGAGGAGCAGGAGGCGGACGTCGTCTAAAAGACGCACAAACATCCGTAAGTGGGCAGTAGCAAGCGTGCGATAAAGCACTCGTCTTATGGCACCCACAGACAGTACCCTCAGTTACCCCACAATGATTAGTTAAGGTCAAAAACCCCGCCCACCCACATTCGAAATAATTTATAAACTGCCCTGAGAATGAGGCAGAAAAATGGAAGCCCCTTCCATGGGCAAACAAAACCCTCAGGAAATTCCTGAGATTTTTTTTTTCTCTTTTCTTACCCCCGAGAAATAAAAGGAGACCTTTCAGAATTTTCTCCACATTTTCTTCACCCCTATTTTTTGTGTGTGGTGGCTACGTTTCCTCCCCTCAATGTCCTGGAGTGATGCTAGGTGTAGGGGGCACTGTGGAGGATGCAAAATGGGGGCCGGGCTGCCCACACAGTGGATGCTGTTGGCCACTTGCAGTGGCTGTGTGAAAAACTAACAAACCCATAAACCCTACGGAAAAGGAAGGAAAGAAGAATAAACGGTTCTAACACCCTTGCTGATGGTGATGCCTTCCTGTGAGAAATTGTTGGAGAATTTCTCCTCCCCATGAAGAAATTCTGTGAAATTGTCATTGTCCCCCACCCTGCCATTTCTCTACCCACAAATAGAGTGGAAAATTTTGAGAGGCCGTTTATGCACAGCTCTAAAACAAAAGTAAAACCAGAAGCAATAAATGTACAACAATCTGAAAGTACTTAAAACTAGGGCTGTGCACGGATCTGGATCCGGATACCAAATCCGGAGCGGAGCGGATCGGGCTGGATCGGGCCAGATCAGATCTACGATCTGGATCAGATCTGGATCTGGTCACAGCACTCCCTCCAGCTCCCCCCTACTCTCCCTGCTTACCTGCTGCCTCCTCCACGTCGTCCCCCATTGTCCTTTCTCCTTGCTGTGTGCTGCCACATTTCCCACTCGCGTCGGGTGATGTCATCACCTGGCGTGAGCGGGAAATACAGCAGCACAAAGTGAGGAAAGAGGACAATGGCAGGACGATGTGGAGGAGGCAGCAGGTAAGCAGGGAGAGTGGGGGGAGGGAGGGGGAAAGCTGGGAGAGCGGGAGGGAGTGCTATGCGCGGATCCGGATCGGGCGAGATCCAGACCTGATAGATCAGGATCAGGATCAGATCAGGGGGTCCGTGCACAGCCCTACTTAAAATGTGGGGGAAATAAAAAGGTCTCCGCCTGGCACCAGAAAGACCACAACGTAGGCAGCAGGCGAGCATCGCTGGGCAGGGCATTTTGCAACAAGGGGGCCACCACGGAAAAGTCCCTTTCCTTTGTAGCCCCCCCAGCTTGCTTTATTTGTCACCTGGGAGAGGGCCTTTGAGTCCGACTAGGTAAACAGGGGAGGAGACACCCCTTCAGTAAGGTGGCCATATGGAAAGGAGGACTGGGCTCCTGTATCTTTAACAGTTGCAATGAAAAGGGAATTTCAGCAGGTGTCATTTGTATGCATGCAGCCCCTGGTGAAATTCCCTCTTCATCACAACAGTTAAAGCTGCAGGAGCCCTGGCCTCTTTTGTATCTGGTCACATTAGTAGAGCTCCTGCAGTTTAAACTGTTGTGATGAGGAGAGAGTTTCACCAGGTGCTGCATGCCTACAACTGACACCTGCTGAAATTCCCTTTTCGATGCAACTGTTAAAGATACAGGAGCCCTGTCCTCCTTTCCATATGGTCACCCTACCCTTCTGGTAACCTCAAGCTGTTCCTGTGAGACGGCTGGACCGTCATGGCCCTGCTATGAATTCCACAGCACAGCCATGGAGAATTGCTGTAAGCCACCTTGTGGGGGCTTCTGCCCTGAAAGGAGGCCATGAAACGTTTTAAATAAAATATACGGGTGGGTGGATGGGCTCCAGCATGCACAGATGTAATTCACATTGGGAGGGAGCGGGACTCAGACTCCCTAGTGGTGAGTGCCCCCCTTCATGCCACTGGAGCGCCAATTCCAGAATATGCCCCAGAATCCTTTGCCACACAAAATGGGGCCTAGATCAACCTGCATGAGTTCCTTGGCACATAGGAAGGGGAAGGGGGTGAGTGAGAGGAAGAGTGGAGGAGGAGGGAGGAGGGAGGAGGAGTGGTCGAAGGACGGGTGCAGGAGATGACAGCGTGGGAGTGAGAAGCCAGAGTGGATGTCACAGAAGGGAATGTGAGGGAAATGAGAAGGACAAGCAGGAGGACAGGAGAGGGGAGGAGTTTGACAGCCACTTCTTCATCACTTTACTAGTGTAAACTAGGGATGTGCACTGGATTGGATCCGATCCATGATCCGAATCCGATCCAGGGGGAAAACCGATACATTATCCGATTTCCGATCTCACCGCTGGATCAGCCGATCCAATCCGATCCGGAAAGGTTTCGATCCAGTTTGGATGGATCAGCGGATCGGTGGGTGTCCGCTGGTGCCCGCCACCGCTTCCATCGGCGGGCGCCAGCGGGCACCCGCCGATGGAAGCGGACAACGGGGGCAGAGGCGGCGGACGGGAGCAGACGGCCAGGAAAGGTAAGCAGGGGGAGGGGGGCGCGGCGCATGGAGCGCTTACCTTTCCTGGCCGTCCACTCCCGCGAAGCCTGCTCGCAGTAGCGGCCAGCGGCAGATGGGAGCGGACGGCTAAGAAAGGCAAGCAGGGGGCAGGGGGGAGGGGGTTTACCCCCCCCGGGGCCGTCCGTTTCCATCCGCTGGCGCCCGCAGGCGCCAGCGGATGGAAGCGGACGGCCTGGGGGGGGGGGGGTAAGGAGCGCGGGGGAGGGGGCTTACCTGCCAGGGCCATCCACAGTGGACGGCCCCGGGGGGGAGGGAGTTAGGGCCCTCCTCACCCACCCGCTACCATTTTTTCCTCATAGACTTCCATTGGGGGAAAGCTTTCTTTCCCCCAATGCAAGCCTATGGGAGGGGGGGGGGAAATGGCGGCCAATCCAAGGATCAGAAGTTCCGATTTTTGGATCGGGATTGGACCCGATCCGGTCCGGGGGGCCTCCAATTTTGTCAGATCCAATCCGTGACAAAATTGGAGGTCCCAATCTGGGTTCCGATCCAATCCGGGGGGTCCATGCACACCTTTAGTGTAAATTTTTAGAATGTTTTTAGGATGTTTTAGGATGTTTTAATGCAGTTTTAATAATAATTGTCATGTTTTTAATTAGTTTTATGTATTTTATCATGTTGTTGTTCCCCGCCTCGATCCAGACGGAGAGGCGGGTAAGAAATAAATTATTATTATTATTATTATTATTATTATTATTATTATTATTATACCACATGTTGCCACAGGGGCTGGTAGTGTGACAATGACTGGATAAAAATATATTTCCCGTTTCCATTCCGACTGGAAGAACACTACAGTTTTAAAATAAACCTACTACAAACTTGGCTGACCATATGAAAAGGAGGACAGGGCTCATGTAACTTTAACAGTTGAAGAGAAAAGGGAATTTCAGCCAGTGTCATTTGTATGCAATTAGCTCCTGGTGAAATTCCCTCTTCATCACACCAGTTAAAGTTGCAGGGGCCCTGCCTTCTTTTGTATATGGTCACTCTAGTATAGTGCCTGCAACTTTAACTGCTGTGATGAAGAATAGGGAATTCCACCAGGAACTAATTGCATACAAATGACACAGGCTGAAATCCCCTTTTCTCTACAACTGTTAAAGTTACACGAGCCCTGTCCTCCTTTTCATATGGTCAGCCTACTACAAACGAACTGGCAAAGATGAAAACAAAACAAAAATATGTTATTTAGAAAATGTTTACCATTTTTTTAAGTTGAGAAGCTAAACCTCCAGAATCCCAATTCCAAGAGTTCTTTGTGCATCCCTTGGCAGAGGATTACTCCCTACCACCATCAATGCGAATGGTTGGATGGGATGCAGTGGGACGTTGAAGGTTGTTTTCCTCAATAATAATAATAATAATAATAATAATAATAATAATAATAATAAATTTCTTACCCGCCTCTCCCTTTGGATCGAGGCGGGGAACAACATAAGCCTCCCCCATCACCACCCACTGAAAACTACAACTCCCAGCGTGCTTTGCGCTCACCCAAATGACTTTACCTCAGCTTCTTGTCGCTAGGCCGGGCCTGCTTGTAACACAGCTCCAGCTTCTACCCTGATTATGGCTTGTCTGTCGTGGGCAATTTCTCAGGGACCTTCCTCTCCAAGCCGGGCCAGGCTCAGGGCTTCTGGGTAGGCCCAGGATGGGCCTCAGTGGGGCTAGGAAGGACACGCTGTTGCTGTTGCTGCTGCTTCTGCGTAAGCAGGGGCAGCATGTGGCTAGCACTTCTCCTCAGGGGGCACACCCCTCTCCAGCCGTGTCCCGCATTGCCCCAGGCCGGCCTCACCAAGGCCGCCATGTTGGCTACGGGTGGCGGCCAGTGATGGGAATATGAAGGGTATCACAAGATTTCCATTGTCAGAGGAATACGAGACTGGCACAGAGCCAGCAAACATAGTGGTTTGCTATTAAAGCTCGAGCTTTGAACTGTTCTGCAGTTCCAACATTTTCTGCAAATCTACGCAGCTCAAGCTTTAATTTTTCTTTAAAAAAATAGCAAAACCAGTCTGGGAGATCTCTAGTAATAAGCCGTACACTATCTATCTATCTATCTATCTATCTATCTATCTATCTATCCATCCATCCATCCATCCATCCATCCATCCATCTATCTATCTTTCTATCTATGTGGCAGGTTAGGCCAGGTAACTGCTAACAGGGGGGGCATTTTTAATATACGTGTCCTTTGAAAATGTGACTCTTTAACACAGCCTTCCCCAACCTGGTGCCCTTCAGATGTGTTAGACTACAGCTCCCATCATTCACAACCAGCACCAGGTTGGGAGAAGGCTGCTTTAATTAGTCTTTCAGCTAGTGGGCACTACAGCTAAAAAGACTGATACTTTCCAAGAATTATCCTAACCTGAATTTCCTTGCATAAATGTGACTTTTATTATCCCTTTTTAGTTTTCTAATTTGATTTCCCCGCCCTCACCCCCAATATTTTTTAATTTATGAATGCTGTTGGGTTTATGGCTTTTGGGTTTTATATAAAAAAAGAGACAAACAAGCACACATGTATCAAATACTGAATTAAGCCATGTAATGCGAAACATCATTGCCTCGAAAACCGATCCAGATCATTTGGTTTGGCTTTTAAATGGTGTGCCTCGACATGAAATTTTAAAACAAAAGAGCTGTAAAATTGCAAATGTCAGATATTTGCGCTCTCACGTTTTGAGATTGCGTTATGTTTGGAATTTGTGAAGATTTCTTCATTTCCTGTCTTCTTCCTGCTCAGTTTATAGGGGAATTTCAGGGTGGATTGTGCCCTGCGGGAGGGAGGGAGGAGGTGAGGAGATGCCACTGGGCACCCAAATACCTTGGAGTGATCCTGTTTCCCTCTCGTTCACAGAATGTTTTTATTCATGGGAAACACACACAATGAACGCAATGTAGTCTTATAACGTTTTCATTCTCACACAATGGTAACGTTGGTCACAAACCATTCCGTTCTAATGCTCACAAGCAAAAATGAACGTGGGCGAAAACAACGATCGAATATCAAGGCTACAAAACGTGCTGGGCAGTGCGGCCGCAATGGATGCAGGCAGGCACAAAAACTTTGAACGAGCCATAGAAAATATGCTCACGAAGGCTTGGGGGGAACTGGGAGATGGCGGATGTGCAAAGGACGTCCCTCCTGCCCGCTTTGCACACGCCTTGTGAAAACGGTAACGTTTGAAGCTTCACAGTGGGGGTTGCCACACGGCACCGGTGTGAGCAATCTAAAAGAATTGTGATTCTGTGCCCACTTTCTTGGGGCTGCTTCCTATTAAAATCAGTAGGATTGACTTTTGAGTAAAGTCTGCACTGTTCGAAAGCTGTCGCTGCCCTGCAATATCCAACTGAGGGAGCATCTTATCCCTCAAAGATTCAAACGTGAGTCTCCTGCACCCAAAAGTATTTGCAGCGATTTAGGGTCCATTTCTCTCCGTTGCCATCCTACTAGAATTCCTGACACGTCACAGCATGCAGCTGACACAGGGGGTGGGATGTTGCGGGGCAAACAGGCCGACCAGCTTTTAATTTTTGGTCTGACACCAGTTCCAGGCTGAAACGCGTGTGAACGCCTCGAGGCTGGAGCGTTGGCTCCCATTAAGGCCTGCAGTGGAGGAGGAAACTGAGATGGGGGGGGCTGCGTTCCTCCCAAGGGGTGGCTGCAATGGCTTGTACCAACAAGACAGAGGGCATGTAAGGGTCAGGATCGATTTGGTCCCCCATGTATATTCATAGCTGCTGCGGGTGACCAAATGCTGACTGCGTCAAAAGGAGTCGAGGTGGGATCAGGCTTTGATCCCGGCTTTAAAATCAATGTGGAAGGAGACTAGATGATGAACAAGACAAGCTCCCCATCAATAGACCCCTTGGCTCGGGGGTTGGGGGGGTGGGGGAAGCACGCCTTGCAGAAGAGAAAATGAGGAAGGAAATGCCTCTCAGCCCAGAGGCAGCCCCACAGCGGCATCGCAAAGAGATGGGATCTCTCCTGGACGTTTCCTTGTTCCGTTATGGACTGGATCCGCAAAAAGTTGTGCCATGATAAATTCCTTAGTCTTTAAGGTGCCACAAGACGTGTCTTTGTTCCACTGCAACAGACTAACCTGAGGACTAGCCCCTCCGGAAACTGTGAGATGGAAGGTGTTTATAGTGATTGAAAAACCCAAAGGAGGAAAGCATCCAACTCAGGGCAAAAAGAGGAGAGAAGCAGGCTCTCAGAATGCTAAGCATATTTTATTTCCAAGCCCTTTAACGCGTTCCGGCCGATGTTGTTTTTTAAGGCCATCTTCAAGGGGCTGTAATATCAAGAATACATTAAATTATGTTTATGGGGAGAACACCTAACATTAATATATCAGTTTAGGGGTTAGTTAGGCATATTGCCTCAAAGGCCTGTGCCCCTATGTAAGTTTCTTTAAAAAAGTATTATTACAATATGAACGCTCTGGGGCCTGCCCACATTACGCTTGTTAAGTAAAAATCTCTATATTAAACTTTTGTTTAAAATGTTTTTATATGATTTATATACGTTTTAATGTGTAACGTGGACAGGCCCCAGAGCCTTCATACTGCAATTTATTTTTTTAAAAGAAACTTACATATGGGCATAGGCTTTTTGGTACGGAAGCAGTGGGCAGCAGCGGACGGCAGTGAGGAGGCAGCAGGTAAGGAGCACAAATGGGGGAGGGAGGAGGTCCGATCCTCCGATTTTTTCCAATCCAGATCAGGTCCTTTCGGATCGGATCGGATCAGATCAGATGGTCCAAATGTTCGGGATCGGGATCAGATTGTTTCATCCAATTTCACCCAGATCGGGCCCAGATCGTGGATCGGACCTGATCCGCCGCACATCCCTAATATCCACCATCGCCAGCTAGAGGGCACCAGGTTGGGGAAAGCCAGGCATCTGAGAAACTCCATGCTTAAGTCCCCTCATTCTGTATTTATTTCCGTAGCTCCATCAGCGTCCGCAGTGCTTTACAAAGTAGAAGATGACAGCTCCCTGCCCCAAGGAGCTTACAATTCAAAACATGGCATAAGGAAGACAAAGCTCTGTGATCTTCTGCCCTAGTCTTACCTCCAGTCTTTGGATCACTGGGAATTCCTCTCTTGAATTTGTGTAACCCACACTGCCCCTCTACTTAAACCTCCTGCATTGGCGTCTTCTTCTGTTTCATTCAACTTTCAAGGTTCTAGTCCTCAGTTCAAACCTCTTCACCTCTCTACCCCACTCTATACCACTTCCCCATCTCCTTGACACCCTCCTCCCTCCTCCCATGCCTCTCAGTCCCCTCGAGGTTGTCCTTCTCCAACCCCAGGACCTTTTCCAATGCCAGTCCCTTTCATTTGTTTTTAAACAAATCAAGTTTCTAGCCCTGAACGTGTGGCCAAAGATGGCCCCCTATATAGCCTCACCCTGTGAGCAAGAATACATTAGGGAAACAACCAGGTATAATAGCGGCAGTTTTGCAGGCTGCAGGGTTTTGCTGCGCAGAATTTTGATTGCTTCTGCTTCTTTTGAAGACAGCACAGCACATTCAGGTCTGGGTTGGGCCTGGGCAGTGAGAACAGAAGCTGCAGCTTGTGCAGAATGCAGCGGCCAGATTGGTAACAGGGACCAGAAGGTTCGAACATATAAGACCGATTCTGGCCCACTTGCATTGGCTGCCTGTAGGTTTCCGAGCCCGATTCAAGGTGCTGGTTTTAACCTATAAAGCCTTACACGGTTTGGGACCACAATACCTGATGGAACGCTTCTCCCGACACGAACCTACCCGAACACTACGTTCAACATCTAAGGCCCTCCTCCAAGTGCCTCCTCCGAGGGAAGCTCGGAGGACGGCAACAAGGGAGAGGGCCTTCTCTGTGGTGGCCTCTCAATTATGGAATGATCTCCCCGATGAGGCCCGCCTGGCGCCAACACTGTTATCTTTTCAGCGTCAGGTCAAAACTTTTCTTTTCTCCCAGGCATTTTAACAGCTCAAGTTGAGGTTTGACATTATGGCCAGGCTTAACAGTTAAAATGTTTTAAAGTGTTTTAATGACAGCTGTTTTATGTTTATGGTTTTAAATTTTGTATATTGTCTTTTTAATGCTCAATCTTTTTAATTTTTGTAAACCGCCCAGACAGCTTCGGCTATGGGGCGGTATATAAGTGTAATAAATAATAATAATAATAATAATAATAATAATAATAATAATAATAATAATAATAGGTTCTAGGGGTCGTCGCAGGTGAGCTGTTCCTGCTCCGAAGCCCCTTCTTCCAAGTTGTCCAAACACCACCCCACAGTCCCACACAGCAGAAAACAATGTGCTTCTTGTTCCTCCCTCCCTCCCTCCCTCCCTCCCTCTCTCTCTCTCTCTCTCTCTCTCTCTGTTTTGCTTGCTCTGGATAATAACTCCTTCGCTCCGGCGCTGCGCTTGCTCCACTTCTTGTGGCCTGGAGGCTCCAGCAATATACACAGCGTGTGTGTGTGTATGTGTGTATAATTAGCAGCTGCTTCTCACATCTTGGATGCTGTCACCAATCTGCGCAGATGTTACCTCTGCCTCCCGCTCCTTCCCTGCCTCCCCCTTCCCAGCCCCAAATCCTCTGGCCTCAAGGGGCTGAACTCTGTGTTTCCTTCCGCCCTTGCACTTCGTCACGCTGCTGGGTGAAGGTGCCACTTGCTCATCGGCCCGGCGGTACCTATTTTGACTCTCGGGACACGCGCAAAGAAACCCACACCCTATCCGCCAGCTCAGATGTGAGAAAACGCCGTGTCAAGTAGGGCGCATGTCTGCCGTGATGTGGCCCTCTAGGCCAGAGATGGGCAGAAAGTGGACCTCCAGATGTTTGGGACATCAGCTCCCTGCATTCCTGACCATGGGCCCTGCTGGCAGGGGCTTCTGGGAGTTGAGGCCCAAAACATCTGGAGATCTACCTTCTGCCTGGCCCCGGCTCTAAGCCAGCCTCGTGCTTGAAAAAAGAAAGCAAAACACTACATCCAAAGACCCATCTAATCTATCTTTGAACATCTCTGGTGCAGGAGACTTTACACCCAAATTTCACATTTCCTCCTCCTCCTCCTCCTATGCACATATCAGCAAGAGCCCAATGGAAGTCCCTAACCCCAGCCTCTCTGCCCTAGAGCTTATACCCACTTGATTCTCATCCAGCCCATACTGGATGGAGTAAATCAGCCGTCTCCAACTTTGCGGCCTCCAGATATGTTGGACTACAACTCCCATCACCCCCAGCCAGCATGGTCATGGGCTGGGCCTAACCATCAGCCAGGGAGGGGACTAAGAGCTGCCGGGTTGCTTACAAGCTGCCTTGAGAATTATTTGAATGGCTGGGATGGGGGACGGTGGGAGCTGTAGTCCGACATATCTGGAGGACGCCAGGTTGGAGAAGGCCAGAGTAAAATATTGTTGCCTTATCCCTGACTTTCTTGCATAATTTTTTAGCACTGTTTTCATATGCTCTTCCTTGTTTCTGGCCCTTTCCACCCTGGAGGTCTTCAGCAATGCAGAGGCAGAAGCAGAATTAAAATAGAGGCTCCCCCCGCCCCCCGCCCCCAGCACTAAATATACTGCTATGCCATGCAGCTATCTTTTGCCTCATGGCCATGACCAGTCCTATAATGTTTATTTCATTTATTTATTAGATTTATATCCCACCTTTTTTTCCTCCATAATGAACCCAAGGCAATGTACAGAGTCCTCTTCCTCTCCATTTTAGCTTAACAACAACAACCCTGTGACGTAGGTTGGGCTGAGAGTCTGTGTGACTGGCCCAAACTCACTCGGTGAGCTTCCACGGCCGAGTGGGGACTAGAACCCAGATCTCCCGACTCCTACTCCAATACTCTAACCACTACACCACACTGGCTCTCCCCCTTTCATTCAGCAAGGTCCCCATAGCAATGTTAATTAAAAGTTTCCTTCTTGTAGGTTCTGCCTCTTGGGGGGATTCCTGATGAAGGCACTGATGGTGATGGTGGTGGAATTAGTGACAGCAGCCCTGATTTCCATTTCAGTTGCCTCTCTTAATTGCCCCAATGTCAGTTTCTGTTTCAGTGGGGAAGGGAGGGAGGGAAGGCTTTTAGTTTCCTTTCATTCTCCCCCCCCCTTTTCATTCTTTGCTATAAAGAATGAAACAGAAACTTTTTTTTACTTAAGGCATTTATATGCCTCCCTTCATAATATTTATCCTGGGCCTCCTCCACACGGGGCGTTTAATGAGCCTTGAAGGCTCATTATAAATTTTACCTACACACGAGCGGAGCGCAAAACGGGCGTACAGGCGTGTTATCTCCCCGATAATGCGCATTTTCGAACGCGCGTTAAATAGCGACTTTTATTTTGCTCCGGCCGTTAAAGCGCATTTTCGCTGTGTGAACAAGCGATTATGCGCATTAACTACCTGGAAAGCGCTTTTTGGGCATCTTTTAATGCGCTTCGCCGCTTCCCGCCGCCTCCCGTGCAGAGGGATTGTGAGTAAATGCGCCTCCGCGATAATGCGCATAATCGCGGAACCAGGCGCAAAGGCGCATTCTTGTGGAGGGGGCCCTAATCATGAGAGGAAATCTGTAATTAAAGTTTCTTCCCCCCCCCCTTGTGGAAACAGAAACTCACAGTGGGACAATTAGGAGAGGCTATTCAAAGAGATATTAATAGAGCATTCCTAACTAATCCTTCAGCTGCACTTATCAGTAAGCAATTAAGGGCGCAATCCTATGCATCTTTAGACAGAACAAAAGTCCTACAACTCCCCAGCCTGGGGAATATTGGGAGTTGTAGGACTGTTTTTCTGTCTAAAGATGCATAGGATTGCACCCTAAATGGTTAAACCTAAAACCAGGTAGTGTTTAATTAAAGACACAGCAGCCCTGAAAAGTCTTAATCACGCATTGCCAGCCCACATTGGGTTGCAACAGCATTTGTTGGAAACAACAACCAAAAACTACCACAACTCAAGTGCTAAAAAACATGGAAGGGGTCATGCAAAACACTGCAATGATCTGATTATGATGTCATCTGGACATGCCATTGTAAAAATGAGTAACAGGATGGTAATTCCAAAGACAAGGGTCCGGACTTCCTTTACCCCTGGCTGATGGGAGTCTCAGCACCTCTGTTGGGACTGTACTGAAGTCCCCAGCTCAGAGTGGTGCATCATGGAGGGTGGGACTCCTGGGTTCTCCTAGGAGGAAGAAGTGAGAGCAGTGGGGTAAGGGTGACATGGGAAGAGAAATGGAGCCTAGCGGTTAGAGCAGGGTGAAATTAGGTCTCCTGAGTTCGTTGCTAAAGGAATTAGCTCTCATGGGTCAAAGCAGGGACAAGGCACTTAGCGAGGTCCTGACACGGATAAGGTCAGTCTGTTGTTATAAGATACATCTCATTTTATTTCGTAGCTCTCTGTTGCCATCTGGTGGCCGAACGGTGCACTTTGGGTGCTGCTGGTTGGCACCAAGATCCCCACAATTGATTGCACAGAGACAACTTAATCAACCGGGGGGGGGGGGGGGGGAGCTCTTCCATTCATCCCATATCACCTACAAGAACCAGGGGGGGGGGATTCTGCAGGAGCACCTCACGTTCATAGCACTGCTGCCCAGTGATGCCTCCAGGTTTTTGAGGGCTCCCGGGCAGGACACTCCCAACTGGGGGGGCTCCCTCAGTGACTCTACCGTTTTGCCTCCAGAGTCATCAGCTATTCTTCGTCGTCGTCCTCCTCTTCCTCATCATGGCCACCTCTTGTTTGCTTAGCAGGCAGGGAGCCAGGGTGCAAGGAAGCCGGGGCATCTCCTCCTGCACCTTCCCAGCACCGGTGTGGTCTGGGCCAAAGCGGGAGGCAGGTGAACAAGCAGGTTGCTTGGGAAAGAGGAGGAGGAGGAGCAGGTCCAGGGGGCTCTTGCCAGTGGGGCCCCACTGAGGTGTGGGCCCTTGGTAGGTCCCAAACCACACCTGCCCTAGACGCTGCCCATACTGCTGCCCCTCAACTGGGCCAGAGATGTTTAGTTTGTAAAAGTGTGTGTTTGTACAGTGTCTGTCTGTCTGTCTCTCTTTCTGTCTGTCTAAGGGAATAGGAAGAAAAGAGCAAAGCCGACCCAAGACAGTTTGCCACCCGAAGCAAAGAACGAGATGCAGGGCCGGCCCTACTATTAGGCAGAGTGAGGTGGTCACTTCAGGCAGCAGATGCTGGGAGGCAGCAGCAAGGGATCGGAGCCGCCGCGGGCCCATTGGGGCCTGCCTTGCTCCCACGAAACTAGACGGCTGCCTTCAGATGAGGCAGAGGATGCTGTACTATTGCCAGTGCTGAAGGATGATGAAGTGCCTGTCCAGTTGGCATTTTTGTCCATGGAATAGGAAGGGGCACCATCTGGTCCTTCGGCTCAGGGAGCAAAATGCCTTGGGGTGGCCCTGTCCAGATGCCAATCTCCCCACCCCCTTTCCTGTACAGAGCTGACCGGTCCAGCAATTGCATCTTGGAACACCTGAGGGCAGCAGGCACACAGACCTCTGTCCTCCATCATCTCCTTGCTGCTTCCTGAGGCAACTACTTCACACTGCCTAATGGTAGAGCCGGCCCTGGAAAAGAGGGAATGAGCGCAAAAGACGGAATGGAAGAAAGCAGAGGATGAGAGAGAGGAAGGGATTAAGGGAAAGAAAAAAAACAAAAGGGAGAAGACTGACGAGAAATGAAGAAGGAAAGAAGGCTTGAGGTACAGATGTACAGGGAATGGAATGGGAAGAGCGGAGGAAATGAGAAAGAGAGAGAGAGAGGCGGAAAGGCCTGTAAAGGAGACAAAAACATTCCCATAGCATTAAAAAAGGGAGTGGGGAAAGGCGCCGAATAAAACAGCCTGGGGCAGATGTTCAGTGCACAAACACTGGAAAGGTTGTCCCACAGAGGAGGGCCAGGATCTCTTCTCGATCAACCCAGAGTGCAGAACGCAGAATAAGGGGCTCAAGTTCCAGGAAGCCAGATTCCGGCTGGACATCAGGAAGAAACTTCCTGACTGTTAGAGCAGTACGACAATGGAACCGATGACCTAGGGAGGTGGTGGGTTCTCCCACGCTAGAGGCCTTCAAGAGGCAGCTGGACAGGGATGCTTTAAGGTAGGCTGACCCTATGAAAAGGAGGACAGGGCTCATGTAACTTTAACAGTTGTAGAGAAAAAGGAATTTCAGCCAGTGTCATTTGTATGCAATTAGTTCCTGGTGAAATTCCCTCTTCATCACAACAGTTAAAGTCGCAGGGGCGCTGCCTTCTTTTGTATATGGTCACTCTAGTATAGTGCCTGCACCTTTAACTGTTGTGATGAAGAGGGAATTTCACCAGGAACGAACTGCATACAAATTCACTGGCTGTAATTCCCTTTTCTCTACAGCTGTTAAAGTTACATGAGCCCTGTCCTTCTTTCCATATGGTCAGCCTATTTAAGGTGGATTCCTGCATGGGGCAGGGGGTTGGACTGGATGGCCTTAGAGGCCCCTTCCAACTCTACTAGGATTCTATGATTCTACGCACGCAAACACAGGTTACATGAGTCATGTACTGAGGGGAAATGGAGTAGAATGAAGGCTGGAGCAGTGCTACAGTTTCTCAGAAGGAAGGAAGGACAAACACAACTCTTACCATCACTACAGGGCATTTCTGTATGTCACGAATGAAAAGAGCCGGCGCCAAGGGCCGGCTTGGTTGGGCACCTGCCGAGGGGCCATACTCCAGCAGGGGCCCGCTGGCAAGAGCCCCCTGGACCTGCTTCCCCTCCTTGCGCCCCCGACCTCCTTGCACCCTGGCTCCCTGCTTGCCAAACAGACAAGGGGTGGCAATGAGAATGAGGAGGAGGAGGACCCTGGCGGAGGGAAGGCAGGCATGGGGGCCCTGGAGGGTGCTGCCTCCAAGGGTCCCTCCAAACCCTGCAGCCCCCTCTTGCCTCTGCGCATCCCCTGACAGGTCACAATGCCCGTCTCCCTGCAGGCTGCCTGGGCCATTGCATCACAAACCCTCCTCCTCCCCAGCCCTGGCAGGAGCTCCTGCCCGCCAGGAGAGCTGCCCCTGGGCCACCACGCAGAGAGGGGTGCAGTGGGGATGTCGGGCGCAGCCAGCCAGCCGTTGGCCCCGTCGCCTCTCCCATGGGGGAGCCCAGCTCCTTCTGCCACCCGGCCCCCGAGGGCTGCTGGCTGGAACTCCCCGAAACCCTGGTCATCCTGGTAGCTCTCATCATTGCGGTGCAGCTGGCCCTGAAATTAGCCACTGTGGTGAGGGTGCTGCCCGGGCAGGGAGGGGCTGTGGCTCTCGAAGGGGGTGTGGGGTCACCCTCCACCTCTGATCGCCTGTGTTTGGGGGAGGGAGCTCTTGAGAGAGCGCTTTGCGTGGGGTCCTTGACGTGTGGAGGGCTGCCTGCCTGTGTGTGTATGTGGGGACACGGACCCTCTGCTGGTGGAAACAGGGCAAGGAGCAGCACAGGGTCGCAGAAGGCGCCGGAGTAGCCATCTATGCCATCTATGCCAGTGGGGTCCTCAGCTGGTCCAGACCCCGAGACCCACCTCGGACTCGCAACCACGACCCCTTTGGACTGATCTCGCGACCCACTTTTGGGTCATGACCCCCCAGTTGAAGACCACTGGCCTGTATGTAGCTCAATGGTAGAACGCTGACTTTGTAGGCAGGAAGTTCGAGCCCAGGCTGCCATTCAAATACTCAGGGAACAAACTGGCCATTGCTATGACGCTAAGCTTGCTGTGTGTGTGTTCCATTGTTGGGCAGGGCCAGAAGCAAAAGGGGGAGGGAATGCTGTGCCAGGGTGACTGACTGCCAGGATTTCCCCGGATTTGTCCTGGTTTTTGTTCTATCCTGGGTGTCCGGGGGGGGGGGGGGGGATTTTCTGTAATTTTCCATAATGTCCTGGAAAGACACGCTTTCTCCTTTAAGGCCGCCATTAGAGTGCGGAGGGGGCCATCATTCCTGGAGGTGCGCCATTCTGGAGGCATATCATTCCCCCCACCCCGCTCCAATCGGGGCCTTGAAGGGGAAAGCATGTCATTCTCAGACATTATAGAAAATACCCCAATTGGAGCCGCTTTCCCACCTCACCCCGCCCCTACAGGGTGTCCTCTTTTTGGGTTTCCCAAATGTGGTCAACCTGCCAGCCTAGGTTCACTGAAAGCGCTCTGTACCAGTAACTAAAGCCTTAGAAGAGGCATGGCAATGTTTAGAACAGAGGACAAACCACACAAAAGTCAGAAATCCACCAAACGGCCGGTGGTTGGGGCCTGAGGATGGAGGAGTGGCCTGCTGGGAGATCTTGGAGGGCCAGTTTCGGCCCTGGGGCCTGAGGTTCCCCACTCCTGGAGTAGATAATACTGGGCTAGATGGACCAAAGGCCATATCTGGTACATGTTCTCTCATAGGCCTCGAGACCCAAGATGGCACCACAATGGCTCTCAGGGGGTGACCGTCTTTATAGGCAAGAGCCCCATCCGCCATCCAATTTTGCCCGCCTCTGCTGCAGGCCGTGGCTGTAATCCTGTGTCTCCCACCCTTCTATCCTTCTCTCCTCCTCCAGATCTGCTGTTATGTCTGCCACGTCCTTGGGACTTTAAGTGGAACCATCGTCATTAAGGGTGAGCAAATTGTGTCGCAAGGCGGATCGCGTCCATCAATACTCATGCCAATTCTCCTACCTCACCAAAACAACCCCCCCCCCCAAAAAAAAACCTTTGGCACCTATAGTTTCAAAACACATACACACAACTCCATGGTAAAGTTCTTGTGTCTTTAACATGACAGGCAAAAATTCCCCTGGTGCAGCTTTCTCCAGCAAGGGGATGGTTGCTCTGATGGGACAATTTTCTGCTAAACAGATGCAGGAGTCCCACCAGGAAAATATAACAAAACATTGTTTAAAGAGGATTTCACATCTCATCTTTCCTTGTAAGTGGCTTTGTTCTCACTGCTAGGGGGACCATATGGAAAGGCGGAGAGGGCTCCTGTATCTTTAAGAGTTGTAATAAATAAATAATCAACTTTATGACACACCTACGCTGCAAATTTAAAAGTTAGCATTCATTTACGTTGCAATTACCTTGCATATCGTGCAACGGGGTACATTTGCTTTTATCTGCTGTTTAAAACCATTGTTTCATTTGTTGTCTGTTGCCATTTCAATCGGTTTGTTCGTTCGAGTTATTTAAAAGATTTACATGATGCTTGTCAGTTAGAAATGCTCAGGGTGCTTCACAAATTATCGACAGGATACATTGATGTAGGGTGACCAGATAATAATAATAATAATAATAATAAATTTATTTATTACCGGCCTCTCCCAACGGATCGAGGTGGGGAACAGCATTAAACATAAAATACAAAACTGATTAAAAGCACATAAAACCAGTGTCATTTGTGTGCAATTAGTTCCTGGTGAAATTCCCTCTTCATCACAACAGTTAAAGTTGCAGGGGCCCTGCCTTCTTTTGTATATGGTCACTCTAGTATAGTGCCTGCAACTTTAACTGTTGTGATGAAGAGGGAATTCCATCAGGAACGAATTGCATACAAATGACAATGGCTGAAATTCCCTTTTCTCTACAACTGTTAAAGTTACATGAGCCCTGACCTGGATTTTATCTGGTCAGCCTACATTGATGCAGTTTTAAGGACTTCCTGCTTCTGCTCTTTTGATAGTTGTATTTAAATGATTTTTAAAAATTGCTTTATGCTGCTTCGAGAGCTTTTTAGTAGAAAAGCAGATTGTAAATTTCCTAACTATTTTAAAAAATCTATCTAGCTGTTTGCAATTTCTAAAGTGCTGAAATGGCACAAGACGATGGTCCAAAAATGAAACTAAAAGCAAGTTTAAAGCCACTTCCTGCAGAGAAGTCTGGGCAATGAAGAACTTCCTCGTTAGAAACGCACGGCCCACTTTCACATGACAACTGTTCTCAGCTTCCTTGGCTGGGAGCCAACGAAGGTTAAAAACAGCCATGAGAGCCAGTGTGGCCTAGTGGCTAAAGTGTTGGACTGGGAGTTGGGAGAGCCGGGTTCTAGGCCCCTCTCGGCCATGGAAACCCGCTGGGTGGCTTTGGGCCAGTCACAGACTCTCAAGCCCAACCCACCTCACAGGGTTGTTGTGGTGAGGATAAAATGGAGAGGAGGAGGATTATGTACGCCGCCTGGGGTTCCTCGGAGGGAAAAAGGCGGGGCATAAACGCAACCATGAATAAAATAAATAGATAAAGCAGTGTGCCATTCGGACCATGAGCTTCGAAGTCCACGTTTACGAGGTTGCTGTTCTGAGGCGGCTTTGCGCAACTGCTTTGCTTCCTCTTCTCAGAACCCGAAGCGCTGGCGGCGCTCCCCACCAAGGCGAAGAAGCCCTCCCGCCAAAGGTCCTCCATCCAATGGTCAGACCAGGACATCCCTCGCCGGCGGCGCCGGGAAAGCCACGTGCCGCCCCGCCACTGCCTCCACTGCACGCTCGAGCCGGTCAAGGTCACCATGAACGTGTGCAAGCACGGTCAGCCGTGCCGGGAGCACCAGCGGGCCGGGCGCCGCCCTTGCCCCGACGACCCCCCGTGCCCCTCGCCGCCCTGCCCCAAGTGTGACTGCGAAAACAAGCGCCGCCAGCGCACCGCTTCGGCCCCGTCGGCTTACACCGTCACCCGTTGCCGGGACGTCGCCTGCGGCACTTCGGATCCCATGTTGGCCGCCAGCAGCAAAGAGCGCCGGAGCCACGTGGCCGTCGACCAATACCCGCGGACGCAGCCGGGGGAGGCCCCCTATCACCCCATGGGGCCTTCCCAGGACGCCGACTACGCAGCCGGCCCGCCACGCTCCCGCCGGCCTGCCAAAGTCTACATCTACCCGGTACACCCCCAAACGCCGCCGGGGAGCCGGTCGGGCAGCCCCGAAAGACACTACCGGCGGCGGGGGGGCTTCGGGGGCAACCAGGAAGAGCCGCAAGAATTCGAGACCCGAGAACAGCGGCGCAAGTCGCGGGACGCCGAGCAGCATTTAGCAGGGGGGCCGCCGCCGCCGGGGCCGCCGGCCGCGCCCCCACGGTTCCACGATGTGGCCACCAGCGTGCTCCAAGGGATGGCGGGGCAAGCGGAGAGCCCCTATGGGAGGCAGCGGCATTACTGGCCCAACCAGCCAGGCGTCTCGGATTGGGTATACCGGCCAATGAAATAGCTGCAGGCCCCTTCGGAATGGAAGCAAGTGGGAGGAGGAGGAGGAGGAGGAGGAGGAAGAGCATCCGGCAGCCCAAACGTGGCTCATCTTTGGGTTGGGAAATAATAATAAAAAAGGGCATTGCCATCCATCCCGTACGCGTTTCAGGAGTTGCAGCTTGCTGTTCTCACTTGTGTTTACACTTGGGGTGACCCTATGGAAAGGAGAACTGGGCTCCTGTATCTTTAACAGTTGGATTAAAAAAAGGGAATTTCAGCAGGTGTCCTTTGTAGGCATGCAGCACCTGGTGGAATTTCCTCGTCATCGCAACACTTAAAGCTGCAGGAGCCCTGCCCCCTCGACCAGATACAAAAGAGGGCAGGGCTCCTGCAGCTTTAAATGCTATGATGAAAAGGGGATTTCCCCAGGTGCTGCATGCATAAAATTGACACCTGCCGAAATTCCCTTCTCTATACAACTGTTAAAGATACAGGAGCCCTGTCCTCTTTTCCATGTGGTCACCCTACCTTGGTCTAATCCAGCGAACCATTTCCAGCAGGTTCCCTCTCCCCCAGGAGCAGATCTTTTGCAAAGCTAAGTGGTCTCCATTGCCCATTCAAACTCGCCCCCCATGCTTTGCATTATAATAGGGACAATTCATCCCCCCACCCCACCCCACCCCACCCCACCCCACCCCAGACACTGTGGGGATGACAGCTCAGCTCGGAGGGAACCAATCTGAGGGGAGTGGCAGGTGACTTCAGGGTTCCTGCAAATAAAATCTCCCGGGCCTGTGTCCCTCTGAGCCCTGCCTCCAGGACACCACGGGCTGCAAGGACACAGGCTCAAGTAACTAAGCTGAGCAGCGGCATAGCTAAAGACTGGACCACCTAGGAATGGAGGGATTCGCATTTTTTTAAAGCCACATTAGCAGAGTTTTATTTTAATCTTTAAAACTACAATTCCCAAAAGCCATGGCGGCGGGGAGGGGAGAGGGAGGGAATGCATGGCCTATTTAAAAAATATATTTTCCAGGCTGAATTGCATCCCTTCTCAAGGCTGCATCACGTCTTTCCTGCGAATCGCTTCCACAAAGACCTGCATCCTTTGCATCGCGGGGTCCCCCTCGGAGAGAAACGATGCATGCAAAGACTACCTTTCCCGAAGAGCACCGGGCTCTTCTTTGGGCGGAGCTAGCCCCCAAAACTACATTTCCCAAAGCGCATTGGGGCTCCCTTGGTGCAAAGACTACATTGCCCAAGCTGCGTTGGTCGCACTTGAAGAGGCGCTTGGGTTTGAAAAGAGAAGAAAAACTACATTTCCCAGAGTTCCCGGAGCTCAGATTCCACGGCTGGGCGGGGCTTCTGTTTGGCCAGGTAGCCGCAGGTGAGTGGGATGGGAATCCCTCTGCCGCGCTGCGGAAATGCGGACGGGGCTTCTGGGTTTCCCACGCGGCTGGAGCTGATGCCTGCCTGCAGGGGATGAAGGTGTGTCCCTCCCTGCCTTAAGGAGCAGGTAGAAAGAGGGGGAGGGGAAGGCAAGGTGCGCGCACGGGAGGGGAGGAGGAAGTAAGCAAGGGAGGAGAAAGCAGGAAAAGGGGCCATTACGCCAGCTTCCTTTTTTGCATCCTGAAAGGGACTTGGGTACCTTGTCTTGTCCAAGCTGGCGCCCTCCAGATGTGTTGGACTAGTCCCAACACATCTGGAGGGCGCCAGGCTAGGCAGGGCAGGTGTACCTTTTCTTCCTCCTGTCCCCACACCTGGAGACAGGTGGAACCCCTCGTTCGAGTTCTGTTTGGAGCCATTTCTGCAACAAAGGACATCTTTGATGCAGCCAGGCCAGAAGTTCCTATCCCCTTTTCGGGCTTCCCCCTTGTTGATCTTTCTGTCGTCTCCCAAGGACGGCCACTCTCTCTGTGAGCCCTCTTGAGAGGGGCCATGGCATCCCCTTCCGAAGACCAGCCCCACAAGCCAGCTCCGGCCAAACCTCTCACGGACCTGGATTTTCGTTCCGGGGCACGAATCAAAGAGCTCAATCAACTCATCCAAGAATATGAAGCCAGGATCCCCGGAGTCCTGGATGCTCCAGAGTTGCACCGTGCAAAGGAGCTCGTCTTCTCTCTGCTGGGTGAGTTGGGGCCATCTTCAAAATGAGAGTCTACTGCCTTTACCTCAAACCAACCCCACTCCACCCCCTCCCAGACCCCCCTTTAGCCTCCGAGTTCCTAATATTATTGCTAGGTGATCTAGCAAGTCACGATCTATTTTTTCATAGCCACATGCTGCTGGCGCCTAGCTGGCTTGAAAAAGGGGGCTCCGCAAATACATGGCGGAGAAGGATAGGTCTCCGCATACGCAAATATAACCGATAGGATCTATAAAATCAATCGCTTCAACAATGCAATGAACCCTTTCAAAACAGAGACAAAAACATCGCAACAAATGCAAACATAATCCAAGACTAGGCTGACCATATGAAAAGGAGGACAGGGCTCATGTAACTTTAACAGTTGCAGAGAAAAGAGAATTAAAGCCGGCGTCATTTGTATGCAATTAGTTCCTGGTGAAATTCCCTCTTCATCACAACAGTTAAAGTTGCAGGCACTATACTAGAGTGACCAGATACAAAAGAAGGCAGGGCCCCTGCAACTTTAACTGTTGTGATGAAGAGGGAATTTCACCAGGAACTAATTGCATACAAATGATACTGGCTGAAATTCCCTTTTCTCTACAACTGTTAAAGTTACATGAGCCCTGTCCTCCTTTTCATATGGTCAGCCTATCTAAGATGATTGCAGAGGCAAAAGTACTTAAAACACAACTTTGGACCATAAGATAAGCAATACAAGCAGCCAATAAAAACATATATCGAGTTCAAATTCCTGGTGTGCTTAAGAACATCAGAAGAGCCCTCAAGCTGGATCAGACCCAAGGCCTGTTTCGTCCAGCCTTCTGTTCACACAGTGGCCGACCAGCTGCCCCAATGGGAAGCCCACAGGCAGGACACGAGCGCAACAGCACCCTCCCACCCATGTTCCCCAGCAACCGGTATGCCTAAGCATACTGCTGCCTCTGGTACTGGAGGTAGCGCATAGCCATCCGGACTAGTAGCCACAAAGAGCCTTCTCCTCCTCCTCCTCCTCTTCCTCCTCCTCCAGGAATTTGTCCAATCCCCTTTTAAAGCCGTCTAAATTGGTGGCCATCTCTACATCTTATTGTGGTTGCAAATTCCAGAGTTTGAACTGCATACTGTGCGAAGACGTTTGGTGGCATTTTGAGGCAGTGAGTTCCATACATAAATTATGGGCAGGAACTCTACTCTCTTTTGCATCAAGCAACATTATTTAGAGTTCTTTGCTGGGAAAAGGGAGGTTTGGCCCCTCAGCCATCTGTGCCTGTATTTCCCTTGTAAATAATAGGGCTAAAAACTCCCTGCCCCAAGGCCACTCTGTTGCTTTCAATTATAAAACAACAAGAACAACCTCCCCCCACCCCGCCCCAAACATATACAGGAGGTCCTGATTGCGAATCTTCCATTTCATACCTATATTGTACCCCTGCCGTTCAGGTCTGAGCTGAGGCTCCTTTCCTCTACCCGTCCCCCTCAGCTACTCTGCTTTCCTCCCAGGTCAGGTCCAGAAATCTGACGGAAAGCTTCCGCAGGTCAACCGATACCTGATTCTGTCCGGAGGGGCCCAGCAAGGCACTGTCAACATGGACCCAGGCCCGCTGTGCCCCCTTTCTCCTGGTGGCGACTACGACACGGACTTCACCCTCCTGGTGCCAATCCTGCAGGCGGCCGGAGTCCCCGTCACCTTGGACATGAAGCAAAGCCCCCCGGGTTACACCCAGATCAGTCTCCGGCCCTTCGACGCCGGGACACTCCGCCATTGGTCGGACTGTTGCTCGGGAGATGAGGCCTACCTGTCCGCTGAGCTGGCGGCTGACTGGTTTTTCCGCTCCTTCGCCGACGCCGCCAAAGGCGCCAGGGTCGAGCGGCGCGGCTGCCTCACCTCTGTGGTTGTCTCTGTCGGGCTGTACCGGATCCTCTACGATATCGTCCCAGTGGTGGCTTTGAGGGGGTGGCCTGAAGTTGCCCAACCCTGGCTGAGCCAGGCCCACTTCTGGGACGGCAAGTTGAAGGATGAGGAAGTTGCCGGTGGCTTCTACCTCTTGCCTTCCGCCTCCGGGGCCGATTGGCGCCTGGCGTTCTCGTCGAGTGAGCTGTACCTGAGGAGGATCCTCCCTCTCCCATTGGTTCGGGCGCTCCGAGCCGCCATGGCACTCCTCGGCTGCCGTCGCCTGAAGGGCTTGGGGCCTTACCACCTCTTCACCTTGTCCCTTTGGTCGTGTGAACGCCTCCCGGCCAGCTACCTTGGCCAAGAGGAGAACGCTGCCCACGCGTTGCTGGGACTTCTGGATGACCTGTCTGCCAGCTTGGTCCACAGGCACCTGCCCAGCTACTTCCTCCCCCGGTGGAACCTTCTGGAAGGCCTTTCCTGCCGAGCCATGGAGAACCTTGCCCAGGAGGTGACCCGGGCGAGGGCTGACCCTTCCACGTACCTCCGCCAAGCCGTGGAAGGGGCGAAAGAAGCCAAGCGCTTGGCCAAGGCCTTTCGAAACCAGGTTTCTCCTTCCGTGGCCTCGTAATGCCTTTGCAGGAGAAGGTGTCAGGGCGGGGGCAGACAAGGACCAAACTACCTCGAATTCTCCCACGCGGGCGAGGGCTTTTTGAAACCGCTTCCCGGGGCCTTTGACCGAAATGGCAGTTGGATGGTTGGGGTCTTTAAATCTCTCTTTCCACACACCCACACCCCAAATTTGAGTTGTAGCAGTGGGTTTTGATGGGAGAGCTGAGATACCCATTTTACTTTCTCGTGGAACCAGGACTAGGAGGGTAAGAGGAACAGAGGTCAGAGAGAAGGCGAGATAAGACATCACGAGCTGGATGCAATAAAACAGCCTTCCGCAACCTGGTACCCTCTGGAGGTGTTGGACCTGGGAATTGCAGTCCAACACCTCCGGAGGGTACCGGGTTGCGGAAGGCTTCAATGTCACCTTTAAACTGTGCCTTCCATTGGCCTACAGACCTCTAGCACCAGAGTGATGCACTTGAACCGCTCCTCTTCCTTTGACATGTGCCATTTCAGTCTCCCGACCTTGGATGGAGATGCCTGCCTCAAAAGGAAACCCGCTGAGATCTATTTGGCATCTCTGAAGGCCCACGGGATCTGTCCAAAGCACTTCGGTGAGCCGGTCTCATTCCTAATAATCGGAGTTTCTACAGAGGCGAGCGCCCCCAAGCCTGGATGCCCCCAATCTCTCCACTCTGCACTGACACATTAACTTTAACCAATGAACTCTTGTATCTTGGATTAAGCCTCCATAATAAAGTCTCAGGTAGGGTCGTGTAATTGTCGAGGGAACCCTAGAGAACGCCAGGGTATCCATACGGGAAGTAATCACACTTCTGGGGCAGCGTTGTCTGCAGATCATGAAATTGTTTTCTGAATCTATAAGTTAAACGTGGGTTTAATTTCAATAATTTTTTTGTGCGCACTTTAAAAAAAATCCATATTATCGTGCAATGGGTAATGAATGGGGTCTATTGGGGTATTTTGTAGTCCTTTGGATAAGTTATATTTGATAGTAAGCGGCGAGCTTTGTACGCAAGATGGCTTTGAGTAAAGATTTATATGCAATGGACTACGTTTCTCTCTTTCATTTGCCGGAGATGAGTTGGTGACGGAACGGAAGAGGCTGGTGTAGAAGAGTGATGGAATGACAGGGCTGTCATGTAGGCCTGTGGATCAGATCACACGCGGCAATACCTCAAAATCGCCTCTTCTTGTGGGATACGCAAGAAATAACTTAGACACATGCTCATTAGCATTATTTTACAATCTAATCTTGAATATATCTTCGAACGTTGCTAATTGTCTCTTTACTGAAAAAGGATTGCCAGCTGACCATATAAAAACAGCTGGTTGGATGCTCTTGTGCCTTCAGGCGCAGCTTGACAGGAGGAAATTGGCCGTTCATGCTTTCTCAGGGTGTGGAGAGGCGCGTGACCAGGAGGTCCATGCCTGCAGATCCAGCTGCTATTTAGAGGCACAGCTGCTGAAGCTGGGTTAAAAAGTTGGCTACCCTGTGCTGAAATCTCTTTGCTGCTGCTCCCCATAACGGTAATATGAGCTAGCACCCTCCTGTGGAAAGGAGTGGAGGGGATTTATTTGTTTGTTTGTTTATTATTAAATTTATATCCTAACTTTTCCTTTTGCAAGGAACTCAATGCGGTTTACCCAGCCTTGGCTTCCTTGCAGGAGGGGGAAAAGTCAGATCCTCCTCCTTCCCATTTTATTTTATCCTCACAACAACCCTGTGAAGTAAGGATTTTTATCGACTGACTGATATAGGAACACTATATGTATATTTTTTGCTTATAAAAAGCTACACAATTTAATGAAAAGTGATATCAAATTCCACTCAATATTATACAAACTATTTGCAATGTTGCTGTTACAAAGAAAGATTTCCAAAACAAACTGTCCTATTTTCTATTGCTATTACTTGCAATTGGGAGAGATGGTTTACAAAACAAACTGTTTTCAGTAGTAAAAAAAAAAAAAACAGTTTGTAAACCATATCTCTCAATTGCAAGGAATAGCAATATAAAATAGAACAGTTTGTTTTGGAAAACTTCCTTTGTGACAGCAACATTGCAAATTGTATAATAGTGACTGTAGTTTGATATCACTTTGCATTAAATTGTGTAGCTTTTTATAAGCAAAAATTATACATATAGACTGCATTCGGACAACACATTAGTCAATGGTGGGTTGAGTAGCCGACTCACAGTTGGTTATTTTGTGGGTACTTCCCACACAACATACTCCTACACAACTGTGGGTGGTTGAGGCTGGCGTTGAGTGGACTAATAGTCAACCCAGCATCTGACTGACACAGCCCCTGCCCCTCTCCCCACCCTCCCTCCTCCCTCAGTCCTCCCAGTGCTATCCCAGCAGCCTCTGCAAGTTGCACCAGTTGTAGCGGAGTGGCAGCCGCCGCTTCAGTCACTCTTGCCACCTGCCTCTATGGGCTTGTGTTTTAACCCACTCACCACACACCATTAACACACTCACCCCTCCACACAACACTTTAAACAACTGGCTTCGAGCTAAACAACTTGCAAGTCAGTTGTTTCAGTTGCTTATTTGGGCGGAATAGCACACTGTCAGTAGTTTGTGAGCGGTGTGTTACCCTCCACACAACACAATAAGCAATACAACTGACAATTGTTCCCCCCCCAGTTGCTTAATGTGTTGTCCGAATGCAGCCACTGTGTTCCTATATCAGTCAGTCAATAAAAAGTATTTACCTCAACTTTTGGAATATACTTTTATTGTTTTCGCAGTTGTGTGCTTCGTTCATTATACCAATTGTTTAGTCTGTCAACTGCTGCCCCTGTTTTTGTATAACTGAATTGCAGATCATCCATGGAGGATATTTATGGCAACTTATTTCCCTGTATCTATGTACCTATTCATATCCAGGTAATGTGAGGTTGGCTGGAGCCAATTGGATAATCTTAGAGTTGAACAAACATGCAAGGTTCTGAGCAAGGAATTAATTGTGCTCCCGGCCCTTCCCAGGAACAGAGAGACTCTGCCAAGTGTGCAGCTAAACTGGGACTTCTAGTTAAAGGGCGCCATCTTATGCATGTTTAGACAGGAAAAAAAGTCCTTTAACTCCCAGCATCCCCCAGCCAGTATTGCTGGCTGGGGGATGCTGGGAGTTGTCAGACTTTTTTCTGTCTAAACATGTGTAGGATTGTGCCTTGTGTGCTTCCTAATGCAACCTGCTTTCTCAAGAACTACCAGTTCCAGAGCTCTTTGCACGTGGTCAGAAGGGAGGAAGAGAGGGTGAGTGGAACAAAGTACCGTCATAATCGGAGACATTGATCCAACAGACGGTGGGAGCCAGAACTGCTGATAGGATTTACAGGCCCCAAATAGGTGAGTAAATGTCTATGCATACAGACTGTACTGCAGCATTCCGGAACCGGGATGCCCTCCAAATAGGTTGGACTACAACACATATCATCCTGTTAACGGGGGGGGAGTTGTAATCCACCCCATCTGGAGTGCACCAGGTTAGAGAAGGCTGGTCTGTTAAGATTTTTAAAAAATGTGATGTAGACAGGGTAATAATACCTTCATTAGGGCTGACCCAAAAAGTTACGCAATTGTCAGCCAGGTTTGCTGGTATCTTCTTCAGGCTGGATGTTACTTTAAACAGAAATAGAAAAAAGAAAGGGGGTTGTTGAGGCAGGAGGAAAGTCTCAGCTGGGTTCACACAACACACTAACTCACAATGGATTATCATGATGTCTGAACACAGTGTTTTCCGTAGAGTGAGTTATCATGTCTGAATGTAGCATGTGGCTGTTAACTATGCACTATGGTTTATTTTTCTTGAACAAGTTACTTTGAGAGCTCACAGGTTGTTCAGGGTGATTGACAAGCTATACTGTGGGGTTAATGAGCAACTCTGCAGAAAACACAGTGCATTCAGACGACACGATAACCCACCCTGCGGAAAATGTGCTGCGTTCAGACAACACGATAATCCATGGTTCAACCACAACCTATCAGCACACTGGGTGGGTTAGCATGTTATGTGAACCCAGCCAGTGTGGGCCGTGAAGTCATTTCAGAAATGTCAAAAATGTGATCTCAGGTTGGAAACAGAAGCTTTTATTTCATGACTCATGAGATTGGATGTATGGGGCGGGATCATGAGATAGGCGAGGGCTTGTGTTGCGCGCCCACACACACCCCATAATGATGCATGGGCCCTGCACAACCCCCCCCCCCCCCCCGCCACATCTCCACTCTGAATCTTGCCTTGTAAATGCTATTTTCCATGCCTGCCTGCTGGAGGCACCAAATGCTCATTTTGACTTTTTTCTTTTGGCCTTGTGAAAAATTAAATGAGTTTTCTTTTGGGGCAGAGATGGGAGAAGAGGAAAATTGGTTGACGTATCGGAATATCTTTTTTTAAAAAAACAAATATTAATGCCATCCTGTAGTTGAAATTGTATAGAACAAGAAACATTATATATATATATATATATATATAGTTGCAAAACCAGGAGTCTAAGACGCACTTTCCCCCCCCATATAAACGTCTCTAAAAATGGGGTGCGTCTTAGAATCGATGGCGATTTCCCCACACTTAGAATCAAAGTTTTTTCCCTGTTGGTGATACTGAAATTAAGGTGCGTCTTACAATCGATGGCGTCTTAAGTTTCTGTGACTTGGAGGGCAATAAATATAGCCATATTCTAAAATGGAGCTATATAGATATGTCAAATACTGTTTGATGATGTTAAATATGCAGCCATGTTTGTGGAAGAGGAATATTGGGGTGCCGTAGGCCCCCACATATTCCTAAACAGCCCTGGCCTTGCAACTGGCCATTGAGGGGTTGTAGCCGAGCTGGAAACGGGAGAGAAAGTCCGGAATATTTTGGAGGAGCGGCTGTTGCACCCAACCAATTGCAAAATGTCCTGCAAGAACAGAAGTATTGAAGGTACTTTTGGGGAGGGGGTAGATCTCTCCGCACAGTGGTCCTGTGATTGCAGGCTAGAAACCTGAGATCTATTGGCTGCTTTTCCTCACTGAGACTGAAAATGTTTTGAATTGCACCCACAGCCTGAACTTCCAGTTCTAAGCTGAAAGTCTCAATTGGCCATGATTCTCCGCATCCCCTCTGTGGCTGCTGAGGTCAGATGCAACCCACCCATGATACAAAACGGGATGCAGCTAAATTCACACAGGGTTGTTGTGGATTCAAACAAAGAAAAAGGGTTGCGGTGGATTTTGCTGTGTATTAGTAGTACTGCATGAATCATCCGTGAAAATGAGGTTCTGACTTTTGCCCCAGCGGGCGAGAGAGTTGTAACCGGAGCTGGCCAAAGGCTATTTAAAAGTTCAGTACGTTTGAAAATAAATTCTGAAACGTAAGCAGCAAAATAGTGAATGCCCTCCAACCTTTAAAACACATGAAAACAAAGTATTAAGATAGGAATAGTGTTTATAGAGAAAAGCGGATGCAAAGGAACTTCAAGTGCAAAAATAAAATGTAAAAATGAAGCGATTACAGAGAAAATACAATTGTAACCATAAACCAGACAAGGCTGTGTCACGTGCAAAGAACGCACCATGCAAAGTAACCTACAGTTAAACTTTTACTGAGGCTTATTAGAAAACAACTTTAGGAAAACTATGTTAAAGTATCAAATAAAATTGGGATGGCATATAAAAGTATTGTGGACCAAAATAACAGCATTTACTGAGCTCCACTTAAACTACCACCAATCCAAACTAGTTAAATGCAATGATCGAAGTTTCTAACTTGAGACAGGTATAGTCCAAACCTTTAGGAGGAACGAATGAGGTGAAAGGAAACTTATAGCTACCTGTCCCGAGCAGAGATCTGAAGAACAGGCTCCTGTGGACCCAAATGAAGATTGGAGGAGACCTTTCCCAGGGTCCAGTGATGTCCAGATGGGGAAATCAATCCAGGTAGGCAGTGAAGATTTTTTTTAAAATGCAAAAGGGTGGTGAAGTCTGGGCCTCATCAGTGAGTAAAATAAAATAGGGGGGGGGGGATTCAATCTGTTCCAAGGTACTCTGATACCTAAACCCTGGTGGCTAGATGCAGCCTTAAAAACTGAAGATGGGACATAGTCAAAATAAGACATTCCCTGTTCTTTCAAAAGAAAGGCAAATTGCGGCCCAAAAGGCCCCCAAACTGGGGGGGAGGGGGGGAGATCTGTTAGCAAAATACAGAGTTAGCAAAAAGGGGGGAAATAAGAAAGAGGTGAGTACAGTCCCTTGCATAGGGTGCATTGACTCCCCTAAACTTTCCTGCCTTTTGATTGGCTTTCCCCTCCCCCCCGCCGTCTTTTCAGTTGCCAACTATAATGTGTTTCTGGATTGGTGAAAGAGATATCGGATGGGCAGAAACCTACAACAGCAGGCTTTTCCCCCATTGTTTCAGGCAGCTGATGTGACCCTGGGCCTTATCAGGTTCTCGCCGGGAACACTCCGGATTCACGGAGCTGCTAGCTGCACGGAGTGACAAACATTGTAACTTCTTCTCATACTGGTCCATTGTTCCACAGCTTTGTCAGCATAACTGTCTGCATTTCAGGCTCCAGGCGGCAAGAATTTCCTGCCCTCTGGGATAGACAGGCCTGCTGTGCGAACCAAAGTTTTACTGTCATTCCGTTCCATGGCTTCTTTAGATGCCCTTTGTCCCCCGCGCCCAAATTTCCCCAAAGTGACCTGAGTAGAAACTGGGAGGAGAGAGAGAGGTGATATGTGTGTGTCCGGCTGGATCAGAGCAAGGTCAGTCTAGATGATTATCGGCGTCAGAACTTTTTGCATTTCGATTCCCTCCGATCTCACTGTTTTTCAATCAGCACCCCCCCACCCCCACTACGTACATATAGATGCGTGTAGGTTACAGGATAAACTTTTATGCAAGAGTGGTGAAACTCTCAGCTCGAGGTCCGGATTCAATTCCAGAAAAGCTCTCGGGGGCCGCATTCCAGTGGTGAATGGAAAGGGGGTGGGACCAACCAACCCCCCAACCCCCACATGCACAGAGCATATTTTAGCTTTAAACGCAGCCCTTATGCCTTAGGAGATACATTTTGACCTTTCAGAATGTGGGGGAAACTGCAAAACCAGGGGAAAACACCAAGTAATCAGTAGTCTGGAGAAAGGGGTGTGGCCATTTTGGGGACCACGCCTCGGAGGGCTGCATTTCGGCCACAGACCCAACGTTCCCCACCCTTGCTTTAATACATTTGATAAAGTGGGCCATAGTCCATGAAAGCTTATGCCATAATAAACGTGTTAGTCTTTAAGGTGTTGCAAGACTGCTGTTTTTGCAGCGGCAGATGATGATCCTTGTTCAGATGACACGCTAAGCTACGGCGGTTCAGCGTTTTGAGTTAAACATTATGGCTTATCGTGTCGTGTGAAACATTCCTAACCACTATGGCTTCGTAACCATGGTTTAAACACACTCACTAACCATTTGCTTGAACAGGCTTTAGTGTGTTGTCTGAACAGGCCCTATGACAGCCACCCCTAATTGTCACAAGGTATATTTGTTTCCAGAGCAGGGCAGATTTGCTTCTATGTTGTTGCAGGCCTCTGAAATGGAGCCACTTTAAGGGATTGGGGGGCTGGATAAGAGGACTACATTGTGTGTGTGGGGGGGGTACATTTTGAAGAGCCTTTCACAGGGTTTGTAGCTTGGCCAGGATTTAAAGGGATGGTGCGTTCCTATGATTTGAGGCGCACTGTTAAGACATCCTAGCGGTTCATCACCAAACCATGGATAGGCAAGATGGAGTGACTTGTCCTCTGCCGCCTTCCCTTGTGTACACGGGCTCCCTCGTCTCCTTTTCCCGGATTTCTTCCATTGTAGTTTGCTGCGACGCTTGAAGGCATCAGACTATGATCAACACTAACCAGGAAGTGCCTCCAAACCATGAGCCCTTTTGCAAACCATGGTTTGGAGAAAATTCTTGGTTAGCACTGACCATAGTTTGTCCACTTGGATGTCACAGGAAAGATGGGTTGAGCAAATCAGGAAAGGGGAGGAGAGACCCTGGGCTCATGAAAGAAGGGGGCAAGAAACACCAGAGCTTATGGGCCGCACCCAATCGCCAAACCGGGACCTCTTCAGACATGCAGTGTTCCTAACACCAGGTTGGGGATATAGCTAGCTAGCTATTACACAGAAACAAGATTGTGTGCCCTTTGAACCTAAACTCGGGGCAGAATCTGAGCGATCGGTGCCGGCGCTTAGCCCCGGAAGATGTTTGTCTTCTTCAGAGGGAATTCCGGTAGACGCAGCTTATAGTGCTGAAGTTGTGGGGAAACCTGCACCAGCAAAAATTCCCTCTTCCACCTCAGGCATCTGACCATATACAGAACGAGGTCAGCCCTACACCTTTGCAATTAGGGGGAAGGGGAGCCTGGTAAGATGGCTGTCAACCCCCACACTTCTTCCCACCCCGCTGCGGGGGGGGGGGGGGGACAGCCCTAATGAAAACTCTCTAAGCTTCAAGTGGCTTATGATGAGCTGGGCCACGCTCCAGGATTGCCAGGCCGGGGGGATGGGAGCCAGCAGGTGCCTGGCTGGATTAGGATCGTGAGCTTGTTAGAGCTTCCTGCCTGCGAAAAGACTTTCTCTGCCAATTGAGAAGGCAGGGAGGGAGGGAGGGGGACATTTGCCTATGCAAACAGAGCAGCCTTCCCCAACCTGGTGCCCATGAGATGTGTTGGACTACAATTCCCATCCTTCCCAGCTCCGCCCTCCGCCTGGCCACGACTCCTCGCCACCTCGCCACCCCCACCCATCCCAGCATCTGGTACCTGAGGCAGCTGCCTCATTTTGCCTTGAGGTAGGACCGGCCTGTTTTGCCTCCGCCCTCCCCCAATAGCTGCAAAAGAGGGGTGCAGAGGGGCGGAGGAATTGGCACAGCGGGTGTTGCACCCCTGCCTAGACCGCCGTTCTGGTCTTGCTGTTGTCTTCCAGCTGACTCTGAAATCCCTCATTTCCGCGTTAATCTTTAAAGCTCCCGTTGGCCCCGTTCCCAACAGGGAGAGTTTTGACCCTAGAATCCTGGCGCAAATCCCGACAGAAGCTGTGGCCATATCCTGGCTCCTCAAAAAACAGAGGGGGAAAATCCACAATGCAGCTTAAGGGCTGCTTATGAAAGTCATTCAGGCCACATGAGTAGCTGCCTCCTCCCCAGAACAAGATGCCGCCGAGCCCCCCCAGAAATGCACCTAGCCGAAGGCAGTGCCAGATTGCAGCCGGGGTCAATGGCTGCTCCCCTCGCCAGACTCAGCTGCATTCGAGGCCCAGGTGAGGGACCCCTGGGGAGGGATCCAGCGCGCCTCTCTGTCCCAGAGGTAGCTGCAGAGGTCAGAACCAGCGGAAGGATTCCCGAATAAACAGCAGGCCCATTTTGGAGGTGGATGACTTCCCCCACCTGCCACCCCCAAGCGCCGGATCCCTCTCGGTGTGTGATTTCCCATATAAAGAAAAGATCCATGTTTCTTCCAAGGTGCAATTAATTGATGGATGAATGGTTTGGTGACCCGCTGGGAGAGCCCAAAGAACAGAGGTGGTGGATGAACAAGATATCCTATATGAGGGGTGGGGGTGGGGCATGGTGGAGACCTACAGTTAGGGTGACCCTATGGAAAGGAGGACAGGGCTCCTGTAACTTTAAGAGTTGTAAAGAAAAGGAAATTTCAGCAGGTGTCATTTGTATATAAGCAGCACCTGGTGAAATTCCCTCTCCATCACCACAGTTAAAGCTGCAGGAGCCCTGCCCTCTTTTGTATCTGGTCACGCTAGGCAGGGCTCCTGCAGCTCTAAGTGTTGTGATGAAGAAGAAATTTCACTGCATGCATACAAATGGCACCTGCTGAAATTCCCTTTTCTATGCAACTGTTAAGGACACAGGAGCCCTGTCCTCCTTTCTCATATGGTCACCCTATAACAGTGCAAGAGTTTTTTGGGGGGGCTAAACGTGTGTTAGTGTGTACCCCACTTTGAGCATACAGACTGGAAACCCGTTTCATCCATAGAAGCATGCAGTCAAAGAGGAGGGAGGGAAATCGGCCTTTGACCACGATGCCGGGGCAAAGATGTAACTGCAGGACAGTTCACACGGTCCGGGGGTGCAGATGTGGCTCCCCAGATTAGCGATTCTCAGAAACAGGGCATCGGCGGTATCAGCCACACGTACCCCCGCCTGCCACCTCCCTTCCACATTATTCTGTAGTCATTTGCCAAATTGCCATGTTTCTCCGGAGCAGGCCCCCCCTTCAGCCTTTTGGGGGTCGGTGGGCACCTTTGGAATTTTAAGAGTGTCGTGAGTGCTGTTACAAAATGGCTGCTGGGTGGGTGAGGGAAACGAGGCTTGCCCAGTCGTAAGTAACGGCTGGCGTGGTGGGCCAGGATGGCCAGAGAAATCTCATTTGCCAGAAGCCAAAGAGGCGAGCCTAAAAGTTGTTACATTGCCCCAAGGCAGAGGTGGTGGAGGGGTTGAGCTCCAAAACACAAAAACGCCCATTAGAACCCAAATAAAGATGGCACTTTGCTTTGCAGCAGGCTAGCCCACCCCAGATTTTTTTAATTATTTTTTTTTTAAAAAAAGATCTTAAGAACTAAAATAAAAATCGGGAGAGGCAGGGACCCTGGTGGGCGGCCAGAAAAGTTTCCGTGGGCACATTGATACCACATTGGACATCCAGCTCTAAAGAACTGCGAATCCCTCAGTACCAGAGACTCGACTTTTGTTCCCAGGGCCAAAGGGAGGTGAGGTAGGAGCCTTTGATTGATCCAGGGCTCTATGTCCGAGGCAAAAGAGCCGGCTGCATCCAGCTTAAGGTGGGGTCCGCCAGCATTCTGCTTCCTGCCCACAAGTGCTGGGGGTGGGGCGGCAGATAACACCCTGCCAACTCTTTCTGGGGCCCCATATCAAGTGATTTAGGGTTTCTGTACAGGTACCCTCGGAGAGGATTCCTCCCCAGGTTGCAGTTCAGAGGCAGTCCAGCCTGGAGATCGCCAGCAGGGGGCAGCAGCATCACAGGTAGCCCAACGCAGCCTGGTTAACCTCTACTTGCCCTCAACATCCCCCCCCCACCCACCCACCCATCAGCTGAAATGTGGGGAGGGCGGCGGGATGTGGGGGAAGACAGGAAGGCACACGACCAAAGCCACTCCCGGGTGAACATTTATTACAGCCCTTGGAAGCCCCAGATTCAGCATCCGCTGCACAAAATAATACATATTAGGCCGGGAAGTCAGAATGGATGGTGGGGGGCCCTGCCTGCTCCATTAATTCATTTCCTCTCCTCCCAAACGTGCAGCATGACCCCCTCTGTGCACTGCATTTGGGGGGGGGTGATTACCTAGGGAGGTTTCTTTCTAAATTGTAAGGGGGAGGCATTGCCCGCTCAGCCAAGAAATGTCAGCGCTGGCAGAAGCGAAGTTCGCAAGGCAATTAGCAAATTGCCTTGGCCAGAGCCAGGGCTGGCGGCTTCCGCCCCTGCCTGCGCCGGCTTTATTATTATTATTATTTATTATTATGGGTGAGAGAAAAACGAGGGTTTTATAGCGTGAACGTAATCGCTGAATGCGCCCCATTGTTCTGCTAATGGATTTCATGACCCGGTGCTGAGGTCTTTTTGGAAAGGCGCTCAGCAACCAGGTGCTTCTCAAAGGGGTGGGGGTGGTGGGGTCTGTGTAAGGGCTAAAAAAAAATCCAAGCCCCCTCCCCTGCCAGTTATGCAACTCCCAGGGGTGGAGGGAGACGTCGCCATGCGGCTAGTTCAGGGCTGGGGGGCTGCTGTTTATTCTGCTCTTCCTTCCTCCGCTCTAGGATGCTGATGGAAGAACCAGGCCTCCAGTGCGAGGTTCGACCCTGTTTTCCTTTTTCGCAAAAAAAAATAAAAATAAAAAGGCAAGCTGACAGCATGGAACCTCTAGCTTCAGAAGCTGTCTACCTCTGCATGTCTAAGTGGTTGGCCACTGTGGAAAGCCAGATGCTGGGCAGGAAGGATTTCAGTCGAATCCAGCAGGGCTCTTCTTATGGACTAGCCCCTTGCGAGCTCGGAGGGCTGTTTGCTTGTGTCCCTGTGTCCTGGAAGCTGGTGTGACTTTAAAAGGGCTCGGGGTCTTTGAAACAGGGGGTGCTGAACCTCTTTCAACCTGAGAGCCGAATTCCATTTCAGAGACATGCTCAGGGGCTGCATTCCAGTGTGGGCAGGGCCAGAAAGCCCAAACGACCAGCACCTTTTCGCCTGAAGCTCTTCCTAGCAGAAGCGAAGCCTTAGAGAGAGGCATTTCAGCGTTTTTGAAAGGGGGGGGGGGCGGAAGCTACAAACGATCAGTGGTTGGGGGAAGGGGGGGCTAAGAGGGAGGGGCCAGGGAAAGGGATGAGGCCGCCTGGAGAACCCCCCCCCCCCCGGGCCCGAATTCCCAAAGCCCTGCTTCCATACATGCGCACCCGCTGAACCTCAAAGGCGTGCAGGTTATTTGGTTCTTATGCTCACGCTCATGCAGCCCAAGGGAAATGTGCACTCTGCATATGCTCAGCCACCTGCGTTTTTTTCTCACTGCGCTCCTGCAGGATGAGGGCATTGATCGAAATGTGTTGTGGGGTTCAGCTGGCTGCTCCAGGCTAAACCCCGAGTACCTTGCCTCCCCCCCCCCCAACCATCTCTCTTCCCGTTCCGGTCATCAGGGGGCAGTAGCATCCTTTGCTGCCCCTTCTTAGCTGGGGCTGAGCCAATGCGGCCTCTGGGCCTTGGCCACTGGACAGGAAGCTGTCAGCTAAGAGAAACACTTATGAAAATTTGATAGAAGCGACCATTAATTACGGCTGTTCCAAGAGTTGCCTTTCCCCCGGGTGCTTCTCCAATCACTTCCCATTCGGGGGAGGGGGGTAGCGTCCTGGATCCCCAGTGGAGCTTTGAAGGGGGAGGGAGGGGCACTCATGGGCAGGAATGCCCCCCCCCCAATTTCAGTGCCTGGGGCAGAACATTTAAGACAGCCTGTTTCTCCTAACTCAGGGCCCAACCCAGAGAAAGAGGGGATTTTCTCTCACATGAGCCCTATTGAAATGACCGTGGGGTACTCAAGAGCGCAGCCATTTATTTCAGTGGGGCTGGTAGAGCAAGAGTAGAACTTCCCCCTGGACTGGGCCTTGTGGGTCACTCCTGTCTCCCGCTTGGGTGGGGCCAACCTCTGCTTCGAAGATAACCGGTGGTTATGATGGGTGCAGGATTCCTGGGTCCTCAGAGCCCTCGCTGCCGGACATCTCTGCAGGGCAGGATTTTGGAGTCAGGGTTTTGGTGCGATCACCTGCTTTCAGGGCCAAGGCTCCGAGGAGGAGAGTACCTCTGAGCATGGACAGAGTCCGCACACCTGGGATGAGAGGAGCGAGGCTTCCAGTATGGAAGGCATCATTTGTGTCCAAACAGACTGCTCTCCTTTGGTGAGGATGGGAGGCTCCCTCCTGAGATGTGCACAGTGGCATTTGAGCCAGCATTACGTACGGGTGCTTCTAGAGACGTAGGCACACTGGAGGTAAGGGGTGTCAGACCTCAGGCCTGCAGAATAAATCTGCTCCCCCGAGGTCCCAATCCAGCCCTTCGGGGTTCCCCAGGTAGGCACACACCCATCCCCTGCCCACCGGCTTCCGTGCAGTCCATCCCCCCCCCCCCAATTCTAAAAAGACGAACTGCCTCTCCTAAGGCTTCGTTACTGACAGAGTTTTGAGCTAAAATAAGCTGGCATTTTTGGCCCCGCCCCTTTTGCCTTTGGCCCCACCCCATTTGCTTTTAGCCCCACCCAGTACTGGAATGCGTTCACCCACCCACTGGCTTCTCCAAAACAGAATTTGATGATCCTCCTCCTTAAAGAAGTTTGACACCTCTGCTGTATATCTTGCAGTCAAACTCGGGCAAGACACGGATTGGGTCTCCAGGCTGCTCCAGAGCAATTCATTTCTAAATTGTGAGATGCTGGAGAGGAGGTGGCCAGCCTTGCCTTCAAGCTGATGCGCGCACCCCAGGGCGATGGTGAGTCGGACAGGTGTTGTGCTTCAGTTTGAGGGATTAAGCAGAAAGGAGGAACAGCTGAACCTGGGAATGTTTGAGGAGTGGCCCTTCACAGGAGCAGGCAGAAGCCAGATGAAGGCCAACACAGCTGACAACAATTCCCAATCACCACCATCCCCATAAAAGACATGCCAGAACTCAGAAACAATGCTGGAAGCAACTGTTGTTCTTGGTGCCTTGTCTTTGCCGCTTGCATACCAGCGCCTTGATCTTGCCTGGCCATATCCTAACCTTTGGACTGGGCCCTGACTACTCTTTGACGCTTTCCTGAACCCAGTATTCTTTGACTCGGCTTCTGACGGATACTTTGGCTTTCGACCGCGGACTGTTCATTAACATTTCCCTTCTGAATATTGAGTTTAACACCGGTGATTTACGACAGGTGGAGCCTCTAGCTCCATGGGTCGAGCAGGTGCTTTTTAGGGAGAGGGCCCTGGGTTCGGAAAAAGCCTTGGCATCTCCAAGCAAAAGGGCCTCAGGAGCACTCTGCGCATGCTCAGATGCACCAGTGAGCTGTGGCTGAGATGAAGCACTCTTCCTCCCGAAGCAAGATCCGGGAACATGGTGATGATAAGAGCAGGAGAAACCTGGAGGAGCCGAAAGAGACCTCTCCTCTCTGCGCAATTCTCTGCTCCAGGAGGGAGTGACTGCCAGGATGTGCTCCAGCCACGTGCTTCGTTGCATGCAGGCGTGTGATCCGGCTCCCTTGTTCCCCAGCTGCCTGAGCGCCTGCTCTGAACCCGCCAAATGTCACCCGAGGCCCCGGGGCAAAGCAGTTTGGGGGTGAACCTGCTGCTGTCACCAGCTCGCTGCCCCGTTTGCAAGGGGAAGTGCAGCGGTGTGTGAAAATTTAATGAGGCTGCACTTTGGGGCTCAGGCCTTGGAAAGACCGGGAGAAGAGCCGGCTTGGTGGTGGCGGTGGAGGAGGAGGACTGGAGAAGACCTCTGCTCCAGGATCCCAAGCCGGTGTGGGCGGCTGGCTCATTTTCCCTCTGCATAATTCACTCCCTTGCCGGCCATCCCATGGCGAGCCTCCTCTGTAGGTTTAAGAAAAAACAAGCAAACCCGAAATACAGAGCAGGAGAGGAGACATGTCTGTCACTTTTAATATGATTTACACTGCCTGGCATTTCAAAGACTCCTGGGTGTATTTATACTTTTTTATTTCCCTGCCTCCGAGAAAAACACCACAGCTTTGCTTGCCAAAATGTTTCCCACATGGAACTTTTTGCATTTTCTCCTCGTTCTTTGGATTCTGGTCTGTTTTGAATAGAGGTGGAGGCAGAGCCTTGATGTGTGTGTGTGGGGGCGCATTTCAAGGGGTATTGCGCTGGTGCAGGTGTGTCATTGTGAGGAGGTGCAGGGAATGCTCATCAAATTTGCAGATGACACAAAATTAAGTGGGATCACTAGTACCCTGGAAGACAGAAACAACTCCAAAGTGATCTGGATAGGCTGGAAAGCTGGGCTGAAAACAACAGAATGAAATTTAATAGGGATAAATGCCAAGTTCTACACCTGGGAAAAAGAAACCAAATGCACAGTTACAGGATGGGGGATACTTGGCTCAGCAATACGACAAGTGAGAAGGAATTGTTGTAGATCACAAGCTGAATATGAGCCAACAGTGTGATGTGGCTGCAAAAAAAGCAAATGCTATTAACATAGCTTCCAAATCACATGAGGTACTGGTTCCCTTGTATTTGGCACTGGTTAGGCCTCATCTTGAGTATTGCATGCAGTTCTGGGCACCACACTTCACGAAGGATGCAGGCAAGCTGGAGCGTGTTCAGATGAGGGCAACGAGGATGATCAGGGGTCTGGAAACAAAGCCCTATGAGGAGAGACTGAAAGAACTGGGCATGTTTAGACAGGATAGCACTCTTCAAATACTTGAAAGGTTGTCACACAGAGGAGGGCTAGGATCTCTTCTCTATCCTCCCAGAGTGCAGGATGCGGAATAATGGGCTCAAGTTAGAGGAAGCCAGATTCCGGCTGGGCATCAGGAAAAACGTCCTGACTGTTAGAGCAGTATGACAATGGAACCCATGACCTAGGGAGGTGGTGGGCTCTCCCACATTAGAGGCCTTCAAGAGGCAGCTGGACAGCCATCTGTCAGGTATGGTTTAAGGTAGATTCCTGCATTGAGCAGGGGATTGGACTCGATGGCCTTAGAGGCCCCTTCCAACTCTACTATTCTATGATTCTTTGCAGCCTGCAGCATTCCCAAGTTGGGAGTGCGTCTTCGTTTCCAAAAACTGAGCTTCTGACGTTCTCCTGCAGTCTGCACTCCTGGTCCGGGAAACATTTCCTCAAACCCTTCCTGTGGTGAGACTGTGGCGAGACTCCACTAATAAGAAGAGCATTCTCTGTGCGTGCTCAAGGGCACCCTTCTTCGTAATGACCCTGCAGCATAAGATCAGCCTTCTTCCTGAAAGCTGTTTTGGGACCTGATGCACTGTTGGGGGGTGAGAGGGGGGCAGTCTGCACCCCCCCCCAAGATTTGCTAAGCTATGAGATGGTGCCAGGGGTGTACACTACAGTCCAGACATACTGTTGCAGGGCATGAAGGCAACGGGTTTGCAGGCATAGCCTGGCCTTTGAACCTGGAATTTCCAGCCAGCCGCTGCCATTCCTAGTGGAGTGGTGCTCCATAAATTGGTCCAACGGCTCTCTTTCAAAAGTTGGCTGAGGTGGTGGCCACAGCCACACCTTGAGGGCGCCAACTCCGCAAAGTGCCGAGGGAGGCGGTCTTTCTCATCCCCCTCCGGCCTCTTCTGCCAGTGGAGGTCACAGAGTAAGCCTGAGTTGGTTCCGGTGTTATGCAAGAATCTCTCTGTTTCCTTCTCGCTGTCAATTAACCCAGCCTTCCCCAACTTGGCGTCCTCCAGGTATATTGGACTACAACCCCCATTACACCCAGGGAAGATGGGAGTTGTAGTCTAACACATCTGGAGGCCGCCAGGTTGGGGGAGGTTTCCTTCTTAACTCCTGTAAAGTCCCGTGTGCTTCCTTCACCATCGTCTCCTTCGAAACTGAAATGTTCCCTCACAGCTCCAGGGCTCGAAGCTGGCGAAGCAACCTCTACCCTGACCCAGGCAGAAGTTTGTACCCAGCCGCTTGCGCGCACAGAGCAGAGGGCCGGGCAGGATGCGTGTCTCTTGGTTAAGCGCCCTTGTCTTGATGCCAGATAATAGGCCTGTGTTTGCCTCCAGTCCAGCCTGGTCCAGCCGTGCCTCCGTGGAGGGGCTCTTGACGCTGAGATCCTGCTCTTTCTGGAGGCGAGAGTGGACAACCCCACCCCCACACATGCGCCTTTCACCCTGTGCAGAACTAGGGGGCAAAATGGCACGCGCAACACGCAGGCAGACAGGCACAACCTCTATGATCATGTCATCAGCGTTATGTAATTGCTTGCTGCTCCTCTCCACTTTTGTTTTTAAGATTTGTATGAAATTTTAATGGGAAGGGGGAGCCAGGAACAGCGGAGGAGCAAACTCCACACTCTCGGAAGGCACAATTCTCAGGCCCCACGCGGTGCAAATAACAAAGCCCTGACATGTACACGCACAGACACATGTTCCTCAGATAGGAAGAGCCCCATGGCATTTCTGTTGAGGCAGGGTGAGCAAATGCACCCCAGGCTGTCCTCACACGGAGTCCCAGACTAGGGCAGGGGCAGACAAATTCTGGGAGGACAGGGCCCTGCATAGCCACCACCCCGGAACCCACCGTCCCTGCCTCCAAAATTGCTGCTGGATTTGCTGCTGTGGTGATGGCGGCAAAAAAGCAAGCTGTGGTTTGGCAAGCAAACAAGGAGCGCAAGGAGCGTGCGTCCTCTTTGCAAGCACAACTGTGCTCCCGGGAGGCTCCCGGCATGCAATTCTGCTGGCAAACAAGGTGCTTGGGAAATTGTGGCTGTTTTGCCACCATGGTGCATTTGGTGGGGACAGGGGGGAGGCTACAAAAATGGCCACGGGGGTGAGGCACACCTGGTTTAGGGCCTCAGGACGTAGCAGTTGACGTATTTGCTGCCATGGCTGATGAAAGGAAAGGGTGTGCTTGTGGCAGGTGGTGCGTTACCTGCAAGTTCTCTCCGTTCCGATGATTAGCTGAGCTTCTGTGATGTCATGGAATGTTGACAGAGATGCCAACTGCTCTGGCGCCAGCAGCAGAACGTCCACAAACACCGCAGCTTCTGTGAGGGAAGGGAAAGGTCTGTTTAACTAGGGAAACCTTTGGCAACAGAGTTCTGGAGGCTTGGAAACCATGGGCCAGGGAGCCAAACGAACCGTGTCCAGGTGCATTTGTGTCCGTGTGTGTTTCAAATATTGATTTGAACGAAACAGCCAAATCGCACAAGGCACCGGTTCCCCTCTGTTCAGCACTGGTTAAGCCTCATCTTGAATATTGTGTCCAGTTCTGGGCACCACACGTCAAGACGGATGCAGACAATCTGCAGCATGTTCAGAGGAGGGCAAAGAGGATAATCAGGGGTCTGGAAATCAAAGCCCTAGGAGGAGAGGCTGAAAGAACTGGGCATGTTTAGCCTGGAGAAGAGAAGACGGAGGGGAGACATGATAGCACTCTTCAAACACTTGAAAGAGGGCCAGGATCTCTTCTCCATCATCTCAGAGTGCAGGACGCGGAATAATGGGCTCAAGTTAGAGGAAGCCAGATTCCGGCTGGGCATCAGGAAAAACATCCTGACTGTTCGAGCAGTATGACAATGGAACCAATGACCTAGGGAGGTGGTGGGCTCTCCCACACTAGACAGCCATCTGTCAGGGATGCTTTAAGGTGGCTTCCTGCATTGAGCAGGGGGTTGGACTCGATGGCCTTAGAGGCCCCTTCCAACTCTACTATTCTATGATTCTTTGCAGCCTGCAGCATTCCCAAGTTGGGAGTGCGTCTTCGTTTCCAAAAACTGAGCTTCTGACGTTCTCCTGCAGTCTGCACTCCTGGTCCGGGATTCTATGATTCCTAGTCTATGATTCCGTGAACTCCTTGGGAACGGGTCTCCAGTGAGGCAAGAATTATAGAAGCGCAGCATCTCACCAACCGAGCGAAGGCTGCAACCTGCCTGAGCAGGAGTGGCATGTGGTACAGCGCCTAGCACACTGGTAGTCAGCTGGCATCGGACGGATGCTCTTGCAGGTGCTGCAACGGAAGGCCTCTCCCTGCATAATTCGACAGCTCTTGGCACCTGCCTTCAACTAAGACAGCTCATGAATCAGGCCTTCCCAGAGGCCAAGAGCGGTTGAGCCCCCTTTTCCTCGCCCCGTCCCAGGGCGGGGCAGGTTGGGTCGTGGAGACGGCCGCCCCGGGTCTTCCACCGTTTCTTTCCCCCTCTTCTTGCAACGCTCGTTCCCCTCGGAAAGGAGGGTGTGGTTTTCGGCACACCAATGGGATCTTTTCCCTCCGTGCCATCTCTCCTCTCTCGCTTTTGCAGACCCACCGCTGTCTGTGGGGTCCCATAATTTACCGTATCGCTCCCATCGAGTGCTCCCAGGGTGGGAATAAGCGGCCGTTTGTCCTTGTCCCTCTCGCATTGATCCGTGCGCCAGCCTCTCCCTCCCTGCGCCTCGCAAACCCCGGCAGGGGGAGGTGATTTAAGGGCCGCATGTCTAGTTAATTTGTACACAGAAGAGGCGCTGGGATCCAATCCTGCCCGGAAAGCACCCTTTATTTCCTGTGGAAAGGAGGGCCCGACTTTCCAGCTGGGTCTGGAACAGACCTGGTGGTGAAGGGCAGGGGGCACTCTGCACAAGCTCAGAGACTTCTTTCTCAAACCACAGCATGGGACACTGGATCTGGGGGGGAGCCTCAAATCCTGCTTCAACGTGGGGCTGCTCTCAGCTTTATTGATCACGCCGGCATTTTATTTGCAAGATACATTTAAATGCAGCGGAGGAGACCAGCTCCTTCCGAGTTCTGACTGGAACCCAGAGCGGATCCGCTGCTCCTCTGACATCGGAGCCACCAGCCTCCGCTGCATTTAAATGGCTCCTGTGTTTCCCTTTGTAATAGTTTGCGCAATAGGTAACAATTACTCCCATTATGCAGATGGAGGAATGGAGGCAGAGAAAGAGAGATGCTGTTTAATGGCCACCAAGCGACCCCACAGCAGAGGAAGGACAAAGCCAGGTCGCTCGGATCCAAATGCAGTTCTGTGTAGAGGTGAGCAAAACAAAAACAAAAGCTCTCTGTACATGCTCATTTCCACACACCCCCTTTTTTTTGTTCTCTGATATGAGTTTATAGCTTCCCAGAGTTGAGTGCTATAAATGTTTATAATGTCTATACTGTGACTAAAGTGAATTCCAGACCCGGCCTCACCCCCATCCTTCCAAAAACTCTGCTGCTCGGGCTAAGCCCCGAAATGGATTTGTTTAGCTCTGTAGGACATTTCGTGGAACAAAAGCCGTAACAACTCTTCCCCTTGGGGGCGCCACTTCCGATCCCCAGAAGGCGAGGCGAGGCTGCTGCCTGCAGGGGGCGCTGTTTGCAACCCAGAGCTGGACTATAGCGGACTCAAGGTGGACAGCAGGCAGAGGGGGTTTCTTTTCGGAGACGTTGGGGCGCTTACAGGGGTCTTTCCCCCACCCCCACCCCGGTCACATTTTAATTCATGGACCACCCCTCTCAGGGATTGACAGCCCCTTCTAAAAACCTTCCCAAAGTCAGTGTGACTTTGGGGGCAGCTGCCCCCCTCTTCCTCACCCCACCCCACCCCGGGTTATCATGACTCATTCGTTTCTCTGGTGCCTTCAGAGCCTGGTCCCGCAGGGAAAACGCCCCGCTCCTCCGCTCTCCTTCCATCTCAACCCTCGGCGTGCCCCCGCGCCCCCCCCCCTCCAAGTAACTGTAGCCCTATTTCTGGCTTCACCGGGGTGGGTGAGTGGGGTGTTCCGAAGCCAAAGAGGCTCCGTGTGGATTTGTACAATAATCATAACCGCCCTTTATTTTTGTGCGTCCGCTTCATGCCTTCGGCGGTGCAGGAGACTCTTAAGCTGAAGCGATCTCCTGCAAGGCAGCTCACTAGGGAGGGAAACCCCCGACCCAATTGCTCACAGGGTCAAGCAGCCAACAAAAAATCCCCAAACCCCCAAGACATCGGTGGAAGGGATGTGCCTCCTTTCCCCTGTTCCTGTCCGTTCATCAGTGATGGATAAAGTCCTTTCTTCCCCACACCTTGATGGCTACCACCCAAGAGGGGTGGCTTACAGATTGGGGGAATGTGTCTTGTCCCCCCCCCCCGTTAGCTTTGTCACGGGTATGTGACAATCTCTCCCCCCCCCCCTTCTCCATTTCTTCTGACTGCTCCCTTTTGCCCGCTCCAATTCCCTCACTCTCTGCCATACACCACAATCCACACACGCACACGCACCCTGATTGGGATCTCGGTTCACCCACCCACCTCGTCCCCCCCCCCTTTTCTGCCTCTCCACATAATTAACCTCCGAAGCTCTGAAGGACACTGGGGTCTCCTCCACGCCTCCCCCACCCTTCAGAAGCGAGGGAGCGCAGCGGAAGCCGAGATGGGTAAAGAAAGACGGATCATTAATATTATCAATTTTTAAAAAGAGACACAGACCGACGGGATAAACCTTTTGCCTCTTTCTTGGAGACTTTTAGCATCTTCCATACATGGACGGGTTCTTCCAGAGGATGGACAAAATCTCGTTTTGGTAATCCTAAAAGGGGGGGGGGGGAATAACAATCATCTTTTTTTTCTCTTCCTCCTCCTCCTCCTCCTCCTCCGTTCACTCAGTCATTCTCAGGACACCCTTTCCGACCAAGGCTGGGATTGATCGGCTCCGGTACAGGCACCTTGAATTTCTCGCTATCCTGAAATTGATGGACGATCGACCTGCCTGCCTGCACCCTACTTCTCGGGACAAGTTGACCCAGGAACCCGAGAGGAGAGGGAGCGGTGTTCCTCCGTGGACCTAAGCGCCAGTGTCTCCCCGGCCCCCACCCTCATTGCTTCTGGATGGGGCAGGTATGGCTGCGTTAGCCAGTTCCCTGATCCGGCAGAAACGGGAGATCCGCGACCCTGTCGCCAGCCGCCCCGTCGCCACCCAGAGGAAGGTTTGCCCCCGCGGGACCAAGTCCTTATGCCAGAAACAACTGCTCATTTTAATCTCCAAAGTCAGACTGTGCGGGGGGCGGAAGGGCCGGTTGGAGAAAACACCGGGTAAGTCAAGTTTGGGGGGGGGGGGCAGCGGTGTGTGTGTGGGGGGGGTGTCTAGCGTGATCTTTGACGAAGAAAAGAGAGGGGCTCCCGAAATCCCATGACAGTGCGGGGGCATTGTGCAGGTTTTGGGGATGGGGGGGATGGACTCCTTTCCCCCTCTGTTTTGTCCTCTCTGCTCCAGTATGGCTTGTTTCACCCATCTGCAAACTGCAGTGTCCAGGGGTCAACAGCAGGGGGCATCATTCTGCTGTGGGTAACACAGTTTGCAAACTGCAGTGTTTCGGGGGTCAACAGGAGCAGACCGTGTTCCCGACGTGGCCAACTTGCACATCAGGTTCTGGTGGAGGTCCACAGCCTCGTTCTGTTGGGGCTAACGTGGACCACTTGCAAGTTGCAGTTTCCAGGGGTCAACAGCAGGAGGCGCTGGTTCATTGCGGTTTATAGAGACTGCTTCCCCCTTGCGCTCCCCAGGGTCACCTGCAGGGGGCATTTTACAGCGTTGGCCTGTGCGGATTGATGGGAGCTTTGTTTCCCGTAGCCAACTGTGGGGGCGCTCTCGAGCACTAGATTGCATGGCAGCTCCCCCAACCTGGCGTCCTGCAGATGTGTTGGACTGCAACTCCCATCATTCCCAGCTAGCTTGGGCACCAGGAGCTGGGCACCAGGTGGGGGAAGACTGCTGGGTGGACTGTTTTCCATTTTTGTGGTGGAGCATAGAAGTGTTTACGTGCCTCTGCTTGTACCTCTGAAATGGGTTCCGTCTTCTGAGGATCCCTAGCGGAGTGGGGCTTGTGGCAGGAGAGGACCTCCATGTCTGCGTAGTAGCGGCAGGTGGATGTCAGATGTATGCAGACCATGTGGAGTGAAATCTGGAAAGTTCAGAAGACCCGAAATGGGGCAAATCCTCTGGAGTGGTTCCCATGGACTGGTTTGTCTAGAGCCCCCTGCTGGCAGAACATGCCATTACAAGAGGGGGTTTTGTTTTGATTTTGAATGACAGGGGGTGGTAACTCTGAAAATGAATAATAATGGACAGGTAGGCATGCATCTATGGACAAGTTCTGCCTGTGATGGAGGGAATGAACAAAATGGGCAGAAGTAAACGTGAAAACTTCAGCAAGGCTGAAGAGGGACAGGAAGTGAGTTCAAAACTTGCACTTGTTTGTTTTACTGAATTTCGTCAACATGAGAGGCTCCCCTCCCCTCCCCACCGAGAAATATTTCACGGACTTGCCGGCTTCCCTTTTGGCTTCAAAATGTTTCTGTGGAATAAATCCACAGACTGGTCCATATAGAAAAAAAAGCGCTGGGTTTGCTGCGTTTGTGAGATTGTTCCCCTAGAAGAATTCCTGTTGACGGTCTGTTGTACATGTATGTGTTTTGTTGTTGATGATGGTGTATTTATAATATAGAGGTGTGGAGATGCACCACGGCTTCATTTTAATGACACTGAACCCCACAAGTGACCTGTTGTCTCAGGCTGGTGTTTTGACGTTGGTAGCACCCTTTCTTGGAGGAAAATTATCAGTTGGGCCTGCAGGGTGTTTCTTCTTCCAAGGATCCAGGCGTCCCGTGGTGTGCCTGGTTGCAACAACATCAGCTATGGGGAGTGAGGTTGTCCTTTGATCTCTCCTCTTCCCGGTCTGAGAAAAGCTAGCACACTTTAAATCCATGGTACCAGTTCTACGGACCAGTCTATATCTAGCCAATTTCTAAACTGAGCACTGATGGTTTAGAAGCCAACTAGGAAGTCCTGCTCTTTCCTTTAACCCAGAAGCACCATTCTGGTGCTGTCCAGTTGGCTGCAACTGCAACTCCTATCATTCCCAGTCAGCATGGCCAATGGGAGTTGTAGTCCGACACATGCTCTCTACCCATTCATGGGAGCTTAACCTGCAGCAGGTGAGGAGAGGGCCGTAGCACTCTCCACATGCCTAGATTCACTCTCTCCTTTTTAAGGACAACACAGGTTTTAGGACTGAGCAATAGAGCCCAGTCTAAAAATGTAAATAAATAAGCCGTGGTGAGTTGAAGTTTTGAATTACATGGTGGCCGACGGAGCCCTTTGGGGACTTCACAGCATTTAAAAAGAAAAAAATGATAGCTCATTAATTTTAAAGGCCTTTAAATGAAAGCGCTGCTGGTGATGAATCCGGAAACCGAGGCGGTCACCTCAGGCAGCAGCTGCTGGGGGATGGCAGCAAAATGTTGGCCCATTTCTAGCTGAAGGGATTTACAATTGCCCATCCAACCGGCCAATTTGCACTTCTTGACCTTTGCCTGGGGCAGCAAAATGTCTTGGGGTTGTACCAATGGGGCTCCGTCTCGGGCGCCCCACATTTCTAGGGCTGTTATCCTGAGAAATCAACGGCTGCCTACACAAGCCAGGACTTTCGGGGTCCGTTGCCGCTCTTGTGTTATTGCCCAAGTCACTTTGGAATGGCGAATTCTCTAAACCAGCCATAGAGATGCTGATGGGATGCAGAGGCCAAAAGAGACCATAAGCCCACCCGTCCCCTCCCTCCTCCCCCTCCCTCAAAAGCAGAAGCAAATGAGAGAGGGATTTTGCTGGGGGTGGGTGGGTTTCTCTTGCCCTGAAAACTGGCCTAGAAATATTTAAAATACAAAATAAATAACATAAAATAATAAATTAGGAAAACTGATTGTGGAGACGGAGAGAGAACCAAGAGACCCAGGGCAACAGCAAGAAGTGGTTTCCGGGGGAATACACACCAACCCCTGCTTCTTTCTCTCACCCTTTCGATTTAATTTAACCTATTAAGATATTTATACCTTTCTTTTCCACCTCATTTAAGGTGAGTAGCCTTCAAGGTGGACACAACGATTAATAAGAACAACAGTTACAACAGTCTAAAAGACTGAAAAACAAAACAGCAAGTCATGCAGTGGAAATTTATCAGAACTTTTGAAATACCAGGAACGGTAGTCATGGATTTCCAAATGACGTTGTGCCTGTCTAAAAAAAACCACAATGTTTTGACCTGGTGCCAAAAGGCAGGACAAGAGGAGACTGGTAAGGTTTCCCCGAGGGGTGAATTCCATGACCTGGGTGCCACCACCGAGAAGTCTCCGTCCTATGTTCTCGCCTGATGCACCACCAATGGCAGAGAGACATGGCGCAAAAGTTTCTCAATGATCAAAACAGGCAGGCGGGTACCTCTAGACCGAGAAACCCCTTAAAATGCACAGGTCCCAAACTGTTTAGATTTCTATCCCCGCCTTGCTGAAAGAAGACCTATACCATGCAAGAGAATGAGGAAAACGCCGACTGCAGTCCCAGGCGAAGCCTCTAGCTTCCGACGAATGTCAGCTTAGCTTTTGTTTTTAAAGAAACAAGTCACTAGTCCTTCCTGATTGCAAAAATATGCTTGACATTATATGAGAAATAGCTGAAGCCTGAAGAGCCATAAGGGTGGCCCTGGATCATTTTTCCAGTGGTTGGGAAGGGAGGGGGAGGGGAGACGGCCTCAGTGCCTTATACAGCTCTTTGCCCTTCCTCAGAACTAACCAAAGCAGTATTAGTACCATCCATGCACAAAAATGGAGAGAACAAGTCCCTGGAGATTACAACCTGAGACGGACCTAAGAGGGACAAGGGAGGGAAAAGAGGGAAAGGGAGAAACAGGGGAGAATGTGCAGATATTTCAATGACTTGTGCTTAGATTTAATTGCAGAAGCCTTCTCCAACCAGGCGCCCGCCAGACGTGCCTGTCTGCAATTTCCCCCCCACCCCCACTCATTGGATAATGGGAGTTGTAGTCCAGTACTTCTGGGGCGCACCAGGTTGGGGGCAGCTGCAATACACCAGTGGTCTGACTCGGGACGAGGCATCTGGCTGTGTCTGGGAGTTTCCCACAGGTTGCTGGAGCGGATGGACCTCGGCCTGATCCTGCAGAGCTTTTGTGCATTCTGCAATCTGCAGGCGTGATCCAAAATGCTCAGATTTGCATACACTTGCTACCTTCATTGGGGGGTGATTGATTCTGCCTCTGCCGGTTATGGGAAGGGCTACACGGCTCAGCCAACCATCTCTCTCCCTGGCTTGCAGACAAAGGAGCCCACGCCACGTGGAAGCCAGCCTTTTGCAACCAGAAGCGCCAGACCCTGCTTTGCACGTCATGGCGACAAACTGCGCGTCATTTAACCCACAATTCATGGGGACGTGCACCGATTGCAAGCCGTTATCGGTTTCTGTAAACAGCCTCCAATCGGCGCAATCGGAGGTTGGCAGCGTGACTCTGGTGAACCCATGATTTGTTGTTGGGTTAACTGCTGGGTTGTTTAGCCCCTAAGCAAACCACCAGTCCAGGTTCGCACGTGATGGTGACAACCCCTGGTTGGACCAATTGGGAGGTTGTTTACAGGAAAGGGAATTGACTTGTGCGTCCCCGCCTATCATGGGTTAATGAACCCAAGATATGCTGCCCTGCGAACTGACATGGAGAATTCCGCAATGCATCCCATCTTCTATGGGGGCAGGGTATGCATGGCATTGTGTTTGACATCCTGTTTATGGTGGAGCAGTGCCCTCCAACCGAGCACTCATTGGCCACGGGCTGTATCGGCTTTCCATCACAGTTTGGCTCTCTTTTAGCCTTGTTTCATACTGTGTCAGAGTTGGGACTCCTACAGAGTTCTTTAGACCTGGGTGGGAGTTGATGGAGGCATCGCCTCTACAGGGACTGTGGTTGAGTGGGTCGAACTTTGCATGAAGAAGATCCCAGTTCTGTTCCAGTTAGAGCCGGGAAAAAGCCTCCTGCCTGAAACCCAAAGCAGGTGCACAAGCCACGTCATGCAACCTGCCAGGCCACACACGCTTCAGCTGCTGAGGATGCCTTGAAGTTGTAACGTCCTGCAGGGCGATTGTATTGCCCTGAAACGTCTCGAGCGACACATGCCACGACGTTTGGCTTTTAAATTAGTGCAGGCCTGGCTGTCGCAGTGTAAATGGAACGGAGCGTAGAACCCGGTGGAGTCGCCTTGAGCGGTGGGAAAAGGTTTGCTCCCGGGGTGGGGGGTGGGGGGTGGGGGTACGGGAGGCGAGGAAGGTCAGGCAGTGATTCTGAGTGAGACCACAATGAAGGTGTTACTTACAAGGCTGCCCCCTGATTTAGTCTGTGAAACGTGAATACCTAGGCGGAGGAAATGCACGTAGGCAGGCAGGTTGGCCGTTTTTCCCAGCAGCCTCATCCAAGGGAATATCCCCCCCAAAAAAACATATCTGTAAATTAGTGACTGTGTCTCAGCAGTAGGGCATCTACTTTGCACGCAGAAGATCTCAGGTTGAATCTCCAGCAGCATCTCCAGGCAGGGCTAGAAACGAATCCTGCCTGAAACACGGCAGAACCGTTGCTGCCAGCCAGTGTCGACAATATCTATCCGGATGGGGCACAGGTTTAGCTCAGCCTTCAGCAGCGGCCTAGTTCTTCAATTACTCTAGTGTAGTAACTGTTTTCTTCTTCCCTGTTTAAAGGGAGGACCAGCACTCTCGGGCTCAAAAGTCTATGGTGCCAAAATTATTATTTGGGCAGGGTTTGAACTGGAGGCTCCATTTTGGACCCACGGGTGTCTCTCTCGCCAAATTTCTCTCTTTGCTTTATTGCTTATTACTTATTTTAACACATTCTAAACACGCACGCACACAAACACACACTCCTCCCTGGCCCGGTTCATCTTAATGGATTCCAGGGCAGCTTACAATAATAAAAGTGCGATATCATAAAAACAACATTTCATCGCCCTTCATATAAAAGCGAAAGGCAATAAATTCCTGACACTGCAAAGAAAGGCAATAAACCCGATTTAAAATGAGCACGTGAATGTGTATGTCTTGACAGGGTGCTACCAAGATTGTAGGGTCTCTTAAAACAATATGGGAAGATGATTTAACAAAACAAATTAGTGATTACAACTGGGGGAGGATATGGGAATCAAGAATGCTAAAGTTATTATCAGTTAGGATAAAAGAGAATTATTACAAAATAATTTGGAGGTGGTATTTAACATCAGTAAGATTAGATCAGATAGATAAGAAAATTTCAAAGATATGTTGGAGGGGATGTCAGGAGGTTGGAACATATTTTCATATGTGGTGGACATGTGACTATGTACAAAAAAATTGGAAAAGGGTTTTTAAAGAAATAAGTGAAATAATGGGAAGCAATGTGGAAGCAAGTCCAAATTTTGCTTTACTTTCCATTTTTGATAAAGAATTTGGGAATCAAAATACGAAGGATTTGATTAACAACCTCCTGACACCCGCCAGATTAATGATAACTAAGAATTGGAAAATACAAGGAAATTACAGAATAGAAGAATGGTATAAAGAAGTATGGGATATCGCGATTAATGATAAATTAACATGTAATATAAAAGTAAAGAGGGGATTATCTAAGAAGAATGATTTTGAAAATATATGGGGGGCATTTTTAGACTTTGTATTGATAAAGGGGAAAGGTTGTACACCTTTAAAAGATTCTTTACAATTTTGGAAGAATGTATAATATAATAGAACAAAAGAAGGTCTCAATGGGTTAGGGGAGCACTGGGGGGGTTGTTAAGGTTATGTTAGTATATTATTTTTTATGATTATGTTGTATTATATGTTGAAAATAATAATAATAATAATAATAATAATAATAATACAGTTCATTGGATTGATACGTTTGACATCACAACTGCCTTTACTTTTGTTCCCCAGCCCTCCCCTTGCCCCCTGCCCTGGTTCCTGCACCTGTGTCCTCCCCTGGGAAATGCCCGTAGCTACACCCACTTTCCTAATCCAAAGTGAAGCCACCAGTGACAGACTGAAACATCGGGGCAATTTAAAAAGTCGCGATAAAATAGCATCGTGAAAAAGCGCAGTTCCCGGGGGGGGGGGCATTGTGGCTGCGAGTTGGCGGCTGCGTCTTATAACCAATGCAGCACCACTGCGGAGCCACGACTTAGTCCTTATAGACATCCCCCAAGTGATGGTACTCAGAGGAGAGTCTCGTCTAAAGAGCTTAATAATATATGGCCAGGATGGAAAGTAGGTTCCCACTTCCCAAACATGTAAAGGGAAATAGGGCAGAACTCCAGGACTCCTGGGTCCCATCTCTAAATCCCCCGCCCCCCCCCCCCGGTCAGTGTGGGAGAAAGTCTCCATACTCCTCGGGCCTCCAGTGTCTTTATCTCTCCCAGACCCCTTTGGGCTAGGTCCAAGACACAAGCCCAAAGGGGTAGGAATGGTGACGTGAAGTATTGATACCTCCCAGTAAAAGAACTCACAAGAGCACAGCCTTTTGTTGAGGACTTCTGAGAAAGTAGCGGAGATTTCCAGTGCTGTGGTGAAAAAGGAATCTGTTCACACTTTTGTAGGATGACATTGTCTTTCTCCCAGGGCCGAATCCTGTCAGCTCCCAGAATCCACCCCAGGGGCTCAGTCGAGCGCTTGGCTCCCACGGGCATCAAAGATACCCTTGTCATATGGGTGTGCATGTGTTGGCGTACCACAGCCTTCCGCACCCTCCCGATGTGTTGGACTACAACTCCCAGCATCCTCCCAGCCAGCCATGCTAAGGTGGGCAACGCTGGTGTACCAGGACGAAATGTACCTTGGCTCAGTCCCTTGGTAGTGTTAACAGTACAGGCCGGCATTCAAATCTGTACAGGATAACGGATCTGTGCGTCAGGCCCAGCCGTCAAAATCCTCATTCAGTTCAGGTGGTCTGCTGCAAGTCACTGCCACTCAGCTGAGCCTACCTCACAGGGTCGTCGTGAGGCCTAAAAGCTGCTCTAGGCTCACGACTGCCACCCTTCCGTTTTCTTCCACACCTTCCTGCTGCGCCCTGTTCCATCTCATACAGGGGACCCTGGAGTTAGGAAAGGGGCCAGAAAAAAAGACAACACCCACTGTACTGGTGAATCCCGTTTAAGGAGCGGGTTCTAATCTTTAGAGGTTTCAATGCTTTGGGCCCAAGTTGCTTGGAGAACGCCTTCCCCCCTCCCATCCCGGCCTGCCCGCTCTCCGGGGTCACCAGGTGAGGCGCTTCTCACCCACCTGCCACCACAGGCGCTTCAGCTGGTGAGTACAAGGGAAACCACCTTCTCAGTGGTGGCCCCGCATCTCTGGAACCACCTTCCCTTGGTGTTTGTCACGCCTCTTGTTTGCAAGCTTTGAAGGCTCAGCTGTTTTCACTGGCCTTCCCCCAGCCCATGGGCTGCAGGTTTTATTGGTGTCATCTATTTTTTATAGGATTTTCATTGAACATTAATTGATTGCATTTTGACTGCATTTGTTGTGTGCTGTTTTTATCTTGTACGCCTGCCTTGAGGGGCTTCTGTCCTGAAAGGCGGTCTAGAAATTATTTTAATTAAAGAAAGATAAATTCATAAACAGGGCAACCAAAACGACCAGAGGCTCTGCTGCAATTCCCCCACAAGCAAAGGCTAAAACAACGATGGCTTTTAAGTTTAGAGAAAAGACTAAAAAAAAGGGGGGGATGTGACAGAGGGGGTACAAAGAGACGCACGGTGTGGATTCTCCTGGAATCCAACAGGTTAATCCAGGGAAGCTGAACGGTGGGGGATTCAGGACAGACAGAAGGAAGTACAAACTCTGGAATTTGCTCCCAGGAGACCTCATGACGGCCACTAACTTGGATGGCTTTAAGAGGGGATGAGACAAACCCAGGGAGGAGAAGGCTCCCAATGGCTATTCATCATGATGCCTAAGTGGAACCTCTGTGGATAGGCGCAGTCTACCCTTGCGTTAGTGGAGGCTGTCAGTGGGGCAGTGAATCCACTCTGCGTTTCAGTCAGAACTCTAAAGGAGCAGTCTCTAGAGTCCTGAGTGGTTCTGACTGAAACCCAGAGCGGATTCACTGCCCCACTGGCACCAGAACCACCAGCCTCTGCTGCCCTGAGTTCTGGTGGAGAAAGGGGCGCGTTCTCGCATCCATGCAGGGTGGTTAGATCCCACAGGGGGCTCCTTAGGATGAGTTCCCTGCCCTCCACCCCCCCTTCTCTTCCCATGATGCAAAATGCATGCCGGGCAGGCAAAGGCAGAGGATGCAGCGGTGGTGGCGCAGTCTCCGCCCCAGGCAGCCTACAATCTGCAGCAACCTCCTCAACCTGGTGCCCTGCCTTGGATTTTCAGCCTGCCTTTTTGAGCCCAGATCCGCCCGTCCCCCACTTGCCTTCCCCTGCCCTCCACCCCAACCCAACGCTGAAACTCGCTACCTGTCTGTTTCCTTGGCACCGGGCCCTGCACCTCATTGCCCTGTGCTGCCCTTGCAGCTGGCAAAACAACACTTGCTGTGGTAGCCGGCCAAAACGCAGCCTTCCCAGCAATACCGCCGGCCCCCTCTTCTCCGTGTGCGCTGCCAGCTGCTCCAGCCCACAATATCCCTTTCTGCTTGGCTCTTGCCCCCCAGAAACTTGTGGGGGGAGAACCTCGAGGAGTCCTGGCTTCCTACGAAACCCTCAGATGGGAGGGCTGGAGGCACTTGAAACAAATGGGGCCTCCTCTCCATGGGCTCAGCACTCTTAAAAGCCGTTCGAAGGAGTTTCCTTGGGAATGGCGTGGATTGTAGACTGCCTGGGGCAGAGACTGCGGCACTTCTGCTCTCTCGCCCCGTGCCTGCCTGGCCTGCTTTGCGCACCAAATTGACCTTGAGCCCTGGAAGGAAATGGAGACCCTCTGGTGAGATCTGATTGTGTCAGTGCTCCAGGGTCACCTCCTTCCAGAGCTCTACCAGCCCCACAGCAGCAGGAGTAGAGAGGGGCAGGGAGGGAGCCCAACCGAGACCCATTTGGAGGATCACAGGCAAAGCTCCCTGGTTCAGGGCCAAGGGGGGAGGGAGGGATCCTCACGTGGGCAGAGCGGCATGGGGGGCTCACCTCTATTCCCCCCATCTCCATTCCCACCTTCTGACAGGGGGAGTTTGAAGCAGAGCTTAGTCACCCCATAGTGTGCCGGGGGGGGGGGGGGCAACACAGCGCTAACACCCACAGGGACCTCCAATGGTGCCCATGACACCCTCCACTCCTGACCCCCTTCAAACATGTATTTATTATTATTATTTCAAAGTCCCTAAAAAATGGTTGGAGACCAGGTTTTCCTTCCGGCTGTTCAGCGGGAAAGAACAGAAGGGAAGTATTCCTTCAGCCTTCTTCCGTCCACACAGGCTTGCTCTTTCTCTCTCTCTCTGCATCTCCACTATCAGCCTCTAGCCTCACTATCCCTGCCCTTTCCCTGTCTTCCTCTCCCTTTCTCTCCCAGCCTCTAGCCCTGCTCTTTCTTTCCCCACCCCTCTTTTGACTAAGCAGGTGCTCACAGCCTCCAAGGGAGCCATTTTGTGATGGTGCCCGCCACAGTTTCTCAAATCCCCAAATGCCCCCATGGGTCCAAAAAAGTTGAGGACTCCTGCCATAATCTATGTGCATGCCAGGCTTCGGCCTGTGCCCACAGTCACAAATCCTAAAGAAGTGAGTGCTTTGAACATGCACAGCGTGCCTCCTTGACCATTAGCCGGCCATAAGCAGCCCTTGCGTGTCTGGGATTTGGGAGAAAGCCAAGCCGGGGGCAATTCTCCATCCTGATTCAGACTTCCATGAAGCCCTATGAGGAGACATTGAAAGACCTCGGCATGTTTAGCCTGGAGAAGAGAAGAGTGAGGGGAGACAGGATAGCACTCTTCAAATACTTGAAAGATTGTCACACAGAGGAGGGCCAGGATCTCTTCTCCATCCTCCCAGAGTGCAGGACACGGAATAATGGGCTCAAGTGACAGGAAAAAAGATTCCGGCTGGACATCAGGAAAAACGTCCTGACTGTTAGAGTAGTATGACAATGGAACCCATGACCTAGGGAGGTGGTGGGCTTTCCCACCCTAGAGGCCTTAGGATGTTTTTAATGTTGTATTGTTCTCTTGTTTTTAAAAATTTTAACTGTTGTGATTTTTATGTTTATATTGTTGTTGTTCCCCGCCTCGATCCGGAGGGAGAGGCGGGTTACAAATAATAATAATAATAATAATAATAATAATAATTATTATTATTATTATTATTATTATTCAAGAGGCAGCTGGACAGCCGTCTCTCAGGTATGCTTTAAGGATTCCTGCATTGAGCAGGGGGTTGGACTGGATGACCTTAGAGGCCCCTTCCAACTCTACTATTCTATGATTCTATGATCTAACAGGGGACAAATGTCCCTCCTGCCCAACACACATGCCGGCCCTGTGCTAAGTGAGCCGCCTGTCCCGGAAAGCTTTGGCCGAAAACACACGAAGGGGAGACCCTGTGCATGAACCCGGGCCCCGCTTCAAGCGGGGTCCCGCGTTCATGGAAACGCATCCAATCTAGAATGTCAGGAACAGGCCGGGTATCCCCGACGCAGCCGGCAGGGCCGGGAAAAGAGGTCAGCGAAGGCGGCGGGGCTGCGGTTACCTCCCGGCTCTGCGGTCACGTCGTCAGGGGAATCACCCGCCAGGCCCGCGGGGGGACTATCGGGTTCCACCGTGCGGGCATTTTCGGTTTCCTCATCGGATCAGCGATCGGACAAGGCAGATAAAAAGAGGCCGCTTTTGTTGCCGAGAATAAATATATATTCATGGGACCTGGAGGAGCAGCCGAGAAAGAGGCTCGCTTGAGCTTTGAGAGACGCTGGGTTTTATTTGTCATCTTATTGGGAAATTGGGATATAATCGTGATGGATGCCTCCGTCGGCGGGTGGCTAGGATCCGGGAGCGCTCACACCCCGCCGGCATGACTCAGGTGTGATTCGCGGCCCACCCCCTCCACCGCTGCCGTGGGCTTCCCTCTTGGGGTCAAAACACCCTGTCCCAATCCGCGGAGTCTTCCCCCGGCATTGACACCCCCACCCGCTCCCTCCCAAAACCCACATCCAAGGTTAGCCATTAGATAAGCTGCACCCCCAGCCTTCACCTCCCCTTAATCTCCCCCCCCAAATTGCCGGACAAGCCATTTCACGCCTGCCAAGATCTCCCCTCTCCCTTCCACAAAAAAAACGCTGTCTTAATCCTCCATCTATTTATTTTATTTTATTTTTTGGCTCCCAAGCTGTAACCCCCTAGGCCGTGCGACTGAACATGTGCACGTTAAAATAAATTAAAGCTATTTAAATATATTGGCATATGTTATGGAGCGAGGGAGCAGGGGGCTCAGTGGGGGGGGGGGAGAGAAGGAAATGGGTCTCTGTATGCGTGTGTGTATTTAAGAAGGGCAGCTGATTCTCGAACTAGACCAAAAGGAATGATTCTTTGGAGTTGTTTATGCCTCTGGTTTCCCCTCTTCCAGGAATAGGGTGCCTCTACAAGAGGCATTTAAAGCTCTTTCAAGGTGCATTAAAAAAATTACCTCTACAAGAACGGAGTGCAAATCGGGCGTAGAGGCGATTTATCTCCCCGATTATGCGCATTATCGAGTGCGCGTTAAATCGCGAGTTTTATTTTGCTCCGTCCGTTAAAGCGCATTTTGACTGTGTGAATAAGCGCTTATGCACATTAACTACTTGTAAAGCGCATTTTGGACATCCGTTAATGCGCTTCGCCGCCTCTCATGCAGAGGGATTAGGCGTAAATGCGCTTCTGCGATTATGTGCATAATCGCCTAACCAGGCGCAAAAGCGAATCCTTGTAGAGGGGACCAGAATCTCTCACTGCTTCTGCCCACCCCCCATATTTCTGCTTTCAGTCCTGATTGGCAATGATCCCTCCACAATCTAAGCTTGGGAGGGGCCTCAGTACCCACCCACACCCCCAAAGATTCCAATTTCACCCTGCTCTTCCCCGAATATTCCAAGCCAAAACCATCTCCACACACCCCAACATTCTAGTCCTCATGAGCCTCTCCAATTGCCCCCTCCATAGCTGAGCCTCGCCATCCCATAGCCCTCCAAACCCTTCTCTTTCAAATCCCTTAATTTACACCCACCCTGCCCCGAATATCACGGATCTGGTGATATTTGTCTCCGTCCTTCCATTGGGGGCCCCCAATACCTCTGCCCTCTCGTAATGCCCCCAAATGCTCACTGGCCCTGCAACTATTCCAGCCCTGCCTTTCAAGCCCCGTCAACAGCCCCCTCCCCAAATACCCCAGGCGGGTGGATGCGCATCCCCATATCGCAACCTCGTCGATGCGCCCCGTCTGGGGCGGCCTCGGTTCTGCCACACGGGCTGCCGACCCAGCACCCCTGGTGTGGAGGGGTGCGCACACACACGCACCTCAAACCCAGGGGCTACTCTCTGTTTTTGGGGGCCCCCAATATCACAGGCATCCCAGATGGCTTGATACGCACCTGAGCCCACCTGCAGCCCAATGATGCCTCCGCTGAAGTGATTCCCACTCCAGTCCTGGGCATTTCCCACCAACCATCATGGCCTTTCCTCGTACTCTGGCCGGCTACTCTGCATTTGTGTAACCTTGCAGGTTGCTCTCTTCTCTGTCTGCAGCTGCAGTGAGCCAAAGAGGAGGGGCGGGGAAGGAAAGAGAGAGAGAGAGAGAGAGAGAGAGAGAGAGAGAGAGAGAAGGGACGCACCCAGAGAGAGAGACAGGCCTCCACACTGCATGGCACCCAAAGGACACGGACCTTTGCGTGGTCTTTGCATTGCCCAAACCACGCAACCTAAAAAAAAATCCCTTTTCCCGGGGCCAGGATTAGTAAATGCAACACCGCCATGTCCCCAGAGCATCCTGACTGCCGGTCCCTCCTCCCTGAGGCTTCTTCCAAGCCAGCGTTCATGAAGCCTGGCTCTGGAAGACGCACCTTTGGGTCCAGGGCATCCAGATGTGCCAGGCTGCCAGCATCACCAGGCAGTGTGGGCAGCGGATGATCACAGATTATCTTGGTCGTCCTGCACAGCTGGGGAGGACACGGCTGGGGATGACTTGGGAAAGGCCCCGAGCCTGGAATCATAGCATCATAGAATGGTAGAGTTGGAAGGGGCCCATGAGGCCATTGAGTCCAACCCCCTGCTCAGTGCAGGAATCCCCCTTAAAGCATCCCTGACAGATGGCTGCCCAGCTGCCTCTTGAAGGCCTCTAGGGTGGCAGAGCCCACCACCTTCCTAGGTCATGGGTTCCATTGCCGTACTGCTCTACCAGTCAGGAAGTTTTTCCTGATGTCCAGCTGGAATCGGGCTTCCTGTCACTTGAGCCCCTTATTCCGCGTCCTGCACCCTGGGAGGATTGAGAAGACAACCTTTCAAGTATTTGGAGAGTGCTCTCATGTCTTCCCTCCGTCTTCTCTTCTCCAGGCTGAACAGGCCCAGTTCTTTCAATCTCTCCTCATAGGGCTTCGTTTCCAGACCCCCCCCCCCCCCGATCGTCCTCGTTGACGAGATCATCCTGCCCTTGTACACATCTGGGGTGCCTCCACGCTTGGAATACTGTGTGCAGTTGTGGCCTCCGCACCTCAAAAAGGTCACTGCAGAGCTGGGACAGGTGCAGAAAAGGGCAGCCAGAATGATCAAGGGGTTGGAGCATCTCCCCTATCAGGGAAGGTTACAACATGAGAGACCCTTTGGCTTAGCGAATGAGGGGAGATGGGCTGAAGGTGTACGAACTAACGCCTGGTGGGAAAGACAGATAAGGAGCCATTTTTCTCCCTTTCTCCTAATACAGGAACCCACTGGGGTCACCCCATGAAGCTGGTTGCTGGGAGATTAAGAGCTGATAAAAAGGACTTCTTCACACAGCACAGAGCTAAACTGTGGGATTTTGCTGCCACAAGATGTGGCGATGGCCACGGATTTGGATGGCTTTAAAAGAGGGTTGGATAGGGTGACCATACGGAAAGGAGGACAGAGCTCCTTTTGTATCTGGTCACTTGAGGGCAGCTTTCACTGTAGTGATGAGGAGGGAATTTCACCAGGTGCTGCATGCTTATGAATGACTCTTGCTGAAATTCCCTTCTCTATGCAACTGTTAAAAGATACAGGAGCCCTGTCCTCCTTTCTGTATGGTCACCCAAGGGTTGGGCAAATTCGTGGAGGAAAAGGCCATCAATGGCTATTAGCCCTGATGGCTCTGTGCTAGCTCCAGATTAAGGGGCAGTATTCCTATTGGCACCAGTTGCTGTGGGACCGGAGCAGAGCTTTCACGTCTTACTTGTGGGTTCCCCATTTGAGCAGCTAGCTGGCCACTGGGGCCAAATCTACACCAAGCAGGATATAGCGGTATGAAAGCGGTATGAAAGTGGTAGATAAAAGGCAGGAGTCAGACCAAGTAGGATGTAGCGGCATATGGGATGTGTCAATGGGCCCCAACAGTTGTCAGTGCACTTCAATACCGCTACAAAGCAGTCGTGTGGCTCCTGCCTTTTCTATACCGCTTTCATACCGCTATATCCTGCTTGGTGTAACTCTGACCTAGGTGAACAGAAACTGGACTCAGGAGGTCCTTCCATCTGATCCAGCACTGCCGTTCTGACGCCCTTCTGTTGCTCTTTTTTTTCGGCCTCAGTCGTCACCATCTGTAAAATGGGAATATCTTTGATCTCTGTGGCAGGTCAGGAGCCATAGAGGACAAAGACAGCAAAACACTTAAATGAATTCCTTGGAAGTCATCCGTCTGGAGGGACGCTGTGGGTCTTTTGGGAAGGACCCACAGCGTCCCTCGTCAGAGTGGTGATGATGGCTGCGAGCAATGAAAACCCAGAGGTGAAGGATTTGCTGGGAACGGGCGGCTCATCCTTCAGTTTGGCTAATGTTGCTGCTGGAGCAGTGTGGACACCACCACTTAGAGAAATTACAGTCGGGGACAGCTGGAGTGACTCATTGCCGGGTGGGCTGCAGGAAGAGGAGGGAGAGTGGGGGGATGGAGCGATGGTGGGAGCCAGAGGCCAAATGCCTGCCCTCCCCAGCTCAGAAGGTGGGCAGCCATTTTCATCCAGAGCATCCAGAGACCCTGGCTTCCAAGTGACCCCCCCCTTCCTGGCCAAGCTCTCTAGCCAGTCACACACACCCCTCCACTCATGCAGAATGGCCTCCCCCACCCTGGCCATCAGCAGCTCTAAGTTATGAGGACCCCGATTTAACCAACAATTAGATTTTGCTCGACGTTGCTCCCCTTGCTTTAACCCAGGAGTGTTGGAACTCAGGTCTGGGGGGGCGTGGCCAAATCCAAATTCCCAGATGGCCACACCCTTTCCTGCCCCCCACTCGCCCCCCGTTTATCTGCTTTTGTGCAGTCTTTCTCGCATTCTCGAAGGCTGAAATGCCCCTCCTCCTAAGGCGCTCAGGGCTTTAAGCTCAACTATGCTGGACTTTCCAGCATCTTGGCCCCTCCCCTTTTGCATTTGATGACACCCACCTCTGGAATGTGGCCCCCGAAACCTACTCTGAACGGCCCTTGGGCTGAAAGAGGTCCTGCACCCCTGCTTTAATAAAGGCAAGGCGACCCCGTTCTGCTCACCAGACCCTCTCCAAAACCCGGATGCCCCCCCTCCACACTTCGTCCCATTATTGGGAGATCTGGGTTTCTTCCCAGACGTCCCTCTCCCCCTTCCCCCCTCCCCCCACCTTTTCCCCTTTAAGGAAACAATAGAATTAAAATGTTCAAATCTCCCAACCTTGATTGAATGGAAAAGGGCCCATTTTTCTTTGCTAAGTATCATTTGCTTAAGAGCTCTCCCCCCCCCGCCCCCCCCCCCCCGGCATGTCACATCCCATATGCTGGGCCCAGAAAACCCTTCGCGGTAATAGCTCGTGAATTATTTCCAAGGCCCTGTCAAGAGAGAGAGAGAGAGAGGCATACACACACACACAAGCCAAAAGAGCGATTGTCTTCCCTTGGAAGAAGCCAAGAGAAAGGAGCGCCCTGTCGAGATAGAGCTGTCTGAGCATCCTTTTGTTAGGGCCTTGCAGAGCTGGTCCTATGCCCAGGCCAGATGGGAAGGCTGTGCCCCCACCCCCCATTTCAAACTGCTCATTTAAGTATTTTTTAATCAGTAGCACTGATTCAGTGCCAAATACATCTATGGACTAGAACGATGTATAAATAAGGCAGCGGGAAGCACACTTTTATTCAAGGTGTAAGACATCCCGGCTTCACGTTCGGAATTTCACGAGGGACGGCTCCTGCGCTGTTCCTGCAAGGCGGGCTCCTCGCTTCTCGATGGGCCGCTTACGCTATGGAAACAGGAGCATAAGCTGGGGAGGACCTCCTTGTCGGAATGCCCCCCCTCAAAATCGTGGGCTCTGGGCCAACTGGCCCCCCCTGCACCCCCCTGCACAGTCCTGCCTCTTTGTGTGTACGCGTGTCTTTCTCGCACACGTATTTCCCTGATGGGGTGCGCATGTGTGCCTGCACCTATTCCCCCGTGTCCCGTGGTTGACGGCAGGGGTTCAAGGCCCAGAACCTGCCAGCAGCTTCGGAGGCGGTGTGTTTTCCGTGACCTTGTGCACGCGCGTGTGAACAGGGTTGTGGAACATGGAGCGGAAGGGGATCCAGCGGTAACGCAAAGTGGCCCCGAGTCTGGCGTAAGGGTTGCGTTCACCTCGCGGATGTGAGTCGTGCAAATGCCGCCGTTTCAAGCGGCACCGAAGATCAGCCCCAGGGCTGTTTTTTTTAATTGGTTTGTTACATTTGTATCCCGCTTTACCTCTCGGGAGCCCAAGTTGGAGGATGTGACACACCCACGCACCCCTGTTCCTCCTCTCCATTTTATCCTCACAACAACCCTGTGAGGTAGGTTTGGCTGAGAGTCAATGAATGGCCCCAAATCATCCAGTGAGCTTTACAGCCGAGCGGGGGCTAGATCCAGGGACCACCCCAGGGATGGGCAACCCAGAGCCATGGGCTGCAGATGGTTGCTTCCCCCCCACACACACACACACACAAAATATGGCTCCCAGAGCGCCCAAAAAAGCCAGGTTTAGCTTGCTTACTGTCTGCTGGGGGCCCTAAAAGGACAAATCTAGTTCACAAACAAGCCAAATGGACTGTGCTGGCTGGGGGCGATGGGAGTTGTAGTTGACACACATTTGGAGAGCGCCAGGTTGGTGGAGGCGGGCTTAGAATGAGGTCTGTGGATTTCTTGCAAAGGGCAGACTGTCCAATGGTTAGGGTACATGAGCCAGGACTCCTGGGTCCTTCCCTCTACAAGGATTCACTTTTGCGCCCGGTTCGGCGATTATGCGCATTATCGCAGACGCGCATTTACTCCTAATCCCTCTGCACGGGAGGCGGCGAGAGGCGGCGAAGCGCATTAATAGATGTCCAAAAAGCGCTTTACAAGAAGTTAATGCGCATAATCGCTTGTTCACACGGGGAAAATGCGCTTTAACGGCCGGAGCAAAATAAAACTCGCGATTTAACGCGCATTCGAAAATGCGCATTATCGGGGAGATAACGCGCCTCTACGCCCGATTTGCGCTCCGTTCTTGTAGAGGTAAAAATTTTAATGAACCTTCAAAGCGCATTAAACCTCTCTTGTAGAGGCACGTGTGTGTGTGTGTGTGTGGTGTGTGATGAGGCAGGGCTGCTGGCTCCTCTCCTGTCCAAATCCTCTCTCGCAGCCCGCAGGTCTCCCTGGGATACGGGGGAAAGGGGGTTGTGGAGTACACAAGCACCGCCTCAGATGGCTCCCTCATGTCTGCCCGCATCAGGGTCTCCTTCCTGCTCGCCAGCCCCCAGGGGGGCTTCTGTCAGGGGCAATTTGGCTCTAGAGTACCATTTACAGATGTGCGACCTCGCCTGGGCTGGGGGAGGCCGGAGAAAGTCTGGAGGTCGGTGTGCAGCCCACCAGACAGACAGGCCCCTGCAGTCTTGGGGGCGGGGGCGGACTGCCAGCCAAAGTTTCAAGGGTCCCCGGGTCCCCCAGGGCCCAGGCAAGCCCAGATCAGCGCATGTTGGGCCTGGATCCGTATACTGCAGGTCCTTTGTTGGACGTGTGGGATGGTTGGCCGCCCTGGCAGCTCTTCTTGGCCACGAGAGTCTCCCCGTCTCTGTCCTTCGAGGCGCCTCCCCGCCCTCCCCTTTCACCCCTCCGCTTCTTCTCAAGACCTCCACTGCCCCTCCCCAAATCCCCTGTAGCACAACCCTGCGAGGGAGGCCGCCTTTCTCCCGGGCACACTGAACGGTTGTGTGGAGAGCAGAAGCCAAGGCGGGGAGCAGTTCACATCCCGTAAAGACCCCCCCTACACACACACAAAGGGTTCTGCAGTGTAAGTCCTGCACTCTGCTTTCAGATCTGTAAAAGGTGGAGGAGCCCTGCCCCAAAATTAATCAGTTACTTCTGGGGCTTTAGTAGTTGCCTTCAAAAGAGGGAAGGGAAGGGAGGTGCGGACAGATTTCTTAAGCTGACAATTTAGCAATAAATGGGGTGGGGGGGAAAGATTGCCAGCGTGGGTGTTTCATGTAGGGGATGTTAAAACAAACAAACAAACAAACAAAAAAACTTTGATGGAATATCCATTTATTCATTATTTCTATTTACAGTATTTTTTTTTTTACTGTCTTTCAGCCAAAAGGGATTTTTAAAGCAACTTACAGAGATTATTAATAAGGCAGCTTCTGCTCCTCAGACATATAACCTAGAAGGCACGACATAAAAGGAAAGGGGAATTGGGAGGGAGGAGGAAAACCGGACAAAACACCGGCACCCGTTCTTCTTTTCAAAGTCCTTATAGGTGTTCCTCTTAGCAGGGAAAGGCGAAACAAGCTCCCAGCATGGGCCTTTGGATCTCTGGCCGACAGAAGAGAGGCAAATGTTAGCATCTCTTTATGCCTCCTTAATAAAAAAAAAAGTTGGCAGCTCTACTTCCAAGCTTAAATCGTTTTGAACCGGGTTTCCAAACCTGTTGTTAATCAACACAGGCTCCCAGTCCAAGGAACCGGCTGGGCTGGTGAGTGTTCTTGGAAAGCTCTGCGTCTATGCTGATTGGGGCCTTGGGTTCAAGAGGCCTCCTATTTTGTGTGCGCGTGTGTTTTGGGATGGAATTCCTCGCCTTTCCCCCACTTGGTTTTAGGTTCCTCCTGTGATGCGCCATTTCTTCTTCCTTCCTTCTTCACTTTTTGCCTTCCACCTGTTCCACGGGGCCGCTGCAGAACCGCAGCTGAAAGGCATCGTCACCAAACTCTTCTGCAGACACGGATATTACCTCCAAGTCCACCCGGACGGCAGCATCAACGGGACGAGAGAAGACACCAATGGTTTCAGTAAGGGGGTGGGGATGGGGAATTGGGGTGGGTGGGGGTCATCTATGCTTTGGCTCCCGTTTCGTCCGGTCCGGTCATTTCGACGGGGATTTGCGCAGGAGAAGGTCCCGGTGGGTTGGGCTCATGACGGGCCAGAGATCAGCCCACGAGACTGGGCCTGAGATGGTCGGCTGAGGAAATACCAGGTTTTGCTTTGCTAGAGCAGCAGCTGCTCCAGCTGTGGACATCCACCCACCACAGGGTGACCCTATGGAAAAGGAGGACGGGGCTCCTGTACCTTTAACATTTGTCTAAAAAAGGGAATTTCAGCAGGTGTCATTTGTAGGCAGGCAGTGAAGTCCCCTCTTCATCACAACAGTTAAAGCTGCAGGAGCCCTACCCTCTTGACCAGATACAAAAAGGGCAGGGTTCCTGCAGCTTTAACTGTGCTGATGAAGGGTGGGATTTCACCGGGCGCAGCATGCATATACAAATGACACCTGCTGAAATCCCCTTTTCTACGCAACTGTTAAAGACACAGGAGCCCTGTCCTCCTTTCCATAGGGTCACCTAACCCAGAAGTGCCTCCACAGTGCTTTGCAGTGTATTGGGGGGGAGGAAGGAATGATTGTGAGAAGGGGGTTGCCTGTTTTGGCTGCTGCTGCATTGGGAGGTTCGGAAGGAGGCTAGTATGGCAGGAGACCCCCCCCCCCCCATCTTTTGCACTGAATTCTGGCTGCATGTCCTGGTAGGACCTGGAGACCCCCCACGCCTGATGCTTCCATAGGACCACCACCACCCTCCCCAGCTGCAGCCACTGCCCTCCTCAGCCTTCCTTGCTGCCTCTCTTGCCTGTACCATCTGTACTCCCTTTCTCTCTCTCTCTCTCTCTCTCACACACACACACACACACACACAATTCATCCATTCCTGGCTCTCTGTCTCTGTATAATTGAGTCTCGGCTGCCCAGAGAAAGGGGTGGGTGGGTGGGTCGGTGGGTGGAGGGAGGGAGGGAGGACGCTTGATTGATGATCCCAGTTCCCTCAATTTCATCCCATCCTGAGCTGGCAAGCAGGGCTCGGTTCCAGCACCTGGCCCCTGCCAACCTCCCCGAATACAAAGTAGAAGGACAGTAGCCGGAGCAACACACACACACACACGGACGCACACACCCCTCCGTTTGCAGCTGTTCAGCGAGCATTTAAAAGAACTGCCCCCTGGGGAATAGGCCACCACCTGCGAATCCTGGCCGAGGCACAACACCAGGGAGATGCGGAGCCTATCTACACCACTTCTTTAAAACGGTTTATAACAGTTTTAAATGGGTTAATAACCGGTTTAAAACTGTTATAAACCGTATTAAGGCAGTCGTGTAGATAGGCTGGCGGCGTCCCTCCCACCTCCAAAGGGCTGGCCGTCCCATCGCAGAGATCCCTGCCAGTCCACTTTAACCCTCCACGCTCCTTGCATAGCACCCAGGGGGTCTTTGGACTCTGCAGAGGCTGGTGACTCGGATGCCCGTGGGGCGATGAATCCGCTCCGGGCTTCACTCAGACCCAGTCAGAACTCTAAAGGGGTTCTATAGCCCCTTTAGACTTCTGACTGAAGCCTGGAGCGCATTCACCGCCCCACGGGCATCCGAGTCACCAGCTTCCACTGGTTGGACCTGCCCCACCAGTAGAAGCGTCTCTCCAAGGCATCCAGTGGTCTCGGCGCCTCCTCCCCACTCCGGAGGACACTCACAAGTCCTGCTGCCTCTCAAATGTTTTGTGTGTCCCTACAAGTCCCTCCCTCCCTCCTTCCTTGTAAAGGACCCAGGAGTCCTGCCTCCCGTCTCCCATCCGAACCTAGATCCCTTTTGGCAAGCGGAGGCCAGGTTTGTCCTGGGGGCCGCCCGTTGCCAACCCCCCAGCCTCGCTCCTCTGGCACCCTCTGCGCTCCTTTGGACTCATCCCCATTTAGGCCCCTAAACCTCTCGTCCTTTCTCTTGCCCCCGCAGCCCTCTTCAACCTGATCCCGGTGGGCCTCCGGGTGGTTGCCATACAGAGCAGCAAATCCGGCCAGTACATCGCCATGAACGCCGAGGGCTACCTCTATACCTCCGTGAGTATCCCGGCCTCTTGTCCGTTCTGCGGCTGGGGCTGGGGCTGCTGCTGCTGCTGCCCTCCCCATGCGCAGGTAGCCACTTGTGGGGCTCACAGGGAACCCAAATGACCCATGATTAACTTTGCTTCCCCAGGTGAGCAAGGAGGCAGAAGGCATTTCATGCATCAGCCGGGTTCCTGCATAGGGTGACCATGTGGAAAGGAGGACAGGGCTCCTGTATCTTCAACAGTTATATTGAAAAGGGGATTTCAGCAGGTGTCATTTGTATGAAGGCAGCACCTGGTGAAATTCCCTCTTCATCACAACGGTTAAAGCTGAAGGAGCCCTACACTCTTTCGTATCTGGCCACTGTAGTATAGATCCTGCAGCTTTAACCGTTGTGATGAAGAGGGAATTTCTCCAGGTGCTGCATGCATACAAATGACACCTGCTGAAATCCCCTTTTCAGTATAACTGTTAAAGATACAGGAGCCCTGTCCTCCTTTCCATACAGTCACCCTACATTTGCTTCTTTGAAAAACTAGTCCTGCATGCAATTAGGGTGACCCTATGGGAAGGAGGACAGGGCTCCTGTATCTTTAACAGTTGTATTGAAAGGGGAATTTCAGCAGGAGTCATTGGTAGGCATGCAGCTCTGGGTAAAGTTCCCTCGTTTTCATCGCAAGAGTTAAAGCTGCAGGAGCTTTGACCAGATGCAAAAGAGGGCAGGGCTCCTGCAGCTTTAACTGTTGTGCTGTAGGGAATTTCACCCGGCGCTGCACGCCTACAAATGACACCAGCTGAAATTCCCCTTTCAATACAACTGTTAAAAGATACAGGAGCCCCATCCTCCTTTCCATAGGGCCACCCAACACTGGAGTGCAGTAAACCTTCACCTAGTGCAGGGTCTTAAGACAGGGAAAGGAAAGGCCCCCCTCTGCCCCGCTCCCCTCTGCACGGCTGTCTTTCGGCAGCCTCCGCAGGAACTCCTGCAAGGGAGGACAGGGTTGCATCTTTCCCCAAGGAGAGGGAGCGCGCACTCCCCCCCTTCCCCTCTTTCTCTCAACTGCAATTAGAAGCTGCCCTCTTTACTGAGGCCTCCCGAGAGAGAATTTCCTGACCCCGATCTGGAAGGGAAGTCATCGCTCCTCCTGGCAGCTCCCACCCGCCTCTCCAGACAGCCACCTCGGCGTCGGCCCGGATCTGCGCAGCCGATGCCAGCTCCAGGCTCGGGGTGGGGGTGGGCTCGAGCAAGATGTCCTCCATGGGGCCCCTCCCTCAGTGAACCACCTCCTCAGCCCCCTGGCCACCAGCTGCCATGGCGCCTCCCCCCCCCTCCTCTTCACCAGTCATTGCTCCGGCTTGACAGGCTGAGAGACAGGGAGGAAGGAGGCCGCAGCATCGCCTGCTCCAGCGTCTCGCCCTGGTCTGGGCCAGGGAGAGCGGCAGGTGAGGAAGCAGGCCACAGTGGGGAAGAGGAGGAGGAGCAAGCTCTTGCCAGCGGGCCCCTGCTGGGATCTGGGCCCTCAACTGGTGCCCAGTCCTGCCGAACCTGGACGCTGGCCCGGCGTGTCCAGCTCTGTGCGTGTGTGTGAATGGGGCGTGTTTGAATGTCTGTATGGGTGCGAATGCAATGTGTGTGTGTCCGACTCTGACCACATCCCCCTGAAGGCCTGAGGGCCCCTGGGGAGACCCCCCCCGAAAGGTTCTCCCTGTTGATGGGACCTTTCGCCTGCAGTAGGAGCCCTGCCTCCGTTAGAGATGCCGGCCCACAATTCTCCCCTTTCTGAAACCACCGTTCACAATAGGTTCCGGGGCTCCAGCTCCAACCGAGCCCATCCCCCCCACTCCCCCCACAGTGAAATGGTGTCCTTTTGGGCCAGCCACATGCCAGCATCGGACACCCTCTTCCCAGCAGTCAGGGTCCTCCCTCCCTCCCTCCCTGCCTGCCTGCCTGTGCTACCTTTGGTCCAGCAGATGCTGAGGGGATCTGCCCCCCATCACTCTTGACTCTGGAAGACCCCACTTCACACCTGTGGCCCCATGGCCCAAGGCCAAAGCCGGCATCTCTGGGCATTTGTGGGTCCCTTGCTAGCAATTGAGAGCGGGTGGATGAGGGGGAAGGAGCTGGCGGGGGGGGGGGGCTCTGATGAATCATGTATCAGCTGCACAGAGAGGTGACCCCGATCCGGCAGGGGAACGGGGAACAGCTGACGGCGAGGGAGTTTTCCCTGGGAAAGATGGTGCCTGTCAGAAGCGATGAGGCGAAGGGAGGCTGATGGTTCTCTCTCTGTGTGTGAGAGAGAGAGGGGGGGGAGGGGGGGAGAAGAGCCGGGGTGTGTGTGAGGAAATGGGAAGTCAGAGAAAGGATGACAAGGTGATGAAATGCAAAGGAAGCACAGAAAGAGGGGGGAAACGGCAGTCAAGTTAAAGACAAATTGCTGTAAGCCAGAGCTTAGAACTCCAGAATCTAATAAGAAAGACGAGGGCCCCTGAGCATGGGCAGAGAGCCTTCCTCGCCCCCCCTCCCGCTGAGCTTCGGCTATGAGGTGGTATATAAATGCAATTAATCATAATCATAATCATAATAATAGCAGCCACAGCTTACACCAACTGTTCCCAGCCAGATGTGTTGGGACTACAACCCCCCCCCCCCCAGCATCTCCCAGCCAGCGGAGCTCCTGGGGGTCAGAGGTCTCTGCTTCCCAGCAGGCAAGCAAGCGGCCGCCTTCCCGCCGCCCCTGCCTTGCCTGACTCTCTCTGGCTGTCAGCAGGGGTGTGAAGGAATTGAGGAGAGGACCACAGCCTGGGAGTGGCGTGGCTGGGGGGGGGGGGGGCTCACAATGGGTCATAAATGCAATGGGGGTGAAAGGGGAGAATTGTCACGATGAGATGGAGAGAGCAAATTCAAAACACGTCCGAGTTCAGAGGTGCCGTTTCTGGCAATTGGGCCTTTTGACTAAAAGGGACCTGCCTCAGGGACCCCACCAACTCAACTCTGTGGGGGGGTGGAGGGGCGTACGCACACCTGTGTGCGCGCTCAAGGATTGGCGCTGCTGACTGAGGCGTGACAAAAAACGTACTCTTAACATGTTCAGATGTCTTGTGGTGTCGCAGAGCTGAAAACAGATGCCAGATGTGATGGGCCCAGCCAGGAGGCTGGGCCAGGGCCCTTCAGGAAGACTATTTCTCCCCCACACACACACATCTCACCCACCCCCACCCCCTGCCGCTGGCCAGACCCGTTGGTGTTAATTAAGAGGCCTTTTCAATGTCAGTTCAACATCTCTGAAGAAATTTGGCAGAGCCAGTCGTGGGGTCAGGGGACGGGGGAGGGGGAGGGGGAGGGGGGGAGAGAAATAGGTAGCGTTGATTTAGTGGGACATTTTGCTCTCATTAACAATATGGCTCCTTTGGCTCCTTCCTGCTCACGATTCTGGGATGAGAACCCAGGTGTCCTGGAGAACCCCCCCTCCCCCCCCTCGATTTCTGGTGATCTCATAAGGTACCGCTGGTCCATCCGGGGTTGGCCAGTGCCACCTGGTGGCAGTCAGCTGTCATGACAGGCAATTTGTATAAAAGTTGGGGATGTCCAGGAGGGGGAGGAATCTGTCTTGGAATTGCCTTTATTTATTTATTTGTTTATTTATTTATTTAAAAACATGGTTATTGATCTCTGCTTTTCCACAGCAGCGGTTAGCATGCAATAGGCCTCATTTCATGTTGCCTTTTAAATACGGGCAGCGAGGAGGCCTTGGGTTGCCCGTCGAAGAGCAGGCCTTGGGTTGCCCTTGGGGGTGGCCGATCCACAGCCTGACAGCGTGGGGAGAGGAGAGGCTTGAAGGATGGGTTTTCAGCTGTGTTGAAAGGGAGAGAAAGAGCCTGCAGCCGCAAGCGTGTGTGCCCCCCCCCAGCGCAAGGGGAAGCCAGGAGAAAAGGGCCGAGTCGTTTCAGAGTTTTCTCCTTTGAGCCGGCTTTCTTCTAGTTCTGGAGTCTTGGTGCCCGCCGGGCGTCCTGTTCCCCCCAACCCCAATTTTTATTTAATTTCTCTTTTAAAAACTGGAAAATGAATGGGGAGGCCGGCCTGCTGCAAAATCAAACTCTGCCCTCCTGCGCCATCTTTCAGTGCCGCTGTGTTTCGGGGATTTAGGGTCTTGAGCAAGTTTCATTTCTTTCCGCCAATTTGCCTTCTGGGAAAAAATGAGTGTTTTGGGACTGGCCGAGCCGGCCGTGGCAGCCATTTCATGTATGGGCAAGTGCCCCGCCCCCGTAGCCATATTGTGACCGCACCCACGGCACTCCCTCACAATCCCAAATGTGCCCACTGACCCCAAAAGGTTGGGATGCCTGCGCCCCATTCCTCACACTCCTAGGAACCTGCAGCGGCAGCAGCAGCCTCGCCTTTGTGACACGAGCGTGGAGCAGCTAGTTAAGACAGCCCATGATTTGTATTGTGCGATGAAGCATTCCGGGCGCAAGGGCTGAGCTCCTCCCGCTTGTCCGTATACGTTACAAGCCCAGGTGGGGTTAACCCTCTTGCCTCCCCTTCTGCACCCCCCCCTTTCCCAGGCTCACTTCACCACTGAGTGCCGTTTCAAAGAGTGCGTCTTTGAGAACTATTACGTCATGTATTCCTCCATCCTGTACCGGCAGCGGGAATCGGGACGGTCGTGGTTTTTGGGTATCAACAAAGACGGACAGGTGATGAAGGGAAACCGAGTCAAGAAGACCAAAGCTGCGGCCCACTTCCTCCCCAAACTGCTGGAAGGTGAGGGAGGGAGAAACACCTCTAGCGATATCCCCCATATATTGTTCCTCGGGGTACTAAGCATTGCCTCGAACAGATGAGCTCTTGCACGGCCTCACATGCACAGCCATCTCCGTCCAGCCTTTGTGCAGCCCCTCTTACAAGGGCAGCTCATTTCACCTTCCTGCTATTCTGGTGCTCCTCAAACAAGCCCTATCATGCACCGAGTCCTCTTGTGTGCATCTCTTGCGCAAACAGGCTGTCAAACGAGCCTCTGCGGAGCTCGTGCAAAGTATCCCTGTAGTGACCTGGGCTGTTCTTGAGCAGCTCCTGGTCACGGCAATGGACGCCGTCCACCATCTGGCCCTGCCACTGGTGGGGCATGGCTAGGAGGCTGTTGCTACTCTTTTAACTTCTCCGCCTTTCTTCCCTCCGCAGTGGCCTTGTATCGTGAGCCTTCCTTACACAATGTTGTCGAACCGGCCCTGGCCAAGAAAGCGGAGGATGGCAGCGCCCCTGCGGCCCCCGTGAAAGAGATCTCCAAGGCTGAAGCCACGTAGCCCTGAGGGCGGGAGGGTGCCTCTGCTCTCCTCCACCCCCCCTACTTCCCCCGGGCGCTTGCACCTCACCTTCAACGGCCACCTTCTGAAACTCCTTCTGAATTACACGTTCACAACCCCCCCCCCTTCTTTCTCAGGATGTGTCTCTCCCTCTTGTCTTCAGCCTCTGGAACTTTGAACACCCATAACGTCCGGCCAGGAAGGAGACGACATGTCGGCCGCAGGCCACGTTGGGCGGAGAAGAAATTACATCCGCACGCGCATAGACACGGTCTTCCATTTCAAGCCATAGGAGCAATGCAACATACAGCCATCGGGGGGCGACATGGTGGTGTTGTGGGAGGGGCGGACACCCGTTTTTCAAACTGTGACAAATCCACTGTGCGCTTCCGGTCTCTGCACGGCAGGCATTCCCGCATTTGCCGGGAATATCGTTAGCATTTTTTACAAAAACAAAACACCGATCTCTTCCAGTCTTCCATGCAAACAGAAAGGCGCAACGGCGGTACTTCGGTTCTCCTGCATTGATGACACGGCTTCTAACACCACATCAGGAAGAAGCAGAGAGGGAAGCAGGAAAACCTGGGTTGGCAGTCTTTTAACAGCCCACTGAAAGTGACGCTCCATCGCCTACTACAGGGAAAAACAAGATCTTCCGTTTCATAACAAATTTTTTAAAACACCTACGCTATACCTTTTTCAGCCACCGGGTGGTGACATTGTCCCACTTGGAATCATTGTGAGATACAGAAAGAGATTTCACTGCTGACCTTTTAGGATTTGTGAATATCAGTGGCGGTTCATGATATGGAATTCCTTGGGAGAAAGGGCGACGGATCCACCAATGCTTTAATCAGCTCAGGAAGCTGAGGCTGTCCTCTTCTCTTGGTGGCCTCATGACCCAGAGGGAGGGGATCACCTTAAAAATATATATATAATCAACTAACACTGTTCTTGTGGAGCCATTTTAAAAAGTGGAATATTTTTCTTCACCTACAGGATGTCACTTTTGGCACATTTAAAGACCACGATGCCAGTTTCCACCCTGGATTCCTGCCTCCTACAGCAAAATAACAAAAATCTACACAATCCACTTGGGTCACTGGGAGCCAGCACCATCCTATCAGGAATGAAGACATTTTACCACCTGCTGGGAGAACAGTGCTCCCCCTTTTTTAAAAAAACAAACAACCCAAACCACCTGTAATACCCCTTTTGGCCACTGGATGGTGACATTGCATCATTGAGGACACAAATACTGAATGGACCTTTGCCAGTTTCCATTGAAGACAGGGTGGGTGGGACAGGGTGGGTGGGAGGGAGCGAGGGAGGGAACCTAAAAATGCAATACCTATATTTAGCCACTGAGTGGCAGCACTGTCGGGGGGGGGGGGAGTGGGACACCTTTAACCCTTGCAACATTGTAATTATCTTGTTGGCAGGTGGAACTTTGGGGGAACAAATGGGCAATAACTGGGGGGGTGCATGCCATAAGACTCTGCACCCAGCTCACCACCAGCACCCCCTGATTGCCCTCTTCCTTCCCTGCGACCCAGGAGCCCCAAATTCTACCTTTATCTGGTTTTAATGGCAATAAATTAGCAGGAGGAGGAGGAAGCCAATGGGGAATGGCCCTTTGGGGCTGGGGGTGACATTGATCCATGCTTGTGGGGTTGAGAAGGAGAGTGGGGGGGGCCTCTGGCTGAACCCAGGAAGGTCCAAGGTGGGGGATGGATGCAGAAGGGGGGTTGTGAATTTTCATCTTACGTTGCTTTGGGTGTGTATCTTTGAGAAAGCAAAATCAGGAGCCCCGACTTCCCTTCACACAGACCCTTTGTAAACATTCAGCTCCTGTTCTCCAAAGTTGTAATCCTATTATCCCCGCTTACGTAGGAGCAAGCCCCATTGAACTCCAGAGGACTTACTTCTGAGTAGACATTTGTGGGATTGCCCTAGAAGGCACCTAAGCCGACCCCCATCTTCCTGATCCACACATATCCACCCCTCCTCCCCCTTTGCACCTACTCGGTTCTCAGCAGGACCGTATCCCAGGAACCCCTGGAGACCTGGTTCTCACAGGCAGTAGGAAGAGTTGGGGGGGGAGGCCAAAACCCATTTCCCTCGGCCTTCCGGCCTTCACCCTCGCTCCTGCCGCCAGAATTACCTCATGCTGATCAAATCTATCCAGCCATGTTTGAAGGAGAGATTTATCTCCGTTTAGGGCGGACAGAAAGGCAGGGAAGTGATCAGACGTCCTATCAGGCCAGGCATGAAATGAGCCATAGATGGAACCGACTGTCTTCCTCTGGGCAGTGGTGGTGATGCCGGCAAGAGCCATAGCTGTCCGTCTGTCCGTCCCGGCAACAGTGGCGCCACCGCCACCCTGGAATTCAAAGCCAGGCCACTTTCCCCAAATGGGTACAGGGTTCATGTGAACTCAGGAATTCTACTTGATCCCTGCTAAGGATTAAGCAGCAGTACAAGGGTGCTGTTTTTGCGAGGTGCAGCCTCTAGGGGGTGACAGCTGCCGGGGGAGCGATTCTCAGCCCGGCCACCAGTGGGCAGCAGAGAGCCAGGGAGTGCATGGAGAGACCTAAACGAACTGTGGTCAGTCCAACTTTACGCACCCAACATGTACGAATGCTCACACGCTCACGCATGTGCACGCCACCCCCTCTGTCCTTTCCTGTCCCGCTCCAGACAAGGGGGCAGCAGCTGAACTCTGCCTGGACCGCCACACACACGCCTCTTCAGTGGGTCAGCCAAAAATGCAGCTCGCCATAGCAGAATATCGGGGTCAGAGTCCAAGCCTTGGCAAACAGCAAAAGCAGGTGAGGAGACCGTGAATCCCGGTCGCTCGGCTCAGATTTCTGCTCATGAAACGCCTGGTCCCATTTGGGGGCGTGCCACAAATTTAAAAGGTGAGGGCCCCTTTCGCACAATCCACGCCAGCTGCCGAAATTCAAGGAGTGAGACTTCTGTTTGAATAAAACCCACCCGCGTGACGCTCCGTAATTAACCGAACTCATCAGCATTTATTTATCTATTTATTGCATTTCTATACCGCCCAATAGCCGAAGCTCTCTGAGCGGTTTACAGAAATTAAAACCATAAAAACCATTCAAAATATAAAGCAAACGACGGCATAAAAATGCAATATAAGAACACAAGTGGGATAAAACCGAGCAGCCATTCAAAAATCAATACCAATTTGAAATACAAATTTAAAACAGCGAAGTTACAAACTAGACTGATAAACTGTTAAAATACGGAGAAAATAAAAAAGGTCATTGCCTAGCGTCTAAAAGAGTAGGCACCAGGCGAACCTCTCTAGGGAGCTCGTTCCACGGCCGCGTTGCTGATTACGACATCCCCGTTTTGGACGGCTGGTGTTGGCCAAATTTTGATTTAGGAGTGAAATTTTGGATCTATCCGAAACGGTTCAAAGTCAAAGAGTCTCATTCCCCTGGGGGGGGGGGGGAATACCAGTTCCCCATTTCCGGTACCCGCCAATACAGATGCTCTTTGTCTGTGGCCCTTACCTGGCCCTGCTGCTTTAACCACTTCATCGCTGGATAATTTCACCGGCAATTATTGGGTATTCCCAGCGCCAAATACTCCTTCAACACATCTCTTGCATGTGTGTGCGTGTGCACCAGAAAGAAAGGTGCGTTGGGGGTAAACCGGCTGGCACAAAAGGTTATGGGTTTGAATTCTAACCTCTTCTTCCCTTTTTTGTGTACTTTATATTTGAAGGCTAGACTCTACTGTATATAACTCTGTATATCTTCCTCCCTCCAGCCACCTTAATGCCTCAGCCGAAGAACAGGGAGGCGGGGAGGGGTTTAAACCCTGCCTCCGCCCTCTTCCTCGCCTCCTGAATTTTTACACCCCTCTCCTGCACCTGTGCTTGGTCCCGTCCGACTCTCCGCTTGCCCGTATACCTGCCCTCCTTCCTCGCGCGCCTCCTCCCCTCTCTCTGGGTTGCCAGACACAAAACTTACAATGCTTTAAAACTTTAAGGCATTCAAAAATTTAAGAGTTGTCCCTTTTCCGCCCCTTCCCTCAAATTCATGATCTGGATTTGAAATCTTCTCAGTTCTGGTTTGCTCTTCTAAAATTGCAGGCGTCCAAATGTTCAAGATCTGGAAATCCGTGTGATTGCTTCCCAATATATCACAATTCTTTTTTTAAAAAAATTAAAATCCTAAATGATTCTGTTTTGCAAAGAGTGGAACTTTTAAATCTGAACAGGTTACCACTTGCAAATGCAATCGTCCAGAATAAATTCCCCAAAAATCCATATCATTTGGTTGTTCAGGTGGCACTTTTGCTATTTGATGTCTGGCAGTGTGCAAAGAAATCTTACTGCAATTCAGGACCAGAAAAGGTATGCACACTTTGTTTCAAATGTACAAGCGTGCCAAAGTAAACAGTTGAAGTTTGACACCCGCTGGGGAGGCGGGGCTGTCCTTCCTGACTCTGCCCCTTCCCCCTCCCTGCCTTGCCCTTTGACCCCTGACCAGCACAGAAAGCAATAATAATTGCAGGAGAACTCTTTGCCTTTGGCCCTTGGCGCCCTGCATGAGAAAACGGCTCCTTCTCTGCAATAACGTCTCCCTTCCGCCACCCTGCTGCAAAGGGTCCAGAGCCTCCCTGCCCCCTTTGTCCTGCACTCTGGAAATAAAAGGAACATTTCTATTATTCTACCTGGCCTGGTCTCTGTGCGTCTCTGTGAGGGTCGGGGGTGGGGAGGCACGGAGGGCAGCTCCGGAGAGCCACATCCGGCATTTATACTCGGCCACCATTTTTCCCGGCGATTCTTACAAAAGCCCAGATCCATTTCTGTTGATGTGCCATCGGAATCTAATCTATGAAGTTTTAAGTCACGGGGGCTGTCTTGACGTCTTCTTTGCCCCGAGGTGGCTCCGAATCTGCGCGACGCCGGTTAGATGGCGCAGCCGCAGATTTGAAGCCACCCAAGGCGAAGAGTGAAAGATCCGCAACTGAAAAGTCGGGGACTTACCCCAACTTTTCCAGCCAGAGTTAGGACAGACTGGCTCATCCGCTGATCCGTCCTCGCTCCAGGGGCGTTCCCGGCAGATGTTGACCCCTGAGTGGTCGCCCTCTGCTGGGGCAGGAGGCTGGCCAGTGAGCCGAATGGCTGCCGGAACGCCCCACGCTGCCTCGCCGTAAGGAGAAGAGTTTAGGGGGGAAAAAATTTGCTTCCCTCAAGCTGCCACTGCTGCCCTTTCCTGGCCCTACATCTTTTCTCTTGTCTTGGAGGGACAGCGGCGGGGTGGATGATCGCCATAAACCCCATGCCTGGTCCTTGGCGTGGGGATGATCTAGCACCAACCCGCAGGAGCGAAACCTCTCCACCAGCCCAGCCCAGTCAGGCCACGGGGCCTTCCGCTGTAAGAGAGGGAAGCCTTTGCGTGGCTCTTCCAAGACCTCATTCCCCATTTCTCTTGACCTCACCGTCCCACTTCGCTGCCTCTTTCTCCAGGGGGTACGAGTCAGCTCCTGTCTTGCAGGGGACCTCTTGGAAGAAATGCCCTCCTCCCCGTCAACACCCTAAGGGCACAGAAAGCACCCACCCAGCACCCCTCCAGAAAGGAGATTTCCCTTGCTTAGCTCCCTTCTGGTGGATTATGTGTGAGGGCCCAGGGGTGGGTGGGTTTGACTCTGGTTCGCGAGTGACCTTTCTCCGTTGTCAATTGTCCCAAAGCCAAGGAAGGGAGATTCCAGGGCGTGAACCCGGAACCCTCCTCTTGCAAGTCAGGAACTGCCAGTTGCTAGAAGCCAGACCGTCCCTGCTCTGGTGCCGTCCAGACGGGTTGGACTGCAATCACCATCATGATGGGAGTTATAGTCCAACCCATCTCGGATGCACCTGGTTGGGGAAAGCTGCAAATTATTTCCACAGAGATCCTGTTGGCTGCTCGAATAACTCCATTCCAGACTCCGAAGAGGATTCGACTGCTTTCCCATCTCTCCCAAGTCCGGCCGCCACCTCGTTCCCAATCCAAGGGCAACAGAGAGTCCACGTTTTGCCCAGAGGAAGTGGAGGCCATTCACTTGATCCGCCTTGTCTGCCAGGATTCTCAGGGATTAGCTCTTCAGGACGAGGGGAAATGGGCCCCAGCCATGACCCATCCCCCATGGGTTCTGAAACTGGAGAAGCCGTCTTCGGAGGGCCTTTCGGAGACAGGTGTCCGGGCCGGAAACGGCAAACAGCTGTGAGATTCCACCGGTAACTCTATACCGTTCCCCCGGACAAACCCGGTGCCCGTTCCAGGAACCCGCTGAATGACAGGTGCCAGTCCCAATCAGAAACTCTGTCTGGATGTAGGGAAGGGGAGGCAGGATGGGAGGGGGCAGCAGCAGTCCCTCTAGGCGATCACTGGGTGTCAGAGAAACCCAAGGATGGCCGGCAGAGTGATACTTTGGGGCTTCCTCTGGGGTCTCTGCACAGTGGGTAAGTCTGACCTGGGTCCTCTTTGCGCCTGCTCTCAGAAAGGGCAGCCAGAGGTAGCTGGGTGTTCAGGGCAGGTGGGATTGCGAGTTCCAGGCTTGTGCAAAAGCGTAGCTGCCGGGAGCATCCCTTTTCACCTCGATCGGTCCCCTCGGGCTTTTGAGACCCATCCAGGCCTCTTGGGTTGGGTGCCTTATGAATCAGGCAGGCTTTGTTGCGGGTGTTTGGCTTTGCTTTAAATGGCTGTTTCTTTAGTGCATTTCACCAAAAGCCATATTACCCACCGGGTGCCCTCCGGATGTGTTGGACTGCAGTTCCCATCCTTTGGCCACGTGGGATGGGGATGATGGGGGTTGTAGTCCAATGCATCCGGAGGGCGCTAGGTTGGGGAAAGCTGCTCTACACATTAATGGAAAATGTAGACGCATGAAAGCGCCCCATGCCCCCGTCCCCAAATGCAAAGGAAAGGAAGAAATCGCCCACTCCCCAACCTATTTCCCTCCTCCAATCTCTCTCTCTCTCTCTCTCTCTCTCTCTCCGTAGCCGTGAGCTCCTCAGAAATTGAGGGTCGCCTGATGGAGAAGCTCTTTCAGAATTACTCAAATTCCGTCCTTCCGGTTCGCCGCATCAACGACAAAGTCCCCGTACGGATCGGCATGTCTCTGTCCCAGCTCATCAGCCTGGTGAGGTTGTGTCTGTGGCTTGAGCAGGCGATGCTAGGCGCCTCCAGCAGGGGGAAAGGCATGGCAGTGCGATAGCCAATCGGAACCCTGCTGCTTGTGTGCTGCCTGCAGAGGGCAGTATAGTTTCCCTGTCCTTTTGGTGGAATATCACCAGGCAGCTGTAGAGGGCGCCACTGTAGAACTGCACTCCTTAACATGGATCAACTCTGCGATACAGAGGAATTCTTGGCATTGCAGGACGAGGCGGGAGGGGCGAGAGAGTCTGACCTAGTTCATACAGAACAACAACCCCAGAGTATGGGTTGTCGTTGAATTGTGGGTTGTTGTTACATGTGAACCCTGCACTATGGTTTCACTATGGGCTATTAACCACAAGCAATCCAGAAAGAGAACTCATAGGCTGAATTCGGACAACACGATAGTCAATGGTGGGGTAATAATCAATTTTACAGTTGTTCATCTAGGGGGTATTCCCCACACAACATGGTAATAAATAATCATCTTTGGTGTGGATTAGGATCAGCACTGAGTTGACTAAGGCAGCATTCAGATGGCACGCTAGTCAATACAACGATTGTTTCCCCCCCCCCCCCAGTTGCTTATTGTGTCGTCCGAATTCAGCCATAGTTAATTCATGTTCACATGGGACAACAACCCACGATTCAGCCTTTACTCTGGGTCCCATTCATTTCAATGAGTCTACTCAAAGTAGGAGTTATGCTGGATTTTACCCCAGGTCTCTGACCCCCTCTACAAGAATACGGTTTAATGCCTGGTTCTCCGATTATGCGCATCTTCTCGGAAGCGCTTTATGGCAAATGACTGTATGCGGGAGGTAATTGAGTGCACACCTGGTGGCCTTACCGGTTGTTTGAAATGCGCTTTAGAAGTAGTTAATGCGGAGAATCGCTTATTTACATAGTCAAAATGTGCTTTAATGGGCTGCAGCAAAATAAAACTCGCTATTTAACGTGCATTCAATAATGCGCATAATCAGAGAGATAATGCGCCTCAACTCCCGATTTGCGCTCCGCTCATGTAGAGGTAAAATTTTAATGAGACTTGAAAGAGCTTTAAACCTTTCGTGTAGAGGCAGCCTCTGTCTCTTTTTGCAAGTTTTATCTGGCTCTGAACGGACACATCTGAGCTTGGGTATGGAAATAGTTAAAGGCAGCAGCAACAGCTGAAGTTGTTGGCTATTAATAACCAAATGATCCAGAAGCGCTGAGACAAAGGCAGACGGGTCTTTATGTCCCTCTCTGTGGAAAACCCTTCCATCCCCGCCTGCAGAAATCCATTTTGCTTGCAGCAGCAAGGACAAACACACACACACACAAACAAACACACACACTAATAATAATAATAATAATAATAATAATAATGTATTTATTCATTCCCCATCTCTCCCTCTGGATTGAGGCAGGGAACAACATTAAATACAACAATACAATATAAATCAAATGCCTAAAACGGATTAAAAGAGCATATAAAACCGATACGGTGTTAAAATAACAATTAGGACTTCATCCTTAGGTTTAAAATTCATCTGGGTAGGCCTGCCGGAACAATTTCTCATGCCACTTCCAGCGTGACGGGTCTTGCAGCTTACGATTGATAAAAATCGAAGAACAAAGTCAAAGCGCTAGAGCTGACTAACGCCTACTTACCTGGGAGTAAACCCCATTGAACTCAGTGGGATTTACGTCTGAGTAGGGATGATTTATTTGTTTTAAGGATGCATAAACCACATTTTCATCAGAAAACGGGCTTTAAAGGCGGTGTACATAAAAACTTTGAAACAATACAATATTAAAACACAAAGCGATACACAATTTAATAAACTGGAGAGGAATAAAGCCATGCATCTAGCTGAAAACAAAGGCTGAAACGTCTGATCAAATCGAAAAGTCTGATCCCGGTGCAGAAAAGAATACACCTTGCCAGGGCATGTGCCAGGGCATGCCTCTCTCAGGAGGGCGTTCCGAAATTTGGGCTCCACCGAAGAAAACACCCTCTCTGCAGCCCAGGGCATAAATGCACTTCTCCTGTAGACAGAATTGGAGAAATGCAGAGGGTCGCCCTGTTTGTCTGCTGGCTGAGATAAGTGGAGTCCTTGTGGCGCCTGATTTTGTTACACTTATTTTTAAAAAATTTAAACCTCCTTCCAAGGGGAAGCCCCCTCAAGGCGTTTTACAAGGCAATTTTTTTTTCAAACAATAAAATATAAAACACAACTGCCTGAAACAGCAGCATAAAGACTTTTAAAAATAAGAACAGTAAACATTATAAAAGAAAAATGGCCGTCCATGAGTTTAAAACCACAATGCAACAAACATCCACGTCTTTAAGGCCCATTTAAAAACTAACCATTTAATTTTGTGTGTGTGTTTGTGTATATATATATATATATATATATATTTCTATGAGTCTATTGAGTTTGACTAGAACGGGGTAGATGGCGGGTTCGAATCCTCGCTTAGCTTTTGTCTAGTCTCCCTCTGTCTGTTTCCTCCAATGGCTTCACTGACGCTGCCGGTGTTACCTGGAGTTACTTAAAATAAATCTCAGATAGTAAGGAGGGAGGTACAACTCGATTTTATTAAAAAAAAGAATCAGCGCGCTGAGACGGAACCCTGTGGCCTCATGGCCAAAGTACAGAGGAACCGCCCCTAACCAACATAGACAAAGGTTTTTACTCTCTTGGCATGAAAAGAAACACCCATCTTGTGACGTAGGTGTCTAGAAACTTCTTTCGACTAAGAAATAGGGGAGGGGGGAGAACAAATAATGTTCTTTTTGCAAGCAGTTTACAGAGATGCAAGCAGCAAGGTCATTTTAACATACCAAAGAAGAGATAACTCAGGGGCCTCTGGCCGGCAACAAGAAGAACAAAGGATTCTTTGATTTGCCAGCTCCTCTCATAAAAATTCTTTGACACCTTAATGTTTCTGCTATCACCGGTGAGATCATCTGCCCTGCTAAGACTCTTCAGGATTTACATAGGATTTGTTTTACAACTTACTTGATCTCAATTTAGGGGTTTCTGGGCACAGAGGCAGACATTAATCAATTCTTTCTTTTCTTTTTAATTTCATGTTACATTCCACATTCCCCTCTTTTAAAGAACTAATTCAAATTTTACATTGGTTCTTTATCATACTTAAAAAGCATAAAATTACAGAAAAACAGAAAAATCACTGTTAGGTACATTCGCCCTGTCTATAGTCATTCTTTACTCTTAGTGCCTCAAAAACAGCTAGCAGGATCCAGAGCATGTGCAGAGTGCAAAGCAGGAATTTGATACATTCTTAACTGCGTCTAATTTTCTACTTCTTCATGTTTTACATCTTCTTGCATAGTTAACGATACATAATGAGAATATATTTTGCGTTCTACAATGGAATTCACTATTCGTGTTACCAAAGCCATAAAACACGGGATACAGCAAGGCAAAATGCAAACTAGAACCACAACCAAACAAAACACTAAAAATGCAGTTTTTAAGCCATCTGAGATTTGGAAGCCACGATGTGATCCAATCAAAACTCTATCCATTCCAATCTTGGATCGGCACATGAGCTACTTCTTTTATGTTTTTTGCTAAGCTTTTTATAACTTCTCCATTGTCATCTATTTGAAAACAACAATCAGAGAAATTCAGGGCGACACAAAGTCCGCCCTGCGCTGCCAATACATAATCTAATCTCAATTTTAATTGTAAAGTAGCTGTTCTGAGCTGTGTTAGTTGGGTTGCAATTAAATCTAAAGCATCAGCTGTGTGATTGGCCATGATTTCTACTACTGCTTGTAAACGTATAAGTCTATTTGTCAAATAGTGGCTGGTCCTGCCGCCTACGTTGGATTCCCAGGTAGCAGGACCTATCTATTGTACTATGCGTTCAGCCGGCCATTCTTCACTTCCCTATTTCTGATTTCCTCCTCCTGCTATGCTTTTTAGATCTAAAGATCTCCTTTTTCTCATATAGATGTCAGGGGAAGTGTCAGGGGAAACCATCTACAATCCTGGAACCACAATTCCCAAATAACAACTCCCTTTCCAATTTTGAGGTAATTGTTTGAAAGCCCATTCTCCGCAAATCTACCACAAGTGGTGTTTGTGTCTTTTGTCTCTGGACAGGAGGAGAGCGAGGGTCAGGGAAAACATTGAGGCAGGCCTTTCCATACGGACCCCACTACTGTAGTGGGTGCAGTTTCTCTCTCAAGTATGCATCCATTCTTTACCCAAAGAGCAGCCACAATATTTAAAAAGCACTCTTTTTAAAATGTTACAATTCCATGTTCCTTCCCTGGGGGCTACTTGGTCAGAATACCAAGTCTCTTGACATTCTGACTTGCCTACAAACATCCCTGAACCATTTTGTGAAATGCAAATTTGTCCTGACAAAGGAACTACTTTGAGGGCTCTGCTGGAATTATAGTGTGCATATTTGAAAGGCACTTCTTGAAACCCCCAATCTGCCACAATCTCTGTTCTGTTAAGGGGAATGGGCAAAAACGGCAGTCCATCTTGATGAGATTTGGGAGTCAGTGCACAGATTACACAAGATTTATTATTATTATTGAGTACTGCTGCTGTTTGCTTCACGATTTGAATCCACAGATTTGGTTCTTCTTTTTCTACGGGTTTACTCAAACATATGGCTATCAGGGTTAACGACCAAAAGAGGGAGCACATTTTGGCGAGATCTGCCAAGAAACTGTTCTGATCTGAAACAACACACTATTGTTATTCCAACTACAGCTAATGCTATGATCAAAACTATAATCAGTGGCCCATCAATCATGACATAAAGTTCATTTAGATAGTCCAATGTGATGAATCTTCGTCAGAGGAGGCTGTCAGCTTCCGGTGTGACAGCTCCTTTGAGCTGATGCTTTTTTCCTCTCTCTCTCTCTCTCCACAGAGTGTCAGCTCTCGGTAAGGGGGGTCGCTTGGGTCAGGCAGTCGCTTTAAGATTTCTTCAGTTTAACCCTTAGAGTTCCCTTCACTGGGCTGGTCTTCCACTGTCCTAGTGCCTCAGCACGTTTTGCTCTGCTGTAATGTGTCCAGGATTTAAAACCAAAACATTTAATAGCAGTTGGAGTAACCAGCATTACTTGGTGTGGGCCTGACCATCCGATGTTTTTAAAGAATCTGTTTTCTACTTTTTCACATAAACCCAGTCCTCTGGCTCAATATTATGTACTGAATCTGTGAGAGGTAAGGCACCTTCCAGTTTAAATTTTTCCTTACCTCTGCAATGCACTTTGCCTATGGGACTACCGGGAGGGCTACCATTCATGGCCTCAAAAAGGAGGTCAATTTACTCTTTACTTTGGGAGTGTTTGGCATCCTGATCAATATCTATGGCAACAGCAAACTCAAGTTAGTAGGTCTTCAGTAGTTCAGTTCATTTTTCTCAACTTTCTCAGAGCTTTTTCTGTAGATGTAACGCAGCGTACAATCTCTACTCTATGCTTAGAGACCTCGTTGTCTCTTAGACAAAAGCGTGCTTCTTTTGTCTGAGTACAGCTGTAGTGGGAAACCCGTGGGTGTACTTTCATGGAGCATCTCTTCTAGGCTCACTACTCTGGTGTGAGGATTTGCTTCGATTTCTCTCTTCTCTGATGCCTTAATTCTTCAAAACCTCTTTGCTGCTTTGTGCTCTAGATAAACATGGTCTGTGTCTTTCCCTTTTATTGCTTCGTAGAGTGGCTGCCCATGTGTAGCATAATCTATGATCCAGAGCCGACAGTAACCCACCATTCCTAAGAAGGCTCTCAGTCTTTGCCTTGTGATGGGTGGTGCAATATTACAAATTTCTTGCACTTGCTCTGGCAACAGTGCTCGTTTCCCATCTTCTCTCTGGAATCTACACACTCTCTGGAACATCTGTCAATTCAATCATGGGGGGCATAATGGCTATCGGCTGGCCACCTTTTTTTTCATAACAGCTTATACTGCCATCCATGTTTGGCATGGATACTGTACAGACATCTCTTTCATGTGGGACCTCGAACTTGAAACCTCTGTCTCTCTCAAAGGTTAGTCTTGCTTGGAGGCGGCATAACAAATCTCTCCCCATCAAGTTCACTGGGCAGATTCTGGCTGAGGTTCTTGAGTTTGCAGGACTGGTGTGTACAGAATTAGCTCTTTCTCTTGGACATTACATTACTGCTACTTTTCGCGTTTAGGGTCACAGCTTCTGACAGGGCTTGTCCTTTTGGACTTTCTTATCTCGTAAGCCCTGGCACTATGACTTCCAAAACTATGCCTTGCAGGCAGTATGTTTATGCTAATTCTGTCAGTCCTCCTTAAATTTCTCTGTATCGTTTCTTCTTATTGCTTTCAATGGGGGGTAAGGTTAAACGCTCTTCTCTGGCAGACTCTGCTCCAGCTCAAGGCTTTAACTCTTTCTGCTCTCTTCTTGCATTTTTGCTTTCTGTTGCTTCATTTTGCCAAGGAGCACACAGATCTAGAAAACCTTTGAGTAATCCCATTACTCCTGGTCCACCTTAAGGAATTCAAGCAAACAGTCTGCATTTCTCACACAAGTTGCATTTCCTACACAAGTGGGGTTTGCAACTTGACTCTATAGCTTTAATCTTGATTTGTTTTTTTTCTTTTAAAGTCTTAGTTATTAGTTCAACTCTCTCTTTTAGCAAACTGGCTTTTCTAACACTTTGGCATTCCTAGCTTGGGGTTGTAATTTCTCGATAGGCTCAGGATTACAACCAGAGATCTTCTTCACGTCATGATTTTTGTTGCCAGTATAGTTTGCTTCCTTTACTGCGTTCGCTTCTTTCTGAGCTTCAGTGATAAGTTCAGAACATCATCCTTTTCAAGGGAAAGTCCTCATTTTCTAACAGCCTTCCCAGCTGTTTGCCATGTATAGCTTCTCTAGCTGCTCACATATAGGGGCTAAGTTTGGTGCGCTCAACCTGTTGATTAGACCTTTCACTGTCTAATTTTCCCCTCTTTTTGGCACCTAGAGCCTCTTCAGACCTTCGAGTCTGATGGGGAACAATTTTTGTAGCATCTGGCCCCTGTGCTTCTGAAGTCTTGGGCTGTGTCTTTTTCTTTCTTTTCACTTTCATCTCTTGCCACACTGAAGTTTGCTAAACTTCTCGCCTTTTCTCCTATAGCCAAAATCCAATTTCTCCTGGTCTGCATTCATCTCTTGTCTCTCAAGGAGTCGCCGTGGTCTTAGGGAGTTGCCACTGTCTTCACAACCAATTTCTGGCACCTGTCGCTCCGGTCTCTCCGTTTGCCGGTTGCGCAGTCTTGCCTCTCTCTACTCTGTGCACGACTTAATTTTCACAGTCTTTTACATTGACTTTTCCTTCGTCTGTATTTTCCTTTGCTTGCTACTTTCTCTGCCTTTTCATTTTCTGACTTTTAGACTGCACGTCTGGGCTTCTATCTAAAACTCTCTCACATTTCTGGAGTTTCTTCTTGTATGTCTCTGTAGCTTGACTCACAAGGGACATGTTCACTGTACGTCTGTTGGCAGCCTCATCTGGGTCCACTGGGGAGTATTGTCGATAGGCTTCTTTTAGTCCTTCCATAAAAGACCTTGGGGATTCTTTTGGACCCTGCATCACTTCAGCTACTTCAGACGTATTCATAGCTTTCTTGGCTGCTCTCTGAATCTCTCTTGTGGTCAATTGGCACAACTCTTGACGCCTCTACTCATGGTTCACATTATGAGGGTCTCATTGGGGATCCTACGTGTCTCATCTGCAGCTGCTAGATCTCTCAGTTGTTGCCCCATGGCCTGATATAGGCGCCCTCTCTCTTCTGTACCATACAGAGGGCTTTCTAAGACTCTTAGGTTCTGCTATGTGAGACTATGCGTGTCTATGGCATTTTCTCACAAATCAGCCATTTGTATGGGGTCTTCAGTCAGTGATTTCAGTGACATTTCATCTGGGGTAACTGCATTGAGATCTATGGGAACTGGGTTCCGCCACTCTTGCACCTTCAATGTTGCTTGAAGCACAAGTTTCAACTTTTTTCCCTGTTGCTGAGTGCGTTGGCCGTGAAAACGCTGGGGCGCTAGTTTGAGTAGCTTCTGGTGACTCAGCAACCAGTGGGGCGTCGGGGCAGAATGGAACATTGTTTGAGGGGATGGCAAAATTGGATCTCAGCATCACCTTGCCACTTTCCAAACTACATAGTTATACACACCATGCAGGGCTTCAAAAGGACGCAGTCATCGGGAAAACTCTTGTCTTCTAGCCCCTGCTCTCGCGTCTGCATACTTTTACTTCTCCTCCGCTGACATCGCTTCAGTTGGAGGAATGCTAATGAGAACAGCCGTTGCCGCTTCCATCAATGCTCTGGTCAGGGGGGGATTCTCAGCTGCTAACTTTGAACAATCTCGTTTGAGAGTTTTTTATTACTTTGCCATAAAAACACCTCTCACTTTGCAGCTTAGTTTCTGAGCATTGGTCGCGCTGCCTACTTCGCTGGATTCAGCTCAATGGGGGCATTGACTCTTCACCTCTCTCCTCGGCTCCCGATCTGCTTCCTCTTTGCCAAAGCACTCAATCGGTCTGCCATCTGCGCTGCTTTCACTGCCATACTGGAGTTCTGACATCATCTCTTTTTCTGGGTCCCTGTCTCTGCTTCTTTGCACGCCATCTCGAACCAGGGGAGAAGCCATTGCCCGCTGCAATGCCTCTTCTTCCTTTGTATACATAAACTGTATACATTTACTGAGCCTGCTCTCTCTGCAGGTCTGTCTCCTTTACTCGGGAGACGTTTCCCTGGCTTCCTGCTTCTATTTTTCTCTTCAGCCCGTGGGGCTTGGAGACTCGGCTGGTTAAGCCTTTTTGTAGACTGGCGTGTCTGCACTGGTGAAGCTTGTATACGCACAGGCTTCGGGATACAGGATTGGGACCATCTCTCATGCTGCTCTCTTTGCACACAAATCTGTTAGGACATTGTGCCATTGTATGTCAGGTGGCAGTCTGTTGAGGAGGGTCCTCAACCAGTGGAGTCAATGGTTCTACTCTAGAGTTCACAGCGCGTAGATCATGTACTGGTTTGTACTGGCCTGAGTCTTTCTTTTCAACTGGATACAAGCTGATGGACTTGGTTGGGGTGCTTGCAAAGCTGGCTATATGGTGGCTGTGGCGGTGACAATTCATCTTCCCCATCCTGGGCAAAGGCTCTGGGGAGTTTTAACTCTTTCCTTGACTTGCGTGCCCTCACTTTTCTTCTCTCTGCCTCTAGGGACCTCTTCATCTGGGTGCCCTCTGCCTTTAAGGCTTTTTTCTTCTTTTAGGCATTCACTGTACTGGCATCACCAAATTGGCTGTGGTGCATGCCTGTTTACAAGGATTTCTTAGCCACGCTGGCCTTTCTTGATAATTAGTGGGCTATTGATACAGGAACTGATCAGGATGTGGAACACTCACAATGATTGGTAGGCTTCCTTAAAATTTTCTTCTATCTAAGTTACACCTCTCTTCTGCCTTCTAAAAATCACTCTGACTTGGCAGATCTATTTGACAAACAACGTCTCAATACATGTGGGTCTAACTCTTCTCTACATTCTCTTGAATCCACTTCCAAGATTAACTACCCCTCTCTTGAATCTATTTCTAGATTTTCTACCATATACTACAATATGGTTTTTGGGGTTTTCTTTGAGTTTCTCCCACCCATTATGAGTTTTCACAGAGACGTCACGCTTTCCATACAAACAGGACACAGAGGGGAAGGAACGGGCTGAGTGGTAAGGGGTCCACTTCAGCTGACACAAAAAGGTATGGACAGACAATCCAGACGTACCCCTCTTTCACGGCCCTGCCTGTCTCCAGGACAAGGAAACGCGTGAGCAAGGGTCCCACTCTCCAGGGAGAGTCACACTCGTTTTTCGGGTCTCTGCTAATCAGATAACCGTCTCAGCCACCAATCCACGCACTCACCAATCACACTTCCAAACCCTTTCTCCAGGACCACGTCGGGGTAATGAGGTTCAAGCCAAAAAACCTCCCCCCGGTCCAACAGGATGGCTAAATTCCTGTTTCTCTATGGAGGCCTCCCTTTTTCATACGTTACCTGCCGGCCGGCGTCTTGTTCTGGTTAAGAAAGAAAGAAGGAAAGAAACCCCGTCCTTTTTCACCCGTTCCTGGCTGCTGTACAGCTGGCCTCCAGCAGCCGGCGCTCAGTCCTCTCTCCGCAAAAATGCAGGTGGCGCCATGAGGTATGATCATCGGCAACAGGAAGCTTTGCTTGTCACAGCTGAAGCCAATTGGGCAGGTAATTCACCAGAATGACCATCCGAGTCACGGCACCAGGATATGTTACCTGGAGTTACTTAAAATAAATCTCAGATAGTAAGGAGGGAGGTACAACTCGATTTTATTAAAAAAAAGAATCAGCGCGCTGAGACGGAACCCTGTGGCCTCATGGCCAAAGTACAGAGGAACCGCCCCTAACCAACATAGACAAAGGTTTTTACTCTCTTGGCATGAAAAGAAACACCCATCTTGTGACGTAGGTGTCTAGAAACTTCTTTCGACTAAGAAATAGGGGAGGGGGGAGAACAAATAATGTTCTTTTTGCAAGCAGTTTACAGAGATGCAAGCAGCAAGGTCATTTTAACATACCAAAGAAGAGATAACTCAGGGGCCTCTGGCCGGCAACAAGAAGAACAAAGGATTCTTTGATTTGCCAGCTCCTCTCATAAAAATTCTTTGACACCTTAATGTTTCTGCTATCACCGGTGAGATCATCTGCCCTGCTAAGACTCTTCAGGATTTACATAGGATTTGTTTTACAACTTACTTGATCTCAATTTAGGGGTTTCTGGGCACAGAGGCAGACATTAATCAATTCTTTCTTTTCTTTTTAATTTCATGTTACATTCCACACCGGCAAGGGCCCTACGTCTTCAAAGGTAAAGCGATTGCTGGTGAGCATGAATGCGCTCAGGGCAGCTGTATGTGTGTATATGTGTGCGCGCACACGCTCGTTTCTCAATGGAATTTGAGAGGGAGTTTTCCTCCAGTTGGCTCACAAATGTCAAGGATAACAAAACAAAACGAATTAACGCAAACTGTTAGAAACATTCACTCTCCCCGTTGTCTCATAATTAATCAACTTGCTTTTACAAAACATCCAAGCACCCTATGAACCTTCTACGCTACGGCTTTAAAACGGTTTGTAACAGTTTTAAACCAGGTAATGACCGGTTTAAAACTGTTATAAACCATTTTAAAGCAGTAGTGTAGATAGGCTCTACGTGTCCCAACATGCCCTGCAATTGAAGGGTCTCTTGATTGATCTGGGGCAGAATGAATCCATGGCTTCTAATGCCCCTTCTTCCCTATCTGTGGGGATGGTGATCAGGAAGGTGTGAAGTATTAAATTAGGGTGGCAGCGGCACAGGTGTTCCGTTTATATTTCGGGCTGAATTCGGACAACGCAATAGTCAATGGTGGGGTAATAATCAACTTTACAGTTGTTCATCTAGGGGGTACTCCCCACACAACATGGTAATAAATAATCAACTGTGGTGTGGATTAGGATCAGCGCTGAGTTGACTATGGCAGCATTCGGACGACACGATAGTCAATACAACTGACGATTGTTCCCCCCGCCCCAGTTGCTTATTGTGTCGTCCGAATTCAGCCTCGGTCTTTCAACCACAGGTAAAACTGCCTTCTTTTATCTACACGTCTGAAGCTCTTTTCCCTGCCTAAACTTGGAATGCTTTACAGTAAATTCAGTACCGGACTCAGTGAGAAAGTGATGAATGGGAGAAAGGGGGGGGAGGGTTTGAACAGAAATAGCTCCTTTTCAAAGTCTGCACCTGGTCGACTCTCCCCGTATGAGCCACCCATGAAAATGATCTTCTGATTTTATCCCAGTGAGTGAGGGGGTGTAGCCAGAGCTGACGTCAGGCTATTTAAAAGCTCAATTTGTTTGAAAGTATATTTTAAAACTGAAGCAGGAAAACAGTGATTGGCTTTTTAACTGCCCTGCCCTCTTTTGTATCTGGTCACCCTAGGCAGGGCTCCTGCAACTTTAACTGTTGTGATGAAGAGGGGATTTCACTGCAGGCCTACAAAGGGCAGCTGCTGAAATCCCCTTTTCTATGCAACTGTTACAGATACAGGAGCCCTGTCCTCCTTTCCATAGGGTCACCCTAAACACCGTTACCCCGTTGAATTCTTACAGTCTGTTGTTTTCTTCTTTTGTAGAATGAAAAAGATGAAGAACTGACTACAAAAATCTATTTATATCTGGTGAGTAAACAAAACTTTGAAAAATCACAACACTTTTCCGTCGATTCGTCTCTCAGCATTTTCATATTATTAAGTCATAGTGATTCAGGGCACAATCTTATGCTTGCTTAGACAGAAAAAAGTCCTACAACCCAAGCATTGGCTGAGGGATGCTGGGCGTTGTGGGATTTTTCTCCTTCTAAACAAGCATTGGATTGTGCCCTTAATTGTATTTATTTACTATTTACTTATTAAAATATGAATACATGCGGCTTCCCAATGGCTCAAACATGTTTATAGCAGTAATTGCAAAGCGAATATAGTTAAAACAAACAACATCGAGATTTATTTTAAAGAAAAAGATAGCTGCAGCTCTGGGAAATGAAAGATGAGGGATTCGTTCTTTCTCTCCTGAGCTTATTTCAATCCACATGTGTGCTTTTGAGACCATCCTCAGATTATTTATTTATTTATTTATTACATTTTATATACCACCCAGTAGCCAAAACTCTCTGGGCAGTTCACAAAAATTGAAGCCATCAACAAAACCATATAAAAACACGATATAAAAATGCAATATAAAAACACAACCAAGGTAAAAAGCCACGTAGCAATGCAGATTTAAAATACAAATTTAAAATACAGAGTTCAAACAGCAGAGTTAAAAGACTATGATAATAAACTGTTTAAATACTGTGAGAATATGAAGGTCTTTGCCTGGCGTCCAAAGGAGTAGATGCCAGGTGAACCTCTCTGGGGAGCTCATTCTATAGCCGGGTGCCACAGCAGAGAAGGCCCTCCTCCTGGTAGCCACCTGCCTCACTTCCTTTGGCAGGGGCTCACAGAGAAGGAGCCCTGAAGATGATCTTAGGATCCGGGCAGGTACAAATGGGAGGAGGCGTTCCTTCATGTGACACGGTTCCCTGGGTGAGGCCCAGGGTCATGATTTCTACACCATTGTGGCCTCTGCCTCAGAATGCATCATCTATTTAAACACACACAATATATTCTATTATGTTTTAATGATGTATTAGTTTTTATCTGTTTTAATGGTTTATCTATTTTATTATTTTTATTTTTATATTTATTGTTGTTCCCCGCCTCAATCTGGATGGAGAGGCAGGTTAGAAATAAAATAAATAAATAAAAATAAATTTAAAAATTAGTCCATATTGGTCTGGAGAGTCGGGGCGGGGGGGGGGGGGGGAACCCACACAGGCCATTTTTGCCAAACAACTGGAAAATTGAAGATGTTGGGGTGGAGCTAGAAGTATGGAGAGTAGCAAACTGATGGGAAGAGGAGAGGATTGATTGGAGACACAGGTTCAAATCCTACCTCTACTGATTTGGGTCCTTTGGAAGTATGGGCCAGGTTAGGAAGATGTAGGGTGACCATATGGAAAAGGAGGACAGGGCTCCTGTATCTTTAACAGTTATATAAAAAAGGGAATTTCAGCAGGCGTCATTTTTATACAAGCAGCACATGGTGAAATCCCCTCTTCATCGCAACAGTTAAAGCTGCAGGAGCCTTGCCCTCTTGACCAGATACAAAAGAGGGCAGGGCTCCTGCAGCTTTAACTGTTGCGATGAAGAGGGGATTTCACTGCAGGCATACAAAGGACACTTGCTGAAATTCCCTTTTCCATACAACTGTTAAAGATACAGGAGCCCTGTCCTCCTTTTCCACACGGTCACCCTAGGAAGACAGTCTCAGCCACCATTCTGGGATCTCTCCATAGAAGTGGTTTTCCTTACAGCAATGCCGTGAAGAGGGCTGAGCCAAAAATGAGCCTGTGAGACCAGGTGGGCCGTAATCAACCCAAATGAATGTTTTTAGTTTTACGAGCCGTATTCCCCCCACCCCCATTGCTGCTTTGCCTTCCTTTTTGCTCACAACAACCACCCCCTTTCTCCCCACGGATGCCAGGAGTGGACAGATTATCGCCTCACCTGGGACCCCGCTGACTTCGAGGGGATCTCCTCCATCAGGATCTTCTCCGATAAGCTGTGGCACCCGGACATCGTCCTTATGAACAAGTGAGCGGCCGGGACGGCCGGAACTGCAGTGCTGTTAAAATGCAGCTGCCTCTGGGGTGGGTGGAGCAGGGCTGGGTGGGGGGAGGCGGTTTCTAGCTGGGATCCCCTACTTTTACGCTGATGCTGTCTAACTGAATGGGTTCTGTATTGTTGAAGGTGCATGAATTGTGTTCCTGTTGTCTTGTTTGTGTCCTGTCCTGTCCTCCCAAGAGTGCAGATCCGGCCTTCCAGCGTTTCCAGAAGGCTGTGCCCTCTTTCCCATCTCCTTCCCCGACCCCCACCCCAATCAAAGGTCATTTGGTGGTCTCCTGCCTTGTGTGCTATTCTTCCCCCCCCCCCACACCATATTCTAAAAGGTCGAGATGGTTCTCCGAAGGCTGAGTTACTGGCAGGAAGAGCTTGCATTTGGGGGTATTTTGGCCTTACCGCTTTTTCATCCGCTCTTCCCTACCACTGGAATACAGTACAGAAGAGTTTCCCCGGCACTGAATTCGTCCCTCGGGTTGAAAGAGATTCAATAGCCCAGGTCTAAACTGACCTCGCTGCGCCCCTGTTGCCCCACAAATAGCAGAGGAGGTTGATCGCCATTTTCTCTCCCTCCAGCAATGACGGTGTCTTTGACATTGCTCTGGCAGTGAACGTCCTGGTGAACCATGACGGGACTGTCCAGTGGCAACCACCAGCCGTTTATCGGAGCAGCTGCAGCATCCAGGTGAGCACGAATGGCATGGAAGCGGGTAGCGGCACTTGTCCAGGGTTATACTGGGAAGGAAGGGACATCTGGAGTTGGGTGTGGAATTTTAGCACGAAGAACATCAGAAGACCTACAGTGGTGAGCCTGATTCCTCCAGGAAGGCCGGCCCAACTATAAGGCAAAGTGAAGCAGTTGCCTCAGGTGGCAGATGCTGGGAGGCAGCAGCCAAGTGCTGGAGAAGAGGGCTGCACGCCAAGCAACCTGCCCTGTGCTCCCTAGGCTAGCTTGCTGCCTTCAGGTGTGGTGGAGCATTATAGAGGCTACCCCATAACTGCTCTTGAAGAAAGATTCAGCTGGTAGTCCAGGCAGCTTTTCAACGTGGAGTAGGCGGTGGCGGCAACCTGTTCTTCGCCTCAGGCAGCAAAATATCTGGGCCGGCCCTGCTCCAGGAAGCTCACAAGCAACACCTGAACACCAGAACCCTCTCCTTCTGTGATTGGCCGCTCAGAGGTAGGCTGGCTCTGAAGTTTGGAGGCTCCATCATTGAGCTATCATGGTTCTACACCTAGGAAAAAGAAACCAACTGCACAGTTACAAGATGGGGGATACTTGGCTCAGCAATACTACAAGCGAGAAGGATCTGGGAATTGTTGTAGATCACAAGCTGAATATGAGCCAACAGTGTGATGTGGCTGCAAAAAAAGCATATGCTATTTTGGACTGCATTAATAGAAGTAGAGCTTCCAAATCGCGCGAAGTACTGGTTCCCGTCTGTTTGGCACTGGTTAGGCCCCATCTTGAATATTGCATCCAGTTCTGGGCACCACACTTCAAGAAGGATGCAGACAAGCCAGAGGGGGTTCAGAGGAGGGTGACGAGGATGTTCAAGGGTCTAGAAACAAAGCCCTATGAGGAGAGATTGAAAGAACTGGGCATGTTTAGCCTGGAGAAGAGAAGATTGAGGAGAGACGTGATAGCACTCTTCATATACTTGAAAGGTTGTCACTCAAAGGAGGGCCAAGATCCTGTCTCGATCATCCCAGAATGCAGGACGCGGAATAATGGGCTCAAGTGACAGGAAGCCAGATTCCAGCTGAACATCAGGAAAAACTTCCTGACTGTTAGAGCAGTACGACAATGGAACCAATGACTTAGGGAGGTGGTGGGCTCTCCCCCATTAGAGGCCTTCAAGAGGCAGCTGGACAGCCGTCTGTCAGGGATGCTTTAAGGTGGATTCCTGCATTCAACCGGGGGTTGGCCGTAGAGGCCCCTTCCAGCTCAACTGTTCTATGATTCTATGATTCTAGGTGTAGAACTTGGCATTTATCCCTATTAAATTTCATTCTGTTGTTTTCAGCCCAGAGCTCCAGTCTATCGAGATCACTTTGGAGCAAATGAGCTTATATGCATTCTCATCTTGTCAATGTCCTTGTATGTTCCCTGGCTTCCTTTGACAGCTGAAACATATAAGGATGTTGACAAGGCAAGGCTACACATGTTGGACAGCCATAATTGTGCAATTGTGGAAGACTAATGAAAAAACAAGGAAAAAGATATTAAGACCCAAAATTTATGCCCCCCCCAAAAAAGATACAACCTCCTTAGCACAAATTTATGGGGCCATTTTTTAAAATAACAACAATTGGGGAACGAAAAGAGGTCACAATCGGTGCGGGGGACAGAGCCAAGATGGACAAATAAGACCGGTTCAGTTGCAAAGGACACTGGGATACCGGCTGGAGGACCAAGGGGGAAAGACCTGGAGCAGGAATCTGTTGGAGCATTAATGCTTTGACCCCTCCATCTTATGGCCAGGCAATAATATATATATATATATATATATATATATATATATATATATATGTATGTATGTATGTATGTAAATAAACCTTATATCCCAGAGTCTCTGCTGACCTTCCAAGGAAACTGAACCTCAGTGATGCCACAGAGCGCGTAAAATGGCTCTCCCCTCAGAGGTGGGGTACACCCATGGAACAGTATGAAAAAACACGAGGTGGGAAGGATGGCGTGATGTAGACAGGTCCTCCATAGGAGTTGCCGTTTCTCCTGACCGCTTTCTGGGATTTTTTGTTGTGTGTGTGTGTCAGGTGACCTACTTCCCGTTCGACTGGCAGAACTGCACGATGGTCTTCAGCTCGAGAACGTATGACGCCTCAGAGCTCACCCTTCTGCACCCACTTGGCAAAGATGGGAAAGAGCTGAGGGAGATTGTCATCTATGAAAACGCATTTATCGGTGAGAGAATACATGAGGCAGGGTTGCATCAGCACACACAGATATATATATAGATATAGATTTAGATATAGATATATATACGCATGTCGGCACTGTCCGGGTCTCTCTTTCTCTTATAGCGTCATCACACAGGGGAAAATCGCGTTTGCGTACCGTCGCTTCTCCGCCCACGCATTTGTCCCTCATTACTTCCTCTTTTGAAAGAGGAAGTAAACAACCTGCTCATGGCCCATTCAGTGTGCCGTTTTGATGGCGCCGCTACTCCTGCACACAGGAGGAGATAGCGGCAACTTCCACTTTTAAAAATCAGTCAGACTTACTGGGGTGTTGTTGTTGTTGTGGCGCGAAAAAGGCTAGAAGGGGTGGGAGGCGCACGGGAGGCAGACAACGTCATGAGAGGGGCCCGCAAAAATCCGTGAGCGCCCAGTAACGAGCATGCAATAAAACGCTCGTCTGATGACGCTCTTAGTTCAGTGTTCCCCCAGCTGGATTGACTGATTTGAGCCAGGTTCACAAGGGCCAGTCCCAGCACCTCTTTCTAATCATCATCATCATCTATTTATTTATTTATTTCTTACCTGCCTCTCCCTCCAGATCGAGGCGGGGAACAACATCAAACATTAAATATATAAAACTGATTAAAAGTACATAAAACTAATACATCACTAAAATACCAATAAAACACCAATAAAACACTTAAAATTCATCTGGGTAGGCTTGCTGGAAGAGATCAGCCTTTATAGCTCTTTTAAATTCTTGAAGACTGGTGAGTTGGCAGATCTCTCCCGGCAGGTCATTCCACAATCTGGGAGCGGCAGAAGAGAAGGTCCTCTGGGTAACGGTTGTCAGCCTAGTTTTTGATGACTGGAGTAAATTCTTCCCAAGGGACCTGAACATGTGGGACGGATTGTATGGGAGAAGGTGATCCCGCAGGTAACCTGGACCCAAACCACTTGGGCTTTAAAAGTAATGACCAACACTTTGTACTTTGCACGGAAACTAATTGGCAGCCAGTGGAGAGATTTTAAAGCTGGTGCCAACATAATCAAAGACACTGCACATGTACCAGAAGGATGCGCGCCCCCGCCTTCCCCTTCCCTGCATATATCTAGTAGTCAATTTGGGGTCATCGTACCCTTTGGAACCCCTTCCGTCTCATGCATCCCCAAACACCGGGGGTCTTTCTACAAGCCGCCTCTCTGTATTGTTCCTGATATGCCGGGGAACAACAAAATGGCGGCTGGACAGCCAAGATGGAAGGCCCATTGACATGACGATAGGACAGGACTAGCGGTCAGGTCAAGGGCCTTTCCTCATACTTCCTTCTCTCCTTTCTCTTGGCAGACAACGGGCAGTGGGAGATCCAGCACAAACAGTCCCGGAAGAACACCCACCCCAGAGACCCGCTGTATGAGGACATCACCTTCTACCTCATCATCCGCCGCAAGCCCCTCTTCTACCTCATCAATGTCATCATCCCTTGCATCTTGATTACAATCCTCGCCATTTTTGTCTTCTATCTGCCACCTGATGCCGGTAGGTACCCAAAACGGGCCTGTGTATCGAGCTTCTTATAGATCAATGGGGCTGCTCCTCCTTTGAACCCTTTTTGTCTCTTTCAAACGGACTTCGTCATTTCCCGTGCAGCGCCACGCAAACCTGCAAACGTCTTGGCAAAAGCCATTTCACCCGGCCTTTCCAAAATCTGCCTCTGGCTGTCGTGACCAGGCCTGTTCCCCGTAGTGTGGGGGAGAGAGCTTCAGGCTATCAATCGGAATCAGATTCTGAAACTGAACTAGGCATCTACCCGCTGATACAGGAAGTGAGGGAGGAGGTTTCCCCAGGCTCTTCACCAGCCAGGGATGAATCTTCACCGGATCTTATCAGTAAAAACCTTAACAGCTCAGGGTCGGTGAGAACTCAGCAATCCTGTGAGGATTCATCACAGCAGTTAAAGCTGCAGGAGCCCTGCCCTCTTTATCTAAAGTGACCAGATACAAAAGAAGGCAGGGCTCCTGCGGCTTTCATTGTTGTGATGAAGAGGGAATTTCACTACATGCATACGAATGACCCCTGCTGAAATCCCCTTTTCTATGGAACTGTTAAGGATACAGGAGCCCGGTTCTCCTCTCCATAGGGTCACCTTAACTTAAAGGCAACTAACTTTCTCTGCCCCTGAGCCGATGGCTTCCCAGCCCTTTTACACACCTGGGCAACAGCATCAGGCATTCAGCTTCGATGGGCAGGTGCTGAGCAGACTCCATTCTCCCTCTTACCCAGGCGAGAAAATGACGCTCTCCATCTTCGCCCTCCTCACCCTCACGGTCTTCCTGCTCCTGCTGGCTGACAAAGTGCCGGAGACGTCCTTGGCGGTGCCCATCATCGTCAAGTACCTCATGTTCACCATGACCCTGGTCACCTTCTCCGTCATCCTCAGTGTGGTGGACCTCAACCTCCACCACCGCTCACCCAACACCCACGAAATGCCCTTCTGGGTGAGGAAGGTAGGGCTTCACCCTCAAGGGGGTGCCAGATCTGGAACTAGCCCTGCCCAAGGGGACCTTGGGAGCCTCAGAAGCTGAGCCAGAGCCTGGCTCCATCTAGTCCAGTATTGTCAGCACTACCTGGAAGTAACGGCTCTTTGGGGTTTCAGTCCAGGTTCTTTCTCTGACGTAGCTGGGGAAGCTGGGGATTGAACCAGGGACCTCCCCGCTGAGCCATTGCCCCTCACTCTGAAGAGGAGGAAAGGGCAGGTTTGTTTCTGGCTGGGAGGACTCGGAAGCCATAGCCCTCCTGTACGTCTCCAGAGTTGTGGCCGAGAACGGTCCCAGCCCCGGCCTTCTCTTTCCACTCGTGGTAAGAAGTGTGAACTGCTGCTGCCGTAAGTCCACCGGCTCACACCAGCGGGACGGATTTAAACCAATTTGGAACCGCTGCGAATGGTGTGGATTTTGTGGCTCCCCCACTCCTGGTTGTGTTTACAAACTGTCCGGTTGAGAAAGAGCGCTCAAGAGGAAGGCGGCGAGCAATGCGAAACCAGTTCGACGCAGCCAAATTCCTGAAAACCCCACATTTCGTGCCATGAGCCCTTTTTATGAGTTCCGGACTCCGTGTCTGTGAATGACTTCAAAGAGAACCTTATGTTGTGCCTTCATGTGGCCCTCCCTAGTACCCTGCCTCCAAGATTGTGATGGGCGTGACATTCCCATGGCTGGAGAGAGATTTCCACCCACTAAGGACTCTTAAGACGCAATCCGATGCATGTTTAGGCAGAAAACAGGCAGCTCGCAGTTTTCCCCAGCTAGCCGTGACTAAACATGTATAGGGTTATTCCCTTAACCTGTCTCGACTGCCCTCCTGTGCCAGACTATGTAAAACCCGACCAGCCAAGAGCACTGGACTCATAACAATACGTTCAGCCTTGCAAAGGTCACTCAGGCAGAAGTTTTGGGGGAATGTGTACAAATGTCTTCTCTCCCTTCCTGTTTTTCTCTTTCTCTCTTTCTCTAGATTTTTATCCACAAGCTCCCTCGGTATTTGGGTCTGCGGCGTCCAAAGCCAGAGCCCATCCTACACCCGAAACAGGAACTCATTGTGAAAAGTAGTCGCCGTACGGATGAATATTTCATCCGTACCCCTGCCTGTGACTTCCCCAAACCCAACAGGTGAGTGCCTGACTTAACATTGGATGCCTTAGCACTGGAAATAGATGAGGGAGGAATCCAAAAGTCCACTGACCAGATCCAGACTCACAATGGTGTCCCATGGGGTGGAGCCATTTATCTAGTTCAGCTGCTGAAATTAGAATGCGCATCAGATTTTTTTCACGTGACGGTAAGCCAATCGAGAGTGCTATAAAACCAACTGAGATGACACGCGGAGCCAATTGAGAGTAAGGCCTATCCTTCTGGGATCATCAGCATTACCCTCACTCCGAGTAGGCAAATATTTTTGCCACTTTTTGGAGCAAACTGAGAAAAAAAAATGAAGGGGGTGTGCATTCATAGTTGCTGCAGACAATTTTAGCAAAAAAGGGGACACACACACACACACACACCGGTCCTATTTACTGTGCTTTAACAGCCCCTCTAAAATCATCGCATTGGCCAAAGTAGAGATGTGTGGTTATTCTGCCAACGGTGGACCCTGCCCTATCCCACCCTTTCAAGGTTTCACCTGGAGGTGTTCTCCACGGACATGAAAAAATTCATTGATGGCCCCAGTCAGTGTATCACCCTCCCTCCGGAGATTAAATCCGCCATGGATGCCATCACGTACATCGCTGAGCAGCTGCAGGAGCAGGACGACTCTGACGCGGTGAGTTACAGGGGAGGAAGGGGCGGGTGGGGGCCACCTCAGTAAGTTTGCTGCCCAACTGGTGGTCACAGCTGTGGGCTCTGCAAGCAAATAAGGGGATTTCAGCAGGTGTCCTTTGTATGCATGCAGCACCTGGTGGAATCCCCTCTTCATCACAACAGTTAAAGCTGCAAGGGCCCTGCCCAAGTGACCAGTTACAAAAGAGGGCAGGTCTCCTGCAGCTTTAACTGTGGCGATGAACAGGGGATTTCACTGCAGGCCTACAAAGGACACCTGCTGAAATTCCCTTTTCCGTGCAACTGTTAAAGATACAGGAGCCCTGTCCTCCTTTTCCATAGGGCCACCCTATCAAATGGCTTTGCACTTGGCAGGCATTGTTAAGGCTCTCTTGCCTCGTTCATTTACATGGGGGTTGTGCAGGAGAACTGCCCAGTAGAACTGTGCCTCCTGTAGATTAGTGCAAAGGAGACGCCATTCGGAACTCAACGACCCAACTGTGATCTGGGCCTCATGGGTGGGCCAGGCCAGGCCGGTCCTTTACCCACCGCCGGAGACAGGGGATCTTTTCGTTGCCTCTCCCAATTGCCTCTCCCTCCTCCCTTTTCCCAACCCTTCCAGCTAAAGGAGGACTGGGAATACGTGGCCATCGTAGTGGATCGCCTTTTCTTCTGGACCTTCATCATCTTCACCACGCTCGGCACCATCACCATCTTCTTGGACGCCATGTACAACCTCCCCCCGGAACAGCCCTTCCCATGAGCTCTTGGCTTCCCTCTCCACACTGCAGGATGCTCTCCAGTCCTTCAGCAAAAAGGCCTGCCGCGGGACACATCCCATCAGCAGAAGAACGGAACACGACTAGCCTCCATCCAGGGCCAGATATTTATAACCCAATCAGATGCATGTTTATTGGACAGCAAGTCTCATTGAGTTCCTCAAGGTTTGCTTCCAAGTTGTACGTATAGGACTGTACCCTTCGTATCGGTGTTTTGCTCCAGATTTGAATCCAGGTTATAAAAGAGCGGTGCGGACGTGGAATTGGGCCCACAGGACTTCCCATTGCAAGGAGAAGTCGCCCTCAGGACGCAGCTGAGTTCCTATTAGTCTACTCCATTGTGTATGCCCCTAGTACAAAACCAGTAGGTTCAGCAATGGTCCCAGACAATAATTACAGATTTCATCAATAATGATATAAATTAGCCACCACGTCACCTTTCCTTATTTTAAAGGACTTATGTTGTACCTATGCCAACATGCAATGCAAAACTATCCAATCGGGCCCAGTAAGTGTACTTCTGATTTACTCCAGGGTATGACTGCGAAGGGATTTGGCCTTTGCTACGTGTCCAACGGAGTGGTTGGAACGCAAGAATCCACGCCGCTTGCTCGAGAGGTGCCGCTGGATTATCCCAGAATGGGATGGAGTTGTCGGAAACAACAGCGAGCGAGCGGGCAAGGACTTAGCCAAACAGAACGCCACAGATGTTCCCCTGAGATGCACAAAGGTGTAACATCAGGAGGAGGAGAAGAGCAGTTGGGTTTTATAGATTTATTCCTGGGTTTTGCACCAGGAGGCTGAAGGAGGGAAGGAGGCACCACTTGTACCCCATTGCTTATTCCTCTAAAATGTCACAAGAGGTACTGGCGAAGGGAAAGAAACATCTGCACAACCCAATCTCCTTGGGCAAGGCACAGGACTTGGTGGCTTTCAGTAATCTCCCACAACCTGGTGCCCTCCAGATGTGTCGGACTACAACTCCCATCCAACGCAGACTGGCCGTGCTGGCTGGGAATGCTTGGGAGTTGCAGTCCGACACATCTGGAGGGCACCGGGTTGGGGAAGGTTGGCTTATGGCACGCTGATTTGAGTAAGTGCCCCTGAGTACAATGGGTCTTACTCCTGAGGGTTGCGCTGTGAAGAGTGGGAAAAGCAAAGAGGGGGGTGGATCCAGCCTTAGAGTAGACCTACTGAAATCAGTGGGACATAAGTTAGTCATGACTACAGTAAATTCCGTTGATTTCAGTGGGTCTGATCTAACTATCTAACTAGGGCCTCCTCCACATGAGACGTTTAATGAGCCTTGAAGGCTCATTATAAATTTTACCTCCACACCAGCGGAGCGCAAAACGGGCGTACAGGCGCGTTATCTCCCCGATAATGCGCATTTTTGAATGCGCGTTAAATAGCGACTTTTATTTTGCTCCGGCCGTTAAAGCGCATTTTCGCCGTGTGAACAAGCGATTATGCGCATTAACGTCTTCTAAAGCGCTTTTTGGACATCAATTAATGCGCTTCGCCGCCTCTCGCCGCCTCCCGTGCAGAGGGATTAGGCGTAAATGCGCCTCCGCGATAATGCGCATAATCCCCGAACCGGGCGCAAAAGCGCATCCTTGTGGAGGGGGCCTAGGTCTGGATTCAAGCCAATGGGCTTCTTTACATCAGTCAATTAAATTTCGGCAATGAGAAACTCTTTCAAGGACAACAGTTTATATGCAAAATTAGGCTTCTCCGCATTTTCTGTACTGATCTGTTCATTTAAGGTTCCTTCCACAAAAAAACTCTCCCCCCCCCCCCCGAAATTGCCTTCTTTCGTACAGTGAAGTCTTACAGAGAATCTAGTCAAGCTCATTGCCGGATCATTTAATTCTAGGATATTCCTTCTCTCTCTCTCTCTCTGTCTCTCTCTCTCTCTCTTGTTCTCTTTCTGTCTGGGTGTGTTTAAATCCCTGATTTGTGGTGACTTTGTTTTTTCCACAATAAAATGCAGTTGCACGACCAGCGTGTCCAGCGCGGCTGTGAAAGTACGACCAGAGCTTTTAAATGCATTTGTGCCTTTAAATCAGCCTTTCTTAATGTGGTGCCCTCCAGATACATTGGTCTACAACTCCCAGCCAGTGCGGCTACTGTATGATGGGAATTGTCATCCAACATGCCCGGTAGGCAGCAGGTTGGGGAAAGCTGCTTTACGTTTTTTTTAAAAAAAGTCCTGCTTGCTAGCCCTGCTGGATTTATTGTTTCCTGTTCAGCACTGTTTTGGAAGGAGTGCTGAATTGCCCCTTAATTTCCCCTTCATTAGTGAGCTTCTCTTCCCTGCTTTGGGTGAGGGGAAGTGTTCATGACCAGTTTACTAGAATTTCCCCCATCCTTTTTATTTATTTCATAGTGAAATGATTTCATAAAAGAAATAGCAGGAAAAAGAGTATCCCGGGGGAACAGAAGTCAATCCATTTGGGGGCAATTCATCATGAACTGCACTGCCGTTCCTAAGGAGAAACCCTGGGTTTTCTGACTGGGACTAATGCAAATATCCACTGGGACAGGCATCACTGGGTAATGGGATACTTCATTAAGGGCCATGAATGACTGCTTTTTTATTCCACTGCTGGCTGTTAACAGAACATTCATGCCTTAGTTGTTTAAGGGGTTCTGTTGCAGATGCAACCCTAAACTCGCACATGGTGAGGAATGTTAAGCATCACCTAAGAACACCAGAAGAGCCCTGATGCTGGATCAGACCAAGGGTCCATCTAGACCAGCACTCTGTTCACACAGTGGCCAAACACTTGTTGACCCACAAGCAAGACATGAGTGCAATAGCACCCTCCCCACCCATGTTCCCCAGCAACTGGTGCATATAGGCTTACTGCCTCAGATACTGGAGGGAGCACATAGCCATCAGCACTAGTCGCCACAGAGAGCCTTCTCAGCCAGAAATGTATCCAACCCCCTTTAAAGCCATCCAAATTGGTGGCCATCGGTACATCATGTGGTTGTGAATTCCATAGTTTGTGCTGTGTGGAGAAGTCCTTCCTTTGATCTGTCCTGAATCTCCCACCCATCAACATCATGGGATTGACCCCCTTGGGTCCTAGTCTTATAGGAGAGGGAGAAAAATGCCTCCCAATCCACAATCTCCACATCTGGCATGATTTTGTACCCCTCTATCATGTCCCCCCTTCAGCCTCCTTTTTTTCCAAGCTGAACAATCCCAGCTGTTGTTACCTTCCCTCCTAGGGGAGATGCTCCAGACCCTGAGTCATTTCAGTGGAACTTTTTCCAGCTCTGCAATGTCTTTTTTTTTTTTTTTTTTTTTTTAGGTGTGATCAGAACTGTACACAATATTCTAAGTGTGGTCACACCATGGATAGGTATAACGGGAATATCATACTGGCAGTTTTATTCTCAATTCCTTTTCTAATAATGCCTAACGCAGCGTTGGCCTTTTTCACAGCAGCCACACATGGAGCTAACTCACGTTCCGACTGATTCTCCAGGTCAAAGTTTTTCCCTTTTCCTGGGACCACCTCCTACCACAGACTTCCCCAACCTCTCAATTTGTTGAACCACAATGCCCATCACCCCAAGCTGCCTTATGCTAAGCCAGGCACTGGATCCATTTGGCCCGGTATTGCCGACACGGAACGGCAGGAACAGCTTGATTTCAGGCAGGATTCAGGCTGTCCTGCCACAAAACAGGGAGCGCAGTTCACTCAGGACAGGCACCAAAAAGAGGCTCTGCCCCTCCCAATCGCAGAGACGTGGAGCTGCAGCGGGTGGATTTTGGCTCAGGCCTCTCAGGGTGGGGGGACCGTTGCTCTCAGCAGGCTGGATGGGGTCACGGGGACGAGGAATTTCAGCAATGAGTTTCATTGTCAAAGGGAGCCCGATTCAGGTTAAAGATTAGTGGGGAAAGAACAGCGGCCTTTTAGTTACAGAATAATCTGCCTCGGAAACATCTTCGAGCGGCCTTTTCCCTCTAGAGCAAAGATGCCCCAGAGGCGTAAGGAGCAGCCAAGAAAAGGAAATCTCTCCCACATAGGCAATTTTTAACCTGCAAACGAGAGGTGCTGGGGCGTAAGCCTGCTTCTGTGGAATTCTCTTTCCTCCAGCTCTAGACTTGTAGGGCCTGTTTCTAGTCACTCCATAATCAAGAGGAATGGCACTCTGCACATGCTCAGGAAACAACTCTCCTTTATTTTTACACCAATAACAATTAGGCTGAGCCTTGATGCTGCAGACCCATGGGGGGGGAGGGGACTAAGTCCCGGTGAGCCTTAAACGCTCAGCGGTGTTTTCCTTCCCAGAGTCCGCCCCCCTCCCGGCTTCCCTCCATCCCCAAATCTCACCCTTTAACTGCCCGCCTGCTGCTAGAATTTGCTCTGAGCTGCCATTTGCCAAAGCCTGTTGCTGCAAAACCTTAAGAGGTTCCAGCCTTCCTTGACGGTGAGGTCTTCACCACCACGCCGTGTGAGGAATGTTATGTTCTCTGGCTTCTGGGAGGAGGAGTGCATCCGGAGGTGGGTACACCCTCGACGCCAAGCAGCCTGCGGAAAAAATAAACCAGTAAACAGAAATGAAGTCCCTCATCCGCCTATTGCCCCAACCGTGGGGAAAAAAGAAACCAGTAAACAGAAATGAAGTCCCTCGTCCGCCTATTGCCCCAACTGTGGGGCAAAAGAAATTTATTGGGCCTCCCATGAGTGACGTCATAAAGAATCCACCGCTCAGTCCTCCGCCACAGTTGATGGCTTATTCAAATTGACTCTTGTGGGAAGAACTGGTATTGCAAAACAGGGTGACCAACTGTCAGGATTTCCCCGGATTTGTCCTGGTTTATGTTCTATCCTGGGTGTCCAGGGCGAGGGGATTTTCTGTAATTTTCTATAATGTCCTGGTAAGACACGCTTTCCCCTTTAAGGCTGCCATTAGCACGGTGGGAGGAAATAACATGCTTTCTGGAGGTACATAATACCCCCCCACACACACACTGCTCCAATCAGGGCCTTAAAGGGGAAAGTGTGTCATTCCCGGACATTATAGAAAAGGCCCTGATTGCAGCAGTGAGGGACGGGGGGCGGAATGACACGCTTTCCCCTCCCCCACAGTGTTCTCTTTTTTGGTTTCCCAAATATAGTCAACCTACCAAAGAGACATCACTGACCTGGGTATAAGACTCACCTCTGCTGCTTGTTCAATTAGCATCTTTCCAATACGCCTCCCTGCAAGAAAGGACAACCAGAGGCAGCCAGGATTAGAATCCGTAACGTCTTTGTTCCATAACATAAGAACATAAGAAGGGCTGTGCTGGATCAGTCCCAGGGTCCATCTAGACCAGCACTCTGTTCACACAGTGGCCAACCAGCTGTCAACAAGAAACCCACAAGCAGGATGTAAGTGCAACAGCATCCTCCCACCCTTGTTCCCCAGCGACTGGTATCCTGCCTCTGATACTGGAGGTAGCATAGAGGCATCAGGGCTAGTAGCCATGGGTAGCCGCCTCCTCCTCCTCCAGGAATTGATCCAATCCCATTTGAAAGCCATCCAAATTGGTGGCCATCACGACAGCTTGTGTGAGTGTGTGTACATTCCACTTACGTTCTGTTTATGCAATGGGCTTACCTTTTCAGGGGCATGGTTATGGCTAGTGAGTTGGCACATATTTACAATACCTTTTGCCCTGGCCTAGGGTGACCCTATGGAAAGGAGGACCGGGCTCCTGTATCTTTAACCGTTGTGTTGAAAAGGGAATTCCAGCAGGTGTCCTTTGTAGGCATGCAGTGAAATTCCCTCTTCATCACAACATTACAGATGCAGGAGCCCTGCCCTCTTTTGCATCTGCTCATGCTAGGCAGGACTCCTGCAGCTTTAACTGTTGTGATAAAGAGGGAATTTCACCAGGTGCTGCATGCATACAAATTACGCCTATTGAAATTCCCCTTTCTATACAACTGTTAAAGATACAGGAGCCCAGTCCTCTTTTCATATGGTCAGCCTACCATGGTCATAATTTTAAGGTGCTTCCAGATGAGCGTTTTAGTGTGCTAGCGCACTGCCCTGTATATCAATTTGTACAGGCAGTCTTGATGGCACTGAACATTAGTAACCATCCCAAGTTTCCCCACCATGTCTTCCAGCATTTTTCTTACCATCCGCCCCCACCCCCCAGGCCTTTCCTGAATTTCCCCATAGCTTCCTTGATCTGCTGCCAACAAATTAATTTCCGTCCTCAGTATTGATTTCTCTGCTGCCTGTACGCTCACATGGAGCTCTCACAGATGAAAAGGTTGCTTGTGTTATTTAAGGGGAAAATGCCTATCAGCCAAAGATTATACTTTTAGCTTTAACACGTTTTTTCAAAAGATTAACCTTAACTTTTTTTAAAAGCATAAGTCCAATGTTCATTTGTTTTTTTAAAAAATTAATCTGATTTGCTCAGGGTTTCCCTGACACAGTCATTCTCTTGGATTGTCTATGGAACAATATTCCTTTATAAAAACTCTCTAAGACTTCTTGTTTGATAGGGAAGAGAGAAGTCTGCCTTTCTATAAGTAAACAGGGTCTCTTATGAACTACAAGTCCCAGAGTTCCTTAGTAGTCCTTGCTGGCATTTTTACCTCCATCACACCTAATTCCCCCCCCCCCGGGTTTGCCTCCATGGTTTTTTACCTCTGATGCAGAAGCGCGCCAAACTTATGATCCCTTTCACCTGAACAGCTGCTCTTTTGCTCCTTCGCTCTTCCACTCCACCCCACCCCTCCCCTTCCCTTCTCTTTCTCCCTCCAGTCAGGTCCTGTCAGATGAGCACTTCAACCAGACTGCCTTTCTGCCTGGCAAAAATGGAACGACCCTTTAGTCTGGCTCTTTGGGGGCATCGAGGGAGTACAATCCTGTCTCTGCAGAGATTCAGGCATTTTATGATATAAAAAAATGCTTTGGAGCCTGGGATACGTTTGGGTTTTATATTGAGACTTGGAGCCAGCTACTGGGAGAGATCGCTTTTCCCTGCCAGGACCTGATGCAATCCATTCAAGCCCCCAATTCCTTTAAAACTACACAGAGGCTTAGGACATATTAAATGTGTTTAGGGAAAATAATCCAGACTTTAGGCATTCTAGGAAAAAACAGAAAAGGCTGGGGAAGAGGCGGGGTGTCAGCAGGACAGGCACGGGGTCATGTGAGAACCGTGCTGCAAATCTGCACACCAGGCATGGCGAGAGTGCATTAAATCGCTGGTGTGACAGAGTTCTTTGTTTGTGCTCTTACAGAGAAAAAGCACAAGAAGGCAAAGACATTGATGCCAGGGAGAGTGCAAGCCATTTTCTGCTGATAAATTTGCAGCCACAGAGTACGGGTGCACTCCTGGGCATGTTAAAACGGGAAAGAGTCCTACTACACCCATCATCCCCCAGCATCCATTTGTAGGTGTTACTTTCTGTCTAAACACCCATAGGATTGCGCCCTGAAGTTGTAACTAGTTCCTTTCATTTTAACTTAGCCTTTCACTAGTTGAAAGTGGAAATATTTAACTTTGAACTCCGGTTAATTTTAAAGGCTGCTAATATGTAACTCCAACTGGTTCAATTTCTCATTAGCTTTCCCCATGTCTGCAAATGGATGACAATGTCATGTGAGCGAACAAGCCACGGCGAATCCACAGGCGGTGCCCATGGGAGAGGCCTGCTTGGCTTCAGCTGGCCGGGCGGCATCATATGCCTCCAAACCAAGCCCTGGACCACAAATTGAGCTATTGAAAAACATAAGCAGGCGCTTATTCCGGAGCATCTGAGTCGTTAGCCCAGGGCAAAGGGGTGTGAACAGTGCTGTATGTTCCCTAGAAAGAACAGCAAGATACCATATTCCTGCACACACAGACACACACACAAACACAGAGATTAATTTCTGGCCATACCTCTAAATTCTGGCATGACGTACAAATTGTCCATGTAGAGATTTTTCCCTCTCCAGCTGTTATAGGTGTAAGTGGACAGGGCGTACCCAATGAGTGTGTAACCTGTGGAGCAGAAAAAGGGCACAACAGCTGTGGCAAAGTAAAAGACAGAGCTGAGTAACCCCGCCAGGGGACATAACCTCTTCTCCCTCAGCACAGAACCAAGTGTGAAAAACACAGGGATAAACCTCAGAGGATAAACGCTCCAGATTATTTGCTTCTGCAGAAGGCAATGCTTCCCCTTTCTCCCAGTGTCTCCTCTATAAGCTTAAGTGGCTTAACGGCTCAGGCGTTCCAGAATTCACAACTTCGCCTTACACATGAATGCCAGCAAGACGGACACTGGTTTAGCCCGTCCTACCCCTTATATTTCAGGCAATCTGTCTACTTTTTAAGATATATACTTTGAAGTGGTAAATGTGCCACCGTCCTTCCCGTTATTAAAAACAAAACACTAGCAAAAGAGCTCTGGGGGCAAGAGAGGTGTTGTTGGCATCATGGGCACTAGCCAAGCGGTGCCATACACAACCAACATTCCACCTCCCCACATTCTGTGGTTGAAACTGAACTATGCTGAAAAAAGTTACAACGCTGTTGGTTTTGCTCCCTTCGGTACATTTCTGAACGCTCAGGGACAGTTTTTTGAAGTCAGCCCTCCCTGCTCTTAAAATATTACACCTCCCTTCCACGGCACCTTAAAAGAGCTATCATAGCTAAGAGATCTGAGGTCATGAGCTGTCTCTCCACCCCTCACCCCCACAACAGGCTTGCATATTTTGTATGGTTTGGGGTTTAGAGTTCGTAGCTGCCGTTGATGTGAAGATCAATCCCATCAGAGACTTGATCGAGTTTCAGATATTCCTGGTCTAATTACCTTCCTTGCTTTTTTGCTCAGGAGGAACCTCAGCCACAAAACACTCATATGTGGGATGCGTCCCGAAACCAGCATCCTTCAACTCTGAGAAAAAGTGGGAAAGGAAGTGAGGAAGTTGACGAAACTGGCTGTTAAAGGCATTTGCGCACCACAACAAGCCAGCAAGGGAAGCAGCAAGATTGCCAGGGTAAAAAGCATGCCAACTTTTGAATCGGACTCTGCTCCTGTGCCTTTAATATCCATTCGGCTAGCACATGGTGTGGAGAATGTGGATAAGGAGACATTTTTCTCCCTTTCTCATCATAGGAGAACTCAAAGAACTCATCCCATGAAGCTGGTTGGTGCAGTGACCATATGGAAAGGAGGACAGAGCTCCTGTATCTTTAACAGTTGTACTGAACAGGGAATTTCAGCAGGTGACATTTCTAGGCATGCAGAACCTGGTGAAATCCCCTCTTCATCCCAACCGTTAAAGCTGCAGGAGCCCTGCTTTCTTTTATATCTGGTCTCCTCCTCCTCCTCCCCACACACACCTGCACTCCAACATCCTCAAAACCCCCAGAAAAAAACTCACATGCACAAGCCTATGGCCACCACAACCACTTACTCACCTTCTACGTTGGTTCTGATGTCTTCCAAAGGGATGTTGTAAATAGCTGCAATCTCCTGCAAGAGAGAGAGATGGAGAGGAGTTGTGAGTTTGCAGATGCAAGAGGAGTCCTTGGCTTCCAGACATCAACAGATGCCCGGATGCCGGGGTTCCCTGGGCCAGGGAGTGAGACTGTTCCAAGATATTTCCTTGTCTTGTGATGAAGCATTCAAATGGCATCACTGATTAGGCTGACCCTATGAAAAGGAGGACAGGGCTCATGTAACTTTAACAGTTGCAGAGAAAAGGGAATTTCAGCCGGCATCATTTGTATGCAGTTAGTTCCTGGTGAAATTCCCTCTTCATCACAGCAATTAAAGTTGCATGCACTATACTAGAGTGACCATATACAAAAGAGGGCAAGGCCCCTGCAGCTTTAACTGTTGTAACAAAGAGGGAATTTCACCTGGTGTGAATTGCATACAAATAACTCTGGCTGAAATTCCCCATTCTCTACAACTGTTAAAGTTACATGAGCCCTGTCCTCCTTTTCATATGGTCAGCCTAGGCATCACACTTTCACACTCCTTTACTCAGGGCCCAATCCAATGGTAATTCTCCAGCAGGAGCCCCCCTGAACTGGACGGGGAGCTGCACAAGGGCACGATGTCCCAGTGGATTGGGCCCTGTGGATCAGTTCTCTTTCTGCCGATTTAACAGCACATCCACGTTCGACTCTCTTTAGAACTGCAGGTGAGGCAGGACACCTGGGTTCTGGGTGCAGAACGAGCCTTATTTCATCTCCCTCCCTCTCATCCAGTTTGAGATGCTGCCTGCCCCACCCCAGCCCCCCATCCTGCCCTTCCTCACCTTGATAAACCGCATAATATCCTTCAGGTCCCTGGGGGCACAAGGGCGGACAATGAAACTCATGGCTCCAGCGCTTTCTCTGGCTCCTCTCTGCCCCCTTCTCTCTCTCTCCCTCTCCTGTGTGGAGCTGGGTTGCATAAGGGTGCAGAGTGGGATCATGTCCCTCCTCCTCACCCCCTGCAGGAGTTCTTCTGGGGAGGAGGGGCCGTGTGCGTGGAAGGTCCCAAGATCAATCCCTGGCATCTCGCTTAATTACGAGGGCTAAGACAGGCCTCTCTCCACCCAAGAGTTTGGAGAGTTCGTCAGGAAGGCCTATAGCCACGCTCGGTGGCAGCGCATGTGGCTCAGCACGCAGATGGTTGCAGGCTCAGTTCAGTGGAGGCTCCAAAGTCAGTGGGGGGATGAATCCATGGCCCCGCTCCGTACTAGCAGACACCAAGAGGGCCCTGCGCACAGCAGGTAAAGACAGAGAGGAGATGCCAACTGTCATGTAGAATAAGGAGACCCAAAACAAAGAGAAGAAGACCCTCAACCTATATTATTATTATTATTATTATTATTATTATTATTATTATTGATGCAGCCTTTATTTACTGCAACTCTCTACTTTTTATTGATGTACGACCCTGATGGAGTGCCCAGTCACGGATGTTCTCTGGGCAGCATCCAGGTGAATGAAAACAGAATCACAATACACAAGGAGGATGGTAACACAGCACAGACTAAAACCTGCAGCAAAGGGTAAAGACAATATACGGTAGCACAAGATAAAAGAGTAAAATAAATGTAACACAGGGCAAAGCATTGCATCATTCTTGAGAAAGAAGCCTTCGCCTGAGACTCAGGCTCGTTGGGGTGAGGGAGGCATTCTACAGAAAATGGAGGAAGAACCTCTCCCTGCTGCCCACAAGATGTCTCCAGGAAACCTACCCCTCTTCCTTGCACCTGATATTGAGGGGTATTTTTGCACCTGGAGGCTCCCATTAGCCATCGTGACTGGCAGCGTTTGCTCGCCCTCTTCTCTGTAAATGTGTCTAATCCCCCTTTAAGGGCACCTAACTGGACAGCCGTCACCTGGCATCTTGTGTGGCCTAGAGAGGACGAGGGGCGATGAACAAGACCAAAGCCCAGAGAAAACAGCTGCTTGGGAAACTCCCCCCCCCCCAATCCAGACACTGCACTGGGATCACTCCAGTTTTGCAATTAGCATATTTGCTTAACTAATACTGAGCCGTGTTCATCGCGCCCGTTAAATAAATAGACATGTGTTTGCTTACCAGGCATAATTTATTTTACTATCTGGAGCCAGGTTTTTAACTATCCAAAATGTCTTGGCAGGGATGGAAGAACAGAAGGGAGAAGCCCATGTCAGGTGGGGCAGGAGGGGCTGCCTCAGCCAGAGGCAGGAAACTGGGAGCTGGAGTTGTAAAAATCCCATTAGAGGGCTCGCTGGAAATTCAGGACCAGATGGCTATTAACAAAGTAAAAATTAACAAGTCATCAGATGCATCCAAGTTCTATCACTGATCTACCAGTCAAATATCACTGATCTAGCAAGAAATATGAAACTTGTCAAGAGGGACAAGAGAAAATACTACTTTACAACAACATATAAGTAGACTGTATACTGATTTGCCCTGCTGCATTTGGCATGGCCAAGGTTTCTACATGGTGCTGGATCTCATTAGTAACATGGAAGCTGGCGTGCCTCTAAGCGCATGCAGAGTGCAAATCACTTTTCACAGACCCTATCAGTTATCATCATCAGTGGACGCTAAACTGGGATTACTGGACAGTGAGGAATTTGTGGGGAAAGACCCTGTCCTTCAAACCCTCTTGGGTTTGGTTGGTAATGATGGGGGTTGCAGTACAACACAACTGGAGGGCATCAGGTTGGGGAAGGCTGCTTTGGTGCATGATACAGCCCTCTGTTTAGCTATCTGTCGAATAATTCATTGTTTTAGGGCGCAATCCTATGCACGTTTAGACAGGAAAAAAGTCCTACAGTCCTATGCATGTTTAAATAGAAAAAAATGCTGGTTTGGGTGAGTGCTTTTAAAAACTTGTTGCAACTGCCCTGATCCGAGAAGCACTTCTGAGTAATGGACTGACGACTGGATGGATTAATCGCATTCGCTGGATTGGATCCAGATTTTAATCCCCCTTTAGTGCGGTGTCCTGCTGAAATCAACAGGATTTGCTCACGGTGAACTTCACGCCCACTGATTTCAGTGGGTCTACTCTAAGCAGGACTACATCTGGATCTAGTGAGGTTTCGGGCTAACTTCTTTCCTTCCTCCCCCTTCTTCCTTGGGGCATCCTGGGAAATGTAGTCCTCCAAGCCAGAGCGGAGGAGGAGGAGGAGGAGGAGGAGATAGAAAGCTCCCAAGGCTCCGGAGGAGGACAGGTCGGGCAACGGATCCACCCCTGGCCCGGCCTGCGATGGCCGCCCCCGCCGTCTCGATCCGCGCGTGCCGAGCCGAGGACTGCGCGGACATTGTGCGCTTGATTCGGGTGGGTGCGCTTGATTCGCGGCGAGGCGCTTCCCTTCCGTCCGGACAGCCGCTGTTGCGCCTGCACCTGTTGAGCTTCTGCCTGCCCCGCCTCCGGGCAAGGCCCCTTGTCCCGCGAGGGCTCTCCCCACCCCCCGGGGAGCCCGCACAGCCAAAGCTGCCTTCCTCAACCTGGCCCCCTCCAGAAGTTTTGGACTTCAACTCCCATCAGCCTCAGCCAGCATATCCAAAGGTCATGAATTCTGGCAGTTGAAAACCAAAACTGCTGGAGGCCACCGGGCTGGGGAAGTCTTGCTCAGAGAAAAGGCAGGTAGGATGGAGGAGGTGGAGCAAACGGTGCCTCTGGTGCGGAGAATGTGGATCGGGAGGCATTTTCCTCCCTCTCCCGTAATACTAGTACCCAACGGGGTCATTATCCCATGAAGCTGGAGATTCAGGACAGAGAAAAGGAAGTCTTTCTTCACACAGTGCAGAGTTAAACTGTGGAATTCACTACCACAAGATGTAGAGATGGCCACCAATTTGGATGGCTTTAAAAGGGGGCTGGATAAATTCCAGGAGGAGGAGAAGGCTCTCCATGGCTACTAGCCCTGATGGTTATGTGCTCCCTCCAGGATCCGAGGCAGTAAGCCTGTGTACACCAGTTGCTGGGGAACATGGGCAGGAGGGTGCTGTTGCACCCATGTCCTGCTTCTGGGTTTCCCATGGGCAGCTGGTCGGCCACTGTATGAACAGAATGCAAGACTAATCGGACCATTGGTCTGATCCAGCACCAGGGCTCTGCTTGTGTTCTTAAGGCTGTTATGAACTGCATATTTGTGGAGCAATAACGTCATTCCCACCCTCCTCCCTGATGAAGCATTCTGAAGAATCTGAAAACTTGCTCGATTTTCAATTACATCTGAATAGGTCCTATTAACATTTTTGCCCTATTGTGGATGGTGGGTTTGTATTCCCTTTTAGATATGTTTATATTTTTTTTTACTAATGGACCAACAAAGTTGCATGATGTGTTTGTTTATTTTTTGCCATCCTCCAGAGTTACAGGAGCCGTAATGCCCCCCTGTTGTCTATGTAGGACAAATAGGTCAACCTCTATACAGGGAGTTCTGCAGATGTTTTGGACTACAGAGCCCATCATTCCCATGTGGGCTAGGTACAGTCGGAGTTCTAGTCCAGCACTTCTGGAAAGCAGGGGTTGCAGAAGACGCCAGGTCAAGACTTTCCTCTTCTCTCAGGCATTTGGCAATATCTGAGGAGCCTGGGTCTGTTTTGTTTTGTTTTTGTAGGTTTTTTTTGTTTTTTTTTTTTGTTTTTTTTTGTTTGTTTGTTTTGTTTTTTTTTTGAAGTGTTGAAGTGGTTTTTAAATGTACAGATTGTGTGTATGTTGTATGTTTTTGCTGTTTTAATTTTTGTATATTGTTTTTAATTGTTTTTAATCCTATGTAAACCGCCCAGAGAGCTTCGGCTATGGGGCGGTATACAAATGTAATAAATAAATAAATAAATAAATAAATTACGCCGAAGAATAAATAGACCCCAATCTGATCCTCAAAATGGTGGGGAAGAGTTCCTGCTCTAGCCAGAGGAGAATCTGCTGCTGAGCCGACAAAGTAACAATATTCTGACTTCAAAGGGAGGTGCCAGCTTGAAACGGCTGAACTGGAATTTATCAGGAAGTTTGATTCTGTTTGTTTAGTGCTTAACCAGGTCAAAGATTTCTCTCCCACAAAATTAGCTTTAGTGCAGCACTCAGGGAGATAGCGCGATCGCGTCTTCCTGCCGTTGGGCGTTTCATTCATATATATATATATATATATATATGATTTTGCAAGGAAACATCTTGCTTCTCATCTCAGGGGCCTCTGAGCTCCGTAGCTTAAACATGACATTCCGGCCTCCTCTCTTTCTAATATCTGCAAACGGAAGATAACGAAGCTTTTGCTGCAATAAATCTGTGAAGTGTTTTGGGGCCGCACAGTTGCTGTGTGTGTCTGTGGCACGTCTCTAATCTGTCAAAGGAGGATAAATTATGTGCATCTAACAAAAGGGAAGCCACCCAACTGTTTTTGTAACTGTTTTTTTTAAAATATATATATATCTGACTCCTATATCTTGAAACAGCATCAACACCTAGGATTTGCTCTCTGTTGGATTAGGCCAAAGGTCCAGTTAATCTGATATTCTGCTTGCCATGGCGGCCAGCCAGGTCCTCTGGGAAAGCCGTAAGCAAGGCGCGAAGGCAAAACACTTCCTTCGTTTGTCTCTGGTAGATTGCCTCTGATCAGGGAGTTCCATTTGGCCATCATGGCTAATAGCCCATGGGAACCCATGAAGCCGCTAGACAGACCCTTTGCCCATCTAGCCCATTGTTGACACAGACTGGCCAGCAACGGCTCTCTAGGGTAGGGCAGGATTCCTTCCTAACCGTACCCGGAGAAGCCAGGAATCGAACCTGGGACCTTCTGCATGCAAAGGAGGGTCTCTACCACTGAGCTACAGACTCTCCTGCGACGGATCTCTTCCTCCATGAATTTGTCTATTCCCCTTTCAAAGCCAGCTAAACTAACCCGCACTGCCACATCTTGTGGCAGCAAACTCTATAAACTTATCGTTAATGTTATTTATTACTATTAGTATTAGTAGCAGCATTTTTACGCCGCTCTTCAGCCCCCCTCAAAAAAGGGGGGCTCCCAGAGTGGCTTACAAAGATGAATAAAAACATGTCCCCTGCCCTTATGCTTACTCTCTAAAAGACACAGCACGAAAGGAAAAGAGATGGGGGAGAAGAGGAAAAGAGCAAAACTCAGGCACCTGCTCATAGTTTCAAAGTTCTTTCTGGCAGGGAAGGCCAAAAGACGCCCCCTGAAGCCGTTCCTTCTCTGGTGGATGGATAGCGCCAGGTTGATATGTCCGTCCGTCCCCCTTGCTGCCATGTCATGCTTATCCTGGAAGGCAGGGAGGTGCAGCCCCCGATGGATCAGGCCACAGTCTACAACCCAGGGAACAGTCGGTAATTAGACGCAGGGGAGAGGGTGAAATCTCCTTCGTTCTGTCCATCCCAGAATTCTGCCCATCCGTTTCCCCTCCTGTTTTCTACCAGTCTTTCAGCGTAAAATCGATGGGTCGGAGGGGGGGTGAGAGGCTTCGGGGACAGTTTCTCACATAAAACCGCCAGAGAGCTTCGGCTATGGGGCGGTATACAAATGTAATAAAATAAATAAATAAAAGAGTTTCTTTAAGAGCAGGTGTTTGTGGGTGGGGGTGCGAGTGAAGCAGAGAACAGAAGAGGAGTTCCAGCCATAGATTTCTGGCACTAGACAGGTGAGAGTGTGTGGCGTCTTGGGATTTGGGGATCCTGGCTCTTTGGTACGTCTCCACCTGATGATGTCTGTGTCTCTCCTCAGGAACTGGCCGAGTTTGAGAATTTGTCCGAGCAGGTAAAAATCAGTGATCAAGGTGAGGCCCCGGTCCTGGTGGGAACCGCTTGGGATGAATCTCCCCCGGTCTGCTCACAGCTCTCCGTGGTCACCTCTGGGAGGGGAGGGACGGGGGATTTTCTCATTGGCGAGCTAGCACCCCCCCCCTCCACATCCTGTTTATACAAGCTTCACTAAGTGGCTTGCTGATCAGGTGGAGACATTGCACAAACATGCTCAGCTAATATAAAGAAACAGGAGGAGTGTGATGATACTTGAGAGGCTGTCGCGCAGAGGAGGGCCAGGATTTCTTCTCAATCGTCCTAGAGTGCAGGACGCGAAATAAGGGGCTCCAGTTACAGGAAGCCAGATTCCTGCTGGACATCAGGAAAAACTTCCTGAAGGTTAGAGCAGTACGACAGTGGAAGAAATGACCTAGGGAGGTGGTGGGCTCTCCCACACTAGAGGCCTTCAAGAGGCAGCATGTCACACTCATGCTAATAGCTTGACTAAAGCTGTGCAGATATCTTGAGCAACGAGGATGAGCAGGGGCCTTGAAACAAAGCCCTAGGAGGAGAGACTGAAAGAACTAGGCATGTTTAGCCTGGAAAAGAGAAGACGGAGGGGAGACATGATAGCACTCTTCAAATACTTGAAAGGTTGTCACACAGAGGAGGGCCAGGATCTCTTCTCGATCAACCGAGAATGCAGGACACAGAATAAGGGGCTCAAGTGACAGGAAGCCAGATTCCAGCTGGACATCAGGAAAAACGTCCCAATGGTTAGAGCAGTACGACAATGGAACCCATGACCTAGGGAGGTGGTGGGCTCTCCCACACTAGAGGCCTCCAAGAGGCAGCTGGACAACCATCTGTCAGGGATGCTTTAAGGTAGATTCCTGCATTGAGCAGGGGGTTAAACTGGATGGCCTTAGAGGCCCCTTTCAACAATACTATTCTATGATACTATGAACTTATACCTTTCTCCTCCTCTTTGCCTTCCAGAAGTGCTCTGATTTGGGGGGGCAGGGCTCCTCTTAAACAAATATCCAAAGTTGGCTGCGCAATTCAGATTCTGCCTGCAAAATGTATTGTGCAAAGTGGGCCCGATTCTTGAGCATCATCCACTGCCTCCATTGGTTGGCTTCCCTGCCCCCTCACCCCAAAACCCATGTTTGAGATGTTGCAGAAATGTCAGGGTGTTTGAGTCTGGAGCAATACTATAGAAGAAGGAGAGGGTGCAGTTTGAAGAAACGTCCTTCCTCCCAGCTCTTAGCAAACAGGCATCCGCACGGCCTTCGCTTGTTAAGTGTAGAAATGTTGATTTCTAAAATAAATACCCTGCACCTTCGGAGCCAATCGGCAATTCCAGGTCAGCTTAGATTCATGTAGGGTTTGGGGTCTGGACCTCTTCCAGTTCAAGAGCTAAATTTCATTTTGGAGAAACTTTTGGGGCAGAGCGGGAGAGTGCTTTAATGGGTGGGCGGAGCCAAAAGGAAAGGGGCGGGGCAAAAGCAAAAGTGGGGGTCACAGTACCCCCCCCAAAAAACCAGATATTTAGCTTATAGCTTTCTTCCTGCTAGACACCAAACCTTCGGAGAGGCATTTCGACTTTTTAGAAGCAGGACAAAAGCAGGGAAGCCACGAAACGATCCGTGGTCGTGGCAGAAAGGTCCGGTTCACGGGAAGGAGGCGTAGCCTTCGGGGGAATCCCACGGGGCCTTGATGCCTTGCCATCAATGAGCATGGCACTTTGATGCTGGATAGGTCCCTGCCCCAATTCAACATTGGGGAGACCAGCAAAGAAGGGGAGGAAGGTCTCAGGCAGAAGATGAGGTTCCGATGAGTGAAGGGATCCAACTGCTTTATCCTACTCACAGAGCCATCTCCCCTTCAGAAATACACAGACTCAAAATACATCCACGATCTTTTGCAAGGGTCTGTACAGCTGCTGCCCCTGCAGGTTTTTTGCCCCTTATTCTGCCCCCCTCTTCTTTCCCCTTCCCAGCCTCCCGTCGCTAATCCTGCTCTCTTCTTTCCTGCTTCTCATGTCCAGGACTCTGCGAAGATGGCTTCAGCCAGGACCCCTTCTATAAGTGTGTGGTGGCTGAGGTCCCCTCTGAGTGCCAAAGCAAAGACGGTGAGCCAGGCTGGTCTTTATTGATTGATGTATTCATTTATTACATGTATATCCCGCCTTTTCCCCTCTTGCAAGGAACCCAAGGCGGCTTACGTAGTCCTCCTCCTCTCGGTTTTATCCTCACCACAACCCTGTGAGGTAGGCCAGCCCAAAGCCACACCCAGAGTTTCATGGCTGAGGGGGGACTAGAACCAGAATCTCCTGAGTCCCAGTCCAATACTACGGCACACTGACTCTCCTGTGTGCCATGGGGGGGGGGGGGGGGGGGGAAATCAGCCCTTCCTCATTTGGGGGATCTTGGCATGTTTGTTTGTGTACCATCCTCAGGAGACTACCAACCCACACCCACCCTCTCAGGATACTTTGGCGGTGCAGAGTAGCTGCAGAGTCAAGCCCAAATTCCACAGAATCATAGAGCTGCTATACAAGCCAAAGTAAAAGGTCTAACTTTAGAAACGGAAAGAGATTGTTCATGAAAGGTGGAATCTATAGCTATACTTAGTCATTTACAATTGTTTTCATAGAATAGTAGAGTTGGCAGGGTCCCATAAGGCCATCAAGTCCAACCCCATGCTTAATGCAGGAATCCACCTTAAAGCATCCTTGACAATGGCTGTCCAGCTGCCTCTTGAAGGCCTCTGGTGTAGGAGAGCCCACCACCTCCCTAGGTCATGGGTTCCATTGTTGTACTGCTCTAATGGTCAGGAAGTTTTTCCTGATGTCCAGACGGAATCTGGCTTCCTGTAACTTGAGCCCATTATTCCGTGTCCTGCATTCTGGGTTGATCGAGAAGAGATCCTGGCCCTCCTCTGCGCAACAACCTTTCAAGTCCTTGAAGAGTGCTATCATGTCTCCCCTCAATCTTCTCTTCTCCAGGCTAAACAGGCCGAGTTCTTTTAGGGTACCTCTACAAGAGAGGTTTAATGCTCTTTGAAGGCTCATTATAAATTTTACCTCTACAAGAACGGAGCGCAAAACGGGCGTAGAGGCGCGTTATCTCTCCGATAATGCGCATTTTCGAATGCACGTTAAATCGCAAGTTTTATTTTGCTCCGGCCGTTAAAGCGCATTTTCCCTGTGTGAACAAGCGATTATGCGCATTAACTTCTTGTAAAGCGCTTTTTGGACATCTATTAATGCGCTTCGCCGCCTCTCGCCGCCTCCCGTGCAGAGGGATTAGGAGTAAATGCGCGTCTGCGATAATGCGCATAATCGCCGAACCGGGCGCAAAAGCGCATCCTTGTAGAGGGGGCCTTAGTCTCTCCTCCTAGGGCTTTGTTTCCAGACCTCCTGGTCGTCCTCATTCCTTTGCTCCGTCGCACAGTATCTTGAGCCATTCCCTGCTTTGCCGGTGGTCCCAAATATAATTTCTGCCCCCAAACAATTGCTTGGATTGCTCATGACATCTGGCTGGTCTCTGAGGTGTCCCCAGATGGGATTAAGTAATGCTCCAGAAGGATCTCTCCAACCTGGGGGAGTGGGCATTAAAATGGTCAGAGCAGTTCAGTGCCAGCAAGTGTAAAGCGATGCGCGCTGGGGCCAAACATCCCAGCTTAGAAACCGGTGGGATCAGAGCTAGCCGTGACTGGCCAAGAAAGAGATCTTGGGGTTGTGGTGGACAGATCGATGGAAATGTGGACCCAGTGAGTGGCTGCGGTGAAAGAGGCAATTTCCACATTGGACGTGTTTAGAAAATGGGAAATAAGGCATGTCTATAGGATCGCATTGGCAGTTTCAAGCCTGTTTACTATCCTGGCTTCCTTCCAACCCAGAAATGTTGGAAACTTCAGTTCTGTGAAGGGGTCAGTGGGTTTGCTAACATGACATCAATGAAACGTCCATTCCCTGGGCCCGTGACAGTAAACCTGATTTGGAAGCAGGTTAAACCCTTTTCCCTCCCACCCGCTCCTCCTACAGGCCACACCCTCGTGGGCTATGGGCTCTACTTCTTCACGTACAGCACATGGAAAGGCAGGAATATCTACATGGAAGACCTCTACGTGATGCCAGAATTCCGGGGTATGTCGCGTGGACAGGGTGGAAAGAGGAAGGAGGAAGCCGGTTCAAATGGGCAGAAAGTACAGCGGATAAAATGTGATGTGCCCGGGTGGGGTGGGATGGGAAGGCTGGTCTGTGCCTTCAAAGACAAAATTATTATTAATTATTATTAGATTTATATACTGCCCCATAGCCGAAACTCTCTGGGCGGTTTACAAAAATTAAAAACATTGAACATAAAAAAGTCAATATACAACATTTTAAATCGTAAAACATAAAAAACAGCTGATATTTAAAACATTTTAAACTTTTACGCCTGGCCAAAAATTCAGTTAAAAACCTCAACTTAAGCTGTTAAAATGCCTGGGAGGAAAGAAAAGTTTTGACCTGGCGCCAAAAGGATAACAGTATTGGCACCAGGTGGGCCTCATCGGGGAGATCATTCCGCAATTGGGGGGCCAACACAGAGAAGGCCCTCTCCCTTGTTGCCATCCTCCGAGCTTCCCTTGGAGTAGGCACCCGGAGGAGGACCTTAGATGTCGATCGTAGTGTGCGGGTTGGTTCGTGTCAGGAGAGACTTTCCATCAGGTATTGTGGTCCCAAGACATGTAAGGCTTTATAGGTTAAAACCAGCACCTTGAATCGGGCCCGGAAACGTACAGGCAGCCAATGCAAGCGGGCTGATTAGAAGCAATGGGTCAAATTCTGTGGCTTTCTCTTTGGAGCCTGCACTGCAGTTGGGAACAGAACACTGGGGCAGGAACACAGGAGTCCTGACTGCTTCTTTAACCCTTCAAGGCCGTCTTTTATAATCCTCCCTCCCTCTCCTTTCCCTTCATTTCAGGGAAAGGGATCGGGAAGCAACTCATGAGGACAATCGCCCAGGTAACTAGCATTTGCTTCTGTGTTCCCCGTCTCAGCATCACCCAGTCGCTAGTTTCCAAGGGGGAGGGTTAGCTAGCAAGGCCTTGTGGACTTGGATGCCTCCTTCGCAACAAAATGGGGGACTTGGAAGCTGTCCAATCTCTCAGCTACCCGCTTCGAGAATGGGGGATGCAGCCCCAGCGCCTCGGCCTCCGCGACTGGGTTTCCCAATGGTAATAGCTCCTCTTCTGAGAACCCAGGAGTCCTGGTTGCCGCCCCTTTCCTCCTCGAATTTCTGTAGCTACACAAGGAACTCTCGCCCCCAATATTCTCAGCTCCTCCTTTCCCAGAGAACCCGAGAATCATAGCTGATCCCCAGACATAAGGACATCGGAAAAGCTGTCCTGGATCAGACCAAGGCTCCATCTTGTCCAGCATTCTGTCCACACAGTGGCCAGCCAGATCAGCAACTGGTGTTCATAGGCATACTGCCTCTGACACTGGAGATAATATACAGCCATCCGGACTAGTAGCCATGGAGAGCCGTCTCCTCCTCCTCCAGGAATTTATCCAACCTCCTTTTAAAGCCATCGAAATTGGTGGCCATCACTACACCTTGTGGCAGTGAGTTCCAGAGTTTAACTCTGCGCTGTGTGAAGAAGTCCTTCCTTTTCTCTGTCCTGAATCTCCCACCCATCAGCTTCATGGGATAATGACCCCTTTGGGTTCTAGTATTATGGGAGAAAAATGTCTCCTTATCCACATTCTCCACACCAGGCATTATTTGGACACCTCTATCCTGTCTATCCTGTCCCAAATGTTGTAACCTTCCCTCACGGTTCCTGGATGGTTTTAAATTGCTTCTCCTGCACTTTATCCAGCTCCATAAAATCCCTTTTCGAGGTGTGATCGGAACTGTACGGAGTATTCCAAACATGGAACATGGTGTGCAATCCCCCTTTCCTGTTGGAGGACCCAGGAATCCTGACCCCATGGGAACCTCAGAAGCTGTCGTTTTCTGAGTCCATCTCTTCCAGTATTGGCAACACTGACTGGCAACCAGGGCTCTGCCGCCAGAGTTTCAGGCAGGATTCTTTCCCAGTCCTATGTGGAGAAGCCGGGAATCGAACCTGGGACCTTCTGCACGCAAAGCAGGGGCTCTTACCTAGGGTGACCCTATGGAAAAGAGGACAGGGATCCTGTATCTTTAACAGATGTACAGAAAAGGGAATTTCAGCAGGTGTCGTTTGTATGCATGCGGCACCTGGTGAAATTCCCTCTTCATCACAACCGTTAAAACTGCAGGAGCCCTGCCCTCTTTTGTATGTGGTCACGCTAGGCAGCTTGAATGGTTGTGTTGAAGAGGGAATTCCACCAGATGCTGCATGCCTACATACAAATAACACCTGCTGATCTTCCCTTTTCTATACAACTGTTAAAGAGACAAAAGCCCTGTCCTCCTTTGCATAGGGTCACTCTACTCTGACCACAAAGCTATGCTGCCCTCCTTCCCCCACGCCAAGCCCCATCAGACCCACCTCCTGGCCTGGCCCAGCTAACTGACGCTCCGGGTTGCCCTCCAGGTGGGCTTGGACAAGGGCTGCACACAGATGAGGTTTTCCGTGCTGGACTGGAACCGCTCAGCCATCGACTTCTACCTCAGCAAAGGGGCCACGGACCTAACGGCCACGGAGGGATGGCACGTCTTCCGCTTCGATGCAGAGGCCATGCAGCGACTGGCGTCGGGGAAATGAGCTAGGACCGAGGACATCGGCTGAAGGTCCGGGGAGTCCTTCCTCCTCCTTCAAGTCCCTACTCACCAGCCCCAGCTCCTCTTGGGAATCCAGGAGTCCTGAGTCCCAGAATCCTTTGCGGTCAACTACATCAGCCTTCCCCAACCTGGGGTCCTCCAGGTATGTTGGAGGACAACACATCTGGAGGACCCAGGGATCCCAGCGCCCCTCACCCGTGTTGGAATCTGCGCCAACTGCCAGCCAGTTGGGATTTAGCGGTGTCCTTGCATGATTTGGGGGCACTGCCTTCATCAGGACTTTATGGATTAGCACGCAGACAGAAAATAAAATGCAGTTTTAAACTACCTTGTTTTTTCTTAGTTTCTGTTGCACCTTGCGGTGTGCTGGTAAAAGCATTGATTGATTGATTGATTGACTGACTGATGGCTAGCATTCTTTTTAACTCTGCTCTTCAACCAAAAGGGTTCCAGAGCCGCTTACATGCAGACAATTAAAAATAAAAAGGCCCTGCTCACAGGTGTAAACTCTTAAAAACACTACGCAAAAGGAGAGGAGTAGGGAAGAGTAAAGAACGAAATTCAGTCACTAGTTCCTAAAAGTGAAATAGTTGCTATCACAGTGACCAGCTGGAAACTGTTCTGAGAGAGGAGGAGCCAAAAGTAGCTGCCAATGGAAGAGGCTGTCTTCTGCAGCCTGATGGAATGGGGAAGGACAGTCTACTGTGAGAGGAGTTAACTCTGCAGAAGCCATGCTGATTTTTTTTTTTATCAACAGGGCTTGTCCTTCTCTAGGTACAGTAATTTTATCTTTGATAATGCTTTCCATCAATTGACCTGGAACAGATGTTAAGCTAACCAGCCTGTAATTTTCTGGGGGTGCTTCCAGATGAAGCTTTTATTGTGCTATCCTCTTTCCTCATTCCCAGATTTTTAATGGGGTGGTGCACCAATTGTCATGATCTCCCACTCATAACCCCCTTGTGTTTTCCCACCGCCTCTTCCATCTTTTCGCAGAATAGCTGCACGGCGGTAGGAGTCCCCTGCCTGGAAGCGTTGCCCAAGGCAATGTATTCTTACAACCCTGCGAGGTAGGCTTGAGAGGGACTGCCAAAGGCTTTGAACATTGAGACAGATCTTTGGTTCATCTAGCCAAACTTCCCCAGCTAACCTAGAGATGATGGGAGTTGTAGTCCAAGATCTCTGGAATGCACCCGGTGGGGGAAACCAGGTCCAGCCCATCGCCTTGCCTACTGCGACTGGCAGCGGCTCTCTGTCACCCCTGGGCAGAGGATCCGTCCCATCCCTTGCCCTTCTCTTAGTGGGAGATGCCGGGCATTGAACCTGCAGCCCACTACATCATAGGCATGTGCAGCTCATTTCATTAGGGTGTGCACCTTAAAGGCCCTGATTGGAGCAGTGGGGTGAGAAAGCACAGTTTCCAGGGCCTCCGGAAAGTACATAGTTTCCCCAGGAATGCTAATGGTGGCTTTCTGGAGGCTTTCCCATCCTTTTAAAAGCCCCAAATTCAAGCGGGGGGGGGGGGCAGGACAGCAGCGGTGCCCTGGGAAATTAGGGTGTGCCTGGGCACACCCAGCACACCCTGTGCACACGCCTATGCACTGCATGCAGATCAGGTGTTGCGCCACTGAGCTACAGCCCTTTCAAACGGGTTCAGTGGCTGAGTGGCCAGTTGTGACTGTAGGTAACTCTTAGGAATGAAGAGCCGGCCTCATGCAGGAGACAACCATACCCACGCTGCCTTTCTCCGAGCAGGAATTCCTTTTATTTACTTGAAGCGATCTTTAGCAGCCGTGTAACCGCATCACTTCTGCAGCGTCCCCGGGACGGAGCGCCAGCCGAACGACTCAAGCCTGGAAGTCCATCTCGCACATCCAGGTGAACTGGTGGATGCAGTATTCGGTGCTCCACAGGCCGTCACGGTAAAGGTACGCACAGTGCGCATCTACGCTGTCAAAGGCATGGTAGGAATAGAGGTTAGGCTGCCCAGGCCTCCAGTCTCTGGAAGAGAGGAAAAGAAGATGCTTTACTCAGAGTCAGAGCCTGGGTCCATCTAGCCAGCATGGTCGACACCGCGGGGCAGCAGTAGCTCTCCAGGGATTCAGGCAGGAGCTTTTCCGGCCCTCCCTGGAGAAGCCAGGGATCGAACCTGTGGCCTTTTGCACGCAGACCAGGGGCTCTACCCCTGAGTTACGACTATTCCCCTCCACTGGACCAGGAACAGAAACGATGCGTTGAGAATTAGGCAAAAGCGAGGGATACGCAGAAGGGGAGGAGAAGGCCTTCAAAGACGAGCCCTGTTTGGAAGCGAAGGCCTGTCGTGGGAAGCAAGCGCCTGGATGTCCGGCATGAGCAGTGAGGGAATGGCATTCTCCGCACGCTCAGAGGCACCCTTTACCTTGCATTCCAGGAGCTCAGCCTCACGCTGAAAACAGATCCCGGAGCTAAGCTCCGCGTGGGCCACGCGTCAGGGCAAGATCCAGCCACTCGTGCCAGGGTGCAGGGAGCGTTGGACCAGAGCAGCCTCCCCTGACCTTGTGCCCCCCCCAGATTGGTTGGACTGCATTTCCCATCATCCCCAGCCAGCATGGCCCTTAAGGAAAGGCTGCGCTAGGACTCCTGCAAGGTTGTAGCGGAACGTCAGCTTGGCGTGGTCGGCGTGGTGGGTAGGCTGGACGTTGAAAGAGCTGCTGACAAACTCACATCCTGCGTACGGTGTACGTGGTCCCATCGACCCACTTCCACATGCTGTTCTCGTAGGTCAGGCCAATCCACGTCATCCGGAGTTTTGTGCGCTGAGCCACGAATTGCTAACACCAGAGAAGACACAAAGTGCGAGTGAACGGTGGCGCAGCCGGGGCAGGGCTTCTGGAGGCGGGGAGCTGGCATCCGGGCCCTGCTGCCCTGGGGGTGCCCCATATGGCCACCCAGAGAGCAGCAGGCGATGGGGGCAGGCACGGCAAACCGGCCAGCATCTGGACTGGCCAGCTCCGTGGTCTCGTGATGATAGTGCTATGATTGGAGCGAGTTTAAAAAGCAAGACTGTGCATGCCCAGAGTCTTGCTGTTTCTTTTCTGGGTAGGCAAACAGTTGCGTTCCGGTTCTCACATGTCAGGAATGTAGACGCAGGTTCAAAGCATGGAATGGTGGCCGTTTGTGGGGTTGGGGTGAAGGACAGGGTGAGTTGCGTTTCACAACAGAAGTAATCCACGTGGCCGTCAGAAAGGGGGGTGTTGCTAGGCGCTTAAAAGATTTGGGGATCAGGCTCAGGTATGCATCAATCTGCATATGCTAATTTGCCGCAAAATATGACAATTTAAGGGAGGAAAGACAGGATACATTTACATTTCAGTGTGTGTGTGTGTGTGTGTTGCAGCATGTGGAGTGGAGAGATTTAACCCTTCCCCACCCACCTGAAGTCACCCTTGAAATTGCCCCCTGAGTGGCGATTAAGCTGAGGAAACGGCTCTTCCTTTGGCACGAAGGGACACTCAGGGCTCGGGGGAAATAGGTTAGGGCGCGGGCCCTGTGGTTCCCTGGCTGAGCGACGCCCCTGCCCATAGCCTCAGGAAATCCAGGTTTCAAAACGACCTGGCTGCACCCAGGCACACCTGAGGGCATGAATCCAGGCATGGGGAGTGGAGGACGCAGACAGCCTTGATCCACCCGGCCCCACCCGGCCCCAGTGCCTTCAGCCCCCTTCCTCCAGAGCCGCCCGAGCCCCGAAAGCTGGCAGAATCTGGAGAGCTGCCAAATCCCAGCCACTGACTTGCTCCTGGTAGCTGGTGATGGTCACCAGGTGGGAATCTTTGTCTTCACAGTCCACTTTGGCTTCCTCCCAGGTCTTCTCCGTGTCGGAGACCCAATAGCAGTTCCTGGCAAACCAATTCCATCCTCTTGGGCAGCAGTTCGATTTGTCTCCTGGGGGTGGGGGGTCGGGGTGGGGGGCAGGGAGGGAGGGAGGGAGGGAGAGAGGGAGCAGGAAGGGTGACAGAGTTGCATCATGGCCAAACTCTGACGCTGTTTGTTTCCGGAAGGAGCGGCTGGAGTAGCTGCTGTAGCAGAGGCTGGCGGCTCCGATTGTGGTGATTCCGCACCTTGGAAAGCTCCATTAGAGTTCTGACTGGTTCGGACTGAAACCCGGAGTGGAATCACCACAACCAGAGCCACCAGCTTCCATGGGTAGCAGACGATTTCCTTCAGCAGCAAGGGGCTGGACTAGATTCCCTTTAAGGTCCTTTCCAGTACCACTCAGAAGATGCACCTCAAGAATAAGAGCATGGTGACTTGTGAGCCAGGCGCATTGACAAGACAGATCCCTCAACACCCCGAACCCCCCAATTTCTGCTCACTTGGAGACACTCCAAAAAAAAAGTTAAATAAAGAAACATTAAAAAGTCTTGTATCTCCACCTCTGCTTTATACATTCATGCCCTATCCCAGCCTTCTCCAACCATGTGCCCTCCAGATGTGTTGGACTACCACTCCCATCAATCCTAGCTAGAGATGATGGTAGTTGCAGCCCAACACATCTGGAAGGCACCAGGTAGGGGTTGGCTGCCCTATCGCCTCTACAATCCTTTCTACACAAGGCTTTTATTGTGCTTTCATGATGGCTCACTAGTAGGAGTTTGCGGGTCCTTTACACCACGACGTCCTCTCCCGTACTTTGCAACCATTATCACACGTTTTTTTTTAGATGGAGGAAAGTCTGAATGGCTCTGTGAAATGTTCCCGTATTTGCGCAATTCTGCTGTACCACATCGCCATCTAGCGGCTGAATAATGAAACGTACAGAATGTCAGAGAAGAAGAAGACACGCAGGAAAAAAAGCATGTGAAAAAAGGTAAAAGTGCAGGATAGAAGCCTCGTGTATAAATGCTCTATGCCAGCAAAGCTACCAGGTGACTTTTATGTTCCTGCAAAACACACTCCTGACCTGTTCGATTGCGTTTCACGTCCTCCAGCTCACAATTCAGGCTCCGGACGCTCTTCCGAAATTTAGAGATTTGTTCCCGGAACTCTGTCTTTACTGGAGCAGGTGAAAGGGACAGAGTGTCATTGAATACAGTTCTCACTGATCACATGGCTTCATGCATTCAAATCCAGACATTTTCCTTTGTCTCCCACAACACCAGAACGCAGCAGCAGCAGCAGCCAATGAAACCAACGGGCTATGACAATTCAGTCCCAGCAAACAGAAGGACTTCTGCACATGACACACTATTAACTTATGGAACTCACGGCCAGAAGATGTGGTGTCCGCTGGGCTTAAATGGAGAAAGGGGATAGGGAAAGATTTTCTCCCTCTCCCGCAATACTTGAACCCACTGGGGTCATTATCCCATGAAGATGAATGAATGGTGGGAGATTCAGGACAGATCAAAGGAAGGACTTCTTCACACAGTGCAGAGTTAAACTATGGAACTCACTACCACAAGATGTAGTGATGGCCACCAATTTGGATGGCTTTAAAGGGGGGGTTGGATAAATTCCTAGAGGAGGAGAAGGCTATCCATGGCTACCAGACCTGATGGCTATATGCTGCCTCCAGGATCGTACACAGTGTGTCTATGTACACCAGTTGCTGGGGAACATGGGCAGGAGGGTGCTGTTGCACTCATGTCCTACTTGTGGGCTTCCCATTGATGCATCTGGCAGCCCACTGTGCGAACAGAGTGCTGGATTAGAAGGACCCTTGGTCTGATTCAGCCTCAGGGCTCTTCTGATGTGCTGATGGCTGTAAAAGGCATTAGACAAATTCATGGCGGAGGAGTTGGCGGAGATCTCTCTTGGCTAGCCACTGTCATGACTAAGTGGATCCTCCATTTTCAGGGGCAGTCTAACTGGCCTCTATAAGGTCACAGGCTAAATTGACCTTTGGGCCTGATCCAGCAGGCCTTTTTAATGTTAACCCCATCCCCGAGTCCACATCTCGGCACCCTCAAACCCGCCCGCATCCACGCTGACAAACCCACAGCTGCCTCTGGTGTGGCCTTCACGTTGGCTCACCTTTGAGCACCTCCTCGGTCAGGTTTTTCATCAACTTGTCAATCTTTACAAGTGTCTTCAGATCATCCGTCTCTGCACAAAGGGGTCAAGGGGTTGGGTGAGGGTAAGCAAGGTTACCAACAACAACAACAACAACTACTACAATCAAGGTGAGGTGACTGGGCAGAGACCGCCTTTTGGGGGCAGCATCCCTCCCCAGAGAGGTCCATCCGTTTTTGGGTTAAACTGTAGGTGCCAGGTTAAGACCTTTTCGTTTGCCCAAACTTTCTACTGAACAGCGATCTGCCAAGGACTGCTCCACTGGCGTTTAATTATTTTTATTGCTGCTCTTCACGCTTTTATCTGTAGAGTCTTTTAACCTCCTGCTCTAGTGCCCTGTGATTTGGCTTTTAAAGCTACTTTGGAAATCTCATTGCGACGTTTTAAAAGCAGAGCAGCCAGCCTTGGAATCCATATCGTCTAATATCCTCATTGTGGCGACTATGGGTCATTGTTTTTAAGCGTCGGTCAGGTGGGCCGCCGGGGAAGAGAGCTGTTTTCAGCCATGTGCAAAACTGCCTATGCCCTTTTCTCATTAGGCTTTTGTTCCTCCCTAACCCAAAACAAAAATAACCCCAAATGCACCCCTGAATTCCACCTTTTCCCTCTCTTTCAGCTGCTAAAAGTCACGCTCCCTTGACTCACCCTTTTGTTTCAGGGCAGCTAACTCTGCAAAGATCGAGTGATTCACGCTTTTGAAATCTTCCTGCATCTCCGATAAACCAGAGTCGAACTTGCGCCCTAGAATGAGGAAAGCCAATGCAGACAAGACAAACACACAGAAGCTGGCTAATGAAGAGGTTGTCCATCAGCAATATTAGGCTGAATTGGAAGAACTCAAAGAGGCAGAAACTGTAAGGGGGAAGCTTTTCATTAAAGGCACAGTAACCCTGAAAAGCCTCAGTAGTACTTGGCCAGTTCGCACTGGATCAGGTGCCACTAGGGTGACCATATGGAAAGGAGGACAGGGCTTCTGTATCTTTAACATTTCAGCAGGTGTCATTTGTAGGCACGCAGCACCTGCAGGCAACACAGTCAGTGAGGGTTCCTTGCTCTTACTCAGTGGCCCATGTCTCCTCTTTGCCAACCCCACCCGCAGTTGGATGTGTTTCCCGCTGGATCCCTTACCGGTGAAGCCAAACGCGATGGTTGAGATGATGATAATGCAGATGAGACCCAGCAGGATGAGAATCAGACGCCGGCCAGAACAGACCCGTCGCCCCCATGACTGGGTTGGAGCGGCCCCCACAGGACCTGGGGAGACAGTACAATGAAAAGGAAGTATGTGGCAGACACATTAGACAACAATCCAAAATGCTTTTACCACTTACACCATACGAAGGATCATGTCATGAAAGCTGCTCTCTTGGAGGGCTTTAAAAGAGGATCAGATCCATGGCTGCTAGTCAGGATGGCTATATGCTACCTTCGGTTTCAGAGGCCGTATGCCTCTAGATACCTTTTCCTGGGGAACATGAGCAGAAGGTAGGCTGACCAGATAAAATCCAGGTCAGGGCTCATGTAACTTTAACAGTTGTAGAGAAAAGGGAATTTCAGCCAGTGTCATTTGTATGCAATTAGTTCCTGGTGAAATTCCCTCTTCATCACAACAGTTAAAGTTGCAGGGGGCCTGCCTTCTTTGGTATATGGTCACTCTAGTATAGTGCCTGCACCTTTAACTGTTGTGATGAAGAGGGAATTTCACCAGGAACTAATTGCATACAAATGACACTGGCTGAAATTCCCTTTTCTCTACAACTGTTAAAGTGACATGAGCCCTGTCCTCCTTTTCATAGGGTCAGCCTAGTCTGGTCGATTGCAAGGTATTGTCTTGTCAGTATGAATTCTGTCCCAGTGTATTTTATGATCTGCATTTTCCAAGATTGTTTCAGGTGAGTATGTTTAGTGTGGTGTAGGTTGTTTGATGAGGTTGAATTTGATGGCCAGTTGTTGGTGAATTATTTTTGCAGCTGTATTGTGTATTAGTATTATTAACATTAACATCAGCATTATTATCAGTATTAATATTGTTTTCTATACTTCCCAGTAGCTGAAACTCTCTGGGCAGTTCAGAAAAAATACTAGCAGTTTTCTCCACTGTAAATTAAATGGGTCTTAATCAACCATTCAAGACCAAGACAAGACAACATACTTTGCATTACAATAGGAAACAATATATTGCTGTTGGGGAAATTCATTCCCACCCCCCAAGCTACTGTGAGAATTGCAGCTAGACTCAGCGACTACAAGAAACTCTGAGGGGGTGACAGATGACCTCAGCGTCCCTGCTGATAAAAAAGTGGGGGGGGGGGCCTGCACCCCTGTGAGCCCTGACTCCACAACACCCCTGCTTGTGGGCTTTCCAGAGGCATCAGGCTGGCCATTATGTGAACAGTATCCTGAACTATATAGGCTTCTGGTCTGATCCAGCATAGTTCCTCTTGTCTTCTTAAATTATAATGGCCCCATTCAGAATACACCCTAAACCATGGTTTTAACCACGATGAATAAGGCTTTTTGCCTTATTCACCGTGGTTAAAGCTGTGGTTTAAGGTGTCTTCTGAACAGGGTCAATGCTAGTCCCAGAAGGAAGGAAGGAAGGAATGTACCTTTTCTGAGATAAATGTCACTTTCATCCTCTGTGTCCAGGGACTTAACGTCTTGATAATTCTTGATCATTGTGGTTTGGAGAGGACTTGAAGAATCTGGAATAAGAAGATATTGGGTTGGGGGAGGGGGGCATGTTGAAGAGATCAGGGCCCGTGTCGGGGTGTGTTTGGGGTTGCACGGCCCAGCTAGTGCTGCTGCGGGTGGTGTCTCTGGTCACATCACACACAACCCTGGAGTGGCAGCTTTTCAGGGCACACATCCCTGATGATTTTGAGTTGATTAAGTGGACATTACACAGCAGCAAAAAGCCCTTAAGTCAGGAAACCCCCTCCTGTATGCAGAGCAAGTTTTCCTGATATCATCAAAAAGAGAGATGGGGAATGGGTGAGTACATTTAAGCCAGATTAGGTAGATCAAAGTCCGAATGCCCCGTTTTGTGGGAAATGTTGGTTTGCAATTATCACGCAGATTAACATTATGGCTATTAACAAACCAAAAATAGATAAAAGAAATGAATACTAGAATTTTGGTGGTGGCTTTTAACATGGCAGGGGTGAAGTTAATCATAGCAATCCAATTTAAAACATTTCATTAAAGTTCCACATCTCAAATGAAATTCAGTTCACAATTAACTTGGCATTTCCTATTCCTAAACAGCCCAAAGTGCAAATCAAAATTTTAACACCCATAATCATATATATATATATATATATATATATTAGTATTTGAAATGTACATTTTAGGCCTGAATTTTGGCTTTGGAACTGAAACTGTCTCAGATAGTTATGTCAAAATGTCAGACATTGATGCTCACTTTGTTTGGCAGTAACCTGCCGAAATTAACAAATGAAAGTGATTTGACACCCAGCCCTGTGCCTAAAATCAACATTTCGAAATTGAAGTTACCCAAAATGATTGATCAAAAATGAAAATGATGTTGGGATGTGAACTGTTTCATTGACCAGAATTACACAAATGCACGATTTTCGCACGCAAGTTCAGCTTTCCAATAACTATGGCCAACATTGTTTCATACCAGAGAGATTCCTCCTTTATCTCCCTGCTTTCAAAAGACATTGTGAGTTCCATTTGCAATCAATTATCTCACTGAACACATGCTCAGTGGGAAAATACCATATTTATTCTCCCCAAACCTGTCCAGATTTTGAGCCTCTCAACGTTCCCATGACTCTGGGAGACTATGGGTTTTCTTGAATGACTTTGACAGTTAAACCTTTAGCTTTTCCCACTAAGATTTCGCAAGGGTTCCCCCCTCTCTCCCTCCCTCCCTCCCTCCCTCCCTCCCTCCCATGCACACCGCGATTTCTGGCTGACCTCAGGGAGGGGGCAATGGCTATAAAATAAAACCTGTGGGGTTTCTTGGTCTTCCTTTACCTTCTCTTTTGTCCCTGCCTAGGGTGCAAGTCCTGTGTATCCTTCCCAGCCACACTCCACTTTCACCACTCTACCCAGCGTGATCTTTGAACTGTCAATATTATTTGCCCTCCGCGTTGAATGCAGACATTTCCAAAATCCCAGAGACGAGCCAGCTGCGTCACAGGGGAAGGCTTCATTGCTCCCACACACAGCCAGAGCCAGAGCCGGATTCAAGAACAAGCCTAGACAGCCATAACTTAGGGCCTCATCGTATGAGGGGCCTCTAAATACGATGGAGGTAACTCCGATGTAAGAGAACAAAGATGAAATTGCTTTGGCTCTAACTATGCTGTAAAGACTGTTGTGACTTACAGCAGAGCTGCCTTACATAGAGAGAGCGTGGCAATGCAGCATTTCCTCTTGGAGGCAATAAGCGCAAACAAGAGCCGGTTTAAAGAAGTTCAAATTAACTTTCTTTATTAGTCCTTTTATACACATCTTCAGAGCAGGCTATCTACCACTGTTTAATAACAAGCACCCCTTCATTCCCCTTCCTATTAGAATGTAATACACTTTTTCTGTCTTTATTTTTATGGTATGAGGCCTCTGCATCTTGATATGTCTTAATCCGGCTGTGGCCTGAGCCCTCCCATGGAATTGAGGAGGATCAACATCCACCTTCCAACATGACCACCCCAAGGCCAAGCAGAGGGATCATTGGCCTTTGAGAAGCACAACCGGGAATATCGTAGCCGGACACAAGACTGGCTCAGTCATTCAGTCATTCCATTTCTATCCTTCACAATAAGCAGCGCTCTCTGGGCAGTTTGCAAAGATTAAAACCCTAATATACAATGTAAAAACATAATATAAGGCCAGTTATGTACAAAAATATAACAATTTTACACAATCAACAATGAATCCCAGGACCTGTTTAAAGCCTTATTGTATGCTGCCAAATGCCTGGGAGTAGCGGACAGCCTTCACCTAGCACTGCAAAGATGACAATGTTGGGCCTCACTGGGGAGAGCATTCCATAATCAGGGGGCCACCACCAAGAAGGCCCTTCCCCTTGTTGCCACCCTCTGAGGTTCCCTTGGAGGAGGCACTCAGAGGATGGCCTCAGATGATGATCGTAGCATACGGGCAGCCTGGGGGATGCTGGGAGTTGGCCTCACCACGTCTGGAGAGAAGCACATTGGGGATAGCTGCCTTAGCTAAATCCCATCTGAGACTAAGAGCATCTCCAAATTAAGGGAAATTGCATTGTTTACCCGGGGCTTGTCTTCTTCCTGGTTCTTTGGCGTGATTGTTATGGGCTGCATTACACAGGATGAGAGGGGAAACAAGGGGTTTGAATTGAATACTTCCCCTCCGTTCAGTTCCATTGAGTTCTATTGAGATAATGCCATCTAATGGTGGAAGAGCCTGCTGTTTCCCAGCTGTTAGCACTTTAAAGGGGGTTCTGTTTATCCCAGGATTTCTAGAGGATTCTGCAGGAAACATTCTGGTTGTTGATGACGTCATGAAATCGACCCAAAAACTTCCGTGAGTAGCCAATCATGAGTGTGCAATAAGTCACTCGTTTAAAGGAGCCCAAACCCAAGAGGCAATTGTTCCAAATCACACCTCTTGTACTACCTCGCTGGGCTGTTGGCACATGCCAATGAGCAACATCGTTCTGTGTCGGTGATGATGAACATCAGGTGTGCCAGGGGTACCTGAAAGCTCTCTCCACCCCCACCCCCCATCCAGAACAACTGCTACACTAGGCTGGTTGATCCTTCTTCCCCCAATCCAGCCCCTTCCCCCCCCCCCCCCCGCAATCTCTGGGGCTGACACTGAGTTGTGCCTTCACTCACGGAACCTCTGGGGACATGCGATGCTGAGATTACATACATCTCTCTAGGAAATGATAAATTTAGAAGTGGTTTGTCAGCTCCCTTTGCTACGACTTATTCCTCCCACTCCTGCTTAGCGAACTTAAACTCTTTCCTGTCATTTGACACCTGGGGTTGACTCTCTCTTTTGGCTCAACCAGACTTTCCCCAACTCGGTGCCCTCCCGATGCCTTGGACTACAACTCCCATCACCTGCAGCCAGCCCAGCCATATGGAGGAGGAGCGGTACTGAGAACCCTGCCAGAGGTTTGCTAGAAGTGTTTTGCCCCCGTTCCCCCGTCTCAGGTGACAAAAACCCACAGTCATTTTCAATCAAAAGTGCTGGAAAGAGACCGGGAATCTAAAGAGAGTAAGAGAAGGACAGCAATCTAGACTGGACTCCTTGCCACCTTTGTGTAGGTGACCAGCCTGCTTTGTTGCTGATTTCATTATATATAATTTGATATCATGATGTAATTAAATAGCTAAAACACAGACTATTTAGAATATACCCTTTCAAGTACTTGAAAGGTTGTCCCACAGAGGAGGGCCAGGATCTCTTCTCGATCATCCCAGAGTGCAGGACACGGAATAATGGGCTCCTCAAGTTACAGGAAGCCAGATTCCGGCTGGACATCAGGAAAAACATCCTGACTGTTCGAGCAGTACGACAGTGGAACCCATGACTTAGGGAGGTCACAGGCTCTCCCACACTAGAGGCCTTCAAGAGGCAGCTGGACAACCATCTGTCAGGGATGCTTTAAGGGGGATTCCTGTATTGAGCAGGGGGTTGGACTAGATGGCCTTAGATACCCCTTCCGACTACTATTCTGTGATTCTATTAAAACAATTGTAAATTACTAAGTATAGCTATAGATTCACGCCTTCATGAACAACCTTGTTCTGTTTCTAGAGTTAGACCTTTTACTTTGGCTTGGTATAGCGGCTCGTTTGAACTTTGCTGTAATGCAGCTAGCTTTTTTTATTTCTGCTGATAGCAACTGTACGCTAGAAAGTATTTGGATACCTACCACCAGCTACTGGCAGTCTGGAGAGCGTGGCGTCTGTAATGCTTGCTTGGGCTCGAAGCAGACAAATCTACCTAAAATAACATTGCAAGCAATATGTATTTCTCGCTCAGGCTTCTACACAGAATTCTACAGTGTTACGCTGAAATAAAAAGGTTGGATGAGCAACTGAGAATAAAAGCAGCTGTTATTGCAACTGTCACTACAAAACCACCGGGAATGCGGTTTCTTCCACTAATCCACTATTATTATTATTATTATTATTATTATTATTATTATTATCAACATCTTTATTTATATCCCGCCTTTTGCCCAATGCTGGGCCTTAAGGCAGCATTACAAAATTAAAACATATACAGTTAAAAGCTATAAATAGAGATATACAAAAGTTAAAAATAAATTAAATTGGTTTCAGTATTAAAACATTTCAACATTTAAAATACGTATTAAAATTAACAATTAAAAGTCTTAACACATAGATGGGTGTCCACATTATTCTCCAAAGGCCTGCCGGAATAAGAACGTTTTTGTGTGCCTCCGGAAACACATCAAGGAGGGAAACCAGTCTAGCTTCCCTGGGAAGGGAGTTCCAGAGTACTGGAGCAGCCACCGAGAAGGCCCTCTCCCGCTTTCCCATCAGGCATGCCTGTGATGGTGGTGGGACCAAGAGAAGGCCCTCCCCTGAACATCTCAAAGCACGGGCAGGCTCGTAAGGGAGAATATGGTATTTTAGATAACCTGGACCCGAGCCGTAAACGGCTTTATAGGTCATAACCAGCACTTTGAATTGTGCCCGGAAACAGACAAGAAGCCAGGAGCTGTTTTAACATGGGAGTTGTATGCTTTGAAAGATTGTAAGGCCAGAACACAGGCCAGTGGTGATTGCATCTCACAGGAGAGGCCCATATAAACGCCCCAAAGACAATGTACAAAAATACCTTTGGGCTCATTTACAAGCTCTGGGCACAAACACAAGAAAGGATTGGTAAGGGAAATCATGAAGTTGGCCCAGAAATGGGAATTACTTCAGCCACCTGACCCACGAATGGTGGCTGCAGTAACTGTACCTCACCAGTGGCCACACCTAGGCTGCCAACCCAACAGTGAGCAAGCCTCCTAGCCTGTGATAGATTTACATATGTAGATGTCCACATAATAAAAGAATTAAAATAAAGAGAAATGAATCCTATAGATTTCTTATGTGTTTGCTGAGACTAACAGGAATCAGCTGAAAGTGACTGTTAATTTTGTGTCTATGGAATGGTGCCAGCTGTCCATTAGTCAATTTATGTTGCATAAATATATCATACAGGTTTTTTAGTAATGTATAGCAGTAAAACTTTCACAGTTTAAAAATATAACATCAGTAAAACGTAAAAAAAATCCCATCTCCAGGTATAATGTAGTGTAAAAAGTCAGAGTATGTGTGACCAATTCTTTTCCTACTGTCTGAGAATAGTTGGAACAGAGTCAGAAAAATAATACGAAAGTTTGAAGACTAAGCATAGGAAAAAGGTGTGGGGGGACAGGTTAGAAATCAATGAATTGCTTGCCTACCTGTGAAGCTTTAGCGTGATATTCTGGCTGGCAAAGGTAGGATTTTATAATTGCATTGTTTCCCTCTTGGGCAAAAGAAAAAAAAATGCTGTTTTAAAGAGAAAATCAGTTCATTACCACATCCTTTTATATTCCAAATTGTTCTTCCTCTTTTCTAAGATGCGGTTTAACAGAAATGGGAGGGGGGGTTGAAACAAAGAGGAAGTAAGAACAGTGCCTCTGAGCACATACAGAAAGAAATTGTTCTTCATTAAAAAAACCTATTTTAATGTTTTGAAACAATTTTACCATTGGTATCTCTAGGCTAAAAATAAAATTTCATTAAAAGCTTTCATGCATTTATTCAGGTTCAATGGCTCCAAAAGTTTGAGTTTTATTTTTGTGAATACAGGAAGGGAAGACTGTTGTGAGGCAGTTCCTCTTTTCTGTCCTTTTCAGAGAACAGAAAATCAGAAGCAAGAAACAGAGAATAATGGGAAAATTGACACTTTAAATCTGACACTGGTAGTTCCAAACATTTCCCTTTTTTCTTCCAAATGTTGGTTTAAGAAAAACAACAACAGGATGTTTGCAGAGAAAATTCAAATCTAACAAAAAGTTTAACTCAACAAACCCCGTTGATTGAAACATTCGAAGATTTACATCTTGCATTTTTACAAGACTTCCTTAAGCACAATGTTCTTGGTGTTGACTCCAGGGCGGCCGCTGTCACGTCCATGGTTTTGAGGTTTGCCCATGAGCGCCCACGACTCATGACAGTGAAGAGTTGTTCCTGGCAGAAGACAGGTGCAGGCAGCCTGGCTGCAATGTGTGCCATGCCAGGACCTGATCCAGGAAAGTGCAGCAAGCGTAAACCAAAGGATCGCCATGATTCTCCTTGGGAGGAGATCTTGCTGCACTGTCCGCCTTTAGAGGATACTGTCAGAGACCACGATCAGCTAGAAGAAAGCCATCCGTGGTAACAAACACGACAGCAATTTTGGAGACACGGGGAACATTATAGCATCCAGAGTGAGCCATAGGCTCAGTTCAGACAACACGTTTCTCAATGGTGGTTTTAGAAATCCACGGTGGAGTTTTTGCACCACTGTTGAGAAACGTGTTGTCTGGCGGGAAAACCCCATACAATGGTGGAGGTTTTTTTGGAAAACACTCCACGCAGAATATCCATGCTGTGCAGAGCAGAGTTCCTGCACAACTGCTGTGTTGTGTGGCGAGCTCTGTGGAATTTTTCATCGAGTTGAGTTGACTTTTCCCACTGGGTAAAAAAAGAGGAGGAGCAGATTCTCAGGATGCTAAAATACTTTATTTCAAAGCCTATGGGCCCCTTGGCAGCAGAGAGTTGACATTCATGATTTGTTTACAGGCCATATTTTGCTGGCATAATTTTATTTTGGGCTGTATTTATTCATGCGTACAGAGACTTTTGGGGCTCCTATTTCATTTTGCTCCAATTTTCAATGAATTATGTTCATTTAATTATACAACATTTTGATAAACAAAACTTTATAATACATTATTATAAAAGATAGCCTAATTCTTTTTTTAAAAAAAACAACTTTAGGGATGTAAATAAACTCCTGACTTTGCTTTCTAGTGCAAACTGTTATTATTCATGGATTCTGCATTTCAAAAGTTTTCCAGTGAAGCATGGTGTGGTTCCAGAGAAATTGGTCAACAGGAAGGCAGTCAAAATGGGATGACCAGCTAACTCCAGATAAATCTGGTGTGGTTGTATTAAAAAAAAACTTAATGGACATAAATAAACTCTTGATTTTGCATTATAGTGAAAAGTGTTGTTATTTGTGGGATTTTTGTGTCAAAAACGTTCCAATGAAGTGTGTTTCATGAGAATCAGTCAAAAAAGGATGAACAGCTAACTCCTGACTTTGAATTATATGTATAAAATAGCAGAAATAGTAATCAAAGTATCCTCCTTCCACAGAATAATCGAGAGCCAGTGTGGTTCAGTGGCCAGAGTGTTGAACTGGAAGTTGGGAGATCCGGGTTCTAGTCTCCACTTGGTCATGGAAACCCACTGGGTGACTTTGGGCCAGTCACAGACTCTCAGCCCAGCCTACCTCACAGGGTTGTTGTTCTGAGGATAAAATGGAGAGGAGGAGGATTATGTCTGCCGCCTGGGGTTCCTTGGAGGAAAAAAGATGGGATATAAATTCAATAATAAATAATAAATAAATAAGGGCGCAATCCCATGGGCTGCACTCTCGATGACCGAAAGACCCCGAACTTAGAGGCTTAAAGTCAACCTATGAAGGACTAGAGGTGTGGTCTGTGCCTCTCCATCCTCCCACACTGCATTTTTTGCTAGGCAGCCTTTTTTGCCCGTCTAGCTGGGGCATTTCGGATGGAGAGGGCTGGGGGCTGGGGAGGCCGCTTCAGTCTCCTCCCCTCCCTGCCCACCAAAATGCCTCCTCCGAGGTTGCTTTCCTGATCTCAGAGGGCAACCGGCACAATGCTTTCTGCACCAGCAGCAATGGGGAGGAGGGTTGGATGTCCAATTCTCCGCTCCGTGGTTAGAGCACAGTCTCCAACCTCAGATTGATGAACCCAAGCTATTCTATGCTCCCCATCACTGTCTAGGGGGCACAGGATTGCTCCCTAAGTTGTTTTTGTGACTATTTCCTTTGCTAACTTTTAAGCCCTGCAAAAGAGGGATCCCGGTTTTTTTCCTGTTGCAGGATTAATGAAATAAGTTCAATCAAGAAAAGTCATGACCGCTGAAATAAGCCATCTACATTAAATGTTTAATGTTATGCGTATATCTGTATCTTTTGTACTGTAAGCCTAACATCTATATTGAAATGGCCATTTCATTGTGTTATTTTGAGCTCATTCAAAATTCAGTTTTTTGTGCATATATGCTGTTTCCTAATATGATCGGTGGTGATTAATTATTTATTTATTTGGATCGTACCTAACAAATATATTGCCAGCAGACTCCTTAACAGCAATGCATTGGGTCAATCTCTTAGGTTTTAAAATATTATGGCCATTTTGTTTTTCATAATAAGCAACAATCCTGTGAACATGAATGAGGGGAATTCCAAGCTTACTATTTAGCTGTATCTTTCCCGGTATACACACAGAGATATATACAGCATGTTCTAATTGTTTTTCAATCTGCTCTCTTTTCCAACATTAAAACATTGGGGATTTTATTGAAAAAATAAAATACACAACTGTATTACACGCTTCGTAACCATATCATTTACAGCTTATATGTTACATCTGAACTAATTGGTATAAGGCCATGTATTTATTATTTATTTATTTATTTTATTTATTACATTTGTATACCGCCCCATAGCCGAAGCTCTCTGGGCGGTTTACATAGGATTAAAAACAATTAAAAACAATATACAAAAATTAAAACAGCAAAAACATACAACATACACACAATCTGTACATTTAAAAACCACTTCAACACTTCAAAAAAACTACAAAAACAAAACAAAACAAACCCAGGCTCCTCAGATATTGCCAAATGCCTGAGAGAAGAGGAAAGTCTTGACCTGGTGCCGAAAAGATAACAATGTTGGCGCCAGGCGGGCCTCGTCGGGGAGATCGTTCCACAATTGGGGAGCCACCACAGAGAAGGCCCTCTCTCTTGTTGCCGACCTCCGAGCTTCCCTCGGAGGAGGCACTCGGAGGAGGGCCTTAGATGTTGAACGTAGTGTTCGGGTAGGTTCATGTCGGGAAAGGCGTTCCATCAGGTATTGTGGTCCCAAGCCGTGTAAGGCTTTATAGGTTAAAACCAGCACCTTGAACCGGGCTCGGAAACATACAGGCAGCCAATGCAAGCGGGCCAGAGTAGGTCTTATATGTTCGAACCTACTGGTTCCAGTTATCAATCTGGCCGCTGCATTTTGCACAAGCTGCAGCTTCCGAACCACCTTCAAAGACAGCCTCACGTAGAGCAAATTGCAGTAATCTAACTTGGAGGTTACCAGAGCATGGACAACTGAAGCCAGGTTATCCCTGTCCAGATAGGGACGTAGCTGGGCCACCAACCGAAGTTGGTAGAAGGCACTCCGTGCCACTGAGGCCACCTGCGCCTCAGTGGCACGGAGTTTACCTGCTTCACAATGTTTCTTTTTCTGATCCTTAATTTCCATAATTACATTTTGTTCTTTTAAAGATCGGGCACTCTGTGTATGTGTGTGTGTGTGTGTGTGTGTCGTGGAAGGAGGTGGAGTTGTTGGTTTGTTATTGCTAGATGTCTTTGTTATACTTCTGTGTAGGACTTCCATAAAGGAACAAGCACCAACCTGCCAGACAAAACCCCATGACCTTACCAACATCAGCTGAAACGTGACTGATTGGCTCAGTTCAGACAACACGTTTCTCAACAGTGGTTTTAGAACTCCACCGTGGAGTTTTTACACCACCGCTGAGAAATGCGTTGTCTGGAGGGAAAACTCCACTCAACGGTGGAGGGGAGGGTTTTTTGGAAAACGCTCCACGCAGAATATCCACACTGTGCAGAGGAGAGTTCCTGGCATGTTGTGTGGCATGTTGTGTGGCGGGCTCCGTGGAGTTTTCCATTGAGTTGAGTTGAGTTTTCCCACTGGCTACAGAGTTCCCTGGCAAGAGTGGCGAAAGGAGCAAGTGCCGCTCTAAGAAAGCCGTCGGGATTGGGTTTTTTGCAGCAATGGCTTTTGGGATAGCATCGGGAGGACTGGGGGAGCAGAGAGGGCGGAGGAACTGTCAATCAAACATCGCGATGGATTTTACTCAACCCTACAGTAGTCCACATTTACACAGCGGTGGAGTTAGAACGTGTTCTGTGGGGAGCACCCCCTAAAAACTCAACTGTTGGGTGGAGTTTTCACGCTGTGTTGACTAGCGTATTGTCTGAACTGAGCCATTGTCATGGACTGATCATTGGTCACACTGAATGAGGAAGGCCATCAAAATATACTAACAGAGAAGAGAGCATCCAAAATTTTGTGTTGTTCACACCGGACTGTATTACTGGAATACTGTTATTTCCTTTTTCTGAACTCCGAAATCTACCAACTGCTTCTCACAGTCTGAAAAATGCTTGCAGCACAAGGTCTGCTCATTTCTGAGATAGAATGGACACTTGAAAGAAATATGATAGTGAATTATTATTATTTTTAAAACGTGACTCCATTGTCGAAGAAGCAGAGTGTTGGTGGGAGTCTTTGGAATTGCAAGTCAATCTGTGTGGCGATACAACTTCCAACGGTTGGTGTAAGTGGACCATCAAAATGTTCCAGAACTTAAGGGCAAGACACACTGCTCCGAAAAATTGAGTCCCAGTTGCCAAAAGACAACAGAAGTTCCTCCCATCAACAGCCAACAATTTGTTCGTGACACCTGCAAACATAGAGGTCACCATGCCAGAACCACATCTGGAAAAGATGTGTGGTGTGTTTTTTTAATGTGAAATGTTCACTGCCTCAAGAGCAGCGCAACATCAAACTGTGTCAACTCAATTGAATTTGGACTTATCTGTCATCAATGTATCCAGATTCCCCCAACTCCAGCCCACACCCAATGTGCTCCATATCGAGTAATAGCAACAATGTAATCAAGACAGTGTCCAGCTGCAGAGGAAATATGGGTCACATCAACAAACTCTATGGCAGAAAAGCAGCGTTGAAGACATCCTAGGAGGAGGATTTGGTGCAGGGGAGATCAAAGGAAGTCCTTCTTCACACAGCACAGAGTTAAACTCTGGAATTCACGGCCACAAGTTATCATGACGGCCACCAATTTGGATGGATTTAAAAGGAGGTTGGATAAATTCCTGGAGGAGAAGACCATCAATGGCTACTAGTCCTGATGCCTCTGTGTTACCCCCAGAATCAGGCAGAAAGCCTATATGCACCAGTTGCTGGGGAACATGGGTGGGAGGGTGCTGTTACACCGTGTCCTGCTTGTGGGTCCCTGGCCAACCAGCTGTTGGCCACTGTGTGAACAGAGGGCTGGACTAGATGGACCCTTGATCTGATCCAGCAGGGCTCTTCTTATGTTCATATGTAAGGATATAAAAATAGTGTAATAAACAGTGTGGATATAAACATTATAGCAAATAAGATAACATATTAAAATGAGGTAAACAGAGATGACTAGGAGAGTAGAAAAAGGTTTACAAATTTCAGTGTATACAGAAGAGAATGCTGAAGGTACTGATTTATTGAGAATGGTAATAGCAATTTAGCAAACACCACAAATTAACAAAAATGCAAAGGTTTGAGTATAAAGGTTTGGTAACAACCACATCATAAATTGAACAAGAGGAAATTAATTGTATGGAGAAGTCATTGCATATTCTACAATTTCGACATGATACGATACAGAGTCAAACAATGAACTGAGCACTCCTAAAATGATACCATGAGCAGTTGGGTGTTTAAAGATTCAGAACAAACCCTGTCTCTGAACACCAAGGGAGGAAATGGAAGGCGGCTATAGATGCGGAATTGCTCAGCCAGGAAAAGGCCAGGAAGGCCACCGTAGTGGCTTGGTTAACGCCTGCTTGCATTGTATCAATGAGCTAAAGTCTGTTTTGGGGCCTATAAATAGAAACGCTCTCCCAGATCAAAACTTGTTTATGTCTCAGAATTGCTAGTGTGCAGCATCCTTCCAGTGCTACCAGTTGGAAGGCATCATGCAACTACTCTGTCTTTTCTTTCTTGAGAGGTTTTCTGCTGTAAGGGAACCAGTTGGACAGAAGAAGAGGTGAGGAACTTGAACTGACTTTCCAAGTGCACAACTTTAACTATCGATCAATCAGTCAATCTTTATTGACAGTCAATAGACCATTTCCAGGTGCGCAACTAACCCAGCCTACAACCTTCCCTTGCTCACTAACCAAGCAATCAGGAAGAAGCCTCAAACATTGTGTCAGAGGGGACATAGCTCGGGGGTGGAGCTAGGGTGACCCTATGAAAAGGAGGACCGGGCTCCTGTATCTTTAACAGTTTTATTGAAAGGGGAATTTCATCAGGTGTTATTTGTATGACTGGAAAACCTGGTAAAATTCCCTCTTCATCACAATAGTTAAAGCTGCAGGAGCCCTGCCCTCTGTTGTATCTGGTCACTTTAGTATAGCTCCTTCAGCTTTAACTGCTGTGATGAAGAGGGAATTTCACCAGGTGCTGCATGCATACAAATAACACCTGCTGAAATTCCCCTTTCAATATAACTGTTAAAGATACAGGAGCCCGGTCCTCCTTTCCATAGGGTCACCCTAGTGGAGCCCGTTTGGCATGTGAAGGATCCCAGGTTCGATCCCCAGCATCACCAGGTAGGACTGGAAAACTCCTGCCTGAAATCCTGGAGGGAAAGCCACTGACGAACAGTACCAGGCTGGAATAGACCCAGGGCCTGACAAAGAATAAGGCAACCAGCCATGTTCCTATGTGGTTCCCTTGAGCTCTTCCTGGGATGCAGAATTCAACAGAGAAGATGTGCAAGTCCTGCTCTGTCTTTTACCCTGACAAGGGGGGGGGGGGGCTGTGTGCCTTTAAGAGCCCCATGACAGGCAGAGAGTCAGCAGGTGCTGCAGAAAGTGGGATCTGTTGCACTGCTGGTTATGCCAACCCTAACCAAGATTCGAGCTGGCTTAACCGTTATTGGTACCATGTAGCGCAGCCGCTAGGCACATTATTTCTGGACAGTTTGTGGCTGCAGGATGACTTCGGGACCTACGAAGCTGCCTCATACTGAATTAGACCCTAGAGCCATCTAGCCCAGTTTCGTCAACACTGATGGGCTGCAACGGCTCTTCTGGGTTCCAGGCAGGAATTCACCCAGCCTTACCTGGAGATGCTAAACCAAACTTCCACTTTTTGCATGCATCATATGCTATATCCACTGAGCTAGGCCAAGATGGGTTGGTAGATGTTTCCTCAGGAGGAGCGAACACTTAGGAGCTTGCTCTCCATTTCACATCTCACTGATTCCACATGTACATTAAAATAATAGTAATAAAAACATATCACAAGGGCACCTTAGCCCTTGATAACCCAGGTGTAAGAGCACCCATTCTAAAGGCAACACTTTAAAAAAAAATCATTATATATATATATATATATATATATATATATTTGAGATTAATTTTATAGCCATAGATTCCTTTAAATTCATAATCAAGAGATTCCAACCCATAGCGCTGGGTCTCAATCCTGCCCCATCTCACTTATCCTAACCTTGTCCTATAACTAACTGGAGGATGTTTGAGCCATGGTTGGAGGAGGGCACGCTTCAAAAAATGTGGATGATGTTTATATTATAAATGTGTATTATATTATAATGGTAAGTGAGAGAGGAATAATAATTTGGTGTTAGTTAGTGTATGATCATAAGAGTGGCGTTTTTGTGACAATTTTTTGCAGGCGGGAGTAATCCTTCGTAGCAAGGTTTTAAGGACTAAGAAATGTGTTCCATATGTATTTCTAACCTTATCCTTACAACAGTTTCCTTTTACACATAGCGGGAATGATGCTGAGAGACAGTGGTGTGTCTACTACTGCAACCCATTAAAACCCTGCTGGAGATGGGTTTAGAATATATGCCTCTCTAATGCTCTTTGCACTGGAATGCATTGGTTTACGCACACATTCCATGTCCAGCCCTTCCCAGAAATGCTTGTGAACATTCCGTGACGCACGTGCACCGGCATCCAGCCCATGGCTGACAGGAAATGCAGGCGGCCAATGGCAGCCACTTCTTAGCCCATTAAATATATATCTGTGATCAAGGAATCAGTCGCAGGGGAGTCCTTGCAGAATCCAGAGGGTTGGGAACTTTTTTCTTCTAGTTCTTCAGCTCCAACTCGCATATCCAGGGAAATAACCGGGAACAGTGATTGTCGTTCCAGAATCCGTTGGGGTACATCTCAACGCAGTCTTCTCCTCCCCCCTCGCTATGGCCGTACCAATGGTCTGGTTGGCCTACGCTCCAATCCCTAAAACAACAGGGGCGGGGGAGATTGAGTGCATAGTTACAGCTGTGCGCTTACAGTGCTCTGAGCATGTGAGTTACAGCCTACGTTAATCAACCCATGGTAAGAATTTCCAGAAGGGAGCCATTGTTAGCCTACCTACAGCTGAGGCGTTGCTACTCCTGGGCTCTTGGGAGTCTGTCCTCAAATCTATTTCGCAGGACCTGTTCTCCGAGCCCTGAGTGACCCTTGGTGCCAAAGGAAGGGGTGTTTCCTCCGCTTCATTGCCATGCAGAGGGGAATTTCAAGGGGAATTTCAACTGGCGAAGGAGGGGTTAAACTCCCCCCATACCACATACTGCAACACACACACACACACACACACACACACACACAGAGCTCACACAAAATTTAACTATTCATTTGAGGTGGATTTGATGAGAAATTAGTTTGCTGGTGCAATGCCTTCTGTGGAATTTAAAAGAACGCTATTCATTATTTCTAAATTTGCATTCTCAGATGTAAAACAGCCTATACAAACTTATGCAGCTTTGTGCCCTATGGGTCTGGGCCCCCAGCCTTTTAAGTGCCTAGTGACGCCCCTGGTGTACAGCCAAAACATCGAGGAGCCTTGTGGCATCTTAAAGGCTGACAGATTTATTACGGCAAGGAGCTCTCATGGGCCACTTCATCAGGTGCATAAAATGTTGTTCCAAGTTGGGAAGTCGACATACACGTGGTTGGAGAAGGAGAGAGAAATGTTAGCAGTGAGCTCGGGGGGAGGGGGGATTGTTTCCCCTGTGATTCTTCTGCGATGGCATAAAAATATTTAAACTTTAATGCATCAGCAGCCTTTCCATCAGGATGTACTGGGGGAGATGAGCAGGGATGCAGAGCCATTCCGCCAGCCCTACTGAAAGAATGGTCATTTTTTTCCCTCTTCCCTCCCCATTCCTTTTTCCTCATGTGTTGTGTCTTTTAAAGCCTGCAGGCAGGGACTGACTTACTTTACTGATTATATATAAGACACTCTGGGAGCCCTTTTGGCTGAAGAGCAGGATATAAACACTTCAAATAAATGATAAATAAATAAACACAGGGATGGATGTCCAGTTGTTGGACTCCAGCTACCATGAGGCCCAGAAGGCATGACTAATTGGCATAGGTAATGGAAGTTGTAGTCCAACAACATCCGGATAGGGTCCTCACCCCCTCCTTTAATACAATTATTACATTAATTATTATTATTATTATTATTGTTATTATTTAGGCCCCAGGCTAAGGTGGTTAATGTTTTTGGATGTCCCAGTCATTTTAATACTGCAACTGAATTTTCTCTATTCTGCTCGGTTTTTGCTGCTTTTATAATAATAATAATAATAATAATAATAATAATAATATTTATTTGTAACCCGCCTCTCCCTCCGGATCGAGGCGGGGAACAGCAACAATATAAACATAAAATCACAACAGTTAAAATTTTTTAAAAAACAAGAGAACAATACAACATTAAAAACATCCTAAAATTCATCTGGATAGGCCTGTCGGAAGAGGACAGTCTTCATGACTCTCTTAAATTCATGAAGACTGTCAATTTGTCTAACCTCCTCCGACAGACCATTCCATAGTCTGGGAGCGATGGAAGAAAAGGTTATTGCAATTTTCTCCCACCTGGTGTCCTCCAGATGTGCTGAACTACGACTCCCATCATCCCCAGCCAGCATTGCCATTGGCTGTCCAACACACCTGGAGGGCACCAGTTTAAGGAAGCCTGGTTTACTGATATATTGCGTGTTATCCTATTCAAATGTATTGGTTTTTATGCATCAAAAAGGATTTACACCCTACATTTCCCACCCCTAAAGGAAAGCCCCACAGTACCTCAGGAATCACAATATCTGTTTTCATTTTTTTTTTTTTGGTTAAGTAACACTCAACAAATAAAACCATCACCAAAAAAGAAAAAAGAAAGAAAAAGAAAGAAGAGAAAGGATTAAAACAGTGGCCAGAAAAGCAATAAAAGAATGAGAATAAAGCAATAAAACAATAAAACAATGAGAAGCAGCCCTATTAAGCAGTAGGCAGAACGTAATATTAATAATAAAATAAAAATAAGTTGAAGCTGGTGCATCAATAGGGGGTGACCTTATGAAAAGGAGGACAGGGCTCCTGCACCTTTAAAGGTGTATAGAGTAGGGAATTTCAGCAGGTGTTGTTTGTATATATGCAGCACCTGGTGAAATCCCCTCTTCATCGCAACAATTCAAGCTGCAGGCGCTATACTAGAGTGACCAGATACAAAAGAGGGCAGGGCTCCTGCAGCTTCCACTGTTGTGATCAACAAGGAGTTTCACCAGGTGCTGCATGCCTACAAATGACACCTGCTAAAATTCCCCTTTCAATACAACTGTCAAAGATACAGGAGCCCAGTCCTCCTTTCCATACGGTCACCCTAAATAAGAATCCTACTTCCTACTTCTCCCAGTGGTGATGAACTGAACTCACGTTTTTTTCATGGTGTACAACGTCCCGTCCTCCCATCTCCAGGACCCACTCAAATCTGACAAGCCGATCCACACGTGACCTGACGCCCGCAGAGTCACAAACCTCTAGCATGAGGAAACAAGCATGTGTTAACAAACGGACAGTTTGCTCAGAGTGTCTCTAACTCCGCACCACCCCCAGAACCAGAGAACCGGGGAAGCCTTCTTGAGGGACGGACATCAGGAAAAACTTCCTGACTGTTAGAGCAGTACGACAATGGAACCCATGACCTAGGGAGGTGGTGGGCTCTCCCGCACTAGAGGCCTTCAAGAGGCAGCTGGACAACCATCTGTCAGGGATGCTTTAAGGTAGATTCCTGCATTGAGCAGGGGGTTGGACTCAATGGCCTTAGAAGGCCCCTTCCAACTCTACTATCCTATGATGCTATGATCCCTTCCCTGCTCTCGATGGCTCCCCCTGTTAGAGGACTACTTACTTTCTCCTCAGGTGAGTTCAGGGAAACCAGGTAGCCTTTTTTCTCTTGGCAGGTACTTTTGGCGCTTTCCCAGGACGCTGAGGTTCTGGACATCCAGTAACAGCTCTCTTGGAAAACAAACCACCCTTTGGGACAGCAGCCACTTTTCGTCCCTGCCGGTGGGGGGAGAAAAGGCCGGGTACGTTTTATGATATGTTCCTTCTTTTGTCATTTCTCCTTTTTCTTTTTCTGGCCGTTGCCATTTGCTTTGCTTTGTGTTTTGCTTGTAATTCTTCTATTTGTACACAAAGGGGGGGGGGGGAGGCTCCGGATGCCATAGGAAAATTTTAATTATACAAAAGCCCAATGTGTTTCGGCCTCATGTAGGTTTTTTTAGGCCTTCTTCAGGGGGTTGTTATAAAATAGGGTGACCATCTGAAAAGGCGGACAGGGCTCCTGTATCTTTGACACTTGCATAGAAAAGGTAGCAGGTGTCATTTGTAGGCCTGCAGCACCTGGTGAAATTCCCTCTTCATCACATCAGTTAAAGCTGTAGGAGTATAGCTAGAGTGACCAGATACAAAAGAGGGCAGGGCTCCTGCAGCTTTAACTGTTGTGAGGAAGAAGGAATTTCACCAGGTGCTGCATGCCTACAAATGACACCTGCTGAAATTCCCCTTTTCAATACAACTGTTAAAGTTACAGGAGCCCTGTCCTCCTTTCCATAGGGTCACTCTACAGATACACCCCTCCCCTGCTTTTAAGTATCCAAAGTGCTTTGCAAACATTAACTTGCTTGTAATCTTTACAATAACACTGTAAGATACCTCAGCACTGTCATTTTGCGAGGGTCCCAAAAATGTCTTGCTAGCATATGCTAGCATACAAATAGGTTACAGGGATGATCCCTGGTGTAAATTAACTTTCAAAGGGGGGCGGCGGAATGTGAAGGACCAAGGAGACAAATGCAGGTGATGCGAGCTGATGCCCTGGGATTCTTAACACAGTAAAAATTAATAAGTCACCAGATGCATCCAAGTTCTTAAAGAGTCAAATACGAAACCACGGATCTAGCAAGAAATATGAAACTTGTCAGGACGGACAAGAGAAAATACTGTTTTACACAATATATAAGTAGATTGCAGACTGATTTGCCCTGCTGCGTTTGACGTGGCTGAATGCCCTGTGGCCAAGGTCTCTACACGCTGAAATTCCCTTTAAACTGTTAAAGATACAGGAGCCCTGTCCTCCTTTTCATTTGGTCACCCTAAGTCGCAGAAATTATATTGTGATGGCGACTAGTCTTAAGGGCCTCGATTGGAGAGGGGGGGGAAGCGTGTCATTCCAGGACATTATGGAAAATTACAGAAAATCCCCCGACACCCAGGATAGAACAAAAACCAGGACAAATCCAGACAAATCCGGACAGTTGGTCTCCCTAGAAAAGAGAGCCAAGCTCTGGTGCCATGAAACAATCTTTTTATTTAATCTTTAATAACATCTTCAATCTGCTCTACGCATTTCAGAAAAATATCCTTCATCAGGAGCTACATAAAAAACAAGTATAACTACAAATTAGACAAACAACAACTAAAAGATAAAACGTAAAATAGCTTCAGATTAAATTGCTCTAAAACTGACCTGGGCTTCCAAGTAGGAGGAAGACAGTTTTGAGATACTACAGAGCCCAGTGAGGACACTCAACAAACTGAGAACTGTTTCCTTTTGCGTTTTGCATTCAGATTTTATTGCTTTCATATTGTGATAACAACTACGTAATTACAGAGAAGTGTGTTTTTCCTCAGGTCAGTTCATTCATCGTATTTCTAGGTGAATGTGTAAATGTTTAGTTACAGTGTTTGTTGTTAGCAGAGGATTTCAAAAGGTTGTTTTTCATCTGATATGGGTGTTGTTTTGTGTTTAATCTTGAGCTGTTTTACGTTTTATCTTTTAGTTGTCATTTGTCTAATTTGTAGTTATGCTTGTGGGTTTTGTGTTTTTTTTGGTAGCTCCTGATGAAGGATGTTTTTTCCGAAACGCGTAGAGCAGATTGAAGATATTATTAAAGATTAAAGAAAAAGACTCTTTCATAGCACCAGAGTTTGGCTCTTTCTTTTCCATTGGTTTGGTGGAGCTTTTTTCCCTCTCCTTTATACCTCCCTATATTTTGGCAGAGGAGGGAAGGGAGGAAGCCAAAAATGTACTGTTTGGGGATGATAGGACTTGTCATTCAACACGTGGGGCGGGGGGGACGTGCGGTAAGACAGCAGTTTGGAGAAGATTGCAAGGGCTCCTGCAAAAATCTTAATGAGGCTGCAATCTTATGCAAGTTAAGAAAGAAAGAAACCTACAACCCATTGTAGTTGAATAACTTTTTTCTCTCTAAACATGCATTGGATCCCGCCCTTAGTAATCATAAGGAGGAAGAGATGATTCATGGTGTGAAAAGGGAGGGTTCCAACCACCCAAGCAGCCCTCTCCGCCCCCCCCCCCCCCACACACACCCAGAATTTGTATCCTTGCTTTTTACCGTTGCTTTTCAATTCTACCAGGTCACAGTGGAGCGTTCTGGTGTCCTGTTGCAAGGCATCCAGCTGGTCTTGGATGCGTTTCCTGACTGGGAGAAGAGAGAGAGAGGGAACAGAGGGGCATATGGCTTCGGTGGGCTCACGAGAGGGAGGCGTAAACGGCGTCCTCCACCTGCCCCGTTCCCTCACAATGAAAGCAAGCGCCAAGAGCAGCAAGGGAGACGTTCTCCAAGCGGCAGCCGTTCCAAGCAGCCCCCCACTCCTCCCCCGAGCACAAGGAACTACGAAGAAGCGACGGCACTTGCAAGTTGGCCTGGTTCCAGTCTGTGGCCCAGATCTCTGACTGCCGCGACAACTCAGGTTTAGCAAAGGGGGCCTTCCTCCTTCTGCAGGGGAGCGAAGGTCTGGCAAAGTCTTCTCGACAGCCTTAAGACCGCAGCTACGGTGTGCTTCGTCAGAAGTGCAAGGGGCAAAGGAACCATCTCTCTCTCTTTCTCACCCACCCCAACACATTCATAGTCTCTGGGACCCACCTTTTTCCATCTTGTCGATGTCCGCGCTCAGCGTTTTCTCCAGGGTTGCTACTTTCCAGCCTGTGCTGTTCCCTAGAGGGGGCGGCACAAGGGAGACGTGAGGATAATGCTGACCCTGACCCGCTAAGCCACGGTGGTGGTTAATTAAGCACTGTGAGGTAAACGTTATGGCTTTAGCGTGCCGTGTGAACCGTTCCTAACCATGGTGGCTACATAATCCCGGTTTAAACACGCTCACTCACCATTTGCGTTGGTGTTGTCTGAACAGGCCCACTGTCTCCAGCACCTTCCCCTTCCAAAGGAGCACCTCCCGTCCTCTAGCACTTCCAGGGAGGAGGTGGTGGTTCTTATGGACTGGATCAGGCCCATGTGGGAGGCAGGGCTCCCTCCCTCCACCCTCTGTCTTCCTCCTCCTCCTCCAAGGCCTGAGGCACTTCACCTCCCAGCCACCAAGGGAACCTCTTGCCACAGCATCTCGGCATGTCCCAGCCAGCACTTCCGGCCCACCCTGCTCCCTCCCTCACTCACTTTTGTGCCGGAGGCTGCTGAGCCCACCAAGGGCTGTCTGGTTAAAGCTCTTGAGGGCCTCCTGGGCCTCCTGTTGGTCCCCGCTGAGCTGGATGCCTGGAAGGGAGCAAACCTGAGTGACAGCGGAGACTGGTCCCTTGCCTTGCACGCTCACGCAACCCCTCTGTTGCACAAACACCCGCTCTGCCTCGCACACGTGTTTCCTGCGTAGCAGGCTTTCCCTCGTGACGTCACTGACCATCTTTCGCACACTTATTTTACACACTGTCTTTTACACACTCACCCACGACCTTGCATGTTCCACCCTCTGTGTTGTGCACACACACAGCTTCCCTTCCGCCTGCCTGCTGGCCCCCTTGCACGTTCCGGTCTCTCTGCCCCACACTCACCCCACCGACTTTGCACACATCCTGTGCACCTCAAGCTAGGCACTGTCTCGCTTTTCGGACTCGATGGGGCTCCTGTCCTGAGCATTCCAAATTGTTCCCAATGAGATAAAGGGGTGGAGGGAATCTTTATCAAAGTTGTCGATGACACAGAGCCGCTCAGAAGACGGGGATAAAATTCCCCAAATGACCTTGACAGAATGGGAAAACAGACGGAAGCTAACAAAATGAAATTAAACAAAGACAAATCTAAAGTTCTTTGTTTAGCAAACCAAGGAAACCCAAGGATCTGGCTTGGGAGCAGGACGGGTCAAAAGGATCTTGGGATCACAGTCGATCACAAGCGGAACATAAGCCAGCAATGTGACCTGGCTGCAAAAAAGGCTAATGCAGTTTGAGGCTGCGTTAACAGAACCATAGTTTCCAAGTCAAGGGTAGTACTAGTTCCGCATTACTCCACACTAGTCCAACCTCATCTGGAGTATTGTGTCCAGTCCTGGATGACATATTTTAAGTATTGGAAGACAAATTGGAACAGGTTCAGAGTATGTCCAGGAGGATGAAGAACAAGACCTGTGAGGAAAGGCTGAAGGAGCTGCTTAGCCTGGAGAAGGGAAGACTTAGGGGGACGTGATATTACTCTTCAAATCTCTCAGGGGCCACCACATACGGGACTAGGTCTAACAGGCTTCAGGTGTAGGAGGGGTGGATTTTGGTGGAACATTAGGAGAGACCTACAAATGGCAAGAGCCGTCCTGCATCCTTCTTCCTCACAAACACCCTCAAACAGAGCCTTCCCCAACCCGGTGCCCTCCTGATATTTTGGGCTACAGCTCCCAGGATTCCTGACCGTTGGCCATGCTGGCTGGGGCTGATGAGAGTTGGAGTCCAGAGCATCTGGAGGGCACCAGGTTGGGGAAGGCTGCTCTAACGTCTACTCTTCTCCAGACTTGGGAGTGCTGCCCCCCACCCGCTCCCCCTCCACATGGCACACCCTCCTTTTCCTTTCCTGCCCCACTCACACACCCTCGTCCCCAGGTTGGCACCTTCCTGGCACATTTCCTCCCTCTTGTCTTTGCACACTCATCTGCACACACCCCATTGGGCCTTGCACACTCACAGTGGCGTTGTGTTTGGCCTGGCCTTGCACACTCCCTCACCATCTTGCACATGCACCCGCCTGGCGCATCGCCTTACACCCAAGGGGCTCCTGACGGGCCCTTTCTTTCCCCCAACCCCAAAGCCCGTGGGCGCTGCCTTTTGCCCTGGCTGCCTCGCACCTTGGATGCCAATGATCCCCACGGAGAGGGTGAGGATGGCGCACATTCCCATCAGGATCAGGACCAGCCGGTTGGTGGGACAGATGCGGCGGCCGGATGACTGGGAGGCAGGAGACGCTGTGGGTAGCAGGAGAGGCGCGTTCAGTCCTCCAAAGACCCCACCTCCGTTGCGGCCACCCGTTCCGTAGTTCAATTACCTGTTTGTTACATTTACGTTCCGAATTTTCCTCCAAGGAGCCCAAAGAGGCATACAGGATCCTCCTCCATCTCCATTTTATCCTCATGACAAAGGATAAAATGGTTTGATCTAAAGGGTAGTATGCCATATTAGTCCTACATAGAGTAGCCCCATTGAAATGAATAGGGCTTAAGTTAGTCGTGGCTAACAAGTCTCTTTCATTTTAGTAGTTCTACTCCATGGAGGACTAACGTTGGATATTACCCAGAGTCAGTGACTGCCCCGATGTCCCTCAGTGAGCTCCTTGGCTGAGTGAGGACTTGAACCCAGATCCCCCCAGTCTAACCCTAACCACCACACCACACCGGGCTGGCTGACTGGAGCTTCAGACACAACAACCTACTTCACACCTAATGACAACCCACAACTATGGGGGGTTTAACTACAAACAACCCAGGAAGAAAACCCATGGTTTGTTGTTGAGTTGTGAACTCTTGAGTTGTTTTAAGTATGGGTTGTCGTTACATGCAAACCCAGAACCGTGGGTTGTTCATGGCTTGTTTCACCAGACTGCAGAGGCAGCAGGAAGAGCAATAAAAAAAACAACCAGCTGCTCTCCATGACAGTACAACGCTGCAAAAGCATTTGAGATACAGGAGGGGGTGAGGGAAGGAGGAAGCAATCAAACAACCTAGGAATTGGACAAAAAAACAACCTGCACTTCGCACGATTGTCTGTCAGGCAAATCATAGGTAAACTCTTGGTAAGGCAACAACCCATACTCTAGGTCATTGTTATGTGTGACCCAGGCCCAGAATCAACACCTCCTTCATCCCTCCCTCCCTTCCAGCAAACACTTCCCATGATTCCATTTCCAGGAGAGACCTGCCTGCCTGCTCCAGACGCAGCGAGCGAGACAGCCAGGTTTAGATCTATCCAGGTTGAACCAGGCTAGTTGCCCCACACGCCCAGCGGCAGGGCCAGCCCCAGCTGGTGGCCAAGCCCCCCCTCGGTACCTCTCCCAAAGCGCTTTCCACTTTCGTCAGCCACATCCAAGGATTTGAGGTCTTGGTAATCCGTGGCCATTGCAGGTTGAGGGTTGCAGGCAGCTGAGCTGGAGGGAGAAAGATCGGGCAGCATGTGAGGACGAGGGATACGTCCCAGAGGCTGAGATAGGCATCAGTTGAATTCTACCATTAAGGGCACAATCCTGTGCATGTTTAGAATGAAAAAGTCCTACAACTTCCAGCATTCCCCAGCCAATCTTAGCCTTTATCAGGGGTTAATAACACTGGCCTACCTTACAGGGTTGATGTAAAATTGCAACAATATCATTGGGGCAGCAAACTTATTATTATTATTATTATTATTATTATTATTATTATTATATCGATTTACTGAAAAGGTACCCTGATTAATCAAGCAGCAGTTAATAAAACACAAAGTGTGGGGATGATGGGAGTTGTATTCCAAAACATTTCAAGGGGTGTGCTTTTTCGGTCGTTGTTTCAGAATACTTTTCCTCATATGCAAATGTAAGGGATTCTTCCACTGACTAAAACCCTTGCAGTTTCTTGACCGACCGTGCAATCCTATATGCTCAAAAGTACGCCTCGTTCACATCAGTGGGGTTTTCTCTCAGGTAAGTGGTAGTAATCCCAACTGAACTCAACAGGACCTACCGCCTGCAAACCTTATGCAGCCTTACCTGGGAGTAAGACCCACTGAACACGACGGGACTTAGTTCTGGGTAAACATGCATAGGCTCGTGCAGAAAGATTTCTTTCATCACGTCAGCGCCTTGACTATACTCATATGTGAAGCGCTCTGAGCCCTGTAAACTCAGTAGAGTTCTATTAATAATGAAGACTGTATGGTGTAGTAGTTAGAGAGGTGGATTTATAGCCCCAAGGGGGTGGAGATTCCCAGTTCATGCAGCCTTTAATCCCAGGTGTGCCTGTGGGGTTATTCAATGTTGCAAGAAACGCATTTTAGGTGTGCTTGGATGAGACACATGCAACTTCCCCCATTCCTGGGCCCTGGCCGTAGAGAGGACCTGGAATTACCTTCCTCTTGCCCCGTGGCAGGGTCACGTCTGATCACCGCCTCAGGCTAGGGTGACCCTACGGAAAGGAGGACAGGGCTCCTGTATCTTGAACTTGTATAGAAAAGGGAATTTCAGCAGGCGCCATGTGTAGGCATGCAGTACCTGGGGAAATTCCCCCTTCATCCCCCCAGTTAAAGCTGCAGGAGCCCTGCCCTCTTTTGTACCTGGTCATGCTAGGCAGGGCCGGGCCCTGCCTAGCGTGACCAGGTACAAAAGAGGGCAGGGCTCCTGCAGTTTTAACTGTGGGGATGAAGAGGAAATTTCACTGCACACAAATGACCCCTGCTGAAATTCCCTTTTCATATGGTCACCCTATGTCAGGCTCCTCACCCTACACCCTCACCCGTCCCCCAGGACCAGCCCTTCCCCTGGGAGCCACATTCCCCCCCCTTTGGTGACTTACTTGACCACAGATGTGGCCATCTCCTTCCAGCCTCGATTCAATTCTTCCTCCTGGTTCTCTGACGGGGCGATCGTGTGCCGCTGCACTCCAGAGGTTTTGCCCAAATGTTGACCTGAGCAAAGTTGGGACAAAGTTAAAGTCCTGGCGGTGAAATGATTTCTCAATGTAGCTCAGCCCACCGATGCCTCCTGAGCAGCGTGTCATTCAGGCATTGCCAGGCGTTTGCAGGGGGGTGGCATCTGGGAAAGAGGGCAGCGGGTGAGAGCTGGACTTTGGGGAGACCCAGACCCTCCTTCTCGAATCCCCTCCGGTTCTCTTTTCTAGTCTTGGGCACTGCCCAAGCTTCAGGCCCCTGGCCTGGTTCACCGCCAACGCCTGGGATGCCTCCCTCCCAGTAACCTTTGCTCTGTCAATATTATTTCTCCCCAAAATGCTTCAAATGGAGAACTTTCCAAAACAGCCTCCCCCAAAAAGCTTGTGTGTGTGTTGGGGGGGGGAAGGGATGATTCCAGGTGACACCCCAGGATTTAGGAGTCTCCAGATTGCAATTTGAAAGACTCCCAGCCCAAATTGGGACGGGGGCCGTTAGTGGCGGGAGAGAGGAGCGAATCGTTCAAGCTGGTGGTGCTAAAGGCCCTTTGCTCCCGCAGCAAGCCAAGATGATTCGGGCATGCATGCATTTGGGCATGACGTGGGCCATCCACCTGTCTTGCTCTGGCCTAGTTCAAAATGGCAAAAGCCTGTTACTTTTTCTCTATCTCTATTTGCTTACATCAGATTTCCCTAAGCTGATGCTCTTTGGGCATGCGGCTGGGATATGATGGGACTTATAGTCCAACACATCCAAACAGCATTGACTTGGGGAAAGCCCCCTTACATCCTCCCCGCCCCCGAGCTGAAAAGGATGTCACATTATTATTGTTGTTGTTATTATTATTATTATTATTATTATTATTATTATTATTATTATTATTTGTGTCCCACCTTTTGCCCAATGCTGGGCCTCAAGGCGGCTTTACAAAATTAAAATACATACAGTTAAAAGTTATAAATAAGAGATATACAAAAGTTAAAAATATATAATTACATAGGTTTTGATATTAAAACCTTTCAACATTTAAAATACATATTTAGGGTGACCATATGAAAAGGAAGACAGGACTCATGTAACTTTAACAGTTGTAGAGAAAAGGGAATTCCAGCCAGTGTCATTTGTATGCAATTAGTTCCTGGTGAAAGTCCCTCTTCATCACAACAGTTAAAGTTGCAGGCACTATACTAGAGTGACCATATACAAAAGAAGGCAGGGCACCTGCAACTTTAACAGTTGTGATGAAGAGGGAATTCCACCAGGAACTAATTGCATACAAATGACGCCAGCTGAAATTCCCTTTTCTCTATGACAGTTAAAGTTACATGAGCCCTGTCCTCTTTTTCATATGGTCAGCCTATACATATTAAAATTTAAAAGTCTTAAACATAGATAGGGACCGAGCTCTGATGGGTAATAATAATAATAATAATAATATTTATTTGTAGCCCGTCTCTCCCTCCGGATCGAGGCGGGGAACAACAACAATATAAAACATAAAAATCACAACAGTTAAAACTTTTAAAAAGCAAGAGAAAAATACAACATTAAAAACATCTTAAAATTCATCTGGATAGGCCTGTCGGAAGAGGACAGTCTTCATGACTCTCTTAAATTCATGAAGACTGTCAATTTGTCTAACATCCTCCGACAGACCATTCCATAGTCTGGGAGCGATGGAAGAGAATCCTAGAGAGAGATCCCCAGCTGTTTCCAGACACAATCGCACCCATCAGCCGTCCCTTCTAGGCTGTTAAGTCTCCTGCTAAAGTAATGGGCAGCCCTAAGCCGATAACACGGCGCACCACACAGTAGAAGGTGCCCATGCGCTCCACGCAAACAAATGTGGAAGAAAGATCATCACTGCCTTATCCACAGTGTTTACTCCGTTCCTTTGGACTCGTGAGAAAGTAAGGCGGAATTCCATCACTGTAGCTGCCATGGTTGTGAGCGCATCGTGCTGCTAAAAAGATGTGACTAGTCCTCATGAACATACCTTGGGTATAAATTGGGCATGCTCTGTGTTCTTAAGTAGCAATGCACTCCTACACATGTCTACTCAGAAGTAATTTCTATTGTTTTCAAGGAGGGCCTCACTCCTGGGTAAGTGGTTATATAGGATTGCCGCCTTAATCACCTGCTGATTCCAGACTGCAATCACTCTAAGGTAATGTCGTTCTTTACTACATTGGAATCAAGGCCTAAGCCTTGACCACAAGGGCTTTTTTTGTGGGCACCTGAAGCAGTTACCTGGCAGGCTGAAATCCATCGGTGGATCATGGGGTCGTCCCTCCATGCCAGGAAAAGCTTTCCCTGTTGAATATCACCTTCCTATTGCGCAGCTGGGGTGGGGGGAATGATGGGGAAGGCAACAGCTCTTCCAGGCGGCCTGGGGCAGGTGGGCGAGCGGGCGGGCAGGTGTGGGCGGGGCCTAGGCAGGGGCTATAAAGAGGGGAGGCGGCACAGCTGCCCTCCATCCCCATGCATCTGCAGGCCGTGGCTGTGGGGCAGAGAATGGAGGGCTGCTTCTTGCTCCTTTGGGCAGCGCTGCTGCTGCTGCAGCTGCTGCAGCAGCATCATCCCGGCTGCTCGGCTGAGCGCTGGTCGCCCGCAGGGAGGTGGCCCCGAGCCCCCCGGGCCCTGGGGCCGCCTGCCGCCCCCCGCCCGAGGGCTCTCGCTCCCCCCCACGCGGTGAAGGTGGACTGCGAGCCGCACCGCGTGGTGGTCACGGCGCACCGCGATCTCTTCGGGGTGGGCCGGCTGGTGGCCCCGTCGGACCTGGCGTTGGGGCGGAGCCCTTGCCCGCCCGTGTCCTTCGATGCCACGGCCAACGTGGTGGTCTTCGTGGCCGGGCTCCACGAATGTGGCAGCGCTGTGCAGGTAGACCCTCTGCTGGCGGGGTGGGCAGGGGGCCCACGGGAAATGTGGGGAGCCCGGCTGGCGCCCCCGTGGGCAAGGCGCAGGGCTGGCCGTTCCAGGGGGCACGAGCCAGGGGGCAGATCTCCTGCGCAAGCCCTCGCCCGGGCATACTGGGCCTCTTTCCCCTGAGGGCCGGTTGCAGTTTGGAGAAGCGCTCGGGGGTGGCGCTCCAGTGGTGGGTCGGGCCGCAGGCAAAAGGCACAGGGTTAAAAACACACCCACCCACCCACCCAAACTCTCTGCCTTCCCCAAGCTGGTGCCCTCCAGATGCGTTGGACTACAGCTCCCGGGATTCCGGATCCTTGGCCATGCTGGCTGGTGGATGCTGGGAGCTGGAGTCCAACACACCTGGAGGGCACCAGCTTGGGGAAAGCTGTTTTTGCTCAAAGCTGCTCCTGCCAATAATGAAGTCTTAGGAGAGGACCTTTCAGAATGGGGGGGGGGGGGGATGGTATTGACACTGGGAAATTGTGAAACAATCCGTGGTTGGGGAGGGAAGGTGGTGGATGTCTGGGGATTGCCCCCACCTAGGGTGTCCAGATAAAATCCAGGGCTCATGTAACTTTAACAGTTGTAGAGAAAAGGGAATTTCAGTAGGTGTCATTTGTATGCAATTAGTTCCTGGTGAAATTCCCTCTTCATCACAACAGTTAAAGTTGCAGGCACTATACTAGAGTGACCATATACAAAAGAAGGCAGGGCCCCTGCAACTTGAACTGTTGTGATGAAGAGGGGATTTCCCCAGGAACTAATTGCATACAAATGACACTGGCTGAAATTCCCTTTTCTCTACAACTGGTAAAGTAAATGAGCCCTGACCTGGATTTTATCTAGTCAGCCTACCCCCACCCCAGGGCCAAATTTAGCTGCTGGCCTGAGGTTCCCAGGGCTTAGGAATCTGAAAGACCGTATTCTCCCTGCCCGTCCCCTGAGGTCTTCAGGAGAGGCCCTTCTCTCAGTCCCACCACCATCACAGGCATGCCTGGTGGGAATGTGGGAGAGGGCCTTCTCGGTGGCTGCCCCAGGGCTCTGGAACTCCCTTCCCAGGGAAGCTAGACTGGCGTCCTCCTTGCTGTGCTTTCGGAGGCAGGCTTAAACTTTTCTGTTTCAGCAGGTCTTTGGGGAGTAGTTGAGACCTTTGTGGATGTGCTGCTTATAGTTTGGATGTTTTTTTAATTATTTGTATTAAAATGTTTTAAAATGTTTTAAAATCGTACTATGTTTAATTATATATATTTTAATTTTTGTATATCTCTATTCGTTTTAACTGTACATGTTTTAATTTGTAAGCCGCCTTGAGTCCCAGTATCGGGGGGGGAGGTGTAATAATAATAATAATAATAACAACGCGATGTCCGTGTCTCCCTGATCCAGATGACGCCAGACTTGCTGATCTACCAGACGAGTCTTTTCTACACACCGTCTCTTGCTAGCAATCCGGTAATTCTCAGGACCAATGCTGCTGAGATACCCATTGAATGCCGCTACCCCAGGTAATAAAAGATACCCATGGGGATCTTGGATGGGGGGTGGAGGCCTGCTGTGCTGTTCCGTTGAGGTGCCAACTTGGGGGGTCTTTACAAGAAGGGCAGGGAGCGTCCCCTGCCTGGGCTCTTGACGTCTTTCCACTTTGTTGTGCTTGGGATTGGGTTGTCTTTCGGGGAGAAGCTCCTATGCATTTAGGGCAGCAGCAGTGGAGGCTGGTGGCTCCGGTGTGAGTGGGGCGTCGGATCCGCTCCGGGTTCCAGCCAGAAGGAGTTCTGCACTCCGGGGAGCTCCTTTAGAGTTCTGGCGGATTCAGCACCCTGCTCACATCCGAGCCCCTGGACTGCGGATCAGGCAAAACTCCACAAGCGAAACTCTTGCGACCACCATAAAATGTCTAAGAGGGCGCGGCTCTGCCCCAAGGAGTTTACAGTCCCAAAACTGGATAGGGGGAGGCGACAAATGGAATGCAAGCGAGTGGAGAACGTAAGTCTTTTTTTCAGACTGGTGGGAGAAATTCAGCCCATTGCTGGAGCATCTGAACCCAATGCGCAGCCTGCACTGGCCCACGTGGCCATTAGCTTGGACACAAGATCCCATTTACTCAGAGAGAGGGGGGGGGGGTGGAGAAAGAGGGCTGATCCCAAAGGCTGGCCCCCTCAGCCCTTCCCTTGTAGAGGTCTTCTAGGGAACCGTTCCAGGCATGAAGGGGGGAGAGGGCGGAACTGGTTGAGGGAACTCTCCGCTGGCGGATTGTTAAAGATGGTGGAGGACAGGTGGGGTGGCCTTGAAGTGCCCCACAGCCCTCGCCCCCATGCTGCCAGGGTCCACCGGGGGTCTCCATTGCTTCCCTTCCAGGAAAGAGAACGTCACCAGCCAGGCCGTCAAGCCCACCTGGGTGCCGCTGCGCTCGACCGTGTCGGCTGAAGCGAGGCTGGGCTTCTCCTTGCGACTCATGAATGGTAAGGGCATCTCTGCTTGAGGGATGGAAGACCCTGGGCCGGGGGCCTGTTCTGGGGAAACCGCATTTCCTGTGCGATGGGCAGAGCAGCCTCCTGCTACCTGGCACCTTTCAGGTGTGTTGGACTTCAATCTCCCAACAAGCATGGCTGTTCCCTGAAGGGGAGGCCCATAGCTTGGTGTTGGAGCGTCTACTTTGCACACAGAAGGTTCCCCGGTTCGATCCCCGGCATCTCCAGGTACTGCTTTATAACGGTTTGTAACAGTGTTAAACCATTATCGTTATAAACAACTATAACCCGTTTTGAAGTGTTATATCCTGCCTGGTGTAGATCTGGCCCTGGAAAAACTCCGGCCTGGAGAGCCGCTGCTGCCGGTCAGTGTCGACAGTACTGGACTAGATGGACCCAGGGTTGGTATAAGGTAGCTTCTGAGGTTTCTAAACTGAACCTCCAGCGAAGGCCCAAAGCCTGACCTCGCTCTGATCGGGGGAGTTGACTAGGACTGGCAGGTGCTGGGGCTCAGAAACAGAACGGTCCATCTAGCCCAGCACCCTGTCTCCGGCAGTGGACAGCCAGATACTCTGAAGGCCCCAGCCTTCTCTTGACGTTGGCCTCCCCTCCGCCCCCAGCGGCTGAACACTCAGGATTCATTTAGTTAATAGGGCCTTAGGAAACTGCCTGAGGAGGAGTCAGGCCTTTTGATCCACCTAGACGTCTTCTCGAAACTGACTGGGCAGCAATGGCTCTCCTGGGTTCAGGGAGGGTTCTTTCCAGCCCCCGTGTGCAAAGCAAGAGCTCCACCACTGAGCAACGGCTCCTCCACCCACCATGCACTTGTCTTTGTTCTGAACGCCATCTCAGCTGAGGACCATCACTTCACCTCTATGGCGGTCAACATGGTGACTGTTTGCCATGATGGCTGGGAATGGAGTCACGGTCCACCACCTCTGGAGAGCACCAGGTTGGGGACTGCTGTCTTGAAAGGCTGATTCTTTTAGGATGCAATCCTATGCATGTTTAGACAGGAAGAAGTCCTACAATCCTATGCATGTTTAGATAGGAAAAAGCCCTACAATATTATGCATGTTTAAATAGGGGGAAAGCCCTACAATCCTATACGTGTTTAGATAGGAAAAAAGTCCTACAATCCTATGCATGTTTAGATAGAAAAAAAAATCTACAACTCCCAGCAGTAGGACTTTTTTTCTATCTAAACATGCATGGGATTGTAGGACTTTTCCCTGTCTAAACATGCTCTTGAATGTACATCCAACTGAACCTTGGGGAGATACCTCTAGATTGCTGGGAAATCACCACCACCTTCTTGGTTACAGTTACTGCAAAAAAAAATTAATAACATCCCTTTTCAGATTTGAACATCTCATTCGTGGAAGAACTTCTGGAAGCAACTGCCTAGTTGCTCGCCTTTGAAAGTGCAAAAGGGAGATCCGGCGCTCTCTGTCTCTTTTCCCTCCCACCGCCCTCCACAAATTATCCCATGTTTTGAAGCATAACTAAAAGCTATGAGAATTTTAATGCTGGCTTTAAGATGGTGGCCACAAGAGCTGAGATTAAATGATTTGTTCCCCTCCCTGACCTCAGATGACTGGAGAGCTGAGAGGACATCCACCCGTTTTCAGTTGGGAGACCTCCTGCACCTGCAAGCAGATGTCCATGCAGAAAACCAGCTGCCCTTGAGGCTCTTTGTGGACAGCTGTGTGGCCGGCTTGAGCCCAGAAGCCGCCTCGTTGCCCCAATACGCCATAGTTGACTCTAATGGGTAAGTTGAAGAGCGCCGCTGGAAATGTAGGAGGAGTCTGTATACCAGGCCAGACTATACTGGTCCACGTAATATAGTTATTGACAAAGTCCACACGACACAACAAGCCAGAGTCTGGGATGGGTGTGGGCTGTCATTGAATGGTGGGTTGCTGTGTTGTGTGAACCCAGCTGCACCAACGAGCTATGGTTTGTCAACCCATGAACAACCCATAGTTCGCAACCTAACAACAAACCATGGCTTCTCTTTGTGGGTTGTTCATGGTTTGTTGGCGGAGCTGAGTTCACATGATGCAACAATGGGAGTTGTAGTCCAACACACCTGGAGGGTGCCAGGTTGGAGAAGGCTACAATTCAAGATGCTTGTAAAAGTGCTAAGGTGGATTTGGCAAAAACCCACGAAGAAGCCAGTTGGGACAATCCTCCTCCTCCACCAACTACAAAGCTCTATAACGAGACCTCTCCACGCAGATGCCTAGTGGATGGGAGACAGGAAGGCGTCTCGTCCACATTCCTCTCCCCACGGCCCCAGCAGGAGGTGCTGCGGTTCACGGTCGACGCTTTCAGATTTGCTGGAGATTCCAGGAACCAGGTGAGTGCATCTTGCTGTGGTGAGCTCTTGAGGGGTGTGAGGTTTTTACCTGGATGGATCCCACCCAGCACAGGTAGGGATGCAGAACCTCTGGTTCGTGGGCCTGATCCGGCCTGCGGAGAGTTCGCCATCTGGCTGCAGAGACTCGTTGGATCCCACACGAGGCAGGGCCTGGCCCCCGAACTCTTGAGGAATCCCCAGCTACCTCTGAACTGCGTTCCTTAGACTCTATGGCAGGGAGAGGCAACGCGGTGCCCCCTGGACATCTTCCTTTGGCACCCGCCCCAGTGCTGTGAAAGAAACCTCTGCGTGGGTCCTGAGAACTGTGGATCCAAAGGAGTAGTTTAGTGAGTTGGGGCCCAGCCCCCACGTCTGCCTTGGACTCTGTCTTTGGGGCAGCAGGTGATGCGTCCTTTGTCACGCCTCCCAGGGCAGCCATTTTGTGGCAGTGCTTGGGATAGTCACGTTGCTAACTGTGCCCATCGGCCCCAAAGGTCACCGAGCCCTGATCTAGGGAGTCCACCAGGCTCTGCTGAAAGCCTTCCTGCCAAATTCACCAAGAGTCTCCCCACCCCAACCCGATGCCTCCAGTGTTTAAAAGTGGATATACCGATACAAGGAGGGGTTGATGAGAGCCAAGTCGCTACATCATGAAAGGCAAAACCCAGAGCAAAGTGGTGTTGCAGGGGGAGATTAGAATACAGGATCTCATTCTGTCCCGTTAAGTGGTGAAGTCAAGTTTCTGTCCCTCATGGGTTTGAAGTATTTATATGCTGACAATAACAGGTGAAAGTCAAGTCTCTCTCTCTCTCTCTCTCTCTTTTCCTGATGGGGAAATTGTTGTTGAGCATTCTCCTTCTCTCTAGATCTACATTACATGTGACTTGAAAGTCACGCCAGTTGAACATGCACCAGATGCCTTGAACAAAGCGTGTTCGTTCAATGCGGCAAACAACGTGTGAGTTTTTCATGAGATTTCCCCCTTCCAGGTCTTGGTTTGAAGGCCCCTCATTCTTTTTGTAACTCCTCTTCCAGGACACGCAGGAATCCCATGGCAATGCGCCTCCCTTAAGTTCTGTTAAGGCGGCTCTGCACAGGGTACCATCACCTGTGGATGCGTGCCCAGCATCTATTAGGATCAGGGCCCTTTCAGTGACTGCCCTGCTGTTGTGGAATGTCCTTCCGTGCTCCCAGTGATCTGCGCCCAGAGATGGGCAAACGTATTCTTCCCCTGGGCCGACGGTTACCCTGATGTAGCTTGGCAACTCTTGGCTAAGGTTTTTAACGGCAAGATGATAAGAGCATCTTAGGACATTGCAGAGCACAAGAGTACGGTTCTTCCCCAAAGAACATACAATCTAAGCTTTGACATAGGGAAGGAAGTGGAGCCAGGATGGAAATACATGTGTTACAGCCATGGCTCAGTGGATCTAGCCCATGTTTTGCATTCAGATGGTCCCAGATTTGATTTCCGGCTCTGAAAGGACTGTGTTACTTCTTGTTAGTGGTTCTGCTTAGAGACTAGCTACCTGGCCTGGGAGGTTTTATTTTGGCTTTTATTCTTATTTTACAGTGTAGTTTTAAACTTTTGAACTTTTCTATAATATCTTACCATGTTGTATTTTATGGTTTTAGTAGGGTGACCAGTTAGCTTCTGGGTAGGAGGCTTAACACAGGTCAGCTGGCTACAGGTTTTATTTAAAACTTTTTAACTTTTTTAACTTTTATCGTTTTATTAACTAAAAGTATTTAGCATTTTTAGCTAGTTTAACTAAACTAAACTGTTTTTAGCTCAGTTTTTACTCAAAGTTTTTCTTGGCCGAAAATAACAGTTTGATTGAGGGTTCTAAATCCCAGTTTGAACATTCACGACCTTGAAAAAGGAAAAAGGAAATATCCCAACACTGGGCTAGATGGACCCAGGATCTGACTTCCTATCAGGCAGCTTCCTGGGTGTTCTAGTCACCTAACAAGGGTATCGTAGAGTTTGACAAGATGCGGAAAAGGGCAACCAAGATGATGGGGGTAACTGGAACAGTTCCCCTACAAGGAGAGGTTCCAATGTCTGGGACTATTCAGCTTGGAAAAAAGGCGAATGAGGGCGGAGATGTACAAAATGGGGTACAATGTAGAGGAAGGGGGCGGGGAGACCTTTTCCTCCCTCTCTCGTAATACTAGAACCCTAATCCTAACCCATGAAGCTGAATGGTGGGGGATTCAGAACAAAAGAAGGACCTTCTTCACGCGGCACGTGGAATTTGCAACCACGAGACGTAGTGAACGGCCACCACCTTGGATGGCTTTTAGAGAGGGTTGCCCACGTTCTTGGAGGAGGAGGCTACCCATGGCTACCAGTCCTGATGGCTGTGTGCCTCGCCATCCCAGCAGCTGGGGAACGCAACCGCTTCTGTCCCGCTTGTGGGCTTCTCATGGGGGAATCTGTCTGGCCACTGTGGGAGGAGGACGCTGACTAGAGAGACCTTGGGTCTGATCCAGCAGGGTTCTCAGGTGTTCTGGGAGGCAGGTCCAAGCAAAAGATGGAAATGTGTGTGGGAGGGGCTTCATTGGAAACAGGAGACCTTCAGGTAGTAGAAGATGGGTGAGCCGTCTTCTGCTGCTGCAATCTTCGATGGCACTCTTCAAGTATCTGAAAGGTTGTCACACAGAGGAGGGCCAGGATCTCTTCTCGATCAACCCAGAGTGCAGGACATGGAATAAGGGGCTCAAGTTACAGGAAGCCAGATTCCGGTTGGACATCAGGAAAAACGTCCTGACTGTTAGAGCAGTACGACAGTGGAACCCATGACCTAGGGAGGTGGTGGGCTCTCCTAAACTAGAGGCCTTCAAGAGGCAGCTGGACAACCATCTATCAGGGACGCTTCAAGGTGGATTCCTGCATTGAGCAGGGGGTTGGACTGGATGGCCTTAGAGGCCCCTTCCAACTCTACTATTTTATGATTCTAGTACACCTCTGTGAAAGCGATCCATGAAGTTGGCCAGCCCGCAATCGGATCCAGATGGCCAATGAAGCAAAATGCTCTTCAGACGTTCAAATCTCTTTCGTCAGGTTATTAAGAGGTTGCCGTAACTCCAGTGGCTGCCTGTTCAATAGGAGCCCTGTGGATTTTTCAGGAGCCATCTTTTAGCAGGGACCCACCGCACTGCCTCGCACTTTGACTGGCATGCGCTGGGGGTGTCCCTTGGAGAGGCAATTGTGGGTGCAAAGCAGAAGGGGAGGGTCATCTGCCTGCTCCTTCCGCAACCTGTTTCTCTTGCAGTTGGCTTCCGGTGGAAGGTTCCAGGAGCATTTGTACCTGCTGCGAGACAGGAAGCTGTGGGGGGATGATGGGAGAGCAGGCTCAGGACTTCGGATCTAGGCATCTGCCTGTGGAGATGAGTTGGCAAAGAAATCTGCCAGGTAGCATCAGTCAGTCATCTTTATTTGCAGTTGACAGACCATTAGTACAGCATACGGCACAATTTATAAAATTTAGCTAAATTTAAAAACATAATATATGGTTGGCACAAGGAACAATTTGCAATATCTACTACATAGTTTAGTACAATTAAAAGTAAACAAGGATTTTCATTTGCATAACGTCAGTCTGCAATTTATTGCTATACAGAGAAATTTAGAAACTTGCAGAGTTACATATTTGTCAGTACCCTGTAGGAGGCTTGACAGCGGAGAAGTCCCAGTGCCAGTAGAGAAACTTTGCATAACTGGTCGTATTATATCTTCTCTGGCATCATTATAAAAGTTACAAAAGAACAACGCATGATCAATAGACTCTACCTCGCCGCTATTGCACGGGCAACACCTGTTAGCCAGTGGTGTTTTCTTATATCTGCTCTCCAAAAGATTTTATTGAAGTACATTAAATCTGGCCAGTGTAAAGGCCTTTCTGTACTTTGAGACTACTAACCACTCCAAATATGGCATTGCCCCTTTCGAGGCGAAGTCAGGTAGGCCCTGGGACAGAGGAGAACATGGTCCTCGGACAATACAATGAAGTTCTTGTAGATCTATATCTGCCAGGTAGCGTGACCGGTGGCGCTCAGCGCTGGGCTGGCTATAGTTCTTGGCAGGAATGGCCCTAAAGCAGCCATCCCCAACCTGTGGGCCTCCAGATGGTTTGGACTACAACTCCCAGAATCCCCCAGCCAGTGGCTGGGGGATTCTGGGAGTTGAAGTCCAAACCATCTGGAGGCCCACAGGTTGGGGAAGGGTGTGCTAAGGAATTTTGGGGGACTCCCTTTAATGAATTGCATAGGGTTTCCTATCATATGCAGTCAGCTGTATACTGGAGCCAAGAGGGGAACATGTGTTGAGGACATCAGGGTAGGAGAACCAAACTCCATCTTATTCCTGCAGCCCAAATGGCACTCTGATTTAAATAAGTTTAAAATGCAAAGCTGCCCAGGCTCAGGGTTTGGCAAATAATTTTGCTGCTGCTGCTCTCACAGGATCAGGAACGTCGAAGCAGTTTGTACGGCACAGGGGGATGGTGCTGGGGGTGGAAAATCTCCATTGGTCTATTTTATAGTCATAAGTCGCCTTGGGAGGGATTGGCTGGCTGGGGGATGCTGAGAGTCGTAGTACTTTCGTCTGTCTAAACATGCATAGGATTACACCCTGCTTTATTTACACGGGTTATGTCTCCTGATAGCCAAAAGCTCCCTGGGCAGTTCGCAAAATCCAAATTTAAAACCGTAAAATGCAATAACATAGCAAAACCTAATCTTAGAACTTCCAAGTTTGATCAAATCAAAGTGACAAGCAGAAGGAAAGCCATCAGCAGTTCAAAAACTGCAGTAACACCCTTTTTAAAAACTTGACAGACTAAAAAGCCTGGGAGATTACAACTCCCATCAGCTCAGGGAGGGGATATACAGTGTTCGCTCCTCCTAAGCTGCTGCCTTGACCTACAAGTGTACAAATCAATGTCTTGCTAAAGCAGTCTCTGGAAGGATGGGCTCTCTCCTTGCTACCCAACATGGACCACTAAGTCCAGCAAATTGGATGTTCCACCAGACCAGGATTCAAATCCGACGGGGCTGACTAAGGAAAGTTTGGTTCCCCCTCCGTAGGGAGATGACCAGATCTCTCCTCCCTAAGCATTGTGGTTTGACCATTGTGGTGGATGGCAAACAGCCGCCCGCTTCCCCAAAACAGCACTCACCTGTCCTCTGGCTTCCTCCTGACCACAGTGGAGACAGCTGCTCATCAAGCCCATCTGGCGCTGGGTCCAATCTTCATTTTTGGCTCCCGAGAGCGCGATGGACGGTTCCCAGGAGACCTGGCAGATGCTGAAGAGATCGAGATGGAAGGTAAAGAGAACTCCATGGAGGGCAGGGGAGGGAGGGTTCGCCTTCAACTTTTCAAGAATTGTCTTGTGTTTCCCCATCCCCACCCCACCCACTTCCTCAGCAGCAAGAAGCAGCCCATCAGAGTTTCACTTCCTTGAGTTTCTCGGGAACTCTCCATACGGGGTGACTTCCAGGCTGGCTCCTTTCCCTGGAATTGCCAGTTTTGTTCACTCACGGCTCATTCATCATTCCTTCAAAGCATATTTTTGCCCTGCTCTTTGGCCAAAAAGGCTCCCAGAGCTAAGACTGTGGGCAAAGACTATCCCAACAACACAGCACGAAAGGAAAAGGGGTCGAGGAGGGAAAAGGAGAACACGCCAACTTGGACACCAATTTGTAGAGTTACGTGATAGTCTTTATCCAGCATTCCCCAACCTTTTGCCCTCCAGATGTGTTGGTTGGGGATGATGGGAGTTGCTGTTCAATGCATCTAGAGCACACCGAGTTGGAGAAGGCTGTTAAAAGCATGTCTCTGCGTTCCAATGTTTTGTGTGTTATCTTGTGCATGAAAACACATTCCTGACTTAAACTGGTTGATAAATTTTATTGCCAGAAGGCTCGAATCAGGATAAAGGATTTTTATCAGGCTACATGTGTTAATTGGGCTTCCCTGGGTCCAGGATGCTTGTTATCAGCAACAGCTCCTCTGCTAATAACCTCACTGTTTACTATTCTTCTCCAACCCCCTCTTCTCCCAACTCCGACACCGCCATGTATACTTTATAAAAACTGGGAACTCTCCCTAACACTCCATGTATATCTGATGAAGTGGACTCGAGTCCACAAAAGTTTCTGCCAGAATAAATGTGGCAGTCTTTAAGGTGCCGCAAGAGTCTTTGCTGTTTCTTCTGCAATAGGCGGACACGGTGATCCTCTCTGGGAGTTTAATTAACTGCTGCCTTCTTGATGGTTTCCGCACCTCTTATCAGCACAAGTAGAGAATTAGTGATGGATTGCCCTGAAATTGGCTTTGGACTCCCAGGTTGACAGCAGGGGTGGGGGAGGGTGCAGGGAATAGCTTTAGTGGTTTCTTCCCTATTTCACTGTTATGCAGCAGCTGGACTGCTGACCAGAACTTCACATAAAGATTGTATACCACCAGTCTTAAAGGAATTGCTCTGCCTGCCCACGCTCTTCCAGTCAGAATTCAAGGGGTTGGCAATGACATTTAAAGCCTTAAACGGCTTGGGATGTTGATAGTTGAGGGAGCGCCTCTCCCTATATACACCTGCCTGAGACTTGAGGTCTGTCGGAGGAGCCCTCCTCTGTGAGACATACATTATGATGGGACATGGAAGAGGGCCTTCTCTGTTGTGGCACCCTGGTTGTGGAATGCCCTCCCCTTGGAGGCCCGACTAGTGCAGACACTGGTTTCGTTTCGGTGCCAAGTTAAATCATGGGTTTTTATCAAAGACTTTGAGGGCTAAAATTGCTTAGTTGCACATAGTTTTAATTGGTTTTTTTTTTACTGTTTTAAAGGGTTTTTAAAAACTGGCATTGGCTTGTTAATGGTTTAATTTTAATGGTTTTAGCTGTGCAAATTATGTATTGTTTTATATTGCTTGCTTGATTTTATCTATACACTGCCCTGAGATACCAATGATATAGGGCGGGATACAAATGTTTTAATAAATTAATAAATATTAAAGTATTGATATGAGGAAACCAATAATGGAAATGCGGCTCCCTCCTTTGCCTGCAGAATAAACAAAGGCACGGCCATTGGAGATAATAGGGGTTGTAGTCCAGCACATCTGGAGGGCACAGGTTGGGGAAGCCGTCTAAAGGAGCGACATATCTGTCATGGCCCAGCTGTGTTGAATGGGAGCCCATTAGAAGGGCTGAACCTTCAAAAGAGAATGCTGGAGGATATTTGCTGAGTGGGACCGACTTGTGAGGAACCCCGTGGAAGAATCGTGGCCGTGGAATTCGTCCAGCCCTATCTGGAGAAGCCGGGGATTGAACCTGGGGATTTCCCCCACCACCACGACCACATCTCCTGCTTTTTAAAAAGCGCTTGTCGCACTTCTGCTTTGTGTAAGGGAAAGAGAAATGAAACCCACAAGTGAAATGGAAAAATTTGGCTCCATCGCTAGTGTTGTGTAGCACCAATGTGTCCAAGCAAGAAAAATAGCACGAACCAGTTTTAAAAAAGAAAAAGAAAAAAAAGAGATGAGTTACAATATGGGGCATCTCTAAATGAAAGATTTATCGCACAGTCGTGATGTGCCACTCACAGAAGTTAGCGGGTCCATTACGTGACATCATCAACGTCCAGGACATCTCCTGCTCTACCCCTCAGTCATCTTGCTTTTAAAAAGGTTGCAGATAATAAGTATTTAAAGTTATTGCTGGGATAGCACAGGATCTCCCCAGTATGTAAAGTCGGTGTTGTGCTATAGTTCTGCCACTAGATGGCAGGGTTTCACTAAACAATGACGCCTTGCTGAGAAGGGAAGTTTTTAACTGAAAAATTACATGGTGGCTTGTAAAGGGGCACATCATGAACACGGAAAGACTGCGGGAGACTAAAGCCCTGGTGAGGCTGTGGGATTTTTCCAATGTGTAGTGAAGCTCATGGAAAGCGCTGGAATGTAACTGGCTGGCATTGACTGACGATCCAAGCAACCGAACACCTATCAATTCTGGAGCAACTACCTAGCAACTGTTGTATGATCTGTTTTGCTTACTAGTACAAAAGTGGAACCCGTCAAGACGCAAACGAAGTCTCCTGTAAAAAGCAGTCAATCCACTTTGGTTTTGATCCTGGTTTGTGATTTGAGCCTCTGTCCTCCCAGAGATGTCCCCTAAATCTAGCTAATTCCAGTTAAAACTGGCCTCTCCCAGTGCAAAACCCTCTCTCTTGAACCTCCTTGCTCTAACTCAGGAGTGTTTCAGTCTAAAGGCAGAGGAACTCTTCCGAGCCATCAAGGAACATGACTGTTCTCAAGTCTGGCCATCTTTGTTGCCCGGGAGGGGACGGGGTCACAAGCCCATTTGCAGGCCTCGAGATGGCCAGGCTCACTACCAGAAAGCGCTTATGGACAACTAACCATCCCATCACCACCACCCCCAGCGCTGCTCACCTGGACTAAAGCAAGGATAGTCTGGCTCCTTGCCACTTGCCTAGAACTGCTCACGCCCTGCAGGTCGCAGGTCTCCGTGGATTTCACGTTCTGGCTGAGCGGAAGCGTTGCACTCTGGGAAGTGCTACTGCTTGGCGGATGGCGTCTCCACGGTGCCCCCTCACTAGTGAGCCAGGCTTGGAGCCTCTAAAGCCAGGAGACCTTTGCCTCTGCCCAGAAGTGGTCCTGGAGCTTTGCCTTTATGTTTGCAGTCTTCATCGGAGGCCTTGCTGTATGTCCCACCACCAAGAGAGACTTGGTTAGACGATAGGACTCCGTCAGGCTGGCTCCATCCCTGTTGGGTTTTGGACAGGCAGTGAATCCTACATGGTTTGCCAAGCCTTTCGCTCTTAAAATGGTTTTCACTTGTTTCAGAAGCCACGGCGGTTAAGCATTTTGAGCTAAACGTTGTGGCTGAGCGTGTCGGGTGAACCAATTCCTAACCATGTTGGCGATACAACCATGGTTTAAAAAAAAAACATTTGCTGTAAAAGGATTAGCGGCCCTAACCGTGGCTTAGTGTGTTGTCTGAACAGGCCCTTTGAGACTCTTTCCTCTTCTCTGCTGTATTGGATTTTATATAATTTCACGTTGCTTTGACAGGTTCAGAAGCATGGTTAATCAGTACTTTTATTAAAATAACTAGTATGTGGGAGAGGTTCTCCTCCCCTGAGTTGGCCCAATGGCGGATGGGGAGGTGAACTGGTGGATTGTGGGGGCTGTGGTACAAGGCATCTGGAGGGCACCAGGTTGGGGAAGGCTGCTCTAGAAATTCCTGATCGCTGGGGCTGTTGGCGCTTCCTTGTGCAGAGTTTATGCCAGTGATCGAATCCCAGGTGGCTGTTGCAGGAACCCTGCTGCCCTTCAAGGCGAAGGAAGGCTCGGCCAACATTTCGGAAGATCAGAAGGATAAGCCGGCGCTAACATTGGAAGGTAAGAGCTGGACGATCGACAACAATAACATTCAAAAGTAGGTAAACCAGTGCTGGCCCCAGATATTGGAGGGCTCCTGGGCCAGACCCCCTCCATGGGCCCCCTCCCTTCTCCCCACCACAGTCACCAGATGCTCCTCTTCCTCCTCCTCCTCCTCCTCCTCACCATTGATCCATTTGCTTGCTTGGCCGGAAGGGAGCAAGTTGACCATGGCATTTTCTGCTCCTCACCAGCAGCATCGTCTAGGGCGAGCGAGAGGCAGGTGAGCAAGCAAGTGGCAATGGGGAAGAAGAAGAGGAGGGGGAGCGAGTCCAGGAGGCTCTTGCCGGTGGGTCTCAGCAGGGGACCACACATCCTTCCCCTTGACACTGGCCCGCTTTGGCGCCGAGCATTCCCCGCTAACTGCCTGTGTTCCCTCGTCCGCTGGAGTTGCAGCTGTGAAACGATCCGTTGGCGACGACGTGCTGCAAACAAGTCCTCTCTGGTTCCCAGGCTTTCTCCCATCATACCCTGTTTTTTGAATTCCTCGGAAGCATTAGGTTAGTCCCTGTTGAGGAGGCGGCGTCCCTTTGGATGGCCCTCCTGGGCTGGTCCAGTGAGGCAGCTCCTGACTTTAATCCTTTGCAGCGTACATCAGAGGAGGCCCCGTTTTCATCGGTGGGGCCGAAGAGGGCTCTGGATTTGGGGACGGAGCCGAAGCGGCTTTGCCAGGTATGTACCTCCTACGGGAGGCACCCCAGAAGCACCTTGGGGTGTGGGGTGGGAGAAAGAAGGAGAGAGAGAGTGCGCGCAATGCTTGGGAGCAGTGGAAGAGATGCAGAAGGTGTGCATCCACTTGCTAGCAGAATTTTTGCTTTGACCTAGCACAGCCTGGTGCCCTCCAGATGTGTTAGCCATGCCGGCTGGACATGATGGGGGTTGTAGTCTGACACTTCCGGAGGAGGGAGGCTGTTCTTGCAGCTCTGGTTCTGCAAAGCTCCATGTTCCCAGGCAGACTGAACCACTTAATGTCCTGAGCTGCCACTTTCTCCTCCCCAGAAGAGGAGAGCACGGCCTTGGAACTGAAGGCGAAGGTCATATCCAGGCCCCTTGAAGATGCGGTGACCTCCAGCGCCGAGAAACTCCCTGTAGAAGCAGCCAACGTGGCGGCAGCAAAAGGTGAGGAGTTGAGCAGCGCGTTCAGAGTCCAGATTCGGATCCGGGCTCCGAATGGCCAGGCGTCAATGCCTCATTGCCCCACGGAAAGGGATTTCCCTCCAAACTGGGGTGGGGTGGGGAGCCTCCCGTCTGCCTGGATGCCCCCTGCAACAGTATCCCAGCCTTGTGGACTGGTTGTGGCCGGTCATGAGGGAAGACACATTGCATGTGCTCAGGAGCACTCTTGACATCTCGGGCAGAACCACCAGCGTGTGCCAACTGTCCAAACATGACACCCACCCTTCCATTAATGGCTGACCCCAAGCCGGTGTTTCTTCTGCTTTAGGAATTCCGCCCCCCCTTTGGGCGAGAGTGGACGTCCGGCAGAATCAATGCCTCTGCAAAGGCTTACGGGACAGGGGCTCAACTGTTAGGGCCCCGCTAGTCACTCGCACCGGCTGCTTGGCCACCTCCTACCTCCAAACGCGGAGGTTCGCTTCTGACCGACTGCCAAGAGTCCTGCCGTCATTATTATTATTATTATTATTATTATTATTATTATTATTATTATTTCCATTTATATACCACCCCATAGCCAAAGCTCTACCTAGCCTTTCCCAACCTGGTGCCCTCCAGACGTGCTGGACTATAACCCATCATTCCCAGCATGAAGAGGATTGTAGTCCAACACATCTGGAGGGCACCAGGTTGGGGAAGGCTGGTCCAGTCCTCCTTGTCAGGCTGGCCGAGTGCTCAGAGCAATCCGTTTGTAAGCGGATGTGTTGCATCCTGGGCAGACTTCAGACGGTGGTGCGCAGCCTCTCCCTGATCCCTTCCTCTGCTTCTCTCTAGGGCCGGAGCGGCGCTCTGCTGAGGTCCTTGTCCTCTCGTTGCTGATGGCTGGCCTGATGGCTGGCTTCCTCGCTCTAGGGGTCTTTGTCCTGCTCAGAAGGTACCGCCGTGGCCGCCTCAACACGGCCCCCCCTCTCTCCCCGCTGGGCGTGAGACTGTGACGTCTTCTGTATCTGCCAAAACGGAGTAAAATGTGCTTCAACCCTCGCTGCATTTTCACAGTCTGCTTGCTCCAGGGCCTTGGGGGGTGGTCCCATGCCGGGGGGGACCGGGGGGGGGCGTTGACCTTGACCTTTCCGTACCCCAGACCCGTCTTGAGCCAAATGGGTGTTTCGGGAGCTGCTTTTTCTTGTCTGACCATACGTTGGGACGGTGCCGCTGAGACCCCATGCCTGTCACACTGAGACCTACCTGGTGGTGCTGTTGTGAGCTACGTAGCTCACGTGAGGCCATGCCCCCTCCCCCTAGCTCCACCCCTTTTCTTCCAACCACTGATCTTTTCTTTTTTCCCCTGGCTTTTGCAGAGTTTCCCCCCATTCTTTCAAACAGGGAGAGCTGCCTCTCTTAAAGCTTAGTCGCTGGCAACAAGAGGTTTTTGTGGAAATGGGAGGGTCTTTTGGTCCTGTCCCCGTTCCCTTTGTCCCTACGCCGTTGGAATCCGGGGGGCCCCGAGAGCTTCTCTGGGACTGAATCCTACCCTTGGGCTGAAAGGGGGCTTTGCAGCCCTGTATTCGAGGGTTCCCAATCCACCATGTGAAGACCAATGGTCTAATGCATCTTACTCTAGAGGCTTAGGGGGCGTCTACACGCTGCCACTTCGCCAGCAGATCCCCCCAAATCCTGCAGTATCACTGCTGCAAAGCGGAATGGATACAGTGACACGGCAGGAGTGCGCGGGGTCTTTTGGGAAAATCGCAGCGCTGTTGTGAGATTGCAGGAATATGGGGAGCAAAGACCAAGGGACCAGAAATCTGTGAAAAACCTTTTTTTTCCCTGGCAACTCTGCGCGACTTTGAAAGCCTGAAGCGCTTCTGCTAAAGTCCATTGAACTTACATATCATAACTGCCTTTACTTGCGTTCCCTGGAGTTTAACGTTGCCATGGTGGCCATTCCTAGGCTTGTCAAGGCCCCCCGCTGCCTTGCATTCCCGCGCTTACCCTGCACTGGGATCCACCCCTACCAATGCCCACTTTTTTAACTCGAACCAAAGCCACCACTGACAGATGAAGAACCCAACTGTGGTGACATCGGAGCAATGGGAAAACTCAACACTTCAGAAAAAACACAGCTTTGCGGGGAAAAGCCCGAGGTGGCTGCAAGTTAGTAGCTGCGTCATATAAACAACGGGTGCAACCGTGCAGCCACGATGGGGTATATAGAGTGTATAGACAACCTCCCAGTTGTTTGAGCGGTGTCTAACATAGTGGCTCTTGCATTGTGGGACAGACCCCCTTAGGGGGAAAGCAATGGAGGGCACAAATCTTCAAGCAAGGATAGGATCCTGAGGCAGATGCGTTCATTCCGTCTTCGCCACCTATCTCTCGCTAACCCACTTTAGATGTGCAGAGAGAAAACATTGGCATTACCTGTCATCCCAACTAATCTTGGAGCACCTCCTTCTTTCCTTGAGCATGGCTTTTGAGAGTGCTGGATACGGCTTTCTTCCCTTCTAATGCCAGTGCAGGATTAGTACTCCAATCCACAGCTCCCTGCAAGCAGCATGCAAAGGCTTCTGAACATACCTGAAGAACAGGCAATGGGGGGGGGGGGCAGACTGGAGACTCGAAAGGTGCAGTACAAATAGATCTCACCTTATCTTGCTGTCCAGAGAGAAAGCACAAAATGCAAAGTTAGAATGTTCAGTACATTTATGAAATCTGAAGTATAAATGCTCCATTTTTTTTTGTTTAGAGAAAAATATCAATTGTCTAGACATGCTCCTGTATACTGAGAATGGGATGTCTTGACCATTGAGAGGAAACGGTTGAATGGAAAGCAATAATGTACCAAACAAAAAGGAAGCTGTTATACAGGCTTAGAAACCATCTATCCCTGCAGCTAGCATTATTTAGGGAGTGGTGGGGAGGAACCCAAATTGTAGCACCTGTTCATCAGAGGTGACAGTGAGACCACAGAATCATAGAATAGAGTTGAAAGGGGCCTCTAAGGCCATCCAGTTTAACCCCCTGCTCAATGCAGGAATCTACCTTAAAGCATCCCTGACAGACGGTTGTCCAGCTGCCTCTTGGAGGCCTCTAGGGTGGGAGAGCCCACCACCTCCCTAGGTCATGGGTTCCATTGTCGTACTGCTCTAACAGTCAGGAAGCTTTTCCTGATGTCCAGCCGGAATCTGGCTTCCTGTCACTTGAGCCCATTATTCAATGTATATATACAGTGAGATTAGTATATCATTGTTTCCAAATATCTGGAGGGGGGGAACCCTCTAATGGCACAGACTTATGCATGCTTAGCTGGATTGCTGTGAGCTCTTGGATTTTTTTCTATCTAAACCTACATCGAATTGCACCCCAACAGTCTTTAATGTTTACAGTCAGTAAATCCGGACAGGGAGCTAAACATGTACCATGCAACCATGTGATGCCGTAATACTGATGGACAAAGTTGGCAAGGTATGGGTTTAGTGGCGTGGAACTATTTCATCCATACCATCCTCTTAGGTTTCATTCTTTAAGCCAAACTGGTTTCTGCAAGAGCAGTAGCCTCTCTTTCCAGCGGGACGCTTGCATAAGGTCCGGAATGAGCTTTTCCACTCCTCCTCACGCGGCATTGCATTTGGTTTCCAAAACATACTACAGTTTCTCACAGGAACGAGAGTCCTGGGCAGGCAAGAGGGGTTGAGCTGTTGGACTGTGGATCAGTTATGGGTAGAACCTGTTTCCTCCTGCAACCCCACCGCCTCAATGCCCTCACCTAAACCCAGGTGCAAAAACAGTGGGTACGGGCGCAGCAAAGTTCCTTTTGCAACCTACAAGCCACTTACTGGGATGACCTACATATCCTATGTACTATACCAAGGATGGACAGCATCAATGTGCCCCAGCACCTTCGGAGGGGGGGGGGCACCCACCAAGGTCTCCTATCCCACCCACTTATTTTTACTCTTTTAAACTAACGCATTTTCTTACTGGCAGCTGGGATTGCTGTGAAATAGCCTTCTGTGGGTTCGAAGGAGTTCTTGTGCGTTGGGGACTCAGTCTCAGCCCCCACCTCTGAACTCGGTCTTTTGGGCAGGTTACTTGTCCTTTGCCTCATCTCCCAGGGCAGCCATTTTGTGGTGGTGCCCAGGACAGTTTCTTACATTGCGAAACGTGCCCATGAACCAAAAAGGTTGTTTGCCCTTGTGCTATATTGTTCAGCCTTCCCCAAACTGGTGCCCTCCAGACGGGTTGGACTGCAACTCCCATCATCCCCCAGTCAGCATGGGGATTAGGGAGTGCTTTGCCTATATGGTATACCTATAGTAAACATTATATCTGAGTGTGAATTCTTCAATCAAAAATCTGTGCACGAGAGGGAGGTGTCAGTAGGCTTTGGGAATCTCTGAGGTTTGCAGAAGTACAAAACCATAACAGGTGGGGTGGGGAAAAACTCAAAAACAGCCCACTGTGGGACCAGCATGCTTAGTTGTTGCAAAATGCTGGCAGAGTTTCCTGTTCTTGGAAGAGGCAACACATTCTTGTCCAGCTTCCTGCCTGCCATTTCAGTTATGGTGTGTGTGTGTGTGTGTGTAATGAGGCATTCTGAAAGCAGACATGGCTGGCTGAAAATATAAAGAGCCTTCCACATGTATGTGCATGGTGCAGCTATTCTGTCTGTCCTTCCTTAACAGATTTCTTTTGGGGAACGCTGCAAATAGATGATGACGTCTGAACGTCCCCCCTCCAAATAAAATTTGTGAATGAGGCGGTGCAATTGCACAATAGAAGGCTCGTCCGGAAGCACCTCAGAGCAAGTTACAAAGCTCTTGAGCATTTTTCTGCCGCCCAGTGAGGCCAGTTGCCTGGGGCCCATGATTTTGAGGGGGGGCATTCCGACGAGGAGGTCCCCCCCCAGTGTACGCTACTGCTTCCGTAGCGTAAGCGGCCCATCGAGAAGCGAGGAGCCCACCTTGCGGAAACAGCGCAGAAGCCGTCCGTCGTGAATACCACGGTCAGACCACAAGCTCCAGAGGGCCATATGCCGCTTGCAGGGCGGGGATGTATGTGCCTAAATTGCAACGGGTGTCCTTACTGCGTCTCTTTCCTCCATCTTTTCCGTGGCATATAATCTCTGGAGCGGAGGGTGAGGCAATGATGATGAGAGTTCTTAATGATAATGATGATGACGATACCGTGAGGGTGATGATGTCCCAGTAGCTTGATTTTTCTGTTATTGGTGAATTTGCCCAAAGGAAAGCACGTGAAGAAGTGATGTGTCTTACAGTTGAATAAAAGTGCTTCCTGTCACCACTTTTATAAACCGTTCTAGTTCATATATGTATTTAGCACTGAATCAGTGCCACTGATTAAAAATACTTAATGAGCAGTTTGAAATGGGGGCGGGGGCACACGCTTCCCATCTGGCCTGGGCATATGACCAGCTCTGTACGGCCCTGCTGCCGCCTCAGCAGGCAATTCTGTGGCAGCCCTGGCTTGACCTCTGGAATGGCGAAATGGCCTATGACCCAGTTTGTACATCACGCAGACAATTCCTAGGTTGTTTAACGTAGGAACTGCAGAGACAAACAGCGGATGTCCTCCCATGCAAAGGCAAAGAAGGCTTCCTACTATAAGGGGGTGGAAAATGAATTCCTCCTCACTGCACCCCTATAATTGCTTTCCTCTCATCCTCTGGAAACCAGACTAAGACCTGGGACAAGGGGAGGAAAATGGCGGCAAGAACCTGCGCAATAGAGCCAGCGCTGCGCTTCCAACTCCTCCCACGTTGTTCCACAACCCTTCCCTCGCTCAACTTGGGCTTCTCGTCAGACATTGCAGGTCCGCAGCGTCTGGCCCCGTTCCATGACCTCGCAATGTCCAAGCCATTTCTGCTTTTAATTTGTAACCCAACAACAAATCATGGGTTGACTCTGGATTATCTCATAAGCAACCCAGAGTTTCTCGGTTCACACGTCACGAAACAATGCAGAAATGCGGTGTTACTGGGTTGTTAATTAAAAACGGAAACAGCTCAAGTTCTCTGCTCATCCCCGACAATTTCTGAATTAAACAGCCCAGGATTTGCCGCCTTGATGTATGAACCGGATCATCGATTTCTATGATTATGAGACGTGTGAAGTGTTATCATAATTTGGCAGGTAGGTGTGTGTGCATGGGTGTGTATATATACCTAAGATAAGTGTAAAGAGAAAAATCTATGCAGTCTTGCTGAGGGAAACCAAATGATACAAGTGTTGATAATAACACAAACATCTTGGAGGTGTTTGGTATGCCCATGCCCCCAGCCTTCCCCAAGCTGGTGCCCTGCAGATGCGTTGGACTACAACTCCCATCATTCCCAGCCAGAATAGCCAGTGCTGGCTGGGAATGATGGGAGTTGCCTGGTTTCTAAATTTAGCATCCAAACCCTACCAGTTGGGAGAAGGACGCGCTACCTACTGAACCAGGAGGACTTGGCACCATGGTAAATGCCGGGACCCACAGGGTTCTTGGCTCCATTTCCCATCATGCCCTGCTTCGGCAGGTGACGTCAGCGTTGACTTTACTGTGAGGGCAAACCACTGACATAGAAGACTTTGGGATATTCGTCTGAGGGGAAAACTTTTGTTTTATTAGTTTGTTTATTCATTTATTTAGTTCTGAGGCGCGGGTCGGGGGAGCAGGGAAGACGACGGTTGCAACGGCCATAGGGACGAGAAACGCAGAAAGGGGCCTGTAACGCAGCTAAAGTGCCCGGATGCTGCCGCCCCCTCCTTAAATGGGCGGGTTCTCAGCGTTGCGCCGTGACGTCACTCGCCCCGAGCGGGGTGACGCGGCACTCCCCTCCGCCTCCTCTTCCCATAGCCCCTCCCCTTCCTCCAGACGCCGGCTGATGACGCCTTTGGGCGGCGCCGGCAGCCGCGGCGGTTCTTGAGGGAAAGAGGAGGAGGCGGCGGCGGCGCTGGGCGCTGGAAGCCGAGGCGAGAGAGGCCTCCCCTCTCTCCCCCCTCCCGCTCTCTCTCCGCGGCCCTCGGGCTCGCTGCAGTACACGGTGAGACGTCGCCGCGCGGGACGGGCCCCTCCCCTCAGCTGGCCCCTCTCGGCCTCCGTAGGTACCTGGGGCCCCCTCCTCCCCGGACCCTGCCCGCTCCCGCCGCGGGCAGGCTCCCTTCCCATCGTCCCTCGCGGCAGCGGGACCCTCCTCCCGCCTGCCTCGGATCCCTCCCTAGGTCTTTCCCTCCCCCCCATTTAACCTTCCCAGCCACGCCCCCTTTCCCAGCCTCCCTCTTTGTATTTGGCTTCGCCCCCTGCTACCCAGGTGGGGTCTCCTGGGGGTCCTTCCTCCAAGCAAGCAGCCCTCAAGTCCGCGTAGGCCCATGAGCGGTGGAGCCCATGGTTTACCGGCATGCCTGCAGGAGTTCTCTCAAGACCCCCAGCCAGGTCCAGACCCCTAAGGAAGGGGTGCAGGGGTAGGCTGGGTGGACCAGTGGGCTGACTCGAGCGTCACGTGTTCACGTGCGAAGGGCGACTTCCCCTCTGCTGGGGTGCTCTGTTTGGGGTGGGGGGAGCAGAGTGGTCCAGCAGCTCTTCTGGTCACCCAGAAGGTCCAAAGTAGGCTGACCAGATAAAATCCAGGTCAGGGCTCCTGTAACTTTAACAGTTGTAGAGAAACGGGAATTTCAGCCAGTGTCATTTGTATGCGGTTAGTTCCTGGTGAAATTCCCTCTTCATCACAACAGTTAAAGGTGCAGGCACTATGCTAGAGTGACCATATACAAAAGAAGGCAGGGCCCCTGCAACTTTAACAGTTGTAACAAAGAGGGAATTTCACCAGGTGCGAATTGCATACAAATGACACTGGCTGAAATTCCCTTTCCTCTACAACTGTTAAAGTTACATGACCTGGATTTTATCTGGTCACTTTACTCCATAGCGCCTGGCATCTCTGGGCTGCAAGTCCTCTCTTTGTCCATGAGACCCTGGAGAGCTGCTGTCAATCACAGTGCCAGGGGTGGGCAGAAGGTGGGTCTTGGTGTCCGCGTGGTTTGCAGGAGAATAGCCAGAATTTCTGGCTCCCAGCTGCTTAGTGATAACTGCAACAAAAGGGGCTCCCTGCCCACTCTGCTGAAACGGAGAAAGCTTGCAGTACCCAGGAGTGTTTTTTTGGTGTGGAAGGGCTGTAAGTTCTGTTGGGTTTTAGCTCTCAAAACAAATTCCCCGGGCTCAGAATATTTAAAACCTAAACTTTCTGCACCAGGCTTGAGTGGATGGATCTCAGGTTTCCTCCCCCTAACTCACCGCATCCAGTCCTCTCCATGGAGCCAGGATTGAGTGAGAGTAGAACTTGCCTCTGCAAACCAGGCATCAAATCCCTAACTTTCTGTGGAGTCCCTGAGGAGTCTCAGTCTCTCCATCTGCAAAATAGTGACTCCCGATGTTATTGTAGTGGTAGTGAAATTTAGGAGGTTACAGAGCATAGAGAGTATCTAGCCTTGTAGGGGAAAAAACTATTGAGCCTCCAGTCTTGTCTTTAAACTCGTATGCTTGAACCCATGGCCTTCCGCCAACCCTTCTTGGTGACAATACAAGGAAATAATGAGGTGGTGATCCCCTCATCCAACAAGGCTGTGGAATTAGGAGTTTCCAAATTCCTGCATGCTGGGAGTTGAAGCAATTTTTTCCAATCCAGGTTCAGAGACCATCTTGTTAAACTCCCTGTCCTTCAGCAGAGCTTTCTGAATCTTTCATGTCACATTCATGCTAATAGCTTGACTAAAGCTGTGCAGATATCTTGAGCAACGAGGATGAGCAGGGACCTTGAAACAAAGCCCTAGGAGGAGAGACTGAAAGAACTAGGCATGTTTAGCCTGGAGAAGAGAAGATGGAGGGGAGACATGATAGCACTCTTCAAATACTTGAAAGGTTGTCCTACAGAGGAGGGCCAGGATCTCTTCTCGATCAACCGAGAATGCAGGATACAGAATAAGGGGCTCAAGTGACAGGAAGCCAGATTCCAGCTGGACATCAGGAAAAACTTCCTGGTTGTTAGAACAGTACGACAATGGAACCAATGACCTAGGGAGGTGGTGGGCTCCCCCACACTAGGGTCCTCCAAGAGGCAGCTGGACAACCATCTGTCAGGGATGCTTTAAGGTAGATTCCTGCATTGAGCATGGGGTTGGACCTGATGGCCTTATACACCCCTTCCAACTCTACTATTCTATGATTCTATGAAGTGATCCAGTAGGTAGGTGAATGCCAAACTTTCCCGCACAGTAAGTCTGGGGGAAGCTTCTCCCCTGCTCCGCCAGAGAAAAGTGTGTGTATTTTAAAAGCAGAGAGATCGGTGATGGGAGGCATGGAAAAAGAAGCCCCTCATCTCTATTTGAGATGCGAAGAAGAAAAACACGGGATTAGGTTCTCCTCTTTCCAAGCTGTGGCTCAAATGTGGAAGGCACATTTGTAAATGGCTTGGTGGAAAAGACTCTCCAGATGCAAAAGGTGTCTCTTCACTGCTTGTTCCAGAAGGGTGGAAGAAGACTGTGGGCCATCTACATTTCAAAGATGGCAGTGTGGATGCACGGAGTGTAGTCTTGGAGCTGTGGGATTCAGCGTCTGATGTATATTGGCTTATGTGGAGTATTTTATTGTTTAAAAACAAGCTTCTAATTCTCTAGTATATCTCCAAAGGGTGTTACAGCCACCTGAGGATGGTTCTTCAGTGTTCTGTACTCCTCTGTTTGCAAGGAAGTAGTACATCTTATTCTAAATGAGCATTTTTTTGATGAATGGAAACAACTGTTTTGCCCATCCGCTCAGCTTTCTGGACATGAAATCCCCTCCTTCTGGATCCATTTTTTGCCAAACCAAAATATTTCTTTCTCTCCCTTGCAGGCACATCGGAACCATGAAGGAAACCATTCAAGACAAGAAGTATTGGGCTCCATCCCCGAGCCTCCGCGATCCCATCGGGCATCAGGACAAGTTGTGCCGGTCTTCCCGGGAGTGGGGTGAACCTGAGCACAAACGCAGCAGATGCTTTGAGGGAAGCCACCGCTTGGACTACACCAAGAAGCAGCCGCTGGGCTGCGCCCCTTTATCCTCCAACAGCGATGAGGAAGAAGGAGGGAAGTGGGGTCTCTCCTACGTGTCCAGCTGGGGAGTCTCGAGGGGCACCTCTGACCCAGCTCAGAACAAAGCCGGCAGGGGGAAGGTGGCCAGGAGCGGCGGGCGAGCCTGGCCCTTTGAAGTGGGAGCCAGCTCTCATCTCAGAGGGCGCCCACCGCTACTGGGGACCTCGAGGCGGCCTTGCGTCCGGCGTCGTCGTCGGCACCAGCGGTCCATGGGGGCCTTCAAGATGTTCCTGTGTTCTAAGAGCTCTTTCCAGTTGAAGCTGTGGAGCAGGATGGCCCGCAAGGGCCGCCGCCGTGGAGGGACAAAGCGGGCCCGTTCCTCCCTGTCCCTTTCCCCCGGCTCCCAGCCCGATGACGATCACCTTCCTGTCTACAAGATGAGCTACCCCTTAGGGGAGGAGGACTGCCAAGGCGGAGCCAGGCGGAAGCCCTGCCCTGCCCGCTTCAAGCCCCGCCCTTCTGAGCCCCACCTGAACTATGACTTGGAAGGGGCCTTTTCCCCCACTTCATCTACGCCTCAACCCTCCCGCCTCAGCTTGCTGGGGGCCATGATGGATGACACCTCCCCCTACCCTCAGTATATGGAGCTACGGAGGGTCAGTTTTGACAAAGACCCCGGCGCGATGGAGCTGGAGGGAGAAGGAGCTGCTGCCGTGCTGAAGTACCCTGGTGGGAGTGCCCAGGCCTCCCCCAGAACTAGGAAGATCGGAGAGGGAGAGCACAGCCTGGACGGGGACGGAGGTAAACTTCAACAAACGGGTTGTTGCTGCCGCCTTTGAATCCATTTCAGGGTTTGTGGTATTAACCAAGAAGTAGGACTGTCGTTGAGTCAAAAATAGGGTGGCCCTATGGAAAGTAGGACTGGGCTCCTGTACCTTTAAGAGTTGCACAGAAAAGGGGATTTCAGCAGGTGCCATTTGTAGGCATGCAGTGAAAATTCCCCCTTCCTGACAACTGTTAAAGCTGCAGGAGCCCTGCCTAGCTTGACCAGCTGCAAAAGAGGGCAGGGCTCCTGCAGCTGTAACGGTTGTGATGAAGAGGGGATTTCACCAGGTGCTGCATGCATGCAAATGACACCTGCTAAAATTCCCTTTTCTGTGCAACTGTTAAAGATACAGGAGCCCTGTCCTCCTTTTCTCTAGTCAAAAAGGCTGTGTGTGTGCTTTAATTAATGGGGTCACTCAGCCTTCCCCCATCTGGTGCACCCCAGATGTGATGGCTTTCAAAAAATACAGACTGTGACAGCTACATTAAATGACCGTGCTGGCTGGGGATGATGGGAGTTGCAGTGCAACACATGCAGAGGATGCCAGGTTGGTTGGGGAAGGCTGGTCTATCTCTGACCTGGGATGTTGTCCCTCCATACACCGAGCGGGACATCAGCGTGGTGAACAGTGTGAACCGGAAAGCCCCTTTTTCATCTCTGGCCTGGGCTGTAAACTCCTGAGCTTGCCCTTGGGTAGCCTCTTTTAGCCCAAGGGCTAAATTCAGTTTCAGAGAAGCTCTCTTAGGGGTGGGGGGGAGGGAGAAGCACATTATTCCATGGTGGGTGGAGCCCAAAATACCAGCATGTCTGTGGCTTCTAGACAGAGTTGGCGGGCGACATTGGGTAGTTCGGATTGCTGGATCCGAGGTCAGGCACAGTACTGGGACCCAGCAGTCCGAGCTTCCCTCCCCTTTGCCACTCGTGTGAAGAGGTCATCTTCTGCTCCTCCGAGAAGGGAAAGGGGGCGTGCTGGGGGGAGGGGACTGGGGTGGCTGGGTGACGCTGTATCCAGAAGCCTCCCAAGCTCCCTTTCCTCCCCCGCCGCAATGCCTTAGCGAAAAGCCTGTCTGGCTAAATTTCAGAGCGGGAGGCGTGATGGAGGTGAGGATTTGCCTCCGCTGTGCCTCCCGCTTTGCCCTGGGTGCTCATAAACCTCTGAGTTCGGAGGCTTAGTGGTGTCAAGGGTCCAATAGGATCGCACCCTAAAGCTCTTACCGTCAGTCACTAAGCCTTAGGAGAGGGCTTTTTCATGCCTTGGGGTGGGAGAAAGATGGCATCATGGTCAGGGTATGAATGGGTTGTTGGAGGGAAAGGGGTGGAGCTAGGCAAAAGGTGCATGGCCGTCTGGGGCCCCCAGGAGGGCTGGATTGGGGCCCCATCCCTGCCCTTAGGCAGACCACTTTCTCTCTGCTCCCAGCACACAATGTTTGTTTTGGATGTACATTTATATGAGCAGCATAGCTCAGGGTAAATATCTATATATGTGTGAATGAATCCACCACCACAGCTTACAAGAAAGCCATGATAAGAACATCAGAAGAGAGCCCTGAGGCTGGATCAGACAGAGGGTCCATCTAGTCCAGCACTCTGTTCACGCAGTGACCAACCAGGGACCAACAAAGGAGGACACGGTGCAACAGCACCCTCCCACCCATGTTCCCCAGCAACTGGTGCACCCAGGCTTACTGCCTCTGATACTGGAGGTAGCACGTAACCATCAGGACTGGTAGCCGCTGATCGCCTTCTCCTCCAGGGATTTATCCAGCCCCCTTTTAAAGCCATCCAAATGGGTGGCTCTTGTGGTAGTGAATCCCATAATTTAACTGTGCACATTTAACTCACAACACCACCACGGGGAAGAGGCCCCCTGGGAGGCAAGAGAAGAAACAGCAAGTTCAGGTATCAGTTCCGACAGAGCATTGCCTCGCCGTTACAAAGACCGGGTGGAATAGCTGGTGGAGGCCGTTCTGGGAGGGGAGGAGCCAAAGGGCCATTGGCCTCGCGCTGGTTGGTTGAGGGCCCCTTGCTGCCTGCCCTCTCCCCTTGGAAACGCCCGTGGGGAATGGGTGCCAGCAGCCCCTTCAGCGCTGGAGTCCCTGCTTGGCATGCAAAAGGTCCCAGGTCCCTTCCCTGGCATCATCTCCAGGAAGGGCTGGGTAGGACCAGCAGTCTGGCTTGGTAGGAGGCGGCAGGCCTGCCTGGTTGAATTGTAAGAATTTTCTTGTTATTTTAATAACATATTATTTTATATGTTTTTAATCAGCTTTATGTGTTTTATATTATTTGTATTTAATGTTGTTCCCCGCCTTGATCCAGAGGGAGAGGCGGGTAAGAAATAGATATATTGCTATTATTATGATTCCTAATATGAAGGCATTGCGACGCGACACGGGTCATTGTACGGCCCTCAAGCCCTCCTCCCTCTCCGTCCCCCACCTTTAGGCCCCATGGATGCCCTTCCCAACGGCTTCGCCCCCCTCACTCCCGACGGCGACCTCTGCTCCCTGCCCGGGGTCACGGACGCCACCATCCTCATCAGCAACGTCTGTAGCATCGGGGGCCATGCAGCCGAGGAGCTCTTCCAGGGCCCCCGTGACAAGGACAGGCTGTTGGACCCTTCTGGAATCAGGCTCGAAGCAGGGAGCCAGCAGGTGGAGTTGGCTGCTGAGGGTAGCCAGGAGAGGCCTGGCGAGAAAGCCGTCCAGCACAGCCTGCTGAGGGAAGAGCACATCACGTGTGTGCACAGTAAGGCCTGCGTGTGTGCGTGTCTGTCTGTCTGTCTGTCTGTCTGTCTCAAGTGGGCGGGGGGGTGCGTCAAGAACTGCCCCTCTTCTATGGCAGTTGCACTCCAGAAAGACTTGTCCAGGTTGGAGGAGATGGAATGAGGTTCTCCTAAGGTGACGTGGCTGATTGGCAAAAGCGAGTCCATTTCTGTCCAACCCGCTCAGCCGCGGGCTTTGCAGTGAGGGAACAAAAGCCCCTCGGTGAGACTAAAAGGAGCGTGGTCCCGTGTTTGCGCGTGTGCTGTGTCACGGGACGTGCTTTCTCAGGGTTGTGTGCTGCCCAGGAAACCCGGGATAGTTTGAGGGGTGTAAAGTGCCCTTGTTGAATTTGGGTGCCAAGGTTCTCCCAGCAGCACATGGGAGGCTCAGGAGAGAGGAGCCAGGAGGGCCATGGCTGCAGGCCATGTCTCCCTCATGCTTCTCCCCGCCGCCCCCCTCTATCTCAGCTGGCCTCCAGTTCCAACCACGCCAAAAGAGGCTTGTATCACTTCAGCTTCCCTCTGTCCTCCCTGCCAGACATCTTGGATGAGTTCCTGCAGACGTACGGCAGCCTCATTCCTATCAGTGTGGACGAGGTGGTGGAAAAGCTGGAGGACATCTTCCAGCAGGAATTCTCTACGCCTCAGAGGTACAGCCTTCCTTTGCTCCCCTTTGCTCCCCAAGCCCAGTTCCTAGCCCAGTGCTCTGTCTCTGGCAGTGGCCAGCCCTTGGCCACCAGGGAAGCTTCGAAAGGCAGGACAACGTAGAGGAAGTTGGTGATTGGAGGTCGATCATCTCTGGGAGTTGTTTTCTGGGAGTTGAAGTTGATGGGCTAGTTTGGGTGGGTGGAGGGGCAGGATGCCTGGGCTTCCGCATGCTCTGGAAAGGGAGCGTGGCCTCATTCCCTGGAAGCACAGTTAACGCCCTCTTGATAGAGGTGACTTTTTGCACCTGGGACTAGCTTGGGGGATGGAGGTAACTTTATTTTGTATCGTAACTGCATGTTCATTTTTAACCTTAGCTTTTCAGCCAAAATGGATCCCAGAGCAGCTTACAATTAAAATGTACACAAGAGTCCAGCAAGATTACGGATGTATTGGTCTGCAGTGGCAGGGAGAAAACTTTTCTGGCCCCTCCATAGCCAGATGATCCGAGTGCAAATTCCACCATTCCCTGCTTGGGGGTGGGGGTGGGGGAACAGAAGCAGCTGTGGACAGATTAAGGGTGTGATTGAAAGCGGAGGCAGTGCTGGAAGTGTAATATTAATGCTTTTCAGACCTGTGCAGGAATGTGGGGTGGGCGCAGGTCAAAATCTTCAAGGACCAGCTTTGTAATTGTAGAGTAGCCCCTCTGATTCCTGAAGCTTTCCCTGTTTTCCTAAATATGAGGGTGCTTAACGTGTTCCGTTTTATTTATTTATTTCGGGGGTGTGAGCCCAACGGTTGAACACTGTTTTGGAGACGTTCTTGGGGATGATATGCCAGTGGTGGGCGGGGCCAAAGGCAAAAGGGGTGGCGCCAAAAACCCAAACCTGCCAGCATCTTTTAGGCTGAAGTCCTTCCTGCCAGTAACTAAAGCCTTATGAGAGGCATTTCAACTTTTAGAATGGGGTGAAAAACTCGGGAGTGGGGGTGATCTGGGGAACCCTGGATTGGAATCCCGAGAGGGCTGGATTTGGCCCCCTGAATTTCTTTAGGGGCACGGGGAAGGGGTGCAGAACCCCAGTGCCCCCACGAGGACTATGCCTGTGCCCCCCAGGTGCTGGCGAAGGGCCACTCGCTGCCCACGCAACCTCTGAATGCTCCCACCTATTTCAGTGCTGAGCCTGTGTAGCAACGGAACCCTTTCCTCACTGGCTTTCTTTGGGCCTGGCAGGAAAGGCCTGGTGAACCAGCTGATCCAGTCCTACCAGCGCATGCCGGGCAATGCCATGGTGAGGACCTTCCGGGTCACCTACAAGCGCCACGTCGTCACCATGGATGACTTGCAGACGCTCTACGGGCCGAATTGGCTCAATGACCAGGTATGTATGCCGTGGAAGGGAGCAGGGAAGACCTAAGGGAAGGCAGGCAGGCAGGAGCGGCGGCGTTTGCATGGAGGAAGCGAGATGACTGGCATCCAGGGGCAGATCCAGTGGAGACTTATTACCACCAGCATCGCGAGGCTGCATTAGGTTCCTGCAGTGCCTTTCATGATGGTCTGGAAACCTCAGTTGCTGCATAATGTGGAAGCAAAGGTACTGACCAACTGGGCATTACATTCTGCCGTCTGCACCGGCTCCCAGTTCATTCTGGGCTCAAATCAAATTATTTATTTATTTGTTAGTTATTACATTTATATACTGCCCCATAGCCAAAGCTCTCTGGGCAGTTTACAAAGATTAAATACACTGAACACTTAAAAACCAATATACAAAGTTTAACATCATAAAAAAGCATAAAAACAAGCTACGTATCAACTATCCAGGGGTCAGTTAAAAAACTCAACATATGCTGTTAAATGCCTGGGAGAAAAGTCTTGACCTGGCGCCGAAAAGATAACAATGTTGGCGCCAGGCAGGCCTCATCGGGGAGGTCGTTCCATAGTTCCATGGTTGCTGGTCTTAACCTGTAAAACGGGGGTGGAAAATAGCTGGGGCTTGAGCGGGGGGGGCGTATTGGCTGTCCGGGAGCCCTGTGGGGGCCATACCCTTTTTTTCCTCCGGAAGTGGTTGCCACCAGTGAAATCCCAGCGATGTTCCTGGGGAGCAGGGTGTCCGGGGGTTGTGCATGCCCTGTTTCCAGGCAGAATCAGGCTCCCAATAAGCTACCAAAGAGCATTTTGCTGAGAGAGAGGGTGCATGAAGGGGGCTGTCCTTGCACACGCTGCTTTTCTGCAGCAACGATGATCTTGCTTGGAAACACATGGGGCAGAGCAGGGTGTGTGTGTGCCTTGTTTCCCAGCAGAATCATGGGGCTTTTAGGGACAACAGTGGTGGAGATTTGAGGAAGCAGGAACAACACCCAAGAATATAAGAGCCCTGCTGGATCAGGCCCAGGGTCCATCTAGTCCAGCACTCTGTTCACACAGTGGCCAACCAGCTGTCGACCAGGGACCCACAAGCAGGACACGGGTGCAACAGCACCCTTCCGCCCATGTTCCCCAGCAACAAGTGTATATAGGCTTACTGCCTCTGATACTGGAGGTTGCACATAGCCATCAGGACTAGTAGCCATGGAGAGCCTTCTCCAGGACACACAAGTGGTTGTGGTGGGCTGTGTGTTCCCACCCCGCCTATAAAGCTCTTCATGGTTTGGGGAACACCCCCCCCCCCCGAGCTGAACAACTGCCTCTTGCCAGATATTCTTACCCCTGCCCCGCAAGTATCCTTGGAGATCCTGCTCCAAGCGCCCTCTGAGGTGTGGCAAGTAGATCTTGATAGTGTGTATTTGTATTTATGTTTGTTCCCCTGAGAGGTAACTGCTGTAAGGCAACTCTAATAAATTGAATGAATAGCTAGTGTGACATCGAGAGCTAATTGCTAAGAAACAGAGGTGGCTTTCAGGGACTCCCACCCTTTTCTGTCTCTCAGCCTAGAGTCTCCCATCGCTATTATAGGGATAGTAATACAATCCTACCTTTCAAGGCTGTTTTAAGGGTCATTGGGAAAATGCACAGAAATTGAGGGCAGCCAGAAGCAGGCATAATAATAATAATAAATTTATTTCTTACCCGCCTCTCTGTTTGGATCGAGGCAGGGAACAGCAATAAATATAAAATATGATAAAATACATAAAACTGATTAAAAACATGGTGCACATTATTAAAATAGCAATAAAACATCCTAAAAACATTCTAAAATTCCACTGGATATGCCTGCCGGAAGAGATTAGTCTTTATAGCTTTCTTAAATTCCAAAAGACTGTTAAGTTGACGAGTCTCCTCCGGCAGGTAGATTGGGGCCTGCTGGTAAATCTCTAGATAATTTTCAGCTACTCTGGAAGGCGTTTCTGCCTCCCACCTGTTTAACAACAGCAACAGCAAAAAGGCTTTTAATGTGTGATGAATTTGGTTCTTGAGATCCTTGATCTGTAGGAACTCAGATGTAGATTTTTACCTGTCTGCACAGGTCATCCCAGTGTTAGGCTCATGGAGTGTTCAGAAGGTAGCTGGCTGTGCTCCAGGAGCTACTGTTTTTGCACCTTGCTTTGGCTGGTGGGCCTCAGGGTAAAAAACAAGGAGGGTAAAAGAAGATTCTGCCAACCTGAAGCCTGCTGCCTTATTCGGGGAGTCAGGTGCATATGTTGTATGTGTGTCTATATCACGTTGGTAATATTTACGGGTCCTTAACCCAGCCCCTTCATCTTTCCCCACCTGGGCAGGTAATGAACATGTACGGGGATCTTGTGATGGACTCGGTGCCAGAGAAGGTGAGCTTCTGGTCCTGAATTTCCCTCTTGACAGGTAGGTCAAAGGGTTAAAAGGATCATGGAGAATCAGCCAGCCGTGTAGGTTGCAACAGGCTCAAGCGTCCCCTCCTTTTGCCACGTGTCCAGTTGTTGTTTTGCCGGAAAGGACTCTCTGTCGGAAAAGTTAGGTCTGGATCGAAAAGGGGGGGGGGCATTTTTCAACTGGTGAGTTGTGAACATCACACAGTACCACCACCACCATCTTCAGAATTTCTAAGGGGGAGAGGAGGAAGGTGAGAGAGGAAAGTAGAAGGAAAATAGATTTTAAAAATTAAGTGGGTTCTGCTTAAGTTGAAGACCGTTAAGCTAGCTGACCAGATTGACTGTCATTTGTAGCAACTACCACAATGTACCACTCCAGACTTCCTGGTAACCTGCAGCCTGAGGTCTAGTGGGTCATTTTAACTTGTTGTGAGAAAGCATAGGTTCTTCTTCGTGGTCTCTGTGCATCACACATATGGGCTCGCGCCGACGCCGAGCCTATTTCCGGGAAACTTAGCTAGCTTAGACTTTTGGCGGGAACCCCTCCCCCCACCATCCTACCGCGCATGCTCAGGGGGTCCCGCCTCTCCTTCTCCTCAGTTCTTCTTCGACCGCTTCGCCAGTAGCCTCGCGGGAGACTTCTCCGGTACGTTGTACCTAGGAAACAAAAAGAAGAATTAGTTATAGTTAGCTTAGGCTGTTTATTGTTAGTTATATTAGTTAGATAGATAGTAATAGTTTAAAAAAAAAAAAAAAAAAAAAATTTTTTAAATTAAAATATATATTTGTAGTTATAGGCGGCCGCCAGCTTATGGCGCAGACCGCTTTGTTTCGCCGTTGTACGCGGTGTAGGGCGAAAATCGCCCTCAACGACGGGCATTCCTTCTGCCTCATCTGTTTGGGAGAAGCGCACGTTGTTGATTCGTGCAGCCATTGTATGAAGTTTTCCAGACAAACGAGAAGGAATAGAGCAGACCGTCTCCGTAGTCTGTTGTGGACTAGAGCATTATCAGCGGTTGATCAGCCTCGTCCCTCCATGACGACGAAAGGTTTTTCTGGGGAGAGTCATACACTCTCAAGCCCAGCACCTCCGGACTCCCCCCGGTTACGGGCGGCAGCACCGGCATCGATAACGGAGTTATCTGTTGCCTCTTCGCCACCCCCGGCAAAGAGGGCAAAGAAATCGAAGTCGACAAAGAAGTCGACGTCGACGAAACCGAAGAGCAAGTCTTCGACATCGTCGAAATCGAGGTCGGCATCGATGCCTTCGTCTTCGTCTATGAAGGTAGTCGCCTTAGTCCACAAATCGTCGTCGTTACCGACAGCTTCATCGGTACCGACGCAACGATCGGCGTCCATTGCGTCGACGTCGCAGACCTCGCAGAGAGACGCAGCATCACCAACACACTCGACATCGAGGCGTCGGACGCCGTCGGTCGCTTCTCTGCTGCGCACGCCGTCGACACCGCGGATGCTTTCGCAGCAACCTATGTCGCCCGCACATTCGCTGCCATCACCAGCGCCAATGCCGGTCATCATACCGTCAGACTCTGACAGACCGATTCCGAGGCGTCAGTCGTCACCGAGCCGACAAAGGGACACTCGGCGTCGACGTCGATACCAGTCTTCGCAGTCGAGGTCCCGTTCGCGGTCGAGGTCACCTTCGCGGGATTCTCGACGATCTGCCCCTGCTCCATACCGGTTCGACCCGTATACGGGACGCAGGATTCAGAGCGACCAGTCGCCGCCGCCGGTTCCACCGCGTAGGACCACCTCACTGCACCGCTCCTCCGTGCACCGTCGGGAGGGCTCGACATCGACGGCTGTTCGCGCTCAACACCGAACGCCATCCATATCGCCTCGACGTCGACAGCCCTCACAATCGTTTGATGACTATCCGTCGGATTCTTCGTCTGCCCCATCGCCGCGTCCGTCGGAGCCATCACCCCTGGATACTGTTGGATTGGAAGACCGGGCGTCGCCAACAATGGAGATGGGCAGCTTTACGGATCAGATGCAGAGACTGGCTCAATCTTTGAATATCGAATGCCAACAAGTGGCTGAGGAGTCCGATGATGGCATTTATGATGTGATGCAGGCGGAGCCATCACCCCAGCTCACCTTGCCGATGGTCAAAGCTCTCTTAAAAACCCTTAAGCAGTCCTGGGAACACCCGGCCACGGTGGGACCCACCTCTAAACGTCTGGATGCTATATATAAGGTTAGGGAAGCGCAGGCGCCTTTTCTGTTTCATCACCCTAAACCGAACTCAGTTGTCGTAGAGGCTGCGCAGGGCAGATCGGGTAAGGTGCATGCCGCACCTACAGATAAGGAGGGACGGAAGCTTGATGCATACGGACGACGTATCTATGCTTCAACGTCGCTGGGTGTAAAGGTCACAAATTACATGGCACTCATGGCACGCTATCAGCTGTTCCTTTGGGAGAAAATTTCATCGCTCACAGATTTCCTCCCCGACGATCAGAGAGAGCTTGCTAGGGTCTTTCAGGCAGAAGCCATCCGTTTGTCTAAGCAAGAGTTGACAACGGCACGGCACCTTACCGACTGTATCTCCAAGGCCATGGTGGGGTTGGTGGCTTTACGTCGACATGCATGGTTGCGGTCGGCAGCGTTACCGCAAGAGACTAAAACCAGAATAGAAGACCTCCCATTCGATGGAGAAGGTCTATTCAACATAGACACGGATACGACCATGGATACCTTGCACAAGGCTCGTATGACAGCCAAGAAAATGGGCTTCCAACAGCCTCAACAGTCATATCGGCCCAAGAAATGGTATAGGCCAGTCCCATTCCAACAGAGATCGCAGCAGGATAAATCGCAGCGGTACCAGTCAACGACACAGGCTTATCAGCCTAGAAAGTCAGTTCCGCGTTTCACCCAACGCAGCAAGCAACAACAGTCGGGAAAACGGCGTCTTTGACTTGGCGCTGCTTCCCAGCTACACCGATTCCAACAGACTAAAGCCCTTTTTACATGCCTGGGCGTCAATAACATCAGACGCTTGGGTGCTAAACATCATAGCGGAGGGCTACAAAATAGAGTTCGACGTCCCTCCTCCACTGGGCACCATAAAGGTTACGCTCCCCTCGCTGACTTTGGTACAGGAGACTACCACCCTTCTGCAAAAGTATGCAATCACGAGGGTTGGGCGATGTCAGCTAAAAACGGGGTTTTACTCCCGTTATTTTGCGGTGCCGAAGAGGGACGGGGGACTTCGTCCTATTATGGATCTCAGAGCGCTCAACAAATTTATTTTGCCAAAGAAATTTCGCATGGTTACCGTGACATCGGTTCTCTCTATGCTAAAGACAGGCGACTGGTTCACGCTAATAGACTTAAAGGACGCCTATTTTCACATCGCTATTCATCCTGCTCATCGGCGTTACCTGCGTTTTCTCATTGGGCACCAAGCCTACCAATTTTCTGTCCTGCCATTTGGTCTAAAATCTGCACCAAGGGTATTCACCAAGTGCATGTCGACGGTTTGTGCGCATCTACGGTCTCAAAACATCGCCGTATATCCTTACCTGGACGATTGGCTGATCGTCTCACAGTCCGAAAGCCAGGCACTGGCCGACGTACGCGAGGTCATCTCTCTTCTATCGTCGCTTGGGCTGCAAATAAATTACAAAAAATCCATCGTTCAACCATCGCAGAGACTGCAGTTTATAGGAGTGACTCTCGACGCTACTATGGGAAGGGCTTTCCTCCCTGCAGACAGGGTCGCCGACCTGCAGCAGAGAGCGTTAAGTTTGCAGAACCGTCTACGGACATCAGCGTTTGCAATTCTCAGATTGCTAGGCTTGATGGCAGCAGCAGTATTTGTGATCCGTTGGGCACGGCTTCGAATGCGCACCCTCCAACAGTTCCTACTTCAACATTACTCGCCTCTACAGAACCCCCACCAACTAATACTTACCATTCCTCACCTGGTCAAGGACTCGCTCCGGTGGTGGTCCGTCGTACACAACCTTTCTCGGGGCATGCGATTTGCTCCTCAGGAACCGTCTCGCATAGTGACGACGGATGCATCTCTGGATGGTTGGGGTGCACACCACGGCGACCTAAACACACAAGGAAGGTGGTCACCTTCAGAGACTCACCTCCACATCAATATGCTGGAGCTACTAGCAGTCAAGAACGCATTACGGGCATTCCTGCCGCACCTGCAAGGACATCATGTCCGAATTCTTACGGACAATACCACAGTGGTGTGGTATATCAACAAGGAGGGAGGCACTCGGTCACGACACCTTCTGCAACTCGTGATGGACATTTTCGAGTGGGCAATCTCCAACAATATGCGCCTATCGGCGTTGCACATTGCGGGGAAAGAGAACACCACGGCAGATGTTCTCAGCAGATCGTTCACGGACACGCACGAGTGGGAACTCAACCCTACGATTCTAACTCGTCTTTTCACTCGTTGGGGCACGCCCGACATCGATCTGTTTGCAACAGCAGCCAATGCAGTTTGCCCGGAGTATTGCTCCAGAGCGGGCATAGGGGATGCATCGCAAGGGGATGCGTTCCAGTGGGACTGGTCCAGAGGTTTTCTCTACCTCTTCCCGCCGTTTCCACTAGTGGCCAGGGCAGTATCTATGATCAGCCACCACAACTCGGACGCTGTAATGATAGCCCCGTGGTGGCCAAGGCAACCTTGGTTCACGTCGCTACTCAGACTAGCGAAAGCGGAAGTTTGGAACCTACCTTCCCTTCCCGACCTCTTATCTCGGCAAGGGGGCAGCATTCTTCATCCCGATGTCCAGTCTCTACATCTAGCGGCCTGGAGAACCCGGCGTCTTGGGGAGTCCTCGACCTCCCAGAACGACTAAAATCTATCTTGGAGGCCTCACGTAAGCCCTCAACTCGGCTGTCCTATAATAGAAAATGGACACGTTTTCAGGAGTATGCGGCCCTTAAAGGGTCTGATTCTTACACATCGGATATGTCTACAATTGTCTCCTTCCTGTACTCATTGCATAACCGAGGTCTTAAGCCAGCTTCCATTAAAGTCTATCTGTCAGCAATTACAGCCAACCACAGTTTGGTGGATGGGTTCTCTGTTTTTACTCATCCAATGGCAAGAGCCTTTTTAAAAGGTTTACAGAACTTGTTTCCTTCTATTCGACCGGTAGTGCCGCAATGGAGTCTTTCTGTCGTACTCACAGCCCTGACTTCCAAGCCCTTTGAACCTTTAGCGACTGTTGATATTCGCTTGTTAACTCTAAAAACTATATTTTTAGTTGCCATCACGTCTGCGCGACGTGTTTCGGAGATAGCGGCGCTACTAGTCGATCCTCCCTATTTGCAGTTTTTTCGAGAAAAAGTTGTATTACGTATGGATCCCACGTTTATTCCCAAAGTTTCTTCCTCATTTCACATGGGTCAAGACATTGTGTTACCCACATTTTTCGAGCCGTCCTTAGATCCTTTGTCTTCGAGATTACACGCCTTGGACGTAAGGAGAGCTTTGGCTTTCTATAAGTCGCGAACTGACTCTTTTAGGAAATCTCGTAGATTATTCGTCTGTTATGGAGGCGTAGCAAAGGGATTACCAGTATCTTCACAGCGCATCTCTAAATGGGTGGTGGACACCATTATTCTGGCTTATAGAATTGTTAATAAGGATCCTCCTTTTCATCTGACGGCACATTCTACCAGAGCGCAGGCAACCTCTTCAGCGTTATTACATGGTGCTTCGCTATCTGACCTTTGCAAAGCAGCCACATGGTCTCATGCTTCCACGTTTGTGAAGCATTACCGCCTCGATGTCAGAGCGAGACAGGACTCTTCGTTTGGTAGAGCGGTCCTCTCCTCGATTTGTCAGTGACTGACCACGCAACCAAACAGCATGCCTACCCACCTCCGGTAAGTCTATGCTTGTTATTCTCCCATATGTGTGATGCACAGAGACCACGAAGAAGAAATGCAGGTTGCTTACCTGTAACTGTAGTTCTTCGAGTGGTCATCTGTGCATTCACACAACCCACCCACCGTCCCCTCTTGGCATCGCTGTTTGTATATGTCAATTGGTTCGCCATGCTCTTTATTTAATAACATAGTTGTACCTTAGTTATGAGGCCAAGCGGTCTCAGAGAACTGAGGAGAAGGAGAGGCGGGACCCCCTGAGCATGCGCGGTAGGATGGTGGGGGGAGGGGTTCCCGCCAAAAGTCTAAGCTAGCTAAGTTTCCCGGAAATAGGCTCGGCGTCGGCGCGAGCCCATATGTGTGAATGCACAGATGACCACTCGAAGAACTACAGTTACAGGTAAGCAACCTGCATATCATAGAATAGTAGAGTTGGAAGGGGCCTCTAAGGCCATCGAGGCCAACCTCCTGCTCAATGCAGGAACCCACCTTAAAGCATCCCTGACAGATGGTTGTCCAGCTGCCTCTTGAAGGCCTCTAGGGTGGGAGAGCCCACCACCTCCCTAGGCCATGGGTGCCGTTGTCATAATACTCTTAACAGCCAGGACATTTTTCCTGATGTCCAGCCGGAATCGGGCTTCCTGTCACTTGAGCCCATGATTCCGCGTCCTGCACTCTGGGACGATCGAGAAGAGATCCTGGCCCTCCTCTGTGGGATGACCTTTTAAGGACTTGAAGAGTGCCTCTGGCATCTCCTTGGCTGGCTTGCCACTCCTACTGCCCCTCTCCCCACCCTAGTCCTCCCTGCCTTCCACCCCAGCTCCACTTCCATCTTCCTTGCAACCAACTCTTCGTTTTCCCCCCACCAGGTACATTTTTTCAACAGTTTTTTCTACGATAAGCTACGAACCAAGGGGTATGAAGGAGTGAAGCGCTGGACCAAAAATGTAAGTTGTTGCCAAGAATCTGTTGCGGGTCCGGGGCCACGGGGCCACGGGGATCAAGGAAAGCTGTCGGTGGCTGCCGTGAGCGAATTAGAAGGGAGATGGAAATCATAATATTAGCTAGTTGCAATAGTTGGATATCCAATTGGCTGCTAGACCGCAATTCTTCTATTTCAGTGTTTGAAAAAGCTTTAATAGGAGCCCCATTGCATGCTTCCCATATGGGGGAATAAGTCTTCTCAAACAAATGAAGCAAAAAAGGAACGTTATCATTTCAAATTCTTTAAAAGTGGGCTCAGCATAAGAGGTTATTAAGGTCACTGCTTTCACCCTTAAAATCAGTAATTGAGGAATTGGATTCAGGTATGAATTTAAATATGAAAACCTGAAAAAAAATGATTTGTTTAGATAAAAAGAATTCATTTATCATAGTAGTATATTACCTTATTCAGAACTGAAGTGGAAATTAAATGGTATATATGTCCCCTGTTTGAATATTCCCAAATTTGTTTGATCTCAGAATAAACCATCAGTTTAAGAGAGTTAACATAATTTCAAAGAATAATGTGGAAGAATAGGAAGCATTTATCATCTAAAGTCTATAACTTAAAAGGAACCAGAATAGGTTGAAGACTATGTATGGTTAAAAAGGTATAAAGCATATGGGGAAATGCGTGAAATCTGTGGAACGAAGGACACAACATTTTATTAAATCTGTCAGTCTGAGAAAATAGTTTTAAAGTTATGACTAAGTGATATGAAACTCCAGATAAAATAAATGGGAGTAGTTTGGTGAGCTGTTGGGTTTGCAAGAAACAAAGGGATTTTTATATTCGGTAGGAATGTTCTGCCTCAAAAAGATATTGGAGAGCAATCAATAAAATAATGGCAAAATATTAGGGTATAAAACTCCTGTAGACCCTGTGTGTAACCTCTTTCAATTATATAGGTGGGTTTGTATATCAAACACCATAAGGAATTGACGGCATACATAGCTTCAGCAGCTAGAGGGTGATATGCTACGGGACTGCAGATAGTACCGTCAAGAAAAGAATGGTACATATAGTGTGGAGTTTTGCCCTCATGGCCAAATGGCACATTATATTAGGAAAATAGACAAAGACAGACTAAATACATGGAAAAACTGGGAAACACTTTATTGTGTTTTTTGTAAAAAAAAAAAAAAAAAAAAAAGACTTGAATATACCATTTTTCTTTTTGTTTCTGTAAGCTTATTAACAATAAGAAATGGATAAAGATTTTAAAAAATCACTTTCTAAAAATGTAACATAAATAAGAGTAAAGGAGAGGAGAACTGGGTTTTGGGGTGGGGGGTTGTTTGTTTTTTATTTATTTTATTTATTTACTGCATTTCTATCCCACCCAATAGCCGAAGCTCTCTGGGCGGTTTACAAAAGTTTAAAACCATAAAACCCATTCAAAATAACGACAGTATAAAAAACATAATTTAAAACACAGTATAAAGCACAGCCAGGATTAAAAAAACCGAGCAACCACGAAGAACTCGATAGGGATTTAAAATACAAATTTAAACAGCAAGGTTAAAAATCAAACTGAAGAGCTGTGAAATTACTGTGAAAAGAAAAAGGTCTTCCCCTGGCATCTGAGGGAGTGTAACGTAGACGCCAGGCGAACCTCATTCCACAGCTTCTATTACCCATAGGAATTAACTGTTTCACTTAAAAATCATAGTAGAAGGGAGATGGGAAGGATTCACTTCAGAGGCGCCTGGTAGTCATGCCCTAAAACAGCCTTCCCTAACTGCGGCTATGCTGGCTGGGGATGGTGGGAGTTGTAGTCCAACCCTAAAACCTTAAGCATGATCTCCAAATACGTGGGAGGCAGAAAGGCTGCTCCTTGTTCTGTCCTGTCTCAGGGCTGAGCCACGGCACAGACATCTGGTTCCGAGGGGAGGGTTGGGGGGGGGGGGTGTGGAAACAAAGGCTGGCTGGGGAGAGGCGGCTGAGTTCCCCTGGTGCCCTCCAACAGGTGGACATCTTCAACAAGGAGCTTCTTCTCATCCCGATCCACCTGGAGGTTCACTGGTCCCTGATCTGTGTGGAGGTGAAGCAGAAGAAAATCACGTACCTGGACTCCCAGCGCACCCTCAACCGGCGGTGCCCCAAGGTAAAAGGAATGGCCGTGGCTCTCTTCCCGTAGGCCCCACAGTCACTGCATGTTTGGACCAGCCTTGAAACTGGCTCCGCTGCAATGGCTTCCTTCAAAGGACCTGGGAACCTTTACGGTGGCCGCCCACCTCCCGGTCCTTGGTCCCTCGGAGGGAGGAGAATCATGACAGCTGACTGCAAGTTCGTGGCGGACAGGTGGGCCTGCTCGGAAGGAGGCGCTCAAAGGCTCTGTAGTTTTCAGGGTCTCCAGGTGTGTGGCGAGGGGTGCCCTGGGCTAGAGCGGGGTTGACCAGTTGCCTTAGAGGGAACTGGGAATTGGACTCCAGGCGCATGGATGTGCACACACTTGAATACAATTGTCTCTTCTCCCCTCCTGCAGCACATCTGCAGATACCTGCAAGCTGAAGCAGACAAGAAGAACCGTCCAGACTTCAGAGACGGGTGGAAAGGGGTTTTCCAGATGGTGAGTATTCCTCCCTGCTGTGTCCTGGCCCTTGCAGCGAGTGCCCCCCACCCACCCCGCCAAGAATGGAGCCCACACTCTGGAGAGCCAAGTCAGCCGCCAGTTCGGACTTCATCTTGGAGTTGTAGCGAGCTCTGAGCTTGTCCGGTCTGCAGGGTGACCAACATCTGCACCGTGTTGCCTGTGTTTCGGCCCACGAGAAAAGCCTCAATGCCACGAAGTGCCACGGAGAGCCCTATTTAAGGGGAGAAGGCTGATCTGCCCACCCAGCTCCTCACATGTGGCTCTAGGCTGCCCGTTGGCAACTGGTGGCCCAGAGAAGGTGCCTGTGAGTCTCCGAGAGGCAAAGAGGGTGGCAAAAAGAGAAAGCGCTTTCCTCAGCCTGCCTGCCTGCCTGCCTCCTTCTCCTGTCCAAGATGACTGTATAATTTCCTCCCATTGCTTGGCTATCACCTCATGGAAGTTCCACGTCCTCAATCTCCTCCTCCTCCCTCTATGGCAGGTGGAGAGAGAAGTAGATCACCGGGGGGGGGGGGGGGGGTGGAGAGGCCTTGGCCAGCCACACTGCTGTTCGTTTCCTTACTGTGGTTTTACAGCTAAGCCTGAGCCCTGCATCAGCCTGCCCTTACTTGGTGCCTGCTGGAGGAATTCTGGGAGTTGTAGTCCAATGCATTTGGACGGGAGCAGGTTTGGGCAAGTTGCTTAAATGGTGCAGATAGAACTACCAACACAGGTGCAGGAGAAAGACAGGAAAACATAAAACCAGGATCCTGGGCTGACTTGACCCAGAGGTGGGGGGAGGGAATTCACTTCTGACCCCCGACAGAATTGCAGAAATCTGCCTGATACCAGGCCAGGCCCTTGGTCCACCTGGCCCAGAATTGTCTATTCTGACTGGCAGGTTGTCAGGCACAGGTTGTTCTCATCACCTACCTGATCCTGTAAGAGAGGCTGATCCACTTGAACCCAAAAGACTCAGCTCTCCTCCCTCCTCCGCTGGACCAAAAGCGAGGATTTTGGCCTACATTGCCACATGTGCAGGATGCCCTGATGTTTAGAGACAATGGCAGGGTTGTGGCACAGCTTTCGGCGGATGCCTCTTCTCCATTAAGGGAGCTGAAAGTGGAAGCTGCTGGCTTGGAAGGTGGTCCCAAAAGGTGTGGGATACCCGTTGGCGCCTCCCAGTGGTGGAGGACCCCTCCTTGCTCTTGTCTTTGCTGCGGTCTGACCTCTGTTCCATTTCTCCCCTTAGAACATTGCCAGGCAGAACAATGACAGTGATTGTGGAGCATTTGTCCTGCAGGTGAGGCCGGGCTCTTGACTTTTCAAAACAGCAGCAGGCCCCTCGCCCTTCTAGCTCTATTGTCTTCCGTTCTCTCCTCTCCCCCACCCTGTGTTAACATACACTTCGCCTTCTTGGCGGGAGGGTTCCGGGAGCTGTAATCCAAGACGTCTGGAGGGCACCAGGTTGGGGAAGGCTGCCATAGGCACTAATGCCCCAGATTGGGATCCTTCTGGGCCTTGTAGTGACTTCCCATAGATGTTTTCAAGCAATAGCTGTCGACATTCCCATAATTTCTATGCAATTGGAGAATTTGACATCCAGCGCTCAGAAATGCCTTTTTGTCAAGTTTTTAATCCTTAATGCTGAAAAGATTTTTTTATTATTTAAGGTATTCGTATATCATTTTTCAGATGAACCTCACAGAGTGGTTTACGTGAAAGCATTTGTGTAATAAGCATTAGCAAAACTATGGTGATAAAAATGGATTCTCCCCCCCCCCCCCCCGGCCCATCCCAAAAAGCCAGAAGTCTTCTCCGCTCAGGGCCCGGTGGCACCAGGAGCTAGATTGCTGGCAGCTCTTCTGCCTTCTGCTCCTTCCCTCAGAGCACAGCAGTCCTTGAAGGGTAGGCTGGCTGGCCCACTAGAACCTCAGGAGCCATTTGGAGAGCTGGGGCAGCGGGAACACTGAGCTCCAGGCATGCAGGGAATTAACGGCAGTACCTCAGCTCTAGGTAGAATATGGACTCCAATTTGGACAATTGCAGCAGGAATGCTAGAAATCCAGTTTCTCTGTGTGGAGAATTTTGAGTTATTTTGACACTGAGCTTTTTTTTTTTTTTTAGTTCGGAGTTGTACACTAAATATGATTTAAAATATTTAAAGAAAACGTTCTCGTGCGTAGCCATTTCCCATTGGGCTAGAGTTTGCACACCTAGTATTGAAAGCCCTGTCTCTATATCAGTGGGTGTTTTTACAACCCAAGGGTGGTACTGGTGTTGAGAACTCTGAATCCTGTCCCTTCATGCCCCCACCCTGGGTGTGGCGTCCACAAATCTTGGCTTATTAGCTCAGTCATGTTGTGGGGGCTGCTACTGAATTCCACCTCCCCTCCCATGAACTCTGTAGAGAGTGGACTCCTATCCCAGTGGGGTTGGAGCCAATCTCAGCATTCTCTGACCGCTCAGCACCGTGACACAAGATCCCTCAGTGGGCATGCAGCGTGGCTCTGTGCCTTCACCTGGGGATGTGTGGATTTGCAGGAGCCTGAATCCCATCCCCCTTCAGCCACCTCCGCTTTGAATGGGGTAGAATCATAGGATAGTAGAGTTGGAAGGGGCTTATAAGGCCATGGAGTCCAACCCCCTGCTCAACGCAGGAATAGACTAGAATGCCCACGGTGGCCTATTCTCCACCAATCCCAGCACCACCATTTTATGTCTTTAATTTGGGTTCTTTGTTAAAAATGGTGCTCTTCTACACAGTGGTTTCTGGATGAGTAGTTCTCTGCTCCAGCCCAGCCCGTCTGCTACTCTGCTGGGGCACGTGAGGCTGTTGCCCTTGCGAGGGTGCGGGGGGTGAACCGCGTACCAGTAAAAGTACATCTAGCTATAAGGTGTAGAGACGTCTGTAGCCAGAGAAGGAAGTATATGTTGCTGACCTCTCTTTTCTCCCCCCCCCCCCCTTTCCTTCTCTCCTTTGTATAGTATTCCAAATTCCTGGCTCTGGGCCTGCCCTTCACATTCACGCAGCAAGACATGCCGAAACTCCGCCGACAGATGTACAAGGAGTTGTGCCGCTGCAAACTCATGGCGTGACGGCCTACCCCCACTCAGACACACACATCCACCGCCTTGGACAAATGGATACGCCACCCCCCTCCTTCCTACAGCTGGGAGCAGTACCCCCAAAAGCTCTTCCTCACCTTGTTGGGGTGCAGGTTCAGATGTCATCAGATTTGGGGCGTATACGACACGGGGACTCTTAGGTCACTGGAACTCTGAGGTTTGATAACCGGACTCATTTGGGGGGGATTTTTTTTTTTTACCCAAGTTATCCCCCTCTTTCCTTCTCTTCCTGGTCTTTTTTTGTTTTGTTCTGTTCATATTTAAACCCAACACAGGGCAACAGTTCTCTAGGTTGCTTATTTTGGGATGTGGGGTGGGTTTCGGGGTGGGTGGATTATGTACCTAATATGCCCTCTGCAAACGTTCCACTCCAGATTTGAAAGAGAGGGGCATCGAGTCCTAAAATAGGGACCAGGAAGGTAGGGGGGGAGGAATAGTCAACAACAACAACACCCCCCCCCCCAAATACACACTTCTCCCTCTGCTTTTATCACCCTGTTGGTTACTTGTGTTAGTGGATAATGGATGTTTTTTTTTCCCCAAAGGGGGAAGGAGTTGAAAAAGGGGCAAAGGGACAGTGAGGGGTGGGGGGTGGGGACAGGTTTATACACTGGGGCCGAGATTACTGAAACAAGCATTTTTTTATACGATGGCTCTCTTACCATTGTGGGTAATAAAAACAAACATTCTTTGGAGAAGCAAAGTGCAATTGCAGATGGGCCTTCCTCCCGCCTCCCCTCCCTCTGCCTTCCATGCCGTGCGAGGGAGTTCTGCGCCCTCTCGCTGGGCCAAGCAAGCCCAGAGCGGGTGTCAGGCCCTGGGTCTGATTCAGCATGGCTCTTCTTCGGTCCTTAGGGGGCTCTCTTTCTGGAAGCTTCTGCCTCACAGTGTAGCTCAAGGCTTGCTGGAATCAACTCGGCTTCTGCCTCCTATTTCCTCTCTCCCGTCTCACTCCTGTGCGGCTTGGAGGGATGTCCAACTACATAGACCCACATGTTGCGTCTCCTTATGAACCCTGTACACGGGCAGTCATGTAAGGTGCGATGGGGATGTCATTTATAGCCCTCCAAATGTTTTGGCCGGCAACTCCCACCATCCCTCACTGTTGGCTAGGCTGGGTAGGCCTGATGGGAGTTGTAAGTCAAAGTATCTGGAGGGGAACCCCACATTGCCCACCACTGTGTAAGAGCATGTGTGGAGAGCCATTGAGCTGAACGGCCTGGCCTAACCCAAAACCTGAGAGTAATGGTGAGGTTGAGGGATTGCTTCCGTTGCACCTCTTGGTTCTGAATTAGAACTTAGATCATGTGCCCAGGGATGACTGCAGTAGCTAGATGGGGAAATGGCCTCGTGAGCTTTCCCAAGCCCAGCATGCTCTTTATGTGTTGGACTGCAATTCCCACCCAACATGAACATTAGCTTTTGCAGACCACCACACAGAACCCTAGAATAGTAGAGTTGGAAGGGACCTATAAGGCCATTGAGTCCAACCCCCTGCTCAATGCAGGAATCATCTGGAGGGGTGTTTCCTGAAGGGCTGGCTCTGAGCAACATTAACCGTAACCCAAAATACATTTGTGTTTTTTTTCAAGCATTTTTTCAGATGATGTGTCCAGCTGTTCCTTTGTGGGGTGGTCCTTTCACAAGAGCATTCATCTCATGTGGATACATAGTTAAAAACATAAAATACACAAAACAAAAAATACAACTAAAATCTTATATTTACCATTACATAACTAAAGCAACCATTTACAACATTCTTTAGGCCAGTATAATAACTTAAAATTTTAAATCATTAAAATATCTATCCACCTCCCACAATCTTAATTAAAAACAAATCAAAATGAAAAACTTCTCAGGGCCCATTTAATATAATAATAATAATAATAATAATAATAATAATAATAATTTATTTATTACCCGCCTCTCCCTCTGGATCGAGGCGAGGAACAACATCAAATATAAAATACATAAAACTGATAGAAAGCACATAAAACTAATACATTATTAAAATACCAATAAAACACCAATAAAACTCTTAAAATTCAACTGGGTAGGCCTGCCGAAAGAGATCGGTCTTTATGACTTTCTTAAAGTCAAAGAGACTGTTAAGTTGACGAATCTTCTTCGGCAGGCCATTCCACAGTCTGGGAGCAGCAGAAGAGAAGGTCCTCTGGGTAGCAGTTGTCAGCCTAGTTTTGGCTGACTGTTAACAAATTCTTCCCAGAGGACCTGAGTGTGCAGGGTGGATTGTATGGGAGAAAGCAATCCCACAGAAAACCTGGACCCAAACCACGTAGGGCTTTAAAGGTGATGACCAACACTTTGTACTTCACCCAGAAAGTAATTGGCAGCCAGTGAAGTGATTTTAAAGCTGGTGTGATATGGTCACCCCTAGGTGTACCGGTGACCAACCTGGCTGCCATATTTTGAACTAGTTGAAGTTTCCAGACTAGGCACAGAGGTAGCCCCTATGTACAGCGCATCGTAGAAGTCGAGCCTCGAAGTTACCAGCGCTAGCACTACTGACTTTAGGTCTTCCAACTCTAGGAAGGGGCACATCTGATGAGGTTGATTCGATAGCTCAATGAAAACATTGAGCCAGCACACGGCTGCTCTAAAAAAGGCAAATTCCTTGTTAGGTATGATTTGGAAAGGAATTGAGAACCAAACCGCCCAGATCATACTCCATTTACACAAATCCATGGTGTGACTACACATGGAATACTGTGTACAGCTTTGGTCACCGCAACTAAAAAAGGATGTTGTAGAGTTGGAAAAAGCGCAGACAAGGGCAACTAAAATGATCAAGAGACTGGAGAAACTCCCCTATGAAGGAAGGTTACAACAGTTGGTATTGCTTAGAGAAAAGATGAGTGAAGAGAGAGACCCGGTAGAGGTGTTCAAAATTATGCATTGTGCAGTGAAAGTGGATAGGCAGAGATTTTCCTCCGTCATAATACTGCGATGCAGTGGGGGGGTTTCCCATGAAGCTGATTAGCAGGACAGAGAAAAGGGGAGTTTTCACACAGTTAGACTGTGCAATTCACATCCATAAGATGTAGTGATGGCCCACCAATTTGGATGTCCTTAAAAGGGGCTAAGACAAATGAATGGAGGAAAAGGTTATTCATGGCTACTAGTCCTGGTGGCTACGTGGTACCTCCAGTATCAGGCAGGATGTGCCTTTGCCCATCATTGCTTGGGGTATATAAGCAGGAGTGAGCTATTGTGTTTGTGTCCTTGTAGACTGACGATTGGGACATCGGGTTGGCCACTGTGTGAGCAGAATGTTGGACTAGATGGACCTTGGTCTGATCCAGCAGAGTTTTTCTTACGTTTTTAATCCAGAGCTTTTCTAAAAGGGATAAACTTGGAGAGTGAACCAAAGCACCTGTATAGAGAGGGGCCATCATGTGCAGAGAGATCCTGGCCTCTTCAATTGTAAAAGGATTATGGGAAGTTTGTATTTATTTAAACTACTTGATTAATAATTATTTATTTATTTATTTATTTATTTATTACCCGCCTCTCCCTCCAGATTGAGGCAGGGAACATCACCAATACAGAAAATATAAAATACATAAAATTGATTAAAAGCATATAAAATTAATACGTTATTAAAATCAGCCAAGTCTTAAAATTCAACAGGGTAGGCCTGCCGGAAGAGATCAGTCTTTATAGCTCTCTTGAATTCTGGAAGACTGGTAAGTTGGCGGATCTCTCCCGGCACGTCGTTCCACAGTCTGGGAGCAGCAGAAGAGAAGGTCCTCTGGGTAACTGTCAGCCTAGTCTTGGCCAACTGTAGTAAATACTTCCCAGAGGACCTGAGCGTGCGGGGCAGATTGTATGGGAGAAGGCGATCCCACAGGTAGCCTGGACCCAAACCATGTAGGGCTTTAAAGGTAATGACCAACACTTTGTACTTTGCCCGGAAAGTAATTGGCAGCCAGTGGAGTGATTTTAAAACTGGCGTGATATGGTCACCCCTAGGTATATCGGTGACCAACCTGGCTGCCATATTTTGAACTAGTTGAGGTTTCCGGACTAGGCACAGAGGTAGCCCTATGTACAGCGCATTACAGAAGTCAAGCCTCAAAGTTACCAGCGCGTGCACTACCGCCTTTAGGTCTTCTAACTGTAGGAATTACAACTTGATATCCTGAGATCTCTAAGCAGTTTACATAAAAATACAATATAATAGTCAATTTAAAAACAGTAATATTCACATATAACTTATAAATGTAGAGCAGAGCACTTACTAGTCATGAGATGCTTGAGCGAATAGATATGTCTTCAAAAGGTATCTAAAGGTCTCCTCAGGTCCTGCCTCTTGGACCCCATGTGAGAGAGCATTCCAGAGGGTGGGTGCCACTACTGAGAAGGCCCTGCTTGCATGCTGTGGATTGTGACAAGGCCTCAGGATCAGAACTGGCCTCTTGAGAGCTGCCGCCGAATTCTATAGTATCTGTGGTGTAGATGGCGCAGGGCTAGATGCACCAATGGTTTGAAGGCAACTTTCTATGGGATGTGAGCCAAAGGGGACTATGGTAGCTCATGTTCTTTGGGGGGTCAGATGGCATGCTGAGGAAAATGTAAGGTGTGGGGAGCACCTGTTGGAGCAAATGCAGGGGATTTGGGGTGGGGGTGGGGGCGAAGAGGGAGATGAGTAAAAGTAGGTGAGCATTGTAAAGGTTGGAGGACACCTTCATAATGGCTTCTTGGGCTGAAGCTCTTCACCACCCCATGATGGATGCCTATTCTACAATAGGGTAAACCAGCACTATTGCACCTTGCTGCTTCACAGGGCATCTTCCTTGAGTGTAACCCATGTGGATGATCCAGTAGGCAGGAGGAAGTACTTCTGCTGGCTGGTTTCACAACTGTCATTCCTTTGACTCTGGCTCTACTTCCTCCAGTGACTAAGAGTGACTCAAACCACTTGCAGTTTGAACCTTCCACAATTGCCCCAAGTGGGAGTCACTCGGGCAGCTTCATGCCTAAACAGGAACTTGGAGTGGCACCACTCCCGCAGGTATGCACCGCATCCAGACGGAAGTACAACCCTTAGGCGCCCTCTTGTCTTCCCAAAGGATCGCTTGGGCAACTGTAGATTGTCCAGGGGCTTTTAGCAATAGAGGCTCTACCTTTTTTGTAGGAGGTTCAGCTCGGCCTGGTGCCCTCCCAGGAGGAGTGTTTACCTGGGGGGTTATGGGAGTTGTAGTCCTCCCGTCTGGAGGACGCCAGATGATGGAAGGCTGGTTTAGATGGTCGCAAACCTTAACGTTGGTCTGCATAGGTGCTGTGCTGACTTGCAAGTGTACCACTGGGGCAGTTTTGCCTGCAGCCCGCCGCAGCCTCAGGCTGCCTGGCAGCGGAAGCACAGCTTGTGCCTTTCGCAGTGCCCGGGAAAGCCTCCGAGCTCCGCCGCATGGACGAGACCACGGAGGCCTCCATGGCGCAGAGGAATGCGGGCCATGTTCACTTCAGAGAGGAAGGCCCGGCCTGGCCCCGCTCTCTGCTACTGGGCGCTTTGGGGCCTCCACCGGTGGGGGGGGGGGAAGAGGCCTTGGGAGAGAGTGTATGCGGGAGGGGGGAGGGGAGAGAAAAGCGGCTCTCCCATTGCACCGGATTAGCCATGTGTTGCGCTGCAGCCAGCGGGGGCCCCGGGGAAGCAGTTCAAGGGGGTGGTGGGGTGGAGAGGGCAGAGGGGCGTCCCACCGACCCACCCTCCCCCAAAGAAGCGGGGGTCTCCCCAGGGCAAATGGGGGAGGGCGCCTGGGCTGCAATGATTTTGCAAGGAGGAGGAGGAGGAAGAAACCCCCCTCCCCAAAATACAGCACTTCGGGGGGAGGGGGTGTTGTTGTTGCATAACATTAGGGCCTCCCTGCTGTATTGGGGGGGGGGCTTGGGTCTCCCTCCCCGAAAGGCCACTGTCACGTGCTGAGCGGCTCTAGCGTCTTCCTCCCCCCCACACACAAAGGCAGGCCCCATCACCACGTGGGCTTTTCTCGCCTGTCCTCTAAGTCCCGCCTCCTTCCCCCCGGCTCTCATTGGCCGTGCGCCCCCCTCCCTCCGCCAACGGGCGCGGCCCAGGGCCAATCCGCGGCGAGCTCCCCCTGTTTCCGTCGCGGCGCCCGCCGCGTGATCCCCCCTCTCGCCTGACGTCACCAAGGCTAGCCCGCCCGGAACGCCCCTCGCCCAATCAGCGCCGGCCGTGACGCGTTCGGCCGCTCGTCAGAGGGAGGAGGCGGGCCAATGGGAACGAAGCCGGTCGGGCCGATCCGACGGGCGCGGGCCAATCGCAGGCAGTGGCCGGGCGGGCGGGCCTAAGCGAGGGGGCCAATGAAGGAGGGGCCAGTGGGCGGAGCCCGGACGGCGGTTATAAGGTGGCGCGAGGCGGGCGGGGCTAGGACCTTTTCCCCAGAATGTCTGCGAGTCAAGAGAGCCGGTGAGTGAGCGCGCGAGCGCGAGGCCTTCTCCTTCCCCCGCGCCCGGCTAGGCCCATTCCCTCCCCCCTCCCTTCTAGGCCCTTCTATGGCCGGATCGAACCATTCTCTACCCACACCGGGGGGGGGCGTTGAGGGATGGCCTCTTCCCTGCCCCCCTTCTGGGAGAAGCGGAGCGGGGTTTTCTCCCCCCCCCCGTTTTCCTCCGTGTCGTGTTAGCGCTTCTTTCCCCACTCTCCGCTCGGCCTCTCCACGTGGCCGACTTCCTCATGGCCTTTTCTCCTTTCCCCCCTCCCCGATTACGGATTGGTCTCGTCCTCCCCACGGAGGCTCTCTATTGTCCCTGGCCGAGACCATTTTCTTTTTGGGGGGGGCCGCGGCGGCGGCGGGGGAAAACCCCGCCGCGGTTGCGGCCTTCCTGGCCGATCCCGCCGTGTGAGTAAGAGCTCCGTCCACAGGCGTGACGCCATTTCGGAGGGAGCGACGGAGGCGCCTGCTTGGAATGGCGTCTCCCCCCCCCTTCCTCCTCCTCAGGGTTGTTTCTCTCCTTCGCCCCTCGATTCTCAGACACACCGCGGCGGGCGAGACCATTTTAACGCCGCGGGGGGGGATTGGCCCCCTTCTGAGGCGAAGGGCGGGCGGGAGGCGATGTTAGGGGGCTTCGAAGAATGTGGCGCGCGAGGGGGGGGGGAGAAAGAAGGGCGGCCCTTTTTTTCCCCCTCTGCTTCCCCCTCCCCTTTTCAGCGGAAGGAGCCATTTTGGCTCTTTTTCTCACACGCGTTACCTCCCCTCCCTCCGCCAGTGGTCTCTTCCACTTCTCCCCCCCCCCTCTTTTCAACACTTGGTATTTCCCCGCGCGAGGTGTGCCGAAGGGCGATTCCCGTCTCCTCACCGCCCAGACTTGGAACGGGCGGGTCCATTTTTTAGATCAAGGGGGGGAGACTCGTCCCTTCCTTCTCCCCTTCTTCCCCCCCCCCCCCCCCGCGGCGGGCGCGTCCATTTTCCTCCTTTGCCCATTGTCCTGCCGCTTCCCATCCGGGAACTCTGCGCTCGTGACGTCACGGGCCTGCGGCCAAAGGCGCGGGGAGGGGGGGGAGGAGCCTCTTGCCCTTAAAAGGAGAAGGGCGGAAGAGACGAGCGGGGTGGAGGGAGCACGTGGGAGGCGGGAGAGCGGCAGCGGCACTCGGAAGACTCCAGGCCCGACAAGGGGGGGACGATTGGCCAGGGAGGCTTTCGCAAGGTGGCGGCTGGGCCTGCTGCCAGCGGCTGCGGGGAGCTGACTGCTGCTGCTTCCAGGGGCCGCCCAGGTCCGCGTGCCAGGCTGCTGGGACCAAACAGGGTTGGGCCCCCCTCAGCAGAGCGCCCTGTTAAAGGACTTCCTTTAGGAGTAAATCCCGGTGCTTACATAAACTAGGAATGAGGCAGGAAGGGCCCAGGCCTAGGACTAAGCAGATTAGGGACGTGATACTTGGGGGAGGGAGTGAGAACCTGCCAATTGGGGGGGGGGGCAGGAGATGCAGTGCTGCGTGGGGATGATGGGTGTTGTAATCCAGCACCCCTGGAGGTTGCTTCGACGGGTTGCTATGTTGCTGCACATCTCTTTGTTCTGCTTCGCTTCATGATGTTTGTGTTTTTCCCCCTAGACCTAGAGACAATGGCCCCGAAGGGATGGACCCCGATGGCGTCATTGAGGTAAGAGAAGTGGGGGGACGTTCTGTAAGTGGGGGAGAGTAGCAGGAAGTTACAGGGACTGGTTTCGGGAGCAAGTGTTAATGGTTGGCTTTTGGTTAGAAAGGTGGTAAGATATAGATGGTGTGGACAACCTGGTGGGGGCTGTGAGAGGAACAAGGAGAGAGGTCTGCTCTATGGGGCAACCTTAAAAGTGCAAGGAGGCATGAAGGCCCAGAAAAAGCAAACACTGAAATATTAAGGGAAGAAATATGTCTTCCCCCCCCCCCCCCCCAATCTTTCCCTGGCCTTCACATTTCTCTTTCACATCCATACTCTTCTTCAGGACACATGTGGTAGCCTGCAAATTGCCCAGGAAGCCCAGTGGAGGGGCGGGGGCGGACTGAAACTTCTGTCCAGGAGTGTCTGGGCAAGACAAAGGCTGCCATGGGGAAAAGGCTCATCTTCCTATTTCTTCCTACAGAGCAATTGGAATGAGATTGTTGACAGCTTTGATGACATGAACTTATCCGAGTCACTCCTGCGAGGAATCTACGCGTATGGTTTTGAGAAACCCTCTGCCATCCAGCAGCGAGCCATCCTCCCTTGTATCAAGGGTGAGATTGACTGCATGCACACACACACTCTCTTTATAAAAATTAGGGAGTGCAGCAATGGGAGTGGAGACCTTTGACCTCCTAAGCCGGTCTTTTCCTACCTTGGCTCCCCTGAAGCTGGTGGAGTACAATTCCCATCCACCATGGCCAATGGTCAGGTGATGGGAGTTGTAGTCCAAGGTTGGGAAAGCCTGTTTTAAGCAAGATGAGGAAGGTTGCCTGACTTTTAAAAGCAGGAAATCGAGGGGAAGGGCTTGGAGCAGCTGAGAACAAATTTGAAGTGAGGTTTAGTGTCCGGGGTGCTTCCTTGCTCAGCAAAGACTTGAACATGGGTCTCCCCAACGCAAGATGTAGAAGGCTTGAAGCTGCTCTCTATTGGCTCTCCTTAGGTTCAGCTTTGTCTGTTCCAGCCTTCACCAAGCTGTTGTCCTCAGGAAATGTTTGACTGCAACTCCCAGCAAGCATAGCTGTCGATAGGAGAGTATTTACTTACAGGAATTTTGTGCCACTCTACATCTAACAAGATTCCCGAGTGTTGACTCATAAAACAAAGGAAGAAGTGTGGAGTTGCAGCCTCAGTACATCAGGAGGGCACCAGGTTGGCAAGGACTGGTCTATTCCGACTGGCAGGAGCTTTCCGGGGATTCTGGCAAAGCATGCGTGAGAGCTCTTTCCCAGCTCCTTACTGAGCTGGACACGATCCTTTTAGAGTGAGATCCCAGCGATCGTTGTGTTATCCTTCCGCATGCCAAGCACAGGCTCTACCCACTAGGTTGTTGTCTCTCTCCAAATGCAGCTGTGCCGTATTCAGTTTCTTTGAGTGTTCGGTATCACCAGTCCCCTGCTAACTGGGCAAAGAGGCACCTTTTAAAGTGGTGGCTTTCTTACATCTAGCAGGGGGACATCAAGGACCCTCATTCATCCCAGCACAGCGTTCCACCCAGTGGCTGTTGCTGGTTCATGCTGAGGGAATAGACTTTGACAGCTTCGCCAAGGTGTAGTGTTCTGCTGAGTCTGCCTTGCTGCCGATAGAAGTACTGCTGCTGCTCCTCTCTTTAGCGGCAGGCAGGGTGTCTCTGGTGGGGGGTTTTTTGGTGTCTGACCCGGTCTCCCCTTTCCTCCTGCTCAGGTTATGATGTGATTGCCCAAGCCCAGTCTGGAACTGGGAAAACAGCCACTTTTGCTATCTCCATCTTGCAACAAATTGAGCTAGACCTGAAGGCTACCCAGGCGCTGGTGCTGGCCCCAACAAGAGAGTTGGCTCAGCAGGTAAGCCTCAGTCTGTGAATTCCCCCTGGTGCACAGAGAAAGGAGAAAGTCTTGACTGGAGATTTGGCTCTTTGCACAGCCCCAAGTGCGGGCTGCCAAACCATTCCTTGTTGCCTGTCTAACTTAGCCGACACGGTGGCCAGAAACTTGACCAATGGCCACAAGGTGTTCTCCCTGGACGTGCCTGATCTCCCTCCGCTCCCATCAGAAAGAGGCCAGGATCCATCTGGCTCCCGTAGTACCAGAATCGTGCCAAAGAGCACTCCAGGGCATCCTTCCAGAACTTGGTGCTGCCAGATGTTTTGGACTTCCATCTCCTGTTCACCCCAACTGGCCAGGGATACTGGAAGTTGCTCTCTAAAACTTCTGGAGGGCCCTGCTGCTCCAGAGGCTGGAGAAGTCAATCCCATTCCTCTGACAGTTGGGTTTAGACACTGCCTGGGTTCCCCGTCTCTCAGGCTGCCAACCCCTGCTAACTGGGCAAAGAAGCACCTTCTAAGTGGCGGCTTTCTTATATCTAGCGGGGGGACATGAACGTTCCCTATTCATCCCAGCACAGTGTTCCTCCCAGTGGCTGTTAGCTGGTTCATGCTGGGGGAACATGGCTTTAGGAAAACCCCCGTGCCGTGGCTGGGACGTGGGCTGGCTGGCTCATGGGGGCTTCCTTTGCAGCCACCCCAAACAACCTCTTGGATGCAGCTGGGCCTGCCCTCGTCACAGGATGCTGAGGAGATGCAAGGCTTGCTCAGGCACTGTGGGTCGGGGCCCTGTTCACTGTTCCCCCTTTTCCCATAGATCCAGAAGGTGGTGATGGCCCTGGGAGACTACATGGGTGCATCGTGTCATGCCTGTATAGGAGGGACAAATGTCCGTGCTGAAGTCCAGAAGCTGCAAATGGAAGCTCCCCATATCATTGTCGGGACTCCTGGGCGTGTGTTTGACATGTTGAACAGGAGATACCTGTGTAAGTGTGTCCATGTTTTCTGGATTGGTTGTGTTTTGTGAGTCTGAGTTCACCCATGCAAGAGAGCCAGGCGTTGGGCACAGCAAATAGACAACCCACCGAGTATAGCTTCGGACAAGGTTTCTGGGGCGCTGTGCCCAGTAAAGCTAAACAAATCACTGCCAGCACTTTGGCAGTTCCTGCTTTATTTGCACAACGCTTTTGACTTGTGCAGTTTGGTTCTTTGGGTGGGGTTGACCCTTTTTGAAGCCAGACACCTCACCTACTGCTGTTCTGTGATGATCAACCCCATGCGTGTCATCTGACCCCCACATCCCGCAATTTCTCCCCCCAGCCCGCGTTCTGCAGTGCTGGGGGAGGGACAAGGGCTTCTGGGGGGAAGTGATCATAACTGACCCTGTCCCTGAGAACAGCAGTTTATCCGCCCTTTGAGTGCGAATCCACTCTTCGCGAACGGCCTCGCTCACGCGCCTTGTCTCTGCAGCACCCAAGTACATCAAGATGTTCGTGCTGGATGAGGCCGACGAGATGTTGAGTCGGGGTTTCAAGGACCAGATCTACGACATTTTCCAGAAACTGAGTGGCAACACACAGGTAGAGAATTTGGCTTTCTCCTTGAGGCAGCCGTGTTCTGGGAGGCGAGTGGAGCGGCTTTCTCTTCCAGGCCAGGCTGTCCCTCGGTGGGGGGGGGGGGGTTCAGCTGGTTCTGTAGCCCTGGCGGGGTTGGCGCAGTAGATGCTGGGGTTTCCGGGGACCTCCCTTAGAGCCTTGAGGCAGCTGGATGGGAGTGTGGTCCTGAAAGAGCGAGCAGGAGCTTGCAGCTGGAATGGGAGCCAGGGTCTTTGCTGCCCTAGTGTCTGTGTGGGGGGGTTGGGTGATGACAGACTGCTGGCGAGGGCTTTGGATCAGACTGCCTTGTCTTCTCCAGGTGGTCCTCTTGTCTGCCACTATGCCCATGGATGTTCTTGAGGTGACCAAGAAGTTCATGAGGGACCCGATCCGTATCCTGGTCAAGAAGGAAGAGCTCACCCTGGAGGGTATTAGGCAGTTCTACATCAACGTGGAGAGGGAGGTACGTACCCGCAGCGCTTGTCCTGGTGTGTGTGGCTGCAGGGAGAGGGGCTCGAGACCTAGCCGTCGTTTCCTTTTCCCAGCCCTTGGCAGGGCTGCTGGGCTTCCTTGGCCCCAAGGGGCTGGAGCTGGACCGATCTGCAGGCTTCTGTGTTAACTGCAGGGTGTCTCTGCCCCAGCTTTGCCCACCCTAAGGCCCGCCAGATGTTTTGGACCACAGCTGTTGGCATTCCTGACGGTTGGCAAGCTGGCTGCATGTTTGAAGTCCGGACGGCTGGCCTCTCTAGTCTGCTTAAGTGCCATTCTGGCTGCTAAGACAGGGATCCTGCAAACTGCAGGAAGGAGTCCTACCTATCCCACATTCAAGTTCTGCAGCGTCTTTTTGAGGGAAACGTATCGGTCAAGCTGCCTGGGGGATGCCGGGAGTTGCAGTCCCATCACATCTGGAGGGCAGCAGCTTTGGGGAAGGCCAGTGTAGACAGTCTGTGAAAAGTTGGTCTGTGTGGAGGCCTCGCTGCTGGAACCTCCTAGTCAGGCTTGTGTGTCTGCGACAGCCAGGAGCCCCAGAATGCAGCCGAAGGGTCCCAGCGCCTGTGCAGCCCTTCCCTGGAGAGGCTGGAACTGGATGACGTTCCGCCTCCAGTTCTAATCCTCCTCCTCCTGTCTCCCGTTCCAGGAGTGGAAGCTGGACACCTTGTGTGACCTTTACGAAACCCTCACCATCACCCAAGCCGTCATCTTCATCAACACCCGGAGGAAGGTGGACTGGCTCACTGAGAAGATGCATGCCCGGGACTTCACTGTGTCGGCCATGGTGGGTAGCAGCGCTTTGGCGGGAGGGCGCGGCATGGCCTTCCTCGCGGGCACTTTGCCAAGCGTCTGGGACGGCTTCTCACCAAGGGCCGTAGCGCTGCTTCCGCACACAATTGCGGAAAGGTCTGGTTGTCCTGAGAGGGATTTGTTTTAGAGGCGCAGCAGTGGAAACCTGGCAAGAAAATCGCAAACTAGCTTGTTAGGTTGACGTTTCCGTGTCCAGCAGGCCAGGGCTTTGGGCGTTGCGTGAGTTGGGAGGAAGAAGAAGGGCAGCCTTGGGGGCCTTCCTCTCTTGAGAAGAGCAGGCTGGAGGGTTTGGGGCCGTGTGATGGCTGCCCTTGTGCTCATGAGCACCGTTTCCCTTTGCAGCATGGAGACATGGACCAGAAGGAGCGTGACGTCATCATGAGGGAGTTCCGCTCTGGCTCCAGCCGTGTCCTGATCACCACAGACTTGCTGGTGAGTGTCGTTTTCAAGGGGGGGGGGGGGGACCATGCCGCGCTCCCTTCCCCAAGGAGATTCCCTCTCTGCCTAGGTGGTTCAGTGCTGCTGGCGGATTGTAGCTCCTTGGCACACGAACGGCTGGCGGGGCTGCTCCTTTCCGCAGCTGGTGCCCATCGGGCTCTTTGCCCTTGGCGGCAGCCCACAAAGGGTCTGGCTGTGTTAGCAAGGACCCGTCTCCCTTGCAGACGAGGCTCTTAAGCAGGGGTAAACTTTTTCTGTGCGTTGCGGTTTTGGCATAAGCTGCCTTGGATGCTTGAAAGGTTGCGGTAGAAATGCTGAAAGCAGGGCGGGGCAGCTGCGGGGGCCATTGCTCACTGCACCCTCTCCCTTCCCAGGCTCGTGGAATTGATGTGCAGCAGGTGTCCCTGGTCATCAACTACGACCTGCCCACCAATCGAGAGAACTACATCCACAGGTGAGCGGCTGTTTCTCCGAGGGTGGCTGGCTCTGGGACTCCCCTGCTGCAAGCCCGGTGTAGCCCTTGCTTTTGCCCTCGCCCTGCTTCCACGGTAACGCTTCTCACCCCCTCCCTCCCCCCCACCCCTCAGGATCGGTCGAGGTGGCCGTTTCGGAAGGAAAGGAGTTGCGATCAACATGGTGACGGAAGAAGACAAGCGCACGCTGCGCGACATTGAGACGTTCTATAACACCTCCATCGAGGAGATGCCTCTCAACGTGGCTGACCTCATCTGAGCTGCCTCTCTGGGGGCCCTGCGGTGCCTGCAACAACCCCCCATTGGGCACCAAAATCCCCCCCACCCATACCTGCCCTTTTCTATTTTTGAGTTTTCTTGCCTTTTGAATAAATGTCACTTTTTTGGAGGCAAAATGAAATCTTTAGTGTTTACTGGCGCTTTTCTCTCTGTCTCAATCTCTTCCCCCCCCTCCCCTCCTTCCTGTGACTTCATTTTGTAGCTCCGTTCTCCAAATCTCCCCTGAATTCAGAACCCAGGTATTGTTTTGAGCGGGGAGGGGAGCAGATTCTTGGCTTCTTAGCCCCTCCCCTTCATGCCATGCCCCCAAAAAACCTTGTAGTCTTCGAAATTAAGCTTTCAAACAGAATCGTGGTGCTAACTGACGAAGGAAAAAAAAAAAAAGCTTGAGAATCTAAAACCTACCTCAAACAGGTCCTGGTTTTTTTTTCTCCCTGCCTAAAAATCATTGGTTCAAACAAATTGCCAAGATGTGTTTTTCTCTACATGAAACGAGACCTTCACCCCCCCCCCCATATCACTCTTTCTTAAAATAAAAACCTTAAAAAATTGAAAACTTTTCATACAGCAAAAAAAATCTGTTGCGTGCAACCTTACCTTTTTTTTTGTATAGCTATTATTTATTCAAAAGGAAAGTTACAGTGACCAAAATAAACGTGATCTTGAGAAAACTATTCGCTTTGGGTGATTTTGTAAAAGGGGCTTACTTGGGGCCTCTTACTCCTTGGATCCCTCTGAGGAAACTGCAGCAACTGTTAAAAGAGGAGGAGGTTGCAGCCCTCTCCTGCCTTGGGGAGGGGGGGAGAGACCCTTGGCGGTTACCTACTTCCTTCCCCCTCTGACTTTGAATGTCTGGAAGCCTTTTTTCCCTCGCCCCCATTTGTGAGTTTGGATGTTGTGCTTTTTCAGATGAAGGAACAGTTGAGTTTACCCTCCACATTTTTTTTAGCAAATTGGGAATGGACGGTAATTGGTTTCTCATACACAGATCATGAGCAGACAATGAGCAGACGGAGGGACGCCTCACCAAACATTTGGCAAGATAGCCTGGTGGTGAGGCAATAATCAGGCTGGTGGGAAAGACATGAGGTGCCTTGCAGGAAATGCTAGTTCCGTCTGCAAACGAGAACTAGCAGCTTACTTTTAAAAGGCTTTCAAAGACCCATAAAGGCTTGGGTGTCTTGGGTGGACTGCACTTTGCACCCAAAGCAGCCGCATGAATGTGTGCCTTCGTTACTAGGTGTTTCCAGCCCCACCCTGGCTTTGAGCAAGGGTGACCCAGATGAGGAAGAAACCGCAAAGGATCTACAAATGTTGCAGTTTTGTCCACAGTGTAAAACGCTCTGGCCTGGAACTCTGCTGAAGCCAGTTGTGGCTAGGAAAGGAAGGACATGGGGAAGCATCACATAGAATCCTAGAATAATGGAGTTGGAAGGGGCCTACAAGGCCATCGAGCTGCTCGATGTAGGAATCCACCCTAAAGCATGCCTGTTCAGAATGGCTCCCCTTTCTGTTCGATGCTGCCCACAAAAGCTTATGCTGGAAACCATTTAGCAGCTGCCTGGGGGATTCTGGGAGTTGTGGGCCAGCCCATCTGGAGGGCCCCAGGTTGTGTTTAAGGGGCCACAAGGCTTGACAGGCAAGTACAGCTACCCTCTGGAAACTTACAAGTAGCTGGAACTGCCAGAAGACATTTTTCTGCAATGAACGTGAACAGAAACTTGATAGCTGGCATAATTTGGTGTAATGCAATATTGCCTGGAGGTCACATACCGGAATATTTTTACTGTGCCTCACAGCCCTGCTCCTCCACCTTGACTAAGCAGAGGGAGGGCATGTCTGCACCACCTCCTGCAAATGGGTGGGAGTTCGCTGCAAGGCAAAGCTGATGCCCCAACCCCCCCCCCCCCAGCTTCAACAGAATTTTTAAAGGTCTCGCAAATATGGATGAGCGCCTCGAGTTGCAACACATGGGGTTCTAAGTTGCTTTGGGCCTGATGCTCGAAGGATTCAAGAAGGATGCCGACAAGCTGGAGGGGGGTTCAGAGGAGGGCAACGAGGATGATCAGGGGGTCTGGAAACAAAGCCCTATGAGGAAAGACTGAAAGAACTGGGCCTGTTTAGCCTGGAGAAGAGAAGACTGAGGGGAGACATGATAGCACTCTTCAAATACTGGAAAGGTTGGCTCACAGAGGAGGGCCAGGATCTCTTCTCGATCATCCCAGAGTGCAGGACGCAGAATAATGGGCTCAAGTTGCAGGAAGCCAGATTCCGGCTGGACATCAGGAAAAACTTCCTGACTGTTAGAGCAGTACAACAACGGAACCCATGACCTAGGGAGGTGGTGGGCTCTCCCACACTGGAGGCCCTCAAGAGGCAGCTGGACAGCCATCTGTCAGGGCTGTCTTAAGGTGGATTCCTGTATTGAGCAGGGGGTTGGACTCGATGGCCTTAGAGGCCCCTTCCAACTCTACTATTCTATGATTCTATCTTGATTTTAAGTGAAATATATATTTATCATTTTCCCCTCTTTTGTATTTTATGTTTGATGCTGTTCCCCGCCTCGATCCATTGGGAGAGGCGGGTATTATTATTATTATTATTATTAGAAAGGTTGTCACACAGAGGAGGGCCAGGATCTCTTTTCGATCATCCCAGAGTGCAGGACATGAAATAATGGGCTCAAGTGACAGGAATCCAGATTCCGGCTGGACATCAGGAAAAACATCCTGACTGTTAGAGCAGTACTACACTGGAACCCATGACCTAGGGAGGTGGTGGGCTCTGCCACCCTAGAGGCCTTCAAGAGGCAGCTGGACAACCATCTGTCAGGCATGCTTTAAGGTGGATTCTTGCATTGAGCAGGGGGTTGGACTGGATGGCCTTAGAGGCCCCTTCCAACTCTGCCATTCTATGATTCTATGATTCTAAGTGTGATGTGCGAATGGCAAATGTGTTTCGAGGGAAAAGCAGCTGGAGGCAGCACAGAAGTCCAATCTTTCTTTCTTTAATCTTTATACTGCCCATCAGCCAAAGCTCTCTGGGCAGTGCACAGTTAAAAACCGTAGGAATAACAATATAAATTTAAACATTAAAAAGTTTAAAAGGCAGTGTAAAACGAGCTACATTAAAAAAACAGGGAAAGCTTGTGTAAAAAGGTATGACTTCAGGAGGCATTTAAAAGATGTTACGTTTTCTGCCTCCCGAACCGCATGAGGGAAGGTTTTCCAGAGGGTGGGTGCTGCTACAGAGAAGGCCCCGCCACCGATGTTCTTCATGGCGGCATTCCGTTCGTTTCGGAACAGCCAGCAGGGCCTCCTCTGAGGCTTGTAGTTGTCGTCCAGGTTTATATAAGGGAAGGCAGCCTGCTAGGTATGCTGGTCCCAAGTTGTTTAGGGCTTTGTAGGATAACAGCATAACCTTGTAAGCAGGGCCTCCCTGCCAAGGGTAATTAATTTTTTTCATAAAAAGCCCCAGGCTGGTGGTGGAAACCGGAGGCACACGGTGTGTGAGCTAACAAGGCACAGCAGTGACCTGTAGGCACAGGGAACCTGTGCTTTTTACCACTTCAAAGGATGCGATTCCGGTGGGAGCCACCTGCACACCCTGCTGACGAGGAGATGTGCTGGAACTCGCCCACCCCACGGCACTCGTCAAGTGGAGAGAAAAGAGGAGCGACCCAAGAATGACCCACTGTTTTAGCTCACCTCTTCTATGGGCAGCTCCTTCCAAGAACCCGGGCGTCTTGGCCCTTTTTACCAATTCAAGCAGCCCACGAAGGCCTAGCCTTCAATTTGGTGGCTATCCTGAGTCCGAGACAGGTAGGACGCTTGCATGACTGAATGCCAGCCGGGTGCCCTCCAGAGGTGCCGCACTACAGCTCCCACCATCCCCAACCGGCATGGGAAGGGGCAAGGGGAGCTGCAGTCCAACGCACCTGGCGGGCACTCGGTGGGCCAAGGCTGCTGCAAGACTTGGAAGACAAGCCTGGAAGAAGGACTCTGGCATCGGCTCCCTGCTGCAGCCTAGCTGTCATCATTCCATGTGCATGCGCAGGCAGGTGGGTGCCCTGGAGTAGAGGCCCTTGGGGAGAGCATTTATTTCCCATCACATGAGTGTCAGACCCTCCTGCTGTGGTTAGGCATGAGGAAGGGCAAGTTGCTGACTCACCCCCCCCCCCCCCGGAGCCACAGTGAGACATCCCCAGATGATCGGCCTGTCTCGCTCTGCATCCCCCACCCACAGGCTGCTGCAGCACCCGGCCAACGCTACCCCATCTGGAGCCGTGTTTCCACAACCAGCCACGGATCCCGGTTTAGTGTTTTATTGGTGTTTTATTGGTATTTTAATGATGTATTGGTTTTATGTGCTTTTAATCAGTTTTGTATTTTGTGTTTGGTGCTGTTCCCCGCCTCGATCCGTTGGGAGAGGCAGGTAATAAATAAATAAATTATTATTATTATTGTTATTATTATTAGCAGGAAAACCGTTTTCAGGCAGGGACAGCAGGGCATCGCTCTGGCGTTGGGCTGGACCACTCCTTGGCCTCTCCTGCCCATGCTGGGGGCGGGGAGGGAGGTTGTTTAATCTCACATTTTATTTTCGAAGATTGCATCCCACCCATTGGGGACATTTAGAGAAATATTGTTTTCGGGGAGGGGGGAAGCAATCCAAATAACAATGGTCAACCATTGCAAAAACATTGCTGTGAAAAACATCCAGTGTGTGAATGGCAACCAGTCCAGGCGATATTGTAATGCAGCCTTCCCCAACCTGGTGCCCTCCAGAAGTGTTGGACTACAACTCTGAGCAGGGGATGCTGGGTTGCAATCCAACACATCTGGAGGGCTACAGGCTGGGGCAAGCAGCTTTAAAAGGCCCGGGCCAATGAAAAGCTTTTTGCCTGGAACTGAAACGTTCCTGGAGTGAGCACCAGGCGAGTCTTCCTGGAGACAGATCTGTATCTGGGTGCCAACACCAGGGACGCCCTTTCTCTGAGCACCAGCTGTCCTACCTCAAAAGGCTGGGGCAGCACAGAATTATAGAATCATAGAATGGTAGAGTTGGTCCTCTAAGGCCATCCAGTCCAACCCCCTGCTCAATGCAGGAATCCACCTTAAAGCATCCCTGACAGATGGCTGTCCAGCTGCTTCATGAAGGCCTCTAGGGTAGGTGAGCCCACCATCTCCCTAGGTCACTGGTTCCATTGTCATACTGCTCTAACAGTCAGGAAGTTTTTCTGATGTCCAGCCAGAATCTGGTTTCCTGCAATTTGAGCCCATTGTTCCGCGTCCTGCACTCTGGGATGATCGAGAAGAGATCCTGGCCCTCCTCTGTGGGACAACCTTTCAAGTATATGAAGAGTACTATCATGTCTCCCCTCTGTCATCTCTTTTCCAGGTTAAACATGCCCAGTTCTTTCAGTCTCTCCTCACAGGGCTTTGTCTCCAGACCCCTGGTCGTACTCGTTGCCCTCCTCTGAAAATGCTCCAGATTATTTGCATCCTTCGTGAAGTGTGGTGCCCAGAACTGAACTCAATACTCAAGATGGGGTCTAACCAGTGCCAAATAGAGGGGAACCAGTACCTCATGTGATTTGGAAGCTCTACTTCTATTAATGCAGCCCAAAATAGCATTTGCTTCTTTTGTAGCCACATCACACTGTTGGGTCATATTCAGCTTGTGATCTGCAACAGGGGAGGGGCTGTAGCTCAGGTAGAGACCCTGCAGTCATTTGCAGGTAGGGCAAGGAAGGAAGCCTGCCTGAAACCTGGAGAGCTATTGCGGCTAGTCAGTGTCAACCATTCTAGGCAAGAAGGGCTTAGTTTGACTTGCCCTAAGGCAGCTGCGTGTGGTCCTCAGAATGCAGCGTGTTGCCCAGTAGTCACCCAGTCCAGCCCCCTGGGCTATGTAACCGACCCACCCCCACCCACCCCCCACACTCACAGATCAATCAAGACCCAGCGTTGCCCTGCACAGATGTCCTCCCCAAACAAGCCTGTAGCTTTGTCCACCTATGTCCCTATGAGGAGAGACTGGAAGAACTGGGCATGTTTAGCCTGGAGAAGAGAAGATTGAGGGGAGACAGGATAGCACTCTTTGAAAGGTTGTCCCACAGAGGGGGCCAGGATCTCTTCTCGATCAACCCAGAATGCAGGACACGGAATAATGGACTCAAGTTCCAGGAAGCCAGATTCCAGCTGGACATCAGGAAAAACGTCCTGACTGTTAGAGCAGGATGACAGTGGAACCCGTGACTTAGGGAGGTGGTGGGCTCTCCCACACTAGAGGCATTCAAGAGGCAGGTGGGCAGCCATCTGTCAGGGATGCTTTAAGGCAGATTCCTGCATTGAGCAGGGGGTTGGACTCGATGGCCTTAGAGGCCCCTTCCAACTCTACTATTCGATGATTCTTTGATTCCAGCCAGCCAAGCGGCAACCTGAAGAAGGGAACCAATTCTCCCTGGAACCCAAGTATTTGGCAACTCAGCAACCCCCATCTGAGTCACCGGTTGCGAAGACAGCGGATTTCATTTCCTTCCCTTTATTCAAGAGCTCCGCAACACAAGGCAGAGGTGAGCAGCGCCTGCCGAGACCGGACAGCGAAGGGAGCGCCATCAAAGACGTGAGGAAGATCAACCCCGGCAGGAGAGATGAGGCTGCCAAAGCGAGCTCCGTGGGCCCCTGCACTTTGGCTCGCCGGCTGGTGCTTGCTTGCAGGAGGTGGGTCGGGTGCGTATCATTTATCTGGTCGTCCTTTATGTCAAGGTGGGTTTGAAGTGGTTCAGAAGAGGCCATGCATGGAGCGATAGCCCGAAAATAGGACAGAAGGGAACTGGGTTTAGAAATGAGCAGAGTGATTGCTAATACACTATCTCCAAAAAAGGAGCAGAGCTGAATAAAACTCGCCAAGGCAAAAGCCCTGGACTCAGGCTTCAACGACAAGTTCTAAAACTTGGGATCTGAGAGTGAGACTGCTTCTGAGCATGTTCAGAGTGCTTTTCCTTCAGCAATTGCAGCCCGCATCCATATATATGGGTAGCTTGAGTCCCTGCCTGTCTCTCTCTCTCTCCCTTGGTTACGGGTGATGCGAGGAGAGCAGGCGTTTGATAACTCCATTGACTCGTCTCTAAAAGGTCTTGTTTCTTATGAATGAGGGAGCGGCTGATCAGAGAGGTCTGTAGACAGAGAGAGACCGGGAAATGGTGTTGCTTCCAGTCGGCCCAAGGGGAGTCTTTGGCGAGGGAGAAGGCCGTGTTAACTCTGAACCCTACTGACGGCATTTGCCCCTTCCGCTGCTACGGAGTGTGAGGCTGATCTTCTTCTTCTTCTTCTTCTTCTTCTTCTTCTTCTTCTTCTTCTTCTTCTTCTTCTTCTTCTTCTAGTTTGTGCTTCTGCTCAGGATGAGACATCGCAGCTGAACACAAAGAAGCTGGGAGCCCTGGATGCCCCACGATGTTCTGGCAACAAGCTATCGGGAACCCTTTGTCCCTCCACAAACGAATCGGTAGCCTCATTTACGAAGGCAACCACAGCCACACCCACGCACCCACCCACAGCCACGCATCGGCCCATTTCTAATCACATTGCAACCCACCACACCATTCAGACCACGGCCCTTCCCAAAAAGCATACCACGGCGCACCACGAAAAACATACCACGGCCCACCACCAGCCCACTACCACCCATCATACCACAGCCCTTCCCAAAAAGCGTACCACCGCACATCACAAAAAACATACTACAACCCACCATGGAAAACACACCACAGCTCACCCCACCACGGCTCACCACAAAAAGCATACCACGTCTCACCACCGCCCCACCACCTCCTCCCACCCTCCCACCTCGCACCACAAAAAGCATACCACGTCCCATCCCACCACGTCCACGTCCACCCACCCCACCACGTCCCACCACAAAGAGCATACCACGCCCCACCCCACCACGGCTCACCATTTGACCAATCACACCACAGCGCCTGCCACCCTCCCCACGACCCACCCTCATCACACCGTGGTCCCGCCGCCCACGCAGACACCTGGCGTGCTTGTGGGAGACTACGTGGTCAAGAACGGGTCGGCCGTGTGTTTACGCGCACAAGCAGGCCTGCAGCTTCAAGTGCGTTACACGAACAGAGGGAAGCAGCAGGTACGTGGTGGTGCAGAGCGTGGCTTCTCCGGCCGGCTGGGCAGAATTTCTTTTGGGAAGCAGAACGCTGGGGGAGAAGCAGGAGGAGGCAGGAAGTGGGGAGTCCCATGGAGGGCAGTAGGGTCAAGTGGTTAGAATACATTTACCAAATGTAACATCTCCTGGGCAGGCAAGGAATGCCGGACTCCTGGATTCTCTGAAGGGGGGGAAAAAGAGGGCTGCCAGGGCCTCAGGGGAAACAGTGAGCCTGTTCTGAGGCCTGGCTGGTTCCCTCGTTTTCTTGTGGTCTCCGTAAGAGAGCAGAAACACCTCTTGGCAGTCTGACTGTGTGTATCTCTCTGCACAAAAGATGCTTCACTGATGGGGTTTTGGGTGTGTGGATGATCTGACACTTAAAGGCTGCGTTGATCTTCTCCTGGGGATGCTGGTGGCTTCTTCCTTACTCTCCCTCCCCCTTGTGCCTTTAAAAATAATGTGGATCTGTGTGTGTGTGTGTGTGTGTGTGTGTGTTTGCAGGTTGTGGGTCTCTCGCTGCGCGTGTGTGTGTTTGTAGGTTGTTGTTTGTCGCAAAGCGCGATAGCGTAGAGAGGCTGGGGAGCCACACGGCTGGATCCCTTTGGGGAGGGTGGAAGTGAGCCGGGCTCTGCGCACACGCGTGTCGTGGGCTTCCCGTTTTGGGTCCTCGGAAAGCAAAGGCGAGAGACGGGTTTAAATGTTAGCAACCTGGCTGGATTTTGAGTTTGGGTCCAATCCTGCTCCTGCTCGAGGCTTGAAGTGGTGCTTTGCCAAGGAATTTGTGGGGGGGTCCCCCTTTCTCTCCTTCCCTCCTTCCCTCCTTCAGCAACCCTCCCTTTTCTCCTTCCAGCTCTGGGGGGCGTTCGCCGTGCCGCCCAACAGCACCAACGCGTCTGGGAGCTGCTCCGCCAAGACAGCCACCCTCAACCTGCGCTTCCCAGAGGGCTTCCTCTTCTTCACCTTCCAAAAGGTGCGACCAGGAGGGAGAGCAAGAGGGGGGGAAGGTGGGCCGTGGGGGGGTGTAGCCTCAGCACCTGGAGGAGAGGTTGTGCCTTCTCGGCAGGGCCGGCATGATGTCGCACTGCAGAGGGGCCGCACTGCAGCGGGGGGGGGGCTTACCCCTCCTCCCCCTTCCCCATGACCTCCTCCCCGTCCCCCTGGCTCAGATGGTGCTGGTGGTGAGGAGGAGGAGGAGGAGGAGGAGGAGGAGGAGGAGGAGGAGGAGACGCCACAGCCGAGGCACACACTGGCTCCCTACCTGTCACCATCCTCCAGGGATTTGTCTAATCCAGTCTCCTCCAGCCAGGTGCCCTCCAGGTGTGTTGGGACTGTCACCCCCATCATCTCCATGGCTGGGAATGATAGAAACTGCAGCCCAACGCATCTAGAGAGCACCAGGTTGGGAAAGACTCAGTCTCATCCCCCTTTAAAGCAGGCGTGTCGAAACCCTTTCCGCCCGAGGGCCTAGCTCCATTCCAAGGATGCTCTGGGGAGGGGACATTCCAGTGGTGGGCGGGGCCAAAGGCGAAGGGGGGGCAGAAGAAGGGGTGTGGCCATCTAGAGAACCCCAGAGGGCCAAACTGGGGTCCCAAGAGGGCCAGATTTTGGCTCCAGGCTTGAGGTTTCTGACCTCTGCTTCAAAGTCCTCTAAGCCTGTGTCCATTGCCACATCTAGCAGCAGTGAGTTCCAGGGATGGTTTCTCTCTTCTGTTTCGAATCTCCTGCCAGTCAAGTCTCATTTGGGTTCCAGTGTCATGGGAGATGGAGAGAGAGAGAAAACGTTGCTTACTCATTGGGGACCCAAGTAGAGGATGCAAACTTTCATTCAACTCACACACACACAGCCGTTCCTAGACTTTCTGGAGGCAAAGGCACGTTTGGAAACGTGCGGGGCCCAATGCCAATTCTAATCTCCGCAGCAGAATACATTTCGGGAAGCAATGAGAACGCCACACGTCTTCTTAGCTTGCCTAACCCATGCAGCTCCCTGTCTGGGTTTTTGGTTTGGACGTGTTTTTGCATTGCTTTGGGGCAGATCAGCCCTATTTCATGGGAAGTGTGTTGGAACGGCCTTAGAAAACCATCTTTTACTGGGCCACCAGACCGATTCCAGTGGATTCTAGTGGACGTTTCTGTAAGAGCTCCTTCCTGGATAGCAGGAGGAGGGGGAAAGTTAGAGGAATTTAAACGGGCATGAACAACCCACTTGATGCACAGGCATGCAACGTGTCAAACAGCTCTTTAAACAAATGATTGACATGCTTCTATTAAAAATAAATAAAGCATGTTGCTTTAAACGTCGATTAAGTGAACCCCTGTGCTAAGGCAAGGAGTTTGCCAGCCTGTGTGTCTGTCTAGCCACATTCAGTGTGCAATTCTCAAATCATAGATTGCCTCGCTTGGACAACAATGAAAATCTAGTGCCCACCCACCCATACACCCCTTGCTTAAAGGTAGGTTCCCCCCCCCCCCAGCAAGCCCTCACTCCCCTCCCCACCCATGGAAGCCAACGTGCCGCCCAGGCGGGCAGTCTGAGCTGTAAGATGACTCCCACAAGACCGGCAGTCTCTCGCGGCACTCGCTGATCTAAGGGGTGAGTCACGATCTGGCTACATGTCTTTGAAATTGGCTGCCAGAGTCTGGAAAGGCTCACTCAGCACGGGCCAGCACAGCTGGCTGGCCGTGTCTGATCCCGGAAGATCCCAGGTCGAAGATCCCCAATCGCTTCCCAGAACAGAGGAAGCGGCCTGAGTCCATCTAGCCCACTCTTGTCAGCACTGGCTGGCAGCAGCAGCAGGCCCCCAGGATTTCTGGCAGGGTTTCCCTCCAGCTCTACCTGGAGACGCTGCTGGGGATCGAACCGGGACCTTCCGCGGGCAAAGCAGGGGGTAAAATCCAACGTAAATCCTACTCAGAGTACACCCATTGAAATGAATGGAATTTAAATTACTAGTGACTAATGGAAGTCCCATTTCTTTCGGTGGGTCTAGGTCTTAGCAGGATTTATGTTTGGTTTTCCCCAGGGTCTCTACCTCTGAGCTATGGCCACTCCGTGTTCTTGAAAATATAGCTGGCCCTTCCGCCCACAACCACCCCCAAGCAATTTGGGGTCGAGCCAACCCTTCTGTGTGTTGTTCCCTTCTTGCTGGATTCGGTGTGGGGAGGGTGATGGTGATTCTGCCCCCCAGGGGACTGGTGCTGGTTGTGTTCCCCATCTGGAACTGTTTAGCTTGGAAAAAAGGGGTAAGGGGAGACATGATAGAGGTGTGCAAAATCATGCCTACTGTGGAGAATGTGGAGAGGGAGACATTTTTCTCCCTAATACTAGAATCCAACGGGGGTCACATCCCATGAAGCTGATGGGTGGGAGATTCAGGACAGATCAAAGAAGGACTGTGGAATTCAGTACAGGATGTAGTGATGGCCGCCAATTTGGATGGCTTAAAGGGGGGCTGGATAAATTCCTGAAGGCTGTCAATGGCTACTAGTCCTGATGGCTATGTGCTCCCTCCAGTATCAGAGGCAGTAAGCTTGTGTGCATCAGTTGCTGGGGAACATGGGTTGAAGGGTGCTGTTGCACCCATGTCCTGCTTGTGGTCCCTGGTCGACAGCTGGTTGGCCTCTGTGTGAACAGAGTGCTAGACCGGATGGACCCTGGGTCTGATCCGGCATCAGGGCTCTTCTGGTGTTCTTTGTTCCCACAACTTCCCCTTCTGAGAGAAACCTGCCCGGCTGTGTTTCTCGCTGCTGGGTTTGGAGGAACAAAACACGATCAACGTACAAAGCTTTCAGGACAGCGCACTGGGAGAGGGTTCCCCAATGAGCAAACCAATGTGGCCTCACGGTCCTTGCACAATTTTCGCAACCGTTACTCCCAGTGTTACGGTTAATATATAATGGTCATCATTCAGGAAAAAAATCAGCAAATCCACGTTTCTTTTCCCCAGAACGAAACCCAGAATACATTCTACTTGAGTCGCGTGCGGGCCAACCTGACAGACCAGTTCCTACAGGCGACAGGTGAGGCCATTTGGGGGGGCTGGCCCTGAAGTGCAGGTCGACATTTTTTATGGGGCAGAGCTCATGCGCCTTCAACAACTGCGTGACGAGGAGACCCTTTTCCCAGCATGGAAATGTTCTGACGTTGGGGGACGGGGATGCTGCACTGGTTGAGTTTCTGCCTGTCGCACAGCCCGTAGAGGTACAAAGCTCGTGTTCACAGACCCCACTCCGAGTGGAGGAGTGGGATGCCCTAACCTGGAGTTATTTCCGCTGAGGAAGAGATGGGTGCCGACTTAACTGAAAGGTCACCAAACAGCGGGCAAGCTTTCGAGACCCCCAGATCGCTTCATCATGGAAGAGTTTACTAATCGATCTGGAAAGGTATTGCCCAAATATTTTCTTATGACCGACACAGCATTTTTTTTTAAAAAAACAAAACACCTCAGCCTGTTTGCGCATTCAATGAGTGTGAATCAGAGGCTGAAGAGACCTGAAGGAGAAGCCCAAAGACCTGACAAGATGAGGACTATTTTTCATGCTCTACAGTTAAATCCGCTTTTTTTGATCTGGCACCCGCCAGGGGTGTAGGGTTTGGGAGTTCTGGTCCCACGCTCCTGGAGGGAGCCGGGACGGAGATGGCTGTGCTAAAGGATCATAAATTAAGCAGGATGATCGTTTCCATTCATGGGTCCATCGAGATCAGTCGGATTTCATCCTCGCCACAAGCTGGTGAGGTAGGTCCGGATGAGGGGGAAATTGCCATTTGCGTAAGACGGCTCAGTGAGCACCAGAGCTGGGAGGGGAGTGCCACATCCGTAGCTGCCCGTTCATTGGCATGCTGCGCCAACTGTCTTAGGGTGCGGTCCTATGCCTGTTTAGTTGGGGAAATGGCTGGGAATTGTAGGCCATTTTCCCAACTAAACAGGCATAGGATTGCACCCTAATGTGTCAACGTGAACTTCATTGCTTATTAAGTAAGCAATTCCCCTTTTCAACAAAGCGGAGGCCAACATGGGGAGGCAGGCAACCATTTCAACAGGCCTCAGGCTGCTTCCTTTCCCCTCACAGAGACTTCCTTTGCAGCCGACAACGCCTCGTTCCATGAATTCGGGGCCCGCCTCGGACACTCTTACCAATGCAAGAACCGCAGCTTGGTCCTCTCCGAAGGCTTTCGCCTTAATGCCCTGAATGAACGCATCCAGGCCTTTGGGCTGCAAGGTGGAGCGTTTGGAGATGGTAAGAAACCACCCCCAGCTACCCCCCCCCCCCCCGGTCCTACGGCAGGTTTGATTTACTTATTTTTAAGACTAGACTGGTAGGTTGCATTTCCCTCCCACCCCACACGGGGCAATGTCTTACTCCCAACGCAGCAACATTATTATGTGCTTCCTGACCATCCCTGGTGCGGTTTCCGGTTCCCTCCCATTTTATGTCACCTGCAGATTTATTGAGTGTTTTCCGTTCTACGCTCTCCTAGCCTTTTCTCAGGTTCACAAATGCCCGTCTGAAGAGCTCTATTTGGGATGTGGAGAGCACCTGATTTCCCCCAACTTTCGCATCCACGTCAGGGCTACATAATGACCTCTGACCCTTCATGCTTCAAGGAACCAACCTTGTCAGAGCACCACAGACCCTCTTTTCCCCACCCTACAGCCAACGTTATGAAGAAGCAGCCAATTGCAGGGGGTTCCCTCTCCTTCAGTCCCCATTGCCCTATATCGCGATCCTCTGACTGCCCCATTCCATCGATCCTGGAGTCCCACAGCAGAAGCTGGTAGCATCTATGGCAGTCAGATGGAGGCAGGTAGAGTCCCATCCAATAAGCAAGCTCAGGGCCTGACAGGCAAGGTCAGGTTAAGCTGATAACAGCCCAATCAAAGTAGGCAGGATAGGACGACTTTGGATAGATCCATGTAGGTCCTGGTGGCTAGAACTCTTATTCTAGGAAATAGGAGGATGTTGTCTCAGCAGGGTGCTGAAGCCTTATGCAGGCTGACCAGCCTGTTGTGTGGTCAGCTCTGCTGCTCCTGGAGGAGCTGACTGGAGTATGAAAGAGCCCCCACCCAATGTTGTAACCTGAGACTTTTGCAAGGCTGAGAAGATTTTGCTGGGGCCAGAGCATAATAGGCGGGGAGGGTGGGGGGCTGAATAAGACACTGACTGCCCTACATACAAGGAGGCAGCCTCTGGCCTGTCCTCATCAGAATCCTCTACTGCACACTGGGGGTCATGACACCATCTCCTCACTTGTTCTTCTATGCCTTTCAGCGGAGGTCTGTCCAGAGCAGAGACGTTCAAACGTTCTGCCCATCACTGTGGGCGTGGTCCTTGTCATCCTCATCTCCATTGTCGTGGTGGCTTTTGCAGTGGGACGATGGCGCACTCACCAGGGGTACCAAACTCTCTAAGAAGACCTCACCTACACACACCATGAATGGAGCTACAGCTGGGCCAAAGGAGAATTGAGAACTGGAACTGGTGCCCTCGCTACCCCCTGCAGCGGTATTCGCCTCTTGGCGGCTCCTCCTACCTGTTATTAAATTCACACCTATTTTATATCCGCTGCTTTGTCAACTGTCAGCTCAACTGATATAGAATTTCTCTTACATTTTTAAAAAATATCTAATTATCTGTGCTTGTGGCAGGAGACTGAGACCACGGTGCATTCAGGCATAACGAGAGAAAAAAATGGATGTTGGACAAAAACGTCACATTTGGCATCATGGGAACTGACAGTTTTGGGACAGTTTCTTCTCAGGCAGGGACAAGGGGCAATTGTAGCAGAATGCACCAGACCTGTCCTATGCAGGCTCAGTGGGACCTGCTCCCAGCTCTTAGGTAGCCATCCTAAGCACACTCTCCTAGATGCAAGATCAGTTTAAACAAAGTGGTGCTTCCTTCTGAGTAAATAAGCACAGGATCAGCTCTTTGGAGGGATGTTTCACTCTGACGGTGGAAAGTACTGGTTCTGAGGCTGCCTCCCCTTTGCCAGAAAAATCATATATGCCATCCATATTTCAAAATGCTGGCCTTTGGGTCCCTCGGATTCATTCCTTGAGCCCTTTCACCTATCCTGTGAATCTTTCGAGGAATAGGAGACACACACACCCAACTTCCCATACAACTTGCTGTACTCCTCTCAAAGCCCTTGGGGCACTTAATTGCTCACAAATAAATAAAGAACGTTTTAAATTGTTTGGAGCAGTGGTGTCTTTATGCCTTCATTGCACATTGACCTGAGTCCAATTAGGAGAAAGGATGATCTCTAAACATGAAAAATGAGTATCTGGGTGGGAACAGAAGGCAACGAAATGTATCGACACCTGACGTCTCTCACCACAGGGGTCCCACTGGCACACCTTCTGCAATGTCCTCTTTTCTTTTCAAGGGAATCTGGTGGCCAAATTTTGCACCTGATGCCAAGTACTCCACTTTTGTGCCAGTGTACCTCTTTTATCAATCCGGATCTCCTGTTTCCCTCATGAGATTGCTCCTCCAATCCTGGAAGTGTCTGGACTGTTTGCGGTTTGGGAGCAGTGTTCTGCATGTGCACAGAGGCAATTTTATTGCCTCCCATGCTCGAAGGCTGAACCATACACTGAAAACGACTCTAATTGGGCAATTAGGATATATAATTGGGTAATATAGGATACAGGATGTAGCAGTCCTTAACCCAACACAGAAAACATGCAACATCATGTTTTGGAAGGTTTTATTAAAGACTGATATCCACCCGCACATCCGTCTCGCAGGTCCCTAATTCCCTTTCCCTCCCAATCTAATATTTCTAATATGCCAATTCCAGTGACGGAGACCTTCCCCACCCCTTCTCATCCCTAGTCTTCTCCGACTCACAAGCCCAGTTCCTCAACTTTCGAGGGTGGTTGCTTGTGGCGGTGGTGTCCTCGAGACAGTGATGCTGGCTCCAGGCAATAGAAAATGCAAACTCAGTAAAACAACAGCTTTTCACGTATCCAGGTGGGCCTGCTGTTGGAGGATCCAGAGGTTCAAACTCCACGGCGTCCAGCTGCTTCATGAAGAGCTCTGTGTAAATTCACAGCCTCCCACTGGAATTGGGAGAGGCGACTGGATGGGCCGTGCGTCTTCAGTTTTTCCAATCAGCCCCTCAGCGCTGACGCCAGAGCATCTCGAATCTCCACCGCTTCGGCGTCTTCCTCCTCGCCGTCGTCGAACAGGTGTTCCTCCCGCTGCTCGCGCTCGTCTTCCATCCAGCACGGCTGGAAGACGTCTCCACGTGCCTCGCAGACGTTGTGGAGGGTGCAGCAGGCCGCAATGAGGGTGGGCAGGAAGGAGACGTCCGTGTCGTTGCGTTTGGTGAGGCAGCGCCAGCGTCCCCGCAGGCGCCCAAACGCCACGGCCACCACCGTCCGTGCGGCAGCCGCGTACTCGTTGAACCGCTGCTGGGCCGGGGTTAGAGCCCCATCCCGATAGGGCCTCATGAGCCAAGGCAGGAAGGGGTAGGAGCAGGCGCCCAGCAAGTACACTGGCACCTGGACCCCACGGACTTCTTGAGAGCCCCCTGGAAAGAGCTCGCCCTCTTGGGCTCGTTGATAGAGCTCCGACGTCCGCAGCACGTGGGCATCCGTCACCCTTCCCGGGCATCCCACATTGATGTCCCAGAAGCACCCGCGGGAGTCCACAGCGGCCTGGACCACCACAGAGTGCCACCCGTGGCGGTTGTAGTAGCCGGCGGCGTTTTCGTTGGGTGCACGGATGGGGACATGGAGGGATCCCAGCACACCCGCCAACTGGGGCAAAGGGAAGCCATTCCCCGCCGCCACTTCCGTGGGATCCGGAGGGCGCACAAAGGCCGGCGTGAGGATGCCCACCACGGCCTCGCAAACGTCACGCAGGATCTTGCAGACGGTGGAGCGCGACACGCCAAAGAGCTGCTCCACGGCCCGGTACTCGGTGCAGGCCCCCAGGCGCCACAGCGTCATGGCCAGGCGCACGTCGGCCGGGATGGCTCGGCGCATGTTGGTGTCCCGGCGCTGGATGGCGTTGCGCAGCTGGCCACAGAGGTAGTCGAAAGTGCCCGGCGACACGCGGAAATTCTCGCCCCACTCCCGCGGGCTGAAGGCCTTGACCCGCACGGTCTCCCAGAAGGCTGAACTCCGCGCTTTGCTCCACAGGCGCCGTTCCCGCAGCAACCGGGGCAGGCCGCCCCTGCCCCCGCCACCTTCCTCCTGGCAGAAGCCGGCCACGCCAGGGGCCCGCGCCAGCACCCGGCAAAGCCACAGTAGCGCAAAGCGTTGGCGAGAGCGGGCCTGGGCCCGGCGGTGGCGGGCTGCGCGGCGCCGACGCGCGGCCTCACGCAGGCGCCGGCCCCGCTGCAGCCGCATGTAGTAGAGCAGGCACAGGGCTGCCGTGCCGCGGCTGAGGGCAGGCAGCAGCAGCAGCTGCTGGGCCTCCTCACTCCTGTGGCTGGGGCAGGCGGTGGGGCAAGATGGCTGCTGAGGTGTGGCAGCCATTTTGTCCCTTGGCCAAACTGAGCCAGGTGGCGAGGGGCAGCGGGGGGGGGGGGAGAGAAAATCAAATGGCGCCTGCGCAGAGGGTCGCTGGCTTGAACGGCTCCCGGGAGTCTGCGCACGCGCGAGCGGCACAAGCCCGTTCTGAGCGGCGGCCCGGCGCAGAGGGCGCGTGCGCACCGCTAAATGGAGCCGCTCTCCAAGCCACCAGGGGGCGGGTGCGCGCAGCTACGTCGGAGCAGCGGCTCCGGCCGCTGAGCATGCGCAAACGGAGCCGCGTTACCTCAGGGCGGATGAGCGCGGGATCCGGCGCGTCCAGGGCCTGATAAGAGGCGGAAGTTTCGCCACTTCAGACTTCTCTTTCGTCAAAATGGCGGCGTCAGCGCTGAAGGGCGTATTGGTCCCGCACGTCCTCCCGGACGGCTGCTACGACGAGCTCATCGTGGACCTCAACCTCTTGCACAGTGAGTCGGGCCTCCGTCTTTCCCCCAGCGGGGCCCGGAGCGCCGTCGCCACGGCAACGCCAGGCCAGGCCAGGCGGAAGTGTCGCGGGGGCAGCCGGCGGTTGGCGGCCATCTTGGCAAAGGGCAAAAGCGCTTGGCCGCCATCTTCACCAGTAGAGGGAATGAGTGGGCGGCCATGTTGGAAGGGGCGGAAGGGGCGACTCGATGCGTTCCGGGCCGTCGGGTGTTTCGTCATATTGGAGCCGGGCGGAAGTTGGCCGTCACTTTTTATTTATTCATGGTATTATCTTCTGATTTTATATCTTGTTGAGGCGCTGAATATATTTTGAAAATACTGACCTTTATGGAATACAAATGCCTCAAATAAATGAATGAATACATAAATATACAGAGGAAGGGCCGGAACAAGGTGAAGCCACTTGGCGCCATGTTGCTTTGGGGCAGAACTGGTAGCCTCAAATTAGTAATTCAGGATCATTGTTTTTTTTGTTGTTGTTGTTTTTAATGTAGCCGTTGGGCTTTCACGCCTTGCCTCTTTCTTTCAGCAGGGCTTACCTTTAAGAGTTACCTGGCAGGTAGATGTCAGCCAGGTGAAGCAGTTCCCAACATGTAAAGATTGTGATGAGGAAACTCTACCTGTGAAGCTTCCGCCTGCCATGCAACAGCAAAAAGCCTTGCAGATGGAAAGGTGGTTACTTACTCCATCAGGGCATTATTGCGTGGCCTTGCATGAATGACCCTGTCAGCCACGGCTGACGAATTTAACAATTTGGGTTTGTGACCTGCCAGCCACACAGAAATGTTGTAACAGTAAACACCATAAAGTTTGTGAAGTAAACATTATATATGGTGGTAGTATTCAATTCTATGTTGATTTATTGTTTTTCTCTTCAATTCCTTTAGTTCCATGCCTCAAAATCCTCATCAGCAAGGGTCTCGGATTTGGCATCGTAGCTGGTTCCCTCATGGGTAGGAGCACTTAAATTTCCCTGGCAGATTCTTGACCACTGTTAATAATGTGATTGTCACTGTTTGAATTTGATTTCCTTCTGACCTCGCTGTTTACAATTCTTCTCCCTTCCCCCATGTGTACTGTATATAAACCTGAAATTCCATAAAACTCCACAATGCATCTGATGTAGCAGGTTATAGTCCACAGAAGTTTGTGCCAGAATAAACGTGTTAGTCTTTAAGGTGCCGTGTGTCTTTGTTTTGGTGGCAATAGACTAATGCACAGCTGTCTACCTTCTGGAAATTGGCGTTTACTATCTGAGCTGTTGGTACTTAAGTCTCCCTACAGTTCAGTTCTTTCAGCTGAGGTAAAAACAACCCCCCCCCCCCCCCGAGATTTGTGTGGGGCTGGTTGGGTGGGTTGGTGGTGAGGGTAAGGAACTGTGTACAATGATTTCTTGGGTGTCCCAAGGCTCCGCCGTAGCACTTCAAACCTAGCTGTCGTGAGCCCAGCTTCCAATTGAAACTGGACCCATTTTATGTTTACAGAATACCTTGTTCATTTTTCCTTGGGGGTCTGGCTTCTTGATACTATTCTGCAACCCAGAAAACCCCCAATTCTGATAGCTTCCTCCCCATTAAATTGGTGTTGTGAGCAGGATAGAAGAAAAGTGCTTAGAACTGGAATTTAAGCGGGAGTTGAACCACTGCTGTTTGACAAAGCAGTTAGGATCTTACCCACAGAAAGAAAGAAAGAAAGAAAGGAGTAGGAATCAAACCGATGTCCCCTGAGCTGTGCCCTGTGACGGGCTACCTGGAGAAGGGGATCCAGGGCCCTTTGCCTGGGTTTTTGTGGAAGGAGGAAGCTGTTTCTCTTTGGATGCATGGAGGAGGACGACATTTAGTGATGGTGCGAAGTTTGGGTGGCTTCTTACTGTTGTCTTCTTCCTCCCCCTTTCTACAGTGAAGCTGCCCCAGATCTTGAAGATCCTGGGGGCCAAGAGCGCAGAGGGCTTGAGCTTCCATTCCGTATTGCTGGAGCTGCTTGCCATTTCTGGCACCATGGCCTACAGCATCTCCAATAGCTTCCCATTCAGGTAGGGCAGCATCTGGCAATCCAGGACAAGGTCATATGCACCCTCATCCTGGGCAGGGGGGTCGGGCTGAGTCCTACTCGAGGTCATGTGGCACCTTCTCTGCTGCTGCTAAGAACACTTGCACTGTCTTCCCCTTCACAGCAGGCCCTCGTGACTGTCCGTGATTGTGGGGTTTGTGGTGAGAATGGAAATGAGCACTGACCCCAAAGTAGGATTTCCAACTGACCTGAAAAAAAAACTTAACCCAGTCGGCTCCTCCGCCTTTAACAGCCGACTGATGTAGAGAAATCTGATTTGATGCAAGACATGGAGATGGCTCACGGAAGGTGCCTCTGTCCAACTTTTGGGGGGAATCCCCCCTGCCCACACTACAACAGCTCACCCCATTCAACAGGGTCCCTATAACCCGTGTAGCCTTTTAGGGGGTTGTGAGAAGGAGGGAGCGGGGAAGTCCAGCACCCCAGCTGCGCATGCAGATATCTGGATCTGGCCCAAGCCTTGGACACTAAAGGCGAATGTCTGCATATGCAGCTACAGTTTAAAGGGAGCCTTTTTCAGCTAAAGAGCAGGGTGTTAATGCTGCTATTAATATCATTAATATATGCTTATTATTATTATTATTATTATTATTATCTCTTTCTCGCTCATGGCGGTTTTTCTAGATGGACATGACGGGCTTTGCCAAGTCATGCTGTCTTTTACTGATTCAGGAATTTCCTGACAATTGAGCGTGTTTGCTTTCCGGATGTTGGTGTGGATATCTTCTGGTAGGCCCAGTTTCTGGAGGTTTTCTGTATAGTTTTTTGATGTGATGCCGGTAACTGAGGTGAATAACGGGATAATTGTAACCTTTTCCCGTTGCCGTTGTTCTTTGACTTCCGTGGCCAATAATAATAATAATAATAATAGATGGTGGTGGTGGTGGTGTCACTGCTCCGCCCCAAAGGAAGGTGGGAGTGGTCTAGGCCCTTCTCTGGAATGGAATGTTGAGGGTGGAATGGAAGGAATGTCTTGGGGGAAGGGCCAGGGGGGGCAGGGGCCTCCTTCTGTTTCTCAGCTATTTATGTAGTACTTTTGTCCCACCCCTCAGCCAAAAAGACTCCCGGAGTAACTTACAGTCAATCAGTAAAGAAGACAGTCCCTGCCCTGAGGCTGACATTAAAAAAAAAAGACATGATATATGAGGAAAGGGGGATGGGGAGGGAAGAGGGGAAAAAGAGAAAGAAAACAAGGCGACTGTGTAGCAGGGCTGGCGGGACGGCCCTGCTCCACACCTCTCATCTCCCAAAGGAGGGGCAGGCCAACAGTTCCTCCTCCTTCTTCCCCACAGGGTCATGATGTCAGTCAGTCCTGTGGGGCGGGGTGGGGGTGTCCCACCTGGAACCGGCCCTAGTGGTCTGTCTGCCTGCTCCTGCCTCCCTGGCTTCTTTTCCCAACAGGGTCAAGATGTCCGTTAGCCCGAGGGTGGGGGGTGGGGAACCCAGCTGTTGCCTGCCTGGAAGTAGAAGTGTGGGTGGCTCTGAGGCCCCCGTTCCTCACGCCCCTCCCTCTTTTTCTCCCTCACAGCTCGTGGGGTGAGGCTCTCTTCCTCATGGTGCAGACGGTGGCGATCGGGTTCTTGGTGCAGCATTTTGGGGGTCATACGGGACGTGGTAAGTTGGAATTAGGCTCCAGGGGACGTTAGTAGCTGGGAGTTCTGAGGTGTAAATAGGCGCAAATGTACAATGCTGGGGTCAAATAGGCGTTCGGGGGGGGGGGGATCCAATTTTGATTCTGTAAGCTTCTGGGGAGGGGTTTCCTCTGCTTCCAAAGGACAGTCAGAGGAGTGGGGGAGGGAAATAATAAGTGGAAGGTGGGGAGGGGGAGGGAGATGTGACATGTGGGGTGTGGAGAGCATTGAACCCCCTCTAGCTCACCCATGAAGCCCCCTCTGGTCCCCCTCTAGCTCCTTCAGTTTGACCAGATAGTCCTGGGAGGTGTTAAGTTTATTTTCATAGAATCATGGAATAGTAGAGTTGGAAGGGGCCTCTAAGGCCATCTAGTCCCACCCCCTGCTCAATGCAGGGATCCACCTTAAAGCATCCCTGACAGGTGGTTCTCAGGGTTGTCAGATGGTTGTGAACATAAGGTCTAGAAACTTTCTCTCTTCATTTTAAGTGAGCATAAAGGTGCTTGGAATGCTGACCCTCTGAACATGAACTTCTTACTTGTTGTTGATTTGGAAAACGCAGGCAACTCCGTTCTGGGTGCCCTTGTCTTCTCCTTCTGCATTGGGGCATGTTAGCCAGGCAGGGGGAGGGGCAAGCATGCAGGAGGGGAGAAGGGGGCCCAGTGGGGCGGAACGGAGCGTCGCTGGCCTCGCCTCTCCTTTCTCAGGGCGATCCAAGCCAGGAGGCAGCACGGCTGGCGAGCAGGGATTGGACGGTGGGATCCACAGGCCCTGCTTTTGTAGGGAGGGGCGTCTGTGGAGCGTCAGGGTGCGGGGCTGGACTGCATGATGGAAGCCCTTCGTTCCCTCCCGCAGGTCTGTCCTTCCTGTGCGTCTATTTGGGACTCCTTTCCCTCTTGCTCTCTCCACTCACCCCCACGGGCGTCGTGACGGCCCTTCAGGCTTCCAACATGCCTGCTGTCGTCGTAAGCAGGGTAAGCATCAAACATAATCTCCAGCCTGTGACATCGGCGGTGGGGATCCAGGCCATTTGTCCCGTGATGGAGGGGCCTTAGAATCATAGAATAGTATCATAGAATAATAAAGTTGGAAGGGGCTTCTAAGACCATCCAGTCCAACCCCCTGCTCAGTGCAGAAATCTGCCTTTGAAGCATCTCTGACAGGTGGCTGTCCAGCTGCCTCTTGAAGGCCTCTAAGGTGGGAGAGCCCACCACCTCCCTAGGTCATGGGATCCATTGTCGTCCTGCTCTAACAGTCAGGAAGTTTTCCCTGATGTCCAGCCGGAATTATCTGGCTTGCCATAACTTGTAACACAGCTGGTTCTCTGCAGGTGTGTTGGGCTGCAACTCCTGCTGTGGGGTTCTGGGAGTTATAGTTCAACACATCTGGAGATTGGAGGAAGCTGATCTATGGTTTGAATGTGTGAGGATGAAGCTGAAGGGGTGGTGGTGGGAATCCTGCCTCGGCTCACAGGGTGAGGAGGTTGACCTAGATTGCAGTCGCAGAAGGGAGTTCAGTTGCATCTTCTCCTCAACAGCTCCTGCAAGCAGCCACAAACTACCGTAATGGGCACACGGGGCAGCTGTCAGCCATCACGGCCTCTTTGCTTTTCGCAGGGTCTCTGGCGCGGATCTTCACTTCCATCCAGGTAGGTTGAGGCGGAGTTTGACCTGTGACCGTGCGTGTGTAAGGGCAGTGGCCTTGATGCTGAGGTGAGGAGAGCTTCAGCTCCTGTGCACAAGGAAGCCTCCAAATGACCCATTAAGAAACATTTATCAACTTTCTGGCTGTATATTTGAGGTCCTGTTGCTGATGCTGCCAGGGACTAAACCCCAGACTCTGTTGCTTTAAGAGTGCTCTTCCTGCAGCGTTTTCTCCACAGGACTCTCAATTGCAACATCCATCCAGCTTAATGAAAAAATCCAAGCGCCGGCCAGAGCAGCGAGCTCGGAAACGCAGCTTCAGAGCTCTTGCCAAGCAATCTCTGGGTTTGGACTTGGCACTACCCTTGAAGGAGCAAATTTGTAGCTTGGGGGTTCTCCCAGAACCATCTCTGTCACTTGAGGCTCAGGTGGCCTCAGTGGCATGGAGTGCCTTCTACCAACTTTGGTTGGTGGCCCAGCTACGCCCCTATCTGGACAGGGATAACCTGGCTTCAGTTGTCTATGCTCTGGTAACCTCCAAGTTAGATTACCTCAATGCGCTCTACGTGGGGCTGCCTTTGAAGAGTTCCTTACTACTATTTTTCCATGAGGGGCAGAGGCTGGGCCAAGACAGAGCGAAGCAGAAAGACGCAACACTGGACAGGAAGAGAAGTCAAAATTGTCCAGTGTTCCGCTTTTTGTATTCCCATACTAAGGGTGCAAATCTACACATTTTACCTGGGAGCAATTCCTATTGAACTCAACGGAACTTATTTCTGAGGAGATATAAATCAGAATAGCAGAGTTGGAAGGGGTCTCTAAGGCCATGGAGTCCAACCCCTGCTCAATGCAGGAATCCATCTTAAAGCATCCCTGACAGATGGCTGTCCAGCTGCCTCTTGAATGCCTCTAATGTAGGAGAGCCCACCACCTCCCTACGTAATTGGTTCCATTGTCGTACTGCTCTAATGGTCAGGATGTTTTTCCTAATGTCTAGTCAGGATCTGGCTTCCTGTCACTTGAGCCCATTATTCTGTGTCCTGCATTCTGGGTTGATCGAGAAGAGATCCTGGTCCTCCTCTGTGTGACAACCTTTCAACAGTATTTGAAGAGTGCTATCATGTCTCTCCTCAGTCTTCTCGTTAGTTGTAAATTAATATGGCCTAGTGGTCAGATTGGCCTCATTGTTCAAGGAATATATGAAAATGAACCCCACTCTGCTGCTGTTCTCAAAGCAGCTTCCGGGTTTATGGGGAGAGCCAAAGCAGAGGCTGGTTCTTTCAGATGTCTCCCATCCTATCCCAAAAGCTCCGAGGAAGCACCACAGCGGGGGGGGGGGGGGGGGGAGAGAGAGTTGTGGTGGGGAAATAAGCCGCCAGTTCCCTGAATTTCCCCCCTTGCCTTCCAGGAGACAGGCGACCCCCTCATGGCCCTGACCTACGTCGTCTCCTCGGCCTGCAACGGTGTCATCATGGGGCAGCTGATCTATTACTGGAACAGCGCCGTTGAAAAGCGCAAGAAGGCCTAGACGGGGCCCGTTCCCACCAGTCGGGAGGAGGAGCGTCCGGAAAGGGGCTTCGGTTCCTAAGATCAAGGAAGGGGGCTGCTCCTCCATCCTTGGCACTGCCTCTTCCACTGCTGTGATGATCATTCCAGTTTCCCCGGGGCGGGTGGGTGTCCCTTCTTTTGCACTCTGAGCCAAGGGACATTGCCGGCTGCTCTGGGAATCTCAGGGGACTTTGAGCTTGCGAGGTGGGTGGGAAAAGGGTGTGTTGCTTCCCAGGCTGCTATTCCCACCAACAATGGATGGGTGATCTGTGGAGGGTGGGGGGAAGAGTCCTAACTGGAAGGAAGCTTCCTCCAGCCTGTAACTGTGCCACCCCCCCCCCCCCCCAACCTCAGATGTTTTCACGTGAAATATAGAGCTATTCCTTTATTGTAGTGCTAGTTTTGGTCATGCAGAGCTGCTGTGCACACTCTGGGTTCTGCAGGTAAACTAACCTGCCCTGCACCTGCCCCCCCCTTTCTCACCCGCTGCCAGCCCCTCCCAGCTTTGCCTAATGAATGCCCTGGAGGGTGGGAAGTTGGTGCCTCTACCTGCACTGGGCTGGGCTGTAGGGCAGGGCTGTGCATCGTAAATGGAGCATTCAGCAAGAGTTTGCTGCAGGGATGGAGCCCAGGTGAGTCAGAGCAGCTGGAGTGGGTGGGGGGGGGAGAGAGGAGCCAGCTGGCGGAAGGAGAGGCCTCCCCTTTCATCCCTTGCCAAAAGGGGTCTTCTGTGCTGCTCCAGATTAGCCCGCGGCGAACGTGTGGCTGTCCAGCTGCTGCTTCTCAGAGGGAGAGACATGATCCACCTGCCCGATTAGAGCAGGAAGCGGGAGGTCACCTTTGAAGGGGAGCAAGGATGGCGAAAGCAAAGCATCCATTACTTACAGAGAACGGAGAGCCTCTCCTTCACCCCGAGCCAACGAAGAATATTTTAGGGATTGCAGAAAAGCTTTTAGGGGAGGGAGACTTGAGGCCCCCGGAGTTGTCATGCTTCAGAACTGAGCCCTACTCCACCACTGCCTTGTGGGGTGCGGAGGGGGGGGGGGAAGAGCTGGGTTCTTCTACCCCAGCATAAAATCCGGCCAGCTGCATCACATCCAGGGCAGGTTACTTCTACTCCAGCAACCTTTCAGCAGTGGCCAAACCACCTGCTTTTGTGAATCTCACACAAGACCTGAACACTGCCCACCATGAGTTTCTCTCCCCCTCACCAAGCGAGTGGTTCCCACTGCATCACATGACATGTTAAAAGATCCCTGAGGCTGGATCAGACCCAGGGTCCTTCTAATCCAGCACTGTGTTCACACGGGCCAACCAGCTGTCGACCAGGGACCCACAAGCAGGACATGAGTGCAACAGCACCCTCCCACCCATGTGCCCCAGCAGCTGGTGTACATCGGCTTACTATCTCTGCTACTGGAGGTTGCACATAGCCATCACGACTAGTAGCCATGGAGAGCCGCCTTCTCCTCCAGCCCCTTTGAAAGCTATCCAAATCTGTGGCCGTCACCACACCTTGTGAAAGTGAATGTGATAGTATGACTCTGCGCTGTGTGAAGAAGTCCTTCCTTTGATCTCTCCTGAATCTCTGACCCATCAGCTTCATGGGATAAGGACCCCACTGGCTTCTAGTATTATGGGAGAGGGAGAAAAATCTCTCCCCATCCACGTTCTCCACACCAGGCATGATTTTGTACACATGTATCATGTTCACCCCTCAGACTCCTTTTTTCCAAGCTAAACCATCCTAGCTGTTGTAACCTTCCCTCCAAAGGGGAGGTGCTCCAGCCCCTTAATCATTTTAGTTGCCCTTTTCTGCACTTTTTCCAGCTCTACAATATCCCATTTTAGGTGTGCTGACCAGAACTGCACACAGCATTCCAAGTGTGATCGCACCACAGATTTGTATAAGGGCAAGAGTTGTTAGGTAGCACTTTCCCCAACCTGGTGCCCTCTGATGTGTTGGGACTGCAGCTCCCATCAACCCCCAGCCAGCCATGCTCTCTCTTGGGGGGCTTTGGACGCCATGCGCCCTGGCTGTGCTGAACTCTGTTGTGCAGCACAACAGCAAAGGATCCCCAACCGCTAGGGGGCTGAGGGAAAGATGCGCTTCCATTGTCTGGCAAAGAGCCATCAGCATGCTTACGATGCCAAAATCTTTTTGGTGGAAAATCCCTTCGTTAAGCCAAGCCAAAGATTGTACCGTACAAACTTTGGAGCTCTCCAGATCACTTCCATCAGGCAAAATGTTACCAAAAAAAGACTGGTCTTCTCAGAAGGTCCTTTACTATTTTGTGATCTTTGAGTTTTAATATAGGGGGTTATTGCCCTAATACGGATTTTGGATCTCTCCCCCCCCCCCAAAAAAAGGCCAACACATCCACTTTTGGTTTTTTACAAAGCCAGTTTCTTAGTGTAAAACCTGACCCCCTCAGCCTGTTTGCACATTTAGCAACAGAGGATGAAATTTTGCACTCTGCACATTCACAGGGTGAATCGGAGGCTGGAGTGGAACAAGAACCCCAAAGAGCTAACAAGATGATGATCTCTTTAATCCTCAACTGCTGCATCACCCATCCCCATTCCAGCAACTTCCAGATTTTTGGGGACTACAACTCCCACTGACCCTGTTTAGATGACACTAAGCCATGGCAGTTAAGCATTTTGAGCTAAACTTTATGGCTTAGTGTGTTGTTTGAACAGGCTTATAATTACCCAGCCAGCTATCCTGGCTGAGGGAATAAAAATTCATTCTGCAAATTAAAATACCCACTTTCAATTGCATTATGCAAGACTTTCACCCACTTTCTCCACACTTATATTCATAAAACAGAATTGTAGAGTTGGAAAGGGCCCATAAGGCCATTGAGTCCAACCCCCTGCTCAATGCAGGACTCCACCTTAAAGCATCCCTGACAGGAGGCTGTCCAGCTGCCTCTTGAAGGCCTCTAGTGCGGGAGAGCCCACCACCTCCCTAGGTCATAGGTTCCATTGTCGTATTGCTCTAACAGTCAGGAAGTTTTTCCTGATGTCCAGCCGGAATCTGGCTTCCTGTCACTTCAGCCCCTTATTCCGTGTCTTGCACTCTTGGTTGATCGAGAAGAGATCCTGGCCATCCTTTGTATGACAAACTTTCAAGGACTTGAAGAGTGCTATTATGTCTCCCCTCAAGTCTCCTCCAGGCTAATTCCCCTGCTTTTTGTAATCTTTCTAAGCTAAAAACACAAGTGCCCTAATGCTGGATCATAGCAAGGGGCCATCTAGCCCTGCATTCTGTTCACACAATAGCAAAGCAGGGCACCCACAGGAAACCCACAAGCAAGATATGAGTGCAACAGCACCCTCTTACGCCCCAAGGATTTGTCTAACCCCATTTGTAAAGCCATCCAAATTCATGGCCATCACCTACCCCTTGTGCTGGCGAATTCCACATGCGCTTGCTGGAAAAGTCCTTCCTTCTGGGAGTGGCCCATATTCCCCGTGCCAACTTCAATACCGGCTCGCAGTTCGGGTCCCTTTCCCAACGTTCCCTATGGTCACAATGGCCATTATTTCCAGCTGCTGCACACACGGGTCAGTATCCATGGAACTGTCTGTGACCCCCCCCCCCCCCACCGCTGTGCTCATCACCTATTGGCACAGCCCTTTCAGCGGGCTGGAAGCAACATGTTCAGGGGGGAGAGGGGGGGCAGCAACAGCGCTCCTGTTCTCTGACAGGAGGGCGGGGACCTTTCCTGCCACACCTGTCCCAACCTGAAGAGGTGAGTCACCTATCACAAGAGGCAGCTTGGGGTGGTTAAGCAAGGGGGCCTCAGCCACCGCCCTTCCCCTGCTCTGGGGCACAGAAGGAAAATGCCCTCAGCTCCCTCCCCCTGCTGGCATCATGCTCTGGCTGTGCCATGAAAGGGGGGGGGGAGCAGGTACATTCTGAGCCACGATTCACTGAGTGCCAGAATAAGTCAGAATCTGGATTTACTCCGGATGAGTTAACCAGGAGCGCAAGAGCGTCCTCTGTTCTTCCAATCAACAAACTCAAGTGTCTATAAACTCAGGCCTTTAATCCTTCTCAGGTAAGGTTCGTTAAAAAATAGTTACATCCATTACAAAATATACCTCCCCCTTTCTGGAGACATCTCCCGAAATGTAGCTGAGGGTTCTTCCCTTTCCCTCCTTCTGCGCCCCCAACATGCCTTAAACAAGCAAGACTTCAGAGAAAGCAGCAGCTGAGGCTGGAGGCCGCTCCGGTGTTCGGAACCCCATTACAAAAGGGCCCTGCTGGCAGGAACCTGTCCTGCCCCCGCACACTATATACACAATTTCCTTCATTGATTTTAAAAAAAAAAAGTTCTGTACATTTCTCCTTGTTTCAGGCAGATGTGCATCCACGCAGCTGTTCAGCGAATCTCCTTTGCCGCGCTTGGCACACGGCTGCGCACCACTTCTTTCTCAGTGTCAGAGGTTGGTCAGCGGGGTGGAGCTGTTGAGCCCCAGGTGCGGGTAGGGATGCTGAGGGAAGCAGTATTGGGCCACCCCGTCGGGCACATCACAGCCCTGCAAGCCGTAGGCGGCCATCATGTCGTGGAAGTCGCCAAGCGGGTGCTGCTGCTGCGGCATGCCGTCCTGCTTCACCATCGTGGCGACCATTGGGACAGACTGCTGGGTGCCGAAAGCCAGGCTGCTGCGGAGAAAGAAAGGGTTTTCAGAGCAGGGTCGCAGTCTGGCCGAGCCGATTTTATTTTAATCCACCCACTGAATGTATTTCTTGGCTGCGCTCTGGGGGCAGGAGCCCTCCCAAGGCGGCCTGCAGCATTGAAACCCATATAGCAGAAGACCAACCCGAAAATAAGGGAGGAAAGATTCATAAAGCAAGAAGCACCAGCCACAAAGCAGGACTAAAGTCCTACAGCATCACTGCAGCGGCGGAGCAGAACAGGCCAGTCAGGGAAGGCCAGAGGAAGCAAGGGCATCTCCAGGGCCTCCCTCAAAGCTTGCAATGACGGTGGGGCCTGGCGGAACCCGGGTGCCTTGGCCTGCAGTGGGCTGGGAGTTGCTCTAAACAATTTAAGAGCATCAGAAGAGCCCTGAGGCTGAATCAGACCCAGGGTCCCTCTAGTCCAGCCCTCTGTTCACACAGTGGCCAACTAGCTGTCGACCAGGGACCCACCAAGCAGGACATGGGGCAACAGCATCCTCCCACCCATGTTCCCCAGCAGCTGCTGCACACAGGCTTCCTGCCTCGTATCCTGGGGGTGGCACTTGCTCTTGACTGACCAGCTCTTATCAACCCCAATCTCTGTGGGGAAGAGGTCTTTAAACATGGTTCATCATGGTTGGGAGGGAGGAGAGTGTAGCTCAAAAGCTGCCATTCATTGAGGGCAGAGAGGGCTTCTTCAGCGTGTGCCTGTGTTAACGGGCACCCGCCCTGCCCCAGCAACGTACTCCAGACTGACAAAGCTAAGCTGACCAGCCTCTCCAGCTGCTGCAGCCAAAGAGCCTCATGCCATCACCAAGGCCAGAGAGAGGGAGGGAAAAAGCCATTCAGAGCAGCCCCCACCCCACCTGCTGCCCTCCCAGCTGCGTTGGACTACAACTCCCATTTACCCAAAGGCCAGGCTGGCTCAAAATACTGAGAGTTGTAGTCCAGCACAGCTGGAGGGGGCAACCGGTTGGGGCAGGCAAGCTGCTCTAACATTTGGGCCGCCCTTCCCCCCTCCAACTCAAATCTGGATTGCAACCACATGTGGCATTTCTGAAGCAGAGGGGCGGGGGAGGGGGAGAAGAGCCCGGACTCCGGGGTTGCTTGGGGGTGGGGGAGGGGCCAATGTGGCTGGTGAGAGTAGCAATCCCCTCCTCCCAGCGCCAGCAACTGCCCTGCTCTGCACCTGCGGGAAAGTAAAGTTAATCCCTCCCCCCCCCCCGCCCGTGGGCGGGCCAGGGCTGCATTCCACAGCCAGCCTGTTCCTCAGGTTCTGGCCCTGAGCCCCCAAGCCTGCCTGGGCCTGCTGCCTGCCTGCCACCAGCCATGCCGCCACTTCTTCCCAGGGGATCCAGCAAAGGAGACCCGGCTGCTCTGCACCCCCACAAACCAAGAACCCAGGAGTCCGGCCTCACTGCCCTCCAGCCCCGTGCCCCCAGGTGGCACTGCCCCCTCCCATCCGCTACTCTGCACCAGGCTGGTCATGTGGCAGCGTCGGGGCCGGGCCACGGCCGGTCATGACCCCAGCAGCAGCAGGGCTATCCCCTTGCGTGTCTGCCTCGCAGGGCAGAGCGGGGCGCGCCCTCCTGCTGGAGAGCACCCAAGGAGCTGGAACGGGGGGGGGGGGGGGGAGGGAGGCCACACCCAGCTTGCTGGAGCATGACCGGGAAGACAGGACTGGGGCAGCCTGTTAGCCACTAGGCTGCCCGGGTTCTCCAGGAAAGAAGCGCAGCCTAGTAGTGTTTGGGGAAGAGGGTTTTCTCAGGCCAGGGACCAACTTGGAGAAGAGAGATGCAGGGGACCAGGACTCCTGGGTCTTTTGCAAAGGGCTTGGAGGAGATCTTGGGCCGGTCATCTGGGAAGGCCTTCTAGCTCCTATGTGCAACAAGACAGGGGCATGGACTTAGAGGAAGTGTCTAGCAGCTTTTCCAAACTGGGTGCCCTCCAGATGTGTTGGGACTACAACTCCTATCATCTCCAAAGGTAGAGGTTTTAGTCCAGCACATCTGGAGGTGGCCAGTTGGGAAAGGCTGGCTTGTAGGAATGGGGACAAGCTAACCCTTCACCCCATCCAATATCACAAAGGAAATCTCCAGGATCACTAGGCCCTGCTGCCCTCTAGAGAACACAGTGGTCCCAGCCTGCTGAGCGCAAGCACGAGGTGGCTGATATTTCAGCCAACCTGCTATCTAAAAGCCCCCAGGGAAAGCCCTATCTGGCTGAGAGGGGTCTGTCTGGGGCAGCAGCCGCCACTGCATTCCAAGGAGAGGGCGTGGCTCCTGCAAACTGGGTAGGTGGGTCGGTGGGTGTTAAGACCTGACTACAGAGCCCCCCTCCCCCTGGGGCGTATTTCAGGCAAGCAAGAGGCACGGGATTCAAACAGCCGAATGGGGGAAAGGACGGAAGGCCCCAGGCACACACCCAAAGTTCACCTGGAGCCTGCGTGCAAGTTGTTCTGTGTGAAGGCTGCGAAGGGGGGTGGGGGGGAGTGGGGGGGGCGGACCCAGGAGGAGCCGGTTTTCAGCTTCCCAGCTCCTGCTGAGCCTGGGAGAAATCCTGGACGGCCCTGGTGCTTCAGAAAGCAAGGAAGCGGCGCCGGGCAAAACGCTCCGGGGCGCCGCGTGCGCTCTGCGCAGCTGCCCTCGCTGCCCAGGGAAGCGCGCAGAGGGCCGCCGCCTGCACCACTCGGCCCTCGGAGAACACGGCCGGGACTTCCTCCCGAGCAAACCCCGCCTGGGATCGCGCTGCGGGAAGGCGGCAACGCCTGCCGCCCGGGAACGAGGAAGGCGCCCCCAATTCAGACGAGCGAGAGACGCGTGTCCAGAGCCCTCGAACAACACCCGGCATAGCTCCTACTTAAGCCTAGATCCGTCAAGAGGCGCGACGTTGCAGACGGCCCCCGGGACGCGCGCTCCGCTCTTGGAGAGGGGGGGGCAACCGGCAGCTCGAGCCATCCCTCCAGGCCGGCCCTGGGTTCGAATCCCGCCCTCTGGCCCCCGACCAGCCCGCCCCGTCGAGCGCCCGCCCGCCCGTACCTGTAGGCTCCGTAGTCGTAGCGGGCTCCCGCCGGCGCCGGGTAAACTCCGCTGCCGGCAGCCAGCCCGAAGCCGTCGGGCGCCGCCGGGGCGCCACCGTAGCCCGTCCAGCGCGGCGGGGCGAGGAAGGCGGCGGCGGCGGCGGCGGCGGCGGCGCTGCTGGCGGCGGCGGCGACCCGGTCGCGTCCCTGGGCGGGGCCGCGTCCCTTGCGGCGGGGCCGGTACTTGTAGTCCGGGTAGTCCTTCATGTGGCGCGCGCGCAGCCGCTTGGCCTCGTCGACGAAGGGCCGTTTCTCGGCCTCGGGCAGCCGCTTCCAGGCGGCGCCCAGCCGCTTCGAGATCTCCGAGTTGTGCATCTTGGGGTGCTGCGCCGACACCAGCCGCCGCTGCGCGCTCGACCACACCATGAAGGCGTTCATGGGCCGCTTCACCTTCTCCAGCGGGTCCTCGACGGCGGCGGCGGCGGCGGCGGCGGCGGCGGCGGCAGGCGGAGGGGCGGGCGGCAGCGGCGAGGGCGGCGGCGGCCCCTGCTCCGCGGGGAAGAGAGCCCCGAACATCCTCCTCCTCCTCCTCCTCCTCCTCGGCACGCGATCCTCGAGGGGGAGCCGGCCGCGCGCGCGGTTCGCCAGGCAATAAGCAGCACGTGCAGCCCCGGCGCCCCTTATATAGGTGGACGCCGAGGCTCCGCCCCTCCGCCCCGCCCCCTGCGCCGGCCTCACCGGCCGCCCCCGCCAAAGGGGACCGGGGAGACTGCAACTCCCAGCATCCCCCGGACGGCTCGGCGTCGAAGTCCGACGCAGGGCGCCGGGCTGCCGTTGCTCGAACCCGCGCAAGCTTCGGCTCTTGTTCGACGGCTGGGCGCCGGAAACCTCTGGGTCGAATCACCCGGAGATCCGCCTTCCCGGCAGGTTGGACTTCAAGGCCCATAATCCCCCGGGTTGGGGGGAAGGCTGTAGCCCCGGGTCGTGCTGCCTCTGTGCCAGCCCCACTTCTAGAGCCGAGGGGACGATAATCCAGAAACCTCAAGCTCCCCCCCCCGTCCATTAAAAGCCTTCCCCCAAGAAGCCAGCCTCCCCCCCCCCAAGAGCCAGGGTGAGCTCCACCACCTTCTGCCAAGTCAAAAACCATCCGGTGGGGCAGGGATTGCCCCGTCCAAGGAGACCTGTGTCCTCCTCCTGGCCCCACTCTGTGGCCAGGGATTGCTGGCCACCGATGCCTGCTCTCTGGACAGGCGGAGCTGGACTCCGTGGAGGCTCTTGGAGCACCCTGTCCCAGCAGCCACAGTATCCTTCTGGATGGGTTGTCTGCACTGGAGGCATTATTACATCGCAGAGGTTCTGCTCCTACTTGGGTGGTCGGTTGCAAAAGGGGTCCGATTGCTCTGCCCAGCGACACTTCTGCTGTGAGGGTCCAAAGGGCTCCATTCATTCATTTTATTCGTGGCATTTATATCCCGCTTTCCCTCCACGGAGCTAGAGGCGGCTCACATAGTCCATCTCCTCTCCATTTTATCCTCACAACAACCCTGTCAGGTAAGCCAGGCTGAGAGTCACCCAGTGAGCTTCCATGGCAGAGTGGGGACTCGAACCCGGATCTCCCAAGTCCAACACTCTAACCACTTCATTTACTTCCTTTTAGATGCCACTTCATCTGCTAAAAAGCCATAAAAGTGGCACGTAACAATTTAAAGCAAACCTTAAATCAATAAAAACAAGAACATTAAAAACAGCAAAATAAAAACAACACATTTTAAAAGGCTAAATTGAAACGATGCAACTTTACTCTTTTTTAAAAGGCCAAGAGAGTTGGTGCCAATTGTAGTTCTTGACGAAGCTCACTCCATAATTTGAGGACAACAGTGTGGTGAAGTGGTTAAAGTGCTGGACTTGGACTCAGGAGATCAGGGGTGGAGTTCCCACTGGGTGGCTTTGGGCCAGTCACTGAATCTCAGCCTAACCTACCTCGCAGGGCTGTTGTTGTGAGGATAAAGTGGAGAGGAGGAGGACCATGAAAGCCACCTTAGGATCTTTGCAAGAGGAAAAACATGGGGCAAAAATGTAATAAAGCAAATAAGCAAAGGGAAAAAAGCAGGACCTCTGCAGGTAATGGTGTCCTCTAAAAGCCCTCACCTGCAGGTCTTAATCCCTGGGCAGGTGGATAGTGAGATCTATTTGAAGCCACTGGGGGGGGGGGAGTCATCTGGAGAGGAGGCCTGAGGCGTCATTGATAAGCAGCTGCTCCCAGCCCCGCGCTCCCCTTTTAATCCAATTAAGGTGAGGCAGCGAGTGCTCTGGATCAGTGCCTGGGTGGGGAAATGACTGGATGAGGGCCAATAACAGGCGCGATCCAGGAGGTACTGTTGTTAGGAGGTGCTTCTGCCTGGATGCGTGATAGCCAGCCTGTTCTGGAGGGATTTGCACTCCCCTTTAAGGATCAGGTCCACCAATGCGGCCGGGGGGGGGGGGGGAGGGGAGGCTTTTTTCCAGCCCCAGGGCCAAACTTCGGAATGAGAAAGGGCTGCGAAGGCGGGACGGAGGGGGCGCATTCCCTCAACGGGCAGAGCCAAATCCGATGACTAACATTTTAAGCCTACTCAAAAGTAAGGCGGACAAGGCTTCCGCATGTCTACTCAGAAGCAAGGCAGACTGAATGACTCAGCAACGCTTTCAAAGAGTCCCAAACGGCTCTCTGGCCTGCCAGATACATGGCCCGCATGACATGATCAGCGCTGGAGAGAACAGCGGAAGAAAGCTTTGGCTGGATGGGGATTCCCCCCCCCCCCCCGAGGCCGCATCCAGCCCGGTCCTGGAGCATCATCGTCACTGAAGGCACAGGTGGCTTCAATGGTGCAGAACACCTTTAATTAGTGTAGACCCGGAGTCTCCACGGACCCCTCTCTAGCTACCAAGCATGCTCCAGGCTCCTCCTGATATTATTATTATTATTTATTATTATTATTATTATTATTATTATTATTTATAACCCGCCTCTCCCTATGGATCGAGGCGGGGAACACAATGCAAATACAAGCATAACAAAGTTTAAAAAATTTAAAACGAGAAACACATCATTAAAACATTTAAAATTTATCCGGATAGGCCTGCCGGAAGAGAACAGTCTTCATGACTCTCTTGAATTCATGAAGACTGTCAATTTGTCTAACCTCCTCCGGCAGACCATTCCATAGTCTGGGAGCCATAGAAGAGAAGGTCCTCTGGGTAACACTCGCCAGCCTAGTTCTGGCTGGCTTGAGTACGTTCTTCCCAGAGGACCTAAGAGTGCGGGGCGGATTGTATGGGAGAAGGTGATCCCGTAGGTAGCCTGGGCCCAAACCATGTAGGGCTTTAAAGGTAATAACCAACACTTTATACTTTGCCCGGAAACTGACCGGCAGCCAGTGAAGTGATTTTAAAACTGGTGTAATGTGGTCACCCCTAGGTGTACCGGTGACCAACCTGGCTGCCATATTTTGAACAAGTTGAAGTTTCCGGACTAGGCACAAAGGTAGCCCTATGTACAGCGCATTGCAGAAGTTGAGCCTCGAAGTTACCAGCACGTGCACTACCGTCGTTTAGGTCTTCCAACTCTAGGAAGGGGCGCAGCTGGCGTATCAGCCGAAGCTGATAGTAGGCACTCCTGGCCGTCGCATCAATCTGAGCTGTCATCTGGAGCGACGGATCCAGGAGTACCCCCAAGCTGCGAACACAGTCTTTCGGGGGGGGTGTAACCCCATCCAGAACTGGTTGACACACCTCCAAACCCAGGTTGGGGCCTTTGATAGCAAGCACCTCCGTCTTGTCTGGATTCAGCTTCAGTTTGTTTTTCCTCATCCAGCCCATTACCGCCTCCAAGCATTCGTTCAGAGGAGACACACTATCCTTAGCTGACGATGTTGTCGAAGGCATAGAGAAATATATTTGGGTGTCATCAGCATATTGATAGCACCCCGCCCCATGCCTCCGGATGATCTCTCCCAGCGGTTTCATGTAAATGTTAAACAGCATTGGGGAAAGGATGGCACCTTGTGGTACACCACATAGCAACTCCTTTTTTGAGGAGCAGCTATCCCCAAGCATCACCATCTGGAACCTGCCCGAGAGATAGGACCGGAATCACTGAAGCACAGTGCCCCCGATTCCTAATTCCCCCAGGCGCTCCAGAAGGATACCATGGTCGACGGTATCGAAAGCCGCTGAGAGGTCCAGGAGTACCAGCAGGGACACACTCCCCCTGTCGATACTAAGGCGTAGATCATCTACTAAGGCGACCAAAGCGGTCTCAACTCCGTATCCTGCTCTGAAGCCGGTTTGAAATGGGTCTAGAAAATCAGTGTCATCCAAGACTGCCTGGAGTTGAAAGGCAACCGCCCTCTCGATCACCTTGCCCAAAAATGGAAGATTTGATACTGGCCTGTAGTTATTAAGGTCCAGGGGATCCAGGGAGGGCTTTTTTAGAACATCTTTATTTCCAAAAATGCCTTTGGGCCCCAGAGACAATTCTTGAAGTAACATGGCATGTGGCTTCAGTCTGGCGGACAAGGTGCCTTCTTTTGAAGCGTGCCCAGTCCCCCAGAAAAAGCAGAAGGTGCGGGGGGAAGGGGTTAGGGAGAGCCCTGTGGTGCCCGAGAGGGGCAGAGAGTAAGGGGGTGTTGTCAGGGGGCAAGGGGTGGGGGCATGAGTGGCCCCTGCTTTCTTTGTTTGGGTGTTTGCATGTTTACCTATTTGCATGTTTGCAGACTCCTCCATGTCTCATCAATACCAGAGGTACGCTGTGGTGGTGGGATGCGGGAGAGGGCCTTCTCTGTTGTGGCACCCCTGCTGTGGAATGCCATCCACTGGCACCGACGCCAGCTTCATTTCGGCACCAAGTTAAAACAGAGCTTTTATTGGAACCTGCAAGGGCTAAATTCTCCATGGTTACACATAGTTTAAATTGTTTTTAACAGCTTTATTGTTTTTACAATTTTTTTAACGGTTTTAATTTGTTAATGATTTTATACATTTTTAGCTGTGTAAATTATTTATGTTTATATTGTTCTGGTTTTATCTGTTCGCCGCCCTGAGATCCCAGTGAAAAGAGGGTGGGATACAAATGTTTTAATAAATTAATTAAAATGTTTTACCTGGGTTTTGTCAGCCAAAACAGCTCCCAAAGTGGGGTACAGGTAATCCGTTAAAGGAGGGAGTCTCTGCCTCGGAATCTGAATCTGAAAAGGCTGGACACGCAAAGAAAAGGTGTGTGTGTGGGGGGGGGGGTGATGGCCCTGCCCTCCCCTTGCATCTCCTTTGGCTGGAGTGGCTGCTGCTGGGTGTGTTTCTCTGCGCATCACGTTTGCTTTTTGCACAAGGGGCCTTTTGTTGCACACTGGGGGGGGGCAAATGCGGGGTTTGGGGCTGAGCCCCCACCGCTGCCATGTACTCAGCTTCTTGGCCAAGTTACATCTCTCTGACCCTCCTCAAACTGCTTTCTGTGAAATGGGTACTGGAGCAGAAAACAAATGGATTCAGAAGTCCGGCTTTGTGTTTCGGAGCCCAGCCTTTGCCTCCTGGGAAATGGGTGTTTTCTGACCAGCCGCACCTGCCATGGCAGCCATTTTGGGAGAGCGCCCACAACACCCTCTCAAAATTTGAGATGGGCTCACTGACCCCGAAAACAGTGTTGGAGCCGTGGCTTAGACTGAAATGCCAACTGCGACCCGACCAAACCAGAGACGGCCGTGCTCTGCTAAGCTCCCTTTTGAATTAGGGCAACAAGTTCTCTGGGCAGCTGCCTTGGAAGCAGGTATGGATGCTTCAGGCATCCCAAAATAGGGCAGCAGAGTGGCTAATCGAGACCGGACAATAGGGCCCTGTTGCACCAAGGCTTTGTCATCTGCACCAGCTTCTGGCTAATTTCCAGGCCCAGTTCATTGTGCTGCTGGTATTAACCCTTAAGCCCTAAATAGCCCCGGGGCTCAAGTTACCTGAAGGATCCCTTCCTCTCATCTATAATTTCAACTTAAAACCTTTTCGTGCCTTTTAAATTATTGGAATTCGTGTTATTTCCTGCTGCTGGGTTTCTCCTGCTTTATATTACTCGTTAAGGATTTTTTTTTTTTTTTAAAGATTTCAACAATTTACTGTGAAGCATCCAAATGCCGACAGACCCTTGGTGATTGGACAGTACATATTTATTGTTTGCCAACATAAAAGTCACAGGAGTTCCTGACAACTTAAGGCAGACAATGTCTGTTTCCTTGTTTTGCAGTGTGTGTGTGTGTGTTATAATTGAGTAGTTGGGAGTTAATCCCAAGGAATAGGCAAAATGTTCTTCCTGATTCAGGTCAGGTATCGGCACCCAGCCTGCTGGGGCACATATGGGTAGATGCCTTGTTTGCCCCCATGGCTGCAACTACCAGTCTCTCCCAGGCATGGGCCTACACAGCAGGGTCAGTACCATGGGACAGGAGCCAACCAGGTATTGTATTGTATTGTATTGTATTGCACCTGGTGGCAGCTATAGTTTTTATTCCAGCCTTCTCCCCCTCCCCCCCCCCACACATTTACACAAACCTGGACTGCTGTTACTCCATCAGTTTCAATAGGCAGGTTTTTGAGTTTCATAAGTTACCTTCTGTATGATGAAGAACTCTGTGAAAACTTAATTGCTCCTGTTTCATACTGCTCCTGGTGTGTGCATGTCTGTGAGATGGACAGACAGACATGTAGGTTTGGTGGTGGAGTGGGGAGCCTTGGCCTCCAGTTTCGACCAGGGGCTTGTCAACAGAATACGTCAAGAACCCGTAGCAAGGGATAAAGTGATGGTGTAGTCTGGACATTTTATGTAGAAACCAGGAGATCCCCTGTTCAACCACAAAAGCTACTAACGGTGCAACAGACAGAAAAGTCCTACAACTCCCAGAATTCCCTAGCAACACTGGGGAATTCTGGGAATTGTAGGACCCTTTTTCTGCATAAACACACATAGGACTGTGCCCAAGGAAGTCAGTTTAGCGTACCACCCTCGACTCCTTGGAGGAAGGGCAGAATAAAAATGTAATAAACCGAACAGCCAAGCAAGCTTCTGCCGTTCCTCCAAGATGCCCAAAGCGGCATCCATGATCCACTTCCTCTCCGTTTTATCTTCACCACAAGCCTGTGAGGTAGGCTAGGCTGAGAGTCCGTGAATGACCCAAAGTCACTCCCGTGAGTTTCATAACCGAGTGGCACTAGAACCAGGGTCTTCCCAATCCCAGACCTACATTCTAACCACTACACCAGAGTAAAGAGTAATTTGGTGCAAATCTGCACGTTTTGATCCCGGTGTTAATATAGCCTTCAACCCCTTAAGGTCATGGGGTGAATTGATCTTTGACACCTTATCAAATCCTCATTCTCTCCCTCAGGGCAGATTTGCAGAGACATCAGGCAAAAGATTTCCTTGTAAATGGAGATTAATTGGAGGCCATTCAAGGAGACAAAAGCAAAGTATTTACCAAGGGCCTGGGGGAATACCAGCCCAGTCCAACCCAGCTCCAATTTGGGAAAGAATGGATGTGGAAGCCAGAAGTAACTGTTTTCTTGTTTCCCATTAAAAAAACAAAATGTAATTTACAAATAAAGCTTTAAAAAAGATGCATTTATTGTTGATAATAATTGCAATAATAGATAATGGATGGCTGCAGTATTTCCTCTGCTAGAGAGACACCGAATTAATTTCAGCTCTTATAGGTGGTCCCAAACAATACATTAAAACAGATCTCTCCTACATAATCTTTGCCATATAGGCACACCAGGTCTAACCCCAGTGAGTATTCCTGCAGGAGCCCTATTTGTTTGTTTATTTATTCATTTATTTAAAACGTGTATAACCGCTCCACATCTAAACAGATACTGAAGTAGTGAATGAGAGATAAAATGATACAAAGATAAAAAATTAAAACAGGATATAATTATTCTTCAAAAAACAGAGTGCCAATTAAACCTGTTTGGTCAAGGAAGGTTTCCTGGAAAAGAGATGTTTTCAGGAGGCGCCGAAAACACAGTGTTGGCACCACACTGAAGGCTCTTCTCTGGGTGGACTCAAGTTGGGCTGTAGGCCCGTGTGATGACTTTAGTGACCAGGCAGGTTGGTAAGGAGAAGGCACTGTCTCAATAGAATCATAGAATAGTAGCGTTGGAAGGGGCCTCTAAGGCCATCAAGTCCAACCCCCTGCTCAATGCAGGAATCCACCAGAAAGCATACCTGGTTCCAAGATGTTTAGGGCTATTGAAATGAACTGGAGCTAGCAAGCACGCCGCTGGGCTGATGGTAAACGGGGTTTGTGCAGCACCTTTGCTGCATACGACCCATGTTTTTCATCCAGAGAGCTGCACAACACTCCAACCTTATGTCGTCATCCAGGAAAACTGCCCTCCTTCCTCAACGGGGTGCCGGGATTCCAGATTGGGAAAGAGGTTTTCAGCTGCAACCGTTTTTTCCTGGTAAGGCTCCTCCGGGGTGTTTTCCCCCCCTTCTAAGCACAGCTGCAGCACAAGCCTGACTTCAGCAGGCATCACTTTCTTCAGCACAAAGATGCGTGACTGAGCTGCACCAGGTTAGATTGCAGCCCACCGTGCAACCGTTTCAGGCCAGGAGCACGTCAAGAACATCAGGGCAGCTGGGTGGGGGCCTGCAGCCTTCCCCACCTGGCGCGATCCAGAAGTGCTGGGATGTACCTCCCATCATTCCCAGTCAGCATTGCCATGGCAGCTGTGATCCAACAGCTTTTGGGGAAGACTGGATGTGTGCTTTGGCGTCAGCTCCAGTTTTTAAGAGAAGCAAAGGAGGATGGCCACTGAGCATGTGCAGAGGGACTTTCTCTCCTCGAGTGTGGTATAGCAGTTTGTGTCAGACTATGACTAGGGAGCTCCAGCTTTAACCCTCACACCACCCTCACAGAGGCGAGCTCCAAGGGTCACTCCTAACCTACCTTGCAGGGTTGTTGCATAGAGAAAATGGGTGGAGGGAACGCTAAATGTAACCCCCCCCCCAGCTCCATGGGAGACAATCATCTCAGGTGCTGGGGTCATTTGCATCCCAAGGAAGGCAGTCTCCAGCCTCACATCATCAAACTGCTTAAACTTGGGGCCCAAAATTTGCCCCCCAGCACCGCTCTATCCTGCTCCCCCTCCCCTTGCTGATGGGATGAATATTCAACATGCCTATGCAACCCCCCCCAGACCTTGCTCAAGGGAAAGAGCCTTCCAGGGGGCCCAGGGAGAAGAGGTGGGGGAGAAAAAAGGGATGAGAATGGAAGTTAAGAGCAATGCGGAGGAAGGAGAGACGGAGGAAAGAGAGACGCAGCCACCGGCCGTAGCACAGCTCCGTCTTGTAGCTGCAACTGAATTCTCCACAGCAGCTTTCCCCACTGAGGTGTCCTGCAGACGCTGGGAGTTGTAGCCCAATGGGTCTGGAGGGCACCAGGCTGGGGAAGGCTGCTCCAGGTGATCCTATGCAGCAGGCAGCCACAGGCCTCCTCTCCAGCGCGCCCCTCTCCGGCACAAGGTAGCTGCAAGGCGCTCTGGGGGCCCTGCAGCCCTCGCCAAGGACTCCCTTTTTAATTTGCCTACGGCCTCACAGTCTTCAGGGTGCTGCTCCTCTTCACAAGCCTGTGAAGCAGGCGACAATTTATTCCTATTTTACTGCCGGGGGGGGGGGGGCAGGAGGAGGAAGAGAAGACAGCAACTCACCCCCAAGCCTAACCCCTGAGACAGTGGCGGGACTTGGAACTTGCGTGGCCCAGGTGTCCCCTGCAGCTGCCTGCCCACACCTGCCTGCACCGCCCTCACGTGAACTTTAAAAGAGAAAACTAGGAGCCATTTAAAAACACCCTCAAAGAGCACAGCATTTTACTCCGCAGGGAAGATGAGGATGAGCCCCTCCTGGGCTGTTCTAACACGGGCTGGCAAAGGACAGCCGCCCCAGGCCACCCGAAGAGACTGGGTTCGCAGCCCCAGCGGGGAGCGATCAGCAACCGAGGGGCCTTGGCCCTGGGGTCCCAGCCTGGCTCCCTGGGAGGGGCACAACCACCCCCTCCCATTCCACATCGCCTAATCAAGGAGACTGCAGAGCCCAGGGGAGAGCCCCACCCTGGGGAGGAAATGGCTGCCTGGGAATGATTCATCGCAGAAGCAAAACTGGCTGTGCCCTTGCCTGGGGGGCTGGGGGTGTGGGTTGGGGCACAGTGCCTTGGCTCTAACTCTTCCAGCCAGCTGCTGCTGGGGGAGGGGCGATCCACAGGCCCAGGATCAGCCCCCATACCTCAACGTACAGATGCAGCTCCCCCTGCAAGTCTCCGTAGAGTCAAAGTTCCTGAAGCGGCAGGCAATGCCAGCCTCTAGCGGCCCAAGCCCCGGTCTTAGCATGGGCAAAGCGAGACACGGGAGCCCATGTGGCCCGGCGGGTAAAGCCGGAGCTCTCAAAACCAGTGGGGGTCCCTATGCGGCGCAATACACACACACACACCGGATTCGGATCGATACCCTGCTTTTAACTGCCTAAGGGGACCCAACCCTACCTCTTCCCCTGGCAGCTAACCACAGTCAAATCCAAATAAAATCCAAGTCTTGACACCCAATTCAGGTCTTCCACAGGCAGCTCCAAGTCAGACCATTGGCCTGCTTAACTCAGGTACTTCCTGAGAGCGCTGCAAAACATTTCACGCCCACCCACCCACCCACCCCTGCAAACGCTGGCAAATCGCTCCCCAGCAGGAGGGCTGAAATCCCAGCGGGCTTTGTGTTGGTCTGGGATGGCCGGCCAAGGCCCGAGTGGGATGCCTCAGGGGCCACCAAAGTAAGTCGGATGCTGCAGAGGTTCAGAACACGTCTCCCTCTACCTCCCTCCCTCCCCCACCCCCGGCCATTTCCACCGCTCTGAAGAGGGTTTGCACACAACTCTGCCCCCACTTTGACAGGACTTTCTCATTTTACTGATGATCCAGGCGGTGCCACCCCCACCCCGGTGAGGGACTCCTGTTGCTACGGCCGCACATCTGGCAGAGAAAGAGAGAGAGAACATGGCAGGCAGGACAGAAAGCAACCTGGTATTTGTTTTTTTGTTTTTTTTCAAGAGTTGGGTTTTTTTATTCTCTTTTTAAATACTGTACAGTGAAAAATAAATAGTCTCAACCGTCACAGATCAAATCCCCCCCTTTCCCCACGCACAAACACACAAACTTGAGGCAGACACGCCAAGAGCATCGTCTGCGGCGTCAGCTTGTCCTAAAGCCTGTCAATTTCTCTTTTTGTCTTCCACAGTGTTTTAATAAAAGGAAAAGAGAGGAGGAGGAAAGGACACTCGTTCGGGTGGCCGAGAAGCCACGTCCCACGCCTCTCCCTTTCCCTAGCGTGGCGGCACTGTTGCCCCACCCCCACCCCGTTGCAGAACCGCATCCCACTGCCAAGGTCTGGACCTGTCTGGGGAGGGGGGCAAGGGGTGACTCAAAACAGCCGCAGAGCCCCTCTGCCCTGGGCGGGATGGCTCTCCTGTCTCGCGCTCGCTCGGACATAACTGAATCCTTTCCCTTCGGTTTTGAACTAGTCGAAGAATAAAGGGGGGGGGGGAAGCCAAGAGCACTCTGCACTATTGTGTGTGTGTCTGCGTCATCAGAAGGCACAGGTTTCTCTCTCCCTCTCCTTTCCTCAGTTTGAATAGCCGGTTATTTTTTTCCTCACATTAGTTTCAAAACAAAAAACGTTTAAGTCACCAAAAAGAGATGCCTGAAAGTCATAGTTCCCCCCCACACACTGTTTGCACCTCTCGAAGGGGGGGGTCATGGGCTCAGGTAGCATCAGAACCCCCCCTAGACATAGCAAGAGGGCAGGAAACAAAAAGAGGGTTTTTTTACTGCCCTGTCCGGCTGCCGTTGCTGAAGCTTAACCTGGATACGTTAAGAGCTGTGGTAAAAAGAGTTTCCCATCTTTGGCAAGCTTTTAACGAGCACTAGATAATTACCTTGGGATCGGGTTGGTTTGTTTTGCTTTTTTTAAAAAAAAATAATGGTTTTGTTCTTAAACAAGAGATTGGTGTGGAGTTTATTTCGTTTCTCTTAAGATGTTGCAAGCAGGTGAAAAGTAGGGATCGTTTCATTTCGCTTAGAGGAGGGTCTGGCCGGCTTCGACATGAGGGGGGGGCGCTTAGGACACCCCGTTCACCATGGCAGCTACCACCTCCTCCTCTTCACTGGCGGCTGCAGCAGCAGCATGTTCTCCGTTCTCTGAAGGGCCATTGACAACTTTGCTGTTGGCCTCACCCTAGAAGCAAAAACACAACAGGTCCTCAGTTTGAAAGTGCAGAGAACTCAGGAGAGGGGCACAGCTGGGCCTAGAACAGAATCAGCCCCTCCTGCCCTTGACAAAGTAAACCTAGAGAGGTGGAGGGCTCTCCCACACTGGAGGCCTTCAAGAGGCAGCTGGACAGCCTCCTGTCAGGGATGCTTTAAGGTGGATTCCTGCACTGAGCAGAGGGTTGGACTCAATGGCCTTAGAGGCCCCTTCCAACTCTGCCATTCTCTGATTCTGCTGCTTCTGCCCGCAATCAGCCTCCGTGCTTCTTTGAGAAGCTAACAAGTTCTGCTCCAGAGCCCCAACCTGTGGAATTCCCCAAACGCCTCTGTGTATGAAGGGTGAAACTCTCCCACGGCCCACCTGTACACCTGCTTTTCCCAAGCTCACCTTCTGCCTAGGTGTGTTGTCTTCAACCGACTTCTCCAGGCTGTCTTTGCGTGGGGGCTCCTGGCGGCTCTGAGACTCTGCCCGGGAAATGTAATCTGCTACGGTGACTGTTGGGACAGGAGAGTAAGAACACGCACGGTCACAAAGGTAAAGCTGGCGGCAGCTCAGAATCGCTCTGAAGGATCGTTTTCCTGTTTCAAAAGCGAGGCACACACCCCACCTCCACCCGCCAGTTGAGCCCCGGATGTCTTTCCTGCGAAAGAAAGGGCAGACGTTACCTGGTTGACGGTCCCGACTGATGGAACCATCCACACGGCTGCCACGGTTACGCCGGCGCCTGCTTCTATTGCGTCTTTGAGGTTTAGACTCCTCCTCTGGCAAAGAGAAAGACAGGCAGAAGGTTGGACCTTGGCCCACCTGGCCCTTCCCTCCAAAGGGAGAAGAGACGCACGCGCGCAAGCCAAGGAGCAGCGGGGAATTGGGAAGCCGTGCAAGAAGCCCTGCTAGATCGCATCTACTCAGCATCCTGTCACCCACTGTGGCTGGCCAGATGCCCCAACGGGAAGCCCACAAGCGTGGCCTAAGGGGAACAGCCCCTGCCCTCCCCATCTGACTTCAGCGCCCGCCATTCAGATACGTGGCGGTCCCCTTTAGCTTCCGTGGCCCTGCTTCCTCACGGACAAGCTCTGCCTTCCTCCCTGCATTTCTCTGGCCTCTTCCCCAGCCGCCGAAGCCCATGGCTATTGCACCACATGCTGTGAGAGCAAATTCTGTAAGTTATATGTCGACAAGTATGTATTTCTTGTCAACACAGAACTTATCTCTCTCTTGAATCTGCCGATCTCTTCCGGCAGGCCTACTCAGTCGAATTTTAAGAGTTTCATCTGTACTTTAATAATGTATTAATTTTATATGTTTTTAATCAGTTTTATGTATTTTATGTCATTTGTATCAATGTTGTTCCCCGCCTCGATCCTGAGGAAGAGGTGGGTAAGAAATATATTATTATTATTATTATTATTATTATTATTATTATTATTACCCATCGATTTCAATGGGTAGCTTCAGAAATCCTGGTATTATGAGATGAACAGATTCTATAACACGCACCATTTAATGAAACTCCATCGCATCTCCCCCAGCCCCAACTGTTTTTTCTAAGTCATTACTGCACTCGTGGCCTCTTCCCATGGGGGCCTCTGGGTGGCCACTGTGTGAACAGAATGCTGGGCTAGGGGTCTTCTTATGTCCTTGAATGTTTTAGGGTTCCCTCGCAAGGCAAGTGTTCCAGCAGCTCCTGACCATTTCCTGCCCCCTTTCCAGCTCTACAATGTTATTTGGGCCGGACCAACCAGAAACTGACACCACCGCAAGTGTAGCCACACCACGCAGTTGTAGGAAAGCAGAACAAACAGTACCGGCAGCTGTTTTATTTTCCACCCCATTCCTAATCATCCCTCGCATGGAACGTGCTTTTCACACCAACGCACGCTGGGTTATGGCTTCGCTGTGCCGCCTCCCAGGAGCCCGAGGTCTCTTTCCTGGGTAGTCACAGCCAGTTCAGATCCCATCAATATATACGGGAAACAAGGAGATTTGGGGCCCCAACGTGCACCACCATGTGTGGCACTCGACCGACAGCGTATAAGCGGCATTCCAACTACCGTGTTCCCTATAGAACACGCGCAGCACAAACAGAGCTGTGGCCCTGAGCACCGGCTAAGGACCGGCGCAATCGAAGGCCACCAGGGCTGCAGCTCAGGGACTGGCCCAGCGGACCCCGCCAACTTCCTTCAAGAGAGCACACGGGTCTCACCTTTGGGGTCCCTTCTCCCAGCCCTGCTCCTCCAGGCCAGCTACAACCCCGCCCCCACAATCCCTCCAAATTTGGGGCCGGAAACGGCCCCCCCCTTCTACTCACCCACACCATTCTCGTTGACAGACGTGCTGTCCGATTCAAGGGCCCCATCCATCATGGTGGCATCCTCATCAGTGCGACGCCGGCGGGACCGGCGGCGGCGGTTGCTGACCGGCTGCGACTCGCTGGCATCCGTGTCCGCCGTCTGGTCTGTTTCGGTGTTGTCCAGCAGGCTGTAGGGGTTGCTGTCAGGGTCTTTCAATACTGCAGATGGAAGAAGGCTGCCTGCGGTCAGCCAGTCCGCTTGGGAAGATGGGCAAACCTCCCTTGAAGAGATACTACCGGCCCTTTCAAGCAATCCACGAGGCTGTACAGAGCTTGAAGGAGGGTCACTGAATCGTTTTGAGGAATGCTAACCAAAGCAGGAGGAGGAGAAAGGGCCGCTTGTGCCCAAAGGCAGGGAGGGTGCGGGGCCCAGCCTTCCCGCTCACTTGCACCAAGCACTTGAGATGATTTGGGGCTGATGCGCCCTCTCTCCCCACTGAGCCAAGTAGGGAGAGGAGCTGAACCAGGAATCTGCTTGCTGCAGGCCTGGATGGATGGATGGCTGTGCGAGCGTAAGACTGCCTGTATTAAAGTGTCAGAAACTGTTCAATTTCACAAGCGAAGCCACAATAGGGGAACAGAGAACCTTCTGTCAGGACCAAGAGATCTGCAAGGGGAGTTAAGGACATCTCAAGCCTCCGCACAGGTGGATTTTTCAAAAGGGGGAACAAGAGGCAGGTCGGCCAGCTGGCCATCGAAGCAGCAAATGGAGAACCGGCCCCCACGCTTGTGCCTTTGCCCAAGAAAGTGCAACCTAAAACAGCTAACGGCCCGGTGCCCGCTGATGGGTGCCTTTGGGAGCCACCTGCTCAGCATTACTGACAAGTAGTTTGGGACAGACACGCAGAGCCCTGCCGCCAGACCCTGGCCTGGCGACAGGGCTCCAAGAAGTCGCCCAAGTATTTTCATACCTGAACTGATGGAGGAATTGTTGTACTTGCTGCTGCTGCTCCCGCGAGGAACCGGAGCAGGGCCCCGCCCACGCCCCACCCCTGTCCGCCTGCGGCTGTCCTCCAGGCGAGGGTCACGGTCACGGTCACTGGGCTGCGGGCCCTCGTATTCGTCTCTCTTTTCCGACTCTGTCTCTGAAGCATTGGACATATCCGAGTTGGTAGCTAGGAAGACAAAACAAGCACAGAGGGAGACCTGGAGAGCGGCTTTCTCCTGCAGGGCAGCGGCTTGGCTGCCTCACGGCATTCTCCTGGGAGCCTGGATTCCAGGGGCCAACGCGCAGGGGAAAGGAGACTGCCCTGGCTGCACTAGACAGCAGGCAGGAGACCGCCGGCCCCAGCCTCTCCCCTGGCTCACCATAACCCGAGTTGGGTCCTCTGCGCCCGCGGCCCCGGCCGCCATAGCTGCCCCCGTACGTCCGCGTGCCGTGCAGAGAGGATGAGGTGCTCTCGTCGGTGGTGTAGCCGCCCCGCTCCTTATCGGACCGGTTGGAAGGGGGACGGAAGCCCAGGCCGATCTGGCGCAACTGCTCGTCTATCTGTAGCCTTTCCAGGCGCAACTGCTCCACCTCCTGGAGGGAGTAAGCAGAAGGCGGAGAACGGAGTCACGGAGCCCAGAGGGGAACCAAGGGCCCCTTGTTAAAAGGAAGGAAAAAGAACGGCATAGGGAACCATGAAACGCGGTTCCTCTAACCCCACGTATCTCTGAGGAAGAGAGCGCTACTGCCATCCCTCCTGGGAGAATCACGCGCCACTTCTATCACTCAGCACCCTTTCCCCCAACGTGTGTGACAGGAACGTGATCGCTCGCGTTCCAGGGCCACAGAGCCGACTTACACCACACCGGCAGATTCCCAGGAAGGCCCTGAGCCGGCCGCCAGCGTCTGGGCCATGGCGCACCCCTGTGGCTACGGCAAGGGGAACCACCGCAGGCTTTACCTGAAGGTAGGAGAGGTGGTACTCCAGTAGGGCCTGAGCGTTGCTGATATTCTCCCGCGTTCCCACAAAGATGAAAGGAACCATCCCCTGGAGGAAGGAGGAGGAGAGATATTGGCAAAGGGGACCAGAGGAGAGACCTCTTATCCTGGGCAGAGAGGAAGCTCGGACTGCCAGCTTTAAGACGAATTAGTCAGCTAAAACATTCACTGCAAAATCAGGAAGCATATGCCACTTAAGCCAGGCAGATGGCTCATATTTTATGCTCGCATTTTATGCTCCAAGAGCCCGGGAATCTGGAGCTCCGAGAAAGCGAGCTCCGTCTGGACCACAGCAGGATAAACAAAGCGAGCCCCATGTGCGACGGGGTGAGAGTTGGCAGGGCAGAGCAAGCAGGGCCAACGAAGAGGTGGCCGGAGCGGCAGTGGGTTGTAGTAGTGACAGCGCTGGCCTTAGGACAGGGAGACCCAGCTTCAAATCCTGGTCAGCCCCGAAGGAAACAGAGGCGTCTCTCTCCAGGCATCTGGCTTTTTGGCTCCTGCCCAACATGTGCCTGGGACCAGCCAGCGAGGATGCAGGATTTGGTGGGATGCGATGCACAGGTGGAAGATGGAGCTGGGCACGTTTCACTTCCAGGGAAGGCAGATGGCCAGGGGGGGGAGACAGGAGCATGCAGATGTGAAATAGGGGCAGGGGCCACACAGACAAGGGGGGGGGTTGCTGGCACCTCTACTCTCCCGCCTAACTTACCTCCTCCCTGGGGTTCTTCTTGTCATTGTCACCTTCCACCCGGACTCGGACCACGCCCGACTTGTCCACGATCTCCTGGATGACTTTACCATTCTTGCCTATCACCTTCCCTGTAACAAAATGAAGGCAGGCAGCTGAGGGGTGTCATCTAGGGAGGCCCACAGGCACAATCCTCGGCTCTAGGTTGCTCCCTTGTCGTTGGCAGACTCGCTCTGATGGCACGGGAAATCCCTGCCCATTCTCAATGTGCAAAGGGAAGCAGCCATAAACAGAATGCGGACAAACGTCCCTTTAAGGAAAGCAGAACATGAGGAGAGCCCTGAGGCTGGGCTGGACCAGACCCAGGGTCCATCTTGTCCAGCACTTTGTTCACACAGTGGCCGACCAACTGTTGACCAGGGACCCGCAAGCAGGACATGGTTGCAACAGCACCCTCCCACCCATGTTCCCCAGCAACTGGTGCACCCAGGCTTACAGGAGGTTGACTTGGTTGGGAAAAACCTCACACAGGGCCTAGGGATGGGTGGGAATGCAGCCTGCTGGCAGGAAAGGAGCGGCCCAGCAAAGGGCCCCCTTGGAGGCTGCAGCCAAGGACAAACAAGAAGAGGCGAAGTCAAGTTCCACAGACTGAACCAGGCAGCGACATCTTCCTTTGCAAGTCCCCCCCAGTGATCATTCTGGCAGTGTCGGAGGGAACAGCTCTGCCCACTGCTTGAGTGCTTTGCAGAAGCAGCACTTAGCCCTTCCAGGACTGCTCTCCCCAAGCACAGATCCCGCAATGGACTCAAAGGCAAAGGCAAGCCAGGGCTGGCTTTAAACTAGTGTGCCAAAGACACCTGGCAAGGCAGAGAAGGAACAGATGTTTCAGCAGGTTTGCCCTGGAGCTGAGAAACAGCTTCACTCACCAACCAAATTTCGGGGGACTTGAACGGAGTCTTCAGAGAATTCCAAGAAGCTCCTGGCCTGCTTGCAGGCTTCCGGGGTCTGTGGAGAGCAGAGGTACACGGCATGGCAAGCAGCGTGATGCCACACCACTTGCCTAGAAGGCCTGGAAGAGCCACACCTGCTAAGGTATCACGTCCCATTGGGGGAGCAGCCAACTGCACCAGACATCAGCTAGGCCGGGGCTCCCTCCGTGCCCCTGGGCTTGGGCCTTGTCACGCTACCAGCCAAGCACAACTCTGCCCCCAATCTCCCACCTCCCGCAGGCCATCGGGATTTGGGGCTCCCATATTCCCAACCATGGGCAGATGTCCGCCCCCATTCCCCACGTGGGACTTGGCTCTTCATCTCCGCACACCTGCCCCACATGAAAGGAAACCAGCCCCGCTTCCACCCCCAGAGCCCTCGGAGAGACGGCTCTTCTCACTGCTCACCTCCCCATAGATGCGGAAGGTGCAGGTCTCTTCGTCCAACTCGATGGCGGTCACACCCAGCACTTTGCGGGCCTGCTGGATGTTGGCTCCATGGGTGCCGATGGCCAGACCCATCAGGTCCTCGCGCACGGTGAACTCTTCCTGGAATGCCGACGCCAGCTGCTTACTCGTCTGGAGGAAGAAGCAGGTGGGCCGTGCGAAACAGCCAGCCGGCCAGCCGGCCGGGGACAGCAAACAAGACCCAGCTCTTTTTAAGTCTCTTGCCAAAGCGTTGGAAGTCGCCGCTGGCCTTACCCCACCCCACCCCACCCCTCGTAACTACTTAGGAGGAGGGCTGCCTATGGTGGAAGGCAAAAGCATTGGCAGCGAGGCCAAGCAGAGGGGTTTGGGGGCTCCCTTATTGGATCAAATACGCCAGCACCCGATTTTCACAGAACACTGCATCAGGCAGAAAATGCTCCAAAATGAAAACTCAACACTGGTCAAAATAAAAAGGGACTCTTTTATGCCTCTTCTTTGCACTCCCCAGTCCTTTTGGGTCAAGAGAGCAACCGGCCAGAGCCCTAGGCTCTCAACCCCACCCCCCAAGATGTCGCTGACAGGCCTTCCCCCCCCCCCCCCCCCCCCGCGTGCTGCCAATTCTCTGACCTCCAAGTGCTTGTTGGCCTCCTCATTCCGGGACATCAGCATGAGCTTGGTTCGGATGCTGCGCAAATGCATGTCGCCCAGCAGAGACGCCCGCTTGACGGTGGATTCGTTTGTGGACTGGGGTGAAAAAGCAAACGCCAATCAGCGATCCTCCTCTGGCAGATGGAAAGAACGCAAGCGAGGGCACAGCAAAGAGCTACCTCACACACAGCAGGGAGGAACGCAGCTCTCCAAGACGGCCAAGAAGCCAAGCCCTGACTTGGTCAAGACAACAGCTCCACTCAAGCACCCGATCTGTGATACAGGGACATTCATGCCACGCTACACAGGAGACCAGGAAGCATAGTGCCCACTCAAAGCGCTAATGCAGTAAGGAGTCAGACAGCCAGGTTAAAGATGTGCTTGGCCAGATATCAATCCGGTTTGAACAGATCCCTCTTTTAAAAATCAAATAAATTAAACCCTGTTCAGATGACATGTTAAGCCATGATGGTTAAGCATTTTGAGCTAAACATTATGGCTTAGCGTGTCATGACTTTTAACAGCTCAAGTTGAGGTTTTAACTGACTTTGTGGCCAGGCTTAAAAGTTTAAAATGTTTTAAATATCAGCTGTTTTATGGTTTTAAATTTTGTATATTGACTTTTTAATGTTCAATCTTTTAATTTTTGTAAACCGTCCAGAGAGCTTCGGCTATGGGGTGGTATATAAATGTAATAAATAATAATAATAAATAATAATGACTTAACGTGTCTGTCATGTGAACCAATTCCTAACCATGGTGGCTACATAACCACAATTTAAACACGCTCACTGACCATTTGCTGCAAAAGGTTTAGCTGCCTAACCGTGGCTTAGCACGTTGTCTGAACAGACCCATTGAAAACATTCAGCATGAATGCCTCGTTGAAGATCCTGGAGGGAATAATTCCTCTGAACTGAGAGAGAAACCTCCGGACAACGCTCCTTATGCTTTTAGGGTAAAGTGAGAGACTCTTCACGATTCTAGATGAGAAACATGTGGGATTGTGAGAGAGCTGACATCCACAAACTAAGGGCTTTTAAAAGAGTTCTTTAAAAGTTCCAGCTGTGCATTTAACTGTTGTTTGAAGTTTTGCCGCTAGAGGGGAATGAAGAGCCATGCTTCACAAGACCAAATGGCAAGTCTTGAGAGAGACAATGCCCGAACAATTGTTCAGCAAGTCTGTCCAGTGAAGCTTGTATTTGCTATATAGACAGACAGATACATACATACATGCAGGCACACACACAGGCAGGCATAAGGACGCTCTCTCCAGAAGAGAGATGGGTTCTTACAAGGATGATGAGTTCGCTGCTCGTGGAACTGAGGAAGATGCAATTCGCACCCACGGCCTTCTTGAATTCTTTGTGTACGTTTTCGTTTGAGCAGCTGCGGAGTGGAAACAGGAGGAACATAAGGTGCTTTGGAAACCCTGAACACCACCGGGAGCGGCTAAAGGCCTAGAAGCCAATCTGGGCAGGAATCAGCCATCGGCTTCCCCCCACAAATTTGTGACACTTTCCTCCCTCCTCTGATCCCGCTTCACCACCACAAAACCTACTTGCTAACACCTCGTTTCCCCGCTACCAAGAAATTCTTCATTAGGCTAACACTCCCAGATACAGGAGATGTATGCATGTTGCAAGCAAAGCTAAGTTCGTGCAGATTCATGTTAACAGATCCCAACTGCAAAGAGCACGGATTTGGCAAACAATTCCCTGGTGTGTGCGCACACACACACACACAGGAGTGAATTCCGGTTTGCACTCACGCCTCCTTGAGATCCTCTGGTACTGCAATGGTGGATTTGAAAAAGCTGCACTTGGTGGCCACTTTGCTGGGGTTGACGGGCCGCAGTCGCTCCAGGGTGACAATCTCGTTGTAGATCGCATCGCAAGCTGCGTATTCTATGACATAGAACTGCAAGTGAAAGAAAGACCAGAGATGATGATGATTTATTACATTTATATACCGCCCCATTGCCGAAGCTCTCTGGGCAGTTTACAAAAATTAAAGACACTGAGCATTTAAAAACCAATATACGAAATTTATAGCCACAAAAGCCTAAACACAAACTACATATGGTATCATCTCTGAGCCACAGCCAGGCCAGGGGCCCTATCGAGATACAGGAGCAGAGAGAGAGGCAAAAGGAGGGAAAAGGTCCTGAGTTTCTAGCTGTTAGTAAGAAAAGAAAATCCAAAGTGGGAGGGTCATGAAGCTCACAGGGTACAAATTCTGTCCGTCCCCCACCCCACTGCCCAGGGCTCATTCTTCCATGGGGCCAGGGAGAGATCTCCCCAAATTGCAAGTTCCCCCCTCTCTCCACTTTGCTGCCCCCCCCCCCCCCATATCCTGGGTGTCATCACCCTCAGCCCTAAGAAAATTCTCCCTTGGATGTACAGAGTTAGCTCTGCTCGCATCACTCATGGACTAAATGATCGCCACTGCTTGAGGCAAGTGGGAACGTCATCCTTTCCCCTCCCCCCCATCAAAAAGTCAGAGGGGCTCATGTGCCTAGAGATCGGCATCCCTCATCCTCCCTTGTTGCCAGCTGCTTGCTCACTTGTCCGAGTCACCTGGCACCATCTATTTTGCAATACCAATGTGTCACCTAACTATTCCTACTCCTGGCTTGAAGCGTAGCCGTTTGGATCTCGTGGGCTGATCCGTGAGGCTCTGCTGTGGATACGAGCAGTCCATATCTTGTGTTAGCGGGAGGAGAAATCAAGCAATGAGCTGCTCTTTTAACAGGTTGAAGAGAAAATACCAGCTTGCCCACCCCTTCCCTGAGGCAGGGACGATTCGGCGGGGGGTGGGATTTTGTCCCAAGACTTACGTCTCCTTTCATCATGCGGACCCTGGCCAGCCACCAGCCACAGGGCTCGTGCTCATTGGCTCGGGAATAAACCTAAAGGGACAAAGCCGTTTAAGTTAGCGGACGTCCCAGTCCAGCGGCTTCCCGCTCCACCCCTTCCCCCAAGATTGGCGGGGGGGAGAAGCCCCACGCCAACTATCACTCACCTCCACCTCATCGCCTTCTGAAATCTCTTTGCTGTAGTCCGTGGGTGGGGGCAGCCGCACATCGCCAAAGGGGATCTGCCGTTCAGGCTGCCAGCTAGGAAAAGGCAGAGAGTTATTCCGGGTAACGACGAGACCGGCTGTACATGAACAGAGGGCGCAGTTTAACAAGCCCCGGGAGAGAGAGAGAGAGCGATGCCCGTGGCTAGTCAATGACAAGAATCCAAGTTGCCCAGATGAACACAACAGGTTCTTGTTAATCACAGTATAAGCCGCTACTGCATCTCCCCTAACCCCCCTCCGGCCCAAGTAGAACAGCTGCTTTTTAGAAACATACGACGTATATCCCCCTCCTCTGCTAAAGAGGTGTTTTCCTCTCTAATGACTCAGTCGGTGCATCAGTCAATTGCAGCTCTTGGAGTTCCCTTGTCAACTGCAATTACACATGCCAGTAAGAATCCCTGACATCTGGCTGCAGTGTTGCACCTAAGCGTTCTTACCACCCTGGAGCTTTAAGTTCCACTTCCCGTAACCCCAAGCCATGAAAGGTTGACTCCCAAATATCCAGTGCTGGCTCTTAGAAGCCACAATTATTTGGCAATGCCATGGCTAGCAGAAAAGGCACAGATGGAGCCTTGATCTGATCCAGCATGGCTCTTCCTATGTTCTTCATGTTTATGTTTTACCGTATTCCACAATACTGTAAACTGGCAAGGAAAAAAAATGCCCTAGATACAAAACCGATCTGTACTGTGAAAATGCATTTTTTTAAAGCTTGTCGGCAATGATTAGCTGACCACTGTCCGTTTACATCATGCGAATGAAACAAAAGGAGACACTGAACGGAAAGGTAATCTTTATTCTCTTCCCCACCCCAGGTTTGCCCTAGGGAAGTGGCAGCATTCCTCAAAGTGGACTCTGCCTTGTAAAATTTGTATTTAAATTTTAGTTGATTAACGAAACCACTGAGCCGCTTAAAGTCTAGAACCAAAAAGCAACGCAAGCTGAAGGAACTAAACCCACAGGGAGCGCTCAGGGCTTTGAAAGCTGTTTCTAGGTTCCTGGTGAAATGAGAAAAGCAAGGAAGCTGAAGGCACCGCAAGGAGCGCTGGCGGAAGGGTGCAGAAAGATGCTGCGCGGTTCTGTGGGACCCCACGGGGAATTCGAGCCATGCTCCTTCCTCTAGCAGAGATCCTGCTGGCGCGGTGTTCCCAGCCTGCCACAGCCCAGCCCTGGGAACTGGCCGTGGTGCTGCAAGGCTGCCTCATTAACGGCAGCAGAATTAGCCAGCATTTACACACCCCGTGCCATCCCGGGTCGGCAGACAGGAGGCCAGACGCAGCTGCTGGTGGAGGGCGGGCCAGCCTCTTCCCTGGTTAGCTTCCACTGGCTAAGGAACGGAGCCACAACCTCCTGCTGCCAGTAAGTGGAAGTCCTAGCAAAGCCAGCACCTGCCCATTCCAGGGAGAAGGGCCAAAACACAACCTCAGCCCTCAAAGCTTCGGGAGCACCGGGCTGCCGCTTGATTGCAGCGCAATTCTGCTCCTGCAGCTGTTGCAAAGCGCCACATGTCTCCTGGCGTTTCAGCTGCTAAGGAAATGACCTTTGCAAGCAGCCTGGAACTCCCCCGTCCCCCAGCGCCTGACACACACACACACACAGAAACTTCTGGCCTGTTGTTGAGTCGGGAATTTGAGTCACTCTCCTCTGCCCCACCACCACCTAACCAACATTCAAAAATCCACCCAGCTACTCACAAGTGCCACCGTGTTTGCTGAGGGAAAAGCTTCCAGCAGACACAGCAAAAGCTACAAGAGGGCAGCTGTGGTAAAGCGCCCCCCCATGCCTACTTGGGTATGATGCAACCTAACATGCCCCCCTTACTGCTGCGTCATTCCTACATGGGGGGAGGGTGGAAGGCTAATTGAATGCTATGACACAGCCTCTGCTGACTCTTGGTAGGCAGCTCACCCCCCCCCCCCCCAATAAATGAGGGAATAGGGCCAAACCGTTGAAGTAGGATTGGAGAAATCCTTCACGTTTGGCTCAGAAGTGATAAAAAGTTCCCTGACAGGTACACGGTCAAACCCAGGCCAGGGGGGCTCATGCCATCAATTCCTGAAGGGTCTATGGCCTGTATAGATTTGATATTTCAAAACTGTAAACTACCAGGTAGCATTAAATAAACAAAGATATTCCCATTAAAGAGCATTCTAAATGGTGCTCAAAGTGAAAGGGGGAGGGAGGGGGTTCATCCCCAGTCAGCCAAAACGGCAGATGCACCTCAACCGACCAATTTGTATCTGCCCCAACTGCTTCTGAATCAAAACCCAGCCCAGAAACTCCGGAAGTGGAATGAGAAGGCTGAGGAGGGTGCAACAGAAGGCAGGAATCTAGATGGTTAGTAAAAGCAGAGGTGGGGAACTTGCAGTCCTCCATGTTTTGCCCTACAAACCCTATCAGCCCTACCCAGCCAATGGTGAGGGACCCTGGGAGTTGTGGTCCTTCAAATGTCTTGGCTTACAAGTTACTAAAGCCTGGAGGCCGATCTTGTGAGAACAGCAGGTAGACAGCCGGTGCCCTCCAAGAGGCGAAGGGGACGTGACCAGAGTCGCAACAAAGCAGACCTTCCCAGGGAGGGGAGCAGAGCTCCAGAATGCCAGCTCCTGTTTCTCCCTCTATACCCAACTCCCAAGAAGAGGCAGGGGAGGTTATGAGTATAACAGCATTTAGTGGGTTAGAGCAAGGGACCTAGAGGGCCAGCAACTCTTCTAAGACACAGCCTGAAAAGTACACCAAATTCCTAGGAGCCAGCACTGAATTGGAGGCACCAGCAGCCCTACTCAGGATTACGCTGAGATTGCAGGAAGCCAGCAACAAATTTCGAGGTGCCAGGCAACCCAGCATCCCCTCTGTGGGGTTCCATCATGACTGAGCAGGGCTCTGAGCCAGTACACCTGGACTGTCCTCTTAGGAATTGCCACAGCAACTCTCGTCCCCTGAACGAATGGTTTTAAGAGCGCAGGAAGAGCCGTCCCTATTGACAGTTCCAAGGAAGCCTTGCATGGTGGTGCCCCAGCCTCTCTGCTGAACAGCAGTGGGCCTACGCCTGCTAGCTCTCTCCAAACCTTCCCTGACAAAGGGTAGGGGTGGTCAGGCTGCCTCTCTGGTGAGACTCACTTGTTCTCGAAGGATATCGTGACCGAATCTTCATGAACATCTTTAACAAAACCCTGCAGGGGAAGGAAAAGACAAGAAACACGGTATTAACACCACAGCAAGAGAGCCAAGGCTGGTACAAGTCTCCCACCGGTGCTGCGTCCCCCACCCTGTCTCCCAGCCCTGCGGCACAGGTGAGCTTTCGGACATCCACGCTGGGCTCTACGAAAGGACCCCCTCAGAACCTGGCGTGCTCTCTGAAAAGCTGTGCCAGCTGCTGGGACTTTCTCTGGCCGCCACAGTTCTACAAGACCTTGACCCACCCACCCACCCACCCTGGCCTGGTTTGGTTGACGGGGTTCTCAGCACGAGCTGAGGATGGCTGGCTGAGAGCAGCCGCCCATCCTCCGTGTCGCTCAAAGCAAAACAGAGTGCAGGCAACTGCTCCGGAGAGGGCCCCCTGGCCACTCTCTCACCAAAGCATTTTCCACAACACAAGAGGATGGCTGGCGGGGCTCCATGGGGCACTTGCTAGCAGTGCTGAGCAGGTGGCTGCTCCGGAGAGCCCTGCCAGTCAAATCCTGTGGCGGGTGAGTGGCTGGAAGGGTTCTCCAGAGCACCCATGGGAGGCGGTGGCCACCCGTCCTGGTGGGGGTGGAGTGGCTCAATTTGCCTTTCCTCCCACTCCTCCGTCTGAAGGGGGGCTTCCCCCTGCCTCTTGGTAGGGCCGGCCCAGAAGCAACCCCTCAAAGCTGGTTGCCATGAAAGGGCGACGGAGCAACACAGAACCCCACCAAAATCAACAGAATCAATGGGTTGCGTCATAGAATCACAGAATGGTAGAGTTGGAAGGGGCCTGTAAGGCCATCCAATCCAACCCCCTGCTCAATGCAGGAACCCACCTTAAAGCATCCCTGACACGATGGCTGTCCAGCTGCCTCAACTGGACCCCAAACATGTAGCAGCCCAGCTAAAGGACTACTGTGCACGCAACAGCCTGTGCAAAGCAAAGGATGCTAGTCACTGCTTAGCGCATTCAGTGCAAACTAGTCACTGACTCACAACGACAGAACAGGCAACGATGCCACGGAAGCGACCCTCTGAAAGCATTCTGAAGAACATGCTGGCATAACCAAAGTCACACCATCTATTTGACTCCTGCCACAAGACCATATGAATTCAGGGGCAAACAAGAGAGCACACTTAGTCGGAACTCAATGCAAGTACCAACCGATGGTTCTCCATGGTGGAAGTTTCCAAGGTAACACAAGGCCCCGCCCTTTCCCTCTCTCACAGATACACCCACACACCTTTTCACACTTACTAATTCTATAATGTGTGCCCTGCTGGCAACAGGTTCTACCTTGCTCTTCCTCCAGAGCTCAGGAAGACTCCCATGCAGCCAGAACTCAAGGCAGCAATATGGGTTTTCCAGAAACGTTTCCAATGCAAACTAAGGTCATTTGCGTCGGAAAGCTTTCAGTTTGCAACAGAAAATCGCTAGAAAGTGAATGAATTTAGCATGTTTACTGAATATAGTAAAATAAACAAAGCTAAAAAACCAGTACCAGATGTTAATTTTATTTTGTGCCAATACACCACAGGTATTTGACCTGAAATATTTGGAGGGGAGGATTAAAGCACACTTATTGTGGTTTAAATGTTATATTATGCAGACATTATTTTTGGAATGCTTGTAAAAATTTAACAAAACAGCATATACTTCCCCGAAATGTAAGAAAGAAACTAATGTACTGAAAATTGTTGGCACACTAATTCTGCCTTCCCCAACCTGGTGTCCATCAGATATTTTGGATTACACCTCCCAGCATCCTTCATTCAGCATGGCTGGCGGGGAATGCTAGGAGTTGTGGTCCAACCTGTCTGGAGCACACGAGGTTGGTGAAGGCTGCAATGACTAATTTTAGCAACCTAAAGACCTGTGCGTGACATATCCTGACAACCACTCATCTATTTTAATAGTATTCATCTCTCTTCCACAGAGGTTGATGGGGCACCCTCAGCTTCACTGTCACTGCTGTATTTCAGTGACAAATATGTACTCCCTCCTCACATACTTGTGAGGGATAATAATCACCTGAAAAGGGTTATTTGCAACTCTGAACAGCCAAGCCTGCCTAATATTGTATCTGGAAACGGCACCCATTTATTATAACTAATGAACTTATGAAACAGAAGATTTTCCCAAGGAAAAATAAAGCACTGGGAAGTTTTCCAGAAAAAAATCCACCTCACACCAGTGACTTCAGGCCAGGGCCACTTCGCTGCTGCAGCAGAACTGCCCCGTTACGAAACTCACCTGGGGAGAGAAAGCGCAACCCCAGCCTACCCTGGGCATTTCTCCCCCAAAGATATCTAATCTTTCCTTCAAAGTCCAAGGCCCGGTCCGGATAAGTAGGGCTGAGACCTGAATTCTCCAATATGCGTGATCTACATCTAGGGCAAACACAAGTGGGCAGCGTGTGACTCCTACATGAAACCTTCCCAGAGCTGCTACGAAGACAAGGGCCCAGTAGGAGCAAACTGTTATTGTGAAGAACAGCTGGATTCGTTAATTGATACGTGTGGAAAGACACTGCATTGTAGTATGTGCATGAGGGAAATGCAACAGGCTTAAAAGTTTAACATGTTTTAAATATCAGCTGTTTTATGTTTTATGGTTTTCAATTTTGAATATTGACTTTTTAATGTTCAATCTTTTGATTTTTGTAAACCGTGCAGAGAGCTTCGGCTATGGGGCAGTATATAAATGTAATAAATAATAATAATAATAATAATAATAAGATTTACAGAAGTCATGCCTGGATTAACCGGCGTTTCCTGTCTTAGGAAGGGTGAGATTCATCCCCAGTCCCATCCCCACCCCCCACCCCATTAAAGGCTAATGTGTTTTGTGAACCATCCCTCCTCAAGATGGACATGATTTGCCACTTTATTTTGCCCTGCCTTGCAGATTGATTGAGAAGGGAGTGGGCAGCAAGCCTCCCTCTGCCCTTCTCCCATGCCCCCTTTCTCCCCCTGGCCCTGCCATAGGGAAGAAAGGGCAGCTGCAGCGTTACCCTCAGGGGAGAGAGTCACAAACATGCTCTGAGTTTGGAGCGTGATGAAGGCAGGGCAGAATGTCCCGCATGTCCAAAGGGTGACAGAAAGAACAGGTGCTCCGGGGCACAGATGCCTTCTCTGCCAGCTGCCCAACTACAAGCAAAGAGCTACACACACACACACCCCTCACAAGTCATCTTGGAGCTGTTAGTTGCGGAGGCAGGAATGCCACCATTCCAACAAGTGTAACCCACAGGAAGAGGGAAGAAGACAGAGCCAGTAATATCTCCACCCATCCCCTGCCAAGCATCTGGGCAAAGAAGGAAGTGGCCTATCGTTCAAAGCTGTGGCAGTGGGTGGCTAGTCTACTATATACAGCAGCCTTCCCCAACCCTGTGCCCTCCAGATGCGTTGGACTACAACTCTCAGCATCCTCCAGCTAGCGTAGCAGGCTGGGAGATGCTGGGAGTTGTAGCCCAACACATCTAGAGGGCACAGGGTTGGGGAAGACTGATGCACAGTATCCCTGGCTAGGCAGAAATGGGAACTCTTCCCGAGCCTCATTAGAATCAGGTCTTCCCTCGTCGGCACGGCCAAGGTGTCTCTCATGCGCCCTCTTCCCAGGGTCTGACACTCTCTTTAGCAAGTCTGGAGACTGCCACCCACTGCACTGCCCAAGGAAAGCACACAGGCAGGCATACAAGCATCTCACCCCGGTCCCTGCCTCTCATGTCCTATTGGCTGTGCCTGGAGACCAGATTTTGCTCCACACTCTACGCTCAGAGCTGACTATACAGAGGAACAACCGTTTGGCCATGCGGTGGGTGACAAGGGAACAGAAGAGTCGCCATCCAATGAGGCCCCACAATGGGCCAAAGGCCCCGGAATCTGTGCAATCTGCTCGTCTGCCTTCGTTCTTCCACAGCCAGCACAGCAGCAAGATTGCACCACACACACACACACACCCTTTTAAAGCACTGCTCCGCCTGAAGCTATATACGTCTCCGGCCAGCAAAGAGCATCTCATTTATCATTCATTCAGCACAGACAAGATCACCCCACCCCCTTCATTCCATGAGGCCAGCAAACAGGGACATTTATATCTCCCATGTATCCTACCTCCCCTCTCCTCTCCGGACTACCTGCCCTCTGGGTTACGCTGCCAGGGCTAAAATAGAACTGCTGTGTAGGAACTTGACTGTGCTTGTCAAGGAACCTTTTCTTTTCAAGCCCCCTTCCTCCCTTTCACTTAGCTGCGGTGGACCCATGAATTCACAGCTGATCTTTTATCCTGTGGTGCACCTCAGTACAGGACAGCTGCTATGCACAGAAAAAGTTTCCTTCTGCTGTTTCTGCAAGCTGTACCCTCACTGTCCATTAGGCTCTCCACACGAACTTTGATTTCGACGCAACAGGATACCACCAGCATTAACACTTAAAGGGAGTATGTACAGCCCTACACGTGCTCCACAAAGGGCAAAATATTCTAAATATCAAGTACCAGCGTTAAAAAAAAGAAGAAGCATGCATCTGGTTGACCGGCGCTGGGGTTGTTCCAGATCTAGCGTAACAGCTATCACCAATGGCAGGTACAAATACCATTGTATTATGTCACTAGTGGGTAGGGAGTATCACCATGCACACAACTAGTTACTACCAGTGTTCTACCATCGTACAAGCAAACTCCTATAAGGAAGACGAGCCCAAATAATCTTAGTCCTGTGAATCACACAGAGTTATAATAACCCTAGAAACTTATACGGAAGCAAAAACAGGACGACTGGAGCTATTCTGGGGTGTTCTAGGAAGAGCCGCTTGCGTAACTTACAGTTGTGATTGGAAGACACACACTTTTACTTTACAACCTCCCTCCCCTTTCCTTTTTAAGAAAACAGGCCTTCCAAGAAAATCTTTTAGAAGCCCAGGAAAACACAAATGAATGGATTTGTAGCTAGTACAACTGAGATGGTATGACAGTAGTCCAGAAATGGCAGCTGCAGGACACTAAAGGTAGAAATGAATTTGGGCAAACTGAACTGGGTACTTCAGCCTGAAAGACAGATAGGAGCGTAACCCCCCACAAGGTTCACAAGACTAACACCTCTCCACAGTACACATGAACGCTTGGCTGAGGGAGAACGCTCCAACTTCCTATTTTATTGCAAGTCCTCTGGGGCAGGATATCTCAACGGAAGCAAATAATTAAACAGTTGCACTCCAAAGCAGACAAAAAGAGGGCGCGTGTGAACAAACAGAGCCAGAGAGAAGGATTTTGACAGGGTACAATCCTCAGTGAGAGAACCCAGGAACCTAGGAAGTGGGCCAGACCATCGGTTCATCTAGCACCGTATATTGCCTACACTGCCTGCTTGTGGCTTTCTGGGATCTTTTACATCATCTGCTACCTGATCCCTTTTAAGTGGCGGGGTCAGGGGTTGAATCTGGGATACTTCTACATGCAATACATGCGCTCTATCACAGAGCTACAGTTGGCATTTAAGAATCTGAATGTTTTCCTACTCTCCCAGTTTCTCAGATTTAGTGTCTTTTGAGGACATGTAACGTGATGAGTGGGGTTGCTGTTTTTTTGGTGGGTAAAAATGTTTTGCGATAGGGTGGGGTAATGAATTTAAAAATAACTTACTTGATAAGGAATCTGTGGAGATGCCACAGCTCAGGGCACGCAAATAGGCCAAATATAACTTGCTCCACTCTGAGAGCCAAAGATTAGTTCTCAAAGATTTCTGTATCTTTGATTCGTGGCCATCTCCGTGCCAGAAACAGGCTGGTGTGACTCCATTTCTGAGGTGGGAGGTCTAAAATTAGCAACACAATACTCTGCCCCTCACAGCCAAATTCCCTGAGGCTCTCCCAACTAACAATCTCTTCTTACTACTTAACAGAGACAAAACAGATTATCATAACTCTACAGAGACCTACTAATGTTTCATAGAATTCAGAATCTCCCATTTCTTAAGGATCTTAGATCCTTCCTTTTCTCTGTTGACCCTCATAACCCCCTAATTCCACCCCTGAACCATGTTTGATCCTCAGTGCTAGGCAGAAAGTCATTTTTGACAGATGGCAGACAACTTTGAGTCCTACGATTCTATGAAATCCTCCACTCCTAGAAAGAGGATAGCTGCCTTCCTGCCACTATGCTGAAAGGGAAGGAGGGGAGAGAAAAATTGCTTTAATATGAAAAACTGCAGATCTTGAGCTGCCCAGCCAAAGGGGTTTTGTTATCAAACTTGTTCTCGGCTCTGAGTTAGAGACAGCCAAAGTTACCTGAGAAAAAGAGGTCCTGTTACAATTAAAAATTGCCTTAAGTCCCCTGCATTCCTGAAGAAAGCTTCCCTGGACCCAGAAAATCTTAATAACTATAGGCCGGTGGCAAATGTTCCATTCCTGGGCAAGGTCCTTGAGCGGGTGGTTGCTGGCCAGCTCCAGACACTCTTGGATGAGATTGATAATCTGGATCCATTTCAGTCGGGTTTCAGGCATGGTTTTGGCACGGAAACGGCCTTGGTTGCCCTATATGATGACCTATGTCGGGAGAAGGACAGGGGGTGGGGGTGTCTCTTTATTCTCCTTGATCTCTCAGCGGCTTTCGATACCATCGACCATGGTATCCTTCTGGCACGACAGGCTGAGTTGGGAGTGGGAGGCACTGCATTGCAGTGGTTCCGCTCCTACTTGACAGGTCGGCTCCAGAAGGTGGAACTTGGGGGACATTGCTCGGCCCCATGGATTCTCCAGTATGGGGTTCCGCAGGGGTCAGTCTTGTCCCCCATGCTGTTCAACATCTACATGAGGCCATTGGGTGCGGTCATCCGGAGTTTTGGAGTGCATTGTCATCAGTATGCTGATGACACGCAACTCTACTTCTCCTTTTCATCTTCATCAGGTGAGGCTGTGGATGTGTTGAACTGGTGCTTGGCTGCGACAACGGACTGGATGAGAGCTAATAAACTGAAATTCAATCCAGACAAGACTGAGATGCTGTTAGTGGGGGGTTCCTCTGACTGGATGAAGGATCTTCAACCTGTTCTGGATGGGGTTGCACTCCCTCTGAAAGAGCAGATTTGTAGCTTGGGGTTCTCCTAGAACCATCTCTGTCACTTGAGGCTCAGGTGGCCTCGGTGGCACGGAGTGCCTTCTACCAACTTCGGCTGGTGGCCCAGCTACGCCCCTATCTGGACAGGGATAACCTGGCATCAGTTGTCTATGCTCTGGTAACCTCCAAGTTAGATTACTGCAATACGCTCTACATGGGGCTGCCTTTGAAGACAGTTCGGAAGCTGCAGCTTGTGCAAAATGCAGCAGCCAGATTGGTAACAGGGACCAGAAGGTTCGAACATATAAGTCCGATTCTGGCCCGCTTGCATTGGCTGCCTGTATGTTTCCGAGCCCGGTTCAAGGTGCTGGTTTTAACTTATAAAGCCTTATACAGTTTGGGACCACAATACCTGATGGAACGCCTTTCCTGACATGAACCTACCCGTACACTACGCTCAACATCAAAGGTCCTCCTCCGGAAGCCTACTCCGAGGGAAGCTCGGAGGACGGCAACAAGGGAGAGGGCCTTCTCTGTGGTGGCCCCCCAATTATGGAATGATCTCCCTGATGAGGCCCGCCTGGCGCCAACACTGTTATCTTTTCGGTGCCAGGTCAAAACTTTTCTTTTCTCCCAGGCATTTTAACAGCTTAAGTTGAGGTTTTAACTGATTTTGTGGCCAGGCTTAACAGTTTAAAATATTTTAAATGTCAGCTGTTTTATGTTTATGGTTTTAAATTTTGTATATTGTCTTTTTAGTGTTCAATCTTTTAATTTTTGTAACCCGCTCAGAGAGCTTCGGCTGTGCAGCAGTATATAAATGTAATAAATAATAATAATAATAATTGCATGTAGGAAACTGCAAAGCACATGGAGAAATGAGATCCCAGCTGGAACCAGGTCTCTCACTAGGGAGCCTTGTGCAAGTCACAAGGACAACTTACTCCCAACCTGTAAAGACTGGATCAGGAATATGCATGAATGCAAGACAGAAGGTCACTAATGCTATTGATGGGAGAGACTAGCCCGGTTGGCAGATTTGCATACACAGACATCTGAGGCTGTCTCATATTGAGTCAAACCACTGGCCCATCTCACCCAGTACTGTCTACTCCGATTGGCAGCAACTCTTAAACAGAGGTATTTCCTAATGTCCTACTGTAGACCCTTTTAGCTGAAGATAACAGGCACTGAACCTGGAACCTTATATATACAAAGCTTATGCTCCACCACAAAGCTACGGCACTTACCAAGAGAAGTTATGCTCCCTAACACCACCTGTTTCTTAAAAACACACCGTCTTTCCTTACAAGGCAGCAGGGTACTTCAAAAGGGAACCTATAGCTTCAAGGAGGAGGAGAGTTGCAACGTGTCTCCCCCCCACCCCCAAATAATACACATATCTCACCACCTGGGTGACAGAGCCATTAGTAGGAAGAAACATGTGTCTGTGCCAATCAAGGAGCAAATAGATACAGTTACAAGGCCTTGCATCCTTATTTCCTTACACAATAAAGGAAGAGTAAACTCGATTGCACTGGGATATAAATATATTGCTGCCTGCCAGATGCCTGCTGACTAATAGGAGCTCATAGCTATCAAATGTATTTTATTTTAGAAAGAATATTAGGCTGATTTTAGAATGTGAGAAGGGGCAAAAAAAACCCAACCTCAAATGGTGTGCCCAATGAAGAAGGGAAGCCAAGTAAAAATGGCAGGTATGAGTGTCGTGACACATGTGTGGCAGAAGAGACCCTCTAAGGAATAGGCAATCTGCTGCCCTCCAGATGTTTTGGACTACAACTCCCATAAGTCACAGGCAGCACAGTCAAAGGTAAGAGATTATAGGAGTTCTAATCCAAAACATACGGAAGGCACCAAGTTGCCCACCTCTGCCCTGAACTACCCACACAGGTTGAGTTCCCATGTGCTCATTAGAAGAACCAGGCTGGATCAGACCAAGGGCCTCCCGAGACCAACATCCTATTTTCCACCGTGACCCAACTGATGCCTCTTGGAAGCTAAAAAGCAGGACAGGAGGGCAACAGCCTTCCCCCACTGCCATTTCCCAGTGACTCTGACCCTGGAGGTAGGCAGCATCCATCCATCATGACTAGTAGCCACTGATTGCCCTCTTTTGAAGCCGTCCAAGTTGGCAGCCTCACTCCCTTCATCACCCTGCCAATGAGACCAGGCTCCAGGGTGGGAGGAGGGCCTCACATCCAGGCCCTAAAAAGACATTGTGCTTTGTGTTGCTTTCCACAAAAGTTACCTGATCTCCCTTCATGGCCACCTCAAACTTCATTCCCCATTGCTGCATTCCAGACCCATCTGGTCCCTCCGTCTCTAACCAACACTCCCCTCCCTTCCCCATCACTACTCCCCCTGGAGTGCAGCCAACCCACAGGTCTACAGCCCCAGTGTTCTTCCTATACTGGGCTTACCTGGGCCCAATCCTTCCGTTATCTGCATAGGGGCCCCCTTCCGGGAGCTCTGAGTGGTCCTATTGCCCCTCATCTAAGCTCTACTTTCCAGTAACCACAACTCCACTTCTCAGCCCCCCCCATGTCTTACCCCAATAATCTCCCCCCCTTTAGTGCCTTCAACCCCAGGACAACCCACCACCAACACATCCCACTCCACACCCACCCCCAGGTGCTGGTTTGACAGGTGCCTCTCGCGGGCAACAGCCCCCACCGCCTGGGGAAGCTGCCCAGCTCAGTCCATCCCAGGAGTCAAGTCGCCCCACTGCCCACCCTACAAGTCAGCTGCAAAGGCTCCCCCACCCGACCCCACCTCGGTTCAGGCCGTCCTGAGGACGACACACCCCTGACTCATCCCCCCCACCCGCTCACCATGCAGGCAACCTGCCCGCGGCCTCCTCCTCCTCCTCCTCCAAGCCTGGGACGAAAAGTAGAGGCGGCGGTGGCGGCCCCCTTCCCAAATACGCCGCCCCAGCCACGGATCTCCACGGCAACGCCTCAGGCCCCGCCCATGCCGGTCTCCATGGCAACCCCTATTCCTCCTCCTCACCTTGTAGAAGGCCCCGTTGGAGCCCCGCACCTCCACGGGCAAACCCTCCATAGGCCCCGCGGGGGAGGCGGGGGAAGGGCAGGCGGCCGCCGCCAAGGGGGAGAGCAGAGGGGAGGCGCCGCCGCTCCGCGGGAGTTGCGCCGCCGCCGCCGCCGCCGGTGGGGGGATGGGGGCGGGGCGGGGCCCGGCCTCCTCCGGCTCCGCCACCGTGACCGGCCCCAGCCGTGGCCTGCCGCGGCCCGGCCCCACTCGCCTCGCCCGTGGGCCCTCCTGCTCCGCCGGCTTCCCCCACCCGCCGCGGCCGGCGCCGAGAGAGCGGGAGCGAGAGAGAGCAAGAGCCCGAGAGAGAGAGAGAGCGAGAGAGCGAGCGAGAGAGAGACCTCCCCTCACGGAACGCGCGCGCGCCCCCTCCCCCCCGTGCGTGCCTCTGTGCGTGTGTGCGCGCGCGCCGCGCCTGCGCCGCCAGGAGGCGCCTTCCCCCTCGCGCCGGGCCACGCCCCCCGCCCGCCGGCCGCTCCAATCCCGAGCGCCGCCTTCGCCCCGAGCCTGAGCCAATCGCAGGGGGCGCTCGCGCCCAAGCATTCGGGCCTCCTCCGCTCCGCCCCCTTTCCCTCCCGATTCAACTTCGCTCTCTTGTTTCCCCCTCACGGCCGCCGCCGCCTTCTCCTCCCCCTCCCGAGAACCAATGGAAAAGGAAAGGACGGATTTCTCAAGACGCCAATCACAGTTGCGTTTCTTTACCACGGCGCAGGCGCAGTAGCCCTTTCGAGCGTTGGCCAACCCCAGAACGGGGCTCAGAAAATCCCGCCTCTGCTGGCCTATCATGAAGCTATATTTTCCCCTCAGAACCAATCTCGAGACTCTTTGTCGCCTCCCCCGCCCCACTAACCTAAACAGCCCTCCCTTCTTCCTCTTAACAGTTTCTTCGATCTCGAGGACATCCCCCTCCCCTCTTATTACATGAGAGTTCCGCCCACCGCTCAGGCTCTCCCTTATCTTGATTGGTTAATTTTTCATGCCAATCGATAGGGTTGGTTATACGAGGCGAAATACACTCTACTACTCCCCCGCCCCCCCCATGGGTACTTAGGAGGGATCAGAATCATTCCTGCTTTGAGCCCGCCTACATTCTTCAATGGACCAATAGCAATAGGCAGCCCACCACCCCGAGTTCACTCTTTTGCAATGTCAATCATATGAGGCGGGTGAATGTGCCCCGCCCCTCTTCATGACGCTTTTTCTTTCTACCGAGTTGTAGGTTCGAGGCCAGCTCCCGACTATCCTTGAGTTTGAGGGAAAATATTACTACTTTAAAATCATTAGGATTGTTATTTCATCAAACACACAAGAATATTGTACCTCAGTGTGTTTGTTTACTGTCGCAGGACTATACCAGATATGAGCTCAACTTTATCCAAGGAGTCTTTGCTTGAAAGTTGCCATGGCTGGGAAAAATAAAAATACTCTTGGCTTGGCTGTGAAATAGGCACATCAATTTAGCCTGAAATTATACCACAACATGGCACTGGTGTATAATGGGGAGGTCTCAAAAATGGGCACTCTGTAAACCCATTTAAAAAACAACTAGCCACTGGGTATGATGGTGATGGGATTTACCTCACACAAAATGGAAGCCATGAACTAATTTCATCCAGAGTCCCTGATGAAGGCGGAACTACAGTCTGTGTCACCTCACAATACCTTCCAGACTTTTGACAAAAGTAGAACTCCATGTTTTATATTAAGAAAATCAATGCTTGATCATACTATAGTAGGTAGGGTGACCATATGGAAAAGAGGACCAGGCTCCTGTATCTTTAACAGTTTTATAGAAAAGGGAATTTCAGCAGGTGTTATTTGTAGGCATGCAGCACCTGGTGAAATCCCCCTCTTTGTCACAACAGTTAAAGCTGCAGGAGCCCTGCCCTCTTGACCAGATACAAAAGAGAGCAGGGCTCCTGCAGCTTTAACTGTGGTGATGAAGATGGAATTTCACCAGTTGCCAAATGTATACAAATGGCACCTGCTGAAATTCCCTTTTCTATAAAACTGTTAAAGATACAGGAGCCCAGTCCTCCTTTCCATAGGGTCACCCTAATAGTAGGATGTGGGTGAGTCTCCTGGTAATAATCATAGCCCTCTCAAGAAATCTTCAAGGATGTCTTCCAACAAGACATCTATCTTCATCCTAGCAGGGCTGCCCCAAGATGTTTTGCTGCCTGAGGCGAAGGACAAGATGGCGCCCTTAGCCCCATTCCATATACAGAAGGCAACCAGACTAGCAGTTGAATCTTACTTCACCACTGAGGTATGCAGGGTAGCTTAGGTGACATAGGATAGGCTATGTGGTACACTTAGAGCTCCATTCATTCTCCAAACCCGTCCACTATTTCTGTCCCCTATCCCCCGGATCTGCTGTCTGAGGCAGTCATCTTACTACATCTTAGGCTGGCCCTACATCTTAGACTCTATGCGTAGAATGGCACAGATCTTTCCTGTGTCATCCATATTTTCTTTTCTAGAATGTCAAGAATAATCTCAATATTTAGTGCATACTAGCCAACCTTCGTTTCAGAGGCACAATTATGCCATTTAAAAGGGTCACGGGCTTTCAAATGCTTTTAACAAAGTCTCTCACCAAAGACTCCTGAACAAACCTTGTATTTGTGGGATAAGAGAAAAGGACCTCTTATGGAGAGAGTAGGAATAATTGGAGAGTTCTCACAACGGGGGATGCAAACAGTGGGGGGCCCCAAAGTCCTGTATTGAGACCAGTGATTTTTAACTTGTCCATAAATGATTCGGAATTAGGGTAGAGGTGAGGAAAGAGGTGGCCAAATTTGTTAAGGTGCTTAAAGCAAGCAGGGATAGTGAAGAGCTCCAAAACGCTCTCTCCAAACTGGGGGAACTGTCATTAAATGGCAAATGTGGTACAATGTATGCAAGTGTCAAGTAATGTGCATTGGGGCAAAAGAAATGATAATTTCATGCACATGCTGATGGGGTTGAGCTGGCAGTGCCTGACTAGGAAAGGAAACTTGAGGTTTAATGTATAGCTCAATTAAAATGTCTACTCAGTGTGTGGCAGCTGCGAAAAATGCAAATTTCATATTGCCAGTGAAAATAAAATTAATATCTTAATGCTGTTATACACACCTATGGTCCAAATACGCTTGGAGAACAATCGCACCTCAAAAAGGATATTGCAGAGTTGGAAAAGATGCGTAAAAGGGCAACCCAAATGATCAAGTGATTGGAGCAGCTCCTGTATAAGGAAGGGTTACCACATCTGGGACTGTTTAGAGTAAAGGTGAGTGAGGAGAGACAGGACAAAGGTGCACATAATTATCCACGTTGTGGAGAAGGAAGATACTCAAAATACTGGAATCCACTGGGATCATCCCATGGAGTTGGGACTTGGGAGTTTCAAGGCAGATAAAAGGAAGTCCATCTTCACAAAGCACATGGTTCAACTATGGAATTCGCTACTACAAGATGTGGTGATGGCCACCCATTGGGATGGCTTTAAAAGGGGATTCGATAGGGTGACCCTATGGAAAAGGAGGGCAGGGCTCCTATATCTTTTAACAGTTGTGTAGAAAAGGGATTTTCAGTAATATCATTTGTATGCATGCAGCACCTGATGAAATTCCCTTTTCATCCCCACAGTTAAAGCTGCAGGAGCCCTGCCCTCTTTTGTATCTGGTTACAGAAGAGGGAATTTCACCAGGTGCAGCATGCATACAAATGACACCTGCTGAAATTCCCTTTTTAATACAACTGTTAAAGATACAGGAGCCCGGTCCCCCTTTCTAATATGGTCACTCTAGATTAGACCAATTCAGGCACATGAGGATCACTGGATCTCATTAACCTCCTTCCCAAATGCTAAAGCTCCATCTAGCGCCCATCCCACCGCTCTGCAAGTTCTCCCTTTATGACTGTGGCATTTGTACAGTTCAGAGCAACTGGGATTGTTGTTATAGATTGCGATTTATACCCCACCATTCAAATACGTTTTCAAAGTGGCTCACCATAACTATTAAAAATGCCACAAAGTAACCAATACATTAAAATGCGCTACAAGGGCAACTGTATAAAAGCAGCATCCACATCAAAGAGATCAACAAAGTTTAAAAGCCCAAAGGAAATAAAAAGTCACACACCGGTCTGGAGAGAGTGTTCCAGAACTGAGGAGACATCACTGAAAAGTAGGGTGACCAGATAAAATCCAGGTCAGGGCTCATGTAACTTTAAAAGTTGTAGAGAAAAGGGAATTTCAGCCAGTTTCATTTGTATGCAATTAGTTCCTGGTGAAATTCCCTCTTCTTCATCACAACAGTGAACGGTGCAGGCACTATACTAGAGTGACCATATACAAAAGAAGGCAGGGCCCCTGCAACTTTAACTGTTGTGATGAAGAGGGAATTTGACCAGGAACTAATTGCATACAAACGACACTGGCTGAAGTTCCCTTTTCTCTACAACTGTTAAAGTGACATGAGCCCTGACCTGGATTTTATCTGGTCACCCTACAAAAGGCCCTCTCCACTGCAACTCAGTTGGCAGGGGAAACCTGGGGAAGACCTTCTGAAGAGGACCGCACGATGATCCTTCAGGTACCCTGGCTCCAAGCCATGAAGGGCTTTAAAGGTCAAGAGCAGCATTTCAAATTGGGCCTAGAAATGGACTGTAAGAACCGTTGATTTATTTAATCTGTTTTTAGACCTATATCTGAAAGGACACCTCGACCCGTTTACAACACACAAATTTGAAATGCAAAACATCCAGGGTTAAAACGTTTTGAAAACAGAAAATACAAAACATCTCTATTAAAAACATTTAAAAACAAACAAACATGCCCATTCTCAATTGAAAGATTTAAAATCAGAGAACTAACAATCAACAAATTGGGCCATTTCCAGGTTGCCACCAGATGTCAATCTGCAGGTTGCGGTACCACCAGCAAGTCCTCCTCTGATGAGCGCAGCGATCAAAAGAAGAATACCGTGGTCAATGGTGTCAAAAGCCACTGGGAGGGCAAGCAGGATTAACAGAGCTGCACCCTCTGTCTTTGTCCCATAGAAGGTCATCCATCAGGGCACTGAAAACTGTTTCCATCGCAAAGCCAGGCCTGAACCCAGATTGAAATAGGTTGGGGTAATATGTATCCTCCACAAACCTGGGCAGCTGGCAAAGCACAGGTGTAATATGTTCTATTTATGGAGTGGGTAATCCAAGGATTGAAGTTATGGTGGCAATTTTCAAGCTGTGTTCTGGGAAATGGAGGGGTTCCTTGATAGGCTACTGGGAGCTCCTCCTCAGTGAGATGATCTGTAATTTATGGAGGACAAGGGTTCTCTTAATGAGCACTGCTCTCATGCAAGACGTATCTTCTGCAATGTGCATCCAGCCACAGGGGGAAGTGGGTTTTGTTCTAGGGTGCGCATTCAGTTATCATAGGGAGAGTGTGAGACCTAGTTCACCCAGTCACTAGTGTCCCACATTGAACTGAATATGCGCCATGGATCATGCTCCCAGGATCCAGACAGGATCACATTTGGAGACCAAGCCAGGCCTCCAGCCTGGATAATGACATCTTCCTACCTTTCCTGGAGCTCAGACGTTAGCTGAGGGGGTGGAGTGCACAAGAGCAAGGGAGTTAAAGGCCAGGAGTCCTAATCATCTCTTCACAAGCGGCACGGATGATGCATGGCTTATGTGGTCCAAGCTGCACTTTATCCAAGAGAGGGATCAAGGGGCTTGGTGGACCAAGCAAGGTTGGGCTGAGGGCGGAAGAAGACTAATCAAGCATTCAGCCAGAGTGGGGAGCGGCATGCAGGACTCCTGGGTTCTCTGGGAGAAAAGCTCTTTCAATGAGGATGATTGCGCCATCTCTGCACATAGCCCAGCCTTCCCCAGCTATGGCTTACTGGCTGGGGGATGCTGGAAGTTGTAGTCCAACTCCTCGGGAGGGAACGAGAAGGCCAACAGAGCGTTTTAGAAAAGGAAGCCCCTGTTTCTGTCCCAGCCGCTGAGATGGGAATGAGCTAGTATTGAGAATAAGGTATGGGTGGAAATGAGACGTCCAGATTTCAACCTTCGGAGAAGTGGGTTGCTCTGGGGTAGAATGGGATGTAGAAAGCGCTATGGGGGCCCAGGAGTTGTGGGTCCTCTGCCTTCAGCTTTTTACAGGGTGAAGCTCTTGTGACGTCGCGGTCACGGGGCCCTGCAGCCGAGCCGGACCCCCCCCAGCCTGTTTTCTTGCGCGACCACCTCTCTCCAATGCCGTGTATCGGAGGTGGCTTGGCAGAGATTCATGCCGGCTGGCATGTGAGGGCGGGCACCTCCCCCTGACCTTCTTCTTGGCTTCACGCTTGCGCCTCTTTTTTTGTCCTTACCGTAAAGACTCTTTATGGCTTTCCCTAAACGCTGACCGTAAATCAGGCGACATTTTAGGTAATGGGGCGCAGCGCCAGGGCAGGCCCCGCCGGAGAGGAGCAAGAATGTGGCATCTTCTCTGCCGTCCCCCTCCCCTGTGTCGAGATGCCTGGTTTTCGAGCAATCTTGTGTGAAGGCCACTGCACTTGATTCGTCCCTCATCATAGGGCCAAATGTACATCATGGACCGGGGGGGCGGGCGGGGGGGAACCCGGGCCGAACAGAAATTCAGGAAGAATCAGACATGCTTGCTAAGTTTGAGCCATGCTCAGTCTTGCCAGGTTGTGCCCTCACGGCACCTCTGCTTGGCATGTTACAGACCCAGAACCGTCACTCGCAAACAAGAACCCCAAATACCACCTACTTATCCCAGGCGGATCAGCTCCTGAACTTGTTTTCAGGGTCAGGGCACTCACCCCTGGAAGAAATGTGTGCAGAAGGAATGATCTCTAGGCCACCCTCTCCTAACGTGATACCATCCTAGGGTGACCACATGAAAAGGAGGACGGGGCTCCTGTCTCTTTAACAGCTGTATAGAAAAGGGAATTTCAGCAGGTGCCATTTGTAGGCATGCAGCACCTGGTGAAATTCCCTCTTCATCACAACAGTTCAAGCTGCAGGAGCCCTGCCCTCTTTTGTATCTGGTCATGCTAGGCTGAGTTCCTGCGGCTTTAAATGTCGTGATGAAGAGGGAATTTCCCCAGGTGCTGCATGCCTACCAATGACACCTGCTGAAATTCCCTTTTCTGTGCAACTGTTAAAGAGACAGGAGCCCTCTCCTCCTTTCCGTATGGTCACCCTAGCAAACCCATATTTCAGAAATGTCTTTGAAGCTTTTGTACAACATTGTGACTTTGCCCTTTTTCAGTTCAAGGCCTGTTTCACATCACCTCCTTTCTGATACTTTCCTGCAACGCCTCTGCGTGTTTTATTTTACGTTTGAGGTGCTCTGGAGGTTTGTTCCTGGTGAGCAGAGGCCACTTCCGCTGCGGTGTCCGCTATCCCGATATCTCGCTGCCTGCCTCTCCCAGAAAACAGGAAACGCTCACAGTGTAGCTACAACCAGTCGCATCATATAGGACAGCGAGCCCTCAATACTAATATTATAATTACAATAATAAGCCGGCTATCAGGGAAAGATATTCTAGAAGCAGCCGAAAATAAATCAAAGTGCCAGAGGCTGCTCTTTCCGTACATCCTTCGGTGCCTGGGGTCCCACGGAATACGGCTGCAGGAGGGAAAGAAGGGGGGCAGTGTGGTGTGATCAATGGGGCCTTTCACCCCAAACACCCATTTGGGCAGAGGCCTGCTATGACGTCAGCCCAGCGAGGCCTAAATGCCTTGGTCGGCAGGGGAAACCCCCGGGCCCGGGCCAGGAATGCACCCTGCTTTCCCCCTCTGCGGTGAGGATCCCCATTCAGCACAGCCACTGCTGTGACCTCTTGCCAAGAGCGGAGGGTTGTGCACGCAGGGTGTCAACATATTTATTTTTAGCTGTCCAGTGGGCACAGAGAACTGGGGAGCGGGAGAGAGAGAGAGATTGATTATTTGTGTCCCTGAGACACCCTTCTTGTGCAGCCCACGTCATGCGCAGCCTTTCCTTTGTCTCGTTGGGTCGGCTAGAAAGAGCGTGGAATTCTAAAGAACCCAGGAGTCCTGCTTCCCAGGCCCTCCCATGCAAACCTCCATGCCCAGGCACCCTCTCCCTCCTAGGCATCCAGATCCCCAGCCCTGCCCTCTTTTGTATCTGGTCAGGCTAGGCAGGACTCCTGCAGCTTTAACTGTTGTGATGAAGTGGGAATTCCACCAGGTGCTGCACACATACAAATGACACCTGCTGAAATTTCCTTTTCTATACAGCTGTTAAAGATACAGCAGCCCTGTCCTCCTTTCCATAGGGTCACCCTACCATTGGCCTTCCTGTAACATGTGGGCTATTGTTGCATTGGAAAGTTCTTGGGCCAGAAAATGTTCCCATTCCTGAGTAGAAGCCGGTGTATTTAACCAGTAACAAACTGAATGAATGGGCGCCATCTAATAATATTTTGGAGGGGAAGAAGATGCACTCATTAATTGCTGCAGGTGCTGAAGGCATAGGTGCTTAGCTGGGAAAAAGTGGTGGCAACCTTCCTTCGGCGTGGATGAGGATGGCCCACGGACCAATGCTTGTTACTGTGGCTCCGGTGCCATCTAGGGCAGGAATGTCCATTTGCTCGGCTAATCCCAGGGCCTGCAACGACGGGGACCCCCCCTTTCAGGCCTGGGGGCGGGGGGAGGACATGTGGACCCTCCTCCCACTGGAGTGTTTGACGGATGGACAAAGAACTGCGGAGAAATCAGCCCCGCAATGTGCCTTAAGGAGCATTAAGCCCCTCCGTTTAATTAGCTTCCTGGGCTGCTTAATCCTGGTGGATGCGCTGCTATTAATTAAGACGCACAGTGGTGGTGGTGGAGCGTCATCCCCCCCACACCAGGACTTGAGGGAGAGACCACCATTTCCCCATCCACACCACCATTATATTTTAGCAGCCCTCCTGAACCTGGCAGCCTCCAGACAGGTCGAATTGCAACTCCCAGTATCCCCAGCCAGTGGCCATGGATGGGGATGCTGGGAGCTGCAGTCTGACCCATCTGGAGGCTGCCAGGTTCAAGAAGACACCTTTAGGGTTTTAATATGCCACCACACAGCCCTGTGGATGGCTGTGGTAGGGTTCAACACTTGAACGTGTGAAACAAGCATGTGCAGAGTTCCTTTTTCTCACTGTTCAGCAACGGCTACAAATTCCCACGCAGTCTGTGGTTATCGAGTAACTATTCCTCAACCACGTGGCGGATTCTGGAAAGAACCCCCAAATTTGATGCTGAATTCTTTGGATCAATATTCCGAAGTGACTCCGGTTCTTTCTCCTTTTTCCTTTGTGAATTATGGTGGCTGATGAAGGTGATGTTGCCAATGAAGATCATCATCCCTCTCCAGGAGGTTTGGGACAGACAGTGCATGCTGCAACCCTCCCCAGGAGCCCTGCAAGTGCACAGCTTTGCCAGGGACAATCATCCACGAGGAATTCAAGGTTGACATTGAGGCATTTGACATCGAACAGGGCCACCGTTCTTTCTGGAAATGGTGCTCCACCTCTGGGTTTGGATGTGTTCCACTGGAAGGTGCTTGGAAGTCATAGAATCGTAGAGTTGGAAGGAGCCTCTAAGGCCATCCAGTCCAACCCCCTGCTCAATGCAGGGATCCACCTTAAAGCATCCCTGACAGATGGCTGTCCAGCTGCCTCTTGAAGGCCTCTAGTGTGGGAGAGCCCACCACCTCCCTAGGTCATGGGTTCCATTGTCGTACTGCTCTAACAACCAGGAAGTTTTTCCTGATGTCCAGCCGGAATCTGGCTTCCTGTCACTTGAGCCCCTTATTCCGCATCCTGCACCGTGGGATGATCGAGAAGAGATCCTGGCCCTCCTCTGTGTGGCAACCTTTCAAGTCCTTGAAGAGTGCTATCATGTCTTCCCTCAGCCATCTCTTCTCCAGTCCTGGGTGCGAGTCACACCTGATCCCCTCATCACTCTGTGCCCCCTACAGGGGAAAGAACCCAGATCCACTCAGCGCTCTCCCCCACACACACACTTGCCTTCTCTAATAACATTACAAGGGGAATGGAAGCGAGTTGCTGCACTCCCTGGGTGACTTTTGACCGTCACTGGGGAAACCCGCCTGGAGTGCGGAAAGCATCAGCTGGGTCTTTTCTCAGCCCGGGGAAGGTTTCCTTGGCAATTCCAGGTTTCCCCTTGATGGATTTGGGAACGGGGCTTTGGGGGGGAGAGGGGGGCATGGGATGGAAGGTCATTACGGGGTGGCAGGGAGGAAAACTTGTTGGATGGATGGAAAGTCTTGGTCTGAGGGGGGGGACACTGTGTGGAGGGTGCTCAGATGGTGGGGTGACAGAAGCAGAAAGCAAAGGGGGGTACTGGGGGTTCTCATGGACCGGGGCCTTTTTGGTGCAAATCCCAAATGCCACATTGTCTAGCAATATCTCTGCCCTCCTCTCTTCTCTCTCATCCACATCATATTAGTATTTTTCTGTTTCCTGTTTCTTCTGTTTCCTCTCTTCCTCTCTTTCTTTCTTTCTTTCTTTCTTTCTTTCTTTCTTTCTTCCCTCCCTCAACTCAGCCTTGCTACTCAGCCACCCACCCCTCCCTCCCTCCCGCCTTCCCTCCCTCCCGCCTGCCCTTTCTTCACCCCCCCCTTTCCCGTAACTCATCCCCTGGGCAACACAGGCCTTTCATTGGGGGACAAAAGCACCCCCATGAGGGCAACAGCCCCCTAGCTCTGCCAGCAAGGGGTGGCCCCTGTTGCCCAGGGGATGGGCTGGGTAGGGGGGGCTGAGAAGCCCTATAAGAGCCGTGGCCAGGGGATGAGGCCAGACACAACCAAACTAGCCGCCCCCCCCAGCCCGCCCCCCAGGGTCACCCGCTTGGATCCCAAAGAGAAACTCTTTTATTTTTGGACAAGGATGAAATTCTTCTGCCCATTCCTGGGCTTCCTTCTCCTGCCTCTGGCCTCCCAGAGTCCCGTCCGCTCACCCCAGGTAGGTAGAGGACGCAAGACCCCACCAGCCCCGCTGCTCTACCCTCAGGACTCCCACCCCCCACCTCACCCTGGGCTCGACTTCTGGGCACCTGGCTTGTGTTACTTCCTCGCCCCACACTCCTCTCAGAGGACTCTGGCATCCTGGCCACACATCACCCTGCTCCGCTTCCCTTACTCCAATATACAACTTTCCACAAAGTTTGTACATTTCAATGTACCACTGGGGGGGGGGGGGATATGTGCTTTTAATCAGGAGGGAGAGGCGGGTAAGAAATAAATTATTATGATTATGATCATGATTATGATTATGATTATTAGGGAAATGGCACATTAGGGAATTTGGGGTAAACTGTTGGGGGCACAGCATCTTGTCTATAGGGCCCCCTCCACAAGGATGCGCTTTTGCGCCCAGTTCGGCGATTATGCGCATTATCGCGGAGGCGCATTTACTCCTAATCCCTCTGCACGGGAGGCGGCGAGAGGCGGCGAAGCGCATTAATTGATGTCCAAAAAGCGCTTTACAAGAAGTTAATGCGCATAATCGCTTGTTCACACGGCGAAAATGTGCTTTAATGGCCGGAGCAAAATAAAAGTCGCTATTTAACGTGCATTCGATAATGCGCATAATCCGGGAGATAACGCGCCTCTACGCCCGTTTTGCGCTCCGCTGGTGTGGAGGTAAAATGTATAATGAGCCTTCAAAGAGCATTAAACCTCTCTTGTGGAGGTACCCTTTGATGAGTTTGGGGGGGGGGAGGCTCTTTGTCAATAATAGTGAGTCAAATTCCCCCGCACTAATTCCTTCCTTCTCCAACAGTCCTTGATGGAGATCCTCGGAGAAGATCTGGCTACTCTCCTGTCTGACCATGAAGCAGATGCCCTCTCGCTCCCCCAGGACTCCTTGTCCCGACTCCTAAGCAGGCAGCGCCTCCTCCGCGACCCCCCCAGCCCCTCAACGCCCACCGAGGAACGTGCCTGGATCCGCTTCTTGAACGACTTCGTGAACACCCAGAAGAAGTTTCGGGGGCGCACCAAGAAGATGGGGCAGCAAGGCTGCTTTGGCATCAAGCTCGACCGGATTGGGACCCTCAGCGGCCTTGGGTGCTAATGGTAAGTCTGGCTGTGAGAGAACGGAGGACTTTGGCATCCGTGGGGTGGACTGGAGGGGGAGGGGAGAAAGCAGGCAGGAATCACATCTCGGAAGCTCCGCTGTACTCCAAGTGTAGGGTAACCCTATGGAAAGGAGGACCGGGCTCCTGTATCTTCAGCAGCTGTACAGAAAAGGGGATTTCAGCAGGTGTCATTTGTAGGCCTGCAGCAGCTGGTGAAATCCCCTCTTCCTCGCAAACGTTTGAGCTGCAGGAGCCCTGCCCTCTTTTGTATCTGGTCACACTAGGCAGGGTTCCTGCAGCTTTAACTGTGGCAAAGAAGAGGGAATTTCACCAGGTGCTGCATGCATACAAATGACCCCTGCTGAAATCCCCTTTTCTGTACAGCTGCTGAAGATACAGGAGCCCTGTTCTCCTTTCCATAGGGTCAGCCAACCCAGGTGCAAAACAGTTCCGCTCTCTGCATTCTCAAGCGATTGAGGTCCCTGGATGCTCGGTTTCAGTGCTGTGGAGACTTCTCTGGGCATCTAAGAATTCCAGAGGAGCCCTGCTGGATCAGACCAAAAGTCTGTCTCACCCAGCAACTCTTTCACACAGCTGCCAGCCACAGGCCCCAATGGAAAGCCCCCTAAGCAGAGGGCGCATGAGGGCCATGGCCCTGCTCCTCCCGAAGTCTTCCATCGTCTGCTTTTGTGAGGGGTAGACTGCCTCCAACCCTGGAGGTTCTATCTAGCCTGCATGGCCCATAACGATGGAGATATATCTGCATCTCCATGGATCTGATGCCGTCAATGCCCTCAGAACCACCAGCCGCCCCACAGGTGCTGTGGCGGGTGTGGGTGTGTTCTGATGCACAATCATGTGAAGATGCAGTACTTCCTTTGGGCAGCTCTGGCCTTTGCCAACACCCTGGAGAGGTATTCCACCAGGGTGAAGGTGGTTATTGGGGAATACACGTCGTCCAACCCCCCCCCCCCGTTTTCAGATATCCGTCCCCCAAATGAGCATGGGTTCACCCTGATGGGTGCAGGTAGGGGGGAAAGGAAAAGGCAGGTGTGAGAGCTCAGACTGCAGAGTAGCTCAGAGCAATGGTAGGATGAACTTAGAAAATGTTGTGATCTGCTCAGAGAGCTTCAGCTATTGGACGGTATAGAAATAAAATGAAATAAATATATAAATGCATATAAGTATCCACCTTTCCAACCTGGTTCTGGCCGCATGTTTTGGACTGCAATTCCCATCATACCCAGCTAGAAGGATGGGAATTGCAGTCCAAAACATCTGGCCAGCACCCAGTTGGGCAAAGTTGTAGTAAATGCTGGATTTGCACCAACAAACAGAGGCTGCCTCTACATAAGAGGTTTAAAGCTCTTTCAAGTCTCATTAAAAATTTTACCTCTACATGAGTGGAGCACAAATCGGGAGTTGAGGCGCGTTATCTCTCCGATTATGCGCATTATTGAATGTGCGTTAAACAGCGAGTTTTATTTTGCTGTGGGCCGTTAAACGCATTTTGCCTATGTGAACAAGCGATTCTCCGCATTAACTACTTCTAAAGTGCATTTCAAACAACCAGTAAGGCCACCAGTTGTGCGCTCAATTACCTTCTGTGTACAAGCATTTATGATAAAGCGCTTCCGAGAAGATGCACATAATCGGAGAACTAGGCGTCAAACCAAAGCGGAGAATCGCTTGTTCACATAGGTAAAATGCGCTTTAATGGCCGGAGGAAAATAAAACTCGCTATTTAACGTGCATTCAATAATGCGCATAATCAGAGAGATAAAACGCCTCAACTCCCGATTTACGCTCCACTCTTGTAGAGGTAAATTTTTTAATGAGACTTGAAAGAGCTTTAAACGACTCATGTAGAGGCAGCCCAAGTCTTGTACTTGCTGAAATATTTGGGACCTATGGGAGGGAGGTGGGGGGCATTTAGGGGTTAGGCCTCCCTCTTTTGCAGGTAGGGTTTAAGGCAGGATTTGACTTGACCCAGAGCTTTGCAGGTCTCAGCCCCAAAACCTTTCTTGAAGGCTCGGATTTAGCACTGGAACATCTTGGGGGGGGGGGGAAGAGTAGCCATGAGCCCATGCAAAGTGCATTTTAGGCATATTCCAAACCCCATTAACGTCTCTTTTAAGACATTAGCTACCAAAGGGGAAAGTGAGGTTTGGAGAGCCCATAGGGGATATGTGTATAGTTCTTCTTGAACAGAAGCAGGTCAGACTTCAAGGAAACAGAGGCAGAGGACAGCAGAAGCGCCCCCTTTCCACCAGCCATGCTGAAAGACTACGCAGTGTTTTCCTCTTCCCTTCCTATCCCTTTTTCCTTGTGTGTCGTGTCTGTTCATTTCGCAAGGGGCTGCCTTGTTATGCTGACTGCATGTAGCTGCTCTTGAGGCCTTTCTGGCTGAAGAGCATCCTGAAAATACTTTAAATAAATAAATGTAGGACAGGCAATCTGTGGACTGTGATGGATAGTAGATGGAAGGTAATTAGCAGAAGGGAGAGGTTGCACTTTGGATTTTTTCCCCTTCCCTGCAGCTCATCTTTGCTGCCCGAAAGGGAGAGTGGCTGGATTCTTGCCCTGTTCCCAGGCTCCAATGGGTGACAAATCATCAAAAGGGCCAAATATGTATTTCATGCATTTGGCCAGCTCTCTCTGAAGCCAATTGAAGTTCTTTCTAGGGCTCTCGCCCAGTTAAAGAAATCTCAGTTGGATAAATTGGACTAGACTAAAACAATAGTTGCGAAAGGGAAAACGGAGGTCATAGAACCACAGATTCATAGAATCATGGAATTGTGGAGTTGGAAAGGATCCCAAGGGTCATCTAGTTCAACCTTCTGCAATGTGCAGGGAAACCCATGGAACCCTCCTTGAGAGGTGGCTGTTCAGCCTCTTCTTAAAAAACCTCCAGAGACGGACGGGGTCAGTGGGGGAATGTCAAAGCCGGCACATCTTGGAAGAGGCACGCGCACACACACACACACGGCGAAAGGAAAAGCGGAAGTCCTCTTCTAAGACGATGTCCTTCCATCAGCAGTTTTTACAGCTAGTTATATTCAAAATAATTGAATATAAAAAACAAGGAGGCCCTTTTGACCCTTTAGCAGTGTGAGCCTATGCATGTTTACTCTGAAGCAGGTTCCACTGTGTTCATTTGGGCTTACTCCCAGGTAATGAGCCTAGGATTGTAGCCTTAAAAGCTTTTAATCGGTTGTTCGGATTGATTCAGGTTTGCCAGCCAAGTTCTTTCCAGGAAGATCCGGTTCTCAAATCTTACTCTTCTCGTAGGTCAGCCAAAAGATACCTGCTCATCCCTCATCTCTGTCTCATCAGTTGAACCCCTCCTCTCTCTCCTGCACCCCTGTTTACATCCATGGAGACACATTTGAAGTGGAAGCCGGCGGCTCCGATGTCAGGGAAGAGGTAAATCCGCTCCGGTTAGCTCCTTTAGAGTTCTGACTGAAACCCGGAGCGGATTTACCTCCTCCCTGACATCGGAGCCGCCGGCTTCCACTGAATGTTTGGGACTGAGGGCTAATCTTCCACTTTCCATGTTTTTCCTTTTTGTAGGTTTCACCCCTGTGACGAAGCCCTTATGGGGCTGAAGGACTCCACCAAGACAACAGCACCCATGTGCTTGCAAAGACCTCTTCCTGCCTGCGATCTGCCTCAGTTACCTGCTTGGGCCTCAAAACAAGAAAGGGCTCCCCCCACCTGCCATCCCCCTCACCCCCCCCCATCTAAAGTCCAAGACTTGCTCCGAACCCCAAGCATCCATCCATCGTTTGTAAACAATTGGAACCTGATTTAACGTTTACAAAAAATAAAATACGTTCTTTCTGTTTGGCACCTCACCCAAGCTGCAAAATTCGTCTGGTTTGATGACAGTATGTGTGAGTCAAAGCTCAGCCCCAGAATGCATTGGGTAGGATACCTCTGAGCATGTACAGAGTGCATCCTCACTATTGAGCAAGCCCGACCACTTGCACACATTTGGGACTAGGGTGTAGCTAGCTATCATGGCTTGACCTCTGGAAAACCCTCCGTCATGCGGTTTGGGAGGCAGAAAATGTAACATCCTTTAAACGCCTCCTGAAAACATACGTTTTCGCACAAATTTCCCCTGTACTGTAACTTATCTGGCTTTATATTTCTCTTTTTAACTTATAATGTTTGAAATTTATTTGGATACTTGTGGTATTTTATGGTTTTAATTGTGCACTGCCCAGAGAGCCTCAGTTAATGGGCAGTATAAAAATGTAATAAATAAATAAAGTTTAGAGCACTGCTCAGGGGGAATAACTTGGCCACATGCTCAGAAGAACTCACCCGCGTGTTCCAAAGCTGGATGCAGGTCTACAAAATAGGTTATGGGGCTGGAATTAAAATTAAGTCATAGAATCATAGAAGAGTAGAGTTGGAAGGGGCCTCTAAGGCCATTGAGTCCAACCCCCTGCTCAATGCAGGAATCCACCTTAAAGCATCCCTGATAGATGGCTGTCCAGCTGCCTCTTGAAGGCCTCTAATGTGAGAGAGCCCACCACCTCCCTGGGTCATGGGTTCCACTGCTATACTGCTGGACAGTACAGCACTGGACGTTTTTCCTGATGTCCAGCCGGAATCTGGCTTCCTGTCGCTTGAGCCCATTATTCCGCGTCCTGCACTCTGGGAGGATCGAGAAAAGATCCTGGCCCTCCTCCATGTGACAACCTTTCAAGTATTTGAAGAGTGCTATCATTTCTCCCCTCAGTCTTCTCCAGGCTAAACATGCCCAGTTCTTTCAGTCTCTCCTCACAGGGCTTTGTTTCCAGACCCCTGATCATCCTCTCTCTGAACCCCCTCCAGCTTGTCTGCATCCTTCTTGAAGTGTGGTGCCCAGAACTGCACACAATACTCAAGATGTGGCCTAACCAGGGCCGAATAGAGGGGAACCAGTACCTCGCGCGATTTGGAAGTTATCTTGGCATGCTAACTGAACATTATCCACCATATCCAAGTTTCCAGGGAGGAAATAGCTTAATTGGCCCACATGGTGGTGCTGCTCCCTTCGGAAGAACTTTGGAACAAGGCCGTGATCTCCGCTGACTTGCAAGAGGGGCACTTTCACACGTTTTCCCTACACTTAGACCATCTCTCTGTGGGATGGGAGTGGGGGAACATAACCACCCCATACCCCTTTGTGAAGTGTCAATGAAACATTTGCTCAAGCGCTCTAAAAGACGAGGTGGAAACTAGAAAGTTATTTCATGCAGCAGCATATGTGGAGGGTGGTTTGGCTACACCGGGAGCTGCTCTGCAGGCACTTCGGAATATAAGAGGAGTTGTGCCGGAGGAGGGCAGAGGCCTCTCTAGTCCTGCATTTAGTTCCCACAGGGACCACGCAGAGGCCCCAGCAAGAAGCCGGCAATCCGAACATGAGCGCAACAGCCCCCCCTTCCCTCGCGTGCCCCATCAACCGGTGCTGACAAGTGCGCTGCCTCCAATATCGGAGGTAATAGATAGTCATTGTGACTAGAAGTGTGGCGTAGTGGCTGAAGTGTTGGACTGGGAGCCGGGAGATCTGGGTTTGAGTCCCCGCTCGGCCATGGAAACCCACTGGGTGACTCTGGGCCAGTCACAGACTTTCAGCCCAGCCTACCTCACAGGGTTGAGGGTTGTTGCTGTGAGGATAAAATGGAGAAGAGAATTCTTATGTATGCTGCCTTGGGTTCCTTGGAGGAAAACAGTCAGGATATAAATGCAATAAATAAATAAATAAATAAATGTAGCCATTGATAGCCTTATCCTCCACAAAATTGTCCACCCAAACTAGTGGCCATCACGACATCTTGTGAAACCCAATTCCATTGTTTATCCTTTTGTCTGCCCCCCACTGAGTTCTAGTATTGAGAGGGGGGGAAAGTCACCCCCCTCTCCACTTTCTCTGCTGTCCACTTTCACCACACCAGGCATCATTTTGCACACCTCTGTCACGTCTCCCCTCCCTCGCCTTCTTCCTGAGCCAAACAGTCCCAGAAATTGCAGCCTCTGAAGATGGAGGCTTCATCCTGTTCGCCAGCTGGTCAAAGCAGTATTGTATTTGGTGCTTTCCTGACATTATCGTCATCATCATCAGTATGATCATCATTTCTATACTGCCCCATAGCCAAAGCTCTCTGGGCGGTTTACCAAAAGTTGTAGAAATTGAAAGGTCAGGAGCATCTCCATCCTCCCAATGCAAGATGAACGTAAGAAAGCCAACTTTCTATACAAGGCTATTGAAAGGAGTGGGGTTTTGCATGAAACTGTTGGGAATTTACGCTACCAACCAATGCAGGAACCCTTTTCAGAAAATTAACTTTGTCTGCATAAACTCCAGGATATATTTTGGCTCGAATGTTCGAGGACGGGTGGGTGTTGTTAAGGGGGGGGAGAACAGGGCAAAAAGTACTGACTCTTACTATTTGCACTGTACTCCTAGGCATCGTGATTTTAAACCATAACAAGGAGACCTAAGCTTCATTTTATAGAAAGAAAAGAAAAGAAAGGGGGAGGTTTCTCTCCATTTTAAAAGAACGATTTGGGATACTTGGATTCGAAATATCAAAATGTGGCTGTGTTTCAAAACTGTGCCAAGTTTCCCCTCCTCCTGGGATGGGAGACCCCTCTGCTAAAGTCAATTCAAGCTTAGCCCATCCTTCCCCAACCTGGGCCCCTCCAGCTATGAGGGCCTGCAACTGCTTCAAAGAGGTGCGGCCAGATTGTTGACCGGGGCTGGTTACAGGGAGCATACAACTCCCCTGTTAAAACAGCTCCAGTGGCTTCCGGTTTGTTTCCGGGCACAATTCAAAGTGCTGGTGATCACTTATAAAGCTCTATATGGCTTGGGTCCAGGTTAGCTGAAAGACCATATTCTCCCATATAAGCCTGCCCCCCGTGCTCGGAGATCTTCTGGGGAGGCCCTTCTCTCAGTCCCTCCAACATCCCAGGCACGCCTGATGGGTACGTGGGAGAGGGCCTTCTCGGTGGTTGCTCCAAGGCACTGGAACTCCCTTCCTAAGGAAGCCAGACTGGCTCCCTCTGCACTGCACTTCCGGATGCAGGCAAAACCCTTTTTTTATTATTATTCCAGCAGGCTTTTTGAAATACTCTAGACCTATGTTAATGTATGGTTCTGTTTTGAAAATTTGTTACTGCTTTAAAAATTTTAAAATGCTTTTAATTTTACGGTAGGTTTAATTCTATTCTACCTTTTGTAAACTTATATTTATATGTTTTAATTATACATGTTTTAACTTTGTGAACCGCTTTGAGTCCCAGCCCTGGGAAAAAGGTGGGATAATAATAACTCCCATCATTTCTCAGCCAGCTGTTGGCTGCCAGAGAAATGATGGGAGTTGCAGTCCCTCACATCTGGAGGGGCCCAGGTTGGGGGACCTGCCTTTTCCGGAGATGCTGGCCAAACCCCTGGCTCCGAACCGGAGTTCATGGGCCTGGGCTGTGCTTGATGCCTACAACTCAAAAGCACCATTGACCTTGTCCTCATCCCCATTGTGACTGGACAAGGAATCTGACCTCCCATTTCCCCTCCCTGTCACAAAGGGTTCTTCTTAATGGATCTTTGCCCAGCTGGTTTCCCTCAGCACGTCCTGCAGCGTCGGGCGGGGATCAACACCACGCCTTTCCTGTCCTCTCTGGCGATGAACCCAGCAAACCAGACTCCCCTTTCCACTCTCGGATAAACAGTTCCAAAACGGGAGCCATAAGAAAGAGAAGCTGAGCTCACTGGATCAAGCTAGGGGAGTGCCATGTAACCCAGTTTCCTGTTTCCAACAGGGGACAGACAGGTGCCTCTGGGAAACCCTCAGGGAGGACTTGGTCAGAAGCCCTCTTGCCTGTCCCCTTCCCCAACAACAGGTATTCAGATGCACACCGCCTCTGCAATGGCTCTTTCAGCTAAGAACCTTAGAGCAGCCCTGCTGGATTAGACCAGGGTAGGGAGGAGGTCCCTGAATCCCAGGAGTGTTGAATCAAGCACAACCTTCCAGGGCCATGTCCCTTTCCCCCCAATTTTGGGGTAATTTCCCAACTGTTGTTCAGGTTCCCCCTCCCTTATTCTAAAAGGTTAAAAAGCCTCCCTGAATGAAGAGTTCCTGGGAATAACAGCTGGGAGATAAAATACGCTGGTGTTTTGGCCCGCCCCTTTTGCCTTTGGCTCCACCTACTGCTGGAATGCACCCGCCCCCTGCCCCCAGCTTCACCAGAATTGAATTCAGTCCTGGGGCTGGGAGGGGTGCAATAGCCGTGCTCTAGGGCCTCACCCTATTCCAAACAGCGGCCAACAAGGTGACAAGCAAGACACGAAGGCAACAGCCCTCGCTTTCCGATGCCCAGAGCTAGACTGCTCTTGAGCATGGAGGCTCTGCTTAGCCGTTATGGGATTAACGGCCATCAAAAGATGGTTCTTCCGTGAATTTGTCTCACCCTTAAAGCCAGGAGATGGCGGCTGTTCCTGGGAAGCCGGATGGCCGAACCCTGCCGGGTCTGTGCCACCCAGCATCCGGTTTGCATCAGTGTAGCCACATTAAGATCTTTCTGGAAGTCCCCAAAAGCAGGGCATCAAGTAGCCTTCCCCAAGCTGGTGCCCTCCAGATGTGCTGGATTCCAAGTTGCCATGCCCGGGGATTATGGGAACTGCAGTCCCAACACATCTGGAGACCACCAGCTTGGTTCATAGAAAGGAAAGCGTCCCTCCCCCCGCCCCACCTCCAACTGAAGATTTCAGCACCTGCTGTCTTGCAACAACTGCTAAGGCTGCCTTGGCAGTGAGAGGCTCACCCACTATTTGCTCAGCGTTTTTAAAATCCTGCTCCAAGTCAACCTGAACTCTTCAAGAGAAGCTGTTCCTGCCCTCTAGAAATCCTGCTTTGTACACAGCAGCTCTTGGCATTCAGGAGAGTACCCTACGTGTACTCTCCTAAATCAAGCAGCCATAACGACTGAGAACTTTAAAAAGCCAAGATTTTCTCCACAATGCAACTCAAACTGCTGGACACCAGGGAAAACTTCCTGACTGTTAGAGCAGTACGACAACTGAACTCATGACCAAGGAAGGTCGTGAGCTCTCCCACCCTAGAGGCCTTCAAGAGGCAGCTGGACAGCCATCTATCAGGGATGCCTTAGGCTGGATTCCAGCACTAAACAGGGCGTTGGACTGGATGGCCTTATGGGCCCCTTCCGACTCTACTGTTCTATGATTCTCTGATAATCGTGTTCCGTGGGCCAATTTGGCGGATGGCCTTTGCTCAATGTCCCTCCTATATTTGAGGTGGAGACCGAAACCAGGCCTCACCACAGCCTGGCATTTTGTGGGGCGTTTCATGTCTTGCAGACTTCCCTGCTTGAATTATCCAAGATAATTCATCAGGTGAGGGTGTGGATGTGCTGAACTGATGCCTGGCTGCAACAACGGACAGGATGAGGGCTAATAAACTGAAACTCAATCCAGACAAAAGTGAGACACTGTTAGCGGGTGGTTCTGCTGACCAGATGGTCTTCAGCCTGTTCTGGATGGGGTTGCACTCTCTTGAAGGATCAGGTTCGTAGCTTGGGGGTTCTCCTAGAACCATCTCTGTCACTTGAGGCTCAGGTGGCCTCGGTGGCATGGAGTGCCTTCTACCAGCTTTGGTTGGTGGCCCAGCTACGCCCCACCTGAACAGAGATAACCTGGCTTCAGTTGTCCATGCTCTGGTAACCTCCAAGTTAGGTTACTTCAATGCACTCTACGTGGGGCTGCCTTTGAAGATGGTTTGGAAGCTGCAGCTTATGCAAAATGCTGTGGCCAAATTGATAACTGGGACCAGAAGGTTTGAACATATAAGACCTACTCTGGCCCACTTGCATTGGCTGCCTGTATGTTTCTGAGCCCGATTCAAGGTGCTAGTTTTTAGGGATGTGCATTGTATCGGATCCAATGCCCGATACTGATTAAAATCGGAGGAAATCAGACTTCTGATGTCTGATGCTGGCCGCAGGAGCTCCGATTTCTCCCGATCTGTTTTTTCCAATCTGATTACTATCGGAAAAAAATCAGAGAATCGGACTTCCATTTTAGGTGTTTTCGCCATAGGCATTCGTTGGGGGAAAGAAAGCTTTCCCCCAATGCAAATCTATGGGGAAAACGTGGTGGCAGGTGAGTGGGGACCTCCCTCCCCCCACTCGCGCTCCTTACCTGCTGCCTCCTCGCTGCAATCCACTGCTTCAGTACTACTGAGAAACAGGATTTGCGGCCTGTTCCACAATAGAGCAACAGTGCACTGGGTGACATCATCACTCGGTACGCCATCGCTCTACTGAGAACCAGGCCGCAAAGCCTAATTCTCAGTAGTACAGAACCAGCAGACGGCAGCGGCAGGTAAGGAGCCTGAGTGTGGGGGAGGGAGAGATCCCCCCTTACCTGCCGCCATCCCACGCTGCCGTCTGCTGGTTCTGTACTACTGAGAATCAGGCTTTGTGGCCTGATTCTCAGTACAAGGAACCAGCGGATAGCAGCGGACGGCAGCGTGGGACGGCGGAAGGTAAGGAGTGTGAGTGTGGGGAGGGCTGGCCCAGTGTTTTCCCCATAGACTTGCATTGGGGGAAAGCTTTCTTTCCTCCAATGCAAGCCTATGGGGAAAACACCCAAAATGGCAGTCCAATATCGTAATCATAACTTCCGATTTTGTATCGGTATCGGATCCAAAGCGATACAACAGACCTCCGATATGATACTGTACAAAATCTGAAGTTCCGATTCTGATTCCGATACGATTTTTGCATCCGTGCACATCCCTACTGGTTTTAACCTATAAAGCCTTACACAGTTTGGGACCACAATACCTGGCGGAACGCCTTTCCCAACACCCAGTAAGGCCTGCCCCTGCCCACCCTCCCCCGGTCTGTCTGCGTGTGTTTTTGTTGTTTTAAAAAAGAGAGAGACAACCTTTTATTCAACAACCAAAAAGGATACTTTAAAAAAATGTTTTAAATTAGCATTCCCTCCCCCCACCCCAGGGGAAGGGGATTTCAGGAGTGCCTCCGTTCTGCAATTCCACCTCTGCTCCCCCCCCACAGCACCCCCCACCTTGCCAAATCCCACTTACATGATATCTAAGCAAAAAGGAGACGCCAAAGGATGGGCACCTGGGATAGCGTGGGGCTCCCCCATTCCAACCGGAGTTAAAGGGAATACAATTCTCCACCCTCCTCTCAAATTCAGTATGGGGCTTGGTGGAGGGTTCTGGAGAAGATGCCTCCCCCACCCCAACATCTCAGAAAGAGGAACGTCCCCCAAGAAGATGGATCTCGGAGGCAAGGAGGAGAGTGGCCTTTCCCAACCCGGTGCCCTCCAGATGTGCTAGACTGCAATACCCATAATTACTTTGGCCATGCTGGCTGGGAATGATGGGGATTGCAATCCAACGCATTTGGAGGGCACCAGGTTGGGGAACGCTGAAGTAGCGATACCCCTGTAGTCCGAGACGGAGTTTATCTGGATCTCTGAATGGACAGGCACGATTCCTTTAAAAACGAAACAAACAGAAAAGCTCACCATTCCAGGTACAAAGGAGAATTGGAAGCCCTCCTGGTGTGGAATGTGGCAACCAATCCCTGAATTTGGCACCTAGAACATTGTGGTGGAGCGTTACCACTTTCTGCTTCAAAAAAGAAGGGAAAATGGAATGGAGGAAGGCTGTTACAGTTTTAGCACCAAAATCTTCCACCATCAGCAAATCCACCCCCACCCCACCCCCCAGGTAATATTCCCTTAATTTTGGTTTATAAGATACATTTTTTAATAAAAAGCAACATCACCACCTTCAATATGAAGGTTAAAGACATGATACAAAAGAAGCAGCGCTCGGTTATGACATCACAGGCCTGTTCCTATGACATCATCTATCAGCGCTTTATCCAGAGGCACATTGTTCTGATGTCATTAGGAGCGAAACTAGAAATCTCCTTTCACCAGCTTTAGCTCTGCAGCAGTTGCATCCCACTATCCCAGCGCAGCAGTAACACAGAGATGACATCACAGCTACACATCATAGAGTGAATGACAGGGCGCAATGATGTCACAGTCCAGTGCCCGGGAAATCTTTAGTCTTCTCCAAGCCAGTCTTGGTCTTACACGGCCATCGGCCGATGGCCTTAAAGGCAACATGAAATATCCACAATCCAAAGCTTCACTTTTCCCCTCTTCTGTGACATCATCACAACGAACGACATCATCAGAAAGTGCAGAGTTTTCTGATTGTCAAACGGTTATATCGTCACAATGGTTCATCCCATATTTGGGGTGTTTCCATTAAAGCTCCTTGCTCCAGTATCGCTAGGCAGGAAGGTTATGCTATCACTCCTGCTCCTGATGACATCACACAGCTGCTAGTTTGCTCCCGCTTTGCATGGATATGACATCATCTATACGTTCCACTCTTGTGCAGGCACCACGGCCATGCGCCATGACATGTCAGTCATTCTTTGGCTTTGAGGCCATGGAGAGTTCGGGGCTGCACCCTCAGGGGTACAGGAACCCCAGCTCCATCCCCCCCATCACAGTGGAATAAGTCAGTTTCTCTTCAAGAAAGACTCCCCATTCAACCGACAGAGGGTGGCGACCCTCTCATCGCCTCAAAAGGATGGGCGACAAATTTTATAAGGCCTCTGGTGATTATCCCCATATACATTTTCTCCAAATAGGGCACCACTCTGGTGAGGCAACGGTTAAAAAAAAAGATGGCAGAGTGGTACAGGAAACCCGCAACCTCCATTTCAGAAACGTAACTGCTAAACGGCCATCTTGAAAATCAGGCAGTCCACGGAAACAGCAAAAGGATTCCCCCTTCCCTCCCATGCACATTTCAGCTCAGCGTCCATCTTAGAAGCACAGCGCCCATCTTGGCATTTCCAAAAAAAGGAGCTGCCGTCCCTGATGCCAACCGAAGGGCGGCCATTTTGTGACACAGCTGCAATCTGGGAAACTGGCAAGTGTGAGGCCATCTTTGGCAGTTCCACTATCCTGAGGGTTTGGAAGGCTATGTGAAGGCACAGATGCCTTGGAAGGTTTATCGACCCACAACACGAGAGACCCAAACGACAGGGCCGGGGACGGAAGACACGGAAGGTTTCGGCAGCCATCTTTACCAGTGGAAGGCAGCCATCTTGAAAAGATAACAAATCCTCAATCTAGACGTGGTCGTCGGAGAACTTGACCAGAGACGGCCTTCCTCCCCCGCCAGCAAATCTACGACTTTCCTTGAGCCAGTCTAAGATTCAAATATCTTGGCAGCCCTTCCCATAGAAAAGACATTTGGAGGAACATGAAAGAGAGAGGCTTATTCCCTGCTGAATACTCTGTTCAAAAATAGAAAAAGTGAAAAAGAAAAAAGGGGGCCGGGGGAGAGAAGGGGGCTGCTGTCCCACATCAAAAGGCCACATCTTCAGAGCTGGGTTCCTGGTCACTGGAAGCCCCCAGGCCGGTTAAAGAGAAATATGCTTGACTTGAGTCCCTCACAGCCGTGGGTCAGTAATGTCCCCCTTTGCCCCCCACCGATGGGCCAGCTTTGCTCTGGACGCGCATATTCTGGACGCTGGACAAGATCTTCTTTTGGTGCCCAGCCAAAGTCACCCCGATCCGGAGCAGATCTCTGCAGAGGGGAGTCAAGAAAGGAGCAGCGGTCAGAAGCGGTGTTTCCTTCCCTCTTTTGTCCACCCCAAGAGCCCTTTGACCCACGGATTCCCTCCCGACTCGCACGCCGCTCACTCACTCGGCCGAGAGCTGGCTGACCAGTTCGAAGGTGGTGAATCCCGCGTTGGCGAAATTGTCCTCGTAGCGTCCCATCTTGAGGGCCCGGAGCCAGTCACCCACAGACCCAAAGGAGGAGTAATGGGGCAGCCGCTGGTCCAGAAGTGGGTGCGAGGGTCTGGGAGACAGGGGAAGAGAGAAGGGGCCCAGTGATGGCGTCACTAGGGCTGGAGCGGAGGTGGAGAAGGAGGAAGGAGTCCAGGATGCTTTGCCAGAAGCATGGGATCGTGTGCTAGTAGCCAGGACTCCGGGGTCCCCCAAGACAAGGCGACTGAGCTTAGGGCAGGTCCTTAGGAGACGAGATCGGCTATGCTCTGTTAATGGAGACGGACGCCCGGGAGAATCCTCCAGGCCAGGCTTGGGCAGAGAGGAGAGCTCCAGGTGTTTTGGCCTTCAACTCTCAGCATGCTGCCTCAGACTTATAGGACTTAGTCCAAAACATCTGGAAAGCACCAGGTTGGGGAAAACTGCTCTAGACAGCCTTCCCCAACCGGGTGCCTGACAGATGTTGGCACCTCTATGCCGGCTGGAGATCATGGTTGTTGTAGTCCAAGACATCTAGTGGACTCCAGGTTGGGGAAGGCTGATTTGGAGTGATGATAGCAATGATGTCATCCGGCTTCCCACACAGCTCCACCCTGCTGGGAGGGGCACCCCTCCTTCCCCAAGCCCAAACGCTCTTCATGCTGCCCACACATCAAACCAAACTGTCCCCTGTGCTGGGCCTGGGGTGCTCCCAACCTCCCGCCCTCCCTTGCCCGGTCCCTGGGATTCTGCTCTTCCTTTACTGTTCCCCGAGGTAATTTGCAGGGATAGTTTTAGGACTGCCTCCCCATTAGCAAGCCCACCTCTCTAGACAACAGAGGGGCAGCCACGGAGGTGCAGAGGGTGTGCATGTGTGGACAGAAACACGTCGTGTCTACACCGATCAGCATTTTCCAGTGTAAACCATCCCAACGTCCAGGGCGGCTCTCCAGCTGCTCGGACAGGAGTCGGCCACAGGGGCCTCGTCTCTTTCCCATCACTATCCAGAGGGAGAGGAGATGTCTCTGCTGGGATTAGGGTGCTCCGCGACTCCCAACCCAGGAGGATTATCGGCTCTTAAGAGGAGCACCGTTGAGCCCCTGCATGATCCAGTTCTGCATGGATCCACCGATCGGAACTTCAGACCCGTGAAAAGCCAACCTTTCCCAGGTGTTTGGAGTGAGGCCTCCAGTTTTTAAAGTCAGGAAGAGCTTTCTGCCAATCAGATACTTGGGAGGGGGCAACAGGCAGAAAGGAAGGTGCCGGACAACTTGTGTCTCTCCAGATGTTTTGATCTACCACTCCCCAGTTGTAGGCCGAAACATCTGGACACCCACAAGTTCCCCTCACCAATTAGAGATGCAGCACCCTGGGACAGACGTTGTCATCAAGGTGTAGCTTCCGCCGACCCCTTTCGAAGACCAGATCTTGGAGGCTGGGGAAGGGGAGGCAGGGACGCGTCGACTCACCCTCCATTGCCCCGTGAGACGATTTTGAGGCTGGCCGGGTTCCGGATGAGCTTGTCCAGGGAGCTGACGATCTGGGCGAAGCGGGGCCGGGCGTTCCGGTCCTTCTGCCAACAGTCCAGCATCAGCTGGTGCAGCGACGTGGGGCAGTCAGTAGGGGGCGGTAGCCGGTAGTCTTGCTCAATGGCATTGATCACCTGGGGAAAGAGAGGGAGGCGGAGGGAGGGGTCAGTGGCTGGGGGGGGGGCAGTGGGGACCGCAAATGCGACTGCCTCTGGGGAGGGGACCTTCCCTGCCTCGGACCCGGCCCACCCACAGTCTGGGTTTTGAGGCTGTGGGAGAGAGGGAGCTAATCAATGAAAAAGGAAATGGGTCTGGGAGGGGGGCTAGGATGAGAGTGGCCACGAGCCTCCGTGATGCGCAGCGCAGAACACTGCCAGGGGAGCAAGGCCCACCGGGGGGGGGGGGAAGCAGAGGCCCCATCAGAGAGCAGACCCCGTGCAGGACCCGGCACTCACATCCTGGTTGGACATATCCCAGTAGGGCCTCTCTCCAAAGGACATCACTTCCCACATGACGATGCCGTAACTCCAAACGTCGCTGGCGGAGGTGAACTTGCGGAAGGCGATGGCTTCTGGGGCCGTCCACCGGATCGGGATCTTCCCGCCCTGAGGAGAGATTTGGGGGAGGGGGGACATGGATGAACCAGGGGGGACGCGAGGGATGTATGAGAAATCTGCAAAAGATTCAAATGAGTTCAGATTTCTAGAATTCTGATCTCCAGGTTCCCCAGCGGATTCCATGGACTTGCAGAGTGATTTTTACTTTGGAGGGTGGGGTGGATTCAAGCAAATTTGCACCTGCAAATAAAATTTTAGAGCTGGAAGGGGCCGCTAAGGCCATTGAGTCCAACCCCCTGCTCCATGCAGGAATCTACCTTAAAGCATGCCTGACAGATGTCTATCCAGCTGCCTCTTGAAGGCCTCTAATGTGGGAGAGCCCACCACCTCCCTAGGTCATTGGTTCCACTGTAGTACTGCTCTAACAGTCAGGAAGTTTTCCCTGATGCCCAGCCGGACGACTTCTCTTCTCCAGGTTAAACATGCCCAGTTCTTTCAATCTCTCCTCGTAGGGCTTTGTCCCCAGACCCCTGATCATCCTCATTCCCTTGCTCCATCACACAGTTCCCTTCTGTCTGTCCACTCCATTCCTGCCAATACCTTATAACCCCTTCTGTCTCAAGGCCCTTTGTGATGCTTTCATAGATCAGGGGTCTGGAAACAAAGCCCTATGAGGAGAGACTAAAAGAACAGGGCATGTTTAGCCTGGAGAGAAGACTGAGGGGAGACATGATAGCACTCTTCAAGGACTTGGAAGGTTGTTCCACAGAGGAGGGCCAGGATCTCTTCTCCATCATCCTAGAGTGCAGGACACGGAATAATGGGCTCAAGTGACAGGAAGCCAGATTCTGGCTGGACATCAGGAAAAACTTCCTGACTGTTAGAGTAGTATGACAGTGGAACCCATGACCTAGGGAGGTGGTGGGCTCTCCCACACTAGAGCAATTCAAGATGCAGCTGGGCAGCCATCTGCCAGGGATACTTTAAGGTGGCATTCCTGCATTGAGCAGGGGGTTGGACTAGATGGCCTTATAGGCCCCTTCCAACTCTACTAGTCTATGATTTGCGCAAGGGCAAATTAGCACCAATTAGTGCATTAGTGCAAGTGGAACGAAATTCTCATGCACCCCTAAATCAAAATCTGATTCCGTCAAAGAGCAAGAAGACAGAACGAAAGATGCTTGACAATCCGTGAAACTCAAGACAGAATGGATATGCCCAAATCCGCACCTCCCTAGAGGAAGCACAAGAGAGCCTCCGCCCTTCCTGAACTCTAGGCCTCAACTCTGCACCATCTCCAGCACTCCTGGCTCCTCTGACAATGGTGCTGCCCCCCCCCCCCACACTAGCTGACACGGTACGGGACTCCTGGCCTCCCCCCATAAGCCAGCCTTCCCTGACCTGGAAATGATAGGAGTTGCAGTCCAACACACCTGGCTGGGAATGATGGGAGTTACCACCCAACCCATCTCGGGGGGCGCCAGGTTGGGAAAGGGATGCGCTGCCCTGCTGCATTCCCTGCTCCTCCGAAGAAACAAGACGTGGCGATGCTTTGAGAGGTGATCAGACAAATCCATAGGGGAGGAGAGGCCTGTCAACAGCTGCCCGTCATGACAGCTCAGTGGGAGCCCCCTTATACAAAAGCCATGCACCGCTGAGTACCAACTGTGGGAGGAACCGAGGCAGGCCTGTTTCCTTCCTGGCCTGCTTCTGGACTTCCCCAAAACATCTGGTTGGCCACCATGGCAAGGAAGCCAGATGCTGGACGAGGTGGCCCTTCAGTCTGATCCAGCAGGGCTTGCTTTATGTCCTTGCTTGCGCTCGGCTTTCTAACCTGACTTCCTGGGAAGGGAGTCTGTGGCTCGCAGAGGTAGACCCCTTGCTTGGCAGGCAGGAGGTCCCAGGTTCGATCCCCGGCAGCACCTCCAGGGAGGGCTGGGAAAACTCCTGCCTTAAACACTGGACAGCCGTGGCTGCCAGTCAATGTCGGCAATACTGGGCTAGGCGGACCCAGGGCCTGACTTGGTAGAAGGCAGCTTCTGATGTTCCCCTTCTCCCAGAGATCTCAGATCAACCAACTCCCTCCATCCCCCAGAGAACCAGGAGTCCTGGCTCTAAGATCTCTCCCCCCAAACCTTTCAAACCTTTCAACCACCACATTTCGGAACACGAGCTGGTTGCTGGTCCTGGCGATGAAAGAGCTGGGAAGCCCAAAGAAGGAAGGAAAGAAGGAAGGAAGATAGAAAGGAAGGAAGGAAGGAAGATAGGACAAAGGGGGGAGACAGGGGCTGACATTTTTAGAAGGTCGCATCTTTGCTTACCAGGGAGCTGGTGTAAGTCGGGTCAGACGAATTCTCTTCAAGGAAGCGAGACAGACCGAAATCGGAAACCTTGCAGACAAGGTTGCTGTTCACCAGGATGTTACGAGCGGCCAAATCCCGGTGCACATAACTCATGTCGGAGAGGTAGCGCATGCCTGACGCAATCCCTCGGAGCATGCCCACCAGCTGGATGGGTGTGAACTGACCGTCGTTCAGCTGCAGGCAGGCGAGAGAGAGAGAGAGAGAGATGGATGGATGTTGAAGCTCCTTCCTAAGCGTCACATGTCAAACCCTCCAGCATGCACTGGTTCGGGGCACGGAATAGTCAAGCCAGAAACACAAGCACCCACAGAAAGCTCGCGTTGAGTTCTAAGGCTTCTATGCGCCCATCACATTATGGGCCCGTCTTCAGTGTAAACAGAGGAGAGGAGACAGCCGGAAACATAACTGCCAGCCATAGAAGCCGGGGCTCCCGCACACCAGTCAAAAGGACTTCTTCACCCAGTGCACAGCTAAGTTAGGGAATTCGCTTCCACAAGTTGGTGGCACCAGCCAGCAACCTGGGCGGCTTTGAAAGGGGACGAGCCTCATCCTCCCGGAGTCTGCCTGCCTGCTGAGGGCTATGAGTCCCTGACGGCTCTATGCTGCTCCCTGCATCAGAGGCTGCAGGTCTCTGGATACCTGGTTCCTGGGGAACAGGAATAGAAGGAGGCTGTTCTGCTCTTGTCCTGCCTGTGGGCTTCCCTTGGGAGCATCCGGCCAGAGGAATAAGGGGGAAAAATGAAGCTGTGCTGGCCGGGGGCTTATGGGAGTTGTAGTCCAACACGTCTGGAGACACCAGGTTGGGGGAAGACTGGTATATCTTGGAACTAGTCTAGCTGATACTTTAATAAATTCATGTGGCAAGCAAATTTCCACAGCTAGCTGGAGGATCGTGGGAGTTGCAGACTAATACATCTGGAGGGCATCAGGTTGCGGGAAGGCTGGCATATCTTGTTTCTAGTATAGCTGATACTCTGAGAAGTTCATGCAGGCAGCAAGTCTCCATTACGTGTTCATGACCCCTGCCCACCGCCGCTTGAAAGCAAGCCGGGGCCGTTTCCTTACCCGGAGGAAGGAGTCCAGCGCCCCGTTCTCCATGAACTCCGTGACGATCATGACGGGCACACTGCTGGTGATGACGCCGTCCAGGCGGATGATGTTGGGGTGCTCAAACTGACCCATGATGCTGGCCTCGCTGAGGAATTCCCGGCGCTGCTTCTCGGTGTAACCCCCTTTCAGCGTCTTGATGGCCACGTAGATCTCCTTCTTGCCGGGCACTTTCAGCAGGCCGCGACACACCTCCCCAAACTCACCTGCAGGAGGCGGAAGAGCCAGGTGAGGAGGAAACGGGAAGCCACGAAGGCTACCGGGGTGGGGGGACCGGCCCATCAGGGCAGGCTCTGGTGGCTCCTCCATGGCGAAGGCAAGCAGGGCCCTCGGGGCTCCTGGGAATTTCTGCACTGCCCGCTCACCACAGGAGCCATGGGGAAATGGGGAAACGCCTCCCAAGGAACCGTCACTTCAGAGCCGGGAAGCTGAAAACACACGGCCCAAATTCTCAGCACCTTCCCTAAAAGGAACGGTTCTCTCCACGAAGGCAAGTGGGTTAAACCAGCCTGACACTGGTTCAATTTCATAGCCGAACTGTGCCCCCTAGCGCTGGAATAGGGATGGGGCAGCCCCCCATTTGGAACACAGAAACTGTTGGGAGCCGCTTGGTGCCGGGTCAGACTCGGCCCTCTCGGCCAATGCCCCTGCTCTGACCGGCAGCAGCGACCCACTGGCTCCTGGGTGGCTTGAACTGGAGCTGCTGCCAAGGGTTGAGATCATGGGCCCTTCTGCGGGAAAAGCTGGCACGCCGCACACTGAGCGCCTGCCCTTCTCCATCGCCCTGTGCATTCCTCACCGCACTGACCCGGAGATTCCCTCCTCAACCAGAGGAGGGTACGCTGGACTGACTCCTTCCCCCTCTGCGTACAGCAGTGGTGCAGAACGCCTGGCCTGGCCCTTCAGGGAGCCCCAATCCATTCCCCCGCAGGTCCCCAGATGGCCACGCCTCCTCCCCCTGGACACCCCCCCCCTTTTCCCCAGTTGCCAGTCATTTGGCGGCTTCCCGGCTTTTACACACACACACCCCCTCCATTCTGAAAGGCTGAAATGCCTCTGCTAAGGCTTAGGGACTGGAAATTAAGAGCTTAATGCTAAACTACGCTGGTACTTCTGGCTCCACCCCTTTTGCCTCTGGCCACTCCCACCACTGGGACATGGGCACCCCAAAACCAAATCTCTGGAATTGAACTTGGCCCTCAGGCAGAAAGGGGCTCCGCACCTCTAGCAGACATTAGGTTATTCCAAAATTTCGGGTGGGAGGGGGACACAGCAGGGGGAAAACGCCGGGAGAGGCCCCTTTTAGCTGCGTGGCGCCCTGCCTGGCCAATTCGCTGCTCCTTTTCAGAGAGGCAACGAGGACCGGTCTTCTCCCACGACTATTTCAAGGTGGTTGTTTTATGCGGCTTCTGCCTTTTAGGCTTTTTTCTCTGATTCATTGGGTTATACTAGCAGTCATGATTTGTTTTTATTGTGGTGCATTGCTTTGTTCTTATGGATCTTAAGGTGCTTTGGAAATCTGACTGAAAGACCAGATATAAAACTTGATAATAAGACCTCCATCACACCTAATCCCCCCTTGGTTTGCCTCCGCATTTTTTTGCCTCTGAGGCAGAAGCGCGTCAAACTTATGATCCCTTTCACCTGAATAGCTGCTCTTTCGCTCCTTTGCTCTTCCACTCCACCCCACCCCTCCCCTCCCCTTCTCTTTCTCCCTCCAGTCAGGTCCTGTCAGATGAGCACTTCAACCAGATCGCCTTTCCGCCGGGCAAAAATGGAACGACCCTTTAGTCTGTCTCTTTGGGGGCACTGAGGGAGTACAATCCCATCTCTGCAGAGATTCAAGTGTTTTACAATATAAAAAAACGCTTTTGAGCCTGGGATGCAAGGTTTGGGTTTTATATTGAGGCTTGGAGACGGCTGCTGGGAGAGATCGCTTTTCCCTGCCAGGACCCGATGCAATCCATTCAAGCCCCCAGTTCCTTTAAAACTACACAGAGGCTTGGGGCGCATTAAATGCACTTAGGGAAAATAATCCAGACTTTTAGTGTTCTAGGAAAGGCTGGGGAAGAGGCGGGGTGTCAGCAGGACAGGCACGGGGTCATGGGAATACCGTGCTGCAAATCCGCACACCAGGCATGGCGAGAGTGCGCTCAATTGCTGGTGTGAGGGAGCTCTAAATAAACTAAACTAACCTGACTCTCCAAAACAGAAAGGGGGGAAAGTACTCCATTGGGCACGGATTCCTGAAAGTTTCTAGGAGCGCTGACTATTGCCGTTTGCCTCTGTTCAGGTGAAAGGGTTCCACAGAACAGAGCTTGAAGTTTCAACAGAAGACACAAAGAACAGGGCTTGGATACTTCTCCAACCAGCTCCCCAGAGGGATTTGAACGTGGATGGGGAGATGGATCACCAGTTTCACATCAGGCAGGGGAGAGCAATGGCCGGCCCTCCAGATGTTTTGGCCCTGCAACCAGTCTAGGCTGGTTGCTCCGAGATCAGTGGGATCCGCTCCGGGTTTCAGTCAGAACCGGTCAGAACTCTAGAGTTGGGCGGTGGATCCGCTCCGGGTTTCAGTCAGAACCAGTTCTGACTGGTTCTGACTGAAACCCGGAGCGGATCCACCGCCCCACTGACGTCGCAGCCGCCAGCCCCTTCTGCCTGCAACCGCCATCATCCTGTACCATGATGGGATCTGTAGTCCAAGACATCTGGAGGGGCCCTGGTGTGGTCCCATGGTGGGTCTTCCCAAGTGCCAGCATGCTCACCTGCCCCAATGACCTCCTCGATCTTGACGTACGAGACATCGATCTCTTTGGCAAATTCCCGCACGGCCTCGTTTGGGTCCTCGTAGGTGAACGGGTCGATGTAGACCTTGGTGCCTGCGCCGAGAGAAAGGCGGTGGAGCCATGAGCAAGAGGCCCCTTGCGGGAACAACAGGCAGACGTGACGAGCCTTGAGAGAACCTCAAAGAGCGCCGTGCCCTCCCTCCCTCGTCCCCCTTAGGCTCCTCCCACAAACCCCATGGCTCCTCCCACTGATGCCGCCTCCCACTTACCGTGGCCAATCAGGTATTGTCCGGGCTTGTCCGAGTATTCCGGCTCACGTGACCTGGAGGACCCTTGACGCCTGCCGAAGGGAGGCAAGACGGTCATGTCAGATACCCCATCCAGCTTGCTTTTAGCTCCTCCTCCTGCCCTCCCTTTAGCTCCTCCCACAGCCACGTCCCCTAAGCTCCGCCCCTTGGTCTGCTTAGCTATCCCCCGCTCTCCCAAAGCTATTGGCTCCGCCTCCTGTGGCCCTTTTAGCCTCCTTTAAAACAAAACAAAGACTCCCTATCCGTGTCTCCAGTTCCTGTCTCTCCCCAGACATTCAAGCCACCCAATCGCGTGGCATTTCCAACGTCAGCTCTTGATGCTCTCCCTGGACTTCAAGGGTGCAGAACCTCAACCCTGTGGGCCAAATCCAGCCAGCTCAGGCATCCAGTCCAGTCCTCTGGGATTCCCCAGCTGGCCCCTCCCCTTCCCCAGGCCCTGCCCCCTTTCCCCTGACCGCCAATTGTTAGGGGGCTGCTTGGCTTCTGTGCAGGCTCCCCTCCCCCATTCTAAAGGGTTGCAATGCCTCTCCTAAGGGCTCCGCGACTGGCAGGAGGAGCTTTAAAACGCAGTATGGCGGTATTTTTCACTTTCCCCCTTACGCCTTTGGCCCCCAAAAGTTCCTCCCCAATGGAATTTGTCCCGCCAGATTTAGCTCCACCTAAATCCCTTCCGGGGTTCATATCACTGCCTGGTTAGCTCCTCCCATATGCCCTTGGCCCCTCCCACACCTCGGTTTTGGGGGGCAGCACCTTACCGGAGGCAGACGATGGCCACGATGACCACCGCCAGGACCAGCAGCGCTCCCAAGGCCGCCGTGCCGACAATGAGCGCCAACTTCTCCGTGCTGCTTCCTGACTCTGTACGCGGAGGAGCGAGAGGGAGAGAGAGGGAGGGAAGGAAGGAGAGGTTAGAACCAGGAGCACTGCTAGGCGCCAAGAAGATTTGGGGATCAGGCCCCCAGGACACAAACCTGCATACGCTAATTTATGCCACATATATATATATATATATATATATATATATATATATGCAATTTAGAAACGATGGCTAAGGTTTATTTAAATGTCACAGGAGGCAAAGTCAGCCAATTCATTTCTCAAACAAATAATTTCAAATGATATCCATGCTTCCGTTAATTTGCGCCTTGATCCCAATTGTCCCAAATCAATGGAAGGAGTGTTTTTCTTGGCTTAATTTCCATGCTGGGGAAGAGATTTTAATTTTTTTTGCAGGGGGGACGACACGAAGGGTGTTGCAGCATATGGAAAGCGGAGAGTTAACCCTTCCCTTCCTCGCTGGTATCCCCCTTGAAAATTGTCCCCCTGCAAGGCAATTCAGCTGAGGATAAAAGCTTCCATTGGCACCAAGGGGCACTCAGGGCTCTGGGGAAGTGATCCAGCCCTTTGGGAAATAGGTTTGGGGGTAAGGTGGATAAAAATCAATGGTTTTTTTTAAAAAATCGGATTTTTAAAATTTATATCGGATTTTTTTATTTAAATCGGATTTTTTTATTTAAATCGGATTTTTTATTTAAATCGGATTTTTTTGATTTAAATTGGATTTTTAAAAATAAAATGCTTTCTGAGGAAAAATCTATCTAAAATAGTTTTCTATTTAAGATACATTATAGTCCAAAGGTTATTCATCATGAAATAAAGATTAGTTTTTAATTATGTAGCATGAGGCCGTATATTCATGCAACGTTTAAATTTTTTGGTAAATGAATTCCATTAATCCATTCACAATGTCATGCTCTTCCAGAGGTTTCTGTAAGATTATTGGGCAATTTTTCTATCTAGAAGATATTATCACAGCTGCTTGGTTTTACAGTTCTCAAAACTGCGAATTTGTGTCTGCAGAGATCACAATCCCATTGCTCCTTTGCAAATCTATGTACACAGAATCAACCCCTTACCTCTTAAGTGCTAAGTTTCAAAAATATTCAATGAATAAATTGTTGGGAGTGGAATAGATCTGCACAAGAAGCTTAAGTGTGAGCAGGGAGGGGCAAGCAGTAAAAATGAAAATGAAAGCTTCATCTGGTTGTAAATATTAAGATTATACCAGCAAGAATGAGTCTTTGGTAACTCTGAGTTGTGTAAAATATGTTTTAAGCTTATAGCGAGGAAGAGTGCACTTTTGGAGGGGGGGAGGTCACGTGATGAAATCAAGTCTTTCTGAGTAGTGATTAAAATTGTGATTAAATCAAATTGATTTAAATCAAGTCCACCCTGTTTGGGGGTGAAGAATCAAGGGGAAGAGAGAGCTGGATCTAGAGCCAAGGGTCAGATGAAGCAATAATGTCGCCAGAGAGAAATCCTGAAAACTTGGTTGTGCGGAGATCTTGTCTTCCCTAGTGCCTTCCTTCTCTTTTTAAGGAAGCTTCCCTATGAAACCTTTTCTCTTTAGTAGAATAATTTCTTGGCTTCTTCTTCACACACTTTTTTTAAAAAATGCACGGATCACCAGGGATGTATGGATTTTGTTTAATCTGCTCCAGGAGTGTTTTGTGGAGTGTCAGGCATCTTTCATTCTATCATCTGCTCATGGATGGAATCGGATTTTTTTTCCCCCCTTCAGAAAAGTATGCAAAACACGTTTCCCACAATTTACATAACTTTTGCTGGTATGTAACGTTTTGCGTATTTTTCTTAACCCAGCATACAATTGATAAGCACAAAAAAAGGGAAAAAAGGGCTGCTACATAGCAGAGGCTGAAGAGAGATCAAAGATATATACAACGCTGTGAGTTTTTTGTGGTGTATTTACAAAAAATGGCATATATCTTGAAAATGAGTTTCTAACTTTATCCCAATGGGCAAGAGAGTGTAACCAGAACTGGCTGAAAGCTATTTAAAAATTAAATATATTTGAAAATATGTTTTTAAAACTCAAGCAGGAAAACAGTGAGTGACCTTTAGCTTATGAAAAATAATTTAAAAAACATGCTACACAGGAAGTATTATGAAATGAATGATTTATAGAGAAAAGGAAATGCAAAAGAATGCTACATGCAGACATAAAATGTAAAATATGTAATGATTACGAAGAAAGTACAATTGTTACCATGAACCACAACGCTGTGTTACTTGCAAAGATTACACCATGCAAAATAACCCACAGTTAAACTTTTGCTGAGGCTTATTAAACAACAATATTAGGAAAACTACATTAGAGCATCAAATATGACATGGAAAAGTTATAGTAGGCCCAATTAGCAGCAGTTTGAATTGTTTCTTAGCTCCACTTAAAACTCCCACCAGTACAAACTAGGTAAATGCAATTCTCAAAGCTTCCAACTGTATAGCAGTATAGTCCAAACCTTTGGGGAAATGAAATTGGAAATTATAGCTACCTATACTAAGCAGAGATCTGAGGAACAGGCTCCTGTGGATAGGAAGACCATATGGAAAGGAGGGCAGGGCTCCTGCATCTTTTACAGTTGACTAGAAAAGGGAATTTCAGCAGGTGTCCTTCGTGTGCATGCAGCACCTGGTGAAACTCCCTCTTCATCACAACAGTTCAAGCTGCAGGAGCAATACTAGAGTGACCAGATACAACAGAGGGCAGGGCTCCTGCAGCTGATGTTACCCTGGGCCTCATCAAGGTACAAGAGAACCCTCTGGATTCACAGAGATGTCAGCTGCAGGGAGTGAAAAATGCTGTAACTTCTTTTCTTCCTTGTCCATTGTTCCACAGCTTGGCCACGTAACTGTCTGCCTCTCAGACTCCAGGCAGCAAATACTTCCAGCCTTCCAGGAAAGACAGGTCTGCGGGTGAGCCAAAGTTTTACTCCCATTCCGTTCCAGGGTCCCTTATAGGCACATTGTCCCCAACACCCAAATTCCCCAAAACTGACCTGAGGAACACATACTGGCCCGCTATAAACATAAATTCGCTTACAATTCTGGAAAGTAAAAAAATGGTCCGGAAAGTCTGCGGAATCTGCGCAGCTCCAAAACTGTAGAAACTGCAGGTTGAATCCACAGAATCCTGCCCATTCAGATTTCTCTGACCTCCCTACAGATCATGCCAAGGCAGGCATATTTTACATATTCCTTTTAAGCTCCAAGGATATCACCGAGCTTGGAATGGGTCGACAGCGAACATTTTCAATTTCATAAAACCCCACTGCTTTATCAGTAAGTGGGAGAGGAGGGGAGAAATTTTCTTCCCTTCCCTCAGGAAGAATGAGAAGGGCATTTGGTTAGGATGCTGTTTTATGTATCCTTCCTTGGCCCCTAAAGTGACGTTACGCTCGTATAAATAAATTCTCCTTTGGTTTAACGGTTCTTTGTTTTGCCCTGGCATTGTTCAGAGCGCCTCCCGCCCACACAAGCTGACCAGAAATGCTAGGAATATCCCAGGATTTGTAGAATACAGAGGAAGAAGCAAGAGAGTGCTGGAATGCCCCAGCCAAGGGAAGCAGTTCAAGGCTGTGGGCTGGCAACAAAAGCAACGCGAAATCATCTCTTACTCACCGGCTCCCTGCGTCTGGAAGGCCCGTTCAGGGCCGAAGCCTCCGTAGCCAGCCTCAGACCGGGCACGGACCTGAACGCCGTACACCATCCCTCGACGCAACCCAGTCAGGGACACCCGGTTCTCAGACGTCTTCACAAACATGGGCCCCCCGACCCCCTGCAGCAGGAGGAGAGGGACGGGGGGTTAGAGTGCGACCCTTCTCCAATGCCCCACAACATCCCAAGCAAACCAAACAGACAGGATCCCGTGTTTCCACAGCCCTCTTTCCTAAATTGGCCTGTATGAACCCAGTTTGGGAAGCCCTTTGGGGCCTGCGCAGCAGAGCTGGCTTGAGCTCTTTGGGAGACGCAGCCCTCCAGCCCCACCGCCAAGAGCACCCCAATTTCCCCCTTGAAACTCAAGGAGGGGAGTTGACAGCCGTTGCTTGCAATGCAGCGCACGGGGCTGGAGTTGAAATGCTCCACTTGACTCTATGCTTCCTTTTTCAGGTCATATGACCCCCCCCCCCCACATACACACACGTAATGCATTTGTTTCTAGACCACTTCATTCTGCAAGGGCAAGATGGAAGGGGTGGGGAAATCCCCAACGTTACAGAGTTCTCAAACGGGACTGCTATTACCTTGCACCCACAGCTGTCCTCACCCCACTGCCCCACGTTTCCTGGTGCCAGGCATGCACGACCCATCCTTTTCCATCAGGATGAATTAACCCAGAGTAACTACTCTCAGTCTTCCCAGTTCCTCATTCACCTAGGGTGACCAGATAAAATCCAGGTCAGGGCTCATGTAACTTTGAAAGTTGTAGAGAAAAGGGAATTTCAGCCAGTGTCATTTGTATGCAATTAGTTCCTGACGAAATTCCCTCTTCATCACAACAGTTAAAGTTGCAGGCACTATACTAGAGTGACCATATACAAAAGAGGTTAGGGCCCCTGCAACTTTAACTGTTGTGATGACGAGGGAATTTCACCAGGAACTAATTGCATACAAATGATACTCGCTGAAATTCCCTTTTCTCTACAACTGTTAAAGTTACATGAGCCCTGACCTGGATTTTATCTGGTCACCCTAATCATTCACCATCACAAACAGGGGTGGCTCAGAATGCCCAGTGGAAAACTTTGCTCATGCAGGGAAAGGGAAACCCGCAGTCACCTATCGCAGGAGCTTAAAGCGAGATGGTTTAGGTAGGGTGACCAGATAAAATCCAGGTCAGGGCTTATGTAACTTTAACAGTTGTAGAGAAAAGGGAATTTCAGCCAGTGTCATTTGTATGCAATTAGTTCCTGGTGAAATTCTCTCTTCATCACAACAGTTAAAGTTGCAGGGGCCCTGCCTGCTTTTGTATATGGTCACTCTAATATAGTGCCTGCACCTTTAACTGTTGTGATGAAGAGGGGATTTCACCAGGAACTAATTGCATACAAATGACACTGGCTGAAATTCCCTTTTTTCTACAACTGTTAAAGTCACATGAGCTCTGACCTGGATTTTATCTGGTCACCCTAGTTTAGAGGGCGTATGCGGGAGTCCACCCCTTAACTCCCTTGGGCGACCTTCTGCCAAGCTGGTGCCTTTCACATGTGTCGGACCACCTCTCCCATCATCCTCAGCCAGCATATGCCCATTGGGCAAGCTGGCTGGGTATGACAAGCATTGCAGCTACATTTCGCTGATTCGTGGCTTTGATTAATCAACTTAAAAGCGTTTTGTTTGACAATTCTGCAGTCAGCAGATTTAAACATTTTTAAATTGTGTTTAACGCAAGTAATTGTGAAAACTGCAGGTGCCCAAGGGCCGGCTTAGAGGAGGCCTCTTCTCCCTCCGGGGCCCGAGTGAAGGGCAAACGTTACCTCTAAGACACTGCCAGCGACGACGCATCCATTCACCACCTTTAGAAGGACTGGCCAGGATCCACAGCAGCTCCTCTGTACAGGTAACGGAGGAAGGCAACCCCCCCAACGCTCCCTCCATCTGCAGCCCCTTACACCATTCCCAAGAGCCCCTATCCCCTGGAGCAGAAGTTTTTGGGGAGTGCAGGGGGCTACAGAGGAAAGTGGGATGGATGCAGGAAAGCCCCTTTCCATGAACTCTGTTACATTTGCAGAAGGACTGTTAAAATCCAAGCCACTGGGTTGCATCCAATCTTAGTCTAATTTAAACCCTACTCATTTCAATGGTCCTACTCTAAATAGGACTAGCGTCACAGAATAGTAGAGCAGGAAGCCACCTTAAAGCGTCCCTGAGAGATGGCTGTCCAGCTGCCTCTTGAAGGCCTCTAGGGTGGGAGAGCCCACCATCTCCCTAGGTCATTGGTTCCATCGTCATCCAGCTCTAACAGTCAGGACGTTTTTCCTGATGTCCAGCCGGAATCTGGCTTCCTGTCACTTGAGCCCATTATTCCACATCCTGCACTCTGGGATGATCGAGAAGAGATCCTGGCCCGCTTCCGTGTGACAACCTTTCAAGTATTTGAAGAGTGCTATCCTGTCTCCCCTCCGTCTTCTCTTCTCAAGGCTAAACATGCCCAGTTCTTTCAGTCTCTCCTCATAGGGCTTTGTTTCCAAACCTTTGATCATCCTCGTTGCCCTCCTCTGAACATTGGATCTGAGCCATTTTTTGTATGGGCAAATGTTTGTAGATTCATTAAATACTCAAATTAACCTCATATGATTAATCAGTTACAGGCACAATCCTATGCATGTTTAGACAGGGGGAAAAAGACCTATAACTCCCCAGCATGCCTGGCTGGGGTGTGCTGGGAGTTGTAGGACTTTTTCCTGTCTAAACATGCTTAGGATTGCACCCTTTAGATGTCTTTCCATTGTGCAACTGCCCTAACATCAGTTCAGAAGAACCATTAACACTTCTGGCTCCTGGATTCAAAACGCAACCACCTCTTATGCAAAAACCCACCTTTTTACCAGCCTGATTACAAGCACAAAGGTTTGTTCATTTATTTATTTATTACATTTATAACTCACTTTTTTCCTCCTTAAAGAACCCAAGGCGGCGTATATAATCCTCCTCCTCTCCATTTTATCCTCACAACAGCAACCCTGTGAGGGATGTTGGGCTGAGAGTCTGTGCCTGGCCCAAAGTCACCGAGTGAGCTTTGTGGCCGAGTGGGGACTAGAATTCGGATCTCCCGACTCCCAGTCCAACGCTCTACCCACTACACCACACTGGCTCTTACAGTGTGTACTTACAGAAATATATACCAGCAGAATAAATACGGAGACTGGAAGGCTTTGTCCTGAGATGAGAGTGAGTGAGCTCAAGGAGAAGCAAATGCGACTACTTTCCTTAATCAAGCTGGTGACACGGAGCTGTAGCTCTGATCCTAATGTAGATGTTCCTAACGTTAAGGAGGAACTGAATGATTGTGCAAGGAGAGCTGGAGGCCCTCCTCCTCCTCCTCCTCCTCCCGCTCACCTTCTCGTAATACTTGACTTCGTAATCCAAGATGCTCCCCGTGGGTGGCTGGATGGCAGGCCAAGACAAGGTCACCCCATTGGGACTCACCGACGTGGGATGGACCTCGGCAACAGGCTGTGGGACTGGGGAGGGAAGGAATGAAGGATGCGCATCAAAGCCCAGCTCACCTGCTGCCACAGGAGTAGTCGACCCCACCACGTGTCAGAGATATGCACTACGTACCCCCAGAGAGGGCTTCCCGAAGACCCTAACTCACACAGCAAATAGAAAAGCCACTGTGCTAAATGCGGATCCTTTGGCAAGATGCCGGAGACCCTTGTTTGCTACAGTTTTAGTAGGCAGCTCAGTTCAGACAACACGTCAGTCAACGCAGTGTGAAACCTCCACTCAACGGTGGCATTTGTAAGGGGCGCTCCCCATACAACATGTTCCAACTCCACCGTTGTGTGACTGTGGGCTCCTGTGGAGTTGAGTAAAATCCATCGCAACATTTGATTGACAGTCCCTCCACCCTCTCTCCTCCCCCGGTCCTCCTGATGGTTTCCCATCGGCCATTGCTGCGGGGGAAAAAACAATCCTGGTGTCTCTCCTAGAGCAGCACTCCCTCCTTTCGCCGCTCTTACCAGGGAATTCTATAGCCAGTGGGAAAAGTCAACACAACGCAGCGGAAAACTCCATGGAGTCCTCCACACAACACGCAACACAACGGTTGTGCAGGAACTCTCTGCACAGCGTGGATATTCTGTGTGGAGTGTTTTCCCAAAAAAACTCTCCACCGTTGAGAGGAGTTTTCCCTCCAGACAGCACATTTCTCAACGGTGGTGTAAAAACTCCACGGTGGAGTTCTAAAACCATCGCTGAGAAAGGTGTTGTCTGAACTGAGCCACTAAGTGCCTTTACACCAGCTAAATCTACTTCTCTGATTGCTTATTGAACCTCGCCAAACATTTAAAGGATACACTTTGATTAATGTTATCATCATTCCACGATCGTTTGCGTCCCAGGCTTCGCTGGTCGTTATCTTAGCGCTCATTAGGGAACGACCTTCTCAGAACGATCTCTCCCCCTACAAGCCCGTGTGCCAAGGTGGGTGGCCATCTCCCCATGCAGCATGTGAGGGCAGTGGTGACCAGTTCAGCCTTCCCCAACCTGCCACCCTCCAGATGCGTTGGAATGCAATTCCCATCATTCCCAGCTAGCACGAGGCTAGGGAAGGTTATCCGAGAGGTTGAGGCCCGGCTTCCATGGCTTCTTTTAAGGGCAACTCACCATCCTTGTTGGTGGTGATATTGATGGATTCCGAGTGAGGGAGGTTGTGACTCTGGTTCGAGACGCCGTTGACGGCCTGGATCTGGAAGGAGTACGTGATGTACGGCTGAAGGCCCTCCACAGTGACCGTGCGCTCCACCAGCCACCTTGGCCTGGGGGCGTAAACCATGCGGGAGCAAAGCCGGCAACCTTGCCCTTCCGGACACTCATGGCAGACAACGTGGTAAGCCACGTCGTCCCGGCCGCCGTTATCCAACGGCCCGCTCCAGTCCAGGACGGCCACTGAGCCGTTGATCTTGGCTATGATGCTGCGTGGGGCGGACGGCGGGGCTGAGCGGAGGAGAGAGGCAAACGTTAGCCCTCCGTGGTCCCCCCGATCCCCCAAAGAGCCCTCGTCCTGAGCTCTTCCCTGTCGCCATGACTCACCGGTGCACTGCTTCGTCGGAGGCTCCTTCTTGGTCCGGTAGTATCCGACACGGCACAAGCATTCGCTTGAGCCCAGGGATAGGGAAATGCTGAAGGGGGGGCACAGCTGGCAAGACCCCTCCCCTTGGGAGGCTTTGAACATCCCTGGGGCGCAGGCTGCAGGTGAGAGAGAAGATCAGAACACCTCCGTTGGGCCATGCCAACAACACTTTTATGCAAGCTTCCCCCAATGTGGTTCCATCCGGATGTGTGGGACTACAACTCCCAGAAGCTTCTGGGAGTTGCAGTCCCACACATCTGGACTGAACCAGGTTGGGGGAAGCTGTTCTATGCAGTTGATTCCCCCATAACCGATGCCTTCCAGTAAGAGTTGGGACTGGCCTTTGTTTTATCTAATATTCTGTTATAAGCAATAGTGTGTCATTCCTTTTTGGATTGTTCCTCTTTGCTCAATTTATTTCTTTCATTTGACTTTAATATTTATTTATTGCCTCTCTCTACCGCCCAATAACCAAAGCTTCTCTGGGCGGTTCACAAAAGTGAAAACCATAAAATGCAGCTTAATAAGACATAATGGGCCTATTCAGACAACACACTAAGCCACAGTTAGGCCGCTAACCCTTTTGCAGCAAATGGTTAGTGAGCGTGTTTAAACTGTGGTTATGTCGCCACCGGGGTCAGGAATGGTTCACACGAAACACTAAGTCATGCTTCACATGACACGCTAAGCCATAATATTTAACTCAAAATGCTTACCCACCGTGGCTTAGCGTGTCATCTGAACAGGGTCAATATAAAACCTTTGAAAGTTTTAAATACAATAAAACCAGAGTAAAACCAGCAGCAGGGAATGATCTAAAAACACAACAACCCACATTTAAGCACACATTGCAGAACTAAAAAGCCTGAGAATTTTTTTCAGACGTTAGTGAAACCGTGGTCCTCTGGGGTTAGCACTAACCACAGGCCGTGCTGTCGCACACAACGCTTTAAGCCACGGTTAGAGCCGCTAACCCTGCTGCAGATGGTCCGACTGGGGTTAGTGATTGAGCAGGGTGTAGCAAAACGCATCGGACAAGACACCTTAAACCCTGCTGCTGAATCAAAAGCCCTTAACAAGCAGGGTTTAATGGGTCTTCTGAACAGGCCCTATGCCTAAAAATGGACTAAGGTCAAAAGATTGTTTAACAGGATGGTCTGAGAGACTTGACTCCATCAATGATGGGGGAAGTAGAGGTAACATCTCCATTCACCTGAAGGTTTCTCGAGTTACCGCTTGAATCCAGGTTCTTAATCCTGACAGGAGGTGCCGGAGTTAGTATTGCAAGCCTCATCAGGGAACACAGAACTGGAAGAATGGCCTGAAGCCCTGACCTTCCTTGTTCTAATGGATTTATCTTATGGGGGGGTGGGGGAATTCAGCCAAAGCTCTAGTCAAAAAAGCTATTTTGCATTCCGAACCATCCTGTCTATCACCGATCTGTCCGCATTGGGCCGGAGAAGGAGAAGAATTAGAATTACAGGAAGAACAAGCAACCCAGGCTCCAGAAGGATGCATCCATCCAAGCGCCCTCACTTTGACCTCACTGTCCATACATGGGAATCAAGAGCCATAGATAGGTAGCTCTCTAGAAAGAGAGGATTCTTCCTCTCTAGGAGGGACAGGAAGTTAGGTGGGAATGAGAGGACAGACCCTTCTTTCCAGGGCAGCACATACTCCCCACCCTCACTCTAGGTCCCTGCAAACATAGCAAGAATAGGGCCCTCTCCTCCAAGCCTTCTCAAGGACCCCCCTTCTGTCCGCCATAGAGAGGAGCGAGCGGGATTGCTGCCTCTCCACCCAGCGGAGTCAGATGCTGGGATCGTTGTCCCAGGCATGACTACGCTTGCCTCTTCTTGCGGGGGGCGGGGAGGGGAGGGGCATTGTTCACATTCATCACTAGAATACACACACGTACGTACGTACGTATATATGAAAAGAGAGAGACAGACACACAGAAACGCACACACATCAGTGAGCGTGGCACTTCAGAGATGAAGGCATGTTGCGGTAAACAAAAGGCTCAAGAGCAGCTACGTTCAAGGACACCCCCCTTAGCCTCCCTCCCTTTTGTCCAGTGTCCCATAAGTTCCCATCCCATCCCAGCAGCCCCTGTTTCGAGGCACCCCCCCCCTCCCTGCCTGCACGCTGGCTCCCCTTGACCCGTAGATATTTGGCATTCCTGGGGCCATCCAGCCGGCTGCAAGTTCAAAGACCCTTCCTTCCTTGTCCAGAGGAGAGACAAGGGCAGAGGAAGACAAAGAGAGAGGGAAAGCAGCTGCAAGGGGGGGGGGGAGGAGGAGAGGGGGCCCCTTGGGGGGGCTTCCTGGGAGACAAGCGGCCTTGGAAGCGATAAGCCCACCCTCCCCTGCAGAGAGTGGGCCGGGGGGGGGGGGTGGACTGGCTGGCAGGCCGCTGTGTTGTCAAAGAGAGGACAACACACACACACTGGTCTCTTTTGCTCTCCTTTAGCCACCACGTTTGGGACCCCTAGCCCCCCAACACTTGTCTCACCCACTAGGCCCCACTGCCCTCCCGGAGAAGCCAAGAGTCCTAGCTCATGCTCCCAGAGGGCCCCGGCTTCCAGACATCTCTCTTTATTCAATACGTGGCCTGTGTTGAATTAGGTGAGCCTATGGAAAGGAGGACTGGGCTCCATTGAAAAGGGAATTTCAGCAGGTGTCCTTTGTATGCATGCAGCACCTGGTGAAATTCCCTCTTCTTCATCACCACAAGTGAAAGCTGCAGGAGCCCTGCCCCCTTGACCAGATACAAAAGAGGGCAGCTTTAACAGTGGTGATGAAGAGGGGATTTCACCAGGTGCTGCATGCCTACATATGACCCCTGCTGAAATTCCCTTTTCGATGCAACTTTCACTTTATTCTTTAGGCAACCAATCGCAGGTTATAGCCTGTTCCATACAATGCAATATAATAACAATAAAAATTTAGTCACAAGGTTAAAATTCAGTAATAAAAATTCTATCACAAAGTTAAAATTCAGTGTATTCACATACTTTACAAGGATTTGTCATTTCAGAATCACCATTTCTCATACGAGGCAGTTGTCCTCTAGGGCTGTTCTAAGTTGGGCTGCTTTTACTTTTCGATGCAACTGTTAAAGGTACAGGAGCCCAGTCCTCCTTTCCATAGGGTCACCCTAGTGTTGAACCCAGGAGACATCACCCCGGCTCTCCCACCACCACCACGGAGAACGGCACCCCCAAATGTCCCTCTGAAGAGGGAACCCAGGAATCCTACCCACCCCCAGCCCCAGAAAGAGGCAGGGCTTCTGCCTCCTCTGAAATACCCCTGGCAGATCTGGTCAGAGTGGCGAAAGGCAGCAAACGGTGCAACAAAATACTCCCGAGGGCTGCAGTGACTCCCCTGCCAGGAAAGGCTCATGGATTCTGGAGTCCCTTGTAGCGGTGGTTCTGTGTTAGAACTGAACCCAGGTTCAGTTTCTGGCCAATGCAACGCTGTCTTATTTTTGTGGGGGGGGGGGGGGAGCAGAGCTTTACAAGTGAAGCCACTGCTTTGCACGCAAGGGAACTGGAGCATCTTGAAGCAGAGCTGCAAAAACGCCCTTGCAGGGAGAGACGCGGCTGCCAGTCAGAGCTGACAACACTGAGCAAGATAGGCCAAGTGCCTAGCTCTGCATCAGGCCACTTCTGAGCGTAAGAAAACAGTAACGAAGCCATGCAGCACGGCATGTCGGAGGTTTCGGAAACGATTAATAACAGGGAGAAAAAGAGCGAGAAGGGGGGGCGAGAACTTGTGTCTCCCTCTCTGATCCTGCTCTGCTTCATCCAATGAAATTGGTAGCAGAACCAGGACGCACCGCAAAAAGGAAGGAAGGGGGGGGGGAAGTCCTTCGTGACGCAATCCATCATTAACGCCTCAGAATCTGCTGACAGAAGATGGACTGGGGGCTCCTGGGCTCAGGCAGCTTTGAGAAGGGAAGTCCGTGGACGGGGAAGACGCGGCGGCGGCGAGCTCTATCCGTGGCTGCTATAGCGAGCCTCCATGCTCAGAGGGAGTCTACCTCTGATTAACGCCTGCTGGGGAACGGCAGCGAGAGAGCGCCACGGCCTGGGTGCCCCGCTGCTCGTGGGTCCCCCAAAGGCCAGCCGGTGGGCCGCTGTGCAAACAGGATCGTGGACTGAACAGACCTCTGGCCTGATCCTGCCCGGCACTTCTTCAGTTCTTACAACAAAGCCAAGGGCTTTCAGTCCTGCCTTGGATAACATGTGGCCCTCCAAATGTTTTGGCCTGCAAGTCCCATCAGGCCAAGCCAGCACAGCCAGTGGTGAGGATGATGGGAGTTGTTGGCCAAAACATCTGGAGGTCCACGTTGCCCACCACGACCCTAAAACCTAGATCTCACCTACTAGCCATCACGGCTTGCTCCTCCCTACCAGACCCTTCCAAAAGGACTCAGGCGTCCTGGTTTCGCCCATCCTGAAAGAACCTCATTGCTGTATCCATCCATAAGAACAGAAAAAGAGCCCTGAAGCTGGGTCAGATATAGCGCTAGTCCAGCATTCAGTCCCCATGTGGCCAGCCAGACACCCCAACGGGGAGCCCACAGGCAGGACATGAATGCAACAGCGCCCTCCCGCCCATGTTCCCCAGCAACCGGCACACATACGCTTACTGCCTCTGATTCTGGACACCACGACTATAAGCCATAGACAGCCTTCTGCTCCACCATCGACTGGTCCAATCCCCTTTTAAAGCCATCCAAGTTGGTGGCCTCCATTACATCTTGCAGCAGCGAGTTCCACAGATCAACTCTACATATCTCCATACGGCTTGCTCCAAAGCGCCCATCCTCCCTACCGTCCCGTCGGGAAACACCGACCCGCTCCGTCCTCCTCACCTCGGCACTTGGTGTTCTCCTCAGAGGGCTCGTAGCCCGGGGCACAGGTGCAGTCAGTGACGGTCTGCTCCGCCCACTGCCCGTCCTCCCGGCAGTACATGCTGAGCGGCCGGGAGCTGACCTTGAGGGCGTTGGCCACGCACTGCCCGGCAACGGACATGACCAACTCCTTGGGCACCGTCTCCTGGAAGAGGGTGAAGTTGACGGTGACGGAGGGGCACTTCTTGTAGAAGAGGCGGGCGGAGAGCAGCGCCATGCAGGCCCCCTGGTCTTGGAAGGCCACGTAGAAGCCGGCCTTGGAGAGGGGCCCGATCCTGAGGGTCTTCACGTTGACCTTCCCGGAGGCCTCCATCCCCACCCGCTTCCGGGTGAGGTGCTCGGCCGCCACCGTGTCCACCTTGACGTAGGGGTTCTCCATCCACGGGGGGAAGGTGCTCGTGGCCAGGTCGGTGTCGGCCTCGTAGAAGAACACGTTGAACGTCTCCTTGCACGAGCGGGTGACCTGCGGGATGGAGAAACACTCCACCACCGTGAAGCGGAGCTCGGCGTAGACGTGGGTGGCCCCCGAGCGCGGGACGAAGGTGGTCCGCAGCCAGTTGTTCTGGTTGGGGTTACGGACGCCGCACACCTCAAAGGTCCGGACGCTGTTCTGCTCCTCGTCCATCCCACTGAGCTCTTCCCACTGATGCCGGGGGGGGGGGGGGGGAGGGGGGAGAGGACAAGGCAGGTTGAATGAGCAGCTCAGCCTCCCCTAACCTGACGCCCTCCAGTTGCGCCGTGCGACGGCTCCAATAACCACAATAACCACAATACAGTATTTTTACCTCGCTCTTCAGTCCAAAAAGGTTCCCAGAGCGACGTACGAACGTTAATATTGAGACATCCCTGCCCTCCAGTTTATAATCTGAAGGACACGACACAAAAGGAAGAGGCACTGGGAGGGAGGAGGAAAAGAGCACAACTCAGGCACCTTTTCTTAGTCCCAATGTTGTCACGTTCTGGCAGGGTAAGGCGAAACAATCTCCCTTCATCTGTCCCTGCGTCCTCCCATATGTACTTGCCCTGACCCTAAGATCATCCTGAGGGGTCCTTCTCCGTGAGCCCCTGCGAAAGAAAGTGAGGCAGGTGGCTACTAGGAGGAGGGCCTTCTCTGCTGTGGCACCGCGCCTGTGAAATGAGCTCCCTCGAGAGGTTCGCCTGACACCTACATTATACTCCTTTCGACGCCAGGTGAAGACCTTTTTATTCTCCCAATATTTTAATAGTTTATTATCATAGTCTTTTAACTCCGTTGTTTTAAATCTGTATTTTAAATTTGTATTTTAAATCTGCATTGCTGCGTGGCTTTTTACCCTGGTTGTGCTTTTATATTGTATTTTTATATTGTGTTTTTATACTGTTTTGTTCTGAACCGCCCAGAGAACTTTGGCTATTGGGATGGTATATAAATGCAATAAATGATTAAATGAATAAAGTAGGGGTCCGGGTCAGCACGACCCATACCATAGGAACACAGCCAGTGGCCTTACACTGAGCCAGAGCCTGGGTCCATCTAGCGCAATATCGTCAACACTGACCGTCAGCAGCGGCTCTCAGGGTTTCAGGTAGGAGTTTTTCCAGCTCTGCCTGCAGATGCTGCCAGGGATCGAACCTGGCACCTTCTGCATGTAAACTGCCCCACTGCTGAGTTAAGGCCCTTTCCCTAAAAATAAAGATACTAGTCGTCATGGTTCTGAACACACATGGGAAGCAGCCTTATACCAAGTCAGAGCCTGGGTCCATCTAGCCTAGGAAGACCGTATGGAAAAGGAGGACCAGGTTCTCCTGCATCTTTAACAGTTGTAGAGAAAAGGGAATTACAGCAGGTGTCATTTGTATGTGTGCAGCACCTGGTTAAAATCCCCTCTTCAGCACAACAGTTAAAGCTGCAGGAGCCCTGCCCTCTTTGTATCTGGTCACACTAGTATAGTTCCTGCAGCTTTAGCTTCTGTGACGAAGAGGGGATTTCACCAGGTGCTGCATGCCTACAAATGACCCCTGCTGAAATTCCCTTTTCAATACAGCATGTTAAAAGATACAGGAGCCCAGTCCTCCTTTTCATAGGATCACCCTAATCTAGCCCAGTATTGCTGATACTGATTGGCAGCTGAAGCTCTCCGGGGTTTCAGCAGGAGTTTTTCCTGCTCTCCCTAGAGACGCTGCCAGGGGTCGAACTCAGGACCTCCCGCCTGCCAGGCAGGAACGACAGCCTCTCCCCTGCCATGATGTTCTCCCCAGCGCAGCCTCCCAGTTGTCCTTCCTTCTCTGGCAGATGGAGGAGAACCGGCAGGGGGATTGTGGGAGTTGTAGTCCAACATATCTGCAGGACCCAGCAGGATCAGGCCAAACTCCAGGGGCGGTCGATGGCTCCGAGGACGGCGGGGTGGCGAATCCACTCCGAGTTTCAGCTGGCCTCGGAGCAACCAGCCGCCACTGCCACAGTCCAGCGTGCCAACGGCACCCCAGCCAAGTGCCTTGCAAGGCAAGAGCCGAGAGGGCATCCTCTGCCGTCCTTTGCCCCGGCCTCTGCCCCTGAGAGATGGACCCCCTTTGAACAGGGAGGTTCCGGACAGTGACGGCGGCCTCCCCCTTCAGCAAATCCCCGACTGCCTTCCTTTTGTCCCTCTCGGGCCCTGACGGCCGACAGAGCACAGGTAGGGAAGGTGGCATGAGAAATGGCGGGCAGGAGCCGCCCAAGAGCTGGCTGGCACCCCGCCATCGGCTTTATCCGTCACGCCGCAACAGAAAGTCAAGTCTGAACAAAGGAGGGGTTTCTAAACAAGTTCCATCCGCTGGTTAATTTCTTAAAAACAGAGAAGACGGGTGGTTTGGGGGGGAGGGGGGCAGTCCTAAACCCCAAAGGAAGCCGCACCCTCTCGCCTGGAAGAGCCCCCCCCCCGTCCCCTTAAAGTCAAATTCCGCAGGACATGATTCAAAAAACGTGCTTAGAACAGCCACGTCACTTTGTGGGCAGGTCTGGATTGGGGCCATGCCACAACAGGAGGCCATTTTAACCCTTTCCAACCCAAATTCCCCCCCCCCCCGCCCCAAAGCTAGCATTGGCCCTGATTCGTAATTATTTATTACATTTATATCCCACCTTTTTTCCTCCAAGGAACCCAAGGTGGCATACATAATCCTTCTCCTCCTCTCCATTGTATCCACACAACAACAACCCTGTGAGGGAGGTTGGGCTGAGAGTCTGTGAGTGGCCCAAAGTCACCCAACGGGTTTCCATAGCCGAGTGGGGACTTAAACCCGGATCTCCCGACACCCAGTCCAACGCTTTAGCCACTAAACCACACTGTCCCTTGGGGGATTGTAGGTCTTGGGACCAGGCTACCTGAAAGGCAGCGTCCTCCCGTAATCCTTAAGGGAGGCCCTTTTCTCGCCATCAAAGGCGCATTTAGTGGGGACGCGAGACAGGGCCTTTGTGGTGGCTGCTCCCAGGCTCTGGAGTTCCCTTCCAAGGGATTGTTTAATTGGACCTGTCCCTGTTCTCCTTCTGCCAGCAGCCGAAGACATTTTCCTACAGGCAGGCTTTGGGGATATAAACGGGTCTGCTGCTGAAGGGGATTTTAATGGTGCTATTTTTTTTTCCCTTTTACTGTTGCACTTTTAATGTATTTGTTTTCATGCTATCTTTTAATTTAGTTTCTTTTTTTAAATCTGGATTTTATTGTTAGCTGCCTCGAGCGCCATTTTGGGGCAGAAAGGCAGGACAGAAATTGAACAAACGAACTTTCAGCAGGAAAATGGCACCTTCCCCCTCCGCCCCTCCCCCCGTCCATCTTTCTCTTGCACCATCCTGCCAGAATACTGAGATCCTCCTGAGACATCCTTTTCGAGTTCCCCTGCCAGGTTTTGAGTTCAAGCAGCTGGTAAATGGGGAAAGGGCCTTTTCGGTGGTGGGACGCTGCTTCTACACTTAGTGCCAACTTGGTGAAGACTTCGTTTTTTCTCACCTGGTCCTTTCAGGGCTAACTTTTAAATTTTAACCTGGAACTTTATTCTTTTTATTCCAAGCCTGAGCTGGTGCCAACGCTGCTGCTATTAATAATCTGTTGCGATTGCTCCATGGTTTTTAATATGTTTAACAGGTAAGCCGCCCTGAAAGCCCTTTGACTAAAGAGCAGCCTCATGAATATGTGCGATGATAAATAATAGAGACATAAATTCAAGGTTCACGTCGACCATGGTATCCTTCTGGGACGACTGGCTGAGTTGGGAGTGGGAGGCACTGCATTGCAGTGGTTCCACTCCTACTTGGCGGGGCGGCTCCAGAAGGTGATGCTTGGGGGACATTGCTCGGCCCCATGGATTCTCCAGTATGGGGTTCCACAGGGGTCAGTCTTGTCCCCCATGCTGTTCAACATCTACATGAAACCGTTGGGTGCGGTCATCCGGAGTTTTGGAGTGCGTTGTCATCAGTACGCTGATGACACACAACTCTATTTCTCCTTTTCATCTTCAGCAGGTGAGGCTGTGGATGTGCTGAACCAGTGCCTGGCTGCGACAATGGACTGGATGAGGGCTAATAAACTGAAACTCAATCCAGACAAGTCTGAGATGCTATTAGTGGGTGGTTCTGCTGACCGGATGGAGGGTGTTCAACCTGTTCTGGATGGGGTTGCACTCCCCTTGAAGGAGCGGGTTCGTAGCTTGGGGGTTCTCCTAGAACCATCTCTGTCACTTGAGGCTCAGGTGGCCTCGGTGGCACGGAGTGCCTTCTACCAACTTCGGCTGGTGGCCCAGCTACGCCCCTATCTGGACAGGGATAACCTGGCTTCAGTTGTCTACGCTCTGGTAATCTCTAAATTGGATTACTGCAATACGCTCTACATGGGGCTGCCTTTGAAGGCGGTTCAGAAGCTGCAGCTTGTGCAAAATGCAGCGGCCAGATTGGTAACAGGGATCAGAAGGTTCGAACATATAAGTCCGATTCTGGCCTGCTTGCATTGGCTGCCTGTAGGTTTCTGAGCCCGATTCAAGGTGCTGGTTTTAACCTATAAAGCCTTACATGGTTTGGGACCACAATACCTGATGGAACGTCTTTCCCGACATGAACCTACCCGTTCACTACGCTCAACATCAAAGGTCCTCCTCGGTTGCCTACTCCAAGGGAAGCCCGGAGGGTGGCAACAAGGGAGAGGGCCTTTTCAGTGGTGGCCCCCCAATTGTGGAATGGAATGATCTCCCCAATGAGGCTTGCCTGGCGCCAACATTGTTATCTTTTCGGCACCTGGTCAAGACTTTCCTCTTCTCCCAGGCATTTAATAGCACATGATGAGGATTTTGTGTTGTTGTGCTTTGACCCAGAATTGTTGTTTTTAAAGGATATTGAAATTATAGCTTGTTTTTATGCTTTTTATGGTTTAAAATTTTGTATATCGGTGTTTTTTTTAAAATGTTCAGTGTTTTTAATTTTTGTAAACTGCCCAGAGAGTTTTGGCTATTATTAAATGGAAATAATAATAATAATAATAATAAATACATGGCGTTGGGCTGCAATTACTCAGCATTGAGGAAAATGCTCTCTGCATACACCCAGAGGTGCTCAGGTTTGTATGACAATTTTATATATTTGAAAATACACTCAAAAACTAGGAAACTGAACCCCTTCAGTCCCGTGCGCACCCCCCATTCCCACCTGAGATGAGATTGGCTTGTAACTCTGTGTTTCTCTGCTTTCCCTTTTTATTATATAGATGGAATGTGCCTTCTCATATTTAAAATAAAGCAGGGTGACCATATGGAAAGGAGGACAGGGCTCTTGTATTTTTAACAGCTGTATTGAAAAGGGAATTTCAGCAGGGGTCATTTGTAGGCATGCAGCACCTGGTGAAATCCCCTCTTCATCACAACAGTGAAAGCTGCAGGAGCTATACTAGACTAACCAGATACAAAAGAAGGCAGGGCTCCTGCAGCTTTAATTGCTGTGATGAAGAGGGGATTCCACCAGGTTCTGCAGGCATACAAATGACACCTGCTGAAATTCCCTTTTCTATGCAACTGTTAAAGAGACAGGAGCCCTGTCCTCCTTTTCCATAGGGTCACCCTAAAATATAAGGTTCTGGGTTGGGGCTGACATTTCTTCCCCACTTTATGGACCTCTACGGGACATTGACTCCAAGTTTCCAAATTGCCCTAAGCCCCCTCCCCCCCAAAAGCAGGCTCCCCAACCTGATGCCATCAGCCATGCTGACTGGGGATGACAGCCACTGTAGTCCCAACACCTGGTCGAGGAAGGTTGACCTTCACCAAGACACCCACGGGAGCTCAACCGTTGCCCCCCGACACCATGTTGGAGTGACCGCTCACCTGGCCATCTACAGGTGGGTATGTTGTCCACCGCAAATCCGCTGTCTCCAGCTTGGTGTTCATGAGACTTTCTAAAAGAGAGATGGACAGATGGGGGGGGGGGGGAATTATTTCTTGCCAGGAGTGTGAAAAATACATTACAAAGCAGTTGGAGTGAGCCCTACTGATGGGAACAATCAAAATGGTTGATTTTAAAAACTAACTCTACTTCCTGAAATACATCTAGGGTGACCAGATAAAATCCAGGTCAGGGCTCATGTAACTTTAACAGTTGTAGAGAAAAGGGGATTTCAGCCAGAGTCATTTGTATGCAATTAGTTCCCGGTGAAATCCCCTCTTCATCACAACAGTTAAAGTTGCAGGAGCCCTGCCTTCTTTTGTATATGGTCACTCTAGTATAGTGCCTGCACCTTTAACTGTTGTGATGAAGAGGGAATTTCACCAGGAACTAATTGCATACAAATGACACTGGCTGAAATTCCCTTTTCTCTACAACCGTTAAAGTTACATGAGTCCTGACCTGGATTTTATCTGGTCAGCCTAATATACACACACCTGTGTATCTTACCAAAAAAAGCAGGTATAAAATGTTATCTGAAAGGAATACGGACATATTATAGGGTCTACATTTGTAATCTTTTAAATCTGAACCCATCACCCTCTTGAGTTAAAGTGTGCTTTTCTGGGCAGAAGAATAAATCAGGGTCAAAACCGCAACTTTCTGAGTTCTAGCCGCATTCTAAGTACGGATTGCATTTATTGGGGTGCAAATTATTATTAATATTACTGTTTCATTTCTATGCTGCCCAGTAACCGAAGCTCACTGGGCGCTTTACGATTCATAAAATAATAAAATACAACATAAAAATACACATTTAGACATTTTCCATAAAGTAACAAGGACATTTACTATCAACCTTGCAGTGAAGACATGGTTGCATTTCAATGCGGATATTTTCACCCTCCTAGCAACCAGCTGAGATGCCTACTTGTTCAGGGCAATGTTTTAACTGTTATAAATGTATATTTATATGTTTAAATTGTACTTGTTTTAATCTTGTAAACCGCCTTGAGTCCCAGCCCTGGGAAAAAGGTGGGATATAAATAAATATAATAATAACAATAAGAGTTATTTAAGTCAAAAATGAGACTTAAATCAACAGGGTTTCCCCCCCCCCCCCCCAGATGGTTCTAAGCATGGCATAAAAGCCTCGTGGCTTAAATCTGTCCCTCTGCTCACTCTGTGAGTTGTGAGAGGTGAGCAGGACTCCTGGGTTCTCCTGAAGGAAATGAGAGCTCTATAGAGAACTGGAAGCTAGGACTCCTGGGTTCTCTGTGGGAGAGGCAGGGAGCTCAACACACCTCCCTTATTGTCTCCTCATGAGTTAGCCCCCCTGCCCCCCCCCCCCCCCGCTTTCAGGACTTTCATCTCTACTTGAGCAGGGAAAGCCAGAGTCTCAGATATATCCTATGTACCTAGTTAATTCATTGAAATGTATGCAAATTCCCTAGGGACTGAACTCCAAAAATAATCTCTTGCCAGCCAGGTGGCAAGAAATTCAAACCAAATTCACCCCCCGCCCTGTTTAAAAACAGAGAGAGAGAGAGAGAGAGAGAGGGAAGGAGGGAGACTTAGAGACTTGTTGGGCCAATCAATATACACTGGCGGCCTCCATCGCTCTTCACTGTGTGGGATTCTGGGAACAGAGCAGGACTCCCAAAGGGTCAAAGGTGGATGCTCGGTGGCGGAATATTTATAAAAAGCCGGACTCGCGTCATTTCCCTGAACAGCCGCCGCCACCGCCTAGGGCCAGGAAACCAACTCCCACCATTTAAGCGATAGCCCCTCGCTCCATATTTGTAGCCGCCCCCCTCTCCCGGCACTCATCCTGCCCGGCCCACCAAACATGTCCCAGCTCTGGATTGCTCCTCCGCCACCCCCCAGTTTTAACAGCTCCCCTCAATTCAAGCCAGCATACACCCCCCCACCCCGCTTTCTTGGTACACGGTGGCACGAGAGATACGTGAAGCGGCCTCTCTTGGCTGCCAAGGTCACCTGAGGAACAAAAGACCCTTTGTGCTAGCAAGCACCCTCCCCACCCGTTCGCTCCCAGGTTGCAAGACAGGAGGGTCTGCGGGGGGGGGGGGGTAGAGCAGAGGATCCCAGCAGCCAGGACACCTGGGTTCCCTGTCTGAGTTGCGGTGAACACAGGAAGCACATGTGTACATTGCTGTGCGCCATTAAAGGGCGGGGGGCAGGCACTGAACCCCGGGGCTTCCAGCCACCTTCCGTGCTGCTGCCCAGATTTCCTGGTATGCAGGTTCCTCCAGAGACAAAAAGAACGCCAGCTAACTCTGCATTCCAGGGATCTGGGTTCAAGTACCGTTTCAGCTAAGGATGCCGGAGAAATTTGGGACGGACTAAAATGAGTTTGGGTTTCTGAGAATCCGACTTGCGGAATGCGCTGCGGACCAGCCTCAAGAAATCTACGCAAATTCATTCACCGGGGGGGGGGGGGGGGAACCGCACGTTTCCGCAGGGGTCGTATACCATGCTGGAAAATATACGTGGGGAAAAGTCAAACGGAACGGCGGGGACATTACGCTAAACGTTACTTGCTAACATACACGATGTAAATTGTCGCAAACATTCGAATCCGTCGGTGAACGGCACGATCCACGAGACACGCGCAGGGATGGGTTTGGCACAATTCGTACGTGCCCAATTTCGGCCACCACCGTCCGGCATGGCCTTGGGCATGCTGCACTCTCTCGGCCTCAGTTTCCCCCAAACTTGGAGGAAAGGGAGGCGGAAGATCCAAGAGGCTGGCTTTGCAGAGCGGTTGCAGAGAGAGCTGGCACCATGAAAGCAGCGCCTGCTTTGCAAAATTAAAAAAAAGGCTAAATAAATGATGGAAGCGCACGTTTGTTCGCTCCCCCTTTCTTTCCCATGGGCTGTCTGTGGGAGCTATTTCATCTCCACCAGAAGCCCCCAGGTCCTGACATTTCCCCCACCACAAATCCTCTGCCCACCACCCTGCCCTCTGGCCGAAACAGATGGCAAACAACCATCTCCCTCCCCATTTCTCCGTCCCGCTCCCCTCCTTCTTTTCGCAGTGGGTCCCCCATCCTAGCAGTCCCCCGGGAGGCAGAAGGAAGGACCCTTCCCCCAAAAGTGACATCCTGGCTGAGAGCGTCACCTGCTTTGAAACCTCCCCCACCCCCACCCCCACCCCCACCCCCGCCTGCCTGCCTGCCTGCCTGCCAGACCTGGGCAAGGTGAAGCGCAAGAGGAAATTAAAACAACAAAGGGCCTTTTTCCCTTTCCCCCCTTATCACGATAAGTGGATGCTGGGATAACCCGGGGGAGGGGAGGGTGTCAGCTGGGGCAACTGGGAACTGTGGGTAATTATAGGGTGACGCCACAGTTGGTTGCGATGCCCCAGGGGCAAAACCGGATGGGAAGGGAGCCAACAGGGGGGAAACCATTAGAGGGAGCTTGCCAGGAGAGGAGAGAGATTCTCCCTCTTACACGGGCGGGCGGGCGGGCAGGCGGGCGGGCGGAGGGTCCCACTTCTGAGCTGCATTTGGCTGGCAAGGGACGGAAGGAGCTATTTCTACACGGGTGGGGGGTGAGCACCTTGTGGCACCTGTAAGACTAAGGGATGGATTGTGCCCGGGGGGGGGGGCTTTGCAAAAGCTCCTGCCGCCTCCACTCCTCAGGTCTGAAGGAACCACAAGGGCCTTCGCCTCCCCCTCCCAACCTGTCACCCTCCAGATGTGTTGGACTGCAACTCCCATTGGCCATGCTGGCTGGGGATGATGGGAGCTGCGGTCCAGTACTGCAGCAGGGAGGGAGCCAAACTGCGGGAGGCCGCTGTGGGTTGTTTTTGTTCTGCAACAGATGAACATGGCCGGAACGGAACCCCCAGAACATGCCATTTATGGGGAATGCAGGATCCAGCCAAACCCAGCCCCGATCGTGGGGCCCAATTCCGAGCTGCCTGCATCTATTTCAGTCCATCCCCCCCCCCCCCAATTCTCCGTCAAACACTTCAAGGCCTCCTGTTCTCTCCACACATCATCAGACACTCATTCCTGTCTAAATCCATCCCAGATGTGTGAGGACTTTACACAAAAAAACGAGACTGGGTTCCAGAAACCAGGGGGGGGGGGGGCGGGCACTCGAACTCCTGGGTTCCTCAGGAAGGGAGCAGGGCCCACTTTCGGTACAGCAGCTGAGAACCCGAACCGCTGGATTCTCAGAGCAGTGAGGAAGGGAGCAGGTTCCAGCAGGTCGAATTAATTGTGCGGGGAGTCAGAACTCCTGGGTTCTTTCCCCATCTCGCACGCGGCCCGCTCCCCCAAACGCACCGCCAGGCGCCTTCCAGGAGGAGTCATGAGTCCTAACCTCCTCTCCTGCCCCCACCCACCCAAGGACAGAAAAAAGACCACACCCTGCACCATGCAGAGAGTTTATTAATTAAATCCAGGGCACTGTTCCCAGTACACTCGTTAATACACCGCGTATTGCTTAATTACAGGCAGCGGCGTCCTGCCCCATGGGCAGAGACGGACCAGGTGTCTGAGGGGCTAATAAATGCTCGTTTAATAGCCCCCCTTGGAAAAAGAACGATGCTGTATAATTTCTGCCCCCCCCCAGCAGGAATGTGCAAATAGGAGGGAGCGCGGCCGCACCCCCCCCTTCTGAAGACACACACAACACAGAATCAGCCCAAACCTGGCTTCCACACCTTGGCACCGTCCCAATGTGTTGGACTACAACCCTCAGCATCCCCCAGCCGATGCTGGGGCTTGTAGTCCAACATACCAGGACGGCGCCAAGGTAGGAGACACCAGACCTGGGCTCTGGAATGTAGACTCCATCTTAGATCAGCCCATTGCACCACAGCCATGCCATACAGCGGCGAAGATGTCGCTTTGGCGCGGTCTACTAGGATCGCCACGCGCCCCCCCCTGTGGCGTCTTCCACATGCAAAGTGAGTGTAGCTCAAACTCAAGGTCTGTTAGGCGAAAGCCAGCTCTTTAGAAGGCAACCCTGGAAGGAGTCAACAAACAGCTGACCGCCTTCAATTCAAATCCACTCGCCGTTGGCGAGCACTGCGTTGAGGACTGCCTTCTCCCTGTCTTTCCCCAGGGTTCAGGAGTTGTGCAGGGACTGCCCCGATGCCCTGGAGAAAAGGCTAAATGCAGGACAGTGAGGCCGTCTGCTTTTGGGGGCAAGAAACTGAACAATCCGGTGTGTTCGGTACGAGCCTTCATGCACACGCCCAGCTGAGAGCAGGGGGTCTCCCTCTACAACCCCCAGTCAGGCCTGGGACCATCTAGGCCAGCAGTGCTAACACTGACTGGCAGCAACAGCTCTCCAGGGATTCAGGCAGGGTTTCTCCCAGCCCTACCTGAAGAGGATGCCCGGGATTCAAACCTGGGATCTTGTGCACGCAAAGCAAGGACTCTACCACTTAGCTACGGCCCTTCCCAAGACACTGCCAGGGCTGGTGAAAACGTGAAGACTCCTGCTTGAGTGAATATCCAACTGTGGCTTTAGGGTGCCACTTGCAGGAACAAACAAAGGGCCACCCAGCCCAAGGGAAGGGCTGTAGCTCAGTGGCAGAGCCCTCGCGGTACCTGCAGGAAGTCCCAGGTTCGATCCCCGACAGGTAAGGGCTGGAAAAATTCATGCCTGAAATCCCAGAGATGGATCCAGGGTCTGAATCTGGTATGAGGCGGCTTTCTGTAACTCAGCATTCTTCGCGGGAATCGCTGCAACCAACCAATGGTAGGCGGATCTCCAGAAATTGCTCATGGGGGTGGATGCTAAGACCTCCGCCCACCCCCACGGCTATGAACCAAGCCCCTAGGTCACAACCTGCCTCTGCCGTGAACACATGACCCTATTCAGACGACAACCTATGCCACAGTGGTTAAGCATTTTGAGCTAAACATTGGGCCTGTTCAGAAGACACCATAAACCTTGCTGGTGAAGGCTTTTGGTTACGCAGCAGGGTTTAAGGTGCCTTGTGCGATGCGTTTTGCTAAACCCTGCTCACTCACTATCCACAGTCGGACTGTCTGGAGCAGGGTTAGTGACTCTAACCATGGCTTAAAGCGTTGTGTGCGACAGCACAGCTTGTGGTTAGTGCTAACCCCAGAGAACCACGGTTTCGCCAACTACAGAGCCTGAAGTGTCGTCTGAACAGGCCGATTATGGCTTAGTGTTTCGTGTGAACCATTCTTAACCATGGTGACTACATAACCACGGTTTAAACATGCTCACTAACCATTTGCAGCAAAAGGGTTAGTGGCCTAACCACGGCTTAGCGTGTTGTCTGAACAGGCCCAATGACCAAAGAATGCATGTGAGTACTTTGGGGGCCCCACGCTAGCTAAGTATCGACGTTGTGATTTTGAAGCTGGAAAAGGGCAGCCGTGACAGTCACGAGGCTGGGATTTTTCCCCCCACAAAGAAAAGCTGGGAATCTATTTTATTTTTTTTAGTTATGGAAAAGAGAGAGAAGCCAGGATGGAGTGGAGGAAAAGAATACGACAGTCCTAAATGGCGTGCAGGGAATCGTAAATTATTTCCGCTGTCTTGCAACACCAGAGCCGAGGGTCATCCCATGAAAGCGTCTGGAAAGAGGCCAGGCGCGCTCAAGAGAAGGCCCTCCTTCGCCCCCAGTGCAAAGTTCACTCGCGGAGTCTGCTGCCCCGCATCATCATGGGGTGCAACAGTTTAGCAAAGAAAAAGACGAGACACGGGGGGCAGGTTCGTCCGTGACGCTTAGGCACAGTCGCTGATCAGAGCCTCCGTGGCCAGGGGCAGTGTATCTCTGAAGACCAAGGGAGCATCCAACAAGGGAAGGAAGCCTTCTCCCCTTTGGGGCTTCCGTGGTGGGCTTCCGGGCAGCATCCAGATAACAAGCCACGGAGTTCAAGTCAAACGGACCTCTGACCTGTCCCCCCGCCCCAAGGCACTATCAAAATGTCTCCCCCTGTACTTAGGCCAGGGGTGGGCAATATGGTGGCCAGAGGCACCATGCACCCCAGACACCTTTCTTGGTGCCCGCCGAGACCCCTCCCACTTTTCTGTAAAATCCAGAAGAGCCGGAGAACGCGAGTGCCTGGGTGGTGATCCAGAGAGTAGGAGAGAGCGAGTTGGCTGGCCAGGCCCCCACCCTAACCTTGGACTCAACCTTTGGGGCAAATCTACTTGAATTGGTGAGTGGCCCCCATTGGCAGCCATTTTGCGCTGGTGCCCAGGACATTTCATCAAATTACCTCAAATGCCCATGGGCATAAAAGGTGGCGGGATGCCTGAATTAAGACAGATCCTCCTGAGAAGGGTGCAGACAGGGCACAACAGAGGGAACCACCCTGTCCTCAGCATCCAGGAATTCCAGGTAGAACAGCCCCTGAGCGCTTGCACCGGGGTCTTGGACACCGCTGAGGGCAGAGGTGGGCAAATGGAGGCCCTCCGGATGCTTTGACCTACAACTCCCAGAGCCAGGGGAGAGAGACGATGGGTGCCGTAGGCCTCAAACACCTGGAAAGCAGACGCCTGACTCAGGAGGAAGACGTGCCTCCCTTTCGCCGGCACAGGGCAAAGTGCGAGCCTTTCGCGCAGCTACCCTCGGCCCTGCTCCCTTCAGATGGGGTATACAGCATCCATGCTCCCCAGCCAGCCTGGCACCCTCCATTGGCCAGGCTGGGGCAATGCTGCTTTGATGCAGCCAACGATGAGACTTCTCGGATGAAGTGCATGGGAATGCGACATTTGGAAGGTCTGCTGTGGGATACCCAGAGGACCTTCCTTCTCTTCTGCCGCTCCCAGGCTGCGGAACGGCTGCTGCCGGGAGAGATCCGCCAACTTCACAGCCTTCCGGAATTTAAGAAGGCCATAAAGACTGATCTCTTCCAGCAGGCCTACCCGGTCGAATTTTAAGATGCCTTTTAATAATGTATTCATTTTATATGCTTTTAACAATTCATTAGTTTTATATATTCTTAATCAGTTTTATGTAGTTTATGCTGTTTTGTATTTAATGTTGTTCCCTGCCTTGATCCAGAGGGAGAGGCAGGTAAGAAATAAATATTAATAGTATTAGTATTTTTTCTGGACTCTGGATCCTACGCTTAAGCAGTCTCCCCAATCTGGTTCCCTCCAGATGTGTTGGACCACAACCCCCAGTATCCCCTAGCCAGCTCTGGCTAGGGGATACTGGGGGTTGTAATCCGACACATCTGGAGGGAGCCAGGTCGGGGCAAGTTGAACGCAGCCATGGGCCTACACCTCGCCTGCACCCCATCCCATCCCGGGGCTCTCTCATAGCCCTTTGCTGAGCGCGGGAAGAGGAGCCTGCAATGCCAGCCAGCCAGCCTGGGAAGGCCACGAACTGCGCGGGTGTGTTCGCACCGGCGGGGTGTGCGATTCCACCTTTGATAGCGGCGCATTTGCCTCCCTCTGGAGCGGCGGGATTATAGGCCTCGGCAGATGCAAGGGAGGGAAGCAAAGCCTCTCCTTTGATGGCCCAGCCAGGCGCGCAGATGAAACGCCTCCTCTGCCTTCTCTGCGGTGAGAGGTGTGCCAATCCCCATCATGGCATTCCAAGGCCGCTCTCACGATTCGCTCGCGGGACCCCCAGAGCTGGGGGGGGGGGGCGGGTGCTCCGTCGTCCGGGGCAACCGGCTCCCACCCCCGATATAAGATGGAGGCTTGCAGGTTTGCACAACCTCCCTCCCCCCTCCCCACACACAACACTTTTGGCAAGCGTATGGGGCAGATACCCAGAGCACCACTTGAGTTCTCTGCCCTACAGCCACACCCAGCAACACCCCAGACGATCCCATTCTTGTGCCGTCTTCACCCCAGTGCAGGAGTTTGGGAACCAGGATTGTTGGGCTAAGTGAGACGAGGGTGGCAGTTTGTGAGTTGCAGCAAAGCATCCTGGGAGTCAGGTCTCCACCGGCATAGCAGCTGCATTGTGTCAACTGACCTCAGCACAGTGGGCCTCCAGCCGGACAGGCATCCCCACAACCATCCAGGTGAGGATGACGGTGGTTACTTCTACATGTATATCCCACCTTCTTTCCACTTGCGAAGAGACAGAAGCGGCTTACATGACCTTCCTCCTTTCCATTTTATCCTCTCAACAGCCCTGCGAGGTAGGCTAGGCTGAGAGCCAATGACTGGCCCAAAGCCACCCAGTGAGCTCGATAGCTGAGTGAGGATTAGAACCTGGATCTCCTGAGTCCCAGTCCGTCATTCTAACCATTATGCCACACTGGCTGGGGGGGGGGGGGGGACACTGGGAGTTGTAGTCTAAGGCTGCCGGAAATTCCCAGGGAGGGGAAGACCGGGTCAGACAGAGCAGGACAGTCCCCTGCCTGAGAATTGCTCGGAGCAGAGCCCCATGAGTGGCGTTTTTTAGAAGAAAAGCTGGGTGAAAATAGAAGAGACGAACTCTGGACTCCGTGAAGGGATGGCGTGAGGCAGCTTTGTATGCAGAGAGAGGACGGAAGCTGAGAGTTGGGAGACAGGAATTGTGGGTCTCTCTTCTCACTTGGAAACAGCACCGAACGCAGCGGAAGGGGTGGGAAAAGAGCCAGGATCCCTGCAGCCAGAGCGAAGATCGTGCCAGAGGTCGGCAACTAGGAGCCTCAAGTGGGAATCCGGCCCTGCTAAATCCAGACTCTGAAAGGGAACGGGGATGAAGCAGCAGCAACGGCAGCTTCTTGACGGGGCCGGATGGGCCCTTGGCCATGGGGCAGGCGGCTCAGGAACGAGGAGGACTCACGGGGTTCTCCGAGGGAAGCATTAAGCACTGAATGGGGACCCCCCCCCCCCGGCTCAAGCGTTTGAGACAAGCAGCAAAAAACTCCCAAGTCCCATCTTATGGTTGCAGGGTGACGGGACGGGGCGGGGGGAGAGTTTCTAAATGGCCCACGTGGTTCCGACCAGAGAAGCCACAATAGAGGAATTCAATTAATGCGTTATATGCTCCAGCGCTCCTTCACAGCCTTGGGAGAGACCTGACCTCCGAGGAGGAGATCAGGATGGAGGGAAAGAGACAGAGGCATTCGGAGAAAAAATTGGAGTTGTGTGTGTGTGTGTGGGGGGGGTGTCAGAAAGAGAGGGCGGGGGATTTTACAGTCCAGCTTGGTGGGGGGTGGAGGGGGTGGGCATGATTTCTTTGTGTATTTTCAAAAAGGAGGCCTCCAGTCCTACTCGAAGATGGGTGACGTTTTAGCTTCCCCCCACCCTGCCAAATTCCTTGTTTTTCTCAGCTCTGGGCTGGGGGGGGGGGGTGGATTGAGAGCGACAGACCTAGAAAAAGGCTGTTTCTCTGGTCCTCCCTTAATCCTTTTTCAATGAGATTCGAGCTCCTGCCAGGGTTTGAATGAGCAAAAGAGGGGAAATAAAGAGAAGGGAGAGGGTGTGGGGGGGAGACAGGTTGAGGGGGGGAGGGGAAAAGGGGGGGAGCAACTCCATCAAAAGAGGGGGCCGAGGGCTCCGGTTGCAGGTGGTGGGATCTGGGGGCCAAGATTGCTCCGTCAGGGGGGGGAGAGATTTCTGGGCCCTCAGAGAAAGGAGGGGCACGAAGGACTCCTGGGTCCTCTGGTTAAGAAAGTGAGATTTGGAAGGAGTGAGCTTTGGGGGGGGGGGGGGGAGTATTCAGACTCAGTGGAAACTTTATCCATAGACTTTCCTTTTCTCTTTTTTTGCAGAGGAGCTCCGCAGGGCCTATACAGCAGCAGCACCCTGTCCACACTTTGAAACCTTTCACCCTGCAAAAGGCAGAGTGTGGGGGGGGGGACCCACTGCCAACCAGCCCCCCCTCTTCTTCTGCCGCCTGGCACAACATTGGCAGCACGTCCACCCTGACCCCTAACAGCAATTTGGGATTCTGACCTACCCTACTATTTCCAAGAGGACCCAGGAGTTCCAGTATGCTTTCCCCGTCCTTGTTATAATTCACCAGATTTCCTATAGGCCCCCACCGGCCCAAAAACAAACAAACAAACAGGGCTCGTGGCTCCTCGGCCTGGCCACCTCCACACCTGAGCACCAACCCACCCCCCAAAACCTTCCCAGGGAACTCAGGTGTCCCCATGCCCAGAATCCCAAAAACAAACAAATGAACGGGACTCCTGGCTCCTCCGCCTGGCCACCTCCACACCTGAGCACCAACCCACCCCCCAAAACCTTCCCAGGGAACTCAGGTGTCCCCATGCCCAGAATCCCAAAAACAAACAAATGAACGGGACTCCTGGCTCCTCCGCCTGGCCACCTCCACACCTGAGACCTCCTCTGAGGATGCAGGCATCCCGAGCGCATTCTCCCCGGCTCCTTGGCACCAACCCCCCACCCCCCACATCCCTCCCAGGGAACTCAGGTGTCCCCAAGCCCAGAATCCTCCACTCCACCCCACATATCCCCTTGCAAAGCTGCGTTTTCAAAGGGGGAAAAAAAGATTTGCATTTTCAAACCAGAAGCCGCCGAGCAGGAAGTGGGGAGCTGCGCCAGTCTCTTGGGGCAACTCTGTGGGGTAGAGAGATGGATGAGGAGAAGGGGCAATCGAAAGGCAGCAGCGGGGGGGGGGGGACACGCGGGGGGGGGGCGAGAATGAGGCATTTGGAGATGAAAGCCTATTGCAAATCGTTGCCCTTTTTGCGAGGAGGAGGCAGAAGATGGGAAACGTCAGAAAAAGGGGGATTGATTGGGAGAAGGGAGGGGTGTGCTTCATTAGGGAGATCAATGCGGGACTCTAAACACTTTGAACGGGGGCTTTAAAAATAGATCGGGCTGGAAAGAAAAAGAAATAAAGAAGTTGGGTGGGGGGAAGAGAAGAGACAACGAACAGCAGGGAAAGGAAAGTGCCCCCTCCCCTGTTTATGTCTGCAGCCTCACATTCTGCGCTCGCCCCTCCCTCGTGGGGGAAGAGAACCCAGGAGTCCGGTCCTCTTTTAGGGCCCACAAGTTCCAAGTGATGGGGGCGCCTCCTGCTTTCCCCCTCCCGGACAAGCACCCTCTTTCGGAGGAAGCCGGGGCTCCGGACTCCTCAGCACCCCCCCTTCTCACCCAAGGGACTCCCCCTCCCCTGTGGTGAGAAGGGGGGGGGGTGTAGATCCAGGTCCCGAATCTCCGACCGCCCCCTCCAAACCCGGGTCCCCCCCTCGCTCGCCTCACCTTCCACCGCCAGGGCTAGGGGGATCCAGAGGCAAACGAGGCGCCACCTCCACGCCATCGCACCCGGAGCTCCAGAATTCCACCGAGGGGAGTCGAGGGCAAGGAGGGAGCCGTGACCAGCAGCCACGAACAGATGCCCAGTCTGGGGGGGAAGCAGAACCCCAAAACCTCTCGGGGGGTCATGAAAAATTAATCCCAAGCACAGGGGGCTTCATCCGGGGGCAGCTCAGGGGCGGCTTCGGAATCACATCCACAAAAATCCTTGTGAAGAAGAAAGAAAGAAAAAAAGGGGGGGGGGTTAATACTCAGCAAAAAATGTTCACATGGAAAGCTAGCAGCCCCCTCCCCGTAGCCTCTCCCCCCCCACGACCCAACTCTTGCAGCGGAAGAACTCCAGAGGGTCCAGAAGAGTCTTATTTTTGGCAGCTTCAGGCGCAAGCGGCGGCCAGGGGGACAGGTCCCCTCCCAAGGTGGTGTCCCGCGGGATGTCACCTCTTGCGGGGCGGTGGCGGGGAGAGGAGACCCCCCCCCCAGCCCCCAACTGGGTGCTACCAAACATGGATGCCTAAACTACCTTCTTTGGAAAGAGAAATCCGTCCTGGTGTAACTTTTCTTCGGCAGGATTTGGGGGGGGGGGGGCGAAGGCCACGCGGTCCCGTCCGTCTGTCCCGGGACCAGACAAAGGCTCCAATGTTTGAAAATCCACAATTTGAGCGTTTCTCCTCCAAACCAGAAAGTCCGGAATTGCAGAATATCCCGAGCAAAGCCTTGGACAAAGAATCCCCCAGTCGCAATGTGGAGTAGTAAAGTCTATGCTGGGTTGGGTGAGAGCCAGGAGACAAGGGGGGGGCGGGGAGAGAGGGCGGGGAGGGGAGGGGAGGGGGGAGTGGATCCGGGTTAGGAATTTTAGGGAATCCAAGTGTCACTTTTTACCAGCTTCTGCATATGCCGTTGGGCTCCCCGCCTGCATCTCCTGCAAAAGTCTTCCCTGCCGCCCCCACCCCACCCCCACCCCAAAAAGTGGGGGTGAAACTGGAAAGAACAATCTCCGCCTTGCAATTTCCTCTGCAATTTTACAACTCTCGGATTTGCACAGAGGACTGGCCAGATCCTCCCTCCACAGCGAAACGCGGACTACTAAAAAAAGGCAAAATTCACCAGAAATCCAATCTCCTCGCCCGCCCCCCGCCCCCCGCCCCCCCCCGGGATAGGTAGGATCTGGCCCTGAACGCTTCCAAGCCCCCCTCAGAAAGTTGGAGGAAAGGGGAGAAGAAGACGAGGGGGAAGTGAGGCGTCTTTGCACCCCAACACCTGCAAATAAAAGGCTGCTCGCAAATCTTTGCAAAACAGATTTGCAAACCGAGACCCCTCCCGAAAACAAAGGCTCCATGCAAAGCGAAGGTGACCCCCCCGCCCCTTACAAAAGCTTTGCAAAAGGCAGATGAGCCCCAAATCTTTGCAAAGCAGAAGAATAAAAAACCTCGCGGACCCACTCCGACCCCCCAACCCCTGGAATGGCTAAACTTGGCCAGCTGACGTGACCCTGCAACGGAGGGCAGGCGGGGAACGCGGAATGGAAGGGGGGGCTGTTTCCGCCAGAGGCGACCCTATTTGCTGGGGGGAGGCTGAAGGCCGGGCCCCTTTACACATCTCCCCCCTACCCGCTCAGGCTCGGGATCCCCACGACCGCCTCTCTCCGCGATCCGCCTCTCGCTTCCAAGGAAAACAACCCGCAAAGTTTCGGGTTGCCGCGCGGGGGGAGGGGCGTGGCCGGCCGGAACACGCGCGAAGCACGCGAGGAGCGGCCCGGGTGAACGTGTGAACGCGCCCAAGGCCTCGGTGGCATCAGGACCCGGGGCTCGAGCCCCCACTGAAATCACTGGGTCGGGAGCGAATTGGTGACCAAGCTGCCCCACTGATTTCCGTGGGGCCCCCGTTCGACCCACTGGGCCTGGACCCTGCCCCACTCCCGACGACAACAACAGCAATCGTACCACACGGAGGACTAGCGAAATAATAAGAGACATTATTGTTGCTGAGGGGTGGGGGTGGGGGGAGTAATTTCCTAGCGCTTTTTTCAGAGGACAAAGTATCTATTTTGGGGGCTTTCTGTTTGTTTTGCTTTTTGGCAGAAGAGAGGAAGGGAAAAGTGAAGGGGCAAGATCCGTCAGAGGCGCTCCGGTCCAAAGCAAACTTTGCAAGAAAATGGGACCGCGCAGGCAAAAAGATAGAAAAAGCGGAGACCTTTGGGCCCGGCGGCAGCTCACTCACATCAGAGACTTTCTGTCTTGGAGCGCTTTTTATGCCGCTTGTTTTATCGAAGCGCTTTTTATGCCGCTCTTTGTGAACTCTCATAACCATCTGACTTAAAAGAAATTAGGACAACGAACGAGGGAAAAGTGCAACCCCAGTGCAAGAGCAAAAAGGAGCCGCCCAGGAAATGAGCCAACCTCTCCTGGGAGGGAGTTCCAGAGCCAGGGGGCTGCTCCAGGGAAGGCCCTGCTCTTTGCAGAGGGCTAATCTAGCCTCTGCGTAAAATGGAATCCGTGACAGGCATTAGCAGAAGAGCTCTGCAGCAGGCACAGGTGTGGGTGTGTTTTTCATATGGAGTAAGACCAGCCCAGCGGTTGCCAGTATCCAAGCGCTTCTGTAGGGTGTAGTGGCTAAAGGGTTGGACTGGGAGCCAGGAAACCCACTGGGTGACTTTGGGTAAGGCACAGACTCTCAGCCCAACCACCCTCACAGGGTTGTTGTTGTGAGGATAAAATGGAGAGGAGGAGGAGGATTATGTACGCTGCCTTGGGTTCCTTGGAGGAAAAAAGGCAGGATATAAATTAAATAAATAAATAACTTTTTACAAGCCAGAGCCAGCATTTTGAATTGGGCCCGGAAGTAAATGGGCAGCCAGTACAGTTAGGAGAAGGGAAATAGGAGAGGGGGGGAGTGGTCCACACCTGTCAACAGGTGATGTTTCTGAACCATCTTCAAAGGCAGTCCCACCCCACCCCCGCAACGTGCATTACAGCAGTCCAGCCTTGCCTAATCTGGCACCCTCCAGAGGAATTGAAGCACAACTCCCATTATCCACAACCACCGATGGCTGTTGGGGTGATGGGAGTTGTAGGCCAACACACCTGAATTGTGTCAGCTTGGGCGAGGCTGCAATAGTCCCCACCTGCAAGCCTCCTCTGCCTTCTAGCAGCGGGGGCAGCCAGCATCTCAGCCAGAGTTGAGCAAAGGCAGGCTAGGCACTGGAGAATCCTGGAGTGGGGGGGGGGGGGCTCCAGTAGAGCTCCTCAGCTGCCATCTTGGCCCCTCCAGGGGAGAGCAGCCCCCGAACCAAGACAGCTCCTCACCTCTACGGTGCCCATTTGGAGAATGCTCTGCCTGCCTGCTTGCAATTGCACCCACCGAAGATACTGACACACACACACACAGAAACCAGCCCCCCCCCCCTGTGCCCACCCGCTCAGCCCACCCCAGTTTTACCTCCTTTTTTATTTGCTGTAGGGATTTCTATCCCGTGCTTAAAATTTCTTGCCAAAACAGGACAGGATAGCCTGCCAAAAACCCAGAAAACAGAAGAAAGACTATTTTTAAACAAACACGTGCATAGTGAAAGCAGCAAGAAGGGGGTGGGGGGTGGGGGAGGAATGGCATAAAGTCCCCAGCAATAATAGAAGAAAACATTCTCAATGGGAACAGAAAATCACCAGCAGAGATACAATATTCTATATGAGATTAGAAGCCCTGGGGAAATAAAGAAGACTTTGCCTCGTGCCGAAATGAATATCGGAGTAGTCGCTAGGCAAGCAGCCCCAGGGAGAGCATCCCACCATGGGGGCACCATCACCGAAAAGGCCCTATCCTCAGCTGCTGCTGGTTCCCAAACTCTGAGAAGAACATCAGAAGAGAACTTCAGTATCAGACTGCGGCATTGTGTTCCCCACAGTAGCCAACCCATCCTCCAGATGGGTTGGACTACAACTCCTATCCTCCCTAGTTGGCTGGGGGCAATGGGAGTTGCAGTGCAACACGTCTGGAGGGGGCTAGGTTGGGGGAGAATGCCACAACTCCATGAGGTAAGGGGCTGTTAAATGTTGTATACGAATCCGGTTGGCTCAAGCCAGCAAGCCACGCGAGTAAGAAGACAGTCAGTCCAGCACCGGCCTGAGAGGAGATGCTGTGCGAAGGGCCCTAGGGCTGGGATACTGGGGGAAGGACTTGGGGGGGATGTGTGGGTCAGAACTGACTGAGAGGGCATTGGTAGAACTAGGCCTCTGACCCGGGAGAGGCTGAGCTTCCTGCTGTTTCCTGCCTGGCTCCAGCCATCCTGAATGAAACAATTCCCAGCCTTTTCCTCCCAGGCTGGAGCTGCCACAATCATGCAGGGAGGATGATGCCGGAAAAGCAGAGCAGGACGAGGTTTGGGGGTGGGGGTGGAGGGTGGAGATAAAATTGTGTCTGTGCTGGCAAAAGCCACGTCAGGTGGTAGGGAGGCAGACAGGGGGACAGCCGGCGGCAGCTCTCTCCCTAGCCATCGGCTTGAAGAAGAGGCAAGCATCCACGTTCCTTCTCTCTGAGCCCCCAAACTGAGAAGCCCTCCCCAGAGAACCCAGGGGTCCGGGATCCCTGCCCGGCTCCCAAGGAGACCTCATTCCCAGTGCTGCTTGAACTCAAGAGTCAAGAATCAGGACAGATGAAAAGGCAGAACTTCTTCACACAGCACAGCGCTAGACTATGGAACTCACTGCCACAAGATGTGTTGACGGCCACCAATTTGGATGGCTTTAAAAGGGAGTTGGATAAATCCCTGGAGGGGACAGCTATCCATGGCTCCTAGCCCTGATGGCTATGTGCTACCTCCAGTGTCAGAGGCAGTATACACCAGTTGCTGGGGAACATGGGCAGGGGGGTGCTGTTGCACTGGGTCCTGCTGGCGTGTTTCTTGCCTGGGCATCTGCTTGGCCACTGTCACACTGACCTAGGGAGGGGTCCTAGCTCTGGGTGAGAGAGCCCGCTGCTTTGCAGCCAGGAGGCCCTGGTTCGATCCCCGGCTTCTCCAGGGAGGGCAAGGAAAGAATCCTGCCTGAGACCCTGGAAAGCCGTTGCTGCCAGTCAGTGTTGACAACACCAGGCCAGATGGAGCCAAGGTCTGACTCAGAAGGAGGCAGCTTCCCTGACTCTCCAGGGAAGTCCTTGTTGTGATCCAGCACAGCTCGAATGCCCCCCTTGCCTGTAATCTTCTCCTGCTCCATAATACCAGAATCCACCAGTGGTTGTGATAGCAGGGAGGGTCCGTGGCTCAGTGGCAGAGTCCTGCTAGGGTTACAAGTTGCCCCCCCTTGGTCTAAGGGAGCTTCCGCTCTTCTCCTGGTGAATGTCAGCCTGCTGTGCTTCGGCGTGAAGGCTTAAGAGCCCTGCCAGGGGAGGGCGGGGGCAAACCCATCATCAAAACGCTTGATGCATCTTGGTTGCTGCATTTCACGCTCCCAGGCAGGCCTGGCATAAACGGCGGAGGCTGCCGACCTGGAGAGGCGGGTCCAGCATTCTTTCTCAGGGTGCCAGCAAAGGTCCCAAAGGATCCTGGTACGGATCACACCTGGCAGCCTTTGGACGTGGCAGAACTAGTCAGGCCTCTAAAGGAGCTCTTCAGTTCTGACTGGTTCTGACTGGAACCCGGAGTGGATTCACCTCTCCACAGACATCGGAGCCACCAGCCTCCACTGGTCATTTCTCAGGGTGGGTGAGAGAAAGAGGGTGCGCCCACCCACCCCTTTGCACGCAGAAAGGCCCCGTTTTCCTGTCCGGCCTCCTGAGGGTCTCAGGTGATGGGGAAGGGTCTCTCTCTCTCCCTGCCTGGGACCCTGCCAAGGCAGAGTGGATAGGTTACATCCGCCATTCCAACCTGAACTCCCATCATTCCCAGTCCACCCTGTTCATGGCCAACCAGTCCACGGACAGTTGAATCCACTGGTGCTTCATATCTGAGATCAGAGGTACCAGGGCTTCAGCTTTCTACCCCCCCCCCCCGATCTGAGAAGCCCCTTCCCTTTGAATTACAGGTGTGTTGCAGTCCCCCTGCAGTGACTGGATGGCACTCTGTGGCTGCATTCAGACAACACATTAGTCAATAGTGGGTTGAGTAGCCAACTCACAGTTGGTTATTTTGTGGGTACTCCCCACACAACATCTTCCTACACAACTGTGGGTGGTTGAGGCTGGCGTTGAGTGGACTAATAGTCAACCCAGCATTTGACTGACACAGCCCCCGCCCCTCTCTCCACCCTCCCTCCTCCCTCAGTCCTCCCAGTTCTATCCCAGCAGCCTCTGCAAGTTGAACCAGTTGTAGCAGAGTGGCAGCTGCTGCTTTGGTCGCTCTTGCCGCCTGCCTCTATGGGCTTGTGTTTTAACCCATTCACCACACGCCATTAACACACTCACCCCTCCACACAACACTTTAAACAACTGGCTTCGAGCTAAACAACTTGCAAGCCAGTTGTTTCTCTCCGTTGCTTATTTGGGCGGAATAGCATACCGTCAGTAGTTTGTGAGCGGCATGTTACCCTCCACACAACACAATAAGCAACACAATTGACGATTGTTTCCACCCCCCAGTTGCTTAATGTGTTGTCCGAATGCAGCCTGTGTGTGCTCAGAGGCATGTTTGACTTTACGACTGGCATTGACTGTGGGTTCAGGGCCAAATCCTCCCTCGGGTGAAGCTGGCTTTTTCTTGCATTCTCTCCCCCCCCCCCGCCCACCCGTTCTCTCTTTCTGGCTAATTAACCCGCAGCTCGTTGTCCCCCCCCCCGCCTCTTCTCGACCCCTCTGACCTCTCTCCGGGTGGAAACATTTCCAGCCGTTCTGTGAGGTCATCAGCCAGAAAACCTGTGACGCTCCGCTACCCCCTGGGTTATCTCCCCTGGCCAGCTGCAATCACGCTCACCTCCCTCCCGTCCTGCAGGTCAGGCGTGGGGCAGGAAACAGAAGGGGCAGCGCTGGCCTGCAAGGGCTGGGGGGGCAGAGTCAGGGGGTCTGGGGAGGGGCTTATGAGGCTTCGCCTCCAGTCGGGCCGGGGCTCCTCACTGCTCAGGCCATTCGGACATCCCGTAGCAGCCTCCGGTTTGCACGGACGCCGGTGTCCTCTTTCATGGGGTGGTCATTTGGGCGTCCCCTTGCCCACAGCTCTCCAGACACACGACCCAAAGCAATCCAAACACACAAACCTATCTTTCTCCAGGGCTTCACTTTTGCCAGGCCTCAGAAGCTATTTTCCAAGCTGGGCCTCAGCCCCACCTGGAAACCAGTTGGGAAGTGATGATAAAGAAAGGGAGTACCTCTGAGCATATTAAGAGTGCCCTTTCCGCCGCAGCCAAAGAGCTTCCGCCTGCCTCCGGCCTCTTTTGTCCTGCACCGTCGCTCAGCTTAGTTCAAGCTTCTGCAGCCTGGTGCCCCCTAGCTGTGTTGGACTACAACCCCTACCATCCCCAGCCTGTGGGAGGTGTAGTTAATCATTCATTCGTTTTATATGTTTTTAATCAGTTTTATGTATTTTATGCTGTTTTGTATTTCATGTTGTTCCCCGCCTCGATCCAGAGGGAGAGGTGGGTAAGAAATAAATAAATAAAATTATGATTACTATTATTATTTTTTCTCGGTCGTGGTGGTTTTTTTAGATGAACATGACGGCTTTGCCAGGTCATGCTGTCTTTTACTGATTCAGGAATTTCTTGACAATTGAGCATGTTTTAATTATGACTGCATGATGATGATGATGATGATGATTCCAACACATCTGAAGGGGAACCAGGTTGGGGAAGGCTTCCTTAAGGTAGGAGATGTGCGGAACCGACCTTATGGCCAGGCCTTCGTCCGGGAGAACAGATACGTGGCCGGCGTTGTCTCTTCCCCCCTCCCCTTGGGCTGTTTCTGCCAAGCTGGGCTGGGAACAACCTTGCGCTGTTGGTCACGACTCCGTTCTGGCCCAGAACGGTGCTGAGTGCCGTACATAGCACCGTCGTCACCAGGGCCTTAACAGCTCAGCACCCACCCACCCCGGACACTTCCTCAGGCCTTCACCAGGTTTCCCCCCCCACTAATCTGCTCCCGCCTTGGCTGGACCTGGAGTCCTGGCGACTGCCAGGCCACCCACCTACGGGCACTACCACGGCATGTACAGAGCCTAGCGCCCTGCTGGCCTTACATCCCGGTAGCACGCGAGCGCCAGGCTTACGCCGGGGGGGGGGATGTTTGCTCTGGCCCCCTCCTGCTGCAGGCCTCTTTGACTGGAGGAATTAGAGGAGGGTCGTGCTGCTCCCGATACAAATTGATTCCAGACAGAGATGGCTAGGAAAGGGGGGGGGCGTTGGGGGTGAGGGAGGGAGGGAGACGGTGGTCTTTCAGCTGGCTACTTCGAGTGCTCTATAAAAACCCAACCTGTTTTGAATTATGCTGGCCCCTGTTCCCCTCCCACCCAACACCCCGATAAATTTCTAGTCTGCATCCGGACTTGGGTGTGGGGTGCATGGGGAGAAACGATGACATAGAAGAGGAAGGGCCGGATGTGGGAAGCCTGTCTTTGTGCAAGTTAGGATTTGGGGGTACCAACGGTGCCCCCCCCGGTTGGTTTCTCATCATGGGGTGAGAGGGAATGAGGATGACCCTCTGCTGATGACCGCCCAGAGAGACAAACATGGAATTGGATCCTGGATGGAGGGGGAGGGGCCAACACATCTGCCCAGATGTTCTTCATCTGTCGTCCATCTCACGTGTTTTGAATATCTCCATTTATCTTTCCCTGCACCGATACTTAAAATCCTCAGGAGCTGCAAATGGATTTCAGGGATGGGGAGGGGGGGAAGTCAAGTGAGCTGGGGCTCCCCCATCCCATCCCCCTGCTCTGTGGGGAGGAGGGCCTGTTCTAGGCACTGCGATCAAAGCCAGGCTGCTCCCCTCCGCCTACAGACCCCCCCTCCTCCTGTCTACGTATCTCCCTAAAGTTGCCATCCCGCCACGTGGTCTCCAGGACCCTGCACCTCCTAAGTGTAAGAGCCACGGTCCGTCCCCCCCCCCCTTGCCCCCATCACAAGGGACCCAGGAATCCTGGCTCCTGCTCCCACAGTGGCAAGCCTGTCTCCCTGGCACCGGACCCAGGAGTCCTGCCGCCCTCTCCACCCCACCTGGCCAGCTGCCTGCCTGCTCCTTGGGATGAACCGACCCCTTGACCTCTTCGGGTGCCCACCAGCCCCTCCCCACCCAAAGGACCAGGGCTCCCAGCCCCCCTCCCCCTTTAACCCTCCCCATGCCACCACACTGCTAATTGCCCCCCCCCCTTTCACCACCACCCCCAAACCGGAAAATTCTTTTGTTCTCCCTGATAGGGAGGGAACCGAAGTCAGGAAATGACACCGTGTGTTTCCCTTCCCCTGCCATCTTCGCCAATCCTGGAGCAGGTCCTCCCCTCCCCCCCCCCGCCACCTTCCTTGGAGAGATCCCCCCTCCCTCCACACCCCAGACATTGTTGTGGGGAAACACCGACTTGTTCCCTGAACTTAATTCCACCAAAGCCCCGGGGCGCAGCGCAATTGGCGTCCGCTTTGCAAAGGCGTTGTTTGGCTTGGCAGCTGCTGAAAGGAACAACGTCCCACCTCCACCCTCAGAATGGGGAGGCGAGGGGGGCAGAAGGCCTGGCTGACAAGCTGCCCCCCACCCCTCACCCCAGAGCCTTTTTCTGGTTGTTTTACTCATTCAAGAAGATAGATGGTGTTCATTTCTAAGGAGGGAAGTGCCAGAAATGCTTGCAGCTCTCCCCTTCCTGTTATGGAGCCTCTTCTGCTTAATCCCAGAAAGAGGCACTCTGTATATGCACAAAGGGGCTCTTTTTTATGATCGTGTCATGCATCAAGGAGACTGAGCCCTTGGCACTGCAAAAAGGTTCCCAGGCTAAGCTCCCTTTTTACCTGTTTTAAGCCAGGTATTAAAGGCTTTTTTTTACCCCAACAGCAAAAGACCAGTTGGTTTTTACTGCCGTTTAAACCTTTAAATGCGTCTTGCTAGAGGTATTAGTTTTGAGCTCCTGTTTATTAATATTTTAATTGCTTGTTTGGTTGCTATTATTGATTTGCTTTTAACTTTGTTTTTGTTGTCCAGTTGTATTTTCCTATTTTCACTCTAAGCCATTTTGGTGATTGTTTTTAAGAGCACGATACTAATGAACTAAACAAAGGCCAAGTTTAAACTAAGCCCTGTTGATCTCTCTCTCTCTCACACACACACACACACAGCCTTTGGGTGACATGATGATTAAAAGACCAGACAGCCTGGTACATGATAAAGAGGGCATTATTTCCACAGGAGGTGGCGACTCCATGAGAGAGACTGTGTCAGGTGGAATCCAGCGCATTGGACTCTAGGACTATGGAGAGGATCCATAGTTCTCTAATATGTTTGTATATTATTATTATCATTATTATTTATTGCATTTGTATACCACCCCATAGTCGAAGCTCTCTGGACAGTTTACATAAGATTAAAACATTTTAAAACAATATACAAAAATGAAAACTGCAAAAAATATACAATATACACATACATTTAAAACCAAAAGCTATAAGCCTAAAACAACAACAACAACAACAACAAAAACCCAACCCAGACCTAGGCTTATCAGATATTGCTAAATGCCTGAGAGAAAAGTCTTGACCTGGCGCCGAAAAGATAGCAACGTTGGTGCCAGGCAGGCCTCGTCGGGGAGATTGTTCCACAATTGGGGGGCCACAACAAAGTAGGCCCTCTCCCTTGTTGCCGAGCCCTGAGCTTCCCTGCGGCTGTCCCCCCCAGATTTAGCTCTTGGCATCTCCACCAAAGAGGACCTCCAGGTACAGATGCTAGGAAGGGGCCCTTCTCTGCCCGCACTCTTGTAGAGTCGCTGCTGGTGAGAGTAGGAGCTGGGCCAGATTGACCAATGCTCTGACTCAGAGTTAGGCGTCTTCATCTGTAAAATGGGACCCGGTGGTGGTGGTGGTGGTAGTGAGCATTGTTTGTGCAGATCAAAGTGCCGTGTGAACCGCTAGCAACAGCATACATCACCACCTTCTCCTTGCACAGGGCATGGATGGAGCCTCCATCTGAACAGCCACCGAACCCCCTTTGCATAAACAGATCTGCCCTCTCGCCTCTGATCACGCTTTCCGTTGCGGTTGGTGACAGAACAATAACCCACCGCAGATGAATGCCTGGCAGCGGCTGGAGGAATTTCCTGAGGGGGGGCGATGTGGAGGGGAAAAAGAGATATAATAAAGCAAACCGCCAAATAATAGATTTTGCTGACGCTCAGAAATTATAGCAGTGTGTAGGTTTCTCCCAATCACCCGGCCTGCTGCCCCCATTTCTGGCAGCAACAGCTATGTATGTATGTATGTGTGTGTGTATGTGCGCACGCATATCTGAGGCTCCGATACAGGACTCCTGGGTCCTCTGGGGAAGCCAGGGAGGAAGCAGGCAGCCAGAACTGCTTGTCTGCTGAGAGGTCCATGGTCTCTGCATGTGACCTAGAACATCGACACATTGTTTTGGGTATTCTAGGTCCCTGCTGTGCATGCAGAAGGTTCCAGGTTTGATCCCCGGCAGCTGCCGGTCAGTGGTGACAATACTGGGCTAGGTTGCACCAGATGGACTCAGGATGAGGCAGCTTCCTCTATTCCTAACAACCTTGACTTATTATGATGGTTATTATTTGTGACATTTCTATAACACCTCATAGGTGAAGCTCTCTGGGCGTTTGCAAAGATTAAAAAACATTAAAAATTATGCAAAGTGTAAAACCATAGAACACAGGAATAGACAGCAATGGTCATGTTTAGGATATATGCCATTCACAATCATACATCCTGATATACTACCTATACTGTATTTAACATATTTTACTGTGATTGAATTCTTATACTTTTCTGCTATGTATTGTTTTGTTTATTTTTTATGATTTTGGCTAAGACCTATTTTAGGTTGCCTAATAAAATTTGATTGATTGAATAGACAGCACAGAGACGACATATATCTAAAAACAATTTTAAACAAGCAACCCTGATGTCTTTATTGATTTTAAGAACTTATTTCCAAATAACACCAAAAATAGCAAAGGCGTTTGACCATAAGAAAAATTCCAAAATCCTCATTAATGCATCATTTTTATTGAGCCAATCCAAAAAAATCGTAAAAAATGTGCACGTTTTGTTGTGATATTTTGGGTGGCTTAATAAAGGGGTCACACCAAGATGGGTTTTGGAAACATCCAAGGAAAACAGGATGGGACCCACAGGGGAGGGAAAGGGGGCAGACCCCCGTGTCCCAACCCCGACCCTGTGACTCAGGGACAGGCCCCTCTTTGCTTGTGTTGATCCCCTTGCTATGGTTTATTCTATTTGTTTTAACGATTTATAATAAAAGGCCTTCTGCAGATTTTAATACTATCCCAACTGGCAAGGGTGGGTTTCGAACCAACGACCAGGTCTCCCTTTCCCCGCCATCTTGCACTCAGAAAGTGGCAGATGCGCAGGCGCGACTTCTCTTCCGGGACGCCATGTTCGACCCAGGGAGAGGTTTCCTCCTCTTTCCCCTCCCCACCGCCATTTCATTGGCTATATAGAGGGTTTCCAGTTCGGCCGCCATCTTTGGTTGAAAACGAGGGCAGCCCAGAGCGCGGTCTGCGCCCTTTCTGTACGTCATCGAAACGCGCTCCCGCATTATTTGTGTAAAGCCGCCCCTCACTCTCCAGGGGGCGCAGTGGTGCTGCCGCTCTAGGACTTGTCATCTCCGTGGGGAAAAGTTCTTTCGCTCCCGCTCTCTACTTTGCATTGGAAAGGCGCTATCCATTTCAGAGCGGAAGTTCCGAGACGGTCTGTACTGCCGTGCGACTCTATCGCCTCCATGGCTTTCGATAGGGCATTTTCACGCCGGCGCCATCTTGGACTGGAAACGAGGCTGTTCTTTCCCTTCCCTGTAACCGTCCCCAGCTTCGGACCAGCGGTAAAAGTTGAGTTTAGCGGAGGGAGAAACGGCGGGGCATGAAATGAAAGGTGGGGGAGCTGGAGGAGGGAGGGGAGTGGGGGAGTATGCAAGGGGGGGGGGGGGTCATGAAAACTGCTCTCGGGGGAAAGGGCGCTGCTGGCTTAAAGCTGCCCTGGAAAAAGGTGCCAAGGCGCTGGGTGGGGGAGACAAGAAACTGCCATCACTTGGCAGGGGTCCTGGAAACTGCCCCCAGGAGCAGCAGTGGAAGGGGGAAGGAGGGAGGGTGGGTGGCTGCCCCGAGCACGGGAGAAGGTAGATGGGTGCTCAGTCCAAGAGGGCAGGAGCGTCCTCAGAGCAAAGGGGTTCTGCTTCCCCCCCAGCTGCCCCCACGGGAAGCCCAGGAGCACTGCAGCAGCACCGGGGGGCTCCGAGGCAGGCTGCCTGTGAGCGCCGAGGCTGCACGGAGTCCTCCTTCCCCTCCTCCGGCCAGAGACCCGAGCGGGGCTCCTGCACCTTGCAGAGAGGCGCGGGAGAGAGGCTCTCAGCAGACGGCTGGCTGCCATCTGGGAAGCAGCTCCTGCAGCCGGCGGGGCCTCTTCTTCTGCCCCTTCCCACAGCAGGTCCAGGGGCGGGTGGGCGGCTGTGGTCCTGGAGAGCCCTCCGGGGCCCGGCGAGGGCAGCAAACCCGTCGCGGCGGCTGCGGCTGCTGTCTGTCCGCTCCGATGGCAGAGCCGCGAGAAACGGCGCCCTCTGGCGGCGGGCGCTGGACGCCTGTGCTACGAACACCGCAGCCTGCCCCGACCTGGCGCCCCGCAGAAGGGTTGGACTACAACTCCCACCATGGGCATGATGGGAGTTGTAGTCCAACCCGTCTGCGGGGCGCCAGGCCGGGAAAGGCTGCCCTACAACCTAATTGCCCCCCATTCTCTCTCATTTTCACAGGCCTCCTCACCAGATGGCTGCCACCCTCCATCTTCCCTATGGGGACGACAGGGACAGCCTGCCCTGTGCCGCCCCCACGCCGCTCCCGCCTCCACAGTCCCGACACGTGAGCCCCGATCCCGAGGTGACGCTCACCCCTGAGCGAAGCTGCGCAGGCAGAGCAGGAGGCGGCATCCTTCGGCGACAACGGCAGGAGAAGCTCCCCCGCAGACAAGTACGTGGCATGCTGGGGGGAGGGTTATCGAGACCCCCGAATCGGCCGGCTGGCAGCCTGTGATGGGGAAGCCCGTGCGAAACCTCCGGCCGTCCTCTCTGCAGGGGAGGCAGTTCGTTTAGCGGTAGAGCCCCTGCTTCGCACGAAGAAGGTCTCAGGTTCAATTTCTGGCAGCACTTCCAGGTAGGGCTGGAAAAAAACCCCTCCTGAAGCCCTGGAACGCCGCTGCTGCCAGTCAAGTGTCCAGCAATCATAGAATAGTAGAGTTGGAAGGGGCCTCTAAGGCCATTGAGTCCAACCCCCTGCTCAATGCAGGAATCCACCTTAAAGCATCCCTGACAGATGGTTGTCCAGCTGCCTCTTGAAGGCCTCTAATGTGGGAGAGCTAGATGGACCCAGGATCTGAGTAGAAGGCAACCTCCAAAGTTCCTACGTTCCAGCCGTCTCCTGCCCAGAACGGGAGTTGGGTTAGTACTTACAGGAGTGATAGTGACAAATGGTTCCAGTGTTGTGACTCAGTTCTAGAAATCATTGGATTGTTATATCTGAGCATGTACAAAATGCCTCTCCCCCTCACCACAGGGTAGCTAGAACCGCTGCCTCTCTGCTGTCTGAAACTGAGGAGAGAAGCTCTTGCCTCCAGATTCTCCGTTTAGAAATTAAGCAATTGCTTCTTCCCTTGTAGGTTCGTTTCAGGCTGGGATCCATTTCTGAGGAACTCCGGGAGAGCAGCCTGGATGCCCCCAGACGAGTGGAACAGGCCCAGAGAGACTCCAGCAGCCCCCCCGTCGCCATCACACTGAAGACAGAGCCCAGCAGGGGTTCAGCAGGGGACGGAGGGCATCAATCCCCCAATATGCTGAGCGCACCCATTCCCCACAGTACACTTGCGTTGGGAGCTGAGGTGCAGGCGGTGCGAGAACAGGCCTTCGATGCCCAGCAGGCGGCTGAGGAACTGGTGCAGCGCTCTTTTGTCGCCCGTTGCGCCGCAGACGCTTGGGCGGGTGAGGGTGAGTTGCCAGGAGCAAAGAGGATCTGTCCTGCTTGGGGAATTCGCAGAAGGAGGCTGGGAAGGGCTGGCAGACCCTCCGGTTCCAGCCTGCAGGTGCCTCCTAGAGAACAGTATATCCTTTGTGGGTCCCTGGTTGACAGCTGGTTGGCCACTGTGTTCGAACAGAGTGCTGGACTAGTTGGACCCTCGGTCTGATCCAGCAGGGCTCTTCTTATGCTCTTCGCCGGGAACCTGTCAAATGACCCAGAGCCTCACGCATGAAAATACCAGAAACTGGAAAGTCTGTGGCACTGTGCTTTCTTCCCCAGTCAAGGCAGGAAAGGCAGTGTTGCCCAGTGGCTAGAAGCTGCAGTAGGAACTAGGAGAAAAGTCCAAAACCCTTAACAACCACAGCCAGTCAGTGTAAACCAAGGGTGCTGCACAGCAGGCCCTTGGGCCAAAACTGGGCTTCCAGGGTTCAAGATAGCTGTGCCTCTTTTCCCTGAGAATGGGGGTGGGGGGTTCCTGGCCTTTCGATGTCCCCCCCCCCCCCGCTATTCTAAAAGGCTGAAATGGCTCTCCCAAGTTTAGTTGCTGGCAGCCAGAGCTCTAAGCTACAGTATGCTGGTATTTTGGCCCACAGCCTTGCCTACCACTTGAATGCCACTGCCGAGTTCCTCCAAAACTGAATTTGGCCTTCAGGCTGAAAGTAGCTTATACTGGGCTGCGTAGACAAATGGTCTTGGCTCGGTTGTACTGCATTTTTGGGTTGTATGACTTTGTTTGGGAAACGCCTTGTAAATGGAATCGCATGGCGGCAGGAAGGCCAGGTTGTGGCTTTTGTGGTGTCCTACCAAAGATAATATGGATGTTTCAGAGGAGGAAACAAACTCATCTACCTAGAGCAGGGCCTTTTTGGTGGTGGTACTGGCAGCTCTGTGGAAGGCCCTCTCTAGAGAAGTCTACTAGGCCACCTGGCTGTGTTACCAGTCCGTGTTAGGTAATGGGTTGGATACAGACTGAGGTAGTAGCGCTCAATGAAGTCCTATTGATTTTAATAAGAACTGGCTTATGGTTAGTTTTTCACATTGTTCAATGGGAGCAAAGTGAAGGGGATCCCACCCTTTGTCTATTATGCTGCTATATTGTTTCTAGAGCTGTATGTTTTCTAAGTTGCTTTCCATGTGTTTTATTTAAAAAATGGGATACAGAACTTGAAAGCATTTCAACCCCCTCCCTCCCCTGGCAAGACAGAGCTTCTGTGCCTCCCAGATACCTGCTTCATCTAACTCTGGGCTTACAGGTATGAACATTCCTCGAGACCAGCAACTTTATCAAGGACTGGTCAGCCTGCGTGTGCCAGAGGAGGAATTGCTCAGCTCAGCCGTGCAGGAGAAACTTGCGCTCATCCGGCACCGCACCGAAGTCCGGAAGGTGAGCTGTGCGGCTCTTGCCTCTTGGAGGATGCTGCAGACCTGAACGAGAGCAGGTTGCCTTGGCCCCATGGCAACTGTGTCACAGAATAGCGTATGGGACAAAGCCCCAATTGTTACACTGGGTTTATGTGGGTATCTACAGCGAGGGAAAGGAACCGGTTTCGCTCACCTCCTGTTCTCACCCTTACACACACACACCTACCTTTAACTGATCCAGGCAGATCAATTTATTTATTTAATCACATTTGTATACCTCCCCATAGCCGAAGCTCAACTGAGGAGGGGGCATTTTCGACATGCTGAGGGGGGATAAAGATCAGTATTGGGGATCAGCCGGGCGGCAGCGGGAGGCCAAGTCATACTCCCATTGCGGCACGCTGGGCAGGCAGATTTAAACCTCCCCTGTTCAGTTCACCAGAGTGGGGATAAAAGATTGGGCCGGCGGAAAGGGGGGGTTCTCATATTTGATGAGCTGCTGATCTAAGAGAACAGCTTTTCTCTGCCTCCCCCACCCCACAGTCCCCTCTCCAGTTTGCAGGCCAGAGGTTTGACAGGATGGCCCAACAGCAGTGTGTGTGTGTGTGTGTGTGGGTACTTTGGAAGTAAAACACCCTGGAACAAGAGGCAGTTGCTGCCTCAGTGGCTGAGCTGGGAAATGGGCAACACCTGGCAGGGTCCTCATAACCCCCCTCTCCCATCTTCTGTAGCAGGAGCTGGACTGCACAGGCCCCGATCTGCTGGCGTTCTACAACCCAGAGGAATTGTTCCCAGAGAGCCCCTTCCTGGGGGTAGAGGGGCTCCCGGCCCTCAAGCTACAGCCCCGGACGCGGGATCCAGACACCACTTTCCTCATGTACCGGAAGCTGCAGCAGTGGAATAGTTAAAGAGGGGGAGTGAGTGCAGGAGCCTTGGACACCGCGGCTGGTGCCCCCCTCCCCACCCAAAAAAACTGGCCTTGGACTGCCTTGCATCAGGCTATTTATTCAGAAGGAATCTCTTCACCCTTCACCACCCCTTCCTCCATGTTTTTATACATAAAACGTAACTGCAACAGAGTCTTCCGGCTCTCTTCTCACTCTCCGTCACGGCATGAAGAAGGATCCATGGGCAAGGATGGCTTTGGGCACGTCTCTGCCCCACTTCCCAAGGGTGTCGCTGGCTTGGCTGGCCACCAGCACAGTCGCCGTCTGTCCCTGGAGCAGCATTCCACAACCTCGTGGACTCCCGAGACAAGCTCTGGCTTCTGAGCCTGCCTGCCTGCTTCCCCTCTCTGCCGCCGCCACCACCACCACCCACCCCACCAGTTCCTTACATAAACTGGGACAGCAGTTGGTAATAATCTGTAGTCTTTATTTATATATAGAATCAACATTTCTCTGAAGATAAAACTGCAGCTTGAACAGGGTCCCCTAGCTCCCGAGGTGGGCAGGACAGGGTGTCGCCTTTGAGCCCTCTGAGCGGCAAACAGCTCAGAAAAGAGGCTTCCTCGTTCCTGGTATCACAGCCAGAAAGTAGCGGGATTTTGTGTGTGTTATCTCACAAAGGGGGGGAGGGTTGACTCGCCCCTTTCCTCAGGGGGGGATCAGACTAGCCCCTCGAAGACTAGCAGGTAATATGAAGTTGAGACTACAGGCTGCTGCGGTCTCCTCTCTTCCTCCTCAACCAGCCAACGCCACAACGGATGCAGAGTTCAGCCCCCGACCCCAGAAACAACTCTGGCTTCTGTTCTGGGTCAGGAGAAACTGCCACCTTCTGGGCTGTGTTTCTGCTGGGGTGCAGGCTCCACACAGGGTGCGCACACAGGCCCCACCTCCTCAGGGAAGAGATGGTTCTGCAGTTCAGGAGTCAGGAAGGAGGAGGGTTCTGGAACAGGCGCAAATGCCAGTCAAGTCAAACCAACAGGCTGCTGCCTGCTGTCAGGGAGGCTCCTCTGTTGAGCTGGGGTGAAGATCAGGCAAGGACAAGGAAAGGAGGGTGCAGGCATGCCATCCCCAGAGCAGGCCGCTGCCTGGCCCAGTCTTCCCTCCTCTTCCATCCCTGGCAGAAGGCCTTAAGCTGACAGCCCCTCAACTAGATCTGCACATATAACTAACTTGCCCCCATACCGACATTTCAGGCAGGAGAGGAGAATCCAGAGGACCAAGACTTCACTCGTTTACATGTAAAAGCCCCCCCCCCCTCCTCGCAGGAACAGGGAGGCGGAAGGAAGCCGCAGCAGCCAGCGATGGCGAGGAGGGCACGTCTGCAGGGCTGCTCGGAACGAGGCAGGACCCTTGGCGTGGACCTGCTGGGCTTGATTACTCTTTGTTCCAGATCCCTTCCCGGCCTCCCTTCTGTGGGTCTGGCGGAAGCAAGCTGTGATCTTCTCTTCCCCCTCTGCTTGAGGCAGAGGCAGCAAAGTGCTAGGGATTGGTTCTTGCTTTGTATCCACCAGGAATTAAAAAAGGAAAGGGGGGGAAGCCACCTTCAGGCAGAGAAGGACATGCACCCCACCTCTGTGTTACTGCCTCACGCCAGAGGGCATGGCTCTTCCGCCGCCCCTCCAGCAGGAGCTCAGGCTAGGCTCCAAGCGATGCCCAGGTGCGCTGCTCTTTGCCGCCCAAGGAGAACCAAAGCCAGGCAGCCAGGGGACCAGTCCCAGCTTGCTCTGCCCCACCTGGGAGAAAAGCTGCGTCTCCCCCTCTCAAAGCATCCATCGTTCATAGGTGGGGGATGCGCCAGCCCCCCTCCCCAGCAAGCAGCCATGGCAGATCAAGGGGGAGGAGGTGGGGGCAGCCCAAGACCACTGGCGCATGAGCCAGGGCAGGGTTCCTCAGTGCGCTCCAGGGTGCTGGGCCTTGCGGAAGAGATAGATGGGGCGATGGAAGCCTGTGGGGAGAGACCAAAGAAGAGGCAAGTCAGGCACCCAGGGGGACCAGCAGCTTTGCTTACAGAGCCCCCTCCTGCCCCCCCTGCCCCCGTTCGAAGCCTCAGCATCCCCAAGCATTTCGAGAGCAGTCCGCTTGCCAGCTCTGGTCACCCCTGAAGTAGCCCACTGCAAATATCCACAGAAGGCAAAGCTACTCCTGTCCAGGACAGAGGAGAGGGAAGTTCTGGAATGCTTGCTTGGGACAACAACGGGTGCAAAGAGCCGCAGTGGTAGCTGGGTCTACAAAAGCCCCCCCGCATGGGCAGTTCCGCGCCTGAATGGGGGACTCCACCTTTCCCTCTGGGGTGCCTGAAACCACTGCAACTGAAGGCAGGAGGAGGCTGGAGGGATTCTGTGGACAATAGCAGCCTAGAGTCACACCTGCTCCCCCCCCCCGCACTGCCCCTGGGAACTCGGGAGGCCTGCTAGGAGCATGTCTGGCCCGCCCTCCACTCCCAATGTGCACCTGTGGTCTGTGTTGTAGAGGCTGGCACAAGGGCCTCATCGCAGGGACTCCTGTTCTGTTCAGCCCAACCCAGCCCCTGGATCCATTTCACTCTCTGGGTTTGTCACAGTTTAACTGAGAGTCAAGCCATGCTCAAGGCCGGAGGAAGTCTTTCTCCTCACAGTAAGACAGCAAACTGACACTAGACGACTCTATAGCGAACACGGCGTAGGAATTCCACAGCCCCCCCCCCCCCCCGAACCAACTTTTTCACATCTGGGGAGCTCGATTACCTTTCGAGGTGTTCCTGGGCATGGCCACCAGTTCGTAGCTGGAGAAGCCAACTTCAGACGAAGTCAGGTAAGAGGGGAACTGGTTGGGTTTCAGCTTGATCTGGTGGTAATGTCTGCATATCGTCTCCTAGGAAACGAGGGGAAGGGAGAAGAATTGATGGCAGGGACCCCAGGACCACCGAAGCCTCTACTACTCCCAAGTGCCCAAGAGCAGAGCACACCTGGGACGAGATGGATGGACGGCTCCAAAAGCCCCAGAGCTTAGAACGGGACTCGAGCAGCGCCCCAGAACCTCTGTGCAGGGCCAGTGCTTGGCCCCAGAATGCATGCAGCAGACTGGGAAAACCTACGAGAATGTACAGAGTGCACAACTTGCCTCACCCCCCCCCCCCCCTTATAACTGGGATTGGAATGAGGGGACTCCAGACCTCCGTGTCCTTCAATTCACTTGGTTCCAGGGAGACAGCCGCTCTCTCCACTGGGGAGGGTGAAGAGGGACTTCAAGGGAGTTGCGCCCATCAGCGTGAGGCCTTCCCGCCATGGCCACTCTCATTCCTTCTGGCTCAGTCCCGGTGGGTGGGTGTCAGTTGCACGGAATGATCCTGGCCTGTCCCTCCCCTAAGGCCCGCCTTTGTCCGTCTCCCCCCTCCCCCCCCACGGGTGTCGTGGAACACGGTTGGGGCTTGTGTGGAATGAGGTGCCGTAACCAGCACAGGCAGCTTCCAGGGGGAGCTGGAACGTGGCAGGCCTTGACGCGAGGGCAGGACAGGCAACAGCCTCGTCCTCTGCACCGGCTAGCAGGAGGGGAACAAGACCAAGGAGGAAGTGCGACCCCCTCCACTGCCGCTGCCTACAGCACTGCCCCCCCGTGGCCCCCCTCCTGCCACTCACCGTCAGGTTCTTCCTCTTTTTGTAGGAGGACCAGGCCTGGGGCTCGAGGACCAGGATGCCGCCGGGCCGCAGGTGGCGGAAGAAGCGCTTGAAGAGGCGCTTCAGCCCTTCGTCGCCCCAGTTAAGCTGCACCCACTTGGTGAGGCTGAGGCAGAGGATCACGTCGTACTCCGGCTTCTGAGCTTCCAGCAGCTCATCGTGTTCCAGCACGTAGTTGCCCTGTCGGGAGGCAAGGAGAGACTGCAGCTAAGGCTGACCGCCAGGCACACCCTGGGCTGCCCAAAGGAGCATGACGCCCCGGGCTTCGGCCCCTTCCCTGGCCCCCAGAAGCACTCGGACCCTGCCAACTATTTCCTCCCCAGCAAACCCATGGACCATCTCACTGGACGGCACACGCCGGAGGGGACTGGCTCTCCGCGGAGGAGGACTGGGGGACGAAGCAGGAGCCGGCCCTCGGAGGCACAGCCACCTGCCACCCGAGGCTGTAAGACCACCCCCAATGCCAATCGCTTGAGCCAAACCCAGACTCAAAGAGAGAAAGGCATTGCACGCATGTTCACCCGCCAAGGCGCGCACGGCCCTGCTCCCTGGCGAGCATGCATGCCCAGCAGGGAGAAGCAGGAGAGAAATGGCCCCCAAAGCGACGTATTTACACCCCATGTGTTCCAGAACAAAATCCCTTCTTCGGGGAAAACCTAGAAGCCCGTTACAAATATCTGTAGAACTTCACACGCAACTTTTTAAAAAGTTAAACATGTAATATCTATTAGCTTGTTAGGGGAAACGGGCATGTTTAAAAACCTCTTTAAAGGTTGTTTATGTTTTATTATGACCCTGTCCGGATGACACGCTAAGCCACGGTGGTTGAGCGTTTTGAGCTAAACATTATGGCTTAGTGTGTCGTATGAACCATTCTGAACCACGGTGGCTGAATAACCATGGTTTAAACATGCTTGCTAACCATTTGCTGCAAAAGGATTAGCGGCCTAACCATGGCTTAGCGTGTTGCCTGCATAAGCCCTATGTTTTTATGTGCTCCTAGATTGCCACTAAAGGAGGAATTTTGCTCCAAGATACATTGGGTATAGATAAATCCCTTTCGTGAACTGTTTCTCTCCCACTTATTCATGCATTCAGGGCTCTTCCCCTTTTTGAGTTTAGGCATGACTAGCGCTCTGCCGTTCCCAACACTGAAGCTCCCAATGTGGGCAGAATGGTCCACACAACTCCACAGCTGTCCCTGCCACCTCCCAGCAGTGTAGGGTTCCCCCCATCCCACCCCCGGCCTTTCCCTCAGTGGTGTGGGGACTATGAACTTAGCTTGGCCAGTGAGGCCAGCCAAGAACTGCAGACCCCGCTGCCTCCCCCAAATTGTTTTTAAGCTCCCACACCACCATAGCAAAACCCGGGGCCTGCTTGGAAGACGGCAAAGGGGATGGAACTGGCTGAAGCCCCCTGTGCATCTGGCCCTTTACACTTGCCAAGGGGGTCAGTTTTGCTTCAAGACTAGTGTGGTCAGGCGGGAGGCTGGCTTTGTGTTTTGGGGGCATTGAGCGTGTGCAGTGTGGCGGTGCGGGGGGAGGCACACAGCTGTAAATAGTCAAGCTGCCCTGCCCCCCCCCCCCACTTTATCTCCAGCTCCAGTCTGCAGAGAGTAACAACTCAGCAATTTTCAATACCTTGTTAGATAGCCTGCAGGGGCGGGGTGGGGTCAACCTTGTCCGAGAGCAAATGGGATAAATATTTGCTAAGCAAGTGGGCTGGCTAGAAGCCACTTGCTTGCTCTGGGGGGGGGGGGAGGAGAATACCAATGATTTGGCACCCACGCTCACACCTGGGTTCCTGACGAGGCAGAGAACCCCCCAGATCAAACTCACAGACCAACGTGCGAAGGCAGCAGTGCCGGAACAGAGGCATCCACAGTGTTTTCCAACCTGCTTCACACGCTCTCAACACCCTTTTCTGTTGTACACAAAGAATGCGCAGCGGAGGAGCCCGATCCACACCCCACGGCCCGTGGAAACAGCGGCCGTCCCTTCCAGCCCCAGCGGCCTATATCCCACAAGCCTGTGCCTAGAGCTCTGGGGAGCTGAGCTGAAGGATGGAGTCAAAGGGGATCCAAATTCATCTCGCCTCCTCGCTCCTCCCCTCTGCGCTGCAGGCCTGCCTGCTCAAGGGCCGCTCGGAAAGGGCTCCCTGCTCACTCCAAGCAAGTGACAAGGCAGCCGCAGCAGGGTGGCTGGGTTGGGTTTTGTTTTTAAATCTGCCTCCCAGAGAACCCAGGAATCCTGCATGACCAACGCCGTCTTCTGCATAGGGTGGGGTGAGGGGGCGCTTGTGCTGCCGGAGCAGTCCACAGGACCAAGCGCTACTTCCAGGGCACCCACCCCGGCTGTGCTGGCAGGAGCCAGGTGGCCACTGACAGGCAGGCACCTGAAAAGCACAAGGTCTCTGCCCGTGGTAGCACCCCCCTCCCCCTCCGCCGCTTCTGGCTCTGCCCCAGCTCAGCGGCCTCCTCCTCCTCCTCCCCCCCCCCCCCGCCGCACCTCTTGCCCTGAGCCTCCCACACAACCCTGGTCCTGCAGCAAAGCTGCTCCCAGCCTCACCTGGCCTGCAACTCCACTTTCAGCTCTCTCCTCTGTCAAGCAAGTTCTTTAAGGTTGTTCACATCTAAATATTTTTGTTGTCGTTCTGACTGTTACTTTATCGTCTTTGGAGGTTTTTTAACAAAAGAATTGTAAAGTCTAACCAGGGTGGATTTGATTTAAATCACTATTCAGAAAGACTCGATTTCATCATGTGACTTTCCCCCTCCAAAAGTGCACTCTTCCTTGCTATAAGCTTAAAACATATTTTACACAACTCAGAGTTAGCAAAGACTCATTCTTGCTGGTATAATCTTAATATTTACAACCAGATGAAGCTTTCATTTTCATTTTTACTGCTTGCCCCTCCCTGCTCACACTTAAGCTTCTTGTGCAAATCTATTCCACTCCCAACAATTTATTCATTGCATTTTTTTAAACTTAGCACTTAAGAGGTAAGGGGTTGATTCTGCGTACATAGATTTGCAAAGGAACAATGGGATTGTGATCTCTGCAGACCCAAATTCACAGTTTTGAGAACTGTAAAACCCAGCATCTGTGATAATATCTTCTAGATAGAAAAATTGCCCAATAATCTTACAGAAACCTCTGGAAGAGCATGGCATTGTGAACAGATTAATGGAATTCATTTACCAAAAAATTTAAACGTTGCATGAATATACAGCCTCATGCTACATAATGAAAAACTAATCCTTATTTCATGATGAATAACCTTTGGACTATAATGTATCTTAAAAAGAAAACTATTTTAGATATTTTTCCTCAAAAAGAATCTTATTTAAAAAATCCAATTTAAATCAAAAAAATCCAATTTAAATCATAAAAATTGATTTTTATCCACCCTGAATCTAACAATCAGCTCAGAGGTTTATATATGTGGTTACAGTGCACAAGTGTCACCTGCCTCCATGTTCCCCATCCCTGTTTGCCTTGCAAGAAAGAGAACGCAAAGGGCTTTGAACGCTGGGACACAACACACTCCTCCCACCTGGACTGGCAAGAACCAAGGCTGCAGGGGGCCACCACCAAGGAGAAAGGATGCTACCTGAGATGAGACCACCCTCTCGTGCCAATGCTCCACCCAACCTGAGGAACCCAGGAAGGTGTCTGTACTTCGTTTCGCAGGCCCTCAGTCCATCTAACCAAGAAGCACGGTCCACTCCAACCAACAGAGACTCTCCAAGGGTCCTGACGGGGTCTTTCCTACCACCTCCTCCCCAAGATCCTTTAACTGGAGAGCGATCCTGGAACCTTCCACACACCAGTCACCGGCTCAACTCCTAAAGAATGGGCTCTACTCAGTTTGGTCCTCATGGAGTTCAGGAAACATTTAATGTAACGAAGGGACAGACTCGCCAAACAGTTACTGGCAAAAGCCGCTCATGCCTGAAACAAAATTCCTGGCAGGGTACAAATACTTGAAAGGTTGTCACACATAGGAGGGCCAGGATCTCTTCTCAATCAACCCAGAATGCAGGACACGGAATAACGGACTCAAGTTACAGGAAGCCAGATCCGGCTGGGCATCAGGAAAAACCTCCTGACTGTTAGATCGGTACGACAATGGAACCCATGACCTAGGGAGGTGGTGGGCTCTCCCACACTAGAGGCATTCAAGATGCTTTAAGGTAGATTCCTGCATTGTGCGGGGGGGGGGGGGGGGGTTGGACTCGATGGCCTTATAGGTCCCTTCCAACTCTACTATTCTATGATTCTATGACAATATTGCAACATATATATCTGTGGTGGGGGAGAGAGATATGTGTAACACCTCCCTCCCAAGCAAGAAAAAGAATGCGGAATCCAACACAGAGGAATAGAGGCTGGTTTGCATACTGGCTCCAATATGGTGATATTAGAGCAGAGATGCCAGCAGCTTATCCAGCGGGTACAAAACACATTAAAAAAACACAAAACCCCAGCAACAACCAAGGGAGCAAACCAGCATCAGACCTGGCAACTGGATTTATTGTAAGCTTGACAATTTGCAGCTCCCCTGCACAGATAACTAGGCTATTATCCCTACTAACCTAGTTATCTGTGCAGGGGAGGAAAAGGGTTCTGCAACCCTGAGCCTGTGAGAGTTGCCCCAACCTCATAAGCGTTCTCTTGAAGGAAATTCTGCAAGACCATCCAGGGCCCATCAGTTCACATGACCCACCGGAAATGCTTCCAATGGCCCCAGTTATTTTTCTATGGGGCCCAAAGAACCTTTGCCATGTTCTTTGGTGGGCCTAAACACCCAGCAATCCTAATACTGTGAGCCAATCTCTCCCAGCCTGCCCCTGTCCCCTCTAGAGGAAGCTGGGGGTGTCATTCATATGTCAGCCTCACCCTCCCACCCCGGCCTGTCCCAGCATGCCACCAACTTATCCAAGGATGCCCATTCAGAGGACGTGTTGAAGCTGCACCTTTCATTAGCTCATTCCTCCCAACTCTGTTGGGAACCCAATCCACCAGGGGACATGGCTGAAGGCTGACTGCCCCGCCTCAAGCCCCACCCACCCCATGCCAGATCGTTATTCCTTGAAGGCATGTCTACACATGTCGACCTGGCCCTGTCTACATCACATGCAAGCCCCAGCTTCAGGTCTGCTGAGGAATGCTGGGAACCTGAAGGATGGGATCGGGAAGGCAGGAAAGATGCTGCAACAGTTCTAGTCCTAAGCGAAGCAAAGTAGATGTGCTTTTCACCAGCCACCTTGGAAGGCGGAGCCAAGAGGCCAGACCCACCTTCTCCTGCATAGCCCTCTGCTCCAGAACAATTCACTCCTACCCAAGCCAGCAGACTGCCACATCCAGAAGCAGACTAGGCTTGGACTCAAATCGAGTGGCCACAGGCCAGGCAGAAAACAACTGGGTGCGAATCTCTCCTTGCCCAGTGGATCTTCTCTCGCCTTACCTTGACAAAGATGATGTTGTTGGGGAAGACCGTCGCATCGACCCCTTCCTGGGGCACCCTTGGTGCGGCGATCGGCCCCCGGCTGGCCATGAGAGAGGCGGGGAAGGTCTTCCTGGTGTGCCTGGCCCCCTCGCCATCACCGTCCGGCGGCTGCTGCTCCTTTATCTCCTCAGAAAGGTAGTGGCGGATGTTCTGGCGGGCTGAATGGATGAGGGCCCCGTCAATGTCCACTCCCACCATTCTGGCGGGGTGCCACTTCTTGGCTACGCTCAAGGTGAGATGCCCCACGTTGCAACCTACGTCCAGCACCTCTTTGCCCTGGAACCACTCTGGCTTCATCACCCGCAGCCGGGAGTCCTCGCAGTTGGGGTTTCGGTAGCCATAGTATTTGCAGTAGTTGCCGTACTGGAACTTGCGCTGGGCCTGCCGCTGAGGCTGCAGCTGCACAGAAGCCGCCTGGGGATGGCGGTACCGTGGCACGCTGCGCCCCCTGTCTGGGCTGCTCCTGCTCACCTGTGCATTCGACCCAGTGCCTGGCCTGGCCCCGGCCACGTCTGATTTGCTACAAGTCCTGCGCCTCTTACGGTGGTGGTGGTGGCGGCTGCCAGCGCCAGCAGAAAAGTTTGCCGAAGCGCAGGTCGGCGTGATGCACCCGGCGGCCTGCTGGCTCTGATGCGCATCCCCCCCTGCGGGCAGCAGAGGTGACACCACCTCATCCCTGCAGTTGATGGTTGTGTTGAGTTCATAGGGCTGTGGGGTAGCCCCATTGCAGGTCTTCTGGCACGACTTGCATGAAGAAGAGGAGGAAGAGGAAGAGGCCGCAGGGGCGGGCTTGCCACCGCCCTCCACAGCACCCACCCCGCGCTGCGCCCCCCGGTGGCGGTGGCGCTTGCGTCCGGTTTTGATGGGGGAGGCCAGCACCGGAGGGTCCTCCTGGGCGTTGTTGAGGCTCAAGGGGTCGGTGATGTCCTTCGGGATGAGGATCTCCACCGGGTCGCGGCCCTTGGCTGGCAGCGGCGACGACTTGGGGGTCTCGGCATTGAGGGCCTGGTTGACCTCGTCGTCCATGAGGCTGTTGAGGTTGAGGGGGTCGAAGATGTTGCCGCCCAGCAGGAACTCGGACGGCAGGACCGGGTCGCACTCGGAGTTGATCCGGCGGCGGCGCTTGAAGGCGGGGTGCTTGAAGCCCCCGCCCCCGACGTTGCAGCTGTTGCGCCTCTTGCCCCCGCACGGGGCCCGCGGGTGCTGGAAGCCGTTGCGGGGCCGCTGGAGCTCAGCCACGCCGCCGCCGCTGCCGTCCTCCTCCTCCTTGGGCAGGGGGCCCGCGCCGCCGCCGCCGCCGCCGCCGCCGCCCCCTCGCCGCTGCCCGCCCGGCGGGAGCGGGAAGGCACGGGGCAGCTCGTGGGCCGGGGCGGCCTCCGGGCGGAGAGCCCCGCCGGCCTCGGCGGCCCCCTGACGCAGCTGCCCCAGGGGCACGTCCCCCGCTCCGCCGCCGCCTCTGGCCGGGGCCTTGAGGGGCGGCGGCGGCGCCGGGACTAAGAAGGTCTCCTTGTCCGTGGCCATCTCGATCATGCCTCGCGGGGGCCGGAGGGGGGATCCGGGGGCCGCCGCCGCCGCCGCACTGCCCTCGCCTCAGGCTGCGCTCGAGGCGCCGGCTCCTCCCCCCCGCCCGAGCCCCTCCTACGCGTGCGCCGTCGGGCTCGCCGCTCGTGCGCAGGCTCGTGCGCTTCCCCTCGCGCAGCCGCAGTGCTCCTCCCTCGCTCGACTTAGGTCCCGGCGCGCAGGCGCGTAGTCATTCCTCTACAACCGCCCGACGCGCCTCCTTCGCTCCTGGCGCATGCGCGGCCCAGACCGCCACCAAAGGAAGAACGCTTCGCGCTTCCCGCTTTCCCGCGATGGCAAGCTCCCCCTGCGACTGGGACTTATATACGCGGAGGGTGGGGTCGTCGAAAGACGCGCCTCCTTCACGCCACAGAGGCCAATCACGGCTTAGCGTTGTCACCACCCGCTTGGATTTATAACCAATCGAAACCTTTTCAAGACGGAACTCCAGAAGCCTCCGCCCCCTTCTTCCTCCCGCCTCTTTATTTCCACTTTAACCAATAGATGGACGGGCCTCGAGCGCTTGTAACCAATGAAAGGTCAACACTCGAAACTAATTTTCTTCAAGGTGTGGGGAAGGGTCCTTGTTTGAACAGGGCGGTCCTAGTCACGCGCCTGTGGCAGCGTTATTTCAGGCTTCAAACGCCACAAAAAGGCCAAATACGTACATTTTTCCTTACTGAAATCATTAATAAAACCTTCTCATTATAGACCACAAGCTGGCCACGGCGGAAAATTAGTCCACAAAAGCTAGTCATTGTTTTTTCCAGGCATTGATTTAGTCTCCTAAATGAACCTCGCGGATCTTGACTGAGGGGGAACACTGCCCTTTAAAAAGTATTGTAAGACGCCTATCTTTAGACTGCAGACTAAGCAGAAAGGTGCTGAGGAGTCACTGCATTCTGCCCTTTGTGTAAATAATAAAAAAAGCAAAGAACATTTTTTTTTTAAAAAAAGTCTCCCAATATGGACAGTTGTCAAGGATCACATGGCTTCACTTCCCTTGCCGACGTGCGCAAAGCACCCTGGGACCTGTAGTTTTCGAGGCATAGGACCAGGACTTTGCGCATGCACGGAAAATTCCCCCCCTTTCCTCAAAAACAAAACAAAACCTCTGCGCAGACGCGTCAGTGGTGTAAACAGACCAGGCTCTCCTCCACCCCACAATACAAAAACTCGTTTTCTCTCAAGCGGAGGCTTATGTACTTGGGAAAGGAGTCGCTGCACGTTTGGGGCGTTTCGTCTTTATAGTAGTAGTCATGGGAACTGGAGCGCCTCTGCTGACAATCTCGGCCCTATATTCCCAGAAGGGTTCTTGGGTTCATTCGAAATACGAATAGCACAGGAAGCTGCTACTAGCCCTGATGGGTATGTGCTCCCTCCAGTATCGGGCAGTAAGCCCGTGTGCACCAGTTGCTGGGGAACATGGGCGGGAGGGTGCTGTTGCACCCGTGTCCTGCTTGTAGGTCTCTGGTCTAGAGCTGGTTGGTCACTGTGTGAACAGAGTGCTGGACTAGACCTGGGTCTGATCCAGCATGGCACTCCTTCTGTTCTTAAACCGAATCAAAACCATTGGCTCATGTAGTCTGGTATCGTCTTTGACTGGCAGCAGCAGTAGCTTTGCCTTTCACCTGCTGCTACCTGATCCTGCCAGGGGTTGAACCTGAGAGCTTCTACGTGGAGAGGAGAGCAGCCTCTTTATCAATGTTTCCTGTTACCTGCCCCTCTTTTGCCTTTGGGGGGAATGCACCAATTATTCTACCAATGTGAAAGTAAACATTTTATTTATCCATTCCAGAAATTCTATTCCAGGGGTAGCTGTGTAAGTCTGCTGCAGCAAAAACAAAAGGTCTTGTGGCATCTTGAAAACCCAGCACATTTAGGGCGCAATCCTATGCATGTCTAGACAAAAAAATAAGTCCTACGACTCCCAGCATTTCCCACTGTTTTTTCCGTCTGTCTGTCTAAATATGCATAGGATTGCGCCCTTATTCTGGCAGAAGCTTTCGGGGACACTTGTCAAGATCCCTGAAAGCTTATGCCAGAAATAAATGGGCAAATTTTAAGGTGCCTCAAGACTCTCGATTTTAACAATGCAAAACAAATTCCTAAGCTCGTTTCACTTAAGAACCCAGTTCCTCCAAAAGGCTGTCGCAGAGTAAATAAGACGCCTACTAACAGCTCGGGCTGTCCGACCGGCCTCTCTAGCTGTGCCGGCTAAGGGGCTATTGCAGCTTCCCCAAGCCTGGTGCCTCCCAGAAGAGGGGGTTAGATTCCAACTCCCAATGCTGGCTGGGGGATACTGGGAGTTGGAGTCTATCCCCTCTGGAGGGCGCCGGGTTGGGGAAGGCTGAACTTCACTGGGGCTTACTCGCAAGTAAGCGTGCAGCGCCCCGCTGGACCTCTTTCGGGCAGAAGAGGCGGCCCAAACCTCCCGCCCCGCCACGCGCAGTTTCCTTCGCAGGCGGCAGGGGGCGATTCCGCCTCCGGCTAACGCCACGTGGGGTTTGGCGTTAGCCTTGCCTCCAAGTGCGCAGGCCCGTGGCCCCGCCTTCCCTGAGATTCCAAAGTCCCGGCCCTTCCGCGCATGCGCAAAGCGGGCGCTGTCCACATTCCATGAGTCATTCATATAACATAGTCCGTAATTCAGCGAGGACCCGGATTGAGTTGGGGCGCGTGCGCAGTTCGGCTCTCGCGCTACAGCACAGCTGTTGGGTGAGGCGCGCGCCGCGGTGGTGTGTTTTGGCGGGAGCGGGTGTGTGTGGCAAATTTCCAACCTGAGAAGCCAGCGCTTTACTTCTCAATAAATGGCCTTGAAGTGAGGTGGTTAGTGCTGCAGGCTAGGTTAAAAAAAGAAAAGAAAAAAAAAACTTTACTAATGAGGTATCAATGATAGAAAAAGCTTCTTCTTTTTACCTCATAAAACAAAACGAGTGTTTATATGACAAAAAGGCACTAACTACCTCGGCATCATGTCTGTATATGTGTAGTTCAAATTTAAAAAGATCCTAAGATGAGGACGTCGTGAGAGTTATGTACATACAAAATCACATTAGGTTTTACCTCACGAAAAGGCTTCAACGTTTCCTGGGTAGTTTCCTGCATAAACAGTAATAATTGCAAGTGCTGAAATTAACGCACCCCACAACTTCTGCCGAAGTGTTCATGTCATTGCGAGGAAATCCCACCTAATGGGGATATTGATCCTATAATTAATATTTACCTCAAAACGTTGAGCTCACCTACTGGCAGCTTTCTGTCCTACAGTCCTAACAGGTTCCCTGCCTGTTGCCAATCCAAAATATATTGAAAGGGATGCCTGCGTGTGTGTATGTGAAGCAAAACAAAGATACTTTATTTATCTTTGTGCTTTTATACTGTTATTTTAAATTACGTTTTTATACTGTCGTTTTATATTTTGAATGTTTTTTATGGTTTTAATTTTTGTAAACCGCCCAGAGAGCTTCGGCTATTGGGCGGTATAGAAATGCAGTAAATAAATAAATATCAAAATTGGGCACAAGAGAGCGTACAAAGTGCAAAAATGGTGTCTGACAAAAAACAAAATACTACAGTGCTCTTTCCAGTTCTATTTATTTTGATAGGAAGGTCCAGCACACACTTAAAGTCTTTCCCACACAAATATTTCCTACTAAACTACACTTAAGTCAAAAATAGAAATAAAAAAAGTTGCAAATACCATTAAATCCACAGCGAGCAGAAGTGGCAGAATAAAATAGAAAAGCAGTCTAACAGCAAAAAGATATTAAATACCAGTTAACATCTTAACACATCAACCAGACATTTTTTACTGATGATTTATTGGGAGGACAGGGCAGACTTCCCCTGGTGCCTAAAATAATAAGGAAGGCACTAGGTGAACATAATTTGTCATTCAACAGAGAAATGCAGCGTGATCCTATACAATTTTGAAGTAAGGCCCACTGTGTTCAATGGGATTTCCTTTCAAGAAGGTGTGGATAGGTTTGCAGCTTTAAGCACCCTTAAGCCCATTTATCTCAACGGATTTAAGGGTGCTTAACTTTATTTTGGATTATGGTTCATTTTCTCAGGAATATAAATATTTTTTTACCCTTGTAGGAGGCAATTTTTTTAAAAAAAATTGGCTAAAATCCCTGATGCGTTTCCGGAGGCATACAAAAACTTTCTTATTCCGGCAGGCCTTTGGAGAATAACGTGGAACCCAGTTACGTTTTAAGACTTTTAATATGTATTTTAAATGTTGAAATGTTTTAATATTGAAACCTATTTAATTTATTTTAACTTTTTATAGCTTTTAACTGTCTATGTTTTAATTTTGTAATGCCGCCTTGAGGCCCAGCATTGGGTAAAAGGCAGGATATAAATAAAGATAATAATAACAACAACAATAATAATAATAATATCTCTGGACTTCAGAACCAATAGTATGTACATTCAGCCATTTGTCATTTTGTGGTTTTTAATACCATTTTGCTGCTTTTCCATTTTATTCTGCCACTTTTCAGTATCTGCAGCTAAAGAGTAGAATTCTACTTTCAAAGAAACAAGTTCTTGTACCATCAAGATTTGAAGGTTTTGGGTGAGGTGGACATGATGGAATTCTAGTTCTGCAGAAAAACACCAAAATTGTTAAACTAACATTTCCCTCTATCCCACTTTCTTGAAAGATGTATATTCAGAAAGGAAATACACACAACCCCACATTTATGATTATGACAAATGACATATCTTTTAAGCAAATGCAAATATGTGGAATCAGCACGTCATCTAGTTTTCAACCATGTAAGAAAACATATTTAACAAGATGAATCCCACACAGACCAGTGAAAAAAAAGCTTCCACTTGTTTTTTTGTTTTTTTTTAAAAACCAGTCATTCTTCCAGCTTTTTCTCGCAACATTTCAGCAGATAACATTAATCTCTCTCGCATTTGTAGACACAGGGATTACAGACTAACTGGATTGATACCATATAACCAGCCCTTTTCCCTTACAGCAGGAATGCAGAACCCAAAAGCCATTGATAGCCTTCTCCTCCATGAATATTCTATTTCCTTTTAATCTAGTTGCCATCACAACATCTTCTGGTGTAAATTAACTATGTACTGAGCATTTTCTTGAACATAGTGGGTGCTAATCTACACTATGGACATAATAAACACATTCTGGAATTGCTAAAGCTGTAGCCACGTCTAAACTACAAACCCACACTTACAAACCTAAATTAGTTTTAAACCAGCTTAACTCATGATTTTCCTCAAAGGGGCTTGTGAGTATGAACATAATTTCTGAGGATGCTTCATATGCTAGCAATCTTGGGAGCGAAAGTACCACTGTGAAATTTGTTTAGATTTCGTCTATAGATATATATATTCAGTGTAGACAGCCGCGTTTCAGCCCCATGCATGTGTTGATATTGGAGTTTAGAAGTCATCATAACTGAGAAACATCTTTGTATCTTAATCTTTAGCTTTTCTTGACACCAGTCTTCACATGTGTCCCCACCCCATGAGGGCTAGAAACATGACATAAAAAACAATTTTTCAGAGTTGGTAGGTGGTATGTCATGGAATTCCAGTTGGGAGTGAGAGTGGGCTGTTGCTTCATGCCCTCCTTGTGGGCTTCAAAGGGCCACTCTGGTTTGCCATTCTGGTAAGGCGGGATGCTCCTGCGTAAAAGTGCTTCACAGATCATTGCATATTTGTATCCACTTTGATTTTTAAATATAACTACCATATTTTAGCTGCTACAATTTAGAATTGACTATGTGTTTTTTAGGTCTGCAGACTAGGCCCTGCATTAGTGCCGCGTTCCCCTTAATCCTCCTGTGGGATTGTGTTTGTTCGTCCCCATGCCAAGGAGGGAGCACGGGCTTTCCAGCAGTCATCTGGGTACTGGAGAGTCCCCCCCAGCTCTGTTCTTGGCATCTGCCAGGACCCCCCCTCCCCAGATCGGCCACAGAGCAAGGTCAGACACCGGAAGAGCTGGGGTGACCTCGCTCCCAACAAAAAGGTTGGGGTAAGTCCCTGTCTTTTTAGCCATGCATCTTTGCGGAAAAGCCCTGCAGTGACTGCAAATCTGCAGCTGCTTCATATAACTGACACAGCCCCAATTCACAGCCATTTTAGGGCTTTAAACACATTTAGACAGCCCCAAAGAATCAAGATCTCTCTCTCTCTCTCTCTCACTCACACACACACACACACACACACTTATAAATTATGTAGTGACCATGCATTCTCATGGATTTTATTGTGGTTAGATTAGGCAACTAAGATTTACTCTGAAGGTAGGACTTGGGTGAGGGGAAATCATGGGGAATCTCGCTGTTGTTTTATTTTTTAAAAAAACCATTGTAATGTCGTGTGTGTGTTTTCAAAGACACACCATTAAACATGTACTTTTATTGCTTTCTCTCTCCCCCCCCACTTTTTTTTTAAGAAGTTGGATGAAAAGCAGCCACCTCCTGATACATAATGACAAGTCAGAACAATAAAGGCAGTAAGATCAAGTTGTGTGCTGTTTGTTTCTTTATTTTAAAGAACTGCATGTGATGGATGTATTTCTCAGCGATGTGTGGTATGTGTGTGCTGAACCCCACAGGGCTGCAAAGAGCAACCCAACCATTTCTCCCCACATTGTGCAAGTCCCTTAAGAAATGAGAATGCTACATGTAATCCTCCAGTTCTAGATTAGCAAGGAAGTGGTGGGGCAGGGGAAACAGAGCCATAACTATATGTGCCCCTATCCCACTAGATGTGCAGTCCAGAACTAAACAGAAGAAGAGTGTGTTTTTCATTCAATGTATGTCTTTCAATTCCTGTTCTAGCCAAGAGTCTCAGCCGGAAATGCCAAGAAAGAAATTTGTAAATTTTGCGCCTGTCAAAAGCAGGGAGTTGAGATTGACGTGAATTCCCAAAGCTTCCCGTGAGAGTGGGAGCTTACCATCACCTCCAAATGGATTGAGGAAACAAAAAGGGGGGAAAGCACTCAACTTTTGGAGCATTAAGTTAAAAGAATAACAACAACAATTAACAATTTTAATAAGCTTGCACAGGATAATGTCCTGGGGGATAGTGCCTCACATTAATTCATGTGCATGTAGGGGTAGAGCTACCTCCTGGATTTTCTGTCTCAGGAGATAGCCCTACCTTGCATGCCTTGAGCTGTCCCTCTATTACAATATATTACCATTGCAGCATTATTTATATATTATTATTTACTAAGCTGTAAACTATGTTTTTCATTATTTCAGAATTCAAGGAAGTGTCCAAAAGAATGTTTGCCTCTCCGGTAGCTAAACCCCAACATACTTCCTTTGTGAAAGGGGAAGCAGAGCTTCAGGGCAAAGAGGAAGACGCCAAAGCAAAAGGGATTCCCGCTTCTCTGAGCCATGCTGCTGGGGATGGAGTTGCAACCAATCCCATGAAAGCACCAAAAGCCCGACCTAAAAAGCAGAAAGGGAGCACTTCTAGAATAGAAAAGGAACCAAACTGCAAGGAGGATCCAGAAATGACCAAGGATGTAGGTGGAAATGTTAGATTTTATTCCTTTGAGGGTGGATTTCCAAGTCAAATCTATGCTGGCTGAAGGATTCTGGGAGTTGTAGTCAAACGCAATGGGAGAGCATCAGGATGGAGAATGCTACTCTAAACAGTGGAAGGGCTCAGTCTGGGTGGGGACTGGCTTGTGGTTATTGTGTGGTTACTTGTTGTGTTGAGGGAAAGGCACTCTGTGCATGTTTAGCAGCACCCTCATCTTTATTCCTTCACATGCCCCAGGGCTGACCCCTGGCAGTGGTTGAAAGCTACTTAGTCTGGCTCAAACTAAGCTGTGATTGTGCATGAGTCACTTCCAGCTCTGTACATTTAGGATACCATGACTATGCTTGTGTCACTGCAGCTATGATGTTATTGACATATGTGAGGGGAACACTACTTCAGTAACCCTTTATTCTAGCGCCAAGTCAGTTTGGTTTTCTTCCATAGAGAAAATTTGGGAAATGTCCTGTTTACAGTCAATGGAAGCGTCCCTCTCCTTGAGGTGAAGTCAGTTTAAGGCTCTCTCTCTCTCTCTCTCTCTCTCTCTCTCTCTCTCTCTCTCTCTTCATGGGAGTGGGGAGAGGAGGATAGTTTACAAGGTATTCTACTTTTCTTTAAAGTTATTAAACAAATTGCTAACTCGCATGTCTTAAATATATCTTCCTTCTAAGGTTCAATTGTGTCTCTCCAGCAGCCCTAAAATTACAATCCTGAAACACAAGAGCACCACCCAAGTGTGAATTAACTAATGTATGGAAATAACTTCAGGCTATGAGTGAGTGGTACCATGGGAAACATTTAGATAAAACTCCTCCTGCAGGAGACAGGCTGAACCACTCCGAGGACAGATGCAAAACGTTGCATTGGAAGCACCTCATTGGACAGGGTTCATTTCGCAGCTCTGTATTTGTGGGATGGAAGGAATGCTATGATTATGATGATTAAATATTCATATTTAATCCTTCTCTTCTGTACGCTTTGAGGTGGATTCCTGTATTGAGCAGGGGGTTGGACTGGATGGCCTTATAGGCCCCTTCCAACTCTACCATTCTAGGGTTCTACCAGTAAGTACTCTGAGCAGCATACAAAAAAGGCAAAAAACACATTAAAGAATAAACATACGATATTAAAACAAAAGATTTAAAAGCAAACCACCAGAAAATCATTTAACATCAACAGAGCTAGGTATTAAAAGTTTGTTTGAATAAAAATGTTACCAATTTCTATCTGAAAGGCAACAAGGAAGGAGCCAGGCAAATCTCCACTGGGAAGGCATTCCAAAGCATCAGCACCTTCGCTGAGAAGGGCCCTGTCTCACTTCCTTGACCACTACACAGTCAGGTTGATACGGAGCAGATGGTCCTTGAGGTAATCAGGCCCAAGACCAATTGAAAGCAAAGACCAGAACTTTAAAAGTTAAAAACACAAAAGGTTCTTCCAGATGAGGGTTTCACGGTGCTATTGCTCCATCTCATTCACAGAAGTTTACTGGGGGTCCAGACAATGATAATGACTTCCACTTGTGACACTCTTCCGTGTGTTTTTACCACTTTTCCATTTTTTTCCTTAATGGAGAAAATCTGTACAATGCCTTCTTATTGTCGGTGCCAGGAGCATTCTGCCTGAAAGCCCCCGAAGAAGTAACCAGTGGAGCTAGAACAAGGACAAGCTAATATTTTCTGACCGTGGGGCATGCAATAAAAGTCTGGCTGCTGCATTTTGGACCAATTGAAGTTTCCAAGCTGTTTTATGCTATGTTTTCCATGTTGTGTATGTTGTTGTTTTTAGTACTGCTGTTCTGTTTGCTCATCCCTTGGCAGGAAGAAGGTTGCCTCACAGATTCGCAATTTGAGGAGATTGTCCAGAGTGTGCTTCAGAAGACTTTGCAGGAGTGCATGGGTATGCTGCTAGAAAGGGAGACAGACAGGCAGGCAAAGAGGTGCTGTAACATACAAATGAGAACTAAAAATCTGAAACATTCAACTGAGGTTGCTTCTAAATGAGACTTTATCACACACCATTGTGATTCACAGAATTTTACCAGGCATCCAGATAACACCGGCTCAATTCGGACGACACAATAAACAACTGGTGTGGGGGAAACAATCGTCAGTTGTTTTGACTATTGTGTCATCCGAATGCTGCCATAGTCAACTCAACGCTGATCCTCATCCATACCACAGTTGATTATTCATTACCATGTTGTGTGGGGAGTGCCCCCTAGGGTTAGCGTGAGGGTTAGGGTTAGTCAACCCACCACTGACTATCGTGTTGTCCGAATTGAGCCAATATATAGTTCTTTTGAAAGGCAAGGACAAAATGGGAGCAGATTACAAGCATCTTGTGTTGCACTCAGGACTGCATGAATGATCCCTTCCTTCTAGCAGTAATATTATAAAGCAAGAATAATGGGCAAGGTTGAGCTGGTTCAGCTCATTTGGCTCACACTGGATGCCATTTCAGCTCTTGGAAACACACACATTGGCTGAATTCGGACAACACGATAATCAATGGTGGGGTAATAATCAACTTTACAGTTGTTCATCTAGGGGGTACTCCCCACACAACATGGTAATAAATAATCAACTGTGTGGATTAGGATCAGCGCAGAGTTGACTATGGCAACATTCGGACGTCACAATAGACAATACAGCTGACGATTGTTTCCCCCACCCCAGTTGCTTATTGTGTCGTCCAAATTCAGCCATGTCTTGTGCCATAAAGATCAGAGTGAGGTGTGGTATTAAGGCTGCAATCCTATATACCAGGGGGAGGTAACCCTTTTAGGCCATGGACACATTTGGCAATTTGGGGGTCACCACAAAATGGCTGCTATGGGAGGTGTGGCAAAGGACGTAATTTGCTCCAAAGACCACGTTCAGAGCTGGGGGCTGAGCCCCAACATACTAAAGGACTCCTTTGAACCCACAATTTTCAATACCTATTTTGCAGCAATCCCAGCTGCCAGTCAGAAAATGTCTGGATTCACACGTCATGCTAACCCATGGTGGGTGAGAAACTACACTGAGTAGATGGTTATTCAAACAACCTACTGGGCTCCTGCCAGACGATCAGGCAAACGAGCTACACAGAGTAGTTTATTTCATTCATCCCTCACCCCTCCTCCTGTAGTCCTCCTGCCCAGCTGGGCAGGTGTCCCAGCTTCCTTTGTGGCGGGAATAAGGATCGCTTGAGAGGAGCAGAGTGATGGCAGCGGCTTTGATTGCTTTTGCCGAGCAGCTCTGTAAGTGATCGCCGTAACACACGCTGGCGCAGCGGACAACATGCTAATCCACCATAGTTAAAATAACCCTTACTGCAGACCGTGGGTCCTCAAGGTAGCTTATTTGGGGGAAATAACCCACCGGGAATTGGCAAAATGTCCCATAGATAACACGCTAATCCATCATGGGTTGTTCCAGAAAATAAAGTATCATGGCTTAGCGTGTTGTATGAGCCCAGTCATTGTGTTAATTAAACAAAATTGGGAGGGATAGGACACCTTGGCAGGCACCAGGAAAAGTCTCCAGGGGTCCCTACCCTGTTATACCCACTTACCTGGAAATAAGCTTCATTGAATGCCATTGAACTTACTTCTGAGTAGACATATATTGGCTTGCACAGTTAATAATATTTGAGCAATTCCTTTGGAAGTCTGTCAGATTTTGAAGATGACATTTGGGAGTTGGTAGTAATTATCGCACAAGCCAAAATCAAACCATTTTCTCTGTTTAAATGTTATGAACTCATCATCCTTTGGGACTTAGATTGCAAAAGTATTTAACGCCGTTTCATTTTTATTTCTAGAAAAGTCTGGGAAGAGAGCTGCTTTGGCCGTGCCTAATGAGGAGCGAGGCCTGGGAAGGTGCGTTCCACAATTCTGTTACTGTAGGGTTATTCTAACTTGGTGTTAGAGGCATCCTCTGCATGTTTTCTGAATGCTCCAGCCTTTCCTCATGTGAAGAAAAACAACTGATTTCTATAACGTATGTATTGTCATTTTGTGCTTAGTCACTGCAGAGGATCTTGTCACAAACCAAAGTGATATAAGCAGATAAACCCTAAAGGGTGGCTGAAATGAAGTTTTAGGTAACACCTATTTCATGCTTCTGTAAAAAGCATAGGAGCTCTGCCAGGACAATGGTATTGGCAACCCAGGTTGTAAAGACAAGTGCAATAATAAATGTGGTGCCATTTGTGTGCTAAAAAGTGGCATAGAATTGATAGTGAGCTTCATGTGAAATAAGAAGGGAAATTGAAACTTGTTTGGGACTGTCAGGGCAAGGGACAGAATTCATTGCTGGAGAGAGAAATGTGACAGAAAATGAATTAATCTTGGTATGGTATTGCTTCAAGGGTTAATTAACCTAGGCAAATAAATCAAGGACCTCTACCAGCATTTTGCACTCGCATGGTGAGGGTGACGACAGCTTCTCAGTACCCCCATTGTAAAGCCTTGTTCAGTTTATGGGCGCATTGCATCAGGTGTTTTCACATGAGATGTTAAAAAACAGCATGAGTCTTGTTTGGGCCATGCGGGAACGTTACTCATTGAAGGACAGACCGCGGAAGAAAGATTGACTTACACTGGTAACAGTATGGGATTTTCATTTGCGCTTTCAAATCAATGTTGGCAAAAGCTGATTGAAGCCTCAACTGTGGAAATGCGCTGAGACTCCCTTTCCCATCAAGACTATTTAGGGAAGCAACACAGCAGCATGCAGACATGTAGAACTACCTTTTGGCCTCAAGGGGGTGCCCAAGCACAGGCAATGCTTATAGCAGGGCTTCAGTAGGTGCTGACTGGGCATCTTTCCTGGGCATCCTTCCTGACTCTTTCGGACAGCCTTCCCTTCGCCTGCCTGGTGTAGTTCAGGGACGTTGAAGGAATCCAGTTGGAAGGATGAAGTTTGAATAGCTTTCGTTGGCTCGGCCCTCCAGAGTCTGTTCCGTTCCGTCTTCTGCCAGCTAGGCCGACTCGGTGCGCGACAAGCCAGGCCAGCTGATGGAATCTCCATAATTCTTTTGTGTGTAAAAAAATATATATGCACAAATTTGCTTAATTAGTACAAAGTTGCATAATTTGCTCAAATTACAGGCATAGTTTTTGCAAATTATGCAAATGTGTTCAATTTACAGCCAAAATGCAAGCAAATTAAGCAAATTATGAATGTAATTTGTGGAAATGGTGCCCTTGGTTGCCACATTGGGGATCCTGAGGAAATTTTAGGGGGTTGGGGGGAAACCTGATTCAGTTCTGGATTTCGGAAAAAAGCCTGTGGCTTGGCTCGCAAATGCAAGGCAAGCCAGCGACTCCAGGGAAATCCGATGAGCCCAAAAGGGCCGGATTTCCATATGACAGCCATCCTTAAGTCCAACGCATCTGAAGGTAATTCCCACATTTCTCAGCCAGCATGTCCATCTGACTCCATCGTGTGCCTGTGCTGTTTTCCTCAGAGAGAACTTGGGGGCATCTCCAGCTACTGCTGATGGTGTCTCTGGAAAGAAAAGTGAAGTGACAGTTTTAGAAGCAGAACAGAAGGCACATCGGCTCAAAAAAAAGAAACACAGCAAGGCTTCTGTGAACAAGGAGAACAGTAAGTCTTTTGCATTTAAACATTGAGGGAAAATACACTGGGACAATACTCTGTTCAGTGAAATGGGCTGTGTACGAGTGCAGCGCCATTCACCAGGGCAGGTGGGAAATCCAGCGAGGGAAGTGACAGCGCAGTCTAGCAAGAGGGGCCACCAGAGCTGTGTGGGGTAGAGTGGAGATCCACATTCTTTCCAATGTTCCAAAACAAGTCACTGCTGTTGCTCTACTAGACAGCTCATAGTTTCCTCCTCCGGCCACCAGCTCTGCTGTCGCCACTCCACCACTCTCCTGTTGTTTTTATAAAGAGGCAAACACACACACATGCACAAAAGGCTTGTTTTTCTTTGTCTCCTGGCAGATGAGAAACCAGAAGCAGACAATGGAGGGCGTAAGGAAAACCGGAAAGGAGCGCCCAAGAAAAAAGTTCAAGGCAACGCCCGAGTCGTCATTGACCAAGAGGAAATGCAGGAGGAGGAGGAGAAGGCAAACGCAAATGCAGGAAGTGGTAGCAATGAGCTAAACCCTCCCTGCTGCTCCCAATGGGTTTCAGGGAAGGTGGACAAATAGGATGGGAATCAAAGGTCTCAGACAACATCACTCAGACAAGCTTGGGCTCTTCAGCAGGCAGCATTGCTGTAGTTTTCTAGAAGGTCCACGGGGAAATACCTAGACTCTTGGGGTGCTTCCAGACTAGGCTTTTATCCTGCTATCGCTCTGCCTCATTCACAGAAATTTACAGTGTGGGCCAAATGATGTCATCTCATAACTCTCCCATGTTTTTGCGCTGTTACTTCCATCTTTTTTTTTTTTAACCACAGAAAACTCTGTTAAGGAAAAAAACAGAACAGCTGCACAATGCTAGGACCCCTTCATCTGGAAGCAGCCTGGGTGGGAATTAAAGGAATCTTCAAAAACTACCCGTCAGAATGAGCAATGAGCCCCTGTTGTTATGGCCAGTGCCCAGTAATAGTGTTGCCTGAGTGGATATGAGGACAGAAATGGGATCTGGGTCTACTGTATGTCTGGTCCCTATATTTGTGCCTCTGAAATGTTGCCCCTCTTGTTGCTAGTGAGGAGCTGTTTTCATTTAGGGGCTGTCTGTAAGCAAAGATAGGCCTACCACCCAAAACCTGCCCTTGTGTATGATGGGCTGCAAATCGTTGCTGATATGTTGGAGTGGTTTTACATGGGAGCTGCATGTGAAAACAAGTAATGTTCTGTGGCTGTCCTGGGTATTTCTGGAGAATCCCACATTTCAAAATCCCTGGGCTGCTTGAGTTTTTAAAGCCCCCTGGGACAGCAATAGATGGATCCACAATTAAAGGGTCCTACAAGCTTAATCCTTCTCAGGTATACCTGTGGAGTTTCCTAGAACAGACTCCTCTCTTCAGATTCAGAGAAGATAATTAGAGTACACCTTCACACAGTAGCCCTTAATTTTAGGACCTTAATATGGCTACAGTTTGTGTTTGAACAGGAAGAAATTGCACACTTAGACACTGGCTCAATTCGGACGACACGATAGTCAATGGTGGGGTAATAATCAACTTTACAGTTGTTCAACTAGGGGGTACTCCCCACACAACATGGTAATAAATAATCAACTGTGGTGTGGAGTAGGATCAGCGCTGAGTTGACTATGGCAGCATTCGGATGACACAATAGTCAAAACAACTGACGATTGTTTCCCCCACACCAGTTGTTTATTGTGTTGTCCAAATTGAGCCAATGAGTGGTACTCATCTATGCCACAGATACAAGATTTTACTTCTTTAAAAGGTTTCTATACCACCTATCAGCCGAGTTTCCAGGGCAGTTTACAAAAATAAGATAAAATAAAAGTAAAACAGAAACATTTTTTTTAAAAAAATATACATTAAAATATATTTTAAAGCCTGAGGGAAATATACAAATGTCTTTGCCTGGCACTTAAAAGGTGACAATGTTGGCCCTAGGTGAGCCTCTCTAAGGAGAGAATTCTACAAATGGGGAGCTGCCATGTTAAAAAAATCACTCATTTGCACAGTTCCAAGAACACTCCATCCACTACCATGTTTCACCCCCCCTTTTATTGCCCTAGGCTGGTGCATGGCTTGGGTTCAGTGCTCTTATCCAACCTGTGAGAAGTGGAGGCGGCTCAGCAGTGATACAGACCCCTCCATTCTGCCTGAGGACTGGTCCTGTAGCCAGAACACAGGTAAAACAGAAGGCTGAGGTGAGGCTTTTGCTCCGCAGTTGACAGACATTTGGAGGCATCTCCTTCCCTTAATTAAACTAGAACATTGTGTATAGACTCAAGTCTGGGTTGCTGACTTAGGACCATAGGTTAGTAGTTGTAGAGCATGAAAAACCAGTTCCTTAATGGCTCCAGAGAGCTAGGTGCCTGGACCAGGAAGGGCTAAAGACAGCTTTGAAGTGAAATCAATTATAAATATTTATTTGGAATTTACAGCAGATAGGCAGGGAATACATCCAGGCTTATGAGGTGAAAGTGATCAGAGAAAACAAAAGAGCATTATACATAAATTAAACCAGGACTTTTTGGCTTCGCGAGAAACCCCTGCAATGACTGCGAAGTGGTTGTTGCATTATATAATTGACACAATGTCACCACACAGCTACCCCAGGGCTTTTGGGGCATATAGACAGTCCCTTGGTGGTGAGTGGAGAATACAAGGAACAATGTATACAGGTAAAAATAAAATGTGATGACATGGAAAAATAGCACAAGATGGAGCAGTTATTACACATTAACATTAAAAAGCACAAAATAAAGTAGTATTTAACTCTTACTATACCACATTCTACCAGGGGAATGAAATATAACTAAGCTGTATCAGGTAATAGGTAGTACAACCTTTTCCTATAGTAGAAATGGGTATCCTCAAATGGGTGTCCCTCAAGTGAGAGGAACAACCCATTCTTGGATACTCTCCATCCACTTTAGAAAATGGATGTATCATGGTAAGTCCAATGTTTGATTGACATGCAGAAACTATAACAAATAAAACTAGCAGCAGTTTTAATTATTGCTTAACTCTATTTTTGACACCACCTAAAAGCCCCATCAGCCCACGTTAGTTAAAGTGTATTATGTTTGCAAATGAATACCTGTTTAGCTAAGATTAAGGAAAGCAGGTGAGTGGAAAGGGAAATTATAGCTCCCTATCTAAGCAACGGTCCTAGAGGCAGGTTGCTGAGGACTCAGGTGGAGCTGAGGAAAATGGATCCAGAATCCGTTATATGGGATCCTGGAAAATTCAGATGGAAAAATTAATGCAGGAAAAATGGGGGGGAATATAAAAAAGCAAAACCTATGTCTCACAAGGGAATAAACAATTATGGTGCCATACAAAATGCAAAAGGAAGGATCTCTGCCCTGAGAGGCTTACAGTGTAGAATTCAACACAAAGGAGGTAACAGAGTGGGGTGGGGAAATAGAGGCAGAGTAAATGGGTAAGAATGTGAGTTTATAATTTCATTTATGTTTTTTAATTATTTTATTCATTTCAATTCTAATTTATCTATTTAGCATCATTTTCAGTGCCATATTTCTTGTCTGTGTTACAGATCTTCAGTACAACAGCTGCAATGTTCCTGAGGAAACATGGTCAGGATCTGAAAATGAGGTGGTCTATGCAGTTTATATTCCAGGGTCAATCGTGTGGGCCAAACAATATGGATACCCTTGGTATGAAACAAACAAAAAACCTAGGCATATTCAGCTTAGGATCCCTTAACTTTGGCAGGGATCCTAAGCATACTTACATGGCTACAAGTCCCGCTGAATGAGAGACAAATATTTCAAGTGCCAAATCAGAAAGAGAGAACCATAAACCTAGCAAGGCGGCTGTAGAAGTCAGACATCAGAGATCTCATACAATGCAGTGGCAAGAAAGTACTGATTGGCCCAGTTCACATCTCATGATAAGCCAAAATGTTTTTTGACATGCTGCTCAGTTGCTTCCACTTGGCTCCTCTACCAGCAGCTGCAGCTAAACCAGCCAGGGACACTCTGGCCTCCTCCACACGAGACGTTTAATGAGCCTTGAAGGCTCATTATAAATTTTACCTACACACGAGCGGAGCGCAAAACGGGCGTACAGGCGCGTTATCTCCCCGATAATGCGCATTTTCGAACGCGCGTTAAATAGCGACTTTTATTTTGCTCCGGCCGTTAAAGCACATTTTCGCTGTGTGAACAAGCGATTATGCGCATTAGCTACCTGTAAAGTGCTTTTTGGGCATCAATTAATGCGCTTCGCCGCCTCTCGCCGCCTCCCGTGCAGAGGGATTAGGAGTAAATGCGCCTCCGCGATAATGCGCATAATCGCCGAACCGGGCGCAAAAGCGCGTCCTTGTGGAGGGGGCCTCTGTCAGTGTTTTGTTTAGTGTGATGTCTGAACTGGAATTCTGGCTTATTATAAACCAGGGTTTCCTCGTTCACAATAAGCCAAATACATTTTTTTTTAAAGCTGGTTTACTCTGATTTCCAAACGTGGCCATTATGTGAATAGCACGTTACGCTGTGCAAAACAGACCAATTTTTTGTTGCCAGCTTATCAGAATCAGGCTTGGAGCACAAAACAATTATACCACAACTTGCCCCAAGCCTCAAACAGTGATTTAAAAATAACCAACCTAAAATCTACCACCAAAAAAAAAAAGCCCCCAGCTGTATCAGGCTCCCTGCAGTCTTTTCAACTGCTGACCCTCCTTGAGATGCTTAGCCAAAGTAGCTAGGCTTTCTTAGTACGCTTGCTAGAACAGCAGCTACAGTCTTTTCATGGAAAACTGGCCAAGAATGAGGCCTCTTATCCACAGGAGGGGGAATCCCCAGAAACACTATTTTCTATCCTGTACCTCACTTAGATGCTACCATGCATCTAAGCTTTATGAAAGAGCCACATGAGGCACCAGTCCTGATTCTGTTTGACCTACTAGGAATTGCTTCAATTTTTAAAGCCCTCTGCTTGAGGGAAGACACACAGCAGTATTCTGTTCAGAGCCCGGCACGTTATTGGCATCAGAAAAGCCCAACGTTTCAGCTGTGGTGGCAGCAGAGAGACTTTAGCCAAAGCCAGCCTTCCCTACGTGTTGAACTACAACTCCCAACATGCCCCAGGCAACCATGCTAGGTGGAGGATGCTGCGAGTTGTAATACAACAGATCTGGAGGGCATCAGGTTCGGGGAAGGGTTTCCAAAGGTTAAGGTCCAATTTTTCGTGTGAGTGACTCCTTCCATGCGAAGAGCCTTTAAGTGCCGCTGAGGCATTGCATTCCAACAATTTGCTGGAAGCATAATGAAAGCAGATGTTCCCCCAAGCCCTTCCTATAGTGCTATATTGGCCAGCAATGCCCTTCCCCATTGTGACAATATAAAAGAAGTACTGGATTTGGCCTGAGTGGGTTGTGCTTCCTCAGAGGAACCAGGAAGTGGTTGAGGGCAACACCCTCTGCTTCTGGCCTGAGGAGAGGGGGGCCACTGCCTGAGGGAGCTCAGTGGAAAGGCTTTGTTTAAATAAAACTTAGCTTTGATTGGGAGACTGGATCGGGGTGCCTCTACAAGAGCGATTTAAAGCTCTTTCAAGTCGCATTAAAAAAATTACCTCTACAAGAGCGGAGCGCAAATCGGGGGTTGAGGCGCGTTTTCTCTCTGATTATGTGCATTATCAAATGTGCATTAAATAGCGAGTTTTAATTCTCCTCGGCCATTAAAGCGCATTTTGACCATGTAAACAAGCGATTCTCTGCATTTCAGCCATTTTAAAGCACGTTTCATACTGCCGGTTATGCGCTTCACCGCATGTCTTTTACAGGATTTAGGCGTAAACGCAATTGTAAGAACATGCGCATAATCGGGCAACCAGGCGCCAAACCGAATCCTTCTAGAGGGCACCTCGGTGTGTGTCTGTGGGGTGCAGTCCACCCACTTTGAAAAACACCCATAGCCATGATGCTTCTTGTTGACTCACAGGAAGTCCAGTTCAGCAAAGGTCCCTACTAGCCACATTCATTAAAAGTTTACCCCATGTAAGTTCAGACTGTCTTATTGCTTCCTGATGAGCACAGGTGATGAATGTCTTATTTATTGGTATATTATTTATTTATGTTCCACGTTTCCACCTCTACAAGAATTTTATTCTTGTAACAAATCTGTGAGGTAGCTTAGGGTTGAGAGATCGCTACAGTTCCAACATACGAACACAGGGGTGGGCAACTTGTGGCCCTCCAGATGTTTTGGTCTACAACTCCCATGATCTTTCACCATTGGCTATGCTGGCTTGGGCTGGAGGGCCACAAGTTGCCCCCTCCCCCATTTCTAACTGCTAATTGCTTCTTGAATAGCCTCTCTTAATTGCACCAGTGTCAATTTTTGCTATCAAAAGAAAAATAACGACAGAAAAACAGTAATTAAAGCCTCCCCATTCTCAACTTGAAATTTGCAAGGGGCAATTAATAGACTGTTCGTCACTAATTCTATATCTGTATTCATCAGGAAGCAATAAAATGGGTTAAACCTGGAAACAGGAAGTGTTTAAGAGACACAGCAGCCCTGAAAAGCCCCAGTAGTGCTTTTCTTATCCACACTGGACAGGGAAGGGCTGCAGTTGTGCTTTATTGCAACCCCCCCCTTCAATAACAGCACTTCAAATGAAATCTGAAAAAAAATTAGAAAGGCAACACAGAAAAATACTGGAATACTAAAAGTAATATTGTTTAGATGCACCATAAAAAGTGGATGTGAAGAATTGCAAATGCAGAGAAATGGGGGGAGTGTGGAAGCAGCCCACTGTCTCTGTGCTTGGCAGTCTTCCAAAGAAGTCTAAAAAGTTGGTGAAGCAGAACTTTCCTTTACAGATGCCATGCTGATTTGTTTTATTTTTTAAGCAAGGCTTGTTCTTCCTTATGCTTAACAATTTTTAGTCTTCAAAATATTTTCCATCAATTTACTTGTGACAGACGTTGGTCTTACATCATCAGTGTTCCAGGCCTCCAGGAAGGGAGCCAATCTTAGTAGTCAGTTATCCCTAATTAGTTACAAGTTTAATAATTTTCACATTTGAGTGCTGTCATATGGAAGAACTGGTGGGGTTGTTTTCCCCTCCAAAATATACGTTGGTACTTTCTACCGGGGGGGTGGGGGGGAAGCAGTTAACGGAAGCCAAGGCTGGCCTGCTGGTTCACTCACAACTGTGTTTTTTGCTCTTCCTCCTGCATGTGCTTGTAGGTGGCCTGGGATCGTGGAGGCTGATCCTGATGTTGGAGAGTACTTCCTCTTTTCTTGCCAGACAGATTCACTTCCCGTTAAGTGTTATGTTTATTTGATCTCTATATATGAGCAGTGTCTTCATCTCAGAGGCAGATGCATCTCTGCTTCAGGTGAAAGGTCCTCCTACAGAATGGTGCTTATTTGACATGTAGCCATAATTTGCAAGCATGGCCATCCATGGCAGTTGACAGCTGCTCCGTTTCCTTTCTCATTTCAGTCCAAGTACCATGTGACCTTTTTTGGCAAGACTGTGACCCGGGCTTGGATCTCTGCCTCCATGCTGAGGAACTTTGGTGAACCAAATGTAGAGGAAAATGGTTTGGTAAGTGGGCTTTTGTTTAGTGAGTGGGGCTTATCTATAGCAGAAGATTACATGGGCACCAGGAAGCCGAGATACCACAGATGAGTAGAAAGTTGCAAAGAACAGCTGAGAAAAGCGAAGGCAGTCTGCTGGCAGAGCTGATATTTGCATGTGGGAAGGGGCAGTTTAGGCAGGGGGGTTATGTTCAAAGGAGCACTTTGTATTTTCCTACCCCCTCTGTCTGTAGGTCAAGCCTTACTCCACTTCTTCCTCCTTTCTCTTTCCTCTCTAATACTTTGCTACTGCTGTACTTTGCAGTTGGGAAAGAAGGTTGACTGATTGGGCCCCAGCTTAGCAATGAGTTTAAGAGTGTCATCACGTGCGGAGAAATCATGTTTCCTTACCATCGCTTCTCTGCCCTTGCGTTTGTCCCTCATTACTTCCTCTTTTGAAAGAGGAAGTAAACAACGTGCTTGTGACCCATTCAGTGGGCCGTTGATCACGCTGCTTCTCCTGCACACAGCTGGAGATGGTGGCCACTTTCGTCTTTAAAAATAAGTCGGGCTTACTGGGGTGTTTTTTTGTGGCGCGAAGACGGCTAGAAGGGACAGGAGGCATGTGGGAAGCAGACGAAGTCATGAGAGGGACCCGTGAAAATCCATGAGTGCCCAGCAACAAGCGTGCAATAAAATGCTCATCTGATGGAGCTCTAAGTTAGCTTCAATCGAAGCTGTCCAGCTATCATGGCTTCCCCCAAGGTACCCTGGGAATTGTAGCTCTAGGAGGAACGAACTAGGCAAGATGACTGCAGATGTATATATTTAAATTTGGTGTTGCCTCAATAATTAAGAGAGAGGGGAGTGTGGGCCTGATTTTAACAGCAAAAGCAGCATGCGGTTGAATGCAGACCCCCCCTTCATTTTTCACCTCCTCACTGCCACCCTCTCCCCAAGCACTTTCCTTCCAGCCAAGCTTATCCCAGGATCAGGAGTTGATTTACGGTGCTTCCAGACAAAGCCTTTATTGCACCATAGCCCTGCCTCATTCACCAATGTTTGCAGGGGATCCAGATGATGACATCTTCTACTCATGACCCTCCTATATTTTCTTTCTTCTTCTTCCTTCTCTTTTCTTAATTCAGAAATTTTGTTAAGGAGAAACTAATGGAACAGTTGCGCAATGGCTTCTGATTACTAGCTCCTAAGAGCCTTCTGTCTAGAAGCATCTTGACGAGGAGGTGGTGGTGGTTACAGACTGAGGAGAGGGGAGACTTGGGTGGGAAGAGGTTTTAGCACGCCCTTCCAACACACCCCCTTTGATGTTAAAACTAGACTCCCCGCTCGGATCTTTCTATATGGCTGTGGCAGATGTGGATATAAATACACACATCTGCCATGGTGACATCCACTTTGGCCCTGAGAGTGCTGAGAATTCTTCCAGAGTTTCCTAAGCCCTTCTTAGAACTACATTTCGCAGGGTTCCATGGATAGGAGCTGATTCAACCTTTGCACTTTTACAATGTACACATGCCTGCAAAAAGTCAAAAGGTAGTTGTTTTTATTGGGGGATGGGATGTACTGAAAGAAGCAATACCTCCATTTACCTGAATAAGATGTTTCCTCTTTCAGGCCAAGCTCAAGAACAAAGGTGACAAGAAGAACCTTGAAGCTGCTCTGAAGATGGCAAAAGAAGCAGAGCAAATTAGCATTCAGGTGTGATTGGGGGCAGGCTCCAAACACCTAGGGGTTCCCCAGGCTGCTTTCATATTAGACCTTTTTTTGTGGAATAATTGATATCTTTTGTTACCATGCTTTATGCACAAAATGCAGACAACGTCTTTTGCAGGCTATTGCAGTCCACAGTTTTTTGGTTTTTTTCGTGTTTTTTCAGGCCCAACTTGTACGTGTGTTGTTGTTTTACAATAAACTGGAAATTGCAGTGCCACCCTGTCTAGGGTAGAGTAGCAAAGCACTATGGAGGATCTTCAGGGCCATGAAAGCTTTCCTTTCACTACTATTTCTTTCTTTTACCACTACAAGCTTGCAGGATGCTGAGTGTCTGCGTAGCCACTTAGCAAGCAGTGCTCATGCACAGACCCCATTAATTCACGTGGGGCTTGCATGGGGGGGGGGGAATCATTGCCAAGCCCATTTAAATGAATGGAGGAAATGCAGTACTAGTGCTTACTGCCGGCAGACTGCATGCTGGTTTATTTTTAAAAAACTTTTAGACTCTCCTGACGAGACTTTTATTTTCTTGCCTGAAATTTGCCATGTTGTAATACTTTAAATGGGGAAGTGAACAAGGCTCCTCTTTTGTGTGTCAAGGAAGACCCACTGTGGAGTATTTTAACAGCGCAGTTAGACACATCTTTTCCTCGGATAGTGTCAAAAGTACAGCAGATTATCTTGCTACAAGTGTTTGTTTCAGCTCATCCAGTCTAATTCAAGTTCAGGAAGAGGTCTCTGGGTTCAAATGCATGTGTGTATGTTTGGGGAGGAACATCCTGGTTTAAGCTAACGGGCTTCAATTGAGCAAGCCTGAGCCACGGACCAGTTGTCAATGGCAAGGCTCCATTTTGGAACCTGTGACAGAAGAAGTGATATGTCTTGTCTGGAAGCACCTTGGGATTAGGACCTTCATCACACCTAATTCCCCCCACCTGGTTTGCCTCCGCATTTTTTACCTCTGAGGCAAAAGCATGTCAAGCTTATGATCCCTTTCACCTGAATAGCTGCTCTTTCGCTCCTTCGCTCGTTAGCTCTTCGGCTCCACTCCACCCCTCCCCTTCTCTTTCTCCCTCCAGTCAGGTCCTGTCAGATGAGCCCTTCAACCAGACCACCTTTCTCCCAGGCAAAAATGGAACAACCCTTTAGTCTGGCCCTTTGGGGCATCGAGGGAGTACAATCTTGTTTCTGTAGAGATTCAGGCGTTGTATGATTTTAAAAAATGCTTTTGAGCCTGGGATGCAAGGTTTGGGTTTTATATTGAGGCTTGGAGTTGGCTGCCGGAAATTGCTTTTCCCTGCCAGGACTTGTTGCAATCCAAGCACCCACCCCGTTCCTTTAAAACTACACAGAGGCTTAGGGCCCATTCAGTGCGCTTAGGGAAAATAACCCAGACTTTTAGCGTTCTAGGAAAGGCTGGGGAAGAGGCGGGGTGTCTGCAGGACAGGCACAGCGTCATGTGAGTACCATGCTGCAATTCCACACCAGGCATGGCGAGAGTGCACTCAATCGCTGGTGTGATGGAGCTCTAGGGCAAGGGCCTCCAGGGCAAAAGTCATGACAATCAGGCAGTCTTAAGCCCCAGCACCCTCACCCTAGAAATTAAGGGCTACAGACAGCCCTATGTGTCTTTACAGTATTAGCATGTCAGTGCATCTTTCTTTTCTCTTTCTCTTTCTCTGCACCAGGAGAGAATAAGAATGTTTGGATTCCTCAGTCGATTTAGTGGCAGAGAGTCACCCAAAGACCACAAAGAAGTAAAAGGTAGCTTTGAGTGCCACATTGGATCAGAAGTCAGACACTAAGAGTGTTTGCAGATGAAGTGTTTATAGTGTAATTACCCTGCCTCATCCACAGAATTTTATGGGGGGGGCAGATGTCATTGTTTTCCATTTGTAACCTTCCCAGGTTTTCTCACTTCTTCTTCCGTCTTTTCACTTACCACAAAAAAATCTGTTAAGGAAGGAAAGATGGAATAGTTGCACAATGGCTTTTGATTGGTAGCCCTAGGAGCTCTGCATCACGAAGCACCCTAAAAGGCAGAGTCTCTACCTGGCAGGTGCCTCATCGCTTCTCTGTTCCTGTTTGTGTTGTAGATCATGTCTCCGTTACCTGCAAGCCTCATGCCAAGAGAAGTCAAGGACCGAGGAGTGGGAACAAGTACATTGAAACATCAAACAAGAGTCAAGGAAAGGTCGGCTTGAGAGGCAGTTCAGTCTTTCCACTAGTGGAAATGCTGAGGCAATGCTCCTATTTAATTTGACCACTGCAGAAGACCCTCACCTATTATCCCACAAGGTTGTTAGGAAGGGGCTTCAGCGTTAAGTCTGTCATGCTGTCTGTTTTTCCATTAACAAACAGTACCTGTCTTCTAGCTTCTTCCCGGGGCAGCAGTGATGAAACCGGATGGAGATAGCAAGAAAAAAATAAACGGGGAAGGTGAGTTTTTTTACCAATAAAGGAGGCCTCTCATCGATTGTTTAAACTATGCTTCATAATCTTGAGTGAGTGCAAGAAAGCATAGGATATTGGCAGGGTCAACCAAGTAACCTAAGTGATAGAATCTTGCTTTATCCCCCCCACACACAAAAAAGAAAAAAATAGCATATATCCAACATATTCATGCAGGGGGCAGAAAAAGCAAGTTAGCACCTGAAGCTTCCTCTCCCTTGTCAAAGAAGAGACAAAGAGAGCTACCACCCCACAAAACTGCAACTGTGCCAAAAGGATCTGGAAAAGCGAGGGAACATCAGAATGAGCAGAAAGGTAAGTGAGAGAACCCTGGTCTGCTTGCCTACGTGAGAAGTATATTTCTGACTTTCTAAATCACAACTGGGAACAGAATCACAAGCTGTTATTAATTTATAGTTATTTTAAAGTTTATTTAGCACCAACAAAGGAAGGCCATAGAAAGGATAATTCTGAAGTGAACGTGAGAAAAACCCTGCTGGATCAGGCCAAGAGCGTCTTCAGACAAGTGTTTTATCCCATGCTCGTTACTCAAGGTTTTTCACAGATCCTTTTGATGATGATGTCTCCCTCCCATGCAGCTCCCACTCCTTCTGGTCTTTTTTCCATCATAAAATATGACAGAGAAAATCCATTTTGGGGGGGGGCTATAGCAAAACTTATCGCCATTTCCTGCTGTGTGCAGGAGAAGCAGCGGGATAAAAATGCCCCCTGAATGGGCTATGTGGACGTTGCTTGCTTCCTTTCTTCCCCGTGTGAAGAAAGAGGAAGCTGTTTGTCGCTATTGTGGGACAGCTGCAGGAAGCAAAGCAACGGTAGGGAAATGCGATTTCCCCCCGTCTGATGATGCTCCAAGGGTCCATCTAATCCAGCATTCTGTTCACATTGTGCCCAACCAGCTGCTTTTGGGGAAAACCCCAAGTAGGACACGAGTGCAATAGCGACTGGAGTTGTTCAACATCCTCTTAAAAGTGGGAGAGGATACTGTTCTCTCCACACAGGATTACCATTTGCTCCTCTAGGAGACCCTAATTGCTTTCTGTGTTCCGTTCAAGGTTTTAAGAAATCGTTCACTGTGCCACAGTGTAAGAATACCAAAGTTGAACACTTCAGTTCTTGTGCAAACAGCAGCACCACTAGCATAGTGGCATCCAATTATGCAAGCAAGAAAGACAGTTCGAAGAAGGTCAAGACCTCCCCCATGGCAGAAAGCCAACTGATGTTGGGTAAGGGCATTACGAGCCTCAAGGAATCAAATGGAGCTATAGCAGTTGAAAAAGGTGAAGAGGAAATCTTTAGCAGCCAGGAGATGGCTGTCTTTGCTGAGGAGAAAAATTATTACTCCCCTGAAGACTTTTCCTTGGTCTTATTTGAAGAATAGCTGTTCAGAGCAAGGTGAGCCTCTCCACCCCCACCCCCAAAATGAAAGGAATAGGGTATTTCTCCCTCCAGAACTTACTGAGATACCCATCTTTAGCATAAGGGTGAAAGCATTGATACAGTAAATAGCATCAGAGAGGGGAAACGCAGCCAAGGATGTGGGGAGAAGGCCTTTACAGTTTTGATTCCTGAGTTTCATCCACCTAGGAAGTTGGTGGCGACTTGTTTCAGTTCCTTGATTAACAGTCGTCTAGAAGCACAGCCATAAACAAGACCTGGAAAATAAATTCACCCCTTAGTAACTTGGACTTGCTTAACGTTTAGTGCGAAAGAGAAACCAGGCAAAACAGCATTGAAAATGTTTATGTTTTCTGGGGATTGTTTTACACCAATTCATAAGTTGACTATATCTTGCTTGTGTTGAAGATGTATAGCCGCCCCCCCACTCATTGTTTCATTACAGTTTGGCAAAAACTTGATTAAAGTCTAGTTTGGGGTTGAACTGGGAGTCCTTTGTGCCCCTTCAGTTTTACCAGCACCGCAGACAGATGCTGGGAGCATGCCTGCACACTTATACGTACACTAATTTAAAAACGAAAGGCTTAAAGAAAACAGACCCACCCACCCATGGAGGAGTAGGTTAGAGTCACTTGCATAAATGTGGAGTATGGATTGATAGGCTGTTGCCTGTAATGAAGATGCTAGCACAACTGTCTTGGAAAACGTTGAGAGGCAACTTATGAAGAGCTTTGTTTATTAGCATGTCCAAATTTTAAAAATTTGAAAGGGTGTTGCAGTACTTATTCTGGGCTGTCTTCACGGTGCCAAGTTGGCATCACTTTCCCCCTAAACCCTGTGGTTTTGCCCCTGCGAGGTGGCATCGTGTAATCCCCACACCAAGGAGAGAGAGTGGGATTTTTGTCAGTCATCCGGGTACTGGAGCCACCACCTCCTGTCCTCTTCCTGGCTTCCAGTGACCAATTGCCAGGCACCATCAGCCAGGACTACCCCCCGGATCTGCCATAGAGCAAGGCCAGATGGCAGAAGAGCCGGGGTGACCTCGCTCCCACCAAAAAAGTCTGGGTAAGTCCCCAACGTTTTTACCATGCAGCTTCATGGAAAAGCCCCGCAGTGGCTGCAAATCTGCAGCTGTGTCATATAAATGACGCAGTGCTGATTTGCAACCACCGCAGGCTGCAAATGAGCGCGTATAGACCGCCCCAGAGTCCACAGAGTACAGTGACAACACACACAACGCTCAGTCTTAAGGTGCTTCCAGATGAGGCTTTTGATGTGCAATCACCCTGCCTCATTCATGGAATTTTATGGGGAGTCCAGACAGTTGCCATCTACTTGTAATCCTCCCATGTTTCCCCAACATTCCTTCAGTCTTACCAGGGAAAATCTGATCAGGAAGAAAAGACGGAAGAGTAGCACAAGATGCTTCTGCCAGCCAGATATAACTCCTGCAGGTCCGTTAACCCTGCAGTCTCCATGCTTCATTCAAAGTTCATGGGAGTTAGCTGAGTAGCATTAAAGCAAGAATGGGAAGAAGGTGATTTGCAGCCAGCTGAACAAACATTTCTGATTCACAACTTTTTAACAATAGCAACAATAAGGGCTCCCCCTGACTCTGTGTGTGTGTGTGTGTGTGTGTGTGTGTGTGTGTGTGTGTAGAATATATTGCTGAAATGAAGAAAATTTAAGAACATAAGAGCCCTGCTGGATCATACCAAGGGACCATCTAAACCAGCACTCTGTTCATACAGTGGCAAACCAGATGCGCCCATGGGAAACCCACAAGTAGGACATGATTGCAACAGCACCCTCCCACCCATGATCCCCAGCAACTGGTGTTCATAGGCTTACTCCCTCTGACAGTGGAGGGAGCATAGAGCCATCAGGACTAGTAGCCACTGATAGCTTTATCCCAGCTTGGCAAGGGGGGTGGCTGGTGTTGTAACCAGGTGTAGTTTTGTATGTGGAAGGAAGGGCAGTAAGCTCAGTTCATTTCTGGCACTCAAAAGGAATTCCTGGGCTCAGAATTCTTGAAATCTCAGTGTGTCTCTGTTTTGCATTAGACTCAAGTTGATGGATCTTGATGTTCTAGTAGAAAAACAAAGTAGTTCCCACAAGCCTAAATTCCTGCCCTAAAATACATTGAAGTACTTGCATCATTGTTCCTCTAATGGTCATCTGATGGAGTTGTTTCCTTAATTCCTGTTGTAAGGACTACTTTAGTTCAGCCTCTCCCATACTAGTTGGGGATGATGGAAGTTGTAGTCCAGCACATCTGGAGGGCACCAGGTTGGGGAAGTCGGCTTTAGTTCAAAGGTGGGCAACCCTGGGTTGTAGGAAATGGGAGGAGAGAGGTTAATAAGAAACCATAGTTACCCTGACATTCTCTTTGTACACACCTATTCTGTCATTTTGCTTTCTTTTCTTCATATATGTATATGTGTGTGTGCAAGCATGTATTTCTAACTCACCCAACCCCAAAGCCTCAGAACTGTGATTAATGTGTTGTTCTAAAGCCAGGGAGACCCAGGAAGACCATGAAGTTAACCAGATAACCTGAGGCCAGTTACCATCTCAGCCTACCTCACAGGCTTGCTGTGAAGATAAAATGGGTCGGGGAGAGCCAAGCACCCCGCCTTGAGCTCCTTGGAGAAATGGTGGGATAAAAAAAAACATACTAGAAATAGTATAGTAATAACACTGGCATCAAATTTTAACTTAATACCGAAAACACCTGAAACCCTTTGTTCACAGTAATTTACTGCTAAATTGAATCCCCCTTTGTCTGAACCTACGAACATCTAGCCATTAGGCAGAGGAAAGCTTGAGAAGCACTGAGTTGTTAATAGCTTCACACCTTTCCTATGTCTTCACACCGCAGTCCTGCTAGACCGCATGGCGAGGTTTGGAACTGTATTTGCCTAACTGTCACTTAACAGCTGATAGAAAGTTCTGGAGTCCAGATATGGCTTAGGTGGTCCAGGAGCCTGCATGTGAGCTGTATCATGAACAATTTTACAGTAAGTAACTCCTAATGTGATCTACTTTCACCGAATAATGGGACAATGAAGGGGTTCACGAACCGTGATAAATCTTTCTCTGTCCATCACAGCCAGAAATCTTTAAATGAGAGTCCCTTACTCGGAAAGGTGCAGTTTGAGAGGTGGCCCCAGTAACCTAGGAAGGGGGCAGAGATGCCTATAATGCCTCAGTATTCCACTTTAATTAAGCGAAATAAGTTTCTATCCCTCAGCATTTCAGAGAAGAGTTTTAGAGTTCCCCTATGCCCTCCCCTTTCCAACTTCTTCCAGTTATTTCCTTGTCAAAGGAAAAGAGATAAGAAGTCAGATTATTCAAAAATGTCTTTCTTCAAAGCAGGTTAATTAATGAAAAACTAAGTAACTAACTTCATTTGCATAATTTATTCTAATCAGAAGGTGTGGTTTTCCTGAACACAGGTTGTCTTTCTTTTGGGGAGATTAGAAGTGCAGATTACACAGTACACAGAGTATAATTATGTTTTTCCTGTAAACCTTCTCTATGGATTTGCTTATTGGTCATTTTCAGTTAAATTGGCTATGGCCTTGGAGTGCCATCCATGTTCAGGGCGTGCCTGCATCGTGGGGCAGAAGAACATGTGGACAGATCACTCCTTCATATGATGTGTCTTCCTCTGAACTCTGCTTCCCCCTGGCCAGTGGCATCTGAAGGGGACCACCAGAGTCCTGACCAAAAAGTTAGCTCTTGCAGCCTCCACCCCGCCCCCCTCTGTCTCAGCTGCCTCACACCCTTACAGGTTTCATCCAAGAGGCAGAGAGGGGAAAGACACAAACCACAGCCCTGGGGGAAGTGGCATTTTGCCCAAGGTCATGGAGACATAGACACAGATAGAAAAAAAAACCCGTTTCCTGATTTCCATGCATGCCACAGCCTATCAATAGGAAAATGGCATGCAGTTCGCCACTCATTTAATACATGACTGGGCACAATACTTTCGCCCAGGGTGCCAGAGTTTCAAAGCAATTTCTCCAAAAGAGACACCATTATTAGCCATTTTCAAAATATTTAGTTAATAGGACATGCTTTTTCCTCTATACTTCTGACTTCTGTTTATTTCCCACCACCTCATTTTACTGTGGAATTGTCTTGGATAAATTGATGGTGTTTGATTGGTAACACACAAAGAGGATTTTAGATTTGGAAAAGGATAAAGTAGGCCAATATATATATATATGAAAAATACCAAATTGCTTGACATTCATGCAGCATTTTTGCAGGCTGAATCAGCCTTTGGCTTCAACGACTTATGAATTCCAGACTGATCCCCTAGCCTGATGTCAAGAAATACTCATATTTGTGGCTGGTTGGCTTGAATGAGTCCAGCAGTTTTGGTGTTTTATTTTTTCGTATGGTGATAAGAGTTTGCCTGGGCAAAATCCTTTACAAGAGACATTAGACAAGGCTCGACAGATCTCCTCAGGCAGGGAATGCCACAGGTTGAGCCCTGCAGACAATCTTATGTTTCAGGCCCTTAGTTCAGTCCAGATGAGTCCCAATGAAGTTGTATGAAGCAACCTCTTATGGTGTTGATCCCTGATAAGCTTCATTAACTTAAGAAATACAGATACCACAAGGGGGATTAGACGAATTCATGGAAGAGGAGGAATTGGATCCACAATGGCTCTACCCAAGCTCCACAGAGTCCAGTTGCTGCTAGGTTGAGGGTGATGTGGCCTCCATGTCTTGCTTATGAGGAATCTGGTTGACCACTGAGGAAGGCAGGTCAAATGGACCGCCAGAAGGGCTCTTCCTGTGTACGGCCTGCAGTTAGCAGGTCACACAAGTGGATCACCACAACAAACAAGGGAAGATGCCTTGTTTGATTTCTTCTAAAACATGGCAAAATACTCATGTTGGCATACAACAGAAATTAAAATAAGGGATAGAGAATAGTGCACCCCCAATCCCCCACCCCATCAAGTGTGTGTGCATATATCAGGGGTGCTTGTGGGCCCACTGATCTCCCAAATCCTTTTCACAAAGCTTTCTGGGGTTCCACCAACGGGTAGGGCTTGGAGGAAACCAACCCTTGCCAAGGGAATATCCATAGTTATCTCTGATCTGGGATTGTAGATCATAGAATAGTAGAGTTGAAAGGGGCCTCTAAGGCCATGAAGTCCAACCTCCTGCTCCATGCAGGACTCTAAAGCATCCCTGACAGATGGCTGACTACCTGCCTCTTGAAGGCTTCTCGTGTGGGAGAGCCCACGACCTCCCTAGGTCATTGGTTTCATTGTACCGCTCTAACAGTCAGGAAGTTTTTCCTGATGTCCAGCCGGAATCTGGCTTCCTGTCACTTGAGCCCATTATTTCGCGTCCTGCACTCTGGGATGATCGAGAAGAGATCCTTTCAAGGACTTGAAGAGTACCATCATGTCTCCCCTCAGTCTTCTCTTCTCCAGGCTAAACATGCCCAGTTCTTCTTCGTGGTCTCTGTGCATCACACATATGGGCTCGCGCCGACGCCGAGCCTCTTCCGGGAAACTTAATTAGCTAGCTAGGTCTTTTGGCGGGAACCCCTCCCCCACCATCCAACTGCGCATGCTCGAGGTTCCCGCTCCTTTCTTACCTCAGTTCTTCTTCGACCGCTTCGCTGTTCGCCTCGCGGGAGACTTGCTCAGCATACCTACGTATCTGAAAGAAGAATTATAGGTTAGTTAGTGTTTAGTTAGGTCTTTTTTCTCTCTACTATCTTTTCTCTGTACTTTCGTTATATATATATAAAAAAAAAAAGTTTTAATAATATTTGTTAGTTAGTTAGTGAGAGTATTCTCTCAATCTATGGCGCAGACTGCGCTATTTAAATTGTGTTCGCGGTGTAGGGCGAAGATAGCCCTCACCGACGGTCACTCGCTTTGCTTAGTTTGCCTGGGTGAGGCCCACATAGTAGAGTCCTGCGCGCATTGCATGCGTTTTTCCAGGCAAACACGAAGAAATCGGGCTGATCGACTCAGGAGTTTGCTCTGGAGTAAGGCACTATCGGCTGTTGATAGACCCAGTCTCCCAACAATGCAGAGAGCACCATCCAGTTCTGGGGAGCGTGGGGTCTCGCCCTCTGACCGCTCTAACCCAGCATCTCCTGGCTCGCCCTTGTCGGGGGCTGCAGCACAGGCATCGGGCTCGAGGCCATCCCCTCCGCCCTCGCCACCGGCGGCAAAACGGCCCAAAAAGAAGCCCAAAGAAAAGTTGGCTAAGGCCAAAAAGACAGGGCCTCCGTCAGCATCGATATCGGCGAAAAAGCTAACATCGAAACCGAAAAAGTCGGCGTCGTTGCCCCCTTCGATGCCATCTTCGACGTCGAGAAAGGTGGTCGCTATCGTGCATAAAGCCGCTTCGTTACCGGCACCGACATCGATACCGGGCCGCGCTTCGACACCGACGCGTTCGTTGTCACCAGCTTCGCAAGGACCCTCTTCGATGCCGAGGGCTTCACCAGTATCTTCGCTACCGAGATCGCCGGCGATGTCACCTGCACGTTCAGTGCTGTCGTCGGTACCGATCGAGATCCTGTCGGATGAGGAGGATACCTTGCCGCTCCGACCTCCACTGCCAGTTCAGCGCCCGGTCGACCTCGAGCCTTCCACGAGACTACGTCGACACCGATCGTCGACGCGGTCGCGCTCTCGCTCCCGCTCTCGATCCCGAAATTGGGATGAATATTCAGAGCGCTCTCGTCTGTCTTCTAGAACAAACTATCGTTTTGACCCTTATACTGGTAAGCGCATTCGACAGCCAGCGCCACCAGTTCCGCCTCGCCGCACCTCGTCGCTGTCTCAGTCTTCACGACAGCTTGCGGTTCGCCCACTACCGGCACCACCGCATATGAGGCAAGAGTCACAGTCGGTTGAGGACTACGCTTCCGATACTTCTTCGATGCCGTCACCTCGTCCATCTGAACCCTCGCCGTCGAACGAGGTCGGTACCGAGGACAGGGCCTCTCCGACAATGGAGATGGGAAGCTTTTCTGATCAAATGCTTCGGCTAGCCCAGTCTCTCGGTATCGAATGCAATCAGCCTGAGGAGGAGTTGGTGGACCACATTTACGACGTAATGTACACAGAACCATCTCCACAGCTAACCATGCCATTGGTTCCCACTTTGCTTAAAACAGTCAAGCAGTCGTGGGCGAACCCAGCAACCATTGGTCCGACGTCGAAACGCCTTGATGCAATTTACAAGGTGAAGGAGGAAGAGGCTCCCTTTCTTTTCCAACACCCTAAGCCCAACTCCATTGTAGTTGAAGCCGCACAGGGGAAGTCCGGTAGAACACACTCTGCACCGACTGACAAAGAGGGGCGTAAGTTGGATTCATATGGCCGTCGGATCTATGCTTCGACTTCGTTGGGTATCAAAGTCACCAACTATATGGCCATGATGGCGAGATACCAACTTTTCCTTTGGGAAAAGATTGCTAAACTGACAGACTACTTACCGGAGGATCAACGCGAGTTAGCTCGGGTGTTTCAGGCAGAAGCAGTTCGGTTATCTAAGCAGGAACTCACAACTGCCCGCCATCTCACGGACTGCGTTTCAAAAGCCATGGTGGGCGCAGTGGCCTTGCGTCGCCATGCGTGGCTGCGATCAGCGTATTTGCCTCAAGAAACCAAAAACAGGATTGAGGACCTTCCATTTGATGGGGAGGGACTTTTTAATGGGTCCACGGATGCAACGATGGACACCATTCACAAGGCCAAAATGACGGCTAAAAAAATGGGATTTAATCAGCCACAGCAGACCTACCGGCCAAGGAAGTGGTACCGTCCACTACCGTACCAGCCCAGGCAACAGCAAGATCGTAATCAACGCTACCAGCCGGCCTCCAATCAGCCAACATACCAGCAGCGAAAATCATCCGCACGTTACACCCAGCGTTCGAAGCAGTCCCAGGCTCAAAAGCGGCGGCTTTGACTTGCCCCTGCCTCAGACCGGCCGGTCTGGAAACAGGCTAGCGCCGTACCTACATGCGTGGACCGCAATAACATCGGACGCCTGGGTCCTACGCATCATCAGGAAGGGCTACAAAATAGAATTCGAAGTCCCACCTCCTGTCGGCACCGTGAAAGTGACACCACCTTCTGTTTCCTTGACGCAGGAAACCACTGCTCTTCTTCGGAAAGGGGCTATTCGAAGGGTCCGCCGAAACCAGCTCGGCGCGGGCTTCTATTCCCGTTATTTTACGGTTCCGAAACGGGACGGGGGACTCCGTCCTATTATGGATCTCCGAGCCTTAAACAAGTACGTCAGGCCAAAGAAATTTCGAATGATTACTCTTGCAGCAATACTACCTATGCTGAAGAGGGACAGCTGGTTTACACTAATCGACTTGAAGGACGCGTACTTTCACATTGCCATTCATCCTTCTCACCAGCGTTACCTACGGTTTGCTATCGGTCGAAGCGTTTACCAGTTCTTAGTACTTCCCTTTGGGTTGAAATCTGCGCCAAGGGTTTTCACCAAGTGCATGGCAGCGGTATGTGCACACCTGAGATCAAACAACATCGATCTTTACCCTTACCTGGACGATTGGCTAATCGTCTCTCCGTCCAGAAGCCAAGCTCTTGTCGACGTCCACGAGGTCATCATTCTCCTCTCATCGCTTGGGCTGCAAGTAAATTACGAAAAGTCCATCACTCGTCCGGCACAGACCATACAGTTTATAGGTGTGACTCTCGTCTCTACCATAGGAAGGGTCTTCCTTCCGGACGACAGAGTAAATGCGCTGCGACACTTGGCACAAAGAATACAGAGGGCACACCGAGTCACAGCATTCACGATTCTCAGGATGCTAGGGTTAATGGCCGCCACAGTATTCGTTATCCGTTGGGCACGCCTCAGAATGCGTCCACTTCAACAATTTCTCATACGAAACTATTCCCCAATGCAGAACCCGCACAAGCTCGTACTTACTGTTCCGGCGGCGGTATCAACCTCTCTGCGGTGGTGGTCCAACACGAGCAACCTATCACAGGGCATGCCATTTGTAACGTCGGGCCCAACTCGCATAGTAACGACGGACGCATCGCTGAAGGGATGGGGAGCTCACCACGCCAACCTGCACACACAAGGAAGGTGGTTACCTTTGCAGAAGAGCCTTCATATCAACATCTTAAAGCTCCTCGCAGTGAAAAAGGCTCTACAGGCGTTCCTCCCTCACTTATACGGACATCACGTTCAAATACTGTCCGACAACACCACAGTAGTGTGGTACCTGAACAAACAAGGAGGTACTCGATCTCAACACCTACTTCAACTCGTAATGGACATTCTGTATTGGGCCATTTCCCACAATATACTTCTGACGGCACTACACATTGCGGGTACAGACAATGTAGAAGCAGACAAGCTCAGCAGGTCGTTCCAAGATGCCCACGAATGGGAACTCTCACCGCGGATACTAACCCGGCTGTTTGCTCGATGGGGATGCCCGGAGATCGACATGTTTGCAACGACTGCCAATGCGGTCTGCCCTGCTTATTGTTCCAGGGCGGGGATCGGACTTGCATCGCTAGGCGATGCATTCCAGATGAATTGGGCAAAAGGATTTCTTTACATGTTCCCTCCGTTCCCGCTCATACCCAGGACGGTGGAACGAATGCGCCGCTCCAACGCGGATGCCATTTTCATCGCCCCTTGGTGGCCAAGGCAACCATGGTTCACGCCACTACTCAGACTAGCGAAGGGTGCGTTCTGGCGTCTGCCTGCCAAAGCAGACCTACTCTCCAAAGGAGACGGTTCAGTTCTCCACCCAGAAGTCAGGACTCTACAACTCACGGCATGGAGAATCCAGCGACCTGGCATGGAATCTCCTTGTCAGACGAAGTGAGAGCCATTTTGGAGGCTTCGCGTAAGCCCTCTACAAGACTCTCTTATCGAAAGAAATGGGAGCGTTTCAAGGCATACGCTACGGCCCAGGCCTTTGACTGTTATGCCTCCAGCATGTCAGACATTATATCATTCCTGTTTTCCCTCCACGCAGCAGGATTGAAACCAGCCTCTATTAGAGTTTATCTATCGGCCATCGCAGCAAATCATAGCTGGATTGATGGCTTCTCGGTCTTCACTCATCCGCTGGCGAGGGCTTTTTTAAAAGGACTGCATAACCTTTTCCCCTCTGTTCGTCCAGTTATCCCTCAGTGGAGTCTCTCCGTTGTTCTCAGTGCTCTTACGTCAAAACCGTTTGAGCCATTAGCAACAGTTAATATTCGTTTGTTAACGTTAAAGACAGTTTTTCTGGTGGCCATTACGTCAGCAAGGCGAGCGTCTGAGCTAGCGGCGTTGATGGTGGACCCACCATTTTTACAATTTTTTCGGGATAAGGTGGTGTTGAGACCAGACCCCTTGTTTATCCCTAAAGTTTCATCGCCGTTCCATATGAACCAAGACATCTCCTTGCCTACGTTCTTCAGATCTGCTTCAGACCCGTTATCTTCGGCTCTACACACGCTCGATGTCCGTAGGGCACTGGCTTTTTATAAATCCAGAACAGACTCTATGCGGAAGTCTCGCAGACTATTCATCTGCTATGGGGGGCAAAGAAAAGGAATGGCGGTGTCATCACAACGTCTTTCAAAGTGGATTGTAGCAACAATTGCGTTGGCCTATCAGATCATTGGGAAGGAACCCCCTTTCCAGTTGACAGCGCATTCCACAAGGGCGCAAGCAACTTTGTCGGCTTTGCTGCATGGTGCTTCCTTGCCTGACCTGTGTAGGGCAGCTACCTGGACTAATGCTTCCACTTTCGTAAAGCACTATCGTCTGGATGTGAGAGCTAGACAGGACTCCTCGTTTGGAAGAGCAGTCCTCTCCTCCATCTGTCAATGATCGTCCAGCTTGCCAACCCTCCTCCGGTAAGTCTTTGCTTATTATTCGCCCATATGTGTGATGCACAGAGACCACGAAGAAGAAATGCAGGTTGCTTACCTGTAACTGTAGTTCTTCGAGTGGTCATCTGTGCAGTCACACAACCCTCCCACCATCCCCTCTTGGCATCGCTGTGGTGATTGTCAAGTGGTTTGGGCATGCTCATTTTTCTATAGTATATCAAAGTAACCTTAGTCGCGAGGCCAAGCGGTCTCAGGGAACTGAGGTAAGAAAGGAGCGGGAACCTCGAGCATGCGCAGTTGGATGGTGGGGGAGGGGTTCCCGCCAAAAGACCTAGCTAGCTAATTAAGTTTCCCGGAAGAGGCTCGGCGTCGGCGCGAGCCCATATGTGTGACTGCACAGATGACCACTCGAAGAACTACAGTTACAGGTAAGCAACCTGCATTTCTTTCAGCCTCTCCTCCTAGGGCTTTGTTTCCAGACCCCCTGATCATCCTCATTCCCTTTTCTTTCTCCGAGGAGCTCTGACTTCCCACTCCATCACACTGTATCCTCACAACAACTCTAAGAGGTAGGTTAGGCTGAGAGAGAATGACTTGCCGGAGCTTCATGGGGCTGAGTGGCGATTTGACCCTGGGTCCCCTCCAGCCATAGCCTTCTCCAACCGGGTGCCCTCCAGATGGTTGGACTAGAACTCCCACCACGCACAGCTGTGCATGATGGGAGTTGTAGTCCAACACGTCTGGAGGGCACCGGGTTGGAGGAAAGCTTTCCTGCGCCATATAGCATGGCTCATTCTCCAGGAAGGTCTTTCCGGCCTGCGCTGCTTTACAGCTAACTCTCTAATTAGGATCTCCAAACAGTGCTGCAGCAGAACCCCCCACGTGCAGCCATCTCCCATCATCCACCCTCTTTTGTGCCAATGCCTGTATCAATTTACACAAGCGGCGACGAATCCATTTTCTCCACAACTGCTCTTTTCTCGCTCGCTCTTCTTTCTCTAGGGGGGAGGATAAAAGAGAAAACATTGCAGCAATATCCTTTCATCCCCCCTCAACTCGCCACTGCACCCCCCCTCCATTTCTTTTTTTTTTTTTAAGTCCCTCCTGATTGGCACGGGGAAGACCTGATGGACCGGGGTGGTGAGAGGCTGTGTATCTTCGCTGGGAAAAGGCTGCTTTAATTCGGGTGTTGCAGCAGGAAAAGACACCGATTTCTCCCTCTCTCTCCCCTCCCAGCTGTGAGAAACGCCGGATCCAACGGAAATCCGTGCCTTCCCATGCCGGATACACCACTCGCAAAAGCTCTCTCTAGCTGCTGGAAAGGGGGAGGAGGGGGAGAGAGAGGAATGGGATCTGATGGTAGGGGGTGGGAGAAGGATCCTTCGAGGTGGGGGGGCAGGAGAGACGAGGAAGAGATTCTGCGTCCTGCAAACCGAGCCTGAAGCTGGCTGGCTGGTCTGATTCAGCCTTCAGAGACATGTAAGTAGCCTTCTTTTGTTACAAAACCCCCTTCCAGCGGTGTGGGGAGGGAGGCTTATAATCCAGCCAAGTTCCATGCCGGGAGGAGAGACTGTAGGGTATTTTTATTGGGTTAGCTGGCACTTGAGGCATCGTTCCTTTGGGAACTCCAGCTGGCTAGAGAAGAAAGACCCCCCCCCCCCCCGTGCCATAACTAGGAAAAAGAACATTCTTTCTCTGCAACCTTAGCAAAGCATACATCAGACCCATCCATAACAGCCCCCCACCCATTTGTCTATATTCCATAGGCAGAACTGTTACCCTGGGTTTAGGGGAGCCATGGAGGTGATGATGGGGAGGCTGTCTCCTTTTTTAAGATGTTTCAGATGCGTAGCAAGATGTTTTGGATGGGGCAGAAGTCTACCTCCCCACCCAACAGCTGTCCTTTTTCCACCTTCCCCCATTGCAGTCTCTTTAAATTTTAATTAATTATTAATTGTTTTTATTTTGCAACAGTTTTTGACTGCAGAAAGAGAAAAATGGTCGGTTGGCATAGAAGAGAGACAGCTCTGAGGCAGAGCACGGTGGTCAGGAGCCCTGTGACGCATTCCTAAGGAAACCGTGGGATCTAGCCCACAGCTCCAGCCTCCTCCTACAAAAACACACATACAAGCCCTCCTCTGATTTCTCATCCCTTGTTCTAGAGTAAGCTGCTTTGGGGAGAGTGGTGGGGGCGATGCATGCGTGCCTAGAAGGGATGCAGTTAAAAGAGACACCGCCAACCTCCTTGGTGCAAAAAAGGGGTCTTGATGGCTAATGTAACTGAAATGTCTTTTTGCGGGGAGGGCGTCAGGCTCTGTCCATGAAGCCGAATTAGCAGACTTGCTCCCATAAAGCTGGACAGTGTAGAATGTTTCCTGTGTTCATCGCCCCCAAGGAGGTGTTTTGTTCAATGTAAAGCAACCTTCCTCAACCCGGTGCCCTCTAGATGTGTTGGGCTAGGACTCTTAGCATTCCCACAGCCAGCATAGTCGCACCCGACACCAGTGTCTTCCCATAAGGGGTCACTATAAACAGGAAATGCCAGGCACCCGGCTTGCATGAGCGTGACTCAAGATGTACGTACATACCCACGGGGCAGCCGTTTCTCCTCTGTCCCACCGCGACCCATGGAGAATGTCCCCTATTTCTGTGTCCCATTTGGACAGGAGCAAGGTTGTCCTCATTAGCTGCCTAGCAACTAGGAAAAGACTCTCTTTTTCCTCAGGGAGATTCACCAAAGGCCTGGCCTGAGTGCTTTACCACTTTCTGGAAACATTGCAAGAAAAAAAATGTGTTTATATCCTGGCAGCCAAGGGCTGAATCTTCTCAGAGCCTACTCTAATTCGGCGTTATTCAAACATGCATTGTAAAATTGTAACCCTCCCCAAGGTAGGCTTGTTTGTAATGAAATACCTCTGAAATATTATCTTGCTAGAAGTTTGATACTGTGAGTTTGAATCGGGGCATAAGAGCGTAAATAAGAAAAGCACTGCTGGCTAAGACCGGGTGTTCATCTAATCCAGAGATGCTGTTCCCCGCAGTGTGTGGCCAGATGTGTCCAGAAAGCCCCCAAGAAGGTTTTGAAGGCAGCAACACTCTCCCAAGATGCCACCCCAGCAAGTGGTATGCAGACGGCTGCTGGCGCGGGAGGTTGCGTTTCCCCGTGGTGGCCTATAGAACTCCCCCCACCCCACGCACCGCTTGAACTTGTCTGAGAAGCCTTTTTAAAGCTCTCAAAGCCGTCCTTCCCTAATCTGGTGCCCTCCAGATGTGTTGGGACTACAACTCCCAGCATGGTTGGGGGATGCTGGGAGTTGAAGTATAAACACACCTGGTTTGGGAAGGCTGATCTAACCCATTGGCTGTTACCATACCCCGGGGGCAGCCAATCCCATAATTGAACTATGCATGGTGTGAAGAGGACTTTCTCTCGCCTGTCGTGACTCTCCTGCCCATCATTGGGTGACCTCACAGTCCAGCGTTACGGGAGAAGGAACAGTAATAACAGCAACAACAACCCAGCAGTCCAGGCTCCTAGGGCTTAAGAGCTGAGGCTTTCCTCCAGACATGTCTCTGAAACAGACGGAGCCCCTTTTACACCAGAACAAGAAAATTAACTTCGTTTGGCTCCACCCCCACCGTTGCTGGCTCATAGGGCTTAGAGGAGCAGAGATGGGGCTACCATCTGGGCCAGATGGTGAATCTGCAAGAAGACATTCCTCTTGACGTGGTAGCTAGAGGAGTGGTTGACTGAAAGAACTTCCTCTTCTCTGCTCTGTGTTTATATACTGTTGGGTGGCGGATAGGGAATGGTTGGTGGATGGGTGGGTGGGTGGGTAAGTGGGGCAGATGGCCATGGTGGGAGGGACCTGGGAAGCCCAGCCTTCAGGGGTGAGTGGGCCTGCAGGCTTCTACCCTGGCTTCTGCCCTGGCCTGGCATCCTGGGTAGGCATGCTCAGGTACCTGCTGAGGGCCCAGATCCCAACCGGGGCCCACTGACCTCCTCCTCCTCTACACCACAGCAGCCTGCTTGTTCACCTACCCAGATGATGGAGCTGGTGTGAGGGAGCAGCAATAGGAGCTGCTGTCTACTTACTGGCACCCTGCTTGTCAAGTGAGCCAGTGATAAGAAAGCGGAGCAGGAGCAAGAGCCGCTGGGGAGAATGGTGACGAGGAAGTAGGCTCGCTGAGGGAGGGGCTCTTGCCCGAGGGCCCTTCCAAACCTGGAGCCAGCACTGCTTCTGCCTTTGCAGCAAAATCCAACCCCTGACCCACTTTCTCTCTCTGTCTCTCTCCACGCTCCAGGTGAACAAGATGCTTTAGCTGCCTGAAACCTCTCTAGCAGCGTGCTGAAGTCTTACCGTCCCGTCGCCACCATGCCGCCCCGACCCTCGTCCGGGGAGCTGTGGGGGCTCCACCTCATGCCCCCACGGATCATGGTGGATTGCTGCCTCCCCAATGGCATGATTGTCACTCTCGAGTGTCTGCGGGAAGCCACCCTCCTGGGCATCAAGCACGACCTTTTCAAGGAGGCCAGGAAGTACCCTCTTTTCCACCTGCTCCAGGTGAGCAGTAGCAGGGACAGGATACCCCCCCCCCCCGTGGGGGATGGAAAGCAGAAGGGGGTGCTTGGGTTCATTGTGCAAGCATGGCATCTCATGAGTCAAAGCAAGGGAGGCGAGGAGTCGGGACACATGGGTTCTCAGGGAGATACAGCTATCAGCACTTGCTGGATCAGACCAATGATTCATCTAGTCTAGGCTTCGAGGGAGCCTACAAGCCAGCCACGGAGGGGGTGTTGTTTGCCTGCCCCAGCCCCCCAGTAGTTTCAGAGTGTTCAGGGGCCACACTGGCTACCTCCCCACGGCCACCAGAAATGGCTGCACCGCTGGAATCCCAGCAGAAGCGCGCTCATAGCGGCCTGCTAAGCAACGGCCTGGCTGCCTGCTGGGAAATGAAAAACCTGCTCCCTGTACTCCTTGGTTCCCAGCACAATTGAGCTGAGATTTCAGGGGTGTTGGTGTTGGTGGCAGTGACTGGGTGGAGGCCGCACAAACAGCTACGGTGGGCCACATGCTGCCCACATATTGATTTAGAGGTAGACTGCCTCTGAACCTAGAGGTCCCATTAGCTATTGTGAGCTCATCGTCACCCATAGACGGAGAAAAACTCCCTTAATTTGTCTAGTCCCTATTAAAGCTAATTTCCTCAGTTCAAGAAGGCTCTAAAGGAAATGCTGCTGCTGTCTGAGCACTGATTCCTTCAGACTGAGAGCTTCTATAAGAGCTGGTGGCTCCAACCTGTCTTGGGGTGCCTCTTCACGAGAGGTTTAATGCTCTTTGAAGTCTCATTAAAAAATTTACCTCCACACCAGCGGAGCGCAAATGGGGCGTAGAGGCGCGTTATCTCTCCGATTATGCGCATTATCGAATGCGCGTTAAATCGCGAGTTTTATTTTGCTCCGTCCGTTAAAGCGCATTTTGACTGTGTGAATATGCGCTTATGCGCATTAACTACTTGTAAACCGCATTTTGGACATCCTTTAATGGACTTCGCCGCCTCTCGCCGCCTCTCGTGCAGAGGGATTAGGCGTAAATGCGCTTCTGCGCATAATCGGCTAACCAGGCGCAAAAGCGAATCCTTGTAGAGGGGACCTTGGCTATCCACTGAGCTGTGATCCAGGCAGGTGCTTACATGGGCTTCCCCTTCCTCCTGAGTAGTCTCATAGGCAGCTAGCCGGGCACTTCACTAGCTACCATTTGGCTTCCCCCTCTCCCTGAACTCTTTCATTTGAGCTGGTCGTCATCAGAACTCTTAAACTTCAAAACTAATGCCTGAGTTTCGCGATCTCCTCTTCCTCCCTCCCTCCCTCCGTCCCTCCCTCCCTTTCCCCTTCTTGGGCCATGTCTTTTATATTGCAGGCCAGTCTTGTTTGATACCGACCCTATGCGAGCTACTCTGGGGCCCTTTTTGGCAGAGGGTTGGGGTAACAATGCTTTAAATAAATACAATAAGTCAGGGATCTAGAGGGTCACAGCAGAAATCCTAGGAGCCTGGATTTTGTGGGTGGGAACTAAAGGAAATGCCTCATGCTGAGTCAGCCCCTTCGTCTATCTAGCCTAGTATTGTTGACACTGATCAGCAGCAAAGGAAACCCTCCTGGGCTTCAGGCAGGTTTCCTTCTCAGTCCTACCTGGAGATGCAGCCGGGGATTGAACCTGGGATCTTCTGCCAGCAAAGGAAGGGCTCCATCCTTGAACTGCAATATCACCCCACTGACCTATGGTGGGAAGAGAGACCTCCTGTGGGGCAAGATCATTATCTCCAATTTATTTCTTTTTGGTACACCCCCTGCCCCCTACCAGGAGGAATCTTCCTATATCTTTGTGGGGGTGACACAAGAAGCCGAACGGGAAGAATTCTTTGATGAATCCCGCCGCCTTTGTGACCTGCGCCTCTTCCAACCCATCCTGAAGGTCATTGAGCCAGTGGGCAACCGAGAGGAGAAGATCCTCAACCGCGAGATTGGTGAGTCCGGGGCCGGGCCAGACAGGCGTGTGGGTTGTGAAAAGAGGGCCCTTTGCCAAGTGTGTCCGCTAGCCGGACACTTCACCGGCTGCCCCCATCTGCTTTGCACCCAGGCTTTGCCATCGGGATGCCCATCTGTGAATTTGAACTGGTCAAGGACCCCGAGGTGCAGGAATTCCGGCGGAACATCCTGTCAGTTTGCCGTGAAGCCGTAGAGACACGTGGGTCTGCGGGTCCCCAAAGCCAGGCTTTGTATGTCTACCCTCCCAATGTGGAATCCAGCCCAGAATTACCCAAACATGTATACAGCAAACTAGACAAAGGTAAGCTGGGGATTTTGGGGTGGGGGGGTTACAGGGAGTGGGTGGGCGCAAAGCAGAGATTTCACTTGTACGTAGGTCAGAGGTGCGGAGAGGGAAATATTTGCAGGGGGTTGTCGTGTTGTTATTTTCTTTTAAATCTAGGGCTTGGCTACAAAAAACGGGGAATGTGTGATTGGAGGAGAGATAGGGGAAGTTCTCCTTAAACGAACCCGAGTGCGTGGTTTCCTCAATAGCTTCGCTGCAAAGATGGGTTTATTTTGTGCTGGTGTGATGAAACCATTTCAAGTCCCTTTGACACGTGCCGTGGCTATAAATGTTCGTGGTCAGTGCAAACTGCTGCACGGCCCTGGCCCCAGAGCGTGGGGTTGTAGAGCCGGGGAGTGGCCAGTTCTAATCTCACCGCAGCCTTTGCTCCCCATACCCTGTCCCCATTTCCACGGCACACAATATGGACCATCATCATACAGGCCAACTGGGTTGCCCTGAGTCACTGGGAGGCTGCTGAGGGAAAGGCAGGGAGGAGGGAGGAGGCATGAGGCATGGAGCCACTGGGTAGTTTGCCCCGCCCTGGCTAGGAGGGCAGCGGGGGCTGCAACTGGCTTCAAGCGAGTAGCAAATCTCAAAATCCATAAGGGCAGCTGTGTTTGTCTGTTGTAGCAGCAAAACACAACAGAGAGTCTTGTGGCACCTTAACAGCTCATAGAATCATAGAATCGTAGAGTTGGAAGGGGCCTACAAGACCATCGAGTCCAACCCCCTGCTCAGTGCAGGAATCCACCCTAAAGCATCCCTGACAGAGGGCTGCCCAGCTGCACCTTGAAGGCCTGTATCCTGGCGGAAGCTTTTGTGGAACTATCCACTTCGTCAGATGGATGAAACGTTAAGCTCAAATTTCAAATGTGAAAACTTGAGGTTAACACTTTGTGCATCGTAACGAAATGGACCGTGTCCACAGAAGCTTATGCTGGACTAAATGCATTGGTCTTTAAGGAGCTACAAGACTCTTTGTTGTTTTCAAATTACAAGATGGCATTAAAAGCCCCAAAAAGTAAGCAAGTGTCTAAACACTTCATTTTATGGATATCACTGTTGTGTCCCTTCCTCTGAGGAACTCCAGCCATTTTCCTTTACATTGATTCATTTTTATAGTTACTGATGACCTTTCTTTTGCATTTTCCTCCGAAACACAGACCCCAGCCGGCTTAGAAAGTGATAGAGCATCAGCAAAGCTAGCATAAAATATGATAGGTAACGGCACTGCTTTTTAAAAGCAATCCGGTCACACACCCCAATGCCTCCCCAAAAAGGGATGGATCCCCATTTTGTTTTGGCAAGGAAATGAAAGATTGGGCCCATTTAGCCTCCGTTGGCTGGGAGTACTACAGCTGAAGCATTTCGAGAAGACGAAAAGGGCTATTTCTTGTTTCCGCTCACCTAGCTTCCAAAAGTGATGACTTACAGTGCAGGACATCTCTGTGATATAAGGCCGGGCTGAGAGCTAGTGGCAGACTAGAGGGTCATCCTCCCCACCCCTCCCTTTTTAAAATTGGCCCTGCCCCAAGTCCCCTAATGTGCTCTCCACTGTGCCACACCGGCTCACCCAAATGACGGTTGCTTGTCCTGCTTTTCCCCCCCTTCCGTCTCCTGAAGGTCGGATCATAGTTACCATTTGGGTTATTGTGTCTCCAAACAACGACAAACAGAAATACACCCTCAAGACCCCCCACGACGCGCTGCCAGAGCAGGTGATCGCCGAGGCCATCCGGAAAAAGACGCGCAGCATGCACCTCTCGCCCGAGCAGCTGCGCTTGTGCGTTCAGGAATACCAGGGGAAGTACCTCCTCAAGGTGTGCGGCTGCGACGAGTATTTGCTCGAGAAATACCCACTCAGCCAGTACAAGGTGAGGAGACCCTTCCCGCCCGCAAGTGGCGCCCCCGCCCGCCTCACCGCATGGTTTGCCCACGGTCCTTGTGGTCGGGTGAGGGAAACTCGCCTCGCTTCCCAGCTCCAAAGGGGAGAGTTTCCCACAGTAAACAAAGGATAGTTGTTCTGTTGACTTGCCCCTGTTGCCGATTTTGGGTGCCATTAAGCCTTAATGGGAGGGGAGGGAGTGGAGGAAGCCCAAACTTCCTTGAGCCAGATGGGGCTGGATTAGACCTGCAGGCAGGACATCGACCCCCCCCCCCCCAATGCCTTAAGGGAACCAGATTCGAGGACCAATGCAATCCAATGGGCAGTGCTTTGAATACAGGTCCACCTTCAAAATGCACTTGGAAGCTTCAGCTGGGACAAAACCCAGCAAGAGTTCTGAGCAAACCACACTGAGCATGTATCCCACAACATTGCACCAACTCCATTATCTCACATTTTGCTTTTTGTGAAACCCGTCCAGCGTGCTGGCGTTGACCTTGAAAGTGTTCAGTGGCTTTCGTTTCATTTCGTTTTCAGGTGAGGGTAGCTGAAGGCCTGTCTCTCTTCCTCCTGCACCCTAATCGTTCCCCCCACCCCTCCTTTTCAAACCTTAGGCATGGGAGCACATGGGGCTGGGCCTCTTCACCCATTGCACATGGGCTTTGGGACTCTTCCCCTCAGGATCAATGAGCCTACTGCTTTTGCAGTAGACGTAGGGTCCGTTGGCTCTGCCCTGATTTGACTATTCAGCTGGCCTGTTTTTGACTCCTCCTCTGCTGTTGTGGTTCTTGTATTTGACTTTTTTTAATGTGTGTCTTTTGGAGCTCTTCTCTGGTTAACCACTGTGGAAGTTCAGTTTGAACGGAAACCAGGAGCTCTGTGCTTTAAGAGCAAGCGCACGAATGCTCGTCCTGTGTCCCCCTGCCTGTCTCTCCCCCAGTACATGAGGAATTGCATCACCATTGGCCGGCTGCCCCACCTGATGCTCATGAGCAAGGAGAGCCTCTACAGCCAGCTGCCAGCCAACGTGTTTGTGCTGCCCTCCTATGCGCGCCGCTCGGCCACCTCCTCGCACGTGAACGGAGACGTCCCCACCAAGTCGCTCTGGTCCATCAACAGCCTCTTGCGCATCAAGATCCTGTGCGCCACTTACGTGAATGTCAACATCCGGGATATAGACAAGGTTTATTTGTTTTATTCCTTACATTTTTATACTGCCCGTCAGCTGAAGCTCCCTAGGCAGTGCACAATTAAAAACCATGAAATGTGACAAGTATAAATTTAAAACATTGAAAAGTTAAAAAGGCAGTGTTAAATGAGCTACATTAAAAACCGGGGAAAGCTTGTGCAAAAAGGCATGACTTCAGGAGGCATTTAAAATAGGGCTGTGCATGGATCCGGATCCTGAATCCGAAGCAGATCGGGGTGATCCGGACATCCCAGATCTGGACTGGATTGGGGAGGCTGTGCACAACCCGAATTTAAAAGACGTTACGTTTTCTGCCTCCCGAACCGCACGAGGGAGGGTTTTCCAGAGGGTGGGTGCCGCTACAAAGAAGGGTGGGAGTGAGTAGGTCCAGATGCTATCAGGGTTCCCCAGGACAGGAGCAGGGTGCTGTGCAGCCCAAGAGCCAGTGTGGTGTAGTGGCGAGAGTGTCGGACTGGGAGTCAGGAGATCTGGGTTCTAGTCCCCACTTGGCCATGGAAACCCACTGGTTGACTTTGGACCAGTCACACACTCTCAGCCTGACCTACCTCACAGGGTTGTTGTTGTGAGGATAAAATGGAGAGGAGGAGGAGGAGGAGGAGGAGGAAGATTATGTACCCTGCCTTGAGTTCCTTGGAGGAAAAAAACAGGATATAAATGTAATAAATAAAAAATAAAAAGTTATACTGTAAGGAAGACCAGCCCCTCCTTCCAGATTTGCCCTTGTCTTTCCTGTGCACCTGCTATGATGATGATGATGTATCGCTTTCTTGCTTGTGGCGGTTTTTCTCGACGGACATGTTGGGCTTTGCCAGGTCATGCTGTCTTTTCCTGATTCTGGAATTTCCTGACGATTGAGCATGTTTTAAGTACGACTGCTTTCTGGATGTTGGTGTGGATGTATTCTGGTAGGCCCAGTTTCTGAAGGTTTTCTGTATAGTTTTTTGATGTGATGCTGGGAACTGATGTGACTAACGGAATAATTGTGACCTCATTATTATTATTATTAGGTCCCCTAATTCCTGTTCTTCCCCTTTCCCCTCGTTCCAGATCTACGTCCGGACAGGAATCTTCCATGGTGGGGAACCCCTGTGTGATAACGTCAACACCCAGCGTGTCCCGTGCTCCAACCCTCGGTAACAATAGCAGCTGGGGTGTGGGGGCCTTGGTGACATAGGAGGATGCCTCATATTGAGTCAGACCATTGGTCTATCTATTTATTTATTTAAGAAAAGTATTTTCAATCTGCCCTTTACCCTAGGATATCAAAGGGGGCGGGCGGGATATAAGAGGCATGAAACGCCACAATACTGTATGATAAAACCATGAACAGAAGGAAATCAGAAGCATTTAACAAAGAAAGTAGACTAACTAAATCAGCATAATACTTTCAAATCTAGCTCACTGTCTGCACTGGCTCAGGCAGGATTCTCAGCTGTACCTGGAGACGCTGGGAAAATGAACCTGGGACCTTCTGCATGCAAAGCATGTGGTCTGCCCTGATCTACGGACCTTCCCTCATGGGGGACAGGGAACAATACAGGGATGAGCAGATTCTGAACCCCAAAGAAGGTGGCCGGCAGGAATGGGAGAGGAGGGTCTCCCTTTCCCTGACCCCCAGCATGCCCTCTCTTTATCACCAGGTGGAACGAGTGGCTCTCTTATGATATCTATCTCACCGACTTGCCGCGAGCCGCTCGCCTCTGCGTTTCCATTTGCTCCGTGAAAGGCCGGAAGGGGGCAAAGGAGGTGAGCTCCTTTGGGGAGCAGGGTCCGGAAGTACTGGGGGGGGGTGTTAATCCATGCTTGGGTGGAGCCTTGGCCTTCTTCGCTTCGTTTTCCAGCATGTGGAAGGAGGGTAGAGAAGAGAGTCCAGCTGCAGAGCCCCCAGCAGCCATGAAGTTAGGGGGTTGGGCTTGCAGGTTAGGCAGTGCTGGAGCCCCAGGACCTCTCCTTTTAGAAATGGAGGGTCGTTCGGGAGCCCAGACTCCCATGTTGTCTGAACCTGGGAGGGGGGCGGGGTTTTCGTTGTCCTAGGATAAGTTGCTTCAGGGGATGGAGGGTCTCCCCCCGCCCCGCCTGCATCTGGCTCAGCCCCTCACGGTCTCCCTACCCTGCTTGACAGGAGCACTGCCCCCTCGCCTGGGGCAACATCAACCTCTTTGATTACAAAGACACTCTGGTGGCTGGGAAGATGGCACTGAACCTATGGCCCGTTCCCCATGGCCTGGAGGACTTGCTGAACCCCATTGGAGTGGGGGGCTCCAACCCCAATAAGGTGAGGCAATGTGGCACTTCTGATTTGAAGCCCCCCTTTCCAGCCTGTATGGAATTTGACCACACAGTGGCGGTCCGGTGAGGCAGCCACTGTTGTGCCCCATCTTGTGGATGGGGGACGTTAAGGCTTAGAGAGAATGACTTGTCCAGGGATCGGAACCAAGGGGTGATCTCAGGCTGTGGCCACTGGTCACACACATTTCCCCCCTTCACCATGTTCCCTCTTCTCCCACCAGTAACCTCCACCCCATCCCTTGCATCCCTCATGGGCTCATCCTGGCCTCTTTAAAGCCACTTCCCTACAAGCTGTTAAGCCTTCTAGAGCCTGGATTCGGCACTGGTTAGGCCTCATCTTGAATATTGCATTCAGTTCTGAGCACCACACTTCAAGAAGGATGCAGACAGGCTGGAGCAGGTTCAGAGGAGGGCAACAAGGATGATTAGGGGTCTGGAAACAAAGCCCTTTGAGGAGAGACTGAAAGAACAGGGCATGTTTAGCCTGGAGAAGAGGAGGGGAGAAATGATAGCACTCTTCAAATACTTGAAAGGTTGTCACATGGAGGAGGGCCAGGATCTCTTCTCCATCATCCCAGAGTGCAGGACACGGAATAATGGGCTGAAGTTACAGAAAACCAGATTCCGGCTGGACATCAGGAAAAACTTCCTGACTGTTAGAGCAATACAACAATGGAACCTATGACCTAGGGAGGTGGTGGGCTCTCCCACATTAGAGGCCTTCAGGAGGCAACTGGACAGCCATCTGTCAGGGATGCTTTAAGGTGGATCCCTGCATTGAGCAGGGGGTTGGTCTCGATGGCCTTAGAGGCCCCTTCCAACTCTATGATTCTAGTCCAGGCTCTAGAAGGCTTGCAAGGCTTGCGACCACTGCTGGATCTCCTAGCATTAGCTTAACACCAAGTTTCTGCTTCTCAAACGTGAACCTTTAAGGGGCAGAGCCCCAACCTCCTGGTCTCATTTGAGCCAGGATAAGCTCCCCGGTGTGATGACACTAAAACTGAGTTCAGAATCTCCAATGAGGACCACCGATGTCTTGACTCACTGCCCCACTTTCCCCTCTGCAGGAGACCCCATGCCTTGAGCTGGAATTCACCTGGTACAGCCACACGGTAAAATTTGCAGATGCCACAGAAATAGAGGAGCACGCCAACTGGGCCATGTCCCGGGAACTCGGGCTCAACTACTGCATGGTGGGCCTGGTAAGGGCAGCATCCGTTACACCAAACATGGCGGCTGCTTCAAGTGGGAGACTTACCCCAGGTACCAAGTTGAGAGACGGAAGACCACCCAGATGAACAGCCAAAATCAGGCGGACGTTTATGAGCTTGTTGTCCTGCTCTCTTACAAAGCTCATTAAAGCTGTAATTTTAGGGGCCCACAAACCCCACGAGCAGTTATGTCTGGGTCAATGTGCTTAGGATTCCAAGGGGCTCAGGCTGCCCTCCATCCCCTCCCGCCTGCCTCCTTGCTGACCACCAGCCCAGGGGGTGGCAGGCTGTCTGCCTCCTCCTCAGCCAGGGTCAATTTTGCCCTTGTGGAACTCAGCAGGCAGGTAGTCTCCTGGAGATCTCCGTTAGAGTTCTGACTGGTTCTAACCTTAACCCAGAGTGGATTCACCACCCCACCGATATCCAAACTACCAGTCTCCACTGGCAGGACATGAAGACAAATTCCTCGCCAGAGCAATTGGTATTCGGAGGTATACGGCCTCTGAACTTGGAAGTTTCATATAGCCTGAGTGGCCAATAGCCACTGATCAATAGTCATGAAGTTTTTAATGTATTGTAACAAATAAATAAGGAATGTAGGAACCGAGGAAGCTGCCTGTATACCAAGTGAAACCCTGGTCCCTCCAGCCTATATTATCGACATGGATGGGCAGCGACGGTGCTCCCTCCCAGGGCTTCAGGCAGGGTTCTTCCTAGCCCCACCCGGGGATGCAATCTGGGTCCTACTGCCTGCAAAAACAGGAGCTCTACCATTAAGCTATGGCCGTCATAAATTCATTCCAGCCCTTTTAAAAAGCCATCGCAGTTAATGGCCACTACCACCATATCTTGTGGCTGTGAGTTCCATAAATTGATTCTCCATTGAGTTTTCCCGTCCTTCGGAGAGCCTTGAGTCTGAACCGTCTAGGGTCCCCTCTACAAGGATTCGATTTTGCGCCTGGTTAGCCGATTATGCGCATAATCGCTGAAGCGCATTTACGCCTAATACCTCTGCATAAGAGGCGGCGAGAGGCGGCAAAGCGCATTAAGGGATGACCAAAATGCACTTTACAAGTAGTTAATGCGGAGAATCGCTTGTTCACATAGTCAAAATGCGCTTTAACGGCCAGAGCAAAATAAAACTCGCTGTTTAACGCGCATTCGATAATGCGCATAATCGGAGAGATAACGCGCCTCTACGCCCGATTTGCGCTCCGTTCTTGTAGAGGTAAATTTTTTAAAGCGCCTTGAAAGAGCTTTAAACCTCTCTTGTAGAGGCAGCCTAGATTTGAGGATGGCTGGTCCTTGTCCAGATGCACCGGAGGGGGGGGGGGGAATTGGCACAGGATTTCAAAATGCAGAAGACCCTTGAAATCCTCCTAATTCTAAATGCATCTTTTGCACCTCTTCGCTGCATGAAGTTGGCATCTCTTGGGAGCAAGATGGGCCTCATGGGATCCCCAGGGAAAGACCGTAGACCCAGGGAGTTCGTAGGTGAGGCTTTTCTGGCCCCACCGCCTTGCTTTCGTCACAGAATTTTATGGGGGCTACACATGTCTTTGTCTCCCAGTTGTACCCCCTTCTTCTGTCTTTTTGGTCACTGTTAAGGAAAGACAGGCAAAATTCCTGCACAGGAGCCCTGGGTCCGAAAGCACCCTGACTCAACTAGGTCCTGATGGGCCTGCATAGTAACCCCCACTTTCCCAGGCCTATGATAAGAGACAGATAACGTCGCAGAACACATGAAGGCTGCTCACTAGATAAAACAAAACCACGGGTCTTACATAAGAAAGACGACAAGGAAGGTTTTTCCTTGTTTCCATAGTGAAACCTTTTCCTCCTCGAGAGAGTCTGTATTTCTAGCTGACAGGGAAACGAGGCGCATGGATTCAAGATGGCTCCTGTTGTGCTAATGCCTTGTTTGCTGTCTAATTGGTTCCCTGCTAGGGAGCATCCAGCTCCGAGCAGAGCAGTCTGAGGCTGCACCTCTCTGGAACTGTAATGACCTGGCTTGGGGCGGGAGGGTAGACCAGGAGCAAGCCAGATCATGTTCTTCCACTTGCTCCTTCCAGAGTAACCGCCTGGCCCGGGACAGCTCCCTGGATGAAAGCGAACTGGAGCAGCTCCGAAGTATCTGCAACCGGGACCCCCTTTCGGAGATCACTGAACAGGAGAAGGACTTCCTGTGGAGGCACCGGTGTGTGGGCGAGGGCTCCTGAGCACACTCCCTGGGCACAGGATCCGCTGGAGTGGATGAAGGCAGCAGATGGGTGGGGGCTCAGGGCTGCTGGGTTCACAAGCCGGGGGGGGGGGAGGAAATGGGAGCGCTGGCCTTATCTGTTCACTCCTTTTTTCCCCCCCACCAGGCACTACTGTGTCAACATACCAGAGACTCTCCCCAAATTACTGCTGTCTGTCAAGTGGAATTCACGGGATGAGGTGGCACAGGTGAGGTTACACAGGAGAAGAGGGAGCGGCCTCAGACTGAGTCAGACCCTGGGCACATCCAGCCCAGTATTGCAGCTGCTCTCCAGGATGCCAGGCAGGGCTTTTCCCCCCAGCCCTACCTGGAGATGCTGCCAGGGGTTGAACTGGGGACCCTCTGCCTGCCAAGCAAGGGTTGTTTTGCCACTGGGCTACAGCCTCTCCACTGTGTGTGGTGTGAGGCAGGGGTCACCCCCGCCCCCCGACCATCCCCAGGCCATGGCTGAGAATTGCCCATTTCCCCTGATATAACCCACCTGAACAATCCCCACCGTTTACTCCCCGCTCGGTGCCCCCGTAGATGTACTGCCTCCTCCGGGAGTGGCCGCTGATCAAACCCGAACTCTCTATGGAGCTGCTGGACTGCAACTTCCCAGACCCCATCGTGAGGGAGTTTGCCCTGAAGTGCCTCGTGAAGGGGCTCACGGACGACAAACTCTCGCAGTATCTCATCCAGCTTGTGCAGGTAACGGGGGGCCCCGCCAAGCCACGCAGGACTGTACCTCTCGGCCCGGGCTCGAGGGTGCTTCGCATGTCCCGCAATGGCTATGGGTGTCACCCGGTTAAGCTGCCACAGTAAATTGATTATGGGAGTGTTCAGGCCACACGAGATGAGATGCCGCTCTCCTCAGCACCGGCAATTGCACAGATGGCTTTAAGAGTGCAAGTAGCAGGTGCGAATCCTCCAATCTGGATTGGGCGGCTGGCAAGTGCGGAGTGTGGGCAGGGGGAGCTTTAATGCTTACCTCCATCCAAATATGTGGTGAAATTGAGGGACTTAAGTCATTAGGTTCAAATTCCAGGCAGATCTGGTGTTTTGGGTCCCTGGAGAACAATAGGAAGGAGATTCCTCCAAAAGAGGGGCTGCTCCCTCTCCCTTCTGACTGGCAGTGGGCTTCTGTGCTGTTAGCAGGTGCATCGCAGGAAAGAATTCAACAGAGAAAGCTCTCCGCAGGGCATTGTCATGGGTTCCTGCTGCTGTCATTGCCAAGAGCCCAATGCGGTTGGTTGACGTTGCACCCATGGGAGACTGTGACCGTTCTCCCGATCGATCGATCGTTAGGGATCATGTTCGTCTTTCAGAATGTGACATTTCAACAGAGTTTGGAGGAGTTGATATCCTCCAGCTGAGGGAAAAAGAGAAGAATTTGGCAGTTTGAACGGGGGTGGGAGAGAAATGAGGGCTTCCATTTGGAGCTGAAACTCAGCCGTGGGTCTTGGCGGAGCGGGCCCAGCTCACATGGCTCTCTGTGGATCTTCTACCTGCAGAAGGAGCGCCTGTTTGCTTCCAGCGTGCTCTGTTAATAAAGTTAATATTGCAAGGAGGTCCCTCTAAAGAACTGCTGTAATTCCTCTACTGAGGTCCTTTTGCGTGTTCTCCCGCTGTCAGGGGCACTGCAGGTGCCCACAAGGGATACGGACTGTTGTCTGAGTCCAGATTGTGGGGGTACCCCCTCCCCATGAGAGATAGGCCCAGTCCCATCACAGCCAGCTTTTGGAAGGGCAGTAAAGTCAGTGTTATTTGAGTGAGCCTGTAAGACCTTTTGAAAAGTTGTTGTTGTTGTTATTATTATTATTATTATTATTATTATTATTATTATTATTATTTACATTTATGTACCACCCCATAGCCAAAACTCTCTGGTCAGTTTTTCAAAAATTAAAAGATTGAAACATTAAAAGACATTATACAAAATTTAAAAAACATAAAACAGCTAACATTTAAAACATTTTAAACTTTAAGCCAGGCCAAAAATGCAGTTAAAACCTCAACTTAAGCTGTTAAAATGCCTGGGAGAAAAGAAAAGTTTTGATCTAGCGCTGAAAAGGTAACAATGTTGGCACCAGGCGGGCCTCATTGGGGAGATCTTTCCAAAGTTGGGGGGCCACCACAGAGGAGGCCCTTTCCTTTGTTGCCGTCCTCCGAGTTACCTCTTTGAAATGTTTTTTTTAAAAAATCCTGCTGTATTTCTGTTATTGGTGTTACTTTTATTGAAAACTAATGAGTTTTATTTATCATAAGCTGCCTTGAGTGTGTGTTGTATGGAAAGGAGGATAAATTAAACTCATTGTACCAAAGGAACTCAACCCAGTAGCATTAACTGTCCTGGATCCATCTCATTGCTTGGAAGGGGGGCAGCGGCACAACGATATGAAAATGCAATGATGGGGAGAGCAGCACCTGTTAGATTTCTGCCTGTTATGCAGCTGTGGGGGGAAAAGAGGGCATGCCCCTAGCTCCCCTCCCCTCCCCTCCGCTGAGCTGTCTTTCCTGCATGACATCCCACCTGCTAGCTAGAGATCAACCTGCCTGACCGCTTCATTTCCCCTTCTGGAAGGTTCTCAAGTACGAGCAGTACCTGGACAACCCCCTGGCTCGCTTCCTTACCATGAAGGCTTTGACAAACCAGCGGATCGGGCACTTTTACTTCTGGCATCTCAAGTACGTGTCAGGAAGAGGGGAGGCATTGCGGAGGTGGGTGGGTGGGTTGGATGGCGATGGTGGAGGCTGGCAAACGTTTGCAGGAGCCATCAGTTGACCCCCCTGAGGTAGGGGACAGGATGTTGATCTGGGTTATTTACTTGGAATGTTTCCAAAATGCCTCTCCATGCATTAAGTGTACTAAGACGATATTCTCTTTGTAAAACAAATAAAATCCCAACAGCTGTAAAACACAAGTTAAAAATACTGACCTCCACGCTACCGGAAATTATTAATTTGTTCATGTAGCACCATCAGTGTGCACAGGGCTTTACAAAGCCCCAATCTGCTTACAGTCTAAAATTCAACGTAGGGGAAACAATAGAGAAAAAGGGATGGAGATGGAGGCAGAGTCAGGCAGGGGAAGGATATCCTTCATTTCAGTTATATAATGTGTGCTTCAGCTAGGTTGTAGCAGGGGCACGGGGCTACAGGAAGGGAGAACGTGCCATGTTTGAGCTTGCTGAATTTCTCAGAATTTTTCCTCGAGGTCCTTTCACCTTCTTGCATTTGATCAGGAAAAGATACGCATTTGTTAAAATGTGCATTTTCCCAATCAAAGAAGTGCAGTCTTAAAAATGTGCATTTCTCCCGATCAAAGATGCGCAATCCCCCCTGTAGGTTAAAGCAAGAGAATGCAGATTTTGGGTGGATTTGCACAAAATTCTTGTACACCACTATCAGAGCAAATATAATAGTCACTGGTTAAAAAGGGAGGTATTCCTATGGGTCAGTAAGGGGTTAAAGAAGGATGTAGAGGCAGTGGAGTCCCCCAAGGATCTGTGTTGGATCTGGTGCTTTCTAACTTAAACATAAATTATTTGGAGTTTAGAGTAAGCACTGAAGTTGCTAAGTTTGCTGACGACACCAAATTATTTAGCGTTGTTAAAACAAGATCGGGACTGCGAAGCGCTCCTGAGGGCCTCTCCAAACTTGGGGAATGGGCAGGAAATGGCAAGTGCAGTTCTTCTTCGTGGTCTCTGTGCATCACACATATGGGGCTCGCGGCGACGCCGAGCCTGCTTCCGGGAAACTTAACTAGCTTAGACTTTTGGCGGGAACCCCTCCCCCCACCATCCTACCGCGCATGCTCAGGGCTCCCGCCTCTCCTTCTCCTCAGTTCTTCTTCGACCGCTTCGCTAGTAGCCTCGCGGGAGACTTCTCTGGTACGTTGTACCTAATTTAGAGAGAAAGAAGAAAGTTAGCTTAGGCTGTTCTAGATAATTAGTTGTTAGTTGTTAGTATAGTTAGACTTAGTTAACGTTAGTGTTTTAAAAAAAAAAAAAAAAAAATATATTAAAATATATATATATTTTAGATAAGTTTAGGAAAAATTTTAAGCGGTTGCCGTCTTATGGCACAAACCGCGTTATTCCGGCGTTGCTCGCGGTGCAGGGCAAAAATCGCCCTCTCCGACGGGCATTCGCTTTGTCTTGTTTGCCTCGGTGAGGCACACGTCGTTGAGTCGTGCAGTCATTGCATGCGATTTTCAAAGCAGACGCGACGAAATAGGGCTGACCGTCTACGTAGCCTGTTGTGGTCTCAGGCATTGTCGGCCGTCGATCAACCGCGCCCTTCCATGTCGAGCAAAGGGAATTCTGGGGAGAGTCGAGTCCGCTCACGCCCAGCATCTCCGGTTTCCCCCCTGTTGCGGGCGGCAGTACCGGCATCTTTAATGGGGGTTTCAACTGCCTCTTCCCCTCCTCCAATGAAGAAGGCAAAGAAAGCGAAACAAAAGAAGGCTTCGGCATCGACATCGGCGTCGACGAAATCGGCTACCCAGCCTCCGTCGTCGAAAAAATCACGATCGGCTTCGATGCCAACATCGACGTCGGTGAAAGTGGCCGCTATGGTACACAAATCCTCGTCGGTACCGATACGTTCATCGGCACCGACGCATCGCTCGGCATCGATCGCTTCAGCATCGCAAGCATCGCAGCGCCACGATACCTCCCCGACTCCTTCGGTATCGAGACAACGAGCTCCTTCGGTGTCTTCGTTGCTTCGTACGCCTTCCACCCCGAGGGTGCTGCAGGAGCTACCTCTATCACCTCGTTCGCTGCCATCTCCGGGACCGATGCCAATAATTATTCCGTCTGATACCGAACACACGGTACCGACGCGACAGTCGGCGCTGAGCCCTCAACAGGAGTATCGTCGTCGACAGCGAAACCGTTCCTCGCACTCGAGATCTCGGTCGAGGTCGTGTTCGCAGGATTGGGAAGGCTACTCGGAGCGTGCACATCGATCTGACTGTACTCGTTACCGATTTGACCCTTATACAGGGCGTAGAATCCAAGAAGAGCAGGTACCACCGCCGGTGCCCCCCCGGAGGACCACCTCGTTGAGCCAAACTTCCGCTCGACGTCGAAGGTCTTCGGCATCGTCGGCGGCTCGTCCTTCACACCGGACACCTTCCAGGTCACCTCGGCATCGAGAACCCTCGCAGTCATTTGATGACTACAGGTCGGACACATCTTCAGCTCCATCACCCCGTCCATCTGAGGATGGGCAGCTTCACAGAGCAAATGCAGAGGCTAGCTCAATCGTTGAATATAGAGTGCCAGCAAGCGATTGATGATTCCGATGACGGCATCTATGATGTCATGCACGCTGAGCCTTCACCGCAGTTAACCTTACCGATGGTTAAAGCCCTATTGAAGACTCTTAAGCAGTCTTGGGAGCATCCAGCCACAGTAGGTCCCACTTCAAAGCGTCTGGACGCAATCTATAAAGTAAGGGAAGCTCAGGCGCCCTTTCTTTTTCAACACCCGAAGCCGAACTCGGTGGTGGTAGAGGCTGCGCAGGGCAGGTCTGGCAAGCTGCACTCTGCGCCAACAGATAAGGAGGGTAGGAAATTGGACTCCTATGGCCGTCGAATTTATGCGTCGTCATCGTTGGGAGTTAAGGTGACCAACTATATGGCGCTAATGGCGCGTTATCAACTTTTCCTGTGGGAAAAAATTTCATCGCTTACGGACTACCTTCCCGACGATCAACGGGAACTCGCAAGAGTCTTCCAGGCGGAGGCAATCCGATTGTCGAAACAGGAGCTGACAACGACGCGTCATCTTACTGACTGTATGTCTAAGGCCATGGTGGGCTCCGTTGCTTTGCGTCGCCACGCGTGGTTACGATCGGCGTCTTTACCGCAAGAAACTAAAAACAGAATCGAGGACCTTCCCTTTGATGGGGAGGGCCTGTTCAATGTGGATACGGACACAACATTGGATGTGATACACAAAGCCCGGATGACAGCTAAGAAAATGGGAGTTCAGCAGCATCAACAGTCTTACCGAGCAAGAAAATGGTATAGACCTGTCCCATACCAACCACGGGCGCAACAAGATAAAGCACAGCGCTACCAACCGGCATCAGCACAGGCCTATCAGCCAAGAAAGTCGAATTCGCGTTTCCAACAGCGTAGCAAACCACAACAGGGCAAGCGTCGTCTTTGACTTGGCGTTGCCTCTCGCTTGTCACAGTACCAACAAGTGGCAACCCCTTCGACAAACATGGGCGGCGGTAGCACCACATTTGGCGTTCCCTCTCACCTGTCACAGCACCAACAAGTTACAGCCCTTTCTGCAAACCTGGGCGTCAATAACATCAGACGCGTGGGTCTTGAACATCGTAGCAGAGGGCTACAAAATAGAGTTCGAAGTACTTCCTCCACTGGGCACCATAAGAATCACGGCTCCCTCGTTAACCCTAACGCAAGAGACTACCACCCTTCTGCAAAAGGCGGCTATCACAAAGGTTCAGCGGGGTCACCTACAGGCGGGTTTCTACTCCCGTTATTTTACGGTGCCAAAGAGGGACGGGGGACTTCGTCCTATTATGGATCTCAGGGAGCTCAACAAGTTCATACGACCCAAGAAGTTCCGCATGATTACCGTGGCATCGGTGCTCCCTATGTTAAGGAAGGGAGACTGGTTTACTCTGATAGACTTAAAAGACGCCTATTTCCACATAGCCATTCACCCTGCCCATCGACACTATCTGCGATTTGTCATTGGACACCAGGCGTACCAGTTTTCCGTCCTTCCTTTCGGGCTAAAATCTGCGCCAAGAGTATTCACCAAGTGCATGTCGGCAGTTTGCGCTCATCTGCGCTCACACAACATCGACTTATATCCTTACCTGGACGATTGGTTAATCGTTTCAAGGTCCAGAACCCAGGCGCTTGCCGACGTCCACGAGGTAATTTCTCTTCTGTCGTCGCTTGGGCTGCAGATAAATTACAAAAAATCCATCATTCAGCCATCACAAAGACTGCAGTTTATAGGAGTTACCCTCGACTCTACTGTGGGAAGAGCGTTCCTGCCTACGGACAGAGTAACAACCCTACAAAGGCGGGCACTGCACTTGCGCACCCACCCTCGAGCTTCGGCATTTGCGATTCTCAGGTTACTAGGATTAATGGCGGCAGCAGTATTCGTCGTCCGTTGGGCGCGACTACGGATGCGCCCTCTCCAGCATTTCCTGCTCAGCCGTTACTCAACTCTTCAAAACCCGCACCAGATAATACTTACTGTGCCATTGCTGGTCAGAGAATCCCTCCGGTGGTGGTTGGTTTCAAGCAACCTTTCCCAGGGAATGTCGTTCGTTTCACGGGAGCCATCTCGCACGGTGACAACAGACGCGTCTCTAGAAGGCTGGGGCGCACACCACGACGATCTGATGGTGCAAGGAAGGTGGTCACCTTCAGAGAGTCGCCTTCACATCAATATGTTGGAGCTTCTGGCGGTAAAGAAGGCATTATGCGCATTCCTGCCTCGCCTACATGGACATCATGTACGCGTCCTAACGGACAATACCACCGTGGTGTGGTATTTGAACAAGGAGGGAGGCACTCGGTCCCACCGACTACTACGGCTTGTGCTAGACATTCTAGAATGGGCTATCTCCCACAATATGCTTCTGTCGGCTTTGCACATTGCAGGAAAAGAGAACACCAAGGCCGATGTTCTCAGTCGATCTTTCATGGACACACACGAGTGGGAGCTCGCCACTCACATATTGGAGCAACTCTTCGCTCGTTGGGGCACGCCCGACATCGATCTATTCGCAACAGCTGCCAATGCAGTTTGCCCAGCGTATTGCTCCAGAGCAGGCATAGGACGCACATCGCTAGGGGATGCGTTTCAGTGGGACTGGTCGAGGGGTCTTCTTTACCTCTTCCCACCATTCCCACTACTGGCCAAAACAGTGGCTGCGCTACGACGCAACAATTCGGACGCTATACTAATAGCCCCGTCGTGGCCAAGGCAACCTTGGTTCACGTCGCTACTCAGACTATCGAAACAGGAGATCTGGAACCTACCTTGCCTCCACGACCTTCTGTCTCGACAGAATGGAGGGATTCTGCATCCAGATGTACAATCATTACACCTGACGGCCTGGAGAATCCGTCGTCGTGGAGAGTCCTCAACCTTCCAGAGCGACTGAAGTCTATCTTGGAGGCGTCACGTAGACCGTCAACTAGACTGTCCTATGGGAGAAAATGGACGCGGTTTCAACGTTATGCCACCCTTAATGGGTTTGATCCTTACACAGCTAATATGCCTCATATTATTGCATTTCTATATTCCCTACATGCCCAGGGTCTGAAACCATCGTCCATCAAAGTATATTTGGCAGCGATTACAGCAAACCACAATCTGATTAATGGTTTCTCTGTTTTTACCCATCCAATGGCAAGAGCCTTCCTAAAGGGCTTACGGAATTTGTTCCCTTCGGTTCGTCCTGTGATACCGCAATGGAGTCTTTCTGTCGTACTCGCAGCCCTTACTGCCAAGCCCTTTGAACCGTTGGCGACAATTGATATTCGTTTATTGACTCTTAAGACGGTATTCTTAGTTGCCATCACGTCTGCACGACGTGTTTCGGAGTTAGCAGCTCTACTGATAGATCCTCCCTACTTACAGTTTTTTAGGGAAAAAGTTGTATTACGTTTGGACCCCATGTTCATCCCGAAAGTTTCCTCCTCATTCCATGTGAGCCAAGACATTGTTCTACCAACGTTCTTCAGCTCGTCGTCAGACCCTTTGTCTACAAGATTGCACGCATTAGACGTTAGAAGAGCTTTGGCTTTCTATAAGTCAAGAACTGAGTCCTTTCGACAGTCTCGTAAGTTGTTCATCTGTTATGGAGGTGGGACAAAGGGATTGGCCGTATCCCCACAGCGCATCTCCAAATGGGTTGTGGAGACCATTGTCCTGGCTTACAGGATGGTTAATAAAGACCCCCCTTTTAAAACAACGGCGCATTCTACTAGGGCGCAGGCAACTTCGTCGGCGCTGCTCCATGGCGCTACGATCGCTGACCTTTGCAAAGCAGCCACGTGGACTAATGCTTCTACTTTTGTAAAGCATTATCGCCTCGATGTTAGAGCCAGACAGGACTCCTCGTTTGGGAGAGCGGTCCTTTCCTCGATTTGCCAGTGACCAGCCAGCATGCCTACCCACCTCCGGTAAGTCTCTGCTTGTTATTCGCCCATATGTGTGATGCACAGAGACCACGAAGAAGAAATGCAGGTTGCTTACCTGTAACTGTAGTTCTTCGAGTGGTCATCTGTGCATTCACACAACCCACCCACCGTCCCCTCTTGGCATCGCTGTTTGTGAATGTCAATTGGTTCGCCATGCTCATTGTTTAATGCCTTGGTTAAGAGGCCAAGCGGTCTCAGAGAACTGAGGAGAAGGAGAGGCGGGAGCCCTGAGCATGCGCGGTAGGATGGTGGGGGGAGGGGTTCCCGCCAAAAGTCTAAGCTAGTTAAGTTTCCCGGAAGCAGGCTCGGCGTCGCCGCGAGCCCCATATGTGTGAATGCACAGATGACCACTCGAAGAACTACAGTTACAGGTAAGCAACCTGCATTTATCTGCACGCAATCGCAAACCGATGCACATTGGGGCAAAAAATGCTCACTTCAGGCCGATGCTGATTGGGTCTGCGCTGGCAAGGAGGAAGTCAAGGAGCTCCACACAAGTCACAGGCAGTAAAATGGACCCACAAGACATTCAGGGAGCTGTCTTCTACTGACCCATGCCAGACCACTTTGCAAGGGCTCTTCAAGGATCCTTTTCACTGGCCCCATTCGGACTACACCATTAACCACATTGTGGTTTGTGTGTTTGGGACAGTATGGTTAACGGTGTTCTCTGAACACCCGTTTTCCCTAAGCGTTTGGCCTGTTAACCACATTGTGGTTAGGCTCACTAACCATGGCTAAAAGTGTTGTCTGGCACATGTCTGTGGTTAAGGGGCCATGGTTAACAGGTTAAGGAACAGAGCTTCCACTACAGAGCGGCCGAATTGGGCGCGGCCGCTCTAGGCAGCATGCTCTATGGCTGCTCTGGACTGCCGCTTGACTGAAACAATTGCTGCGGCCTCCATTTTGTGCCTTTGTGGCGGTTTCTTCAAGCGATTTTTGCTCTTCATAGCAGAGTGTGCTTACTGTGTATCTGTGGAAGTGCTCACTTGCAATTTTCCCATACGAAGCAGCCGCTTCTCCTACCTCGTTGAAGCGCCTTTACACCCCTCATGTTCTGATTACTGTGGCGGCGTTGCCTGATGACACGGCTAGCGCGGCCGTCTCAGAAGGCTTCCACCTCCCCTCTGACGACTGCAGAGGTATAGCAGGCATGGCAATGCAGAAAGCAAAGGAACCGCTCACTAAGCGGGGTGTTGCACGCATGCAATTGCTGATTTCATTGGTGCCTGTACTAAAATGATGGCCGTAACTGCCAGGGCTCCTAGCACCAGGGCTGCTGGGATACAGGGTGGATCACTTGTAAGCCTTCCGCATGTGGTTAGCGTTAACCACAGTTGAACATGGTTTATCTAACCACAAAGCCCTGAGTGTCATCTGAATGGGGCCACAATGTTCCACCTGACTTATTTATGTCTTCATTTACTGGAGGGGCTGGGAATTGGATCTGGAAACTCTGGCACGCAAAGGATGTGCTCGGTCCCTGAGCTGCGATCCTTCCTTTTAAAAATAACGCAAGTTCTAGTCCTTATGGTGCTGAATAGAGGGCTGATTTAAATAGGAGCCTAGGAAGCTGCCTTACACGGAGTTCCATCTTGCCCAGTTCTTCTTCGTGGTCTCTGTGCATCACACATATGGGCTCGCGCCGACGCCGAGCCTGTTTCCGGGAAACTTAGCTAGCTTAGACTTTTGGCGGGAAAACCCCTCCCCCACCATCCTACCGCGCATGCTCAGGGCTCCCGCCTCTCCTTTACCTCAGTTCTTCTTCGACCGCTTCGCAGTAGCCTCGCGGGAGACTTCTCTGGTACGTAGTACCTGGTTTTTGGAGAAAAGAAGAAAGTTATAGTTAGCTTAGGCAGTTTTTTTTTTTCATAGGTTAAATTAAGTATAGTTCTAGTTTAAAAAAAAAAAAAAGAATTATTATCATAGTTAGTGTTTAATAGATAGTGATTTCTTACTATATAACTGTTTGAGGCGGCTTGCCATCTTATGGCACAGACCGCTTTGTTTAGGCGTTGCTCGCGGTGCAGGGCCAAAATAGCCCTCACCGACGGACACTCGCTTTGCCTAGTTTGCCTCGGAGAGGCACACGTCGTTGATTCGTGCAGCCATTGCATGAAATTTTCTAGGCAGACCAGAAGAAATAGGGCTGATCGTCTTCGTAGTCTCCTGTGGACAAAGGCGCTATCGGCTGTTGATCAACCTCGTCCGGCCATGATGAAGACTGCGGTTTCTGGGGAGAGTCGTACCCTCTCGAGCCCAGCATCTCCGGGATCCCCCCGTTTAAGGGCGGCATCACCGGCATCGTTACGGGGCATTTCGCCGGCCTCCTCGCCTCCCCCGGCAAAAAAGCCTAAGAAAACGAAGCCAAAGAAGACTTCGAAAATTTCCGGTGGGTCTGTGACTCAGTCGAAACGGCCGTTATCGACACCGGCTGCGGCATCGAAAAAGCCGCGATCGTCTTCCATGCCTTCGTCGGCATTGATTAAACTGGTCGCCATGGTCCATAAGGCATCATCGGTACCGACTCGATCTTCGGCACCGACGCACAGGTCGACGTCGATTGCCTCGACTTCGTCTCAGCGAACCGCAGTCTCTCCTGCCCCATCGGCATCGAAGCGCCGTACACCGTCAGTATCTTCCCTTCTACGTACGCCATCGACACCGAGAGTACAGCCGCAGATAACTATATCGCCTTCCAGATCGTTACCGTCTCCTGGACCTATGCCTACCCTACAACCGTCGGATACGGAACGCACGGTACCGACACACCATTCATCGTCTACGCAACCGCAGGAGCATCGACGTCGAGCGCATCGCTCACAAGGCCGATTATCGCGTTCGAGATCGCGTTCGCGTTCGCAATCGAGAGACTGGGAGGTTTACTCGCAGCGTTCATACCAGTCAGAGCGGGGTCGATATCGATTCGATCCGTATACAGGACATCGTATCCGTGAGGTGCACTCGCCACCGCCGGTCCCCCCACGACGGACCACCTCACTGGAGCAGCCTTCCACTCGACATCGGAGGCAAACCGCATCGGCATCGACGCGTCCTCGCGACCAAACTCCACCACATCATCGCCAGTCTTCGCAGTCCTTTGAGGACTATGCATCGGACACGTCCTCAGCGCCGTCTCCTCGTCCCTCTGAGCCCTCTCCTCTGGGCACGGTCGGTACCGAGGATCGTGCCTCCCCAACGATGGAGATGGGCAGCTTCTCCGAGCAAATGATGAGGCTAGCTCAATCTCTGAATATTGAATGCCAGCAACCCATTGATGATTCGGATGATGGCATATATGACGTTATGTATACGGAGCCATCACCGCAGTTGACCCTCCCAATGGTTAAGGCATTACTAAAAACACTCAAACAGTCTTGGGACCATCCTGCAACTGTTGGTCCAACTACGAAGCGCCTTGATGCCATCTACAAAGTGAAGGAGGCGCAGGCTCCTTTCCTCTTCCAGCACCCGAGACCTAATTCGGTCGTCGTAGAGGCGGCGCAGGGCAAGTCTGGTAAGGTGCATTCCGCACCAACTGATAAAGAAGGGCGGAAGCTGGATTCCTACGGACGGCGGATTTATGCCTCTACGTCGCTGGGAATTAAAGTGACTAATTATATGGCGCTGATGACACGTTATCAGCTTTTCCTATGGGAAAAAATATCGTCCCTGACAGACTACCTTCCGGACGATCAACGTGAACTTGCTCGGGTCTTTCAGTCCGAGGCAGTAAGACTATCAAAGCAGGAGTTGACAACAGCCCGGCATCTAACGGACTGTGTATCAAAGGCCATGGTTGGAGCGGTTGCTCTGCGTAGACATGCATGGTTGCGTTCCGCGTCTCTGCCACAAGACACGAAGAACAGGATTGAGGACCTTCCCTTTGACGGGGAGGGCCTGTTCCATGCGGATACTGACACCACCATGGATACGTTGCACAAGGCAAGGATGACAGCTAGAAAGATGGGCTTTCAGCAGCCACAACAGCCGTACCGTCCCCGAAAGTGGTATAGGCCTGTGCAGTACGAGCCTCGTCAGCAACAAGACAGATCGCAGCGATATCAGGCTACCTCGGCGCAGGGTTATCAGCAGCGTAAGTCGGCACCGCGCTTTCAGCAGCGCAACAAACAACCGCAGCATAGCAAGCGTCGTCTTTGACTTGACACCACATTTGATCAGCGACAACGCCAACAGGCTACAGCCTTTTCTGCAGACCTGGGCGTCGATAACATCAGACGCTTGGGTGCTCGACATCATAGCAGAAGGCTACAAAATAGAATTCGAAGTCCCTCCTCCGCTTGGCATCTTAAAAGTTACTCCGCCCTCGATGGTGCTAATGCAGGAGACTGCCACTCTTCTACGCAAGGCAGCAATCACGAGAGTGCGCCGTTGTCAACTCAATACAGGGTTTTACTCCCGTTATTTTGCGGTGCCAAAGAGGGACGGGGGACTTCGTCCTATTATGGATCTCAGAGACCTGAACCGGTTCATACTACCAAAGAAGTTTCGCATGGTTACGGTGGCATCTGTCCTACCAATGCTGAAAAAGGGCGACTGGTTCACGCTGATAGACCTGAAAGACGCGTATTTTCACATCGCTATTCATCCTGCCCATCGACGTTATCTGCGGTTCCTCATTGGACACCAAGCATACCAGTTTTCCGTCCTTCCTTTCGGCCTGAAATCTGCACCACGAGTGTTCACCAAGTGCATGTCGGCAGTGTGCGCGCATCTACGGTTTCGCAACATCGACTTGTATCCTTACCTGGACGATTGGCTAATCGTCTCGAGGTCCAGAAGCCAGGCACTTGCCGACGTCCACGAGGTCATCTCTCTTCTGTCGTCGCTTGGGCTACAGATAAATTACAAAAAATCCATCACTCAGCCGTCACAGATGCTGCAATTCATAGGAGTCACGCTCGACTCTACCATAGGAAGGGCTTTCCTTCCTACGGACAGAATCACCGCTCTACGGCAACGGGCGTTACATTTGCAAGGCCATCCTCGAGCCTCAGCGTTTGCGATTCTCAGGTTGCTGGGATTGATGGCAGCAGCAGTATTCGTCGTCCGTTGGGCGCGACTTCGAATGCGCCCCCTACAGCAGTTCCTGCTTCTACGTTACTCACCACTGCAAAACCCACACCAGCTAATACTTACCATTCCGTTCCTGGTCAGGAAATCTCTCCGGTGGTGGTCGATCTTCCGCAACCTTTCCCAAGGCCTGCCATTCGTGCCGCGGGAGCCGTCTCGCTTAGTTACGACGGACGCGTCTCTAGATGGGTGGGGCGCACACCACAACGACCTGCTCACGCAAGGAAGATGGTCACTTTCAGAGACTCGCCTCCACATCAATATGTTGGAGCTTCTGGCTGTCAAAAAAGCCTTACACGCATTCTTACCTCAGCTACAAGGGCATCATGTCCGTATTCTGACAGACAATACCACAGTGGTGTGGTATCTGAACAAGGAGGGAGGCACTCGGTCACGCCGCCTACTGCGGCTTGTGATGGACATTTTAGAGTGGGCCATCTCCCACAATATACTTCTGTCGGCATTGCACATTGCAGGAAAGGAGAACACCAAGGCGGATGTTCTCAGCAGATCTTTCACGGACACACACGAGTGGGAACTCAACTCGGCCATACTAAATCGTCTCTTCGCTCGTTGGGGCACGCCCGACATCGATCTGTTTGCAACAGCTGCCAATGCAGTATGCCCGGCGTATTGCTCCAGAGCGGGCATAGGGGACGCATCGCTAGGGGATGCGTTTCAATGGGACTGGTCGAGGGGTTTTCTTTACCTATTCCCTCCGTTCCCACTGATAGCCAAAGCAGTGACTGCGGTCAGGCGCAGCAACTCCGACGCTATAGTGATTGCCCCGTGGTGGCCAAGACAACCTTGGTTCACGTCGCTACTCAGACTAGCGAAAGCGGAGGTGTGGTACATACCTTGCCTTCACGACCTTTTGTCTCGACACAGGGGCAAGATTCTTCATCCAGATGTCCGCTCCCTGCACCTGACAGCCTGGAGAAGCCGTCGTCTTGGAGAATCCTCGACCTCCCGGATCGAGTGAAATCGATTTTAGAGGCCGCGCGTAAGCCTTCCACTAGGCTATCCTATAACAGAAAGTGGACACGTTTTCAAGAATACGCGACTCGTAATGGATTTGACTCTTACGCATCGGGCATGCCTGACATTATCTCATTCCTTTATTCTCTACATTCCCAGGGCCTGAAGCCTTCCTCCATTAAGGTCTATCTGTCCGCAATTGCAGCCAATCATAGTTTCGTGAATGGTTTTTCTGTGTTTACCCATCCGTTGGCAAGAGCCTTCTTAAAGGGTTTACAGAACTTATTTCCTTCTATTCGGCCGGTGGTTCCTCAATGGAGTCTCTCTGTCGTTCTTACAGTCCTCGCCTCCAAACCGTTTGAACCGTTGGCAACAGCTGATATTCGCTTACTGACTCTTAAAACTATATTCTTAGTTGCAATCACGTCTGCTAGGCGTGTTTCGGAGTTAGCGGCACTACTGGTCGATCCTCCCTACTTACAGTTTTTTAAGGAAAAAGTTGTATTACGTTTGGACCCCAAGTTCGTTCCTAAAGTTTCTTCCTCGTTCCACGTAAATCAAGACATTGTTTTGCCCACGTTCTTCAGCCCATCGTTAGAACCCTTGTCGTCAAATTACACGCATTGGACGTTAGAAGAGCATTAGCTTTCTATAAGTCCAGAACTGAGTCTTTTAGGAGATCTCGTAAGCTGTTCGTCTGTTATGGAGGCGTCACAAAAGGATTGCCAGTATCCTCACAACGCATCTCCAAGTGGGTTATGGAGACCATTATCCTGGCCTACAAGATTGTCAATAAGGATCCTCCCTTTCAACTGACAGCACATTCTACCAGAGCGCAGGCCACCTCTTCAGCTTTGCTCCATGGCGCTTCGCTCACTGATCTCTGCAAAGCAGCCACTTGGTCTCATGCTTCGACATTTGTGAAGCATTATCGCCTGGATGTCAGGGCGAGACAGGACTCCTCATTTGGTAGAGCGGTCCTCTCCTCGATTTGCCAGTAACCAACCAGCATGCCTACCCACCTCCGGTAAGTCTCTGCTTGTTATTCGCCCATATGTGTGATGCACAGAGACCACGAAGAAGAAATGCAGGTTGCTTACCTGTAACTGTAGTTCTTCGAGTGGTCATCTGTGCAGTCACACAACCCACCCACCGTCCCCTCTTGGCATCGCTGTTTGTGATTGTCAATTGGTTCGTTCATGCTCATTATCTAAAAGCATAATTGTACCTTAGTTATGGGGCCAAGCGGTCTCAGAGAACTGAGGTAAAGGAGAGGCGGGAGCCCTGAGCATGCGCGGTAGGATGGTGGGGGAGGGGTTTTCCCGCCAAAAGTCTAAGCTAGCTAAGTTTCCCGGAAACAGGCTCGGCGTCGGCGCGAGCCCATATGTGTGACTGCACAGATGACCACTCGAAGAACTACAGTTACAGGTAAGCAACCTGCATTGTTGTTTGCTCTGACTGGCAGCCGTTCTCCAGGGCCTCAGGAAGAGAAGGGAATTCCCTTCCCTCTCCTGCTGACAGAGGCTTTAAAAAAAACAACAACTGGAGATGTCAGGCATGGAATGTGGGATCGTCGGTGTGCAAAGCCCTCCAGATGTGTTTGACGACAACTCCCACCATCCACAGCCAGCACGGACACTGGTTGGGGATAATGGAAGCTGTAGTCACACGCATCTGGAGGGCACCAGGTCAGGAGAGGCTCTCAAATACTACCGCAAACTCATTTTCCAAGTGTGGATCCATTTTTGGCCCAAACATGTGCAAGAAAGAGGTTTCAGGAGGCTTGGAGAAGCCACATGTTTTGCAGAAGACTGAAAAATTGCTTGGTTTCCCCTTCTACTTTGTTTTTCCCCCCAACGGCCTAATGAGGACTGAGCTATATGGGCACAGAATGCTGGCTGACCACTGGGCTGTGGGGAATGGATTGGAGTCTTGTGGAAGAGGGCATGGCCAGCCGGCTGGCATCCTGAACAGGAGCACTCCACACTGCAAAGTTTTGTCACAAGTCCGATTTTTGTGCTCTGCCACGGTGCTGCCGTTGCTGCCCTTTGGTGTTCAAGCCGGTCTCAGGTCTTTCAGGAGCAGCACATTGAGATGGACTTTGTTGCCTCCTGCAGGTCAGAGATGCACAGCAAGCCGGTCTCCCAGCGCTTCGGGCTCATGCTGGAGGCCTTCTGCCGTGGCTGCGGGATGTACCTCAAGCACCTGAACCGTCAAGTGGAGGCCATGGAGAAACTCATCAACCTCACCGACATCCTCAAGCAAGAGAAGAAAGATGAGACTCAGAAGGTATTCACCTTGGATTCCATCGCCCTCATCGCTCAGCTCGGCTCCTCATTGCCACCGCCGCGAAGCGGCTGGTCACATGCAGGGGGCAATACACCCCCACGTACTCAGAGAGGTTAAAGCCAGGGCGTTGTTGGGGGAAAGGAGGGCATAAAGAAACCTATAGACCTCCTGAAAACCTATGTACCTCTTCTAAAAACAGTAGCCAAGGAGGCATCAGTCTGTCTCTGCAGCCTCCTCTAATTTGAAACAGTGAGAAAAGCCCCTGTCCTCATAGAATCCTAGAATGGTAGAATTGGAAGGGGCCTATAAGGCCATCCAGTCCAACCCCCTGCTCAATGCAGGAACCCACCTTAAAGCATCCCTGACAGATGGCTGTCCAGCTGCCTCTTGAAGGCCTCTAGTGTGGGAGAGCCCACCACCTCCCTAGGTCATGGGTTCCATTGTTGTACTGCTCTAACAGTCAGGCAGCTTTTCCTGATGTCCAGCCGGAATCTGGCTTCCTGTTACTTGAGCCCATTATTCCGCGTCCTGCATTCTGGGTTGATTGAGAAAAGATCCTGGCCTTCCTCTGTGTGACAACCTTTCAATTCCTTGAAGACTGCTATCATGTCTCTCCTCAGTCTTCTCTTCTCCAGGCTAAACATGCCCGGTTTTTTCAGTCTCTCCTCACAGGGCTTTGTTTCCAGACCCCCCTGATCATCCTCTTTCCTGAACAGGCAAATTAAGGGCAAAATCCCACGAGGAAGGGCTAAAGACACTGGCTGGATTTAAGCCGGGAACCTTTTTCCTCCCATGGGCCAAATTCCATTTCAGAGCAGCTCTCAGGGTCTGCCTCCCTGTGGTGGGGAGCGCGGAAGGCAAAAGGGACAGGAACGGCTTCACATTGTTGCTTCAAGCTCTTCCTGCCAGGGACTCCGGCTTCGGAGCGGCATTTCAACCTTTTACAATGAGGGTAAAACGTGGCAAAAGCTGGGGAGCCACCAAGCCATTGGAGGTCCGGGGGAAAGCGGGCGGGGCGTGGGGAAGGGGGCATGCCTGGCCAGATTGGGACCCCAGGCCTGAAGTCTTCCCCCCCCCCCCCGCCTGATTTAAGCAGTGGTTAATTCTACAAAAAAATTGTATTTCTGGGGTTACAGGAGTAGTGGAGGGAAGTGCTCTGCACATGCTCAGAGGCACTTTTTATGTGTGTGTCTTTCTCCTCCCCCCTTTGTGTCTTTTGCTCCTCTCACCCTCCTCACAAGATGCAGATGAAGTTCCTGGTGGAACAAATGAGAAGGCCTGATTATATGGAGGCGCTTCAGGGCTTTATCTGTCCTCTCAACCCTGTCCACCAGCTGGGCAACCTCCGGTGAGGCCAAATTTCTCCCCTGACGAGGGAAGGGCTCGACGGCCATTTCATGCAGCAAGGGCGGGGGTTGGGGGGGTCGGGAAGGCAGGATAGGGGGCCAGGATAGCTGGGTTCCTGGAGAGAGAGCTAGGAGAACTGGAACACCTCAGCATCTCCTCCGAGCGAACAGCTGCAACAGATGTTCCTTTTCCTCCGCCAGATTGGACGAGTGCCGGATCATGTCGTCCGCCAAGCGCCCATTGTGGCTGAACTGGGAGAACCCGGACATCATGTCGGAGCTGCTCTTCACAAACCACGAGATCATATTTAAAAATGGAGACGGTGAGATGATGAGGATGATAATAATAATAATAATAATAATAATAATAATAAATTCCTTTAGTCACATCAGTCACCAGCACCACATCAAAAAACTATATAGAAAACCTCCAGAAACTGGGCCTACCAAAATACATCCGCACCAACATCCAGAAAGCAGTTGTGCTTAAAACATGCTCAATTATCAGGAAATTCCTGAATCAGAAAAAGACAGCATGACTTGGCAAAGCCCATCATGTCTGTCTAGAAAAACCGCCACGAGCGAGAAAGAGATGAAATAATAATATATTTATTTCTTACTCGCCTCTCCCTCTGGATCGAGGCGATGTACAATTCCAAATACAAAACACCACTAAAAAACATTTAACTGATTAAAAACATCTAAAACTAATGCGTTATGAAACGGCATCTTAAAATTCAACTGGGCAGGCCTGCCGGAAGAGAAGAGCTGAGCAGGAAGGGAGGCCGGGGCCGGGACGTGGGGGACAGAACCGCTTGTGGGTTTCCCATTGGGGTAGCTGGTTGGCCACCGTGTGAACAGAATGCTGGACTAGATGGACCCTTGGGCTTCTTCTTAAGAACAGGAGCGTCTGATGCTACAAGCCCAAAGGCCATTTGTCTCCTGCCTTTGGGCAGCCAGGTGCTTCAGGTGTCATTGGAACATCCATCTCCTGATGGGAGCCCACTGCCTGGCGTTGAGCAGTCAAACAGCTCTAACCGCCCTCTATTTACTCAGCCCTGAAAACAAATGCATGATAGTAGCCGTCAGTATCCCATATGTGCCTGCCCAGTTTTTAAGTTCTTCCAAGGAGACCCGCCTCTCGGTATCACTGCCATCAGACAGGGCCTTCTCGGTGCCTGCTCCTAGTCTCTGGAACTCCCTGCTGAGAGAGGCTAGGTTGGCTTCCTCTCTGTTGCCTTTTCGCCTGCAGGCAAAGGCATTTTATTCAGGCAGGACTTTGGCACATCAGAGTGCAATCCTATGCATGTTTAGATAAAAACAAGTCCTACAGCTCCCTGGCTGGGGAATGCTGGGAGTTGTAGGGCTTTTTTCCCCCTGCCTAAACATTCAAAGGATTGCCCCCAAAGCTGGTCTTTTGCTGAGGGGGTTTTCTTTTAAATTTACTGGTGCTGTTTATTTCTTTGATTGTCGTGTTTTAATTGTGCGTTTAATTTATTAATTTTTCTGTTACGTTTTCATTAAGAAGTTGCTTTTAATCTGAATGTTACTGTTTACTGCTTTGAACGCCCTTTTTGTGTGTGCAGAAAGGCAGGATGCAAATTAAATAAATAAATGAGGTAACATCCGTCCAAGCCAAGTTGTGGAATTTTGAGAGAGACCGCTTTTTCCTCTCTCCACACAACTTTTATTTAATTAGTTTTATTTATTGAATCAATTTATATAGCATTCGCTATATCAGAAGCTATCCCTAAGTGTTTTACTGAAAGAAATTATAAATATAAGAAACTGAATGCAAGTTAAAATGTTTAAAAGCAAAGCTAAAAGCACAACGGTAGGGTGACCCTATGGAAAGGAGGACTGGGCTCCTGTATGTTTAACAGTTGTATAGAAAAGGGAATTTCAGCAGGTGCCCTTTGCATGCATGCAGTGAAATTCCTTCTTTGTCACAACAGTTAAAACTGCAGGAGCCCTGCCTCACGTGACCAGATACAAAAGAGGGCAGGGCTCCTGCAGCTTTAACTGTGGTGATGAAGATGAGGGAATTTCTCCAGGTGCTGTATGCATACAAATGACACCTGCTGAAATTCTCTTTTCACTACAACTGTTAAAGAGACAGGATCCCAGTCCTCCTTTCCATATGGTCACCCTACACAATGGTTAATAATCACACTAACAGGGCAGCCCTATGATGGATCCCTCTCCATTCTCTTCCTCTCTACCAGGCTTAGCTCCCTCTCTCCCCCCTTGGCTTTTCAAGCACTAGGAAGATGATTCACCCTGGACCATGTCAGTTGCCACTTTGGTTTGTTTCTCTAACATCCACGTTTTTCTGTCAATCCTAGATCTCCGGCAGGACATGTTGACTCTGCAAATCATTCGGATAATGGAGAGCATGTGGCAGAACCAAGGACTGGATCTCCGGTATTAAAGCAACTCCTTGTGGTGGAGGTGGGGTGGGTGGGATGGGACACAGTAGACCTGGGATCAGGGTCATGAGTGTGAGGAGAGGCCTGGGGCCAGCCTCTGTACCCACCCGAAACTCCCTACTTTGGCCCTGCATATATTTTTTTAAAACCAGCCTTTCCCAACCTAGTGCTGTCCAGATGTGTTGGATTGCAACTCCCATCATTACCAGACAGCATGGGAGTTGCAGTCCAATACACCTGGAGGGCACCCAGCTGAGGAAGACTGTTCAAACAAATTTTATTTTATTTATTTATTTGCTGCATTTTTATACTGCCCAATAGCCGAAGCTCTCTGGGCAGTTTACAAAAATTAAAACCATAACAACCATTCAAAATATAAAACAGCGACAGTATAAAAACATAATTTAAAATACAGTATGAAACACAACCCTCTGGATTTCCTTTGAAATCCTTCCCTCAAAGTCCTTCACTCTTTAAAAACTTCCAGAGGTATTGCAAAGTCATTTTGGAGAAGGAGATTTCCACTGGCAGATTTTCCAGTGCTGGGAAAAAGGCAGGATAATAATAACAACCTACACCATACTATGCATATTCACCCGAAACAATCTTGGAAAATGCAGATCATAAAATAAACCGGGACAGAACAATTCATACGGACAATACAATACCTTGCAACCGACCAAATACAACTGTCATAGTCAAAAAAAGAAAAACACACATCCACATAGTAATACCAAATGACAAAAATGTTATTGAAAAGGAAGAAAAAAAAAGAGACAAATATACACCACGGGCCATGGAAGTCAAAGAACTATGGCAACAGGAAAAGGTCACAATTATTCCATTAGTCACATCAGCCACCGGTATCACATCAAAAAACTCTACAAAAAACCTCCAGAAAGCAGTCATACTTAAAACATGCTCAATCGTCAGGAAATTCCTGAATCTGTAAAAGACAGCATGACCTGGCAAAGCCCATCATGTCCGTCTAGAAAAACCGCCATGAGCGAGAAAGAGATTAATAATAATAGTAATAATATAAATAAATAAATAAATAAATAAATAATAACAATAATGGCATTTTAATAAACCAGGGGGGCAGCCCGTAAACAGGCACAGGCTCCCTGCCCCAGAGGAAAGGGGTGAGAGGGATCCCTCTCTTAAAGAGCCACTGTTCTGGCCAAGTGTTGTTGTGAAATGCCACGCTCACGAGTCAGCCAACTCATGGTTAGCTGTCCCAAGGTAGCATCTCTCTGCCCAAATCCGATGCCTTTCATCTGCAGAATCGCAGCTCAGTCGCGGAGCACCCTGCTTTACTTACAGATGCTTCCGGTTTTCAGTCCCTAGCAGTATCTCCTGTTAAAGCAGGGGTGCAGGACCCCTTTCAGCCCGAGGGCCAAGTTCCATTTCGGGGGCCGGATGAGGGCCGTGGGACCATGATGCAAAAAGTAATAATACCCGCTTATTGTCGCTTGAAGCTCTTGCAGCCAGAACGAAACCTGAGAGGCATTTCAGCCTTTTAGAACGGAGGCGTTTGGGGGACGCGCCAAAGACAGGAAGCCCCCAAATGATCACCGTGAAAGCCAGGAAAAGGGGGCAGGATGGATCTGGCCCACGAACGGGCCTGTTCTTTGACACCCCCATGTTAGAATGAGCAAGGCCTTGGAAAGCTGCTCAGAGCAGGCCTGGCTGAGCTAAGCGGACAAACAGCCCGGTCCGGTACAAAGCAGCAGCCTTCCGATATTCTTCATGCCATTGCAAAGCAGAAAGGTGTATCATTTGATGTGGTGAGGCATCCAGCGCAAACAGTTTGCCCTGCGGTTGCCACGTGGAGCGATGGAACGCGTGGCAGCCGCAACCTGTCCAGGGGGGCCGCATCCATGCAAACAGCCTTGCTGGCTTGGGCCAAAGGGGCTGACCGGGCGCCTCCAGGATGGAAACCCCCCAAGCAGGCTACAACACAGCGGTTCCGCTTCGCCATCCTGACTCAGAGCGGTGGCTGGGCTTCTCCGTGAGGCTGTCCACGTCCCATTCCGAGCCCCCCCCCCCTTGACGTTCCTGGCTCCCTTCCGCTCCTTTGCAGGATGCTGCCCTACGGCTGCCTGTCCATCGGGGACTGCGTGGGCCTCATCGAAGTGGTCAAGAGCTCGCACACCATCATGCAGATCCAGTGCAAGGGCGGCCTGAAGGGGGCGCTGCAGTTCAACAGCAACGCCTTGCACCACTGGCTGAAGGACAAGAACAAGGGAGAGGGGTCAGTAGGGGCCCGGGGCCGGGTGGGGAGCAGCAGGGCCTGGAGGAGCCTCCTCCCCTGGGGAAGGGGGGGAGGAGGAGGAGCTCTGTAGCGCAGGAGGGAGTTTAGTTCTCCCCCAAGGTGCAGGAGGGGGGCTGGTTGAGGGTTGTGCAAGTCAGAGGTATTGGGGGGGCATTGGAGGGGTTACAGGGAGAGGGTTTGGAGGGGAGAAGTCCTGGGGCGTTAACAATTCCTCTTCCTGGCTCAGCTACGACGCGGCCATCGACCTCTTCACGCGCTCCTGTGCCGGTTACTGCGTGGCCACCTTCATCCTGGGCATTGGGGACCGGCACAACAGCAACATCATGGTCAAGGACGATGGGCAGGTGAGTGATCCCCCCCGCTCAACTTTCAGCCTCTTTGACGCAGAAAACCCGTCGGGAAGAGGAGCGCCAGTGACGCCTCCCACCCTGCCCCTCTCTGCCACCCCCTCTCTCTCTCTCTCCCTCCCTCCTCTCTGCCCGCTCTCCCCACAGCTGTTCCATATCGACTTTGGGCATTTCCTGGATCACAAGAAGAAGAAGTTTGGCTACAAACGGGAGCGGGTCCCCTTCGTGCTCACGCAAGACTTCCTCATTGTCATCAGCAAAGGGGTGCAGGAATGTACCAAGACCAAAGAGTTTGAGAGGTGGGTGCCACAGGAGGCAAGGCTAACGAGGATGATCAGGGGTCTGGAAACAAAGCCCTATGAGGAGAGACTGAAAGAACTGGGCATGTTTAGCCTGGAGAAGAGAAGATTGAGGGGAGACATGATAGCACTCTTCAAATACTTGAAAGGTTGTCCCACAGAGGAGGGCCAGGATCTCTTCTCGATCAACCCAGAGTGCAGGAAGTGGAATAATGGGCTCACATTACAGGAAGCCAGATTCCAGCTGGACATCAGGAAAACTCCCTGACTGTTAGAGCAATATGATAATGGGACCCATGACCTTGGAAGGTTGTGGGCTCTCCCACATTAGAGGCATTCAAGAAGCAGCTGGACAGTCACCTGTCAGGGATGCTTTAAGGTGGATTCCTGCATTGAGCAGGGGGTTGGACTGGATGGCTTTATGGGCCCCTTCCAATTCTACAATTCTATGATTCTTCTATGATTCTATGGCAGCCTTGCAGGAATTTGAGAGGCGGACGCCATGGGAGGCAGGGCAGGCCTTCCTATGGCAGCCTTGCGGGACGTTTTGGGGGCCACGTTTGGAAGGAAACGTGCATTTCCAGAAGAATTCCACTCCTGCTCGCATTCATGTTCGGAGTTGCAAACACAACATGTTCACACAGTTTGCGAACAGGAATGATGTTCCCAGATGCGTCCCTAATTGCACGGCCGTATGACAAAATCACAGTGAGGCCATTTTCCAAAGAGCACCACTTCTTGCTTTTATTTATTTGTTATTTATTTTAGGACATTTATATGCCGCTTTCCGTTTTTTTATATCCTGAAGTGGTTTGCAATATATTACAAAACAGTAGATCATTAAAAGCATAACAGCCTTTAGATAAGTTGATAGTTGGGAAAAGCCAGGGTAAAGCAGTAGGTTTTTAGAAAGTGTCAGATGCACACGATTGTTGGTGCCTGACGTATCGCAGAGGGACGGTGATTCAAAAGGGAGGGTGCTACCACAGAGAAGGCTGTGCTGCTGCCAGAGGGGACTCTGGATGGTGTGGCCTCCCCTGAAGATTGTAGTAGCCTAACAGGTCCATATAGGGGGAGACAGTCTTTCAGGTAGCCTTGTCCTAAGTTGTTTAGGGGTGTAGGTCAATAATAATTATAATAATGTATTTTTATTGACATTTAAGTTTATTTTCATATATGTCTAGATCAGCCTTCTCCAGCCTGGTGCCCTCCAGAGGGTTGGACTACAACTCCCATGGGCATGCTAGCTGGGGGAAGTTGGGAGTTGTAGTCCAACCCCTCTGGAGGGCACCAGGCTGTGCATGGCCAGCCTAGACTCTCCCTCAGCTTCAGTTCCTTCCCCAAGGGACCCAGGCATCCTGGCTCCCTGCCTGCTTGCTCACCACCCATCAATGTCTCACCCCAACAGGTTCCAGGAGATGTGCTACAAGGCCTACCTGACGATCCGCCAGCACGCCAACCTGCTGATCAACCTCTTTTCCATGATGCTGGGCTCAGGCATGCCGGAGCTCCAGTCCTTTGACGACGTGGCCTACCTCCGCAAGACGCTGGCGCTGGACAAGTCTGAGCAGGAAGCCCTGGAGTACTTCACCAAGCAGATGAACGAGGCTCACCACGGTGGTTGGACCACCAAGATGGACTGGATCTTCCACACCATCCGCCACATGCCCCTGAGCGAGGCGAGCCACGATTGAGGGGCACGGAGGGAGCCCCCTGCGACCAGGGGAAAGAGCGCGAGCCCTCCGAGGCTGAGCGCAGGGCTGATCGGCTCCTTGCCAACGCCAAGGGGGAAAGGCCCACGTCATCTCAGGCCACCTGGTTCCTGGTTCTCTCTTGGGCCCAGCAGAGAGGAGCCAGGAGGGCCGCTGTGCCTAGAGAAGGCAAGGAGGCAGGAGAGGGAGGGTAGAGGCCCCCGGGTTAAGGAATCTGAGTTTGGGAGAGGTCGAAGAGCTGGAAAGGGGACCCAGGCATCCTGGCTTCCGGTCGCCTTCTGGAGACGGGCAGGAGAGAGCCAAGCTGCTTCCTTCCAGAGGCGCGGGTGTTTGTTTGCCCTTCATGGGGCTGAAATTTTCTTCCCCACTTTTGTGTCTGGGCTAAACAGGAGCCAAACTCTCCCCTGCCCTACAGGCAACGTTATACTTGAACGTCCCCCTTCTCTTCCCCTCCTTGGAGTTTCTTGGGAAGGTGAGGAGGGGGGTATAAGAACTGTGGTGGGCCAAGGGGGGGAGGGAGGGGAAAGTGGGGGCCTTTTACTGTTGGTGAATGGGCAGGAAGAGGCAGTGATGATACTTGAAAATCTCCTGAGTTGGAAAGGATTTTGTTTTCCAAATAAAATTTTAAAACGACATTCCGGATCGGGGGGAAAATACATCATTTCGCCTTGGACTAGAAAGGTGAGGGGGCTTTATGACCTCCCTGACTCTTTTACAGCTTCCTCCCCTGTTCTTTTTGCTCTTAAGTTGGAGGCAGAAAGGCAGTGAGGTCATTTGCACCATGCCTCGGTAGCAGTATCCAAAGCCCATGAGAAGTTCGTACATCTCAGGTAAGTTTAGTTGTTACAGCCCACACCTAAAAAGAAGCGGCATCCTGCTGGGGTCCGGGATCGGTCCAGAGGTTTATTTAAGGTGCTTCCAGCTGCAGAGATCCTATTGCTAACAATCATAGGGATGCTGAGAAGCGGCCTTGTGCTGAGTTTCCAGCTGGTTGGGTGGCCCTATGAAAAGGAGGGCAGGGCTCCTGTGTCTTTTACAGTTGCATCGAAAAGGGACTTCCAGCAGGTGCCCTTTGTCGGCATGCAGCACCTGGTGAAATTCCCTCTTCATCCCCACAGTTAAAGCTACAGGAGCCCTGCCCTGCCTAGCGTGACCAGATGCAAAAGAGGGCAGGGCTCCTGCAGCTTGATGAAGAGGGAATTTCACTGCATGGATACAAATGGCACCTGCTGTAATATATTCACATGCTTGTTACGATTTCCCACCTACCATGCTAACCCCAGGATCCAGCTCCTGTTTTCTCTCCTGAGCTTCAGCCTGGATCCTCCAAGGTCAGAAGTCAGTTCCACTGCAGAGGGACCCTGACATGTACCGTCCCAAGCACACATTTCAAAGCCGGCTTCCATGGTTAGGCAGGGAGGTTTCTACAGTTGGATCGGTCCCTTCTGGCTGTCCCTTTAACAGCCGTTGACTCTACAGCCGTTAGCAGATGGTTAATACAGATTACGTTCCCTTCCCAGCTTCTCCTGTGGGTGCCTGCATCTTAAACATTGGTCTTTAAAGACGCAGGAGCTCGCAGCGCTAGAGTTTCTCAGGTTAGCAGGCAGCAGGTATATTTGGAATATGAGTCCCTGATCTCACTTTAACCTCAGTAGTGTTAGAAATTCAAGGCGTGAATAAGAGGTTGCAGGAGACATGAACAGTAATAGAGTAATATCTCCGGACCATGGAATCCATGAATGCATCGAGAAACTCAAGGAGCAGCCTTTGGCATAGCATTGTCAGGAATTGGTGGCATGAAGGAGGCATGGACGTCTGAGATTCCTTAAGCACGTAAAAACTAAGTTTGTTATCTCAGAATAATTGCTGTAAAATAGCACCTGCTCCGTTTTCATGATGTAAACATGACCTAAATTTCACCCCCATTCACTTCTCACAGAGTCCTGTTATCCCAACCTTCCCCAACCTGGTGCCCTCCAGATGCGTGGGATTACAACTCCTATTATCCCTGGTTGTGGGATTATGGGAGTTGTACTCCCAACTCCTATGGAGGGCATCAGGTTGGGGAAAGCTGTACTGTGGGGTTTCAGGGTAAGTAAACAGCGGGCATCGAATTGAGTCCTTTCGATTAGCGAGATCATACGGTCGGCGGAGAAAGAATCACACAGATGTAATAAGAAATTATTTATAGTGATCTCTGCCGCTGATAAATTAGCAAGGTTTCAGTTGTTATTTACGAGGTAAGTAAGGCAGATTTTCATCATATCGCATAGCAATAAACATTTATAGTGATCACTGCCACTGATAAATTAATTAAGCCGGCGGGGATCAGCAAAGGGGTGACTGACAAATGGGAAATTGGGGTGGGCTGCAGAATGACAGTTGGGAGCGAAGCGCAGGACTTTGCTCTGTTACATAGCAATAAATCAATTCAGTTCATAGCAAACACCGCCATTGAGGCAAGTAACAATGAGGTAATTAACAAAGTGGGGTAATTAAGTTGAGGGAATACAACCACAGCATGTTATCCTATTGCATAGCAATACATGAACAATTTATAGTGACCCCTGCCACTGATAAATTAAGAATAGGGAATGGAACGGATCAAGGTTGAGTAGAAAATATAGAAGCGTTTAGGAGATAGAGCTGAAACTGTGTTTGTGTGTTTGTGTGTATTTGAGAATTTGCTTGCCAAAGTTCAAACATCTATATTCTGCCAAACTGAATTGTTTTTCAGCATCCTCCAATGTGGGATGCTGTTAGTAGAGCTTTTGAGGGAAGGAGAATATGTTCAACCCTGAGATTTCTCAATACTGAATATTGAGATTCCAAACTTCAGATTGAAGTTCTGGCACATTTTTGGTGTCTGCAAAATTTCATTCCAGCGCCAACAGGGAGGAGGCATCCTTGCACGTCTTTCTCTTTGGGGTCAGAAGTTGTTGTCAATATTCCAGACATCCCCGCTCAAGGCGTTCGCTGCCCCCTGCAACGTCCAGGTGACGAGAGCCAATTGTCGGCGGAAGAGGACCTCGTCAAAGGCCTCTGGGGCCTCTCGCAAGAGGCTGACGTGTTCTAGCAGCGCCCCCAGCGTGTGGGGACCTCGGCCGTGCAAGATGTGCCGAAATGGAGTCTCTGTGACTGCCACATACTGAGATAGGAAGTAGAATTCCACCTGGGGAAGAGAAGGGGGGCCATTAGTAGAGCAAAGGCACTCCAAAGTCCATAAGAACATCAGAAGAGCGCTGATGCTGGATCAGACCCAGGGTCCATCCAGTCCAGCATTCTGTTTACACAGTGGCCAACCAGCTGTTGACAAGGAACCAATAAAGCAGGACATATTGCAACAGCACCCTCCTACCCATGTTCCCCAGAACTGCTTCTGATGCTGGAGGTAGCACATAGCCATCAGAACTAGCAGCTATTAATAGCCTTCTCCCCCAGGAATTTATCCTACCCCCCTTTCAAGGATATCCAAATTGGTGGCCATTACCACATCTTGGGGTAGCAAATTCCATAGTTTAATTATGTGGTGTGTGAAGAAGTCCTTCCTTTTCTCTGTCCTGAATCTCCCACCCATCAGCTTCATAGGAGTGACCCCTTTGAATTCTAGTATGATGAGAGAGGGAGAAAAATGTCTCCCTATCCACATTCTCCACACCAGGCATGATTTTGTCCACCTCTGCCTGTGTTGAAACCTAAACAGCCTCAGCCGTTGTAACTTTTCCTGCTAGGGGAGTTGCTCCGGCCTCTTGATCATTTGGGTTGTCCTATGCTGCAAGTTTAGAGGGGCGAGAGCACACCTGTGCCCACGAGGGAGGAGGAGACACACACACACCATCTCTAAAAGGCTGCTCCCTTTTATTCCTAGCTAGTTGAGAATCACTGACACCCCCTTTTTCTGCCGTTGCAATTGCTAATGTGTATTCGAAGATGACATATACATGGAAAGCAGGAGATGACTGCCTTTGGCTGCTCATAAGGTATTCTGATTGGGAGCTGGGAAAGGTAGCTATGCCACAGGAAGAGGTCACCGGTTAGGGCAAATTGTTCTGGGCAATCCGTGCCCAGGTATGCCTGTGTAAACTCAACGCTATTCATCTGCGGCGAGAAGAGGATCCATGCTGGCTCATCTCTGCCGCACTCCCCCAAATCCTGTTTTGTCTCACCCCTGCCGCACTCCCCCAAATCCTGTTTTGTCTCACCCGCATGATGCGCACATTGTATATGCGCAACAGCCTCTCGTTATGTTCTTCAGAGCTGTAGATGTCCTTTCGCAGCTTCTCCGCCGCCCGTGTGTAATCCCCTCTGGCTGAGTACATCCACTGCAGGGTCAGCCCACGGCTCTTGTTAAGAGGGATAGGAGAAGACGGGGAGAGAGAACGGGTTCAGGCCAATGGTGTAGCGGAGGCCGCGCTGGCACATCTGCATGAGCAGGGACACTGGCATCATCTGCCCCCTCCACCCCCCAGAATTTCCTGTTACCTCTGAGTTTAGCTGCTATCCTCACATCGGGTGTGTGCGTGTGAGTGAAATGAATTTTTCCCAAATATAAAGTATTTTTGGCCCGTTACTGAATGGGCAGTTAAGACCCGGTAGCTTGACAAACAACCTGCTCCTGGTGGGAGAGGAAAACTGCTAGAACTGTTGATATGGATCAACCCGGCTGCCTGCAGTTTTGCACTCTCCTTAGGGGTTTGCTGCTGCTGCTGCTGTTATGGGGACAGTCATGATGAGCGCCTGCAATCCAAAATCTACCACTACACCACTAGTTCAGATTTGAAATAATGGAAGTTTCTGGCGCAGCATGTTGGAAAGGGCAGACAGGTAGGCTTGCCATGCACACAAATGACCCCAAAGAGGGAAAAGATGGGCCGGAAAACGTACAGGAAGCAGGTGGAGGAATGGGGGGTGGGGTCCCATCCCATAAGGAAGGCCAAGTGTTCAGAGCTGCAGTTGCACATTTTGGCTACTAGATGGCGCTACAGTATTAGAAGGAACATCCAGGAACCATGTGCCCCCTGGTGGAGATAACTGGGAACACACCTGGCTGAACACCTGTGGTGAGTTGAATTCTCCCCTATGGGAACCTACGCCAATGGTTCAGGTGTGGGGGATAATCACAGCTGTGCCAGGCCGGCCCACTGCTGATCCAAATGTCTAATAGCGGGCAGGAAGGGGGCTCTTGGACAAGGAATACCAGCATGCAAGGAGGAAGAGGATCATGAACACTTCCCCACCGATCCACTTCCTATTTCTTAGGTGTGCAGCAGGGCCCAGGTGGGAGAGCGTGAAGACAACCGCCTGGGGAAGCTGTTGTCACGCTCAGCTACACCCATAATTGCTCTCCCTTTTTTGAGTAGATCTCAAGGGCCCCTCCCTCCCTCCCTCCCTCCCTCCCCAGGCAGATCTCAGCTCCCTACTTTCAACTGTGTGGTGTATTCATTGAAGCGAGTAATGTGTTGCAAGAGGACATCCCCGTAGCACCAGTAGTCGAGGGGCAGGAGATGGTCGTGGGTCAGCTTGATCAGCAGGTGACCCACAACCTCGGCCACAGTCTTGGCCACGGCAGGGAGACGCCCGTAGAGAGCGCGGTTGAGGTTGTCGTATGTGTCCGCCATCGTACTGAGGAAAGGGTACGGACGAGAGTCCTGCAGGCGGAGAACCAGTTAATGCAGGGGGTCAGGAACCTCGGGTTTGGGTCCAAAGCTGACCCTCCAGGGTCCCCAAGATGGACATGCCCCTTCTTTGGCTTCACCCCCTTCCTCTCAACCACCAATCATTTTGTGATATCCCGGCTCCTGTGCAGTTACCCCCCCCCCCAATTCTAAACACTTGAAACTTCGTTACCGGCAGTGAGTGCTTTAAGCTATATGAGTATCCTATCTCCACCACCACCACCCTCGGTCTTTGGGCCTACTCATTGTTGGAATCCGGAATGCGGACCCTGAGAGTTCTCCAAAATTGAATTTGGCTTTCAGGATGAAAGCGTTTCCCCGCCCCTGAGTTGGCAGCTGAGGGGCATTGGCAAAGGAAGTGGCTGCTTCAGCAGTTGGTATGTGTGTCAGCCTAGGTGTCAGACGGGCCTTTCCCCAACATTTAAAGCCTTCCCTACCCCACTGCCCCACTGCCCGTTTATGGAAAAGAAACCCAGAGAGCCGGCAAAGGTGGTACGTGAACAAGAGTGACGTAATAAAGGCTGGTCCCATTTATGTCTACGTTGAGGGGGGGGGGAGACATGGGGTTCTGCAGCCAAGCCTCCCACTTCCCTCAATATCCAGTCCACCATCTCTACCCTGATGCCATACCCAGGACGGGGTGGGGGGGGAGGGTCCTCACCTCTGCGAAGGAGAATTCCACAGCAGGGACACCCCCAAACGAGGTGAAAGCAAAGGCACTGCTGTCCATGGGAAGAGGACGGATGCTGACACAAAGGGGAAGTGTAAAAAAATGGGATGTCAAAAGGAGAAAGAAAACAGGAGGGGAAAGGAGAGGAGGTCTCATATGGGGGCCTAAGCCCCTCTTTGGTGCATTGATTTCCATCCCCTTTAAAGCGGCCATCTTTTTTGACAGCCACATTTGATATTCCACATCCAGTATTTTTAGTTTAGCTGTAAGCCAACCAATAACTGCTGCTTAGTCATGGGTGTGGTTACTCTGCATATGCTCAGGGGCTCTTTCCCCCCGTTAGCATTGCTTGCTACTTTCCAATTTCTAGCTCCAACACGAAAGGTGGATTTCGGGGCTCAGCCTTGGATCAAATGAGAGGGAGTCAGGGTTCAGGGTTCAGAAACAGGGGTCTCAAAGGGCACAGCTCTGAGCTCTTACACCTCATTCTCCCAGCGCCGACCTTGCTCCGTCACCTGGTCAAAGATGCTCTGGCCGCTGCGGTTGGGGCTGTCCACCTGCCAAAAAGAGGTCCGGAGATGGAGAATAAACTTTCACCTCTGACCTGAAGGGAAAGCACCAATCTCTCTGAACCCATGACCCTGAAAATTGATTAAAACTTCGCGGACTGCCCTTACCCTGCAAACGTGATCATCCTAGAGAACTCAGGAGTCCTAGGAGACGCATCCAGCCTTGTCTCCAGCTGTCCCCCTTCTGCACCCATGCCACCCCAAGAGAACCCCAGGACCCCGGCGGGCTTCCTGTGTACTGCTTTAACCCAGCGGCACCCCCTGCCCAGGGGTCCTAGAAGGGGGTCTGACTCACCTGTCTGATGACACTTTCAATGAGGCTGACCAGAGCTGGGCTAGTCTTGGCCAAGAATTTGTCGTCTCCTGGAATGAGGAGAAAAAACCCACACCGAGCATCAATGTCAAGGTTCTAGACCTCACTCCTAAAGCTCCTGGCCTCTCTGCCCCCTCTGATCTCCACCCGTGATTCCCAACTTTTTTCTGTAGCCTTGCAAAAGTTGACTGCACTAGACAGGTTTACCCCTGAATTAGAAGACTGAGGCATCAAAGAATCCAGCACCTTGCCCCCCTCCCCTCTGGACCCCTCCCCTCTCTCGGAGAACCCAGGAGCCCTGACCCCACAGCCACACTGCCCCCAAAGGGCCCACCTACCCCACACAAGACTTGGGGGGGGGCTTCCTCACTCACCCAGAACTGCATTGTCCAGGCTGATGTAAGCAGCTGCCTTGAGATGCAACATAGTGAGATACCCCTGCAAAGAGAGGGGGGGAGATGAGGGAGGGGGGACCTAGCGAGGCAGGTGAGTACGTCAAACAAGCCATAGGGACTCAGCTTTCACCAACCTGGTGCCCTCCAGATGTGTTGGACTGCAACTCCCAGCATGCCCCAGCCACACATCTGGAGGGAGGGGCAATCAGAAATGGGGGGGGGCGGTCTTCCAAGTTTGAACAGCCTGTGGCAGAGAAACTAGGCGGAACTCTCTTCCACCACTACCAAGGGTGGATTGTTCAGGATCTCCCCTGCCCAGGGGACGTAAACTTTGCCCGACCTTCGCAGGCAGGCCAGATGTGTGTTTTCCATTTGCCCTGTCCCTTCACTGATGAGGAGCGAAGGGCCCTTGATGTTGACACCATGGCCCCATGCAGGACAGGCTCGGTGGGAGAAGCAGAGGTTCATCCCTGTCTGCTGAGCACGAGGTCTGGGGGATTCCTCCACGCTTCCCCTGGCTCAAAAGGGTGACCTTACGCTGGCCAGATTCCTCCCACCCCTGAGAACCCAGGTGTCTGAGCAACCAGCATTTCAACACGTTTATTCATTTCCAATATTCCTAGGCTGCATTCAAGAACATCAGAAGAGCCCTGATGCAGGATCATACCCAGGGTCTATCTCGTCCAGAACTCTGGTTCACACAGTGGCCGACCAGCTGTCGACCAGGGACGCACAAGCAGGACTTGAATGCAATAGCACTCTCCCGCCCATGTTCCCCAGCAACTGGTGTAAAAAGGCATACAGCCTCCGATACTGGATTTCAGGGCAGGAGACCTCCTCAGGCAGGTGACAACAATAAAATCCCATATCATTAAAACACAATGCAGTAATAAAATAGCAAATTCATAAGAGCAACAAACACCCAACGATAAAAACACGCGGTGCCCTACAGTACTAAGAACCTGCAACACAACCGCAGCTACCGCTGAAAACAATCCCATAAAACGTGGTCAGGGGAAGGCCAGAGGAATGAGGGGAAGTCTTCCGGGCCTTCCTGAAAGCTTACAATGATGGACCTCCAACGGTAACGCACCTCAGTAGTGCGGGGCCACTGCAGAAAAGGCTGTTCCCGACGTGTGCTTCTCCACTACACACACACACACACACACACACACCCCAACATGTGACCTGTCCCTCTTTTCTCCTTCAAACATCCGTTTCTTAAGCAACCTGTAGGTCGTGAAGAGACCGCCGCCTTCCTGGCCTACTCACCTCCAGCCATTCAGTGGAGCCCACGCTGCCAAAATCCCCGGCATCCCAGCTCACAAAGAGCAAACTCCTTCGTAGCTGGAACCCTACGATGGTGAAAAGAGATTACATAGATGGGACTGAACCAAAGAGGCCTCTTCCAAACCCCCTTCCTCAAAATCATAACATCTCCGGACACACCGATTGAGCACTAATCAAGTCCTGTTCCTCAAAATGGTGTGTTTCCCCCATCCCCTTTAAGGCAGCCATCTTTTTTGACAGCCACATTCCACATCCCATGTGTTTTCAGTGGGCAAAGCAAAGGCAGCCATTTTAACTCAGAGCGTGTCCAACTTACCAAAGGACTTGTCCGTAGCCCAGAAGTGCTTACCATTTTGCACCATGGCTGCGAAGGTACGGGCCAGTTCCAGCAGGATGGCTGTGCCCACCCCAGAACGGGTGGCTCCTGGTCCCAGAGAATCCCGCTGGGCTCCCACAATGAGATAATGATCTAGTGGGTAGAGGAAACGCGTTATGTGTATGGAAAAAACGAAGCCACACAACCACGTGCAGGAGGAGGAAGAACTCTGACCGGCAAAACTCCCCGGAAAATGCAACCCCCCTTCTATCGGCATGCCCACCCGCCCATCCCCGTTCAGAAAACACAGGGGGTTTGAGACCCGCTGCTTCCACGCCTTTAGCCCCCTCCCCAGAAGATGCAGGAGCCCTCCAGTCCTACCTACCTGGCTCAAATCTCCCCTCTATGCACCCAAAGATGTTGCTGATCATCACCAACTGCTTGATGTTCTGAACTCCCAGCTGCAACCGGAAGCCGGGTCCCCCTGGACCGAGCTGGTACAGCACACCAGGGAGGCGCCCCTTCCAGGCTTGGGGGGCAGTGGGACCCGTCAGCCATCTGCGAAGGAAATAAAAGGGGGCTCAGGGATCATCAGCCGAGACAGGGCGAGAGAGGCTTCTTCCTGGACTGGCCCCCAGCCTCCGCCTTCTCCGAGGGACCCCCAGGATGCCCCCTCTGTGCCGACACTCCTATTCTTTAGCCCGTTTTCCATCCCGGCACCCTGAGGGAAGCCTCCCTCCCTCTGACTCACCTGAGCAGGCGGCCGGCCACCATAGCGCTAATGGGGTGAGCAGGGATAGTGGGGAGTCCCGAGGACTGTATTGGGGGGAACTGGGTGTAGTTGAAGGAAGGGAAGCCGGGGCTGTAGGGGTCTCCAGCACCCATGTGGACCTAGGAGCACATGAGGAAATTCAGGAGAAAGTGAACATTGTTAGCCGTAACGGCCAGTGGAACCTATGCGTCTGGAGGAAGTCTACCTGAGAACACCAGCTGCTGGGCATGGCAACTTGGAGCCAACACTGGGTCTGTTCCAGTGGGTTGGGTGACCCTATGAAAAGGAGGACAGGGCTCCTGTACTTTGAACAATTGTATTGAAAAGGGAATTTCAGCAGGTGTCATTGGTATGTGTACAGTGAAATCCCCTCTTCATCACAACAGTTAAAGCTGCAGGATCTTTGCCTTCTTGTGTATCTGGTCAAGATGGCAGGGCTCCTGCAACTTAACTGTTGTGATGAAGAGGGGATTTCATGCATACCAATGACACCTGCTGAAATTCCCTTTTCAATACAACTGTTCAAGATACAGGAGCCCTGTCCTCTTTTCCATGTGGTCATCCAACCAGTAGGACTCCTCTGAAGTTGTCGCCCACCCCACCTTTCTGTCGAGATCCCAGTACAGCTCTCCCCACCACACACACACTCACATGTCCATAAATGCTTGTGTTCGGGGATAGGCCGAGTTTACGGGGATCTTGCGGGACATCAAAGGGGTCTGGGTAGATGAGGACTCCTTTGGCCTGAGCAGCTTCCGCATTGGCAACCTTTGACAAAAAGAACCAGTCTAGGCATTGGGTCCCACTCAGGATTAACCCACAATATGCTCCGGCTTCCAGACCCCCAATGTTCTATTTCACTGCCTCCAAGTCCTCATAAGAGTGTTTTTATTTTCTTCCCCTTTAAGGCAGCCATCTTTTTTGACTGGCATATTAATATTCCAAGTCCTTTTCTTGAGCTCTGCCATGTCACCACCTAGTGGCCAGAGGCAAAATTACTGCCAGTTATCTCCATAATCACTCACACCTGCCCTTCTCACCTGAAGAACTCTTAGGGCTTTGTCACGCCACGTAACAAAGGAATTCGCCGCTAACAGAGGGTCACAATTCAGTATCCAGACTCACCTTCTCAGCGTAGCTGATCTCCCCAACACGAACAATGACCAGGTGACCCTGTGGGTTAACACCATGCTGCTGCAAAGCAGCAAAGTCCTCTCGGCGCCCGTAGTTGGCAAAAACCAAACCGCCCTGTGGGCAGATGGAGGGGGAAACAGAGGCTCAGGAAGGCAGGTGGAGTCCGGAAATAGGGAAAACAGCGATGGGAGGGGGCAGTGGAGGAATGCAACTTGCGACCTCTTCCCCCAGACTTTTCTTGGTACCTCCCTTGATGTTATGTTGGCACCAGGTCAAGATTATTTTTTTAAAAAAATCCGAGTCCTATGAATGGGTTCTGGTTCTAATGCGTTTTATCTTTGCTACAGCTTTTATGACTTTTAAAAAAATGTTTTACAGTTGGCCTATTTTGCTGTTATGTATTTTCAATTTGCTTTCATTCTTGTTATAAGCTGTCCTGGTTATAGGATGCGGGAACCCAAGTCCTACAGGACAAATCTGGTGTCTCAATTAGTAGGGTGACCCTATGGAAAAGAGGACAGGGCTCCTGTATCTTTAACAGTTGCATAGAAAAGGGGATTTCAGCAGGGGTCATTTGTATGTGTGCAGCAGCACTGGTGAAATCCCCTCTTCGTCACAACAGTTAAAGCTGCAGGAGTTATACTAGAGTGACCAGATACAAAAGAGGGCAGGGCCCCTGCAGCTTTAACTGTTGTGATGAAGAGGGGATTTCATCAGGCGCTGCGTGCATACAAATGACACCCATTAAAATCCTCTTTTCTATACAACTGTTAAAGATACAGAGCCCCTGTCCTCCTTTCCATAGGGCCACCCTACAATTAGTAAGGCTTAGTGACAGGCAGCAAGAGCCTTAAGCCAAACTGTGCTGGTATCTTTGGTCCCACCCATTTTGCTGTCGGCCCCGCCCACCACTGGAAGGCATCCCCCGAGAGCTTTTCTGTATGGAAATTGCCCCCTCACGCTGAGAGAGGTTCAACGCCCCTGCTATGGGGTGACATAGAAATACAGGACAGACAGACACAGCGCTTCTTGTTTTCTGCCCCTTTAAAGGCAGCCATCTTTTCCGACGGGGGTATTGATATTCCAGACTCTTGGGCACAGATAAGTCCCCATCTAGTGGCCAGAGGCAGAATTACAACCCACGACTCCGTCTGACGGTGGGTCTGCACTGCTGGCGCCGAGCGTGGAATTACCGTGGCCGTTTTGGAGGCGCTGTAGGGGCAATAGACCTCGGGGTCTTCCAGGGGCAGTTTCTCCAGCACAACGCCGCTGGCATCCATGCGGTGTAGGAAATTGGGCTGTCTCCTGATGGGGAAAGGCAGCAGGCGTTAAAAGACACCCCCCTGCCCGCCTCACGATGACGTCTTCCCCAGGCCCGCCCCAGCTCCCCCCGGGGTCCCCCACTGACCGGTTGGGGCGCTGCAGCCCCACATAGTGGCTGTCCGTCCAGCTGTGGTCCAGGCCGTAAGAGGTGAAGGAGCTGAGGATGTGCCTGGAGAGCGCGTCGAGGCGAGGCGAGCCGGGCGGGTGGGGGCCCTCGCTCATCTTCCTGTGCAGGGGGAGGGAATGTGAACGGGCTCAGGGGCACAAGGGACCCATGGGAGGGGCCTGCGTCCAGGGTAGGCACGGGCGGGCACGCTCCAGCAGGGGCCCACTGGCAAGACGCCCCCTGGACTTGCGCCGGCTCCTCCGTGCCATTGTAACCTGCTTGGAACAGAAGAGCATCAGACGAGCCCTGAGACCGGACCAGCCCCAGGGTCCCTCCAGTTCAGCCCTCTGTTCACACGGTGGCCAACCAGCTGCTGACCAGGGACCCACAAAGCAAGACACGGGTGCAAGAGCATCCTCCCGCCCGTGTTCCCCAGCAACTGGTCCAACTGTTTGTTCACCTGCCTCCGGCTCTGGCCTGGAAGATGCTGCTGGCGCCAACAAGGAGCTGGACTTGCTCCCAGCCTCTCCAGCAAGCAAGCAGGAGGAGTGAAAGAAGCTGGTGACCATGGCGGTGAGGAAACAGGCCCATGGAGGGAGGGAGGGAGGGAGGGAGGGAGGGAGCCCCCCCCCAGAGAGTGTCCTGACCAGAGCTCTCCCAAATCCAGATCTGACCCTGGGAAGCCCCGTATGGAGCAGCGGGATGAGAAACCCCAGAGTCCTGCCAGACCCCAGCTGTAGTCCTGGAAGCCAAGGTTTTTCCCAACACCTCCCCAACCATCTCCTCCTTCCTGCTGCTTGGCCCCTTTGTCCCATCTCATGCAGCGGAACGTGGGGGGCAATCCAAAACGTCCAAGGGTCAGAGAGGTGCGGCTTGCCGTGGGAACGATCTGGCGGGAAATTCTCCTGCGCAAGCCGACTTCACAGCCTTCCAGAATTTAAGAAAGCCATAAAGGCTGATCTCTTCCGGCAGGCCTGCCCAGTCGAATGTTAAGAGTTTTATTGATATTTTAACAATGTATTGGTTTTTATATGTTTTTAATCAGTTTTATGTATTTTATATCATTTGTTTTTAATGTTGTTCCCCGCCTCGATCCAGAGGGAGAGGCGGGTAAGAAATAAATAAATATATTATTATTATTATTATTATTATTATTATTATTATTATTATTATCTCTTTCTCGTTCATGGCGGTTTTTCTAGATGGACATGATGGACTTTGCCAAGTCATGCTGTCTTTTACAGATTCAGGAATTTCCTGACAATTGAGGATGTTTTAAGTACCACTGCTTTCTGGACGTTGGTGTGGATGAGTTCTGGTAGGCCCAGTTTCTGGAGGTTTTCGGTGTATTTTTTTGATGTGATGCCGGTGACTAATGGGATAATTGTGACCTTTTCCTGTTGCCATAGTTCTTTGACTTCCATGGCCAGTGGTGTATATTTGTCTCTCTTTTCTTCTTCCTTTTCAACATTTTTGTCATTTGGTATTGCTATGTCGATGAGGTATGTGTGTTTTTCTTTTTTTCTATGAATGTTATGTCTGGTCAGTTGCAAGGTATTTTCTTGTCAGTATGAATTGTTCTGTCCAAGTATATTTTAAGATCTGCATATTATTATTATTATTATTATTATTATTATTATTATTATTAATGGGGCTTGAGCAGGAGAACTTCCCGCCGGATCGTGGCCCGTGTTAATTAATGGGATGGGGATATCCCACCTCACACCAGCCCTTTAGGGAGGGAGAGGGGAGACCCTTACCGGATGGTCCCTTCTATCTTCTCCTCCTTGAGGTATTTCTGGAACATCTCCCGCAGCTCAGCCCAGTACATGGGGGCGCCTCTCCGGCTGTCCTCCGTCTCGTACGGGCTGTCGTCGTTCACCAAGACATCCCCACAGGTCGTGCAAGCGGGGCGGCCAGACGAGGTGTACCCCAGAAGGAACCCTGGCAAGACCAGCAGAAAACAGGGACGGTGGGCAGTCTGGTTTTAGAGCCGGGGAAACGGGCTGCGAGCGGCTTGGCCGGACCATGAATCCGGAAGGCTTAGAATAGGCTGACCAGATTTTAAAAGTAAAAATCCCGGTCCCCCCCGCCCCCCCCCAAAACAACCCCCCCACCAAGCCACCCCCCCCCCAAAAAAAACCAGCCTGGACCTACCGCCGGGTTCCTCTGTCGCCCGCGCGGCCGCACGGGTTCCTCTGTTGCTGCCCGCGCGGCTGCGCCGGGTCCTCCGTCGCCCGCGCAGCTGCGCGGGGTCCTCCGCTACCGCCCGCGCGGCCGCGCCGGGTCCTCCATCGCCGCCCGCGCGGAAGAGGCGGGAGAGGGCCGTATCCGGAAGTGACGTAACCGGCCCTCTCCCGTCTCTTCCGCGCGGCCTCTGGCCTTTCTGGGGCTCGTCGCAATGGCGACGAGCCTCGAGGAGCCCGGACGCCCATGCGGAAGAGGCGGGCGTGGGCATCCGGGCTCCTCAGGGCTCATCGCCATCGCGATTGAGCCCCAAGGAGGCCAGAGGCTGCACGGAAGAGGCGGGAGAGGGCCGGTTACGTCACTTCCGGATCCGGCCCTCTCCTGCCTGTTCCGCGCGGCCTCTGGCCTTACGAGCCCGGCAGCGGCGGCAAAGGTGGCGGAGGAGCCCGGGAAGCGGCCGCCCCAGCAGGTAAGTGCCCCCCTTCGTGCTTACCTGCAGGGGCGTCCGCTTCCCGGGCTCCTCCACCTCCACCGGGTCTCGCTGCCACCGCCGCGTGACCCCCCGCCACCCCGGTTTTCCCCCGGTTGGCCCGGTTGGCCTCTGGATTCCCGGTTAGGACCGGGAAATCCCGAGCCACCTGGTCAGCCTAGCTTAGAAGGGGTGTTGCTAGGCACTGAGAAGGTGTGGGGGCGCAGACCCACACGGATCTATCTGTGCAAATCTAGAAATAATTGCGAGGCGGTATTTCTATTTCTCGAATCATCCCAAGCCAATGGAAACAGGTTTTTCTAAGATGAATAGCCGTGCAGCAAGAGATCTGGGAATGGGGCGTTGTAGCATGAGGTGTTGTACCACATGGGGAGGGGAGAGTTAACCCTTTCCCTCCTGAGCTGCATTCTCCCCAGAAAATCCCCTACCCCTGGGGAAGGCAATCAAGCTGGGGGAAATACACCAATTCCATTGGCGCCAAAGGACACTCAGGGCCCAGAGGAACCGATTCAGGGCCGAGGTGTGTCCCTGAAACCATCACGTGTTCTCCTCTCGTTCAGCCCTGCCTCCGCCACTTCTGTCCCCTCTCCCTCTGCTGAATCTGACACTGTAGGCTCCTTGGGACAGGGACCACCTGCCCTGTTGTACTCTACGAAGTGCACATCGGCGGTGCTAAATCAGCCTTCAAAGTCAAATGACGTTAGGGTTAGAATTCAGCCTTCCCCCAAGCTGTGGCCCTCCAGGTGTACTGGGCTACCGGTGCTGCCTGGGGGGTGATGTGAGTTGTAGTTCAACACACCTGGAGGGCCCAGCTTGGGGGAGGCTGTGATAAAGAGGGAATCGCAGCCGTGGCCACACGGGCACAGGAGCGGTGGCCAGAAAAGGCCCAATTCGTCGCCTGCTGCGCAGATGTAGGCCGGGGCCAGAGTTCGTTCCTCTCACCTACGATGAAGATCAGGAGGCCCACAAGCACCAGGTATGCCACAGCCTTCCAGCGGTCCGTCCACGGGCATGGCGCCATTTTGCCAGCCCTGTCGCTGCCACTGCGGGCCAAGGTTGCCGTGGGACCCTCACCCTCCACCACCTTCATCTGCAGCCCCTCCACCTCTGTCTCTCCGTCCGCCTCGGCGGCGTTGCGGTAGATGGTGTAGGACCGGCGGGGCGGCTTCTTGCTCTCCTGCAGGGAAGGAGAGGGGAGAGGCAGCCCAGGGACTCGGTGTGTGAGGTCAGGCAGGGGCGGGCATCACCCCCGCTGCTGGGCTGCAGATATCAGAAGCCCTGACTTACCAGCTCCTGCATCCGGGATCTCCAAAAATCCATGGGATGAGTCCCACACCGCCGCGGCCCTGGCAAAGAAATGAACGCGAAAAGCTTTCCAGGGTGCCAAAGACCCCCCCTTGCTTATCAGGATGAGCCCTCTCCACCCCCCCTGCAATTGACACGGATGCACTTGTTTTGCAGACGTGACCACCGTGGCCTTCTTATCATGAGGCTTCGGGGCTCTTATCAGCGCCAGCAGGCAAACGCCCGGCCCTGAAGTTGGCCCAGCGGCTCCACCTGTCCTCTCTTGGGTGGAGGGGAGCACATGGAATCCACGCCGGCTGCACTCTTTGTGTGGAAAGAAACCCAGCAGGAGGGACCTAGAGCAGACGTGGCATGGGGCGCCCCAGGGTGGGCTGGCTCCTCTTGGAAGATTTCCGCAGGTCAGCCTGGCCCAGGAAGAGAGAAGCTCCTGCAGAGGTGTCGGACTACAACCCCTGGCTAGCGACGCTGGGAGCGGCGGTCAAGCACATCTGGAGGGCATCGGGTTGGGGAAGGCTGAAGCAGGCAGGTGGTTAAAGTCCTGAGAGTCCTTACAGCCACATAAAAAGACGATGTGTACAGAATTAGCGGTTTACAAAACGATGCCTGGAGCAGAGAGGGAGATATTCTCATTCTCTCTCTCTCTTTCTCTCCCCTAAGCCTAGTCTAGAACCCAACGGGGTCCTTATCCCATGAAGCTGACTGGTGGGAGATTCAGGACAGAGAAAAGGAAGGATTGTCTTCACACAGCACACAAACAATGCAATCTGCTACCTTAACAAGATGTAGTGATGGCTTCAAAAGGGGGTTGGACAAATTCCTGGAGGAGGAGAAGGCTATCAATGGCTCCTAGTCCTGATGACTCTGTGGTACCTCCGGTATCAGAGGCAGTAAGCTTGTATACACCAGTTGCTGGGGAACATGGGTGGGAGGGTGCTGTTGCACTGTTGTCCTGCTTGTGGATGTTGGTTCCTATGGGGTAGCTGGTCAGCCACAATGTGGCCAATGTGGCACACTGGGCTTGGGACCACAAAACCCGACGGAACGCCTCTCCTGACATGAACCTACCCGAACACTACGTTCAACATCTAAGGCCCTCCTCCGAGTGCCTACACCGAGGGAAGCTCGGAGGTTGGCAGCAAGGGAGAGGGCCTTCTCTGTGGGGGCCCCCCAATTGTGGAACGATCTCCCTGACAAGGCCCACCTGGTGCCAACATTGTTATATTTTTGGTGCCATGTCAAGACTTTCCTCTGCTCTCAGGTATTTAGCAATATCTGATGAAACGGGGTCTGTGTTGTTATTTTTTAGGCTCATAGCTTTTAAAGTTATTATAGTGGTTTTAAATGTATGTGTATATTATATGTTTTTGCAGTTTTAATTGCGGTATATTGTTTTTAAGTGTTTTAATCTTACGTAAATGGCCCAGAGAGCTTTGGCTATGGGGCGGTATACAAATGCAATCAATAAAAATAAATAAATAAATAAATAAATAGAGTGCCGGACTAAATGGACCCTGGGTCTGGCACAGCATCAGGGCTCTTCTGATGTTCTTAGCAAGATTTAACTTTCCTATTTGTTATTATTTCCTCCCTTTATTACTGCCGTTCAGAGTCAGGATGATGCAACCAGAGGCAGGAATTCCGCTTTCAACACAAGCTGAACCTCCTGCAGCCACGGCGATGAGAGCAGCTCCCCCCCGCCCCGTAAACGTTGACTGCGCTGTGGTCATTTTTCAGGAGCTGAAAATATATATATTTTATACCCACAGTAGGAAGATGGTCAACCTGCAAAGCCCGTCCTATCTCTCTCTGCCACAGCATCCACACCGGACTCCTTGAAGGTCAACCGTTGGGACGGTTCTTTGCTTCTCACGGCCAATTTCAGAGTTCCCCTGTGCAGACACAGGCCACACGGATCCTTTTACAACAAACTGGCCAAGAAAGTAAAAGATGCAGACAGATCAGGCCCACCATGCACCCTTAAAGGGGGGTTTAAGGTGCACACTGTGTCCGCTCCAGCCCTCACCGCCCGTCATTCTCTTCCTGCACCCAGGATCACAAACCTGGGGCCCCTGCAGAGGTGTTGGGTTACAACTCCCATCATCCCCAGCCAGAACGATGGGAGCTGTAGTCCAACACCTCTGGAGGGCATCGGGGGGTGGGGGAGGCTGGCCCAGCTTCTTCAGGGTTAACCTCCTGCCCCTCTTTCCTCTCCCATCCAGCCCGGTTAAATATTAGCTGCCACGTGTCCTGGGCCTGGGACAGGCGTGCAGGAGTCCAGCCGTACTTTTTCTTCCCCTTCCAGAGGAAGGACCCAGGAGTCCTGGCACCCTCCTACCTTTCTCAGCCCCCTACCCCCCCAACCTTCCTGGAGGACCACCCAGGGCGCCTCTGGAGCCTGCTCCTAACCTGGCTCGGAGCCCCCCCCGATGGCACCCATCAGCCCCCCATTCCCTCCCCAGAGGCCCACAGGGGACATTGCCCCCCCCCTTATTTCTCGGGATGGGGGTTCGCCTTATCTCGCGACCCTCCGAGCTCCATCTTCGGCCTTTCTCTTCCCCCTCCGCCGAAGGGCAGCGGGAGAAAGACTCTTTGAAAACGACCCAGCCTGGCTTTGCCTCTTCGGGCCCCCCCTGGCGAACCTCCTCCCTGGCGCCCGGGCAGCCTCCTCCGCGCCACCGACGCTCCGCACAAAGGAGAAGGAGGAGGCGGCGGAGGAGGAGGAGATGCCACGCCAGGAGCCTCGGGGAGCCCCGGCCAGGTGAGGTCTCTTCGGGCCGCTTTGGGGGGGTCCGAGGATTAGGGGATGTGTCTGTGTGGGGAGGGGGGGCCTTGGCTCCAAAGGTGCTGGACTACAACCCCCATCATTCCTGGGAAGGGTGGGGGTTGTAGTCCGACAGGTCTGGAGAGGCCCCGTTGCGCCAGGCAGCCCAAAGACATCGCAAAAGCCTCTCTCCCTTCCGGTGGTCCCCTGCCCCCCCCCCGCCATGTGGGTCAGCGCAGACCCGAGGGCACCCACGGGCGCGCCCCCCTTCCCCGCCAGCCTTGATCCGAAGAGCGTCCCCCCCCCCCCACGCGCCCCCCCACCCCACTGCCATGATGAGCTCCTGCCCCCTACCCCGAAAGGCCTCCCGGATTCCTGTGCAGGCCCGGTTCTTCGTGGAGGCAGCTGCGGAGTCTGCCTGTTTCCCACCCCCCGGCCTCCCCTCCCCTCCTTCCCTGCCCCAGGTGACTCCCTCCCTGCGCTCCTCCTCCTCCCCCTCCTCCCCCCCCCCCCACGTAGACCAACTGTCCAGGTCTCCCACCCCATCCCCAGAGGGAAGCTCAGCTTAGCAGCCTCCTCCTCCTCCCAGGGTTGGGGGGCAGGGAGCATTTGGGGCGGGGGGGCCTTGGGTCAGTACACTCCACCTGCCCGGCCCCCACCCCTTAACGCCCCTCTTTCTGCCTTTGGGGGCTGCCCTACGGACATTTCCTTACGTCATGAAAAACACCTTATTAAAAACCAGAGCGTTTTTCACTCCACGGCCCATAGGTTGTTGGCGTGAACTGCTGTTCATTCGTTAAGGCTCTCCTTCCCCGGCTGGGGATGATAGGACCCATAGTCAGACAGATCTGAAGGGCACCCGGTTGGGGGGAAAGATGTTCAAGACAGGGCTTACATCCAAACACTTTTTAAGTGTTCCACTGCAGCCTTCCCAACCTGGCACCCTGCGGTGGTGTTGGACTACGGCACCCATAATCCCCCAAGGATTACGGGAGTTGTAGTCCAACACCGCTGGAGGGTGCCAGGTTGGGGGAGGCTGTTTTACTGCACATGCCCCTTCCTTTCCCTCTTTAGGGCGACAAAGGTGGGTGGGCGTCCGATTCCCTGCCCCCTAACAGCGGCAGAGAGGAGGGTGCCTTGCCCGCCGTGCCAATCCACCGCCCCTCCTTCCCTCCGGCACCAGCATTTCCACGCCAAGCCCTTGAACGTCTCTGGTGCCGCTTGGAGTTCTCAACAGAGCGGCCCAACCCGAGCGGGCCATCAGCTCCAGCTCCAGTAAGTTTCATGGCATTTGAAATTCTCCAGCATTTTTAAACGTGTGGGTTTTTTTTAATGTATTTATTAGTAATAATCATATATAGTAGGACGAAATCTCTAAGCGGCTCAATGTCCCTTTCAAAACCAGGGTCGTTTGTTGTGGGGAAGCGGCTGCATGGCCCATGTTTGGAACCCACCCCCCACCCCCCGAGTTCTGGCGCTGTTGTGGGTGGCACAGAAATGGAATAAATACAAATGCATAAGAACGAATGAACAGGCGGTCATGCATGGGAAGGCCAAAGGGGCCCTAGGTGATGAAGGCCCAGCGTATGCGCAGCCTGGGAAAGCAGAGCGCCCCCTAGTCATGCCCTGCAGCGGGCACAAGGGCCAGTCAGCTCCACTGTTTGCATTGCACAAGAAGCCAGCAGAGATAAGGAGGTGGGGGGTGGGGGTGGGGGGAACCAGGCAGTCAGACTCAGTGGCACCAAGGAGGGTGGGATTACAGAAGAGACCCCTCCCCTTTTAACTCTTGCCTCACTCTCCCCCCACCCCACCCCCAGGCTTATAAATCAAGGGAGATCATGTGAAGCACCCTCTTCTCTCGCCCAGTTCCGAAGAGGAGAAAGACCAGGAGAGATCATTGAACCAAGCGAGGCCAAGCTGGCAAGCCTTGCCGTTCCACAGAACTCTCCATCCAGGAGCAACGTTGAGAGAGAGCTCTGTGACGTTGGGGAGGGGGGAAGACTGCAGGATGAGACATGGAGCAATGTGCAACTTCATCGAAATGGCGACTGGGTTTTTCATACCGCTTGGATGTAAATCTGGACTTTGGGGACTATTCAGTTAGGGTCAGGGGTCAAATCCTGTATTATATGCAAAAGGGGGCCACGGGGCTCCTGCTCCTTTAATCATTGTGTAGAAAAGGGGATTTCAACAGTTGCGTAGCTCTGACAAGCTGCATCTGATGACATCAAATCGATCAATAATCTCCCCGTCTTCTACTTTAATGCCCATGTCATTTGATACACAAGCATTAAAGCTTCCTCTCCCAACCTGGCGTTCTCTAGATGTCCTCAACCACAATCTCCATTATCCCCAACCAGGGTGGCCAATGGGCATGCTGGCTGGGGATAATGGGAGCTGTAGTGGGAGCAGGTCTGGAGAGCGATGTCCTCAACCACAATCTCCATTATCCCCAGCCAGGGTGGCCAATGGGCATGCTGGCTGGGGATAATGGGAGCTGTAGTGGGAGCAGGTCTGGAGAGCGCCAGCTTGGGGGAGGCTATATGACTTGTTTGCAAGGCTCCCGCTCTGCGTGGCATCCAGGAAAGGCAGCCCCGGCTCCTCCTGCCTTGTTTTCTTAAGATAAGGGGGGATTTGAGGAAGGGAATTTCAAGGACGGAAGTGAACCCGGTTCCACCACATTCTGGGCAGCTCACGGAAGAGGGAAATGGCCTTCGGACCTGCCTGCCGACATAATGCTTGGATCCATTCACGCACCCACGCACCCACACACACACGAAACGGGGGCAATAATTTCTTTTTGGGAAAAAAAAAATCCATTCATCTCTGCTAAATGTTTGCTTCCTCCGAGCACCCATGATTTAGTGCTGCCTTCCCCAGATGTGAATTGTAGCCCAACACATCTGGAAAGGTTCTGGTTGGGGACGATGATTTAGTGGAAACGTCTCTTTCAATGCCAGCATTTACCTTTGGACCCAAACAAAATGGGGCTGGCAAATGGGCCCTACTGAATCCAAACGGTGTGTGGGTGTGTGACGCAAGGCAAATGGAAAGCAAGACCTGGCTGTTCTTCAAGAGGAAAGAACAGCCCGTCTTCCATGCGCCCTCCTAGGGCATGTGCTTAGCAATGCTACCATGACTTGTGTCATCACCCATTACTGCTGATCTGAAAGGGTCACGTGGGCTGTTTCGCATACATGTAAACTGAAATCGGATTGTCATAGACGGTATCTTTTGCATTTCATTGCCAATTAACATCTATTTGTACTCCATCCTCTCTACACCTGTGTGTGTGTGCGTGCGTGTGTGTGTGTGATATATGCCAGTGTGGTGCAGTGGTCAGAGCATTGGGCTCCAAATATCCAGGTTCTAGTCTCCACACATTGGGTGACTTTGGATCAGTCACAAAATGGAGAAGAGACAACGTAGGCCCCTTAGGTCCCTTGCAAGAGGGGAGAGAAGGCAAGAGATAAATGTAATAATAAAAATAAATTATACACACACACACACACACATATACACACACCCCTGTCAATTAAAGGTATCACTTCATGCCTCTGACAGAGTGGGTTGTTTTTCTGCCATAATAAACTTGTCTTTAAGGTGCCGTAAGAGTCTCTGCTGTTTTTACGCCAAGCTCAGGTTTTCTGGGGGTGGCAGGAATCCCTCTCATATTGCCTCAACAAATTGCTCTCAAGGGTTGCCATCCATCTCTCTCTCTCTCTCTCTCTCTCTCTCTCTCTCTCTCTCTCTGGTAAAACCCACAGATTACTTTTATTTGTTCTCATCCTCACAGCCCTGGCTTGAATTCTTCTCAGTTTGCAAGCAGCCCCACACAAATTGAGGATAAAATATTCTAGAGTTGGGAAAAGGGCAGAAAAGGGCAAACTCCGTGTTAGGCATTATAAGGAAAGGAATTGAGAATAAAACTGCCAGCATCATCCTGCCTTTATACAAATCTATGGTGCAAACTCACTTAGAGAACTGCATACAGTTCTGGTCACCACACCTTAAAAAAAGGTATTGTAGAGCTGGAAAAGGAGCAGAAAAGGGCAACTCAGATGACCCAGGGGCTGGAGCATCTCCCCTAGGAGGGAAGGGTTAGAACAGCTGGGATGGTTTAGCCTGGAAAAATTGAGGCTAAGAGGAGACGTGATAGAGTGTACAACATTATGGAGAATGTGGACAGGGAGACATTTCTCTCCCTCTCCTATAATACTAGAACCCACTGGACTCAATCCCATGAAACTGATGGGTGGGAGATTCAGGAGAGATCAAAGGAAGGACTTCATCACACAGCGCAGAGTTAAACGATGGAATTCGCTTCCACAACATGCAGTGATGGCCACCGATTTGGATGGCTTTGAAAGGGGTTAGAACAATTCCTGGAGGAGGAGGAGGAGGAGGCTCCCCATGGCTACTAGTCCTGATGGCTATGTGCTACCTCAAGTATCAGAGGTAGTAATCCTTCGTACATCAATTGCTGGGGAACATGGGTGGGAGGGTGATGATAGGTGCATGTCAGGCTGCTGATCCAAAACCCTAGGCTGGTAGCTGCAAAAGCAACTATTTCTACTTTACTTGCCGGTCAGTTGGCCACAAGAAAACAGACCAGGCGACCCCTTCCCTCCCCCAGGCCGTTTTAATCACATCCGTTGCAAACACTGTGCAGTCACTGACCCCTGCAATGTGAATGAGTGCTCAAGGTCAGTAATTTGGTGTGGCAACGTCAGGATAATAATGCTCAGTATATATATATATATATATATATATATATATATATATATATGCAGCATTTCTCTTAAGCACTTAATAACTTGTTTTCACTATCCGGGCTTATCTCTGGAAGACGTTAAGCAAATGATAAAGGCAAGTGTGCCTCTGAGCAGGTGTAAAGTGCCTTTCCCTTGCTACTGCATATGAACAGCTGGTTCTTGAATAACCCTGGTTGGGAGCAGGGTTATTCAAGGCGGTGTGAACTCCTTCCCATCAAGACTTCCCCTCACAAGCCTGATAGCTCTCCTTTTAGAAACGCAAACTTTGCACGTCTTGGATTTTCTGGGAAGCGAAACAACCTTTAATAAAGATACAAGAGACTCACAAAAAACAAAATCCAACCCACCCACCCCGGTCCACCAGGAATCTTCCCTTCCTGGACCCAATGTACAAACCAGCTGCTCTCTGAAGTCAACAAGATAAATATACAGAAAACTGTACATGTTTAACTTAATATCAAATATAAACTCTCATGAAAGTCCCTTAGAACGAAATTATACATATATACATGTAAGTATATATGACGACGTGGGCAGTGGCCACGAAAGCTTATGCCAGAATACATTTGTTAGTCTTTAAGGCGCCACAAGACTCTTCATAATATGCACCGAATGAGACTCCAGCTCCTTTATCCCCATCTGGGAAAAAGCCAAGCAACAGGGCTTGATTCAGCAAATTCGGTGCACAAGATTGGCAGCTGTTAATCACTCACCTGGGCTTTACAGAAACATTTGCAAGACCCGTTTCTAACATTTTGCAAGAGGAGGGGGGGGGGCTATTTTAATGGAGTTCATCTCACATTTATTCAAGTCACCTGCTCACAATCTGCTTCTTTCTCTGCCATATTTAAGACATTGACAACTGCCAATCATCTTTTGAGGTTTTATTGCCATGATGGGGCACAGTGCAGAAAGACTGCCAACTGTAACCCCATACACACATTCCAAATTGGCACTTCACGATTTTGCAGCCCTACACTTCCCAAGCCTGGTACAGATATGATTGACACCTGCCAGTCACATTATCAACCTCACCTCTTCTCCTACATCCATCTGTTCCATTCCCAATCACTCCATTCTACTGTCAACACTTTAAAATCTTGCAGTACGGATGTTTACTCAGAAGTAAATCCCACTCAAGTTGAGGCGGCTTCCTCCCAAGTAAGTGCACATTGGACTGCAGCTTGAAAGAAGCTACTTTGGCCTTGAACATTCATAGCAGAAAAAAAAGTTTGGCCAGAACTGTGAAAATGTCCCTCTGGCTTCCCAGTATCTGTGTGTGTGCGTGAGTGCGTGCGTGCCTAGAACCACCCCAAAGATATTCACAGGCAGCTTTTGCTTTGTGAAATTGATGATGCCCAGAAACCAGCTCTGGATCATCCCCAATGGCAAAGGTTTGAGGTCCTCTGAAGCCTAGATGTGCCTTGGTGGGACTGGAGAATGGCGAAGAATTCCTCCCTCCCTTCCCCTGACAAAGCCCTTCATTTCACGCCCCCTCCCCTCCAAATCCTTTCATCTCCCCAGACAACCCTCCCCACGTCTCCATTCCGCGTTTCTGTCTCACCCCATTCCTCTCCTGCCCTCCTAGCCTGCTGCCCAAACTGAGTCATCGAAGGAGCGCACCTGGCTCTGGCTCCGGCTCCGATCTCAGCAGGCCGGTGAATCTGCTCCGGGTTTCAGACAGAACCAGTCAGAACTCAAAAGGAACTTCTCACCTTGGGCAGCTCCTTTGGAGTCCTGACTGCCCTGCTGAGATCGGAGCCACCAGCCTCTACTGCCACGTGCCATCCGGAGGGCCCCAACCAAGACCGCTGGATGGGTTGCTGGGACACATCTCTTCTGTCCCATGGGGAATCGGCAGCTGCACCACTTGACCCGGGCAGCAGCGCCATGGCTTTGGCCAACGCAGGGCTTGGGACGGGCTCTGCCTTGCTTCGTAGAATGGTGCCCTCCTTTCCTCTCCTCCCTCTTGGCGAAAGGCTTCTTGGGGGCTTGGGGGGCAGAAGAGGCCTTGCTTTCGTCCTGAGGGCCACACGGCTTGCCTCCCTCCACTGCAGAGGCGCATCGTGACGCAGCTGGTTGTGTGAGCAGAATGCTGGACTGGACGGACCTTGGCCCGGCCCAGCATGGCTCCTCAGTGGCCCGTAGGTCTGTGCTGCATCGCCTGGCCTGCTGGTTGTGTCTCCTTTCCCTCCTCAAGGCCGAGAAATTCAGCCAGGTGGCCTCACACCTTGCACAAATCTGTGGAGAAAGACATCTGTCCGTCCAGGGCGAACGATGCAGCCTTTCATTTTCACTCGTGGAGCCTGGAGCTGCTGTGCGCAGGCAGGTCAAGGTGGAGAAAGGGCCGATGGTGGCTTCTGGGCCGTCATCCCTGCCCGTGAGAAGGGACTTCCCTTTGGGCAGAACTGCAATCCACACGGAGTCATGGTGCGTGCGCTTGCGTGCGCCTGCGTGCGAACGTGCCAGTCGAAGAGGCTGTCACTCTGTCAGCTGGTGAAGCAGGGGCCCCCTCGCAATGGGGCCAGCATGTGGAGTGGTGAGCGGTGCTGCAGGCCTCCCGCCGTCACCTGCTGCTGCCCTTACAGGCTCCAGCGATGAACAAATTCACCTTTCCGCGAAGGAAACTCGCATAAACGCTGAACAGCTTGTTCACAGTTTGTACCGTCAAAGTGCGGGGCGAAGTCTCATCTTGGGGGGCTGCCTGCAGGAGAGGTGGGAAGCAGATGCAAAAGTGGGCCGATAATCTTTCCCAGGACCAATTTAGAACTTGCAAGCTTTTGCGTTTAACAGAACCCTTTTTTGACATTAGAATTTGCAAGCTTCTGAGTTTAACAGAACACTTTGGCAGGATCTACACTACTGCTTTATAACAGTATTGAAGTGCCCTGACAACTGTTGGGGCCCACGACACATGCCAGAGACCGTTTTCAAACCGCTTTCATGGTGTTACATCCTGCTTGCTGTGCATCTGGCCTTGGTCTCTGTGCAAAAACCGAAGCTTCCCCGGCCTTCTTCAATGCTCTTCAGGGCCACCTCAGGCCTATGATTCGCCTGCCATTATGGCTGCTGGCATTGTTCAAAGGGAGCCCTGCCCTCTTTTGTATCTGGTCAGTCAGGGCAGGGCTCCTGCATCTTTAACTGTGGTGATGAAGAGGGGATTTCATCAGGTGCTACCTGCATACAAAGGACACCTGCTGAAATCCACTTTTCAATACAACTGTTAAAGAGACAGGACCCCTGCCCTCCTTTCCATAGGGTCACCCTAGCAAACAAGGGCAATCCATTGGCCAGGGAACCAAGGCCCCCTGGGAGGCTATGGACCCCCCCCCCTCCACCTCCCAGGGAGAACATTGTGGTAGGGGCGAGACTAGGGTGACCAGATAAAATCCAGGTCCGGGCTCATGTAACTTTAACAGTTGTAGAGAAAAGGGAATTTCAGCCGGTGTCATTTGTATACAATTAGTTCCTGGTGATATTGCCTCTTCATCATAACAGTTAAAGATGCAGGCACTATACTAGAGTGACCAAATACAAAAAAAGGCAGGGCCCCTGCAACTTTAACTGTTGTGATGAAGAGGGAATTTCTCCAGGAACTAATTGCATACAAATGACATTGGCTGAAATTCCCTTTTCTCTACAACTGTTAAAGTTATATGAGCCCTGACCTCCTTTTCATAGGGTCAGCCTAGTCTTGGGTGAACAGCCACAGAGACCTCCACCCCACACCCTCATGTAGGGTGACCCTATGGAAAGGAGGGCTCCTGTATCTTGAACAGTTGCATAGAAAAGGGGTGAAGTGTGGGGGGGGGGAGCAAAGAGAGAAGGGGAGCAAAGATAGGCTGACCATATGAAAAGGAGGACAGGGCTCCTGTAACTTTAACAGTTGTAGAGAAAAGGGAATTTCAGCCAGTGTCATTTGTATGCAATTAGTTCCTGGTGAAATTCCCTCTTCATCACAACAGTTAAAGGTGCAGGCACTATTCTAGAGTGACCATATACAAAAGAAGGCAGGGCCCCTGCAACTTTAACTGTTGTGATGAAGAGGGAATTTCTCCAGGAACTAATTGCATACAAATGACATTGGCTGAAATTCCCTTTTCTCTACAACTGTTAAAGTTATATGAGCCCTGACCTCCTTTTCATAGGGTCAGCCTAGTCTTGGGTGAACAGCCACAGAGACCTCCACCCCACACCCTCATGTAGGGTGACCCTATGGAAAGGAGGGCTCCTGTATCTTGAACAGTTGCATAGAAAAGGGGTGAAGTGTGGGGGGGGGGGGAGCAAAGAGAGAAGGGGAGCAAAGATAGGCTGACCATATGAAAAGGAGGACAGGGCTCCTGTAACTTTAACAGTTGTAGAGAAAAGGGAATTTCAGCCAGTGTCATTTGTATGCAATTAGTTCCTGGTGAAATTCCCTCTTCATCACAACAGTTAAAGGTGCAGGCACTATTCTAGAGTGACCATATACAAAAGAAGGCAGGGCCCCTGCAACTTCAACTGTTGTGATGAAGAGGGAATTTCACCAGGAACTAATTGCATACAAATGACATTGGCTGAAATTCCCTTTTCTCTACAACTGTTAAAGTTACATGAGCCCTGACCTGGATTTTATCTGGTCAGCCAAGGCGATACCAACCTGGCTCCATCCATCAGCCAGAAAAGGAACTTCTGCAGGGAGCCTCTTTTGCCCTCCCCGGGCCTGAAAGAACAACTGTGAAACTAAGAACCGGCACCTGAGTTTTCCTATTTCCCTTCTCCCTCCCAATCTCTTTTCCTTTCCTGACATGTCTTTTAGATGGCACGCCTGAAGGCAGCGGCTATCTTAAAATTAATCTTTGTAACCCGGTCTGGAAGCCTTTTTTCGACCAAAGGGCGGGGTAAGCTTTCTGTAGATCAATAAATGAGCGAAGTGTATTAAGTCGGCTCATGTGTTCAGGGTGCAGAAAAGGGGCCCTCGCACCTGCGCAGCGGAGGCGTCGTCTTAGAAGCCAGGCACAGGCAGAAAGACGAGGCCTGCAAAGTTGCAAGGTTTGCTTTTGGCTGCTGGAAAGAGACGCTTGAGAAAAGGGGCCTGGGAAGGTCGGAACTGGTCAGGCGTTGGGGGGGGGGGTCTGCCGCCGAGGATCCGCCCTGCCTGGCGCGGCGTGCCTCTCAACCCCTGCCAGCCTGCTGCAGAGACATTTAGTGTTGTTTATCTCTCCTCCAAAATGGGCTGACCTTTGCCGGTTGGTCTAGATCCAAGTCAAGCCAGGAGAATGTGCAATCAAATCTGGACCTGCAGAATGGCTCTGGGAATCGTCCACCCCACCCCCCACCCCCATGGCCGTGTTTGCGCCCAGGTTCCTTACTAAGAAGAATCCGGCGGCTTCACCAGGAATACAGAAATGAATGCAAGAAAACCGCTTCTTTCTGCACTGGACGGGAGACTGCCTCTAGGCATCTGCAAAGTGTCTCACCGTTAGGTCAAGCCAAATGACTCCAAGGCACCTGGCATGGACAGGCAACACAGCTAGGCTGGGGTGCATGCCTCTGAGCACATGCAAAGTACATTCCCCACGTTCGAACAGCCAACCCCAATTCTGGAATCAAGGAGCAGACCTTGAGGGAAGGAAATGCCAGCTGCCTTGTTCACTTGCAGCCCTCACTCACTCACTCACTCATCCATCTATCCATCGCTGCTCATTGCTCACCTGGGCATTGTGGCCACGCAGAATCTCTCTGATGCTCCGTAGGTAACTCTCTGCCACCTCCAGCTGGTGGAGAAAGGGCTGCATCACCGGCTGTTGGCTTTTGACTTGGCGGACGGCTGCAGAAAGGAGGAACTGGCCCCTCCACACCTCGGATGCCTGCCTCGACCTCTGGTTGGGAGGAGGAGAAGGCGAGTGAGTGCAGGAGCCTCCAGCTCTTGCCGCACCAGGCCCTCACCTGGCCCCGGTTTCTTCCCCCCGACCAAACTTACATTCATGGCATTCCACGCTGGGAAATTCACCCTGGTGTCCAGCACCCTGGCATGTTCAGGTAAGCTGCAGGAAGTCCTGCTGCAAAGTTCCACCTGTAAAGAAAGCAAAGTTGTTCTCTTCAGATCTATGCTGCAATTTAAGCCGCCTCGAAATGTGCTGGGCTGATTGATGTGGATGCTGGAAACAGCATAGCTTTACGGAGGGCAGGAAGGCCCACCTTCCCCAGGACTGACCAACCTGGGATTTAAGATCAGCTGGGCAGGGAGAGCTTTGCTTGAGGTACCCATGAGAAACGTGCCCTGTGGGTCTACCCCATGTGGCAGAGACTTCTTGGTATTGGCGCCCAACCTGTGGAACACTCTTGCAGCAGGAATTTGGCTGTTCCTCCTCCCCACCCCCAGGCTACTGTTGTCATTCAGGTGCCAGTTAAAAGCATATTTGTACAAACAGTTGGGGATAAAGGCAAGTGTTTTCTCTGCTTTTTGGCGTTGTAGAGGCGTTATTGTATTTTATTGAGCATTTGAAATTTTAGAGGTGATTTTAACGGTGTTCATGTGTTGTATCATTTTTAGATGGGTTGCTAGCTGCCTTGGGAGGAGAAAGCCACTAATGGCTACTAGTCCTGATGGCTATGTGCTCCTTCCAGTATCAGAGGCAGGAAGCCTGCACACACTAGTTGTTGGGGAACATGGGTGGGAGGATGCTGTTGCACCGTGTCCTGCTTGTGGGTCCCTGGTCAACAGCTGGTTGGCCACTGTGGGAACAGAGTGCTGGACTAGAGGGCCTTCTCGGTGGCTGCTCCAGTGCTCTGGAACTCCCTTCCCAGGGAAGCCAGACTGGCTCCCTCCTTGATGTGTTTCCGGAGGCACACAAAAACTTTCTTATTCCGGCAGGACTTTGGAGAATAATGTGGACCCCCATCTACGTTTTAAGACTTTTAATTTTAATATGTATTTTAAATGTTGACATGTTTTAATATTGAAACCTATTTAATTGTATTTTGTGTGTCTCTTATTTATTGCTTTTAACTGTATAAGTTTTAATTTTGTAAAGCCACCTTGAGGGATATAAATAAAGATAATAATAAGAATAATAAGAATAAGAATAATAATAATAATAGATGGACCCTTGGCCTCATCCAGCAGGGCTCTTCTTATGTTCGCATGCGAGGCAGGCCTGGATATACCTACACATAAAGAATAAATCAGCTGTGCTGGCTCAGAACCAAGCCCCTCCCGCCCCAGTCCAGCATTCTGCGTCCATTGAAGCCACCCACATACGTCCCGGGAGCTCCCAAGCAGGACATGAGGGCTACAAAGCCCCCCCCCCTTCCTAGCAATTTTCCTCCCCAGCAAGTGGCTTTGATTGGCTTTGACATGGGTGGTTCTACAGAACCCTCTAGATCGGTTCTCCGTGAATTGGGTCAGAGTCCTTGGCTAGGCATCACTAACCCTTCACGCTTCCCAGGGTCAGGATCCCGGACTGCGGAACAGGCTAGAAACGGGTTTGAATGTGAAGTCTACATGCTGCATTAAGGATGCATTTTGTCCAGAAAAATCCTTTGCCAGATGCAGCCAAGAAAGGGCACCCAGGACCAAGGAGTGGGGTGTGGGGTGTGGGATGCGGTGGTCCTTGGATGGGGGAAGCAGCAGGAAATCACTCCCAGGAGAAAGATGCGGACATACGATTTCACTTTCGAGTTTGCTGGCGTCCTGGATGAATTTGTCCATGACACTTTGGTCGCAGAGGGGCCGCGGGGGAGCAGGCAGGACCGAGGCCAGGGATCCCAAAATTAACAGGAAAGGAGTCAGCCCTGGGGGAGAGAAAAGATGAGTTCAGTGTAGAACCAAGGAGTAGAAATGGGAAGGAAGTCAATTTTGGCGAAACTTTAGTGGAGAGTTTCTCTGCCTTGGGAGGTGCTGGGTTCTCCTTCCCTGGGCGTATTTAAGCGGAGGCTGACTGGCCCTCTGGCAGGGATGCTGCTGTTGCAACCGTACAGAGCAGGGGCTGGACTAGATGACCTCTTAGACCCCTTCTAACTCTGTGATTCTATGATTCTAACCTCCTCAGGTAGGGTGACCCTATGAAAAGGAGGACAGGGCCCCTGTATCTTTAACAGCTGCATAGAAAAGGGGATTTCAGCAGGTGCCATTTGTAGGCATGCAGTGAAATTCCCTCTTCATCCCCACAGTTAAAGCTGCAGGAGCCCTGCCCTCTTTTGCATCTGGTCATGCTAGTGTGACCAGATGCAAAAGAGGGCAGGGCTCCTGCAGCATTAACTGTGGGGATGAAGAGGGAATTTCACCAGGTTCTGCATGCATACAAATGAAAACCTGCTGAAATTCCCTTTTCTATGCAACTGTTAAAGGTACAGGGGCCCTGTCCTCCTTTCCATCGGGTCACCCTAGACCCTGCTCTGATCCATGTTGCATCTTCATACGTACCTCTGTGCCTCTACCTTTGCGCATCCACCAGTTCATTCACCCATTCACATAACGCCTCTTTCTGCCCGACCAGCCTTTCTTTCACAAGCAAATGCAATGAAATGTTGCTTGTGCCTGAAATCCCACAAATAGATTGGAGTGCAGCCATTTCCAGGCATGGCCTCTGGAAATTTGAGCTCAAAACCCCACTCGAGATCCCAGAAAACCACTCCTGGGTTGCTGAAACCCCAGGGTTGCCTGTTCCCCCACGCCACCTCACAGGACATGAATCCTGTCCCTTTAACAGACGCAGGGCAGGCCGAAACGCACCGTCTCCCCTCCCCTCCCCCAGCTGCCCAGTATGGCTTTTTTTCAAGGCTTTAAATAGGACTTCAGAATGTGCAGTGGGCATCATTAGTTTCGGAACTCTTTTTGCAACTTCGGTGAGTTGTTTCGTTTAGTCTTATTTGCAATGCTGCGGTTCCAAATTCCACACCCGGTTTCAAATTTGGCGTTTCAGATCCACTTCAGCTGTAGGTTATAAGCCGGCGGTGTTGACAGTTGCCTTATCAGCACCTCCCCATTCCTTCGTGCAGTTTCTCTCTCGTCTGCCTGAAAAGTGCACCCAGCGCAACACCCGGGCATCGCCACACCGGTTCCCCACATCCTGAAACCACACACACAGCTTTCTCTGCAAGCAGCGCTCCGGACACCGCTATCCAAAGGGGACGCCCAAACAACCCTCATTTTCTACCGGGTGTAGCAGAGCTCTGAGCAGCTAAGAGGGTGAGCTGTAAGTGCCCAGTGCAAATCCTGACCCACTGGCTTTCAACAACCTCCCCTCTCTCCCAGTCTCTCATCTGCAATACCGGGATGACTGTACTGTCCTACCTGACAAGGTTGTTGTAAGAATGACTGAGATTATACCCATGAGGCACTTTAATTGTGGTAGATCCAAGCCTCTTTTGTCTCCCTCATTGCTGAGATGTCCTGACTGCAAGCCACCCCCTCTCCTGGCTTCTCTCCCGGAGAACCCAGGAATCCGGGCTGTCCGGTCTCCATGCGTGCAACCTGCATTGATGAAATGCAATAAAACCTCTGGCTCTAACTCTCTCTCTCTCTCTCTCTCTCTCTTGCACACACATGCACAGACATCACACGCCACGTCCCCTAACCCCCTCCCAAAGAACCCAGCCGGGAGACCTCCTGGTTTTCCCCTCTCAAATACCTGGGGTCCCACAACCATCTCCTCAGCTGTGCTCCTAGCCTAGAATCACTGGGTCTCCAGAGTCTCAGCCCCCAACAGCCCCCTATCGACCCCCCCATCCCAGAACCTTCCCCCCCCCCCATCTCATGAGCAGGGCTTCCTAAAGCTTAGACCTCAGCAGACCCTGCTGGGACCAGTTTCAATGGCAAGGTCTCCATTTCCCAAACTTGGGGAGAATCAGGGAAGGGAAGCATTGTGGGGGCGGGGGAGAGAGAATTCTGCCTTTGGGCTAGGGTTGAGTACCTGCTACAGCGGCGGAAGGTCCCGAGTTTGACCCCTAGCAGCTTCACTTCAAAAGGACCCAGTGCCGGGTCATGGGGCACCCCATCTCTCTTTGCCTGAAACCCCGGAGAGCCGCTGCATGTCATAGGACACAATCCTGATCTGTGCTGGGCAGAAGCCTCAGCCCTGGTTTCCTGTGGGCCACCTGGCCACCCAGGGCCAATTCCTTTTGGCCGGTGCCCAACGCCATCGATCGCCACAGCCGACCTCCCCCTTGGCAGCCGCAGGAGGCATCTCCACTCACCAGATATCCCCATAGCCAAAACTGCATGGTCCTAGAGTCTAGCGGACTCCACGCACTTCACGGGTGGCCATAGATGGCCGTTCCAGGGCTGCCAGCTGGACCGACGGCTGGGTCGTGCCAGGAGCGGCTGGTGGTGAATGCGCCCCCCCCTTCCCCCTCTCTCCTTCTCTGGATCCACTCGGAGCCCCAACACTTGGCCCAAGAAATGCCACAGGCGATCCACCCAGCAAGGTGAGTTGGCAAAGGACCTTCTCGGCGATGCCTCCTGGTGCGCTCTGCCACGAGGCCCGGGGCCTCAGGGACGTTGCCGGCTGCTGCTCCTCTCTCAAGACCCTGATGGCCACTTGCGAAGCCTGATTTCTTCTCCTTCAGAAGGATCCCAGGCTGGGGGAACTTGGGGGACGTGGACTCAGTCTCTGTGAATGCGGAGAATGCTGTCCTGGCAGCGGTGGATCGAGACTTGCGTTTTGCAAATTTTCCCACCTCTGTTTGCTCAGGGGGGAAAAGAGACCCCCTTTCTCTCCCCCTGCAGACCCCAGAGTTTGCAAAGCTGCGACACCAGGCACACGCACCAGGACGGTTAATGTTTCATCCGCCTGATCTCTTTGCCCTGTGTCCGAGGAGGCTTCTCTCTCTCTCTCCCCCACCCCTCCGGCATGCACCCTTGCTGCTCTGAATGCAGGAATGCCACTGGACAGGACCGGAGAGAGATGGACAATCCCCCCCCCCCTCCACCAGCCCGGAAGCCAACGGGGGATTGTCTCCAGCTCCCGGCCAAGCTGGGTGGGAAGGTTTCAAGAAAGGGCCCATGCAAGACGGAGCACGTCTCTCCCTGGGCCCCTGGCCAGGCCCGGACAGGTTAAGGCGTGAAGGTGGAAAAGGTCACAGCGTTGGCCGGCGGCCACCCGCATGTGGAGTGGAGCCAAGAAGGGTGCGAGGATTACCACTTCCTCACGCCTGTCCAGAGTGACACTCGTCAGATGACGCCGTCGGCCCAGAGAGCTCAGGGCAGGAGACCTCTCTGGGGCAGAAGAGCCAGGCGTCCGGGCCCTCGGTTGCCTCTGCCCTTCTCCGTGTCCTGCACGAGGCCTCCTGGGCTCCAGACGGACCCCCAGAGGGCCCAAGAGCTCTGGCTCCCCTCCCCTCCCCCAACCCCTGACCACATGGCTACATGGGGACAAAGAACCCAGGAGTCCTGGCTCACCACTGACTGCTTTGAATCCAGCCAGGGCTGCTCCAATAAAAAAGACATGATGCAGAGCTATACAGGTGCAGAACGTCAGACCAACATCCCACTCACGCTCTTGCGGTGGCTGCTACTTCAGACGGCTGGCCTGCGTTTCAGATCTCACTCGCCTGGATCCAAGACGCCCCCCCCCCCGCACCCCATACCTGCGCCTCCCTTTTGCCACTTCAGGCTGCACCATTGTGTAAGGGCCTGCATGGCAGGCAAACATCCAACAGGCAAAACTCTCCCCGTGACAGCGTCTCCCTCCTGCTGTGAGTTTTTTTTTTTAAAATTTGAAGTGCTTGAGATTTCCGCACATATATTATCATTGCAACATTTTATTCTTGGGGCAGGGAATGTAGCCGAGCCAAGTTAGGGGGCACAGACCTCACGCTTCCTTGATCTGCTGGTGCAGCTGTCTCCATAGAAGCATAGCTGGATGGGGATTATGGGAGTTGTAGTCCGACACTTCTGGAGGGCACCTGGTTGAGGACAGCTGTATTAGTGACCTTTGTGTGTGGAGGACATGGGATGCTTGCAGATTGTGGTGGGTGGGGGTGGGGGTTTGTGAGTCTAGCCCTACCGATTAGAAGACACCTTGCAACTGTTCTTTCTCCTCTTAATGGCTTTTCTGCAGTAAGAAAAAAGATGGTGGGAAAACCTGGAGATGGGCGACAAGTGAAAGGTGTCGATGTCTGGACAGCGCAGAGTCAAACTGTGGAATTCGCAACCACAAGATGTGGTGATGGCCACCAATTCAGATGGCTTTAAAAGAGGGCTGGATAAACTCCTGAAGGAGGAGAAGGCTACCCATGGCTACTAGCCCTGATGGAGATATGCTCCCTCCAGTAGCAGAGGCAGGGAGCCTGTATACAGCAGTTGCTGGGGAACAGGGGCGGGAGGGTGCTGTTGCACTCCGGTCCTGCTTGCAGGCAGCTGGTTGGCCACTGTGTGAACAGAATGCTGGGCTCGCTGGACCTTTGATCTGATCCAGCTTTAGGGCTCTTCTGATGTTCTTATGACCCACACAGCCCAAATCCTGTGAATGAGGGCAGTCCAATGCGTCATCTGGAGCCCTCCTTGGAATTAAGGGACAGGATGCACCTGAACATGCGCTCAGACCCAGAACGGAGTGTTCACACACAGATCCACTTCCAGATCCATCCAATTTCATCGGCTGTCAGGTGTCCGAAGGCCTCGCTGACCTACTGCAAGTCCTGTCAGCAGTCTTTGGTCTTCCGTTGGTGGACACTTCAGAGCCCGCCCACAAATTGCCGCTCAGGTGGCTGTGGTGGTGGTGACACTGCACGTTGCTCGTGAGGAATTCTTCAGAAAGGACTTGTAAACAACATGGCCCATCTTGTTGTGCCTTTACATAAATCCACGGTGAAGCTCAACCTTCCTCAGCCGGTTGTGCCCTCTGGAGGTTTTGGACTCCAACTCCCATCTGCCCCAGCCAACATGGCAAATGATCAGGAACCCTGGGAGTTGTATTCCAAAACAGCAGACTGGGGAAAGCTGCTGTAGCCACACTTTGAGTGCTGGGTATTCATTCAGCTCCAAAATGAGAAGGGCAACCCAAATGATCAAGGGGGTGGAGTATCTCCCGTCTGTGCGAAGGCTGCCGTACTAGGGGCTGCTCAGCTTCTTAAAGGAGTGTGTAGTGGGAGACATGATAGAGGTGTACATAATTACTCCCATAATACCAGAACCCAATGGGGTCACATCCCATGAAGTTGATTGGTGGGAGATTCAGGACAATTAAAAGGAAGGACTTCTTCACTCAGCGCAGAGTTAAACTGTGGAATTCACTGCCACCAGATGTAATGAAGGTGACTGGCTTAGGTAGCTTTAAAAGAGGAGTAGATGAGGAAGACGAGGAGGAGGAGAGCTCAATCAAAGGGGAGTAGTTCAGACCTTTGTGGATGTGCTGCTTATAGTTTGGATTTTTTAATTATGTGTATTTAAAACGTTTTTAAATGTTTTAAATATTTTAAAATCGTACTATGTTTAATTATGTTTTTAATTTTTGTGTATCTCTATTTGTTTTAACTGTACATGTTTTAATTTGTAAGCCGCCTTGGGTCCCAGTATTGGGGAAAAAGGTGGGATATTATTATTAATAATAATAATGGCAACTGGTCGTGATGTCCCTACGGAACCTCCAGACTCAGGAGTAGTGTACCTCTGTCTTCTTTTGTTCTGCTATATTTATGTCATTTAATGGCGCCTGACCACTTGATCTTTGTCTTGTACTCATCAAAGGGCCATTTAAGGCCCACATTAAAAAGATGGCTGCCCTGTTGAAGCTAGAATCCCTGTCCTGTCATTGGAGGGGGCAGGAAGCAGGCTGTGGTGTCCTGGACCTTAGGGGAGTCATACTCATGAGAGCTCATGCAGCTCTGTGCGCATGACCTACACATTCCCCCTTGTATTAAATCTCCGCATCCCTGCCAGTTCTGGGTGGAGCAGATGTTGGCTCACCCCCTCAGATCCAGCCTGCCTCCGGCAATCTCCGCACCAAAACACCAGCCAAGCCTCTCACCTTTGGCTCAAGAATTCCACGTTCCAGGCTATTGCTGCGAAAACGTTCACACTGCCAAGGTTGGTTGGGCACAGAAGCCCCGAAGCTGGTTTGCAACCTGCCTCTGGAAGAAAAGGGGGCCACCAGGAAGGCAGCAGTGGGGAAGCGTGAGCCAGAGCAGGGAAGATGGGGCGGGGAGGCCCTCCACTGTCTCTGTGTGGGTACGGCCAGGGGTGTCCTGCTGCACCTCAACAGTTCTTCTCCAGAGGGAGCGGACATTCCTGCTGCATCCTGGGCTGCCTTCTGGATTTGAACCCTGGGCCTCCTCCTGGACCAGAGCCCCCTGCCTAGCAAGCCGCATCACCCCAATGCCACCTAGGCCCAGGGTCTCACAGACAATGTGCTCCCAGGCACCTCCCTTGGCTCTAGGAGAGCCTGGTGGCTCTGATGTCGGTGGGGCTGTGAATCCATTCTGAGCTTTCATCAGAACCAGCCAGAACTCTAAAGGGACGATTCAAGTGCTGAACCTATTTTGGAGATGGGATTCAGCACCTTGGGTAGCTCCTTTAGAGTTCTGGGTGGTTCTGACTAAAATCTCCGTCGCTTTGCTCCCTTTGCCAGGATCACTGCCCATCCTGGTTTTTGTTTTATTCCTTAACCCTTTAAAAAATAACGGGGGGTTATACCTGGGCTGCTGCCCCGCTGCAAAGCAAAGAGCTGGCCACCAACCCTTTTTTATTTGAGTTCAAAATGGGCACTTTGGTGTTTGGGAGCTCAGCTCCCGCCTCTGTCGTGTTGTACGTCGATTCTTGGGCAAACTCCTTTTCTGTTAGCCTCAACGGTTTCCCTTCTGAGAAATGAGTGTTTCGTGACTGGCCATGCCCGTCCCGGCAGCCATTTTGTGACAGCACCTACGACAAAATCTCCAAACGTACCCACCGACCCAAAAAGGTTGGGGAGCCCCTGGCCCACTGCTCCCGAGGGCAGATGTCCCCAACCCGGTGCCTTCCAGATGTTGTTGGACTGCAATTCCCATCATTGGCTATGCTACCAATGGCTCATGGGAGTCGTAGGGCTCTCGGTTCACCACCCCGTGCTAGATTTTGTGTTTGTATGGTGTGATTGCAGGATCCGCACACAGAGCCCTGAGTGTTGTCTCTCTCTGGACGCAGCAGTGGCCATGGCTGAGGGCAACCTGCGTGTCGTCATGCGGCAGGGAGTTCCACAGCTGATGGTGCACAGAGCGAAAGTGACAGCCTTCCGCCGGTTTGCTTCACGTGGGAATTGAGCACTGTGACTTTCTGTGCGCTTGGACTACACACAAATCCACTTCCAGCTGGCGAGTGAAACAAAGACACAAATCCACTACGGGGGAAAGAGAAACGGCTTCTGCTTTGCTGTAGCCAGGTTGCGCCAGCTGTTCGGGAGCTGCAGCCACCCTTATCTCATCCCACATCCAGGAGCGGACGATTGCAGACCCCCCCCAGCCCCCCCAGCCATTGTTATGCAGCTTCCTCCAGCCAAGAGGGGACGGGAAACCCAGCTCTGATGCTCTTGGCGACAAGACGCCATTGAGCGGAGCCCGGCATGAAAACATCAGGCCCCGTCGCGAGTTAGGGCACCTCTGGGGAGCACTTTGCAAAGAGAGCGCTCTAGGCTGTCTGGTGCGTACGTGCCCCAAGTCCGACGCCTTTTGGGGTCACTCTGCTTCAGATGCTGACGGCCTGGCGGTGGCAGAGCTCTGGCTGAAGAGCACCCAGGAGTCCTGGCTCCCAGTTGAACCCAAACTCGTTGGGCTTGAAGCCCCCTCCCCCTCCCCTGGGTTCTTATTCAGCGTTCACATAGCCCTAATGGACAAATGGCGTTATAACCTTAATTACATCTTGATTAGGTCCATTTCACAGATGGCGAACTGAGGCTGAATGTTCACCAGCTGAACCTGCCCAGTTAGTGCAGGGCTCGCTATGTGTGTCAGTGGGAGAGGGGGGGATTTGAACTTAGCTCTCCGACCCCAGATCCAAGGCCAGAGCCATGCCAAGATCAGCAGCCATGCCAAAGTCACTAGTCCTCATGCGTTTGCTAGCAAACCAAGGGATTTTGCCCTGGAGCGGCTTTCTGGACAGACTTCTCTCCAGGCATTTCTTCCTTCCATGAAAGAACCCAGGAGTTCTGGATGTACTCCATTGCCCCTCTTAACGGGACCTAACTCCTCCTCCAGAGAGCCCAGGGGTCTGGACAGCCGGCAGCCTCACACAGACAATTCCTCTCGCAGGAAACACATGAGTCCTGCCTCACACCCCTCCCCCAACTTGGATTGACAAATTTCCCCTCCCCCCCCCCCACCAGCAGAGCTCCTGTGCTTTTAAACTGTTGCACTGCAGGCAGAAATTAAAGTGGCGTAGCTTTCTCCATCACAGTCCCTGAGTGCCAGCCCAAAGCTGCACTGGTTGAACTTCCACCTGCAGCACAGCTGTCTGAGCCCCAGGAGCACATCTCAGCTTCCCCCACCCTGGTATCCTCTAGATGTGTTGAACTACAACTCCCAGAATGCCCCCACCAGCATGGAGTGGTAGCCCAGTACCTCTGAAGGGTGCCGGGTTGGGAGACTAGGCTGTTTTTCTTGGGCCCATGAACCCAGGCATCCTTTGCTCTAATCCACTAAAGCTAGCTCCTCTCACAGAGAATGCAGGAGTCCTGACACACCCACTTGCACGCAGCTAGGGTCAAGAATGAGACCCAGGCATCCTGCCCCCGAGGTTTGCTGCGCTCTCTTCCACTCCGCCTGCTTTTGGTCCCAGGCCAAGGATCTCAGTGGCTCCTGGCGACTCATACGTGCTGGCCTGCACGCGCGGAAGCCTTGATCTGCCGACCCGGCGGCCGGCTCCATCGATCCCGGCCCTGTCTCCAAACAGGGGCCGGGGCCTTCCGGCGCCAGAAACAGTGACAGATCAACCAGGCCAGGCGGGAAGAGAAGACCTCTGACCTTTGGCCATCAGCCTTCCTCAGGTGCCTCCCGTAGCCAGGCTGAGGCACATCAAAAATGGGAGCAGGGCCTAGTGGTTACAGCAGAGTCTCGCAGCTAAAACCTGTGGCTTCCTCTGCCCCACCCCCCAATCTCCTGGCATGCTTACTGGCTTCAATATGATTTTCCTCAACTTAGAAGGAGCCCGTCAAAACCTAGGATGCAATGCACTTGCATGCCGCACCTGTGAGGAGGGTCATTATTATTTTACAGATGCAGGGGAGAAGGGACAAGGCCTGAACTGAATCCAGGCTGCACTTGGAAGGCACTTCTGCAGGAATGCATTCATAACCTGTGGAACTCTCTGCCACAGGATGCCACATTGGCCACAAGCCCAAATGGTCTTGGAAAAGTAGGAAGTTGGGCTGAGGGGTGGGTGGGAATGGTCTGTTAAAATGGCTCCTAGCCATGCTATCTCAAAGCATATCCTCCTGCAGGGGCTGGTTGAAGACACTGCTGGTGAGCACCCCTGCACCATCTGCCCAGCCACTGCCGGAGACAGAACGCTCTGCTAGAGGAAGTCGGCCCGGCCCAGCGGAAGAGTGGGTGCTCTGCCCCAGGGCTCCCAAGCACCCGTAGGAACCACCCTGTGCACAGAGGGGTAGAAACACATAGAGCATGTGAAGTGTCCAGATTGGGGGGGGGGTGCATTGAGAGACCTGGCTGAGGGGCCGCGTGTAGCTTCTTTGCATGTCCCAATTGAAGGGCGAAGGAGGTTTGACTGGATCCTCCTCCTCACAACCTTTCACCCTTTCACCTGCAACGGGGGGGGGGGGGGGAGGCAGTCATATTGACCTACCTTGCAGGGTTGTTGTAAGAACAAAACAAGCTGCAGGCATAGAGCCTTGGACACTCTAAATGGCTATACAATATTTTACTATTTGTGCTTTAAAAACAACGTACTGCATAAATTCTCAGGGAGCTGAAGTGTGCAAAATTTCCATTCTGGAACAGACAATCTTAGTAGTTGCTGATGAATGAGCGAGGAAGCCCATTTTCCCTTCGATGTTGTGTGTGTTTTCTGTACTGTAACTAGGGATGTGCGATGCTGAGGATTTTGTTCCGTTTAAGCCCGACAGGATTCAGCAACATTTCTGTTCTGGTAAGTGGCAGCAGATTGTAGCAGACTCCCCCCCCCCCCCCCCCAAGATTCCAGAAATGTTTTGTGCATGTTTTTTCCGGGTGTCACATTTGTGCAAATGATAATTTGGGCAGTGGGTGGGTGGGGGATCTTGAAATTGGTGCAAATGGTGTCATAATTTTTCATTTTAATTGGCTAACTTGCACAAGTGTTCAGGAGCACAAGTCTTGCCTGTCTGTAATGTAGCCCCACAGAGGCACATACCCCTCTTGTCAATAACTTTGTCAGTTTCATCCTCTCCACAACTACTCTGTCCCCCAAAGCCACATTCCCTATTTCATAGAATCGTAGAGTTGGAAGGGGCCTCTAAGGCCATGGAGTCCAACCCCCTGCTCAATGCAGAAATCCACCTTAAAGCATCCCTGACAGATGGCTGTCCAGCTGCCTCTTGAATAATAATAATAATAATAATAATAATAATAATAATAATAATAACAATTTATTTCTTACCCGCCTCTCCGTCTGGATCGAGGTGGGGAACAACAACATGATAAAATACATAAAACTGATTAAAACATGACACATATTATTAAAACTGCATTAAAACATCCTAAAACATCCTAAAAACATCCTTAAAACATTCTAAAATTCCACTGGATATGCCTGCCGGAAGAGAACAGTCTTTATAGCTTTCTTTGAATACCTATAGTGTGGGAGAGCCCACCATCTCCCTAGTTCATGGGTTCCACTGTCGTACTGCTCTAACAGTCAAGAAGTTTTGCCTGGTGTCCAGCCGGAATAGGGCTTCCTGTCACTTGAGCCCATTATTCTGCATCCTGCACTCTGGGACTTGTTGACTGGGGCTAGTTACAGGGAGCATACAACTCCCCTGTTAAAACAGCTCCCCTGGCTTCCAATCTGTTTCTGGGCACAATTCAAAGTGCTGGTTATGACCTTCAAAGCCCTATACTGCTCAGGTCCAGGTTATCTGAAAGACCATATTCTCACTTATGAGCCTGCCCGTCCCCTGAGGTCTTCAGGGGAGGCCCTTCTCTCCATCCCACCACCATCACAGTCACACCTGATGGGAACGTGGGAGAGGGCCTTCTCGGTGGCTGCTCCAGGGCTCTGGAACTCCCTTCCCAGGGAAGCTAGACTGGCTCCCTCCTTGGTGTGCTTTCGGAGGCACGCTAACATTTTTCTGTTTCAGCAGGCCTTTGGGGAGTAGTTCAGTCCTCCGTGGATGTGCTGCTTATAGTTTGGATTTTTTAAAAACTATTTTGTATTTAAAATGTTTTTAAATTTTCTAAATATTTTAAAATTGTACTATATCTCTATTTGTTTTAACTGTACATGTTTTAATTTGTAAGCGGCCTTGAATCCCAGTATTGGGAAAAAGGCGGGATATAAATAAATATTATAAGAAGAGATCCTGGCCCCCCTCTGTGTGAGAACTTTTCAAGGACTTGAAGAGTTTCACACACACCCATCTGCAGTTCCCCACCAAAGGGGGGGTGGAATTGAAAACCAGTGCAAACTTCAAGATCCCTTCCCCCAAATATGTTCAAGTTGCTGCCATTTTAAAAAAAAAATGGAATCCTCACATTGGCTCAACCCGTTACAAATCGAGTCAACCTCAGCAGGGGGAAATGGAACAAAATCCACAGGGTTGAACCGGAAAAATCCATCGAGTTTTCAACCCCCAAGTGGAATTCTCGTACATATGTTAATTGTAACCCATAAGGCCAGATGACCAAGAAGTTAAAAAAATAATGCTGGTTAAAATCTAGAATATGATTTTGGTAGCAAGAACCATGCTGCACATCACTGTGGGTTATTACGTGGCACCCGCCATGCACACAGCTCTTACAAGAGGAGAGGTCTCTGCCCCATGGGCTTACAATCTAACATTCTGTATGTTGTAGACGGCAGCGTGAGGAGGCCGAGGGGACAGTGTGAAGAAGCTATTCCTGACGTGGGCTCCATAACACCAGGGAGGCAGCCATAACTGCGAAGCCCTAAGAGATTGTTCTGGTGGTATTATGCTTGGGCATAGCTACAAGAGAGCAGCTTTCCCCAACTTGGTGCCCTCCAGATGTGTTACACTACAAGTGCCAGCATCCCCGAGCCAGCCATGCTGGGAGTTGTAGCCCAACACATCCAGAGGGCCCTAGGTCGGCGGAGGCTGCAGTACGCCCTGGGCATAAGGGACTTGTGTCAAAGCCTTCAGAGAAAACCTCACATCGATGAGAAGTCTTCTGTACACACCCGGGGATGATCTAAAAAGCACACCTCCATTTTCCAGATGCTGAGTGCCTTTTTCTACCTCCATCTCGCACAGCTGGGGTGAAAAGGAGAAGGGCATCAAATAAAGGTGCTCAAAGCAACTCCATCTGGCCAATTTGCTCTACTTTCAGGATCCAGGCTTCCCCGAGAGAGGCATGCAACAGCCTACGCCCACCCGAGAGCAACGATCCATGTACACAGGCAAGGCCTCGGATGATCTCTGACAGGTCACTTTGCCAGCCCCGTGACTTCTGGGAAAAGCTTCCTGAACTCTAGGAAAGCGGTTAGCAAGTGTCAGGGATCACCCTCCAGAATGGGTCTCACACAGAAGCGGATCTGAGAAGGCAGCCCACAGAATTCCGGAACGGCAGGGCTGGTGGTAAACCCAGGCCTTCACCTGAAAAAGGCCTTGCTGGTGCTCAGCCACAGGACGCAGCCAGAGCTAAGGGTTTCTACGCATGCACAGACTGCCTTTCTCTCAGCACTAAGCAAGAGTTCACAGGTGAAAGGAGATGGGTTCCAGCCACGCAAACGGGCGATTCCGCCTTTTATTGCATCAGGCCATCAAGGCCTGTCCTTTATCCCGAGTGGCACAAATGGTTTCCCCAGGTACCTGCCAAGGGGTCTTTGCAACCCCCTGCTCCTTGAGAGCCTCTGAAGTGGGGGCTGGGGAGGCAGCAGGGCTGAATCTGGGCCTTCTGCATGCAATAAGCTTGTACGGTGCCACCGGGCAGCAAGGCCCAGAAAGTGTATCATTATCATAGCCAGCGAATCCCCAACGCTTTCCCCAGAAGATCTCCCTCCTGAATCGCAGCAGCAGAAGAGGAGGACGTATACAGCGTCTCATTCCAGAAATCCACCCACACCCCCAAAAGAACTTCCCTGGTTCACCATCAGTGCACTTGAGGGGCGAGGAGAAATATGCTGTTACTTCTTGCGCACAACCCAAACCGTTGGCTCCGCTTATCTTATCAGCTGCTCATGCCAGGCTGTAGCTGGAAGGCTGCGGCTGGCGGCGTGAGAAGGCCAAGCGGGACAGTGGAAAGAAGTTATTTCCGACACGGACTCGATAGCACCGTTTTGCAACACACAACCATGACGACGAGATGCAAAAGGCCCTCTTCGGATCCCAGACCAGGATCTGAACAACTCCAGAGATAGCCATTTCCCCCGCGACACCTGTCCGGTTCTCATGTCCCACATCCCCAAAAAAGAAATGCGGGAATTCCCGCCAGACCAAACTCTGTGCTCTCTGCTTAGCCAATGAGCATCAGAGTTCCGACGCATGCTGTTTGGGAATCATGACCTATGTAAAAAAGGGAAAGTATGGGTAGTTGAAATCATAGAATAGTAAAGTTGGAAGGGGCCTCTAAGGCCATCAAGTCCAACCCCCCTGCTCAATGCAGGAATCCACCTTAAAGCATCCCTGACAGATGCCTGTCCAGCTGCATCTTGAAGTCCTCTAGGGTGGGAGAGCCCCCCACCTCCCTAGGTCATGAGTTCCATTACCGTACTGCTCTAACAGTCAGGACGTTTTTCCTGATGTCCAGCCAGAATCTGGCTTCTTGTAACTTGAGCCCATTATTCCATGTCCTGCATTCTGGGTTGATTGAGAAAAGATCCTGGCTCTCCTCTGTGTGACAACCTTTCAAGTCTTTGAAGAGGGCTATCATGTCTCCCCTCAATCTTCTCTTCTCCAGGCTAAACATGCCCAGTTCTTTCAGTCTCTCCTCATAGGGCTTTGTTTCCAGACCCCTGATCATCCTTGTTGCCCTCCTCTGAACACGCTCTAGATTGTCTGCATCCTTCTTGAAGTGTGGTGCCCAGAACTGGATGCAATCCTCAAAATGGGGCCTAACCAGTGCCGAATAGAGGGGAACCAGTACCTCGTGTGATTTGGAAGCTATACTTCTATTAATGCAGCCCAAAATAGCATTTGCTTTTTTTGCAGCCACATCACACTGTTGGCTCATATTCAGTTTGTGATCTACAACAATTCCTAGATCCTTCTCGCTTGTCGTATCGCTGAGCCAAGCATCCCCCATCTTGTAACCGTGCATTTGGTTTCTTTATCCTATCTGATATCCTGGTAATTTTCCTATCTCCACTCTCCGTTGAGTTATATTTTATTTGATTATTTTACAAATTTGTATTGCATTTTATATTTTTATAGTTTGTATGGCATCTTAGTCTTTTAACTGTTTGCAATCCACCTACAGAACATTGGTTATTGGGCAGATTAAAAATATAATAAATAAAATAAATATATTGTAATTTTCCTGGGGAAGGATACTGATAAAAATGCCTCCCCACCCTGACAGCCTTAATAAATAAGGTGCCAGTTAGGGAGCAATCCTATGCATGTTTAGACAGAAAAAAAAGCCCTACAAATCCCAGCATGCCCCAGCCAGCCACGTTGGACTTTTTTCTATCTGAACATGCATAAGATTTCCCCCTTCAGGTATCAACATTTTAACTCAGAGGTAATGGGGTGGTTAAATGAGGCCCCTTCTCTTCTGCCGCTCCCAGACTGTGGAATGACCTGCCAGGAGAGATCCGCCAACGTACCAGTCTTCTAGAATTCAAGAGAGCTATAAAGACTGATCTCTTCCAGCAGGCCTACCCAGTCAAATTTTAAGACTTGGTTGATTTTAATAATGTATTAATTTTATATGTTTTTAATCAGTTTTATGTATTTTATATTGTCTGTATTGATGTTGTTCCCCGCCTCGATCCGGAGGGAGAGGCAGGTAAGAACTAAATATATTATTATTATTATTATTAACTGAAATTCATGGGAGCAGTTCTCAAGGGTAACTGGCAACTCTTTTAAGTGTGCATTTTAAGAACTCTAAGGGAACTATTTAAACACATCAGATCTGCCAGGCCTTGCTTTTCCATGGGGCACTGCCATAGTATTTTGCTTTTGTGAATTGCCCCGTCCCGGAAAGCTTTCAAAATATAAATCCAGCCTGGAGGCACCGAATGTAGTTCCAGTGGGCTGCAGCTTTTGCAAAGCCTGCCAAAGTCAACTCCATCAGAGCTTTGGAACAAGCTGTTAAAAGATCGTGTGAATGAACTCTAGTTGTGTGAACACTACGAGAACAGTGGGGTTGAGAAGGGGTAAGCAATCCTGTCTCCAGGCTGAAAATACTCCACAATCTGCCCTAGCTCTCCACCCCCCACCCCTAAAGAGAGTGCTTCCAAATTCATATTTGGGTTTTCTCCATCTCCGCAACAACTAGAATGGTCAAAACAATTTTTTAAAAAACGGTTTTCCTCCTGTTTGTTTGAAGCTGAACTCTTTTACAGCTGCGACCTCAAGCAGACAACACCAATGGCGTGAATCCAAGGAGCATCTAAAGAAAACAAACCCTCATTTTTGGCCCACAGGTCCTGTGTATTTATCTCCCCAAAGGCCACTTGTACTCAAACAATGGTCAGGGCTGCAAACCAAAAGCATTTCCTGTAAGAAGAGATCCACACACACGGTTTATGTTTGTCGTCCGGCGCTGCTGCCTCTGGAGAAGGGCCAGCGGCAGGCAGGCATATTATTGTCTGGGGCGACGTAACCAACTATGGGGCGAAACAGGGAGGGGGCAGCAGCAGATCTGCTTTACATGAGAATCTACAAATATCTGATATCACCCCTCCTTTAACAGAGGTGTCTCCTGCACAGAGAGGGTCTCATCAGAGCAGAATGGATGCGCCCCACATCTATGGGGCAATGTGCCAAATCAAACCAGTAACATGGGACAGAGGAGGGGGGGGTCTTCTGACCCATCGGACACACATAGCCTATCCCACCTGGCACACTCCAGATGGGTTCGACTACAACTACCACCATCCCCAGTCAGCATGGAGGCAGCCAGGTTGGGGAAGAAGGCAGGACACTGCATTTTCCAAACGCAACCCCTTCCCCAGCCTGACCCACATCAGTACCAGAGCTCCCTTAATGGGAAGGAGAATCTTAAACCATCCTCCGACCCCCATGAAAGCTGAGATTAGGCTGCTCCCTCTCCTTGTAGAACACTTGAAAACCTTTTATTTCCCAGATCCCAGCAAGAGACACTCATAGAACCTGGAATGCCACAACACACGCACATGGATGTTCAAGAGACACACAGCACTAAGAAATCTGGCCCCCAAAGCCAGCTCCCATCAAGTCTTCCTTGTGAGCAAACCCTATGCAGGCAACACATTAGTTTTTAGGCCAGAAAAACCAGCTGGATCAGCAGAAGGCGTAGGAGCCCATCTCTCCGTTCTACTTCAGTTTTGGGGTGCCAAAGAGAGCGGCCTCTCGGAGTGGGGAGCTCCGGTTCCCACAGAGAGCTTCATACAAGAAACCGGCAACTGTCTGAGGAATAGGTAGGGGTCCTGATTTAGCCAGAAGACAAAGAAAGCTCATATATAGTACAAGAGTGGACATTTTGCCCCACAGGGAGATGGGCTTTGTTGTCACTGGTGAGCCAAGAGAGAGCAGACTGGGCCAGCCTCCAGAGCGGGCAAACTGCAGGCCCAGGACCACCACCAAGGCAGAATCGGCTCCGAAGGACAGGGGGGCCCAGGTGCTTCGGCACAGCATGGCACCCCTCCACGTAGAGGATGTGAATCGTTCTGGGCGGGTGAGGAGCCACCGGTGACTCCGGAACGGTACACAGGCAGGTCCTCCCAGCCAATCCGGAACGGCGGTTACACCGGGATGACTCGGCACACCCGGATGTGGATGGCGGAGTTGTTCCGGGTCCTGGCCAGCGGCTCGTCACTGTCTCCTTCCGGCTCAGCGACGTCCGCAAGCTCCACAGTGGAGGTGTTGGCCGCCAGGCGCAGCGAGCCGCTCCCGGTGGCTTCCAGCTGCAGGGCGATGTTGATGGCCCGGTTGATGGCCAAGCCCAAGCCGTGGATGCAGATCTCGGGGCTGCCGCTGCCGGGCGCCAACAGCTTCTGGCAGCGGCTCAGCTGGGCCTTGAAGTCCGTCTTCATGTTGACGTAAATGTCGCTGCGGCGCCGTGGCAAGCGGCGGGGCAGGCGGCGGCGCAGGGCGTACTCTGTCTCCGTGGGGGCCCCCGGTTCAGCCATGGCGGCTCTGGGGAGAGAGAGGTGATATGGGGCTGTGGGGCACCAAGGCCAGGCACACTCACACAGCAGCGGAACCCTTCCCTGGCTGCCCCACACTTTCTGACAGCTCCCCACTGTCGGGTCCATCCGAAGTCTGCTGCCCCACGTGACTCCTCCCGCCCCCACTCCCCCCCAGCACCTGGGCCACCTGGGTGCAGCCCCCTTCCTCTGCACCGCTCCTCCCACCCCATAGGCAACCCCCCTACATCCCCCCTCCTGGAAATCGGCCAAAGGATGCACCCTTCGACCCCCCCTCCCCCCCAGGCCCTTCTCAGACCCCCGTCCATGTGTGCCTCCGCACCAGCCCCACAGGGACCTTGCTGGGCCTTTTCCCTAGGAACGCAGCAGCCTCAGCCCTCATGGCTTCCCCCCGTCCTGCCCCTCGGGCTTCCGCCTGCATCGCCCCCCCCCCCCAGCCTGCCCTTCCCCCACAACCCCCCGCCCGGGTGCTGTGCAGACCCCTCCCCAGAGGCCCCCTTGCAGCAAGCCCGAGAGCCCCAGCCCCACGGCCGGCCCCCTCCAGGCCCTCTGCGCCCCCCCTGAACCCCAACACTGCCGGCCCCTCCCCCCTCTGCCCGCCCCTTCCCCACCTTGGCAAGCGAGACCCCACCAAGGCAGCGGCACGGAAGGGGCTGCGCGCGCACTCCCGCCCTCCTTCCCCCGCCGCTTCCGGTTTCCGCTTGGGGGAGGGGGCGCGCATGGAACGTCCGCAGGGGCGGGCGGGGGCGCGCGCAAGTGAAAGGTAGACTTTTCCTCCCTTCGTTAGACGCGCACAGGAGGCCGAACTCGCGGGTCTCCTGGCCTTCTTTGCTTCCTTCCCTCTCCGAGCCCAACGAAACAAGGGGCTCCGTGCCAGGACCGGAGAGAGAAAAGGCAGGGCGGCGGCGGCGGCAACGGACAATCCTCCTCCCCACCTGGCTGGGAAAGGAGGGCGTCTGTCCGTCTGCGGTTCCAGGGCCGTCGTGCCCGGGAGCGGATCCGTGGAGCGCGCGGGGCTTCTGCATGCAGCGGGGAGGGAGCCGGGCTGGGGCTGCCACCCGAGGGGAGGGCTTTGTATGGGCTGGGGGGGGGCGGGGGGCGAGCGGAATGCCCACCCTGCCTTCTCCCCCCCCCCATGCACGCGCACGCATTGCCCCCCGCCTTCTTCCCCCTGGACTACCCTGCAGGGTTGTTGCATGCATGCATGCAAGCGCACCTTCCAGCCAGCAGTCTTGCCAGGGCGCTTGCAAGCCCCTCTCTCGGGCACGGCCACACATACACACACACAAGCGCGCCCCTGCAATGGGGGCCGCGGGCGGTCGTGGCAGGGACAGGCCTCAGGCACTAGCGGCAAGGCGACCGCGGCCAACGAGGCGCCAAAACGCTCTTTCCGCGAGGAACAAAAGCCTCTGCTAGGTGGGATGGCGATGTGCACCCGGAAGTTCCCTATCCTATCCATGTCTGCCCGCTCTACAGTTTGTTCTATCTCTGTAGTCCACTCCCTAGGAAGGGAAAGTTCGCGCGTGCGCACAGCTCCTTCGCGGGCGGGTGGGTCGGTGGGGGGAGGAGGCTAAGTAGTCCCCCTCCCCATTTTTATTTTTATTTTTGTCAGAAGTGTCGCCTTTCTGCAAAATATGTTTTATTTTTTATTATTATTATATTTTTTGGTCTTATTGAAATTTGTATTAATTATTTGTTTATTTTTATTCATTCATTTTTATTTCTTGAACTTATTCAAATTTTAATTTATTTTTATTTGTTTTTATTCATTCATTTTTAGGACTTATTTTCCTCCAAGGAGTCTCTCTCTCTCTCTTTCTCTCTCCTCCCCCCCCCCCCCATTCCTTTTATCCTTACGACAACCATGCGAGGCAGGGTCGGCTGAGAGTGACTGGCCCATTCACCCAGTGAGTTCCATGGCAGTGGGGAACTGGGACTCCCCAATGCCAGTCCAACCCTGTGATCACTACACCACAATAACAGTTGAAACAGGAAACGCCCCCCCCCCCACATCCCCAAATGGAGAGCAACGTTCTCAAAACAAACCAAGGCCATCTTTGAATTGAAATCACAGCTGTGTCTTTCCTAGATGGCTAAAGTAGCTTTCCCTAACCGGATGCCCTCCAGATGTGTGGGACTACAACTCCCAGTATGCTAGCTGGAAATACTGGGAGTTGTACACTCACACATCTGGAGGGCATCTGGTTAGGAAAAGCTGATATTGAACTGAAATGGCGAAGGAGACCAGACAAAACCTCATGAAGTTCCCAGAGCCCAAGATGAGGGGGGAGGGTACAGCAGCCCCCCCCCCCAACCTAAGCCCCAGCTCCATTCCAGCCAGGCGGCTCAGAAGGAGACCCCCTGAGAAGTGCGAGGGAATCAACGGGGTTGCACTTCTATCTACCCCGCTTTCAGTCCCCAAACTAGCTCAGGGCACAGAAAGCGACCTCTGTTCCAGGTCAGGCTCTTTCTTCACCTCCCAGCTAGCAAATGCCTCCAGCAGATGTTCTGTCCCATCCCCTGGGAGGCCAAACTCCCCCAAGGACCCACTAGATTCCCTTTTATCTGCCTTGTTCGCCTTCCTGAGGGCTGATCCGCGCACTCTGTCACAGCACAGCCCTGCTGGCTGGTGGATGTTGGGAATTGTAGTCCAATGCGCCAGGTCGGAGATGGATGCTCTTGGTTGCCGTGATGGATCCAGCTGTCTGGCGTTCCGAGCCGTTCCAAGCCAAGCCGTTTCAAGCTGTGCCGTGCCGAGCTGTGTCACTTCTAGATATTTTATGCATCAGCTTTCCCCATCCTGGTGCCTTCCAGATGTTTTGGACTTCAGTTCCTATCAGCCCCACCCAATGTGGCCAGTTGTCAGGAATGCTGGGAGTTGTAGCCCAACACATCTGCAGGGCACCAGGTTGGGGAGGCCTTGTCATAGATCATAATATAGACCCTCCGTCACCTACCCAGTGCCCTCCTGGTTACTCCCATGATTAGCAGCCAGCGTGGCCATTTTAAATATGCTGGGATTCCTCTGGAGCGAACTACCAAGAAGAATTTGGCGGACACTAGTCCTTTTCAGGGTTGTTTGCAATTCTGACCAAATGCTAAACTTTGCATGGCAGCTATCTAAACATTTTTTGGGTTAAAGCTCAGTGTGTTTTACAAGTTCAGCCTGGGCAGAACGTAGTAAGCACCACCGAGTCCCAGGGAGGCTACTCCCAGTGCATAGGATTGTGAAGAGCCAGAGAGCAAGACAGCTGGGGCATCTCCTTGTCCTCCTTCACACCACCAGAGAGAGAGAGAGAGAGACACACACACACACACACACACACATAGTGAACAAGCAGGTTGCAACGTGGAAGAGGAGGAGCAGATGTGGGTCCAAGGGAAGGCTGACCCTATTTTGGACCAAAAAGGAGGACAACAGGGCTGCCCCAAGGGGGTGTGCCCACCCAAACATGGTCACATGTCTGATTTCATAGCACACAATTAAGACAAACCTGTTCTACATAACATCTTAACATTAAAATCGCTGAAATAAAGAACAAGTGAGACATTCAATGTATCTGAAATTAACTTCACTCACTTGAAGGAAAGATGAGACACACACCAATATGTTGCTGGCAAGAAGCATCTTTTATTGTAACTTAGCAAGGTTTATATAGATCTTTAGTCTGGCTGTACACGAGGGCACAGCATGCTAATACACAATAGAGCACAATACAAGAGAAACATAAGAATGCAACATTTCATGGACTGGGGAACAGTAGCCAAGAACATCTTGTATGTAGCCGGATAAGATTGGAGATAGAGAAGAACGAGGTCACGTCAGGTGTGCCCAACAACGCTGCTCGCTCTGTACTTCACTCACTCCTACTTTTGTAGCTTTTACTGTACTTGGAAGCTTTTGCTATGCTCTGTGTGGTACAGCCTCCCCTTCCCTCAAATACCTTTTCTGACTGCAAATCCTTCACCGGATGACCATAGTCTCACCTTTCCTAACATTTAACACTCTTTTCCATCACCTTTCTCATCTCCATACTCACAGATTCAGCATACTGCTACCACTGAACAAACGAAGCAATTGACAAGTGCAGAGAAATCTAGTACAACAACGTAGCATTCAGGAAGAGTATAAACTACGAATACCTTCCAAAATTAGCAGGGAACAAAATGGACTAAAGGCTTGTTGCAGTCACTTCTCACTAGCACTTCTGGTTTAGCAATGAGAAACTAATCTAAAAATGTGTCATTATATCTCTGGTTCATTAGCCATGTAAACAAGACCATGGTCAGTAGCGATACAAAGAAAGGACAGAACAGATGCCCATTATCACAATGCTAGACAAGGATCTTTCCCTCCTTTTATCCAAATATCTCCTCAATTTACACTGCCTTCTCCTCCCTCCTGGAGGAGAAGGCTATTAATGGCTAATAGCCCTGATGGCTGTGTGCTACCTCCAGTATTTGAGGCAGCAAGCCTGTGTGCACCAGTTGCTGGGGAACATGGGTAGGTGGGTGCTGTTGCACCATGTCCTGCTTTATTGGTCCCTGGTCAACAGCTGGTTGGCCACTGTGTAAACAGAGTGCTGGACTAGATGGACTCTTGGTCTGATCCAGCATCACACTTCATATGTTTTTAGTGTGCAGAGAACAGAAATCCTAATCAGGGACCCAAAGAAAACTGCCCAAAGAAACGACAGAAACAAGTCCCATTGATATCAATAAAGCTTACGCACAGATAAATGAATATAGGATTGCAGCCTCTTCACATCTGTTCATCTTACTCTAGGAAGTGCAAGCCCCTCCTGTCAAGGACAACTACGCACTCACAGAACCTGGCCTCCTGGGTCATGCAACCAGCAGGTGCTTTCCAGAAAGATGGTTTCAGAGCCACGCTATGCTGGGACAGAACAATTCTGGGACAAGACAATACTTTGCAATTGACTGGACATAACAGTCATAAACAAAAAATAAAAACACAACTACCTCATTGACATAGCAATACCTAATGACAAAAATGTTGCAGAAAAGGAAGAGGAAAAGAGAGCAAAATATACACCACTGGCTATGAATGTTACAGAACTATGGGAGACATAACAGTTATAAACCATAGTAGACAGTACTAAACTAGGCTGGACAATGATCTGCTTGGATCTGTGGGATTCCCAGGCAGTCTTTGGCCTCATCTACAAGAATTCGGCTTTACGCCTGTTCCTCCGATTATGCGCATCTTCTCGGAAGTGCTTTATCGTAAATGCTTGTATGCAGGAGGTAATTGAGCACTCAACAGGTGACCTTACCAGTTGTTTCAAATGTGCTTTACAGGTAGTTTATGCGGAGAATCGCTTGTTCACATAGGCAAAATGCGCTTTAACGGCCAGAGCAAAATAAAACTCACTATTTAACGCGCATTCGATAAAGCGCATAATCAGAGAGAAAATGCGCCTCTACGCCTGATTTGCACTCCATTCTTGTAGAGGTAAATTTTTTAATGCGCCTTGAAAGAGCTTTAAATGCCTCTTGTAGAGGCAGCCTTTCATGCTGGCACTGTGCAGCTCTAGACTGGCTTAGAGTGCCTCTACAAGAGCAATTTAAAGCTCTTTCAAGGCGCATTACCAAATTTACCTCTACAAGAGCAGAGTGCAAATGAGGAATACAGGTGCTTTTTATCTCCTATTATGTGCATTTTCGAATGCGCGTTAAATAGCGAGTTTTAATTTAGCGCGGGAGTAAGAGTGCCTTATGTCCGTGCAAACAACTTTCTGCAGAGGCGTACTAACTATCAGAGTGGGTGGACTGTGGTCGTGATGTCATGCATAGAACTGCCCCTTCGCTGGGAAAACCTCCCACTTTTTTGTTTAGTTTTATTTCCTGTCTCCTGCTTGCAAATTCCTCCTTGTTCGCCGTCTCCCTGGATGGAAGCTCCAGGAAAAGGTGACCCAATGTGAACTGAAAATAAAGTGTATTTTAACTCCCCTGATGGAATATGTCATTCATGGAGACATGGGGCCAGATGAAGGTGGTTTCACGAGAAGCAAAGGGGGTAGGAAGGCTGTGCGCATAATTAGCGATCAGCTTAGACAGATCGTCCCTCTCACTTCTTGCTGGGTTCCTGACATGAGCTCTCTGTGTGTGTGTGCGTGTTGATGTTTTACAATGGTTGAGCTCACTGGGAAGAGGAGGGGGAAAGGAATGAAGCAGCATCCCCATGTCTGTTTTGGCGTGCGTGTGTGCGAGGCACATTCCCATTTACTCCTGAGCAGTTCACTTCAAATGGCAATTGGGCGAAGGGGGGAGAGAGGTAGCCCTGGTGGACGGGGAGAATAAAGGGAGGGAAACCTGTTTGGGTAGTTCCCTGGGACAAAGCCTAATACTTTCAGCAACATTTGCATACGATTCTCAGCATGTAAACAACTCTAAAGCACGTTTCATACAGCCAGTAATGCGCTTCAATGCCTCTCGTGTTTAGGTATTAGGTGTAAAAGCGCTTATCAGGAAATGCGCATAATCGGGGAACCGGGAGTCAAAGCGAACTCTTGTAGAGGGGGCCTTAGTTTCAGCAAAGTTGTTACATCACTCCCCTTTTATGTCATGCCTTTGGGCCTATACCTACACCCACTGTCATTTGTGTGATTGCCCATGGATTAGAGGCAGACTTCGTCAGTCATACTTCAGTCCCATTAATAACAGTGGGGATTCTGCTGGTCACGACTAACTTGCTTCATTGATTTCAATGGGACTGAAGAGTGGCTTACCTGGTCTGGATCCAATCCATGGTGATTTTGGAAAGGGGCTGCTTCAAAAATCAAGGAAGAATGTGTAGTTCCAAATTGAAATTCATACTTCCTTGTGGGGTTGTAGCAATATGCTTGCACTATTGATCACATGGAGTCCCCTGAGTCTCTGAAGCAGTCCTATGGTTTTGTGATACCAGTGTCATAGATTACGTTTGCATAGCTGTAGCTAGCAATACAGCATTTGTTTATTCATGCCCAACTCCTGTCAGGCTCCAATCAGCTGATTACATAGATCTCAGAAGGCAATACGGATTTCCTTGTTGAATAAAAAGTGCTTAAAAAAAAGTTTAGCTGCTCTCTTACTTTCCAGTTTCTCTGTGATCATTTACTGTAGCAAAGTAAAATAATAGTGTGCATATTTCATTGATATGGCCATTCTGTCTAAATTCAGAACTTAGTACAGGTAATTTTTGTAATCCCTAGAGCCCTCAAACCCATGCTCTGCTTTTGTTATAAAGCTGTGTCAATGCGCACAGCTTACTGTGGCTTCCTTGGGTATGCTTTTCATAGGTTTCCCCAGATGGTCTTCCTTCCTACAAGTGAAATGTTTTCTTGGTGAAACAATAGCTAATAGCAAATTCAGTTCATTACAGTTATCTAATTTTTCTTGTTGTCATTGTTGATAATACCTGTCAAAATAAGAAGTTGCTATTGCACAGAAAGAAAAGGAAACTTTTTTTTGCAGACTGTGGGGATGCTGTGGATATAATATATCTTGACTTCAGCAAAGCTTTTGACAAAGTGCCCCATGACATTCTGATTAACAAATTAGTGAAAAGTGGGATAGATGGAACAACTCTTAGGTGGATCCACAGTTGGCTACAGAATCGGACTCAAAGGTTGCATTCGGACAACACATTAGTCAATGGTGGGTTGAGTAGCCAATTCACAGTTGGTTATTTTGTGGGTACTCCCAACATAACTGGGGGAGGATATGGGATGCAAGAATGTTAAAGCTGTTGTCGATTAGAATTAAGGAGAATTATTATAAGACAGTTTGGAGATGGTATTTAACACCGGTAAGATTTCATCAGATAGATAAAAAAGTGTCCAAGAATTGTTGGAGGGGATGTCAGCAGGTTGGAACTTATTTTCATATGTGGTGGAGCTGTGAATATGTACAAAAAATTTGGGAAAGGGTGTTCAAAGAAATAAGTGAAATAATTGGAAGTAAACTGGAATTAAGCCCAAAGCTGGCTCTACTAGCAATATGGGATAAAGGAAATGAGAATATAAGCAAGAGAGAATTGATAAACAACCTCCTGGCTCCTGTCAGAATAATGATTGCTAAAAACTGGAAAGGGTAAGGGATATATACTATAGAAGAATGGTATAAAGAAATATGGGATATGGCACTTAATGATAAGCTGATGTGTAAAATGAAAATAAAGAGGGGAATGTCCAGTAAGAATGATTTTGGAGATATATGGAGCCCATTTTTGGAATATGTATTAAGAATAGGGAAGGGGCAAACACCTTCAAAAGAGTCTTTACAATTTTGGAAAGATGAATAATGAATAATTGAAGGTCTCCTGGGGGGAGGGGTGCATGGGGGGGTATGTAGGTTATGTATTGTATTTTATGTTGTTTTTATGTTGTATTATGTTGAAAAATAAAATATTATTTAAAAATTTTTTTGTGGGTACTCCCCACACAACATATTCCTACACAACTGTGGGTGGTTGGAACTGGCTTTGAGTGGACTAATAGTCAATCCGGCATTTGACTGACAGCTCCTCCCCTCTCCCCACCCGTCCTCCTCCCTCAGTCTTCCCAGTTCTATCCCAGCAGCCTCTGCAAGTTGCACCAGTTGTACCAGAGTGGCAGCTGCTGCTTTGGTGACTCTTGCCACCTGCCTCTATGGGCTTGTGTTTTTAACTCACTCACCTCTCCACACAACACTTTAAACAACTGGCTTCGAGCTAAACAACTTGCAAGCCAGTTGTTTCTCTCAGTTGCTTATTTGGGCAGAATAGCATACCATCAGTAGTTTGTGAGCGGCGTGTTACCCTCCACACAACACAATAAGCAACACAACTGATGATTGTTTCCACCCCTCCCCCCAGTTGTTTAATGTGTTGTCCGAATGCAGCCAAAGTGTGCTTATCAATGGTACCTTTTCACACTGGGGGGAGGTAACGAGGAGGGTACTGCAGGGCTCAGTCCTGGACCCAATGCTCTTCAACATTTTTATTAATGATTTGGACAAGGAGGTGCAGGGAATGCTTATCAAATTTGTAGATGACACAAAATTGGGTGGGATCGCTAATACCCTGGAAGACAGAAACAAACTCCAAAGTGATCTTGATAGACTGGAGCGCTGGGCTGAAAACAACAGAATGAAATTGAATAGGGATAAATGCCAAGTTCTACACCTAGGAAGAAGAAATCAAATGCACAGTTACAAGATGGGGGATACTTGGCTCAGCAATACAACAAGCGAGAAGGATCTGGGAATTGTTGTAGATCACAAGCTGAAAATGAGCCAACAGTGTGATGTGGCTGCAAAAAAAGCAAATGCTATTTTGAACATCATTAATAGATGAATAGCTTCCAAATCACGTGAGATACTGGTTCCTCTCTATTCAGCACTGGATTGCATCCAGTTCTGGGCACCACACTTCAAGAAGGATGCAGAAAAGTTGGAGCGTGTTCAGAGGAGGGCAACGAGGATGATCGGGGATCTGGAAACAAAGCCCTACGAGGAGAGACTGAAAGAACTGGGCATGTTTAGCCTGGAGAAGACTGAGGGGAGACATGATAGCACTCTTCAAAGACTAGAAAGTTTGTCACACAGAGGAGGGCCAGGATCTCTTCTCGATCATCCCAGAGTGCAGGAATCCACCTTGAAGCATCCCTGACAGATGGCTGTCCAGCTACCTCTTGAAGGCCTCTAATGTGGGAGAGCCCACCACCTCCCTAGGTCATGGGTTCCATTGTCATCCTGCTCTAACAGACAGGACGTTTTTCCTGATGTCCAGCCGGAATCTGGCTTCCTGTCACTTGAGCCCATTATTCCGCGTCCTGCATTCTGGGTTGATTGAGAAGAGATCCTGGCCCTCCTCTCTAACCTTTCCAGTATTTGAAGGGTGCTCTACTGTCTCCCCTCAATCTTCTCTTCTCCAGGCTAAACATGCCCAGTTCTTTCAGTCTCTCCTCAATCTCAACTCCACAGTCTTGTTGGGTTCCATCAAGAGGAAGTATCTCTGCAGACTTCTGTCGGACCGACTGAGCGCAGAGCAGAGGTTCCAGTACATGCTCAGCCACTGGGACGAGGCAGCCAGGAGCCAGGAGCTCGGGAGCCCTTCCCCGTCGTACGAACCCCCACGTGGGGCTGGGGTCTTGGCCCCAGACATAACCCTTATCCTGCAAATGAAAAAAAGGAAAGGGACTTACGTTTAATTTCAACACTTATTTTTGAATTCACTTTCCCCTCCCCCTGGGGCTGTATGTGGGCATCATGATAAATGATGATTTATCGCTACGTGCGCAAGCCGTGGTTTGTGTGGTCTCTCATTCCCGTTCCTCCGCTGGTGCAGCTGTGAGGAGGAGATCAGGAGTGTTTTCTTCTGTCTTCGACTAACCACAGTTTTGTGTTACATCTGAAAGTCTGAGTTTAACTGTGGTTTGTTGAAACAAATCAGCTTAGCAACATCGGAAGCTGCCTGATACCAAGTCAGAGTCTGGGTCCATCTAGGCCAGGACTGTCAATACTGACTGGCAGCCCCCGGCTCTCCCTCCAGGATTCTTTTCTAGCAATTTGTCAGGGATTGAACCCGGGATCTTCTGCGTGTAAAGCAAGTTGTCAGGGATTGAACCCGGGACCTTCTGCGTGTAAAGCAAGGGCTCTACACCCCCTCCCACCTTCATAAACCAAGCTTCATAAAACAAGGTTTGAAATTGGCTTGTTTCTCTAAATCATGGTTAAAACTAACCACGATTCGTCCAGGGCATGATGTAATGCTAAACTGTGGTTAGTTAAAAACTAGGGTGACCATATGAAAAGGAGGACAGCGCTCCTGTATCTTTAACAGTTGCAAAGGACAGGGAATTTCAGCAGGTGTCGTTTGTATATATACAGAACCTGGTGAATTCCCTCTTCGTCACAACAGTTAAAGTGGCAGGAGCCCTGTCCTCTTGACCATGTACAAAAGAGGGCAGGGCTTCTGCAGCTTTAACTTTGTGATGATGAGGTAATTTCACCAGGTTCTGCATATCTACAAATAACACCTGCTGAAATTCCCTTTCCTATGAAACTGTTAAAGATACTGGAGCCCTGTCCTCCTTTTCATATGGTCAGCCTATAAAAACAGAAGTGGCTGTTTCCAATCTCTACATGGCTTCGCCAGAAAAGGAGAGGGGAGGGAGGGGCATGTGAACTTGAAGCTCCCCCAGGCTTCTTCCTGAAAGGATTAATCATGGTTTGCTGTTACATGCCCTGGTCCAAATGCAGCCCATTCTGTTCCCTTAGGCTGACCAGATAAAATCCAGGTCAGGGCTCATGTAACTTTAACAGTTGTAGAGAAAAGGGAATTTCAGCCAGAGTCATTTGTATGCAATTAGTTCCTGGAGAAATTCCCTCTTCATCACAACAGTTAAAGGTGCAGGCACTATACTAGAATGACCATATACAAAAGACGGCAGGGCCCCTGCAACTTTAGCTGTTGTGATGAAGAGGGAATTTCACCAGGAACTAATTGCATACAAATGACACTGGCTGAAATTCCCTTTTCTCTACAACTGTTAAAGTTACATGAGCCCTGACCTGGATTTTCTCTGGTCAGCCTGTGTTCCCTGGTCACAGTAACTTCAAAAGCTTTTCTCTCGGCGCCAACCAACACTTTTCCCATTGAGTTCTCCTACAGCTGCGTCTTTAACCAATGCTGGCAACATGTGTTGTGTGGATGTTTTGAGGCATTTCTGAAGTGGGCAACTTTGCCTCTCCCAGCATGCACCAGGGCCTGATGCCCTCTTCTGGGAGAAGGTATTTTGCTCCCCCACTACTCACGTGCCACTTCCCCCCACCCCCAGCACTTGAAATTAAAACGCTTGCTTAATAAGAAAAAAAAAATCAAGTGGAACTGAAGCTTTGCGTGCAAAAGGTCCCGGTTCCAATCCCCTGGCATCTCTGGGTCAGGGCTGCGATAGAATCCTGTCTGAAGCCCCGGAGAGGCCCAGCTGCCAGTCTGCATAGATCTCCTGTTAAATGGACAAAGGGCCTGACTCTGACCCCTAGTTCCAATGTTCCTCCGCGTCGTGTGGGCTGGATGAAGGAACTTCCCCATCTTCTCTCTTGCAGGAACCAGGTGGCCATGAAAGAGAAACAGATAAATCAGGTGGGAGCGCAGATATCTACCCAGCTCAGAATCAGGTGGGAACTGGGGAGGGCTATTCTAGAGCTGGCAGAAATAGGGATTGGCTGGACTCTAGCTGTCCTGCACGGCTCTGGAGGATTTCCTTGCTGCTGGACAAGGCAGGGCCCAAGCACAGGCTGGGGGTGAGGGTGAGGGTAACAGCAGGGTCAGGTGAATCAATGAAGCTATCTGAGAGATGGGCCCTAGGATCTCTGCTCCTGACGATGCCAAGGTGTGAATTCTCCTGGCCAGGAGATCAAGGCCCACGGAGAGGCAGCAGCCCCCAAGAAGCACCCAGGGGAAGCCCAACCTGGGCCCATCTGTCAGCCGTAGAAGGAGCTGCAGCTTTGAGGCTTGCTTTCCTCTTCCCTCCCCAGTCCTTTCTCCTTTTGTGTTGTGCCTATCACATTGGGAGTCTGTCTTGTCTTTGGATCTCCGTTCAGTATTTAGAAAATTATTATTATTATTATTATTATTATTATTATTATTATTATTAGCTGCCTGCAGTGGCAGAGTGGAGGAGTGACAGTTCATCCCATGATGGTGCCATCCTGCAGCAAACTGCTTGGACCTCTCCATGCAATGCACACGCGTGTGGACTGCTGCCCTCTTTCCTTCCACTGCCTCCATGGGCATTGCTTTTTTAGACCTGCAAAGATGTTTAAAAGCATATTCATACCTCAAATTCTTGCCAGTTCATTGGCCTGGAACAAATGGTGGCCCCAATCCTCATTTGATGATGCTACTCAGGGCTCTACCATTCCAAGGAACAACCCCTTGCTGTTTGCTAAGAACATCCGAAGAGCCCTGAGGCTGTATCAGACCGAGGGTCCATCTAGTCCAGCACTCTGTTCACACAGGGGCCAACCAGCTCTTGACCAGGGAACCACAAGCAGGACATGGTGCAACAGCATCCTCCCACCCATGATCCCCAGCAACTGGTGCACGCAGGCTTATTGCCTCGGATACTAACTTAGCCATCAGGACTAGTAGCCATGGATCGCCTTCTTCTCCAGGAATTTATCCAACCCCCTTTTAAAGCCATCCAAATTGGTGGCCATCTTGTGGTAGTGAATTCCATAGTTTAACTCTGTGTTCCATGAAGAAGCCCTTCCTTTTATCTCTTCTGAATCTCCCACCAATCAGCTTCATGGGATTGACCCCGTTGGGTTCCAGTACTATGGGAGAGGGAGGAAAATGCCCTTCTGTCCAATTTCTCTGCACCTTTTACGCACCTCACGCTCCCCACCTTTTTTCCGAATCTACCAAGCTGCAGGCCTTGTAACCTTCCCTCACCGGGGGGGGGGGGGGAATGCTCCAGCCCTTTGATCACTTTGGCTGCCCTTTTCTGCGCCTTTTCCAGCTCTCCCATATCCTTTTTAAGGCATGAAGACCAGAGCCCTACACAATATCCCAAATGTGGATGCACCATTGATTGTGGAAGGGCAGTGTGGTAGTTATGTTAGTATTAGTCTTGTTGCTGCAAGCCCAGACTAATCTCCTCGCTCGCTTCTTGTGCAGGGTCATCCCAAGACAAGGAGCCCTCCAGTTTCCACGTTGAGGACACTTTTATGGAGGAGGAGGAGGAGGAGGAGGAGGAGGAGGGAGGAGGTGTTTGGGTCTGTGTAGATCTCACGGGTGAGACACCCTCGCCCTAGTTCATGGTGGCTTTTACCCTAGGCTTAGTAGCCCCGTTTCTGCTCTCAGCCATCAAATGCCGTTCCAGGGAGTCCCGGCTCTCCATCCCCACAACAGGAGCGCACGTGGCATCGCGACATGGTATGTCGGAAGCGGCGACAGCAGGTACTTGCATGGAGAGAGGGCTGTGAGGTGCATCAAGGAGAAGTCTGGGAGCGAGGACTCCCGGGATCCTCGAATTCAGGACCTCTGGCTTCTTTGGGAGGGAAGTCTAGCGTACATCATGGGAGGACGACGGAGAGTTCTTGTTCTTCTCTCATGACGTGATACTAGAACAGCCCTCGCCAACTGGGCCCCCTCCAGATGTGCTGGACTACAAATCTCAGCATCCCCAGCCAGGTGGCTGGGGATGCTGGGATTTGTAGTCCAACACATCTGGAGGGGGCCCAGTTGGGGAAGGCAAAGGGAGCCTACCCACGCTGCTGTGCTCCCAACCTCCCTTCTCTTTAGATGGGAGCATGGGTGTGCCGGCAGCTGCAGGAAATTATCCGTCTGGGACGCCTGCCCATTGATCCTGCTCCGTGTCCCCTGTTGGAGAAGGAAAGCCTTTGCCCAGTCAGTTTGCCAAGACCCTCCTCCTTCCTAGCTATGTCTCTTCTTCTATGAAAACAAAAGATAGGGCCCTTCCCAGCCCACGACCTCACTGGCCTCCCAATGCCTTCCCCTTCTTGGGTGCGGTTTTTATTGGTTTAATCCATCAATGCCTCGCCTTCCTACCAAGGCGGCCAGCGACAATAAAAGCCAATGTTTAACCATTCAAAGATTAAAACAACCATTAAACAGAGTTAGGGGGAAAAACAACAACTAAAAAACAGCAACAACCCCTCAGTGATAAAAGAATAAAAACAGCACCCGATCCGACAGACAAGCTTCCACGCCAAAGGCCTGCCTGAGTAAAGGTGTCTTGGCCCCCTCTTTGCTCTTCTTCTGCCAGCAGGCAAATTTAGTTCCACAGCCTGGGAGCCGCTACAGAGAAGGCCCTGTTGTGCGTTCCCACTGGCAGTGGGACCAAGAGAAGGAACTCCCCTAGAGATCTTAAAACCAGGCAGACTTTTATGGGAGAAGGCGGTCTTTCGGGATATCGATTTGTAAAACCTTCTCCACCGTTAGATGTTTAACAAGGAGGACCTGCTTCCTGACTGGAGGTGCCTTCTGCTAATCATCATAATTGCTCTTCTGATCTAGCCTATCAGCGGAATGACAAATGATTTTTCACACTACTGGGGTCATTGCACCTTTTCTGCGTGTTTATCCCTGTTCCGCCTGCATCAGTGGGCATGACGCATTTCCCATGGGAAGGGAAAGGTCGGATCCAGTTGAGCAGGTATTTGAAGCTCAGCATGCATTCACTATAGCCTTGGTGGAGGGTGCCACCTTGTCACCCGGACGAGGGTTCTGAAAATACTATAGCCAGAAAATTGTTTCGGTGCTAATTAAAGGTTGGAAAATAAACAGGGGATAAAATGGTGGCCAGTGGAACGGCTACACTGAACTGTGTTAAATTCCCCGGCTCTTGCCAAGACTTCGTCCTTTTAAAAAGAGGGAAAAGTTGCATTAAGGCAAAGCTCTAGAAACTCTTTCAGCCAAAGAACCAAATTTAATTTGGGAGAAGCTCCCAGAGTAGGTGGGGCAAAAGGCAAAAGGGCGCAGGACCCAAAACACCAGCATATTTTATCTTAAAGCTCTTACTGCTAGTAACTAAAGCTCTGGGGAAGGCGTTTCAAGCTTTAGAATGGGAAGGAAACTGTACAAAATCTGGGAAGCCACCAAGCGATCAGTGGTCAGCGATGCAACTCCTCTTCCGGAAAAAGTCGGACATTTTGTGGTCCGAGAAAAGATGGAAGGACCAGAGGGAAAATTCAGGATGAAAATAATTGGATGATGATATTTGTGGATGCCCTGTACAAACAAAGGGAACAAAGCATGGTGGTTCTGGATTAAATGCCTAGTCTGAAATGACAAGGAGAGATTAAACCATGTTAAGTGATGATAAGATCACCACGCTCGGTAGCTCCAACTATGTGCTAGGCTCTGTACAGAAATAAGCCTGGGCTGTGCTAGTGTGCATGCCCCAAACGTCTGTGTTTCTGACTCCCCCCCCTCCAGTGCTACGACCTCTTCCATCTCCTCAGCCTCCGCACAGCATATGTGACGAACACGGGGCGTCTGGTTGGAGTCGTATGTCTCAAGGAGGTGAGTGGTCTGTCCGGGTGCAGGAGAGGAGGTGGAAGGGGCCGGTTGAGAGAGCTGGAGTTTGGCAGGTCGAAAGGTAAAGGAAGGTGGTGAAGGGTGCTCTCGATGCCCCCCCCCGCCCCACTGATATGGGGCTTCCTTCTCCGGGAGACTCGAGAGGGGAGGTTGGGCTGTCATGAACTGTCTGTGAGCAAGGGAGGCCTCCAGGCTTTCCTGACTGAGCCCCCATTTCCCCTTCCTCTCCCTCCACCTTAGCTCAGAGCTGCTGTTGAAGGATGTGTCAAGGGCACCTTCACCACCCCATCCCACCCGGCATCCGCACAAGCCTGACGATCAGGAACCAAAACCATCAGGAAGGGCTGGGCGTAAGAGCACCCTTCCCTCAAATCCAGAACGGGATGAAGCTTGGACAGTGCCAACCGGAGGACCCCAAACATCTAGGCCCCCAGTTCACTTGACCTCTTGGGGGGCGAGAACAATGGATGAAGTCTGAATGTGCCTGGGAATGGAGTTCCCTTTCCAAAATGGCGGTGTGGTTTGGGTAAGATGAGAAAATCGTAGCAGGAAATTGGCAAAGTGTTGCAAGATGAAAAGCACGGAGAAACACACCGGACTTGGCCTTCCAGTGATAGGACCTCTTAGGGGTGGGTGGAAACTGGGGTATGAAAGCTGGACGTACTGGGTCGATTTGTCTTTTGGCAAGAGGTTGTGGAAGGAGAATCCAGATGAGGGTTTAGGCCATTCCGAGTAGCCTTCCCCAACCTGATACCCTCCAGATGCCGTGGACTACAACTCCCAGCATCTCCCAGTCAGCATGCTGGAGGTTGTAGTCCAACACACCTGGGGGCACCAGGTTGGGGAAAGCTGACTGAGAGCATGTCAACGCCACAGATATAAAACCAGAAACATGAATTGACGGAATTTTCTGCCTGCAACCTTCCTTGGAGAAATATCGGCTTTAGACAAGGGTGTGGATTCTGTATGTGGGTGACAGGAGAGCGGAAGAAAGGAGGGGGGCTCCCAAATGAGGCTTTTAGGGTGCTATTGCCCAGTCCCATTCACCACATGTTATGTGTGCGTGTGTCCGTGTCCAGACAAGGTCCTCTTCCCCACCTGATCCTATGACTACAACGATAATAATTTACGATAATAAGTCCCATGTTTTCTTGAACGAGACACAACGAGAGGGATGGCAAAGGCTGTGAAGGCCCCTTTCTGCATTATGGACTCCTCCGCTTTTACATGGCTTTAACTGTCAGGGATCCCCCTTCCACCCAGAAGGATTCTGGGGATGGTAGTTCAGGCAGAATTCTCTACGGCAGGTCCTTAGAACGGCAGTTCCCTGTGTTCCCTTGGAAGAAGGAATGATAAGTCCAGCTTTCCCCACGCTGGGCCCTCCAGATGTGTTGGACTGCAAGTCCCAACATTCCCAGCCAGCATGATGTAGATATGCAGACATGCTGATTAGAGGTGATTGAAGTTGCATGTCCGGGAATGACGTGCTTTCCCCTTTAAGGCCGGCATTAGCGTGGTGTGGGGAAATGACATGCTTTCAGGAGGCCCTGGAAATCATGCTTCCCTCTCCTCCACTCCAATTGCGGTCTTAAAGGCCCCAATTGGAGCAGTGGGGGCGGGGAGGGAATGACCCACTTTCCGCTTCTTCTGTAATCAGGGTTTTTAAGACCCCAATTGGAGCGGTGGAGGAGAAAGCGTGCTTTCCAGGGCCTCCAGAAAGTGTGTCATTTCCCCATATCACGTTCATGGCGGCTGCCATTATCATGGCGGGGGGTGGAGAAGGAATGATGCCCTTTCCGGAAGTCCCAGAAAGTAACACTGGGCGTCCTCTTTTTTGATTTCCCAAACAGAACCACCCTAGACAACACTGTAAGTTAAGCTAACCTCCCGGCCTTAATGAACACAGTCTGTCTTACTCCCAAGTAAACATGCCTAGGACTGCACTCTGCCACCATTAACGCACCAGGTTTTTCTTTAAAAAAACACAACCCATACATTTATTATTTCGCTGACACCAAAATATGTAAACGATAAAAATGTCCTTTAACGCCATCATCAAGCAATCCAGTAAACAAACAGAACCACCCAGGTTACATATAAAATGGCAAACAGGTTCAGGTCACAGGAAGATGAGAGGGAGGGAGGGAGGGAAGGAGCGCTGTGGGCAAACAAGGGGCACGACTCCCGCCTCGACACAGGTAGGGACAGAGAGGCGGCAGACAGAGATCCAAGACCTCGAACTCAGGACTGGTCCCCCCTCAAAGGCCATCTCTTTAGCAAGGTCATGAGTTCAAATCTTACCATCTGCCACCAAGGTGAGGTGAGCAAGCAGGGATTCCTGGGCCTCAAGAGCTTTAGGACCAAGGGGGGTGGGGGGTGGGGAGCGCGGGGCAGGACTCTGGGGTCCTTGGCTTGGGCAGGGGCAAAGGGACTGGGGCTGAGCAGTCCTGGGTTCTTTGGAAGCAGAGCGGAGCCAAGAAGGTTGGGGGGCAGACCCAGAATGGCACTGAGGGGGCAGAGGGTGGAGGAGAGAGAGACATTCATCCTGGAGGCTGTATCCCCAGGAGGGTTGAAGTGGGGGGAGGGCGCTGCAGCATCCGGGAGGGGCTCCTGGGGCAGGGCAAGGAGGGGTGGGGGGGGGACACAGAGGCAGGTGCCATGGGTCTGCCGTCCTTTCAGGGGCATTTCCTCTCCACACACTGCTTGCCTCCCTCCTCATATTCCTGTTTGGAAATCCACATCTGTTGGAAGGTGCCCTGCGGAAGACAGAAGGAGAGGAGAGAAGAGAAACCCAGAAGACCCCTCCCCTCCCCCCTTGGCAGAAACACCCCCTCTCCCACCCACCCCAATTCTCTCAGTCCCAAAACATCTCCCACCCACCCTCGTCCCTCCAAAGGGCTGGATTCTTCTATCCCTGTGACAGCCTTCCCCAAGCCAGAACCCTCCAGAGGAGTTGGACTACAACTCCCAGCATCCCCTTGTAGTCCAACCCCTCTGGAGGATGCTAGGTTGGGAAAGGCTGAAGTACAGGTCTCTTGCCTCGAGGACCCCAGACTCACTAGAGAAGCCAAGATGGACCCCCCAATCCAAGGGCTGAACCTCCGCTCTAGGGTGCTGTTGCTGGCGATGAGCTTCAGGCGCATGCTCTGGGGGTGGGGGGAGGGAAGGGGAGGGGAGGGAGAGAAAGAGAATGGGGGGAAAGAGGGGTGGGTGTTAAATGCTTGCTATGACCCCTGGAGGCTGACCGGGAGCTCCCAACAGTCAGCAGGGCCATCAAAACCCCTATTAGTCTAATACGTTGATGAGACCAACCTAACAACCACAAAACGTGCAAGCTTTTGAGACCTGTAGACCTGTAGGTCTTGAAAGCTTGCACATTTTGGGTTGGCCTCATCAAGGTATTATACCAATATGGGTTTTGAAATCAAACTAGCAACATTACTTTTTTTGAAAAAAGCACCAATCGTTCTTATTGTATATCATCAGTCCAAGGGGCGAAGGGGTATCACATTTTTCCGGGATAATATGCAGAAACGTTTTGATGTCACACATGCGCACACACACACACACTGCAAAAGAAACAAGCCAATAAACTCGGGGGGGGGGGGGGAAGCGTTCCAAAGAGCAACGTCAGTGACCGGCCAGCCGCTTCCCAAAGTATCGGTGCCCCATGGAAACCTTCCCAAGACAGCTACTTCAGAACCCAATTTCACCATCTGCACCAATTCCAGTTATTTAAGCATGTTTAGGCTGACCATATGTAAAGGAGGACAGGGCTCATGTAACTTTAACAGTTGTAGAGAAAAGGGAATTTCAACCAGTGTCATTTGTATGCAATTAGTTCCTGGTGAAATCCCCTCGTCATCATAACAGTTAAAGTTGCAGGGGCCCTGCCTTCTTTTGTATATGGTCACTCTAGTATAGTGCCTGCACCTTTAACTGTTGTGATGAAGAGGGAATTTCGTCAGGAACTAATTGCATACAAATGACACTGGCTGAAATTCCCTTTTCTCTATAACTGTTAAAGTTACAGGAGCCCTGTCCTCCTTTTCATATGGTCAGCCTAAGCATCTTGCACCCATGACCCCCTCGGGAGTCTCCTCCCCAATGTTTCTGTCTGGAAAAAGGCGCCTGGTTGGGATCACCAAGCATCAGCCAGGCCCTTTGGCATGACCGTGTCTTTCCACCAACTGCACTTCTCAGAGCTTAAAACCATGTCGCTTGAGGAAGAGTCTGGTGCGACATGAAAGGTGGCACCCTGCATTTTAAATATTAGCACAGTCAAATAAAGGGGGCTTTTTCACTTCTCCTGCACCCCCCCTCCCCCCGAGTAAATCTTTCTCTCCGTCTCTCGCTCACATGCTCACCGGGGGCGTTTTCTGAGACAGTTCTCGGTTGAGGCGGTCCGTGAAGCCTTGTAGCAAGGTGTTCCCCCCGGTGACAATGACGCTGCCATACAGACCCTACAGAGAAGAGAAGCGTGGTTGGAGGGGCAGGCTGGGGGGCAGTGGTGGACACGTTTTCTGCCCCCCTTTCCTCTATGGATTTTGTCCATTTCAACAGCCTTTCCCAATGTGGTGCCCTCCAGATGTGTTGGACTGCAACTCCCAGAATCCCCCAGCCAACTCTCAGAATCCAGTTGTAGTCCAACACATCTGGAGGGCACCAGGTTGGGGAAGGCTGGTTTATCCTCTTTTCTTGTACATTCCCAGACCACTGGGGGCAGGAATCAGAGATAGCGGATTTTTCTGTTACAATTCGCCAAACAAAAAGTTTAAAATGCTGTTATTCTTCTTGGGCCCATTTTCCATGATGTAAAACATAGAAGCTTTCAAGGGATGCATACCGGTAGCTGTTCTGAGGAGAGCAGCTTGGCAAGGGACTGCCTCCGCTTTGCACATTTCCGTGGGGCAAGGCAGTGTCTTGTTGTTCCCTCGAAGGAGCATCGTGCACCGTTAGGTGGCAGTAAAGATGCTCATCGTCTAGGGAACAGATGCGTGGCTGCTACCGGCTCCCCCGGCCGAGTGCTACCTGCGGAACTGGTTAGAGATGCGCAGGAACCTAAACCGAGAAGGGGTTGTTCTCCTTCTACATTCCCCTGCTGGCTGCTCTCTCCTCTCAACTTCTGACACCGGGAGCCAGGCAGGCAGCCTACACCATTGCAAAGAGCGGTATACTGCAAGCCTGGAAGGATGGACCCCCCCCCCCCCCCCCGGGCCCTCTCATTCCATGCTCTGAGGATGTGACTCTCACTCTACATTTGAATGTATATCCCATAGTCACCTGTCTCGCTCAGATGTTTACTATATTAATGTGCATATTTACGTTGCTGAGATTTTTTACTAATGGTGTTGTGAACTGACATTTGCCCCCACCCCCACCCCCTTTTCTTTCATTGTTCTTCCTCCAACACCCGCCCTCTGCTATTTTGGCCAATGGAAAATAGAAAAAGTTGTAAAAGGGGAGAAAGCCCTCAAAGGAAGTGGAGTTAAGGCAGCCTTAGCTGGCTGGGGGATTATGGGAGTTGTTGACCAACACATTTGGAGGGCGCCAGGTTGGGGAAGGGTGGGGTGAGGGACCCTGCGGTCTCTGTGGTGAGGTAACTCACGGGACGGATGTCGATATCGCACATGCCAATGCTGGTGGTGACCACGTGGCCGACTCCCAACATGGTATTCCCGGACAGGCCCTAGAACGGGAGAGACAAGTGAACCCAAACGTTATACGAAGACGGCGCAAAACGAGCCTGTTCTAATGATGTGTGTGAAAGCACACGTGTACGTACACACACACAAATACAGCAGTGGTGGAGCGCATGTTCCCATGCCGGAGGCCCCACAGTCCAGCCGGCACGTGGCCACAAGGGCATCCCATGCGTCCATCCAGAGAGGACATCTCCATTCCCTGGTAAACGCCTCAAATAAGGTACACGGGAGCTGAGGCCCTCCAGGAAGGCGCCCAAGCCCTTACCATGCCTGAGAGAAGACTCTGATAACGAGGCTCTGGGCACACGCTCAGAGGCCACCTTATATTACCTCAGGTGGCCCAAGCAAGTTGCTTGCTCTGCGCATGTTCTGGGACTGATCCCAGACTCCAACCCTGAGCCCCTTCTTTCAGGTAAAGGAGCAATAGATCATCCTAAGTAATTGACACCCAGGAAATACACACACACACACACACACACACACAGCCATTTGCAGAAATAAAGGCTAACAAATTCACACTCACACACACTGAGGGAGGCACGCTTCCCCCCTCCCCCTGCACATCACCAGGCAGCCTGGCCCATGTGCCCAGCTGCATCAGGAAATGCCCAGGCACCCACCCACAGACTCTTCTGCGCATGTTGGAGGCGTCCAGGAAAAAGACAACCCAGAAACTCCACCTCTGCATTCGTTGCCCATCCTCCCTCCCTCCCTCCCTCCGCCCAGCCCCCCACCCCACTCACCTTCACATTGGAGGGGTCAAAAAGCCCCTCTGGGATCCGGAGACGCTCTGCGCCGTAGTCCGTGTTATAACCGTTGGGCATTTCGTAGTGGACGGTGGGCATCTGGGCGGCTACCCTGCTCCGGACAGGGGGGGTGGGGGAGAAGCAAAGAGGATACAGTGCCTGGCCACACCGCGTGGTGAAGCAAGGGAGAGACCCCCCCCCCCGCCTCCCACCCCAGCTCAAAAGGGAAATGCTTGGGAACCGTGCTCCATCAACTGACCCGCCAGGGACACACGACGAAACATCAAGCTCATGGGCCAGAACTCCTTGTCCGCTCCAGAGGGGCTGCATCTGAAAGTGGGCTCCAGCCCACTGTTACAAATGTGGTCATCTTCCAGGTGCCTCAGGGCTCTTTGTCGTCCTTTTTGCTAACCAGTTTCCTTCCTTCTCTCCCACCCAGTCCCCAGAGACGAAACATGGCGCCCTATCATAATGCAAATCTATTTCCGTCTTGTTGCCGCCAACAGCCACCTCTACTTGGACCCCCCAGACAGCCGCCCTGCCCCCCTCTTCTGTTGCCCACCTTCACATCTAAACTTTCCACGGAAACAAACAGGCCACTTTATGTGTCCTGTGAATCTTCTGTTGAGTCAGGAGTCTCCCTTCCCTTGTCACCGTCCGCTCTGTTTTGTTTTTGTGGGTGTTTGTATATTTCAAAAAACTTCCAAGCGACGAAGTGTTGTGGGTTTTGTCTTTATAGGCCCTCTTAAAACCTCAAGCTGGTGGCAGCTGAGCTCTGGTGGACCATCTCACAGGAACGAACCAACGTCCAGTAGGTCCCCATCTATTCGTTTTCTCCCTCCGCTCCGACTCAGGGGCGTCACAGCCTTTCTCGTGGTAAGGCAACCAGCACCACAGCCAAGAGCACACGGAGAGCCGTGCTGGGTCAGGTCAAGTCCAGTGTTCTGTTCCACCCCATGGCCACCCATCTGCCCCCATGAGAAGACAACAGGTAGGACATGAGCCTTTGTGCACCCCAGCAATGGGCATACAGGGGCATACAGCCTTTGAATCTAGTGGGGTGGGGTGGTTCTGCTCTGGGCAGGCCTTTCCCATGGTAAGGTGGCCAGCACCAATTGCTGGGGAACATGGGTGGGAGGGTGCTTCTGCACTGGGACCCTGGTTGAGAGCTGGCTGGCCAATGTGGGAACAGAGTGCTGGTCTAGGTGGGCCCTGGGTCTGATCCAGCCTCAGGGCTCTTCTCGTGTTTGTATGACAAATGGGGATTCAGAGAGGTGTTGGAACGCATCTTTTCGGCCCCAAGTGAAGACTTTCCTCTTCTCCCAGGCACTTCGCAGCTTAGGTTGAGCATTTTTAACTGACCCCTGGATAGTTTAAATCATATGTCGTTTGTTTTCAGGCTTTTTATGGTTTAAAATTTTGTAGATTGGTTTTTAAATGTTCAATGTTTTTAATTTTTGTAAACCGCCCAGAGAGCTTTGGCTATGGGATGGTATATAAATGTAAATAATAATAATAATAATAATAATAATAATAATAATAATAATAATAATGCATGTGTCTGGCCATCAGAGAGGTCACGGCTGAGAAAGGAATGAGCCAACCTGGGAACCTCAGGGACAAATTGGAAGCCGGCTGTGGGTTGCCCAAGGTGTACCCCCAAACATGAACCTGCTTTGCTCCAACTGTTCCCCACCCCACGCCCCTCACCCCAGCCCCGATACTCACTGCTCATCATATGGAGAATCCGAGACCTGCAGCACAGACGCCTGGAAATCTTGGATGACCTCCTGTTGGGGCAGGACGGGGTGGAGGGTGAGGGCCCGAAACAGCCGTCCCCAGCCTGGGGCCCTCCAGATATTCTGGACTACAAAGCCCCTCATCCCCTTCCAGCATGGGGATGATGCAGATTATAGCCCAACACATCCTAAGGGTGCATGGTCAGGAAAGGCGGGTGGAAAGGAAGGCAGTTTCCAGCTTCTGCTGAACCACTGTGCCCCCGACTCCCCTGAAACCCCCCTCCTCTGTTTTGCTAGACAACTCTTCTTCATTCCCTCCCCCCCCCCAAATAAACAGCTCCAAAGTCCTGGCTCCCAGGAACTTTCTCTCCCTGTCTCGCACATACACATCTCTCTCTCTCTCTCTCTCACACACACACACACACATACACGTGTCTCTCAAGGAACCCCAGAGTCTTGGCTCCTGGACAGATGTCCCCCTTGCTCTCAGTCTCCAGGCTCCTCCCTCCACCCCCAGCCCTGTCTCGAGAACCCAGGCGTCCAGACAGGCTCTCACATTGCACATGGAAGTGTGCCATGATTTGCTGACTTGCGGCAACTTCTCCTTCTTCTTCCAGTTTGGGGGGGCCCCTTCACGCACAGCCTCCTGGGGGGGGGGGGGTAGTAAAAGGAAAGAGAAGGAATCAAAAGGTGAGGGAGGGGCTTGGCTTTCTGGAAATCCTTATTTCCCCCACTCACCAAGTATGCTACTTTTCATAGCATACTTGAGGGGGGGGCGTTTAAGGCCACTTAACTCTATCCCCCCCCCCCCCCCCCCCCGCAGTTCGGAACACTCTTCCTGAGTTGGAGTTTTTGCCCAAGTCTTCAGGTCTAATTTTACCTGCACAAGCAAAGGACAGGATAACATTTCATTGGACTTTTGGGGGGTGGGGTGAGGAGGATGCAGGCTTTTGAGTTACACAAAGCTCCTTATCACAGAGACTGCATAATTCTTGCTGTGAGAGTAAGCCAAGGGGATTGTTACTACAGATGTGTTACTTTTTTATTAGTCTAGACCAGACTTCCCCAACCTAGGGCTAATCTACACAAGAATTTTACCCCAGTACTGTAATGCCTGGCTCAAGGATGGGACAGCTAGGGTGACCCTGTGGAAAGGAGGACCGGGCTCCTGTATCTTTAACAGTTGCATCAAAAAGGGAATTTCAGCAGGTGTCATTTATATGCCCCCTCTTCATCCCAACAGTTAAAGCTGCAGGAGCTCTGCCCTCTTTTCTATCTGGTCATGCTAGGCAGGGTTCCTGCAGCTTTAACTGTTGTGACGAAGAGGGAATTTCACTGAATGTATACAAATGGCACCTGCTGAAATCCTCTTTTCTATGCAACTGTTAAAGATACAGGAGCCTGGTCCTCTTTTCCATAGGGTCACCCTATCAGGGACACACAATGCACACTCCAACCTTTTATGCTCCTTCAATCTTCCGTTGTTTTCTAATGTGACGGGTTTTCCTGATGCATTTTCCATGTGTTCCATCCTGACGGTTTTCTAACTCTTGGTAAGAATGGCTTCCTCCACATAGTTTTCTTTTCCTCTTTCCATCCTCTACTCCTTCCTCACACTGATTGTTAGAGGACTTCCAGGTAGGAAAAACAACAGCTTCTCCACACCCTCTGCCATGTCTTTCTTCTCCTCCTCTGTGATTTGGGGGGGGGGGGTAGGGGGAGGTCTATTTTTTCTGCACACCTGCAGAGCTGCGAGGCTGTGAATTACCACACAGTTCGTCCTTAAACCTCCATCGCTGCGCACCGTTGAAGCTGTGCTTGCGTCATGCGCTCGCACTACAAATGCAAAGCATAGAACCCACATGACATTCTGAATGCCTCCTACCTCTCCCACAATTAGAACACAACACACTTGCGCTATAAACACAGCGGATCCTGCCCTGCATTCATTAGTGCGTTCCTTTGGAGCGACAATTGCATTGTTTGAAAAAGATACCGGCATGGCAGTGCCTTGCACACAACAGGGGCTCTCGTGTAGATCCTACTCTGGTGCACTCCAGATGTGTTGGGGCTACAATTCCCATAATTCCCATGGCATGCTGGCTGGGAATTATGGGAGTTGGGGTCCAACACATCTGGAGGACACCAGGTTGGGGAAGGCTGGTCTAGATAGAAACGTAGAGCAAGAGAAGAGGGCCCAAAGGAATTAATTTAGTTCCAGCCCCAATTCTACGGATCAAATATCTCCTAATTTTCAAGCTCTCTCCGGCCTAGGTCCTGCCCATCTGCTCCAGCTGTGACCCAAGTCCTTTTTTTAACTGGAGGTGCTGCTGGGGATTGAACCTGGGGGCAGGGATGGGGTAAATGGCAAACAGATGCTCTGCCACTAGTCAGCCCGTCCCTCCCACCCCCCATCTCTGGGTAGGGGCAGAAGGGGGAGGAGGCCAAGCTACCTTGGCTGCAATCATGTAAGGCGGAACGATCTCGATATTCATTTCTTGGAAAAGTTCGCGGCACTGCATGGAGATGAAGTCTCCGGCCAGGGGAGATTTCACGATTCCTAGAAGCCACACACAGAAAAAGGAAGGAAAGAAAGAAAAGTGGGGGGGGGGGAGAAGAAGCTGTGGGTGCCCAGCTCTCCAGGGCGACTCCTTTGCCCACCGTCCCATCCCCCCCGAAGCCTCTCCTTCCGAACCCGCATCCCTGTCCCTCCAGACCCAAGAGACCTGTCTCCCAGAATCCTCTGGCCCCAAAGCCTGCTCACTTCTCAAGGTTAACCAGCTGCCAACCCTCCTCACAGAACATACTTTCTTGGGAGGAGGAGAAGCCATTTCATTTCTTAACTACAAGCCACCAGTTTCAAAGCCTGGAGAAGTTGAGGCCCCGAGGCTGAGTAAGGATTTGAACCCGGATCCCTCGCCCTCAGTGTGACTCCCTCTGTTCTTTCTGGAGACGGAGCTGTACAGAGCTCTCAGAGAATTTCAGTTATGGGGTCACAAGGAAAGATGGCTAATAAACACGTCAAGAACCGACAAGCCCCACTTCCGCCCCTACCCTGTGGACCAAAGAATCTCAGACCAACCTTGCTGTAGGATGTACCCATCATGCACTGGGATGGCCGTGGTGTGTGTGGCGCCGCTGTCCAGGACGAGGCCGGTGCTGCGTCCGTTGGCGAAGCTGGAGGTCAAAGGTCAAGGCTTCCGTGAGGTGGAGTGTGGCCAAGCTGGGGAGGGGGAGGGAAGGGGGTCCTCCCCAAATGAAGCCCCTTTTTGCTCTTCCTCTTAACTCAACATTTTGCATCCATCCACAAGATTGCGGGAAGGGAAATAATCATTACACTTCACCAGTGGAACTCCCTGCTCCTGGATGTTTTGGAGCGGAGGAAAAATGAAGGCTAATATTTTTGTCCGGGGTAGGTGTAAGAAACAGGCATTTATTTCTTTACTTTATTTTCAATATTTATATACCACCCAACAACAAAAGTTTACAAATAAAACATCCCCCAGCTTTTCCCAACCTGCCCTCCTTCCAGGTGTGTTGGACTAAAGTTCCATCATCCCCAGCCTGCCTGGTCAGGTTAGGGAGGGCTGACACGCATCGTCCCAACATGCATCATCCCAAGGATACGCAGTGAGCACGGCCGTCTTGCACAGGAAGAAAGCCGGGATGCCGTAATGCTCAAACATGAGCTCAGTCAGCTTCTCCCTCTTGGCCCGCGTGTTCCACTGCAAGAGAGGAGAGGGGAGGGGGCACCGTGTGAGGGGTGGGGTGGGGGCGGGACATGCTGCGCCAAAGGGCAAGGAGGGGGTTCAAGGAGGACCCGGCAGGATACGTACCGGGGCCTCAGACATGAGCACTGGGTGCAGATTGGGCTCCGATTTGATATGTTTGTTGTAGGTATGGTCCAGTATGGCCTGGAAGCAGCCCCAGTCTTCAACTGGGGGTGGGAACGGGTCGCCGACATGGTCAGGAAAGAAGGAGCGAGTCAGCAAGCAAGCCCTGCAGCCACCAGCCATGACCTTCAAACACCTCCCCCAACCCATCAACACGTCCCTTTAATTTGAGGACTGCTGGTCATTTAATCAGACGTTTCTTGACAGTACTGTTAAGTGGTGCAATAGCAACACCTGCTAACTGTTAAGGAAATCATCACACAATGCACTTCAATGCACACGAGTGATGTCCCATTAACTCCAATGCACCAGGGACACAGACCCTTGGAGGCTGCCTGGCGATGCTGGGGAGGAGGTGAGCGGGGAGGGGGCTTAATGCCTGAGAGGTACAAATGCAGGAGAGGAAAAAAAAGGGACAACAACAAAAAAGGGGCCCCAGCTGCATTACAAAGGCTCGTTTAATCCCCAAGCCCCCTTCCAAGCAAGACTATAAGGACGGTAGAATACACCATCCCAGCATTGCCATGGCCCGATCCGTGCAAGGTCCCAGCACCTTGTAGCACCAGACTCCCCGACTGCGCCGCCCCCCCCCCCATAGTTCTGTGCATCATACTCATCCCATTCTTGAGTGGCGAGATGACCTCCGTGTTTCCTCGCGGCACGTGCAAGGAGTTGGTGTCGATGTAATAGACCTTCCCGGATTTGTTCTCCTTCTCCCCGTCCAGCTCCGTGGCCGACTCATCATGGGAAAGCAAGCCCACCGTAGTGGGGAAATCCGCCTGCAAAGAGACCAGCGGTCATGGGGGAGGGGAGGGGCGCTGCAGCCGACCTGCTACGAGAAAGGCCAGCAAGTGAGGCAGGAAAGGGGGGGAGGGAGGGGGGCAGCTGCAGAGAAGAAGGGGTGTCCTCGGAGCGGGCATTTTGGGGTGCGTTGCACCGTACCTTTGGGCAGTCTTCCCCAGCGTAGCCAGCCCTCACCGAGAATGAGCCAATGTCGAAGACCAGGGCCCCCACCTCATCTAAGAAGGAATCAAATATATGCATAATGTTCAGCTATGGGGTGGGGATGGGGAGATGTAGAATGCCCTCCTCTGGGAACATCAGAACATCAGAAGAGCCCTGAGGCTGGATCAGACCCAAGGTCCTTCTAGTCCAGCACTCTGTTCACACAGCGGCCAACCAGCTCTCGACCAGGGACCCACAAGCAGGGCATGAATGCAACAGCACCCTCCCACTCATGTTCCCCAGCAACTGGTGCACACAGGCTTACTGCCTTGGATCCTGAAGAGCATAAATATCAGGGCTAGGAGCCGTTGAAACCCACATTGCTGGGCAAACACCTGTTTATTTTTCTGTACGTTTTTTTAATTTATGCTTTTAAGCTGCCGTGAATTTTTTACTGAGTGGACATTTGATCCTGCACCGTGAGGTTGCTTTACATTGGGTTTAAATCAGACCACTGGTTCCAATGGCCATGCCGCCTGAGGATGAGCCTAGAATCCTAGAATAGTAGAGTCAGAAGGGCCCTCTAAGGCCATTGAGTCCAACCCCCTGCTCATTGCAGGAGTCTACCTTGAAGCATCCCTGACTGATGCCTGTCTAGATGGCTGATGGGAGTTGTAGTCCAACACAATTAGGAGGACACCCAGTTGGGGATGTCTGGTTTAGATGTTTTGTAATGTTTGTATTATTATTCTTCTTTGCTCCTTAAGGAAGCTGCCTCTGGAACCCCAATGGCCCTTGAAGGGCAAGATAAACGGGCCAATAAATAGACAGGTGAGAGGGGGTAAATCCTCACTCAAGGTGGAGACACAGCTGCCTCTGCAGGGACAGGAGCTCTTGACATGCAGCTGTTTCTAGGGAGAGGAGACCTTTACACTAGAGATGTGTAGAATGGTAGGATTAAATGCAGACCAAGGTGATGCACCATAGATGTGGATGGTGACTCATTGCAGCCTTCCCCAACCTGGTGCCCTCCAGATGTGTTGGACTACAACTCCCAGAATCCCCCAGCTTGTCTGGGGGATTCTGGGAGTTGTAGTCCAACACATCTGGAGGGTACCAGATTGGGGGGGCTGCTTTACAGAGTACAAGAATACAGGTCCCTGCCTCAAGGGACTTACAATCTATAATTCAGCACGAGGGACACAAGAGAGGAAGGGAAAGTGTGGGAAGGAAGAACAGGACAAGAACCCCCTAAATCAGGGGGTTTCCCATGCACCAACCCACTCCATGCACGACTATCTAGAACGATAACCCCCCTCGGCCTACGGTAAGCGGGAAAACAATCCCATGCCCCCATGAAAACAACAACGTGTGGATGAGGCAGCTCAAAGAAGCGAGCCAAGCCACACATGACTGGGAACGGGGAAGGCAGTGTGATCCCCCCAAATATCCCTGGGCCACAAGCCAAACTGATCTGACCCAGGATCATTTGGGTACCCAAGGAGGAGAATCCGAATGCCCCCCCCCCCCGCTGCTAATTCGCCCGGGAGGCCCAGCTGAGAAGCCTCCTCGGGGAGGTGGGAGCGGCTCCCTCCCAAGCATGGACCTCTTGTGCCCTGGCGGCATCCCTCACTCCATCCCGTGTCAGTGGCGGCGCCTTCACATGCATGCCCACACGCTTGCAGGGCCTAGGCGGGGGGAGCCCGGGAGGGGGACCCCTCCTGATCCAGGCAGCCCCGGGTACAATGCCAGCACACCCCTACCTCCTCCGTAGACCCCTCCGCTCATCACGGCTCTGAGGCAGCTCCAGCCCCCCTTGCTGCGCTCTTGGGTGGGGGTCCCAGTTCCTGCAAGGGGTGGCAAGGGGCAGGGCGGGATTCAGCACCGGGCCAGCGGACAGCAACCTGGGGAGGGGGCTGAAGAGGGAAAGGGAGGGAGATAAAGGTGGAATGGGGGGGAGGCGTGCGTCGTAGCCAATCAGGGCTCTGCACCCCCATCCTCAGCACAGTCCCTGATTGGCCACCTTTGGAGACAATGAGAGGAGCGAACAGCTGCATTCTTAAAGGGGCCAAGGCGGCGGGAGCTGGACAGGGCAGGTCAAAAGCGGGGAGTGGGGAGCGCCCTCTTTTTACAGAGCAGCTCAGGGGGTTGGGTGCGTGCTTGTTTTAAACCCGCTATTCCAGAGTGGCTGAAGGGCTTGAGGGAATGCTATCGCTGTACTTCCATGCAATTATTTAGAGCGGCGGCATCCAAAAGAAAAATAGCTGTAATGATGGCTAACCTTGGATAGGAGAAGGCACCTACGAAGGAGATTCCTGCAACGTAGCGTCCAAGGAGCAAGGGAAGTCTCGGATCCCTAAGGGGTTGAAGACTTAATTCGGTCCAGGAATCAGCACAAATGCAGGCCTCCTGGAAGCCGCAAAGCAAATTTAAAAGGAGAGAGTGGGGGAAAGGTTATACCTCTGAGAACGCGCAGAGTGAATTTTCCTCACCACCCCAACTTCTCTACACATCTGGGATTCGGGGGTGGGCCTCCCAAGAATGACAGCAAGAATTCAACCCAAGTCGGAGCCTCCATGCATCTCTTTTAGACATTAAACAATTGGAGTACATTTGGTCATCTAACTTTCAAGGAGCTCCGCCCAACATCTGATCATAGCTCCATTCCCCAAATGGATGCAGTCAAGATGGCTGCATGAACTGAAGCTCAATCCGGACAAGAACTGAGATCCTGTTAGTGGCTGCTTCTTCTGACTGGAGGGAGGGTGCTCAGTCTGTTCTGGATGAGGCTGCACTTCCCCGGAAGGAGAGCTTGGCGGTTCTCCTGGGCCCATCTCTGTCACTTAGAGCTCAAGTGGCCTCAGAAGCACGAGGTGCCTTTGGTCAGTGGCTTAGCTATGCCCCTATCTGGACAGGGATAAACTGGCCTCAGTAGTCTATGCTTTGGTAGCCTCCAAGTTAGAGTACTACAATGCACTTCATGTGGGGCTGCCCTTGAAGACTACTGAAAAGTTGCAGCTTGTTCAGATTGATAGAAAGGGTCCAAAGGTTTGCGCATATAACACCAATCATGGCCTGCTTGCACTGGCTTCCTGTACATTTCCAAGCCCAAATCAAGGTGCTGATTTTAACTCCTAAAGCCTTACATGACTCAGGACCACAATATCTGATGGAATGCCTTTCCCGACATAGGATCATAGAAGAGTAGAGTTGGAAGGGGGCTATAAGGGCATCGAATCCAACCCCCTGCTCAATGCAGAAATCCATCTTAAAGCATCCCTGACGGATGGCTGGCCTCTTGAACGCCTCTAGGGTGGCAGAGCCCACCACCTCCCTAGGTCATGGGTTCCACTGTCATCCTGCTCTAACAGTCAAGAAGTTTTTCCTGATGTCCAGCCGGGATCTGGCTTCCTGTCACTTGAGGAGACCATTATTCCATGTCCTGCACTCTGGGATGATCGAAAAGAGATCCTGGCCCTCCTCTGTGTGACAGCCTTTCAAGTATTTGAAGAGTGCTATCATGTCTCCCCTCAGTCTTCTCTTCTCCAGGCTAAACATGCCCAGTTCTTTCAGTCTCTCCTCATAGGGCTTTGTTTCCAGACCCCCTGATCATCCTCGTTGCCTTCCTTACACACTCCAGCTTGTCTGCATCCTTCTTGAAGTGTGGTGCCCAGAACTGGATGCAATACTCAAGATGAGGCCTAACCAGTGCTGAATAGAGAGGAACCAGTATCTCACGTGATTTGGAAGCTATTCATCTATTAATGATGTCCAAAATAGCATTTGCTTTTTTTGCAGCCACATCACACCATTGCCTCATATTCAGCTTGTGATCTACAACAATTCCAAGATCCTTCTCGCTTGTCGTTATTGCTGAGCCAAGTATCCCTCATCTTGTAACTGTGCATTTGGTTTCTTCTTCCTAGGTGTAGAACTTGGCATTTATCTCTATTAAATTTCATTCTTTTGTTTTCAGCCCAGTGCTCCAGTCTATCAAGATCACTTTGGAGTTTGTTTCTGTCTTCCAGGGTATTAGCGATCCCTCCCAATTTTGTGATCTGCAAATTTGATAAGTATTCCCTGCACCTCCTTGTCCAACCCATTAATAAAAATGTTGGAGCACTGAGCCCAGGACTGAGCCCTGCGGTACCCTGCTCGTTACCTCCCCCCAGTGTGAAAAGGTACCATTGATAAGCACTCTTTGAGTCAATTGTGGATCTACCGATTAGTTCTTTCATCTAGCCCACTTTTAGCTGGTTTGCTAATCAGGATGCCATGGGGCACTTTGTCAAAAACTTTGCTGACATCAAGATATATTATGTCCACAGCATTCCCACACTCCACAAGGGAGGTTACCCGATCAAAAAATGAGATCAGGTTAATCTGGTAGGATTTTTTCTTGTCAAATCCATGCTGGCTTCTAGTAATCACTGCATTGTTTTCAAGTTATTTACAGATTGACTTCCTTATAATCTGCTCCAAATTTTCCTCAGGGATGGATATCAGACTGACTGATCTGTAGTTCCCAGGTTCCTCCTTTTTGCCCCCTTTTGCCCTATCCAGACACTGTGATGAAGATCTGGGGTCTTCCTCTGAGTGCCTCTTGCAAGGGAGGCTCAGAAGATGGCAGCAAGGGAGAGGGCCTCCTCAGTGGTGGCCCCTGATTATGGAATGCCCTCCCCAATGAGGCCCACCTGGTGCCAACATTGTCATCTTTTCATCACCAGCTTATGACTCTGTTCTACTCTCAAGTATCTGATGGCATCTGATGGGATTTAATGTCAGCTGTTTTTATAGTAACTGTTTTTATTAATTATGTATTTATTTTATTTGCGCCCCACCTTTCTACCAAAAAATGGCACACAAGGCGGCTTGTGTGCCATTAAACGATACATTAAACGATACATGAAAAAGAAATAAAAACAGTAAAAATATTATTAAAACAGCATTCAAACAACTTACAGGTTAAAGAGCTTCTTAAATAAAGCAATCTTTGCCTGCTGGCTGAAGAATAACAAAGAGGGAGCATATCTGCCTCCAGGAGCAGCTACCAAGAAGGCCCTGTCTCAGGTTGTGCCGGTCTTGAACGAAAGGCCTCTCCAGAAGATCTTAGGAAACAGGAAGTCTTGTATGGGAGAAGGCAGTCTTTCAGGTAGCCTGGTCCCAACCAATATAGGGTTTTATATGTCATAGCCAACATTTACAATTCTGCCCTTAGTTTTTAGCCTTTCAGTGTGAGAAATGGCAAGCTGAGATGTTAGAATGCGATCCTGGCTTTCAGAGGAATAGGATTACGGAATCTGGGTCATACAATTGGGGGGTAGTTAGTTATCCCTGGGAGGTGGAGAGAGGTATATTTATTTTAACACCATCTAACTTAAGTTGTAGTGAAGCATCCTTATACTTGTAAATAAAATTTTCAAATTTGTTTTGTTACTTTAAAATTATGCCTTGCTCTGTCTTATTTATTCCTGAAGGTTTGTGATACGCACACACATATACACACTCTCACACAAAAAGGTTTAAAGTTCCCTCATTTTAAAACAAAGAGGGTGGTGGGCAGCGTAACAATGGTTGTGAACAGCACCACAGAGGATGCATTCCCCTCTTTTCTTGCACACTGGCTCTTGCCTACCTCCATCCTTGTGACTTCACCCCTCTCTGCCGCTTCCCCTTGAATTGATCACACCCCCTCAGGGCAGGAAGTGCTGACCCGATTTTTTTCAGAAATCAAAATTTCAGCTGTGAAATCTCCCCCCTCCACCCCAGAAAAAGGGGGAATTTTACTGAAGAATATTATCTGGGCAGTCCAAAATTCCCCAGTGGTAGGGTGACACAAGAATGTTACCCCAGTACTGTAATGCCTGGCTCAAGGATGGGACAGCTAGGGTGACCCTATGGAAAGGAGGACCGGGCTTCTATATCTTTGTGTAGAAAAGGGATTTTCAGCAGGGGTCATTTCTATGCATGCAGTGCCTGGTGAAATTCCCTCTTCTTCATCACAACCATTAAAGCTGCAGGAGCCCTGCCCTCTTTTGTATCTGGTCAAGAGGGCAGGGCTCCTGCAGCTTTAACGGTTGTGATGAAGAGGAAATTTTACCAGGTGTTGCATGCATACTAATGACACCTGCTGAAATTCTCTTTTCTATGCAACTCTTAAAGATACAGGCGCCCGGTCCTCCTTTCCATAGGGTCACCCCAATTAAACACATGGGGGGGGGGGGTTGTGATAAGGATTCCCTAAATTGGGAGATTTTTGTCCCCTTGGAGAATATTTGGTAAAATCTCTTCTCCCCCCCCCCTGCCCCACCTCCATTTTGCTACCTAAATGAGGTGGAAAATTTTGAAAGGGGCAATTGTGCTCAGCCAGGAGTTGTATCACTTTGCTCTGAGCATCCCCTAGTGCTCTCCCCGGGACAAACAAGATGGAGTAACTAATGATGGAGAGCTCTGGCAAAGGCTTCTCCTGGACCACTGGGCCTTGTAGTTGCTAGGCAACCAGACTCTAGGCGACTGAGGCCACTATCCCAATGATCTCCCATATGTGGAAGTTGCTCCTCCTGGAACTGGTGAGGCTTACTTCTGCATAACGGGTTCGGGATTGGGAGGGAGGTGCAGGAATGAACCAGACCAGGCGCTTTTATTCCAGAGTAACTACACAGGAGGAACAACCTCCTGCTTTCGGGGGGGGGGGGGGTAGAATTTGGGACGGGATGAAACACAACACCCCAAAGAGCAAAAAGAGAGATCACCTTTGCCAACCTGGAACTCTTCAGGCTTGATGGACTACAATTCCAGCCATTGCCAGCCAGGATGCTGGGTCGGCAAAAGCTAGTGAATAGCAAAATGGTGATGGTAGACAGGGCACACAGACACACGCCGGCTTCTCTACATATATTTGGAGGGGTGGAATAAAACCCCACCCCACCCCATTTGAAACTTTTCTCCTACTCCCTTCACCGCAGTGAAAGTAAAAAAACACCCGCAAAAGGCAGGACACTTTAAGGGGGATTCCTGCACTGAGCGGAGGGGGGCGGAGGGTTGGACTTGATGGCCTTAGAGGCCCCTTCCAACTCTACTAGTCTAGGATCCTATGATCTCCACCTGCCTGAAAGTTCAAGGGTTTTCTTACAAGAGACCCACTGCACCGTTCCTTCTTCATCCTCTCCTGACCAGTTTCTGCTTGTTTGTTCTGCTTTGTTTCCTGCCAGGTCCCTCCTGGGGTTTTCAAAAGCGGAAGGACAGGCAGAAATTCATCAGGTCAATCGTCTCCAATGCATCTGTGAATAGAGACCCTTTTCCTGAGATGGGCTCTCGCTTGCAAGAGCTGAATGACAGACAGGCAATCAACAGGTGCAGTTTTACCCTAGCTTGGAAGGCTGAATTTCTGCCTGCCACTTAATTATTAAAAGGCCCTTTTGGACTGCAAAGCCAAACGACCCCTCAGACTTCTGTCCTCTTGTCCCCACCTCCCACAATGCGTTTCGATCTCTCCACACAACCCCCTAACCCTGTCCCAAGAGGCGAAGGGGATTTCCTCCCTCCACCCAAACTAATTTCCTGAAAGCTGTTCCTCTTTGCTGGTTTGTCTCCTTCCTCCTTCTCCTCCAGTCTCCCCTTTCCTTGTGTGTGGAACGAGTTTAAGTTTGCGCCTTTTGAGCTGGCAGAATTCCTGGGCTCTCTAAGAGGGAGGACACAGTCTTGTAAGGCAGGCAGAAATCCAACAGGAGAAGGTCCCGAGTCAAGCCACACCTGTTGACCGCCTGCCTGTCATACCGCCCGCTCTTAAAGGCGCAGAGCCCACCGCCGGAAAAGGTGTTCCTCGGTTGGCGGACAAGGAAGAGAAGGCGAGTGAGAGCCAGGACTCCTGGGTTCCCTCGTAGTGGGGGGGGGGGGGGCAAGAATGGCCTCCTCCTTTTGTGGGGCTGGGAGCGGGTGGGGGGAGAAAAGCCACTCGCAGCAGCACGAGGAAAGGCGGAGGCGCTTGTGCAAGGCGCTTGTGCAAGGCGCTTGTGCAAACGCCTGTGCGTCGCTGCTGTCGGCTGACTTCCTCCCCTTGCGTCGGGGCGGAGCTGCTTCCCTAAAGACGTGACTCACCCCCCCCCCCCCCAAGCCCCACTGGGTCAGAGTGGACGACTCGGAGTGACACTGGTTCAGCCTCCCTCTGCCGCCGCCGCCACCACCACCAACCTGGCGCCCTCCAGGTGTGTTGGACTTCAACTCCCATCATGGAGCTATGTGGTCCAAGACATCTGGAGGGCCCTCCGTTGAGGAGGCGGGCCATGCTGTCTGGGGATGATGGGAATTGTAGTCAAACACACCCACCCCCTCTACTTCCTAAGCGGGAAACATTCACTCTAAAAAAACGAGGGTGGGGCTTCATTTAGGTTCCCCCCCCCAGTCCGTCACTTGGTCTTCCCCGAGGCCCCCCCTCACCCGTCTCTACACTAGGCTGCGTGGTCTCTTCCAAACTCCCCTCCGTTCGTATTTCCATATTATTATTATTATTATTATTATTATTATTATTGTGGGGGGGAGAAGGGGGAGCCTGGCCCCTCCCCCTCACCAAGGTTATTTTTCTCTCCCCTCCCCCTAATTCTTCCCCCCCCTCCTCCTCCTCCCTTGCTCTCACTTCCCCCCCCCTCGAGCTGAGCGACTTGGTCTCTCCTGCTCCTCCTCTCCTCCCCCCTCCCTTCGGGGAGTTGATTCGGTTCTGGGCGCGGCGCTGGAGCCCCATCACCGGAGCCGGGTGGAGCGGGATCGCTCCGCGCGCTCCAGAGTCAAGTCCCGGCCGCCGCCGCCGCCGCGCTCGTTCAGCCACAGCAGGCGCGGCCGAGCCGGATCCTTCCGCCCCTGGAGCAGCGGGAACGAGTCCGCCGCCCCCACCCCTCTCCCCCCACCCCCAAGGCGGCGGCGGCGGTGGCGGCGGGCGGCGCTGCTGCAGCATCAGGTACGTGTGGGCCGCTGAGCGTGTGTGGGGGGGGGTGGACCTGGGATTTCCCCTCCTCTTCCTCCTGGCTTCGCTCTCTGCCCCACTGCCAGCAACCTCCAAGCAAAGGCCTCCCCGGAGTTCCCCCCTTGCAATGCAACCGCGGAAGCTCCCCCGCCCCATTGCAACTCTCTCCCCCCATTGCAGGGTCGGAGGTGGGCTTCTGCTGCCCCGTAGCAACGGCCGCCCCATTGCACAACCTCCGGGAGCCTCAACGCGAGCCCCTCCCTTAGCACCACCAGCCCCCCCCCCCCATCTCTTCATTGCAGGGGTCCTCCCCTTTTTATTTTTGATTCTTGGCCGCCTCCGAGGGTCCTCTTCCCCCCTCCCCATACCACTCAACTCCCTTAGCAACCGCCCCCCGGAATCCCCCTGGCAACCTCCTGCCCTTTTCCACGCCCCCTGGCAACCTCCCCTCCCTCCCTCCCTCCCCCCCCCTGGACTGCCACTTCTTGGGTGCTCAGTCTGCCCCCAACCCCCACACTCCATGGGCAACCCCCATCGCATTTTCCCCTCCCCGGAAGAGGTGTCCTCAAAGACCCCCCCCCCCCCTTGAAGGTTTAGTATGGCAGAGGCGCCGCCAGCCCCCAAAGCTCCAGGAGTCTTCCTAGGTTAACAGACCCCGTCTCTTCCCCGGCATCATCCTGACCTGGAAAGGGCAAAGATGCCCCCCCCCAATTGAGCCCCTTCCCCACCCTGTGCCTTCCCTGACCCCTCCCCACTTGCTCCCAGCAAAGAGGCAGGCCCCCCTCCCATTCCGTAGAAGCCCTCCCCCTACTTCCCTTTGGGGCCTCTGTGCCCCCTGGCCTTGAAATCCACAGAGAGTGAGGGGCCAGGACTCCTGGGTTCTCTGGCAGTGGAGAGGGGCCTAGAGAGGAAGTCAGGGGGAGCCCGGACGCCTGGGTTTTCCGGATAACAGAGGGCGGTGCGTGTATTTGCAGGGTTGAGGAAAGGTACAACTCTGGTGTCTGTTGAGCTAGGGGCAGACTTGCTGGTGGCCCGGACTCCTGGGTCCCTCGGCTGGAAGTGTCTCTTTCCCAGGCGTCATCGAAGGAGGAGCAGCTGTCGGTTCCCCCAGAGGCCTCTCTGTTTAATGAGCTTGTCTGGAGACCTTAATTACACACACAAATTGGCCCGCCGAGCTTCGAGGGACCCCTTTGGCTCCCATTGCTCTGCACTTGGAGAGGGGGGGGGGTGATGGCAGAAAGTCAGCCCCCCCTCCTTGCCCAGAGGGAAGGGGTAGAAGAGGACAGGCGATGTGGGCCCAGGGGGCTGAGAGGTCGGAGGGCCTCCCCTGGCTGTTTGTGGAGCGCTTACCGCACGCTTCAGAAGTGTCCACCGCGCCTTTCAGCCTCAATCCCCGCCTCCCCTCCCTGTTCGTTCTCGCAATGAGGACCATCGGGTAGTTTTCCCATATTCCCATTTTGCAGATTTGGGGAGGGGAAACTGAGGTCTGTGTGAGTCGCTGAAGGCCACTCAGCGAAGTGTCGGGATCTGAATCCAACCGCTGGGCAATACTACCAGCTCAGCATCGGCTCTATGGGAAACATTCAGCGCATTGTGTTGCTTTAGATTGCTCTGTGTGCGACTTCAGGTGGGAGGTTGACCATAAAGGCTTCTGGGGTGCTGGTCTGGGGCCCTGAGAAACCCATTGGGGAGGGGAGTATGCTAGGATGAGACCTCAGTTTGTGGGTTTGGGGGCGGGTGGGATCTGCCTGCAAGGCACAGTGGGGTGAAACGCATCTTGGCTCCATCCTTCTAATGTAGATTTGATGCCCTCCTTTATAATAATAATATTTGTTTATTCTATGGTCTGTACAGCACCTAACGCGGTGTGGATACTACGTGCCTGTTGAGCGTTAGTAGCACAACAGGGAGGCGTGCCATGGCAGGTCCTTTTACCTTGCAGGGAGCGTGGTAGGGGTCTTCCCAGCATGCCTGGAACCCCTTTGGGCTAAACCCCCTTGAGCTGGGGAGTGGGTGGGTGCACACAGACGTTGGAATTCTTGGCAGGCGCCTTTTCTCCCTCCCAGCTGGACTGACGCTTTGGATTGTGTGAGTCCCTCCTATGGAACCCAGCCGTCCTAGTTTCCAGCCCCTAACACACCCCACGGCCCTTACGGAGTGCCCAGGAGATCTGGAGCACCTGAACTCAGACCCCCGTAGTCCTGAGGGAGGGAACCCAGGAGGTCTGGCTTTGGGGGATGGCCTCTTTGAGTCATGTATTTCATGATGCTGATGACAGAGAGAAAACTGAAACTGGTGAACGGGCTTCGTTCATGCTATGAAGCAGCCCCCTCCAGACGGGTTGGACTACAGCACCCATCATAGCTGGCTGGGGATTATGGGTGTTGTAGTCCAACCCATCTGGAGGGTGCCAGGTTGGGGGAAGCTGCTATAAACAACTAGTGATACAACGGTGCTATCTGGGACTTTCTGTCTCTGCCTTCCTATAATACCACAATTTGGAGGCCAAATGGGTTAGGGTTTGATTTGGCCCTTTCTAGCTTTGGAGATGTGGGGCCCATCCAGTTCTCCCCCCCCCCCACCATTTTAGAGGGCACCAAATTTAATCGGGGACAGCTTGTCCCTTGTATCTAGGGGCACGCTGCTTTTTAATGTTTTCCCGCCGCCCCCAACTCTTCATGGCTTTGTGAGCTCTGCGATCCGGGATGCTGTTAAATAATATTTCTTCGTAGCTGCACCTCTAGCTTCTGTCACCCTTTTCTGTGTTTCGGAGTGAGTCCGGGACGGGACGAACAAGGGCGTTCGCCAGTTGGAAGTGCTGTATATAGCTGGCATCAATATTGGTGTCCTTAGCGATGCATTTGTAACCGGTGGACGTGTGTGAATTGTTTGGGAAGCTGCAAGTAGTAGTGACTCCAGGAGGATTTAGAGAGAAACCCCATAAGAGAAACTCTTCCCTAATTGAAATGAGTGGCTTTCTAGTCCTCATGGCCGAGAGAGAGAGACACACACATGGAAAAGGGCAGGAGCCTGAGAGGGTCTCTGGAGCAATTCACCCCTGCGATCCTGAAATATTATATCAAGATACTCCCAGCATCCCCTGGTGCCATCATCTTTTGCATCTAGAACATAAGCAAATGAAGTCCAGGCTGACTGGAGATTTGTATTTTGGTCGCAGGGCTGGAATTATTAGCAAAGGGCAGTTGCTTCCGGCTACTTAGCATGCCCTTGTTAGCCCCGGATGGCCTTTGGACAGCCGCTTGTCTTCTGTCAAGAATGTTGTCTGCTTTTCATTTGTGTGTGATATGATGATAATGAATAAAAATACTAATTGTTAGTATTAGATAGCTATGCGTTACCTCCAGTAGCAGAGGTGGTAAGCCTATGTGCACCAGTTGCTGGGGAACATGGGTGGGATGGTGCTGTTGCACCCATGTCCTGCTTGTGGGTCCCTGGTCGACCGCTAGTTGGCCACTGTGTGAAAAGAGGGCTGGACTGGATGACCTTTGGTCTGATCCAGCATCAGGGCTCTTCTGAAGTTCTTCTTCTCTGGCTCAGGAAGCCACAACGGTGGAACAGGAGCGTGTAGGCAGGGACTCCGGTTTAGTTGTTTTGTGGAAGACAAGGATCTTGTCTATGGGCATGAATGGCGCCTACTCAAGATCACGGAGCCTGGATGGATTTTGTCATTGCTCCTTAAAGCGCTTCGGTTCTGTGTTGCAAGAAGGGTGCCCCCACCCACGCACCCACATGCTTACGGATAAGGAAAAACTTCCCGGCTGTTAGACCTCAGGAGGTGGTGGGCTCTCCCACCCTAGAAGCCTTCAAGAGGCAGCTGGACAACCATCTGTCAGGGATGCTTTCATGTGGATTCCTGCATTGAGCAGGGGGTTGGACTGGATGGCCTTATAAGCCCCTTCCAACTCTACTATTCTATGATTCTAAGGGGCAGGATTCCTGTTGTTGGTTGCAAGCGGTGCTGGCTGGGAGGTTGTGGGAGTTGTTGTCCAACACACCTGGAGGGCACCACATTGGGGAAGGCCGAAGTAGGGAATCAGATGTGAATAGGTCCAGAGGCTCCCTCCCTCCCCCCCACATTTTGGAGGCGCAACCCTTCTTGGGTCTGGCATCAAACCAGTTCGAAGCAAGACGGTGCTGGTGGATGTCTGTGTCCTTCTGCCAGAATCTCCCGCCCAGCTGTGCCAGGCTCTGTCATCTCTCTCGCCAGCCCCACGGCCCCCATTTGATCCCCCCCAAGAGAGACCCTGATGAGCAGGGCTTGTAGACACGGGAAACCCGCAGCCCCCACAGCACACCGCCAGAGAAGCGTGCGGCTTCCTACCGCGAAGCATGAAAGGCTGGCGATGCCCCCCGCTGCGTGGAGTCCTGGCCGGCAGGCCCTCCTCCCTTCCCCCTGGCCGCCTTGGGCAACCGGGGCCTCTTGGCTCCCGGCTGCACGTTCTGCTCTGAGCCCCAGAGCGAGGAGGGTCCAGGCAAGCTGCCGCACAGCTTCCTGCTCTGCCGGGTTCCCCTCCCAAGAGGACCCAGGAGTCCTGGCTCCTTCTCTTCCCACCCACAAAATACGGTTCCCTCTCTGGAGCTGTTTTTAATACACTTTCCTCACCCCGGGGTGCAGTGTCTCTGTCCAGCCAGCCCAGCCCATGCAATCCGCCCATAATCCCCTCTCTTACGCGTGAGGCAATTTGCGCCCTTTCGCTTAATGCCTTTTCCCTAACGAAGCAAATGGGATTAGGGCTTTGCCTGTGGCGCGGGGGGAGCACCCAGATCAGTGGTGCCCTGGGTCCCAATCCTCGGCACGTCTCTCTTCCCACATTGGATCAGGCCCGGCCTGGAGGAGGAGGAGGAGGAGGAGCAGCCCTCTGTTGTGGGCCTGGGGCTTCCTCCCCCCCCCCCCCCCGCTTCCCTTTCATCCCTCAATCCCAAACCCATCTTGGTCTTGGATTTTTCACATCCCGTTTCCAAGGCAACCACCACTGGAGTGCGGAGATGGGGAGACAGCCAGCCAGCCAGCCAGCCGGGGAGAAGGCCTGACTGCCATGGCAACACCTTTGCCTCTGCTTTTCGGCTTCCCTCGCTGGCGATGGGCGGGTGATGGGCGGCGTGAGCACCGGCTCTGCCCCCTTCTGTAAAATGGCTGGCTGGGCGGGATGGAGAGATGGATGGAGAAATGGAGCTGCCCCTTGGGATTTCGTTCCTGCCACAGACCCCATTCTCTGCCCCCTTTTTTCTCAGGATGATCCTCTCGGCCTAATTTGCAGGAGGGTTGTAAAAAGGATGGGGGGGGGGGGAATCCATGTATGGGCCACGCTTTGAACGTTTGAAAATGTTGACCCTGTGCAGGCGACACGCTAAGCCACTCTGGTTAAGCGTTTCGAACTAAACGTTATGGCTTAACGTGTCACGTGATCATGATTTAACGTGTGTCGTGGGAACCGCTCCTAACCATGGTTTAAGCGCGCTCACTTACATTTGCTGCAAATGGGTTAGTGGCTTAGCCATGGGTTAGCGTGTTGTCTGAACAGGCCCAGTGTATACATGCAAAGAATTTCATTATTGTTTTTAAATCATTCGTACAGAGCACATTTGAGCGCATCACAGAATGCAAAATGGCAGGCCCCCTGCCCTGAGGACTTTACACTCTTTAAAAACAACAACACCCCCCCCCCCCCCACCACCACCAATTTTGATACCAGGACAGCAAGGGAAATGGAGGCCCTGTGAAACGGAGGAAACAACCTCTATTTCTTTCCGCTACATGCCCTCAGGCGTAGCTAAATTCTGACAACCACCTCCCAACCTGGCACCCTCCAGATGTGTTGGACTACAACTCCCATCATCCCCAGCCAGCAGGTTGGGGTCGGAGTACTCCAAGTCATCTGGAGGGCAAACAAATTGTGGGGGGGAGCTTCATTACAGCGTCAGGGTTTGCACCAAAGCCTTAATGGACACAGAAATCACACCGTACTCATAACCACAGTGGTACAAGGGTGGATTTCTCTCTCTCTCTTACTCCTTTCCTCCCCTGCCCCCTTTCACATGTTCTTTTGGGTGACCTGGGAGTTGCAGTCTGCACCGGAACAACAGTCTCTGGGAATGGGGTTGCTAGCCGGACTCCTGGGTTCTCCAGAATCGGAGTGGCAGCGAGCAGGCTGTGCTGGGTCTCCTGCATTCATTCTGCGCTTCATCCCCTTTTCCCCAAGCTCTCTTTTTGCTTCACCTGCAAATTACCCCAAGAAAGCTGAACTCTGTGATGTGTAGGTGCCACACCACACCACACCACCACCACCACTGGTATTTGGGTATATTTTGCATAATTCTGCTGCTGTGAACCAGGGTTGGGGGGGCAGGGGAAATGCAGATGGTCAGTAATCTCCCCTTCAGTGTCCCCCCACCAACAATTCCCAAAGCTTTTATTTATTTACATAACTTAAATATTGCCCAAGGAACAATGTCCTCCGGGGCAGTTGACAATACGGGTTCAGGGTTCCTCCCTTCAAGGTGGCCTTCAAATAAGTAGGTAGATAATTACTTAGCTAGAAGTCCAAAGCCATAAAAACAATCACTGGGAGTCCTTAAAATCAAATAGAATAAAAACTAAGCACAGTATAAAACTTAATAAATAAAAATGGAATCCATAACTGAGAGTTTTGCAGGGTGCAAAGTTTTCCAAAACATTTTCCAGTGCTGTATTTTCCCACAGAATTCCCCCCCCCAAACACACACACATAAATTTCATAAGTTCATTATTTACAATGGGTGATGTGGCAGCTGCAAAACCAATATCAGGCCAGATTGGCAGTTTTGTTTCTTTTTAGGACATGTATATCCTGCTTTGTCTCCAAGGATCCAAAGGCAGCCTATTTGGACAAAAAAAGGGAGAGAAGCTGGTTCGCAGGTTGCTAAAATACTTTATTTCAAAGCTCAATAAGTTTCAGCTTGTGTTGTTTTTTAAGGCCTTCTTCAGGGGGCGTAATATCAAATATTAAAAGTACATTAAATTATGTTTGCAGGGATAACACATAACATAGATAAATTAATATATATGTTTAGAGGTTAATTAGGGCACATTGCCACAAAGGCCTATGCCAATATGTAAGTTTTTAAATATATTATTATTATTATCATTATTATTACAATATGAAGGCTCTGGGGCCTGTCCACATTATATGTTAAAACTTGTATAAATCATATAAAAACGTTTTTAACAAAAGTAAAATATGCAGATTCTTACTTGACACTTGGGGCTCCTCTATGTTTCATCCTCACAACAACCCTGTGAGGTAGGTTAGGCTGAGAGTTGGTGACTAGCCCAAAGTCACCCGTTGAGCTCCGTGGCAGAGTGGGGACTCGAACCCGGCTCATCACGAGCACCGTTAAAGCAGCAAAGGTAAAGAGCTTGAAAATCTTAAAATGCCTGGGAGAAAAACAGAGGAGCCTGCTGCGTATCCTCCTTCAGGTAACCTGCCCCATGCACACACCCCAGCCATTTGGAGCTTGAAAGATTTAATGTCAAGGCTTTGAATTGGGCCTCGAAACGGAATTGTGTCATAGGGCCATCTTGTCCAGTCCCCGTCACCACCTTGCTGCCCTCTCTGGGGCCATTTTTAAAGGCAGCACCATGGAGAATGTGTTGCAGTCATTCAAATAGGAGAATTCGAACCTATTGTATTAAAAAAACCTTCAGGTTCTAGTTTTGTAAACTGCCCAGAGTGCTTTGGCTATGAGGTGGTATAGATATAATAATAATAATAATAATAATAATAATAATAATACATCATAAAAGTTAACTGTAACAACCGATTCATATAGGAAATGTCATCATTCCCAAGGAACAATAGACCATATAACAGGAGGATGTAAAATGCTGGCAGGAACCTGACTATACGGACAGACACAATACAGCTGCAAAGATAATTGACCAACAACTGGCCATCAAATTCAACCTCATCAAAACAACCTATACCATATTATACATGCTCACCCAAAACTGCCTTGGAAAATGCAGGTCATAAAATATCCTGGGACAGAACAATTCAGACCGACTAAACAATACCCCGCAACTGACCAGACATAACAGTTATAGACAAAAAAGAAAAACACACGTACCTCATCGACATAGCAATACCTGATGACAAAAATGTTGTAGAAAAGGAAGAGGAAAAGAAAAATATATATACACCACTGGCTATGGAAGTTCAAGAACTATGGGGACAGGAAAAGGTCACAATGATTCCGTTACTCACGTCAGTCACCGGCATCACATCAAAAAACTATACAGGAAACCTTCAGAAACTGGGCCTACCAGAATACATCCACACCAACATCCAGAAAGCAGTCGTGCTTAAAACATGCTCAATCGTCAGGAAATTCCTGAATCTGTAAAAGACAGCATGACTTGGCAAAGCCCATCATGTCCGTCTAGAAAAACCTCCAGGAGGGAGAAGAGAGATAATAATAACAACAACAACTTGCTTTTTCAAAACAAGAAAGCTGATAACTGTCCCATTCCAATAATAGTCTCCGTGTCCATGGCTTGGGAGCAGGGAGAGAACAGAGTACTTGGTTTGAGCTTGGCAGATTTCAAATTACAGATTGGCCTCTCCTTTCCGCCAACTCTGTCTGTAAAATCCTAGAACAGTAAAGTTGGAAGGGGCCTCTAAGGCCATCAAGTCCAACCCCCTGCTTAGTGCAGGAATCCACCTTAAGGCATCCCTGACAGATGGCTGTCCAGCTGCCTCTTGAATGCTTCTCATGTGGGAGAGCCCACCACCTCCCTAGGTCATGGGTTCCATTGTCGTACTGCTCTTAACAGCCAGGAGGTTTTTCCTGATGTCCAGCCGGAATCTGGCTCCCTGTCACTTGAGCCCCTTATTCCGTGTCCTGCACTCTGGGAGGATGGAGAAGAGATCCTGGCCCTCCGCTGTGTCACAACCTGTGGGAACATTTATGGGTGGCTGAATTGTAAAGCTCCTTTGCTTAACTACATTATACCCTGTGTCAGGAGGCTGGAAGCCAGGGCTCCCAAGAGTCAGGGGACAGGCCATCCGCCTCTCTTTGGCCTCCCGCAAGGGGAGTGGTGGGGGAGGTTTAGGCGAAGAGCTGCGCAGCACCAGCTAACCTTCTTCCCCTTTCCCGTCCCAAAGCAGGATTGTAGCGAGTGAGTGGGGCTGCAGGCCAAGCCCCCTGCGCCAGAATCCGCCATGAGTGAACTGGACCAGCTGAAACAGGAAGTGGAGCAGCTGCGGAACCAGATCAGGGTGAGTGACCTGAGGAAGGGATTTAGGGCAGCTATGGGGGCCAGGATGTAGCAAGGCTCTAGGCCTCATCGAGGAGGCGGATAAATACTTTCTGCTTCAGTGGTTTTGAAACCAGAGGGTGACCACGTTGACACGGATCTGTGTCCTTCCCTCTCTGGCCCCATGGTGATGTTTGGTGGTTTGTGGGTTCAGGAGCTACAGCCTGTCAAGCCAGGACACCTGGGTGTAGGGGAAGCGTTCCGGGGGCCAGAACCCAAAATGTTTCTTGCTGTATGTATGAATTGCGAGAAGGGGGGGTGGAAGGGATGCCGGCGAGGGCTGGGGGGGAATGATTAGCCACTCACATCCTGATCTCCTCCCCTAGGACGCGAGGAAAGCATGTGGCGATTCCACATTGACCCAGGTGAGGAGAACTTCTGCCGGAAGAGATGGGAGTGGCTTAGGGGGGTGTCCCCCGCTCCCCATCAATGAGAGAGAAGGAGCAGGGTGGAGTTCTGTAGTTCTGTAGGGCGACGGGGACCCTGCATGGCGCTGGAAGTCCTGGTTTCTCCGTTCTTCCCTTACGGCCACATTGACCTTCTCTCCCTCTTCCGCTCCCTCCCAAGATCACCGCTGGCCTCGATCCGGTTGGCCGGATCCAGATGCGGACGAGGCGCACATTACGGGGTCACCTGGCAAAGATCTACGCCATGCACTGGGGGACGGATTCCAGGTGAGTGTCAGGGGCTGCCTTTTCTTGGGTTGGGGGTGGGAATACAAAAAGGGAACTACTCAGAACTGGGGCGAGGTAGCTTCCCCCAATAGAAGGTGGGCAGACCTCGTAGCCCCCTCCCCTGCAACCAGAATCCTACCAAAGCAGCGCAGCGCCCCTTGTCCCCGGTCTTTCAGGACCCCCTCACCTGTGGGTCTCTCTTGCAGGCTGTTAGTGAGTGCATCGCAAGATGGGAAGCTGATCATTTGGGATAGCTACACCACGAACAAGGTAAGGCCTGATGCCAGGGTCGGTGGGCCTGTGGGTTTGAGCTCAAACGGCAGGTGGGGGGGGGGGAAAGGCAAAGCTGATCCGGGTGTCTTCCCCACCCCTATTTAGGTCCATGCCATCCCCTTGAGGTCGTCGTGGGTCATGACCTGTGCCTATGCTCCGTCCGGGAACTACGTGGCTTGTGGAGGCCTGGACAATATCTGTTCCATCTACAGCCTAAAGACCCGCGAGGGGAACGTGCGGGTCAGCCGGGAGCTCCCAGGACACACGGGTGAGGAGCTGCATGTCGGCCTCCCCCCCCTCCCCTCCCTGGTCCTGAAAACAAGCAAATAATGGTTCAGGAGGGAGGTGGGAGGCACCTGTGTCCCCCCCCCCCGCCACTTTTCTTGCACAGTGCTTCCGGCGCGCCACGGAAGAGCTATTGTGTGTCTCTTCCCAGGCTACCTCTCCTGCTGCCGGTTCCTTAACGACAACCAGATAATCACCAGCTCCGGAGACACAACATGGTGAGCGATGGGACTTGGGGCCGAAGAGGCCTGATGCCGAGGTAGATGGGCCACTGGTATTTATTCTCACCGCCCTTAAAAAAAAGGGGGGGTATTGTAGAACTGGAAAAAGTGTAGAAAAAGGCAACTCCAGTGATGCAGGGGCTGGAGCAGTTCCCCTAGGAGGGAAGGGTTACAACAACTGGGGCTGTTCAGCTTTGAGGAAAGGCAAATGACAAGAGGCCTGTTAGAGGGGTACAGAATTATGGCTGACGTAGAGAAAGAGAGACATTTTTCTCCCTCTCCCATAATACTAGAACCCAACGGGGTCATCATCCCATGAAACAGATTGGTGGGAGACTCAGGACAGAGAAAAGGAAGGACTTCTTCACACAGTGCAGAGTTAAACGATGGAATTCACTGCCACAAGATGTAGCGATGGCCACAAACTTGGATGGCTTTGAATAGACAGATCCCTGGGGGAGAAGGCCGTCCATGGCTACTATTCATAGGGGCTCTATCCTACCTCCAGCATTGGGGGTGGCATATGCCTCTGTCTTCCAGTTGCTGGGGAACATGGGCGGGAGGGAGCCGTTACCCTCCTGTCCTGCTTGTGGGCTTCCCAGAGGCATCTGCCTGGACACCGTAGACTTGAAAGGCCTTTGGCCTGATCCAGCACAGCTCTTCTTAAGCTCTTATTTATTTACTACTTCAAAATATTTATAAGCTTCCTAGACAAAAACCAACCCAAGCCTGCAAAAAACACCACCACCACCAATACATAAACTTACTGCAGTATAGACCATTATACAAGCAACAAAAGTGACAACAAAAGTTGCATTAAAACAAGAGTTTAACCAGCGTGAAACAATTTCCCAGAGTCACAGCAATAAAGCAACATCAAGTCCAGTTGACACCCCTCTGTTTAAAGGGCCTTTTTGAGGACCAGGCTGGGAGGGGCGTCTCTTGAGAAGAGGCTCCCTAGAGCCCTTGACCCTCCTGCTTACCTGTCTGATCCATCTTCAAGGCGGGCCAGTGAAGGGGGCTTCTGGAGCTGATCTCAAGGCCCGGGGGGAGTCCTACTGGGACCAGTAGCCTTCCGTTCCCCTCCAGATGTGCTGCGCTGCATCTCCCAGGAGATCCAAATCGTAGTTCTCCAGTAGGCCAGGCTGCCTGCCAACTGACTGCGCTCCTTCCTTCCCTCCCTCCCTCCCTCCCGCCCCCCAGCGCCCTCTGGGACATCGAGACGGGCCAGCAGGCCACGACCTTCACAGGCCACAGTGGCGACGTCATGTCGCTCTCCCTGTCCCCGGACATGCGCACCTTCGTTTCGGGCGCCTGCGACGCTTCGATCAAGTTGTGGGACGTCCGGGACAGCATGTGCCGGCAGACCTTCACGGGCCACGAGTCCGACATCAACGCCGTTTGTGTGAGTGCGCGGTCGGCCCCCGGCGAGGGTGGGGTGGCTGCTCCTGCGGGCTGGCGCTCCCTGAGAACATCCCACCAGGGGTGGCGGGGGAGGGGGGTTATTCCTGCCCCGTGGCTTCCCTTTTTGCCTGGGGAGGGGCGTGGTTCCATGGCAGAGCCCCTGCTTCACACGCAGACGATGCCAGGCTCCGTCCCCAGGGAGGGCTGGGAAAACTCTTGCCTGAAATGCTGGAGAGCTCAGTGTTAGCAACAGAGGGCTAGGTGGACCCAGGCTCTGACGGAGTACAAGGCTGTTCCCTCTGCACTCAGAGGTGGGAAGAGAGCTTGGAGTCCTGCGTGGGTTGGGAAGACTTGGGGCCCTGGGGAGGGAGGATCTAGAAAGGGGGGGGGCACGCTCGGCCAAAGCAGGCCTCCTGCCTTGGCAGGGTTGTCTGAAGCAGCAGAACGGGCGCCGGGAAGCCAGGCTTGTGGGCCGGGGCCCCCGAGAGGAGCCCGGGGTCCCTGTCCTCCGTGGGCCGCCTTCACCAACGCTCTTTCTCCTGCTGCCCCCCCCTCAGTTTTTCCCCAACGGCAACGCGTTCACCACGGGCTCGGATGACGCCACCTGCCGCCTTTTTGACCTGCGCGCCGACCAGGAGCTGATGATGTACTCGCACGATAACATCATCTGTGGCATCACCTCGGTGGCTTTCTCCCGCAGCGGACGCCTCCTCCTCGCCGGCTACGATGACTTCAACTGCAACATCTGGGATGCGATGAAGGGAGACCGGGCAGGTGAGAGGGGCCAGCGGGAACCCCCCACAGCCTCACTGGCCGGCCGGCCCTCCCTTCCCCCACCGGCCCCTTTGCCTGTGGCAGTTTTCTTGGGCGCCTCCCTGAGGCCGCCCATTCTCACCCGCCCCACTCGGTGCTAACAGTCCCCTCGCCGTTCTTGCCCAGAGCGTCCTTGCGTGGGCATCTCTGGATCTCTCCCTGGCTGCAGCATCTGGTTTGGTCTGTGTGATTGATCTGGTATGGGTCAGCTCACTTTCTCCCTCTCTCTCTGCCAAAGGACTTCTCCTAGAACCCTGTTCACGCACGCTCAGCCCTGTGGCATCCTGTGGGCCCATGCATGTGTGGACCAGCCCTGAGGGGACACTGAGGAGGGTCAGGGGTACTGGAAATAGCATCTACCAGAGTAAGGTTTCTAAGAACTTCAGAGGAGCCCTGAGGCTGGATCAGACCAAAGGTCCCTCTAGTCCAGCACTCTGGTCACACAGAGTGGCCAACCAGCTGTCAACCAGGGACCCACAAGTAGAACATGGTGCAACAGCACACTCCTACCCATGTTCCCCAGCAACTGGTGTATATAGGCTTACTGCCTTTGCTACTGGAGGGAGCCCATAGCTATCAGGCCTAGTAGCCATTGAGAGCCTTCTTCTCCAGAATTTATCCAGCTCCCTTTTAAAGCCATCCAAATTGGTGGCCATCGCCTCATCTTGTGATAGCGAGTTCCAGAGTTGAACTCTGCATTGTGTGAAGGACTTCCTTTTTAGGTGTCCTGAATCTCCCACCCGTCAGCTTCGTGAGATTGACCCCGTTGGGTGCTAGTATTATGGGAAAGGGAGAAAAACACCTCTCTGTCCACATTCTCCACACCAGGCATGATTAAGTTCCATCTCCAGATGATGGGAGGGAGTTATTACAACTCATTTCTGATCCCTGTGGCTTAGTACCGGGGGATCGGGCTGTTGGCCACCCTAGCGGCTCTCCTCCCGCTGCACCCGCCCTCACCCCCTTGGTCCTGTGCAGAATGGCGCATGCATGCAGCCCTCTCGGGAAGGGCTGCTGCCCTCCTCCTCCTCCTCCCTGACCTTCCCTTCTCCCTTTTCTCTCTCAGGGGTCCTTGCTGGCCACGACAACCGGGTCAGCTGCCTGGGCGTGACGGATGACGGCATGGCGGTAGTTACCGGCTCGTGGGACAGCTTCTTGAAAGTCTGGAACTGACCCCCTCCTGGCCAGCGCTGCCTTGTGGGGGGAGGGGGAGGGAGAGGGGAGGTGCCCCAAAAGGGTGTCCCAAAAGGGTGTCCCTTCAGCCCAGTCTCTGTCCCCACCTGTCTCTAGGGGCCCGTGGCCTTGACTCTCGCTCTCTCCTTCCCTCAGCTGCCCCTCCTCACACAATATTTCCCCCTCCCCTTTTTCTGCTCTGATTTAAACCTGTTCTGACCAAGCCTGCTTTCCAGCTGCAGTGGGGGTGGGGGGAGAGAGAATGTTTGGACTGTGTTTGCTCTCAAAGGGGTGGGGGGTGGGGGGGTACCCCATGTGGACCCAATTTAGAAAGAGAGCCTCGCCCTTGAAGGGAGGGGGCAGGGTGAGCTAAGTCTTGGGGTTGTGAGTCCCCCCTTCCTCCTCAAAAGAAAAATGGCGGGGAGTGTTAAAGACGGCCCTGATGCCTCTGCAGCGTCCTGATTTTGTAGCATCCTGTAGAAAGGTGCTGAGCAGAGATGGCTGATGTAACACCCCCCCCCCCCCACACACACACCGGGAGAGGCTCCGGGGCAGGTGTCTTCTCCACGCTGTGATGACTTGTCTCCCCACCTCCTCACTCCCCTCACAGTGGTGCTTGGAGGACTTGTGGGAGCTGCCCCCGTGGCCTCGTTTCCTCTTAACCCGTGGCGGGTTTCGTAGCGGCGCGGGGGTCGGCGCCGGCCCCTCCCTGCTGCCTCGGCAGGTCTGTGTGTAACCTGTAAACAACCAAAACCAAGAGCCTGCGTCTGCGTCTTTCTTTCGGGGTGGTGGGGAGCGTGGCCTCCTTCGCCACGGCCTTTCCAGGGGGGCTGAACCTCGGGCCCACCTGCCTCGGGCCCCCGTGGCCACGCATGCCACCTTTCCTCTGACGGCCAATAGCTTGGGTCTTTCCCCCATTCAAGAAGGTTGAAATGCCTCCTCCCACCCCCCAGGGCTTAAATTACTCACACAAAGAGCTGCAGGCTGCCCCTTCCCCTTTTGCCTTCAGCTTCCCGCCCCCAGCTTGAATTTACTCCTTGCCCCCCCTTTCATTGTACACTGTTGAGCCAGCTCCTAAAAGCACAATTCAGAACAAACTGTTTTGCAACTGAGGGGTGGGCGCGTAGGCAGGGACAGTTTCTTTGCTCCAAGGTTTTCTTCTCCCACGGGGACGAAGTATCTGCTGCATGAGCAGGACCTCTGCGACGGCGAGATTGAGCAAGGTGACAAAAAACGGGGTCCCCTGCATGGGTGCAGCTGGAGTTGGGCCTTGGGGGCAAAGGGCCTGCCAGAGAGCAGCAACGGGCGGCGTCGGGAGCAAACTCCCATGTTTACACCTGTAGTCGTCATGATGGGGCTACGGTTTAAGTGTAAACTGTAGCTACGGTTTAAGTGTAAACTGTAGCGCGGCACCCGCTCCAGACTGGCAGGCGTTTCGTTGCTCCAATGTATCGGGAACGTAGAAGCAGTTGTAATGCACGGAATGGCACAGCGGGAGCTGCGTGCTTCACAACGGAGTTTATTCACAGGGCTGCCTAAAGCGGGTGAGGAGCCAAGGCCATGGAGTTCAGGGGCTAAAATGACTTCGCTGCTGCACCATCTCAAGAGAGGGGTGGGTGGCAAGGCGAGCAGGCAGGGAGTCCGCTCCTACATTTGGGGTCGCTATGGGCATGCCCCCTGCTTGCACTTCAGCCCCCCCTCCTTCAGCTCAAGCCATGCCGCACTCGGGAATCATCCTGCCTGCTCCCTTCGGAGCAAATCCTCCCCTGCTCCTGCCCTTCCGAGGATCGGAAGTGAAGAGTGGCACGTTGGGGCCACGTTGCCCAGGTGACAGTCAAAGGGGCTGCCCCATGTGTTGGCACGTAGAAGAAAAAGGTGGGAGCGATCTTTTCAAAGCGTTTGGGGGGAGGCCAGCCCACCCCCACTCCCCTCACTTGAAGCGCCTCCTGCACCCAGGCAGGACAATATGCACCATGGGGTTACATATTGGGGGGGGGGTGTTCTGTCCAGCTGTGGTACGAGGCACCAAGCAGCAAACCCAGCATCAATAATTGTTCTGCCTGCACCGTTTTTATGCTGGGCTCTCAAATGGCAAAGGCAGAACGGTTTGGCTGTTAAAATGTCTCCCAGCGGTGAAGCTGCTGGCTTCTTTCCCTCGAGGATCTGGCATGGGACAGCTAGCAAAAAGGCCACAGGAAGCCTTGTGCCTTGAGGAAGGGTGGGCTGTTTCCCTCAGCTTCCTATTTCCCAAGGGAAGGGGGTGATCTGACCCAGTAGATGTTGGGGGGCCCGCCCACCTGCCCGCCCACCTGCCCGCCCACCCCTCGCTTCCCCTTCCTGTATTTCCACAGCCAAGAGCAGAGGTGGTTGTACAGTTCCGGGCAGAGGTGGTTTTTCCATGCAGAGCTGTCCGTAGCTCCAAGTCCTCCGCCAGCTGCAGCGCTGGGCCAGGTACGCTGGCTTCATTCAGGCTTCTGGGAGTTGGCAGCCCAGCGAGTCTGGAGGGGGAACCCCAGCCTGGGGAAAATGCTGCCCTGGAGCCTGCAGGCTTTGGAGGCCAAAGGTGTTGCTGGGCCAGCCAGAGCCTGAAAAAGACGGCTCACCATCACCTTGGAAGGTGGGAGTGGAGATCCTGCACAAGAGGGCTGCAGCGAGGGCGTCCTCCTCTTGGAGCCAGGCGAATCACAACAGCCGGTTTCCACAACCATCTAAGCTTTTATTTCCTTGCAAACTTGCAGGGTGGAGAGAAGGGTATTTACAAAAGATGCACGTGGGGGGAATATAGTACACAAGGGAAAGAGATTTGGCATCTTACACCCATGGATATTACACCTCAATTGAAAGCCAAACAGGTCCTACATATTTCGGAGGAGAGCAAAAAAGGGGGGCAGTATGTACAGCACGGAGACATCCCCCCTCCCCAACCTAAGACGCGGGAACAGAATCTGAAGTCCTGCCACCCCCCATCTGAGGCAGAGGGTGGAATCGGGGGGCGCCCTTGACTCCGGGGACAGAAGCCATGAAAGCTCCAGTTTTGGGGTGGGGGAGTCTGACTTCTCCTTTTGTAGCACGGAGTCTTCCACACTGATGCCAGCCAGGCTGCTGCGGCTCCAACAGCCCTACGAACTGCTGCGGTGCTCCATTAGAGGCGGCAGAAGAACCCAGGAGTCCTGCATGCAGCCTGTCACACCCCCGGGGGAGGGGGGGGAGGGGGAGGGAGGGTGTTGCCCTCGCTGAAGTCCTTGGGAGGGCAGCAGGTCCATCTTAAACATTCAGCCGAGCGGAAAGTGGGGGGAGGGAGGACTCCCTCTCCCCTCCCCGTTTCTGCCAATTTGCACCAGAAAAAAGGTGAAGCCTGTAAACATGTTTCCACTCTCAGTAGGAGGTGCGAGGCCCAACGGCTTCTGCAAGGTCCCATCACAGTTTCTTCTAATACTTGAGGGAAGGACGTCTCTCCTGTGCAGACGGCGATGGCAGGGGGAGGTAGATGGGCTCCTGGCCCGTGCTTGGCAGGCGACGGCTAGGAGCGGAGAGTCGTGTGGGATCCACACGCGCTATGGGCACACACACAGTCCAAGGAGGGGGGAGGGCTGCCCTGTCGCTCCCCCGCCCCCCCCCCCCGTTCCTGCCGAACTCGAAGCAGGTGAGCTCGCTCAACTCCCGCCGGCCCCTGTCGAGCTGCAGTCCCACGAAGGACCCAGGCGTCCGGCGACAGCTTCCAGCTTCACGGACCCTCCCCCACTCCGTTATCGAAAGGCCCGCCGTTCACCGGGCACACGAAGCCGTCCCGCAGCATCTCCGTCGAGCTGGCAAAAAGTCCTACACGCCTTGCCTCCAGGAGACTTTCTCATCAAACACTCGATAGTTCGGCAGATATAGTTCAACCCCCACCCCCCAATCAAAGCATCTGTCAAAAACAAAAACGAAAGCACACACACACACCCCTTCCCAGAAATCTCGCCCCCCCTTCTGTCCACATTTGTGTGTACAATTTAAGGCATCAGAACAATGTAACAGAAAACAAACGAAGCTGTCACTAGTTTTGGGAACATGAAAGAACTTGGGGAATGCAGCCTTCCCACCCCCACCCCATCCCACCCCTCTCGGAGAGTCAAGACGCTGGGCGAATGCCAACACGGACGGGGTGGGGTGGGCACTTTTGAGATTTCTCCTCCAGCCAAGGAAACCCCAGAAATCTCCACTCCAGCGACCGGCACTGAACCACGCGCAACGGCTGAATAGCTTTTCACTCCCTTGGGAGCCACTGCTGATCCCCTGGGTACGCACGTGGCTCTGATGTCGACAACACACAACATTAAATTCAACCCCCCCACACACACACACAAAAGCCACACACCACGCCCACGCCTCCCCCTCCGACCTCCACGGCAGCCTAGAGAGGGGTGAGCCCAACGCAGTTTTACATTCATAGTCCTATCCCAAAAGCCAACAAAGAGAGAAGACTGCTACGAAAAGGGAGAGAAAACGTCCCACTCACCCTCACCCACACACGGCCTTATGGAATGAGAAACTGGCACCAGAGACCGTTAACACTCCGGGGGGGGGGGGGGGGCGGAACGGCACCAGGTGAGCGTAGAAGACGAGGTCAATGCAATGGCTTGAGGTGCCAGGTGAATCCCTCCCCCCCTTCTATTCTCTCTCCGGCCCCCAAACCCACGCACTTCATCCTTCACATTTGATGGGTTCTATCACACCACGCAAAACACACGCGCACGCACACACACAGGGAGAAGGGGGTGAGTCAAGCCCCCGTCCCCCCACGCCCCGGTAAGCATCCGCCAGCAGGTGCCTCTTTCCTCACCCCCTTTAACAGCTGCGCTTCAAACCCTCTCCAGCTTCCTCGTGTGCTACGATTCTTGTTGAGACATGTGGGGTGATGCTTTCTCCTTATTGCTAGGTACAAAAGAACAACAGCTGTAATACTGGGGGGGGGAAAAACATCCCACACATGTTGGGTTTTCTCTCCCCCCCCCCTCCGCCCCCAAAAGCCTATTTTCTCCTTGAAACTGATAAGGCAAAACTTTGCGTGTGCAAACACTTCCATTTTGCCCTGTCCCCGGGGGGGGGGGGGGGGGGGGAGAAATCATTTATACTATGAAGAGATCGAAGGAGGGGTGTATGAGACTCCTGCACCTACACCTCTCTCAGGCACACACACACACACACACTTTGAAAAAAAATAGCCTTCAAGAGCTGAATGGGAACTCTTCCCCCCCACACAGGCAGAGGATGCATCTATCTGTCTGTAGTTGCCCCTGCTCCCCACCCCCACCCCAGACAAGGGTAGAGGAGGCTCTTGCTACAAGCCAGCTCTTCTGTAAACTTTGCCCGTACCTTGACAAAAACAAAATATATCTTAAGATTATTTCACTTCACAACCCACTCCCAAGGTTTTGGTGCAAAAGAAATATTTATAGACATGGCAGGAGAGTTAAGAGGATGGGGGAGTAATACTTCCCTGGCCAATTTTGCAAGAAAAGCAAGTGATTGATAGATGTGTGTGTGGGGGGGGGGAGTCTAACATAGAAATACAGCCCTTGGTTGGAAGGCAGGCAAGAAAGCAGCTTTTCTTAAATACATTCTCGAGGCGGTATCCAAGGGGGGGGGGATGAAACAGTACCAGACACAGAGGCTCCAAGATGGCAGCCCCCCTTGCCCCGGGACAGCCATTCCCACCCCTTTCACCCATCCAGGAGAGCCGCAGGAGACGGCCCCTGTGCCAGGAGTCAGGAGAGGGAATGCCACGTCGCCCAAACTCTGTCCCTGAAGATGCCTGCCAAGCACCCCCCCTTGCAGCACCAACGCAAGAGAGGACTTCCACTCACTGGCATCTCCGAGGGGGGGGCTTCCCAGGGGGTCTCCTCTGTGGATCAATACTGACCGATAGCAAAAGGAGCGGCAGAGAACGAGAGACGCCTGAGATGAATTCACATCCTCAAAAACACACGTGGCCTTCCATCTTGGTGAGGTGAGAAGTGTAGGGGGGGGAGCGTATTCCTTCCCCTCCCTTTTCTCAAGGTCTCTTCCTACTTTGTAACACAGTAACCGTTAAAACATCACAGTATTAATTACAAGGACTATCAAAATTATATAACACACATACGGCCCAAAGAACCCTTCAGCAGGAGTTTGTGGTCTTAAGTAGCTTTACGGAAGATAAAAAACAAAACAGCAACCCTCAAACAGGTCTTCCTCATTTTGGTCATGAACATGAATTTGCTTTGTTGCTGTTTTTTGCATTCAAATGGTACGTCGATTTAGGGTGTCCCACGCCCCCCCCAAAACATGGGGGGAGGGGGGAAAGCCCAAGTTCTTTTATGCAGACCGACAACATTCTCACGTGATGTTCCGTGGCAAAACACCTCTGAAAGAGCAGGATTCGTGTACTTCTCAGATGCTGAGGGAGGTATATAACACATACGAAGGGGCCCCCCTCAAAGATGTATTCCTGCCATCTCACACCCCATTTGAGGGAGAAATGGGGGTGCGGGGGGGGGGAGAGATGAGCAGGCCCAGGGCCAAGGGATGTTCCTGCAAGTTCAGGTGAATCCCTTTTCTGTACACACTTCACAGATTTCAGAAGGGTGCGAATACATGCATGGTTCTCTCACATGAGAGAACTATGCATACACACACACACACACACACAGGTGTAAAACGGGAAAGAGATTACCAATGGCAAACGCACGCACACCCACCCCTCCCGCTCAAGGATGCTGGCATCAAACTACCCTGCGTGCAAACCAGCCCCTGTAGAACTCGGGATGGATTGTAAACAAAACAAGAAAAAAAGGTTCCTCGTGAGCAAAATAACCCCCCTTCAAGCAAAATTATATTGAAAAGGTTATCGTCTGTAAAGATACTATATATACACAGCTACATATACACAAAAAGAACATCCAGAAATGTTTCCCCTCGATCGGGAGGTTTACCCTAAAAAAAACAAAAACACCAGAGCTCCAAAGGAGACCAAAGACATGAACGGCTCTCCCCTGGTTGAAAAAACAAAAACAGAAATGCCATCGTCTCTCGCACACACACCCCTTCAACAAAAACTTGTGGCTGTCTGTCCGTCCGTTGGCGCTTGCTGCAGCTTAGGGGGGTGGGGGGGAGCACGTGGCCCCGGAGCTAAAACGGTCACCCAAGTATGATACATTCAATTCTGTTTCGAGTGCAGAGTTCCTAGGCTGCCGCCTGCCCCACGCAGGATTCCCCCACCCTCCTCAAAACACACGCGCCCCATATATGATTCGATACTCGTCTGTTCGCAGGTATACAAAACAATCCGGGGAGAAATAAAAAATAGAAGACTCACAATATCCGGAGCTTTTCTTGTCGTATAAAAAAAGTGCCACACACACACACGCAAAACAGTCGCTGAAGACAACGCATCTGTTGAGGAGCCGTAGGGCAGAGAACGTATTAAGGTCTCCACGGGGTGGGTGGGTGGCTGCGTCGGGAGGGGGGGGGAGAGGAACGGCCCAAAGGCAGGCCGGAGCTTTGCGGGATTCCTGGAAGAGGCCAGAAGACGGGCGATCCGGAGTCCACCCCTGGACGGGAGGAACCTGGGATGATCAGCTTGTAGTAGAGAAGCGAAGCAGGCGTCTGGTAGGAGCAAACCCGCTTCGTCGTTAGTGTGGGAATTCGTCTTTTTGCACGTTTTTCTTTTCTTTATCAAAAACAACACGAATGTAACGGTACGTCCAGAGGGCGAAAACAAAACGAAAAAGGGAACGAGGAGAAGGGCAGAGGCATTGTTTGTGCAATTTTTTTTTTAAAAAAACGACAACACAAAAAGTCTTATAAAATGGCCTCTTTGTAAGAGAAAATATACTGTGCGGAGCGAGAGTCTTGAACAGTATTTACACATCGTATTTATCCAAGTAATAATAATAATAACAATAATAATAAAAAAAACACAGTTCCTTTTTCTAAGTGCATTTCTTCAAGTTTTTTTTGTCTTATAAATCTTTTTATATCAAGCTTTTGTGAAATCGCCATTCACATTTTTAAACTTATCCCCATGTGAAAAATAAGTGTTTTCTTTTAAAGATAAACTTTTTGTAGGTTTTTTTAAACTTCTTTTTTTAAAAAAAAATCTTCCAGAATCTCAAAAAAATGTAATTTTTTCCTTTTTTTTTTCTTTTTTTTTTCTGAATCTGTAACAAGTCACTGTAAAAAAAATGTTCTCATAAAGTGCATGGCAGAAAAAGGGTTTTGTTCGTTAAGGTGCTTTTCGTAAGGACAGAAGTGCTAAACCTCCTCCTGGTCTGGGGGTCCTTGTTGCCGCCGACCGACCGACTCCTCCATGCTTACCTCCTGCCCCCCCTCGGGGGGGAGAGGAGCGTTGGGGGGGAGGGGGAGGGCACCCGGCCGCCTCTCCTGCAGTGCACGTTCAGCCGAAACTGAGACTGGTTAGATCAAGGCAGCAGCGGCAGAGAGGAGACACAGACAGAGAGAGACAGAGAGAGAGACAGAGACACGCAGAGAGATTCCTATTGCTGTGGGAGGTTCCATCAGTAGTCCTCCACCGTCTCCAGCTCGCTTGAGGAGCCGTGAAGGGCGTAGCCTGGGGGAGGAAGACATCCAGCCACACTCAGCCTCAGGCCCTGCCGCCTCTTCCTGCCCCCCCTTCCTATGCCCCTCGTGGTGCTCTCCCGCAAGCCCCGAGGGCCCTCCTTGCTTCACCCCTTCCTGGGTCCTGGCTTCCCACCCCGCTCCACGTGGGGAAACCCCTGCCCCGCCCCTCCCGAGGACACCAGGACCCATTGTCCGGCCTCTGCTGCGATACAGCGCCTGAGGCATACGGGCGCATCATCCCCCCCACCCCACCGCCCTGGCCCTCCTCTAACCCAGGATGCTGGGGTCAGCATGGAGCATCATGGGGCGCCGCTTGATCCTCACGGCTTGGCTGTTCTCGAAGGGAGGCTGCTTGGGGTTGTGGTTGGACTGAAAGAGGCTGCTGGAGCTCAGCCAGGAGGCTTCCTGCGGGGGTGGGGAGGAGCACAAGGAGGGAGAGCCACATCAGGAGCCGGCCACCCAGCCTCCATCCTGCAGGGAGCCCTGGGCGCTTCACACGGCACAGCACCAGGCTCATCTCTCTCGGCTACGAGCTCAAAGCCCGTGTCACAGGCAAAGCCGGGGCTGCCGGCACGGTGGACGAGAGAGCGGACGACGCCCTCCCAGTGGGACCCGTGGCCGGAAATTGCCGCCACACGGCACCCACCGAGTCGCTCATGGCCGAGATGGGATTGAGGGCCGAGGCGGAGAGGCCGTCTCCAGGAGACGGGGGGCAGGCGGGGCTCCTCTGGGTTTTACCCCACACCCTCGAGATAGGAGACAAGAGGGAACTGGCCTTCGACGCGTGGGCTTGAGTGGGGAGCCAGGACCACTCAAGCAAAGTCAGGGGTGTGCCCCCCCTCCCCTCCCCAGGCCCGCGCCAGGATGTCGCTGCCCTCCCCCACCGGACACCCACACAGCCCCCCCACCTGTTGCTGCTGCTGCTGCTGCTGCTGGCGCTGCTGATTGGCTCTCTGCTTGGCACGGCGCTCCAGGAACTGCTTTGCAAACTCTTTGGCTTCCAGCGTGTCTCCCAGGTAGGATCGGATGCAGTCGTGGACGTCATAGGGGGACTCCACCTCCTTCAGGAACGCCACCACGGTGGGCACTGGGCGAGGGGAGAGGAGGAGGAGGAGGAGAAGGAGGGGTGAGACACTCCTCACCCAGCAGGCCGTCCTGTTACGAGGGGGGGGGGGCTGCCACATCCCCCCACAGCCTACGGGAAGGGGAAGAGAGCCTGCCACGCCAGCGCCTTCTGCAGACCAGCTGGAGGGGGGTTCAGAGGAGGGCGATGAGGAGGTTCAGAGGTCTGGAAACATGAGGAGAGAGGAGAAGACGGAGGGGAGACAGGATAGCATTCTTCAAGGACTTGAAAGGTTATCCACACAGAGAGGGGCCACGATCTCCTCTCGATCATCCCAGAGTGCAGGACGCAAAATAAGGGGCTCAAGTGACAGGAAGCCAGATTCCAGCTGGGCATCAGGAAAAACGTCCTGACTGTTAGAGCAGTACGACAAAGGAACCAATGACCTAGGGAGGTGGTGGGCTCTCCCACATTAGAGGCCTTCAAGAGGCAGCTGCACAGCCACCTGTCAGGGATGCTTTAAGGTGGATTCCTGCATTGAGCAGGGGGCTGGACTGGATGGCCTTCTGGGCCCCTTCCAACTCTACTATTCTAGGATTCTATGCACGCAGACCCCAGCGTCCCAACAGCCAGCTTCCCAAACCTTCCTCTCTTGTGGGGTGCAGGTAGGAATAAACATTCTCCCTCCGGGCCAGAGGTGGGTGGGGGTGTTTTTAATGGCCACGTCCTCGATTCCATGTGTTCCTCCTTATATCCACCCTGCCTTGGCCCCTATCCAAGGCAACGATCCACACAGCGGAAGAACAGCAGCCAGTTGCCATACAGACTTCCCACCCAGAGAAACGAGGGCAGGCAACCTCCCTGCTCTGGCTTCTCAAACCAGCTACAAAGGCACGCCTGCTCCGGGACGCTGGCCTGCTTCCTGCCCTTCCAGGACACAGGTCTCTCCGCTGCCCGGCCTCCGCCCCTCGCCCCTACCTACCATCAAGGTTGCTGGAGGTGTTGAGGGCGTGGAGCATTTGCTCACACCACTGGGTGAAGCCGTCCTGCGGGGGCTTGTGGATTCCCTGCAACAGCTTCAGGAGCTTCTCCTCCTCATCTGTCTTCTTCCTGCTTTGGCGACAGGAGACGCCGTACGTGTCCCTGTGCCGGGGGGAGGGGGGGAGGCAAAAGAAGAGTGAGCAAGGCCCCCCGACTCGGCCCGTCCGCCCCCAAGCCCCTGCTTGGTCCTGCCTTGCTCACCCCAGCGAAGGGCTGCTCCGGCTGTTCTTTAAGCCCAGGCTCCGGGCCAGGGGGCCGGCGTTCTTGATGCTCTCTTCCCAGAGGCTGATGGAACTGTTCTTGTCATGGCTGCCCCAGAGCGAGGAGGAATCCACCCCCCATTGCGACGGGAGGCTGGTCAGGCTGTGGCCACCGTGCTAAGAACCACAGGGGGAGGGGGGAGAGAGAGAAAACCCGCTAAGCCTCCGTCTGCCGAACACGGGGCCCGTCGCGTCTGTGTTCTCCAGCTCAAACTCGAACTCGGAACCCAAACAGAGAGGCAGCCGGAGAAGACCTCCCCTGCCTCTTCCCCCTGCTCACCGCTCGCTGCTGCGCCCGCTGCTGCTTCTGAACATGCCTCTCGCTCTCCTGCTGCAGCTCCAGCAGGGCCTTCATGGAGACGCTGTTCGGCTTCCCCAGCCCGCCCCACAGGGGGTTCAAGTTCTGAGGCTGCTGCAGAAGCTTCAGCAGCAGCTCCTGCTGTCGACACTGGAGTGGGGGGGGGGGGCGGGAAGGGGAGACGGCAAGAGATCACCGGAGGTGAGGTGGAGGCGGCCAGCCCGGTCTCCGTACCCGTACACCCACCCACCCACCCACCCCCTGGCCAGCCCTGGGAGCAAAGGCGAGGCCACGCGGCAGGAGGCTCTGCTGCTCACCTCTTCCCGCAGTTCCCGGCACGCCCGGGCGTCTCCCAGCTTCTGGATGTCGGCGATGCTGAAGCTATTCTGGCTGGAGGAGCTGTTCACGGACTGCTGGCCCCAGGAAGAGGAAGAGGAGGACAGCTGTGAACAAGAGGAGCCACCAGCGTCTCAAACCCAGCAGTCACACGCCACTCCTCCTGGTCCAGGGTCACACCCTCTCTCCAGATACGGAAGCCCAAAGAGAGGAGAAAGCCAACCTCCAAGCCCCCCACCCCCACCCCCACCATCTGGAGTGGGGGGGAGAAGAATTCCTGACTCTCCCACCCACAAGCCCTTGGGGAACCTCCTGGGCTTCCCAGTCCTGGGCCTGCGCACTCTGCACTCCCTACGCCTCCCCGGAGGACCCGCCCTCAGCACCGCTCCAGGCCCTTCCTAGGACGAGCGCAGCAAAGCCCTGGAAATGGAGCTCGGCCCATCCAATGCACAGGTGCGCAACGGCGGCCACTTGGGGGGGGGAGGCATTTGGGTTCAAAACCTCCATCGGCCACGGTGAAGCAGGGCGACGCTGGGAGAGGGGGAGGCAGGGGGCCCACAGGCTCACCCCAGTCCAGGAACTACTGAGCCCACCTGCAGAGCACCCACTCGCTCATCGGGGCCCCCGCAGGCTGCCTGGCTGGGGAGGGAGGAGAGTTCTGGGGCCAGAATCTCTGCTGCACCAGGGGGGGCGGGGGGGGCCTTGCCTGCTTGCGCCTGAAGAGCTCCTCCTCCTCGCGGCGCTTCTGTTCCTCCTGCCGCCGCTTCCGCTCCTCCTCCTCCCTCTTCGCCCTGAGTTCGGCGCCTCTCCGCTCTTGTAGCTATGAGGGGACGAGGGGGGGGGGCAAAGAGTCAGAGGGCAGCCAAGGGTCAGGGGGGACCTCCGGCTCCACCCCCTCCGACCCAAAGCCCCAGCGCTCACTTTATGTTGCAGTTGAAGTTGCTCTAAGTTTGGACCCTGAGTTGAAGAATTAACTGGAATATCCCATAAGCTGGCTTCACCGCCTGCAAGAGAAAGGAGGCATTGCAAGGAAGGGGGGGGGGTGGAGGAAGGAGAAAAAGGGGGTCACCAGGAAGAAAACATTTTCGTGGTCTCCGTAGCAGTTCCGCAACATCTGACAACCCAGCACCTCCGAAAGACACCCGGCCACCCACGGGCACTTCTACGAACAGGGAGAGCGACGGTCACGGGGGCCCAAGGAAGATCCCAGTGTGCCCCACAAGCCTGCTCTCCGCTTCTTGAACATGAGCGATGAGCTGGCCCAGAGAAGGAGGGGGAGGGAGGAAGGGAGCGTGGGGTCCAGGTCTTCTTTGCTTTGCATTTCTTATCATCCTTCTGCCACTCATCCACACAACCCTCCTGCAAGAGAGCCAATTCATGTCCCCGTGCAAACACAGGGCTGAGAAGGAATCTGAACCCACACCGGAGTACAAAGAGGAACTTTGGGGGTCTTCCTGGCTCAAACTGCCTTACTGACGCAGGCACCCTGTTCTCTAGCAGGACCCAGACCCATATCCTCTGCTCTCCCCTCTCCCTGGAACATCCAACATCCAACCCATGCATATGTGTGTGTGTGTGTGTGTGTGAGAGAGAGAGAGAGAGAGAGAGAGAGAGACCTGTTTGCGGCGAGGCTGAGGTATGTGCGTCCCACAGGGACCCGGTGTCTGGCACAGATAACGATCGGTTCATACAAGGAATCATTCCCTGCTCCCCGGCTCTGCAAGACAAGCAAAATAGCAGGAACATCATCGCGCACCAGGAGACGCAGCCGTTCCCTTGAATACCCAGAACCGCCACCCGGCTCTGCCTCCCTGACCCAGGGGCGCAGGATCCAGACCTCCTAGCTCTAATCCAAGGCTGCTGAGCACCAGATGCGTTGAGACTACCATCCTCAGCGTCCCCAGCCAGCGTGGCTGAGGGGCTGGGCAGAAGGGCCGGGCAAGGCGGGAGACATCTCCACAAAGGTTTCCAACTCCCAGATGCCTCCCAAGAGCTTCCCCAACCCCCTGACCCAAATCAGGGTGACAGAGAAAGCTGGGAAGACAACCAGAATGGGGGAAGAGATGGGGTGGGGAAGGGACTGGGGACAATCTGCCTGGGCCGGGTCACGGTTCAGTGGTGCCCATTCAGTCTAATGGCACGGCTGTCCCTGGCTCTGCTTGGAGGACCTCCGGGGTTCTACTGAAAGAAGGAGCTCCCCCAGGCCTGAAATCCACCTGGCCCTGCTCATGGCCAGAGAATCTTAGCTTCCAGTGAACATGGGGAGCCCAGTGGGCAAAGGCTCTAGCCAGCCGTTCAGGTGGTCGGCAGCCTTCGGAAACAGCCGCCCATCGGGGGCCTCCAGAAGCCCTGGCTGGCAAGGAAGCAGCTCTATTCCACCAGCACCACCATCCCCGGGGTGAGTTGCAAACCACCAAGGCGGGAGACACCTGGACTCACCTTGGCTTGAGAGCCTGCAGCTGCTGCAGGAAGGTGGCGAGCTGCTGTTGCGTCAGGTCCCCCGTGGCCACCTTCTGCTGGAGGGCACATTGGGCATACTGCTGCCTGCTGGGGGGCAGGAGGGGAGTGGGGGGGGGAACATGAGAGCCAAGCAGGGCCAGGCAAAACGCCTCCCTAGGCCAGCCCTGTTCTCACAACAGCCCACCAGGAACCCCAAGGGGAAGCCCACAAGCAGGACAGGAGGGTTCCAGCAAGAGGGATGAGGGGGCTTTACTGCCTCCGACACCGGATCTATCGCCTCCTCCTCCTCCTCCTCCTCCTCCTCCTCCTCCTCCTCCTCCAGGAATTCATCCAATCCCCCTTTTAAACCCATCCAAATTGGTGGCCATGACCACATCTTGTGGCAGTGAATTCCATCGTTGTTTAACTCCGCACTGTGTGAAGAAGTCCTTCCTTCGGTCTGTCCTGAATCTCCCACCCATCAGCTTCATGGGATAAGGTCCCTGTAGGGTTCTAGTATCATGGAAGAGGAGCACTTCTCTTGACGTGGTTCATGTGATGACAACCAAGAGTATGGGCTGGTATTGAACCATGGGTTGTTGCTACGTGCGAACCCTGCACTACGGTTCACCTATGGGTTATTAACCACAAACAACCCAGAGTTCACAACCCAAGAACAAACCATGGGTTCTATTCCTGAGTTTTCATGATTCACAACCCATAGTCAAATCATCCTGCGAGTTTCGCATGTAACGACAACCCACGATTCAACGGCGACCCGTAGTCCGGAGTTGTCGTGACGTGCAAATCGGGTCACCATTTGGCCCTTTGGCCATGGGCACGCAAAATGGAGCCGCGTGCCTCCCCGTGGCAGGGAAGTGCAGTCACCTCATTCTTTTCTTGGGATGACGCACGGCGGGGGGCAGGGGAGGCGGCAGTATGGAACCCGCTTGCTGCTGGACTGCCACACCCAGAGCGCAGCCAGGGACGGCTCTTGTGAAGCCAGGCTGCTGCAGGAGCCGGACATGCCTGGCCTGCCACAGCCGCCATAAGTTACCTGTTGACGAGCTGAAGCAGCTGCTGGTGCTGGAGCTGCTGGTAGAGTGCCGCAGCTGCCAGTTCCTGCTGCTTCTTCAGGCGCTCTTGGTCCATGTTTCCCTGGACAGACAGACAGACAAGCAGGAGGACGTGAGACACACACAACCCAGAGCACAAGGGGCACAGGCGGGGCAAGAGCACAACGCGGCTCCGGAGCAGCTGGCCGGCTGGAAGGGTACGGAGCGAGGCAGCCAAGCCACACGTGGCAGAGGCAGGCAAGACGGTCCCCCAGGCAGCTAGCGGCTCAAGCGGAAGGAAGGAAGGGAGGGAGGAAGGGATCCCTTCGCCAGCCCAACCGTGCGGGGGAACCAATCAGACAGCCTCCCCCCGTCCCCCTCTCAAAGCAAGAGCTTCCAGGGGCACGGGAAGTCTATCCGGCTCAGTGCCCGGCCGCATTGCATCATGTTCCTCAGACCAAGGCGTGGGGAGGAAGGAGGGCCCAGGCAAAATGCTCCCCGCCCACCGAAATTTGGGTGATTTTCAGCGGCGGGGCCAAAAGGTGGGTAACTTGAGGAACGGAAACGCCTCTCGGCAACTGGCGGCTGCCATTTCTGCTCCCCTCTGAAGTTCCCTCAGGACGGTCTTCCCAGCTAGGTGCCCTTCCGTTGCCTTAAGACTACAACTTCCAGCCACAGAGTAAAGGGTGATGGGAGCTGTAGTCTAACACGCCCAACTCCAACACTCTAAAACAAGGCTGAACAATCGGCCCAGCGTTGTTCTGGGGTGACCGGAGTGGGGATTGCTGCTCCCTTTTTCACAGTTGCTGCTATACCTCAGGGGCCAGCCGGCCTCGCTGGTGGAGGGTGCGAGCGCCGTGCTGCTGCAAAAAGGGGGGGATTTCGGACCATTGGCCCCCCTCCTCCTGTTCCCCCAGATTCTGAACTGAACATGCCCCCCTCATGGCAAACCGACCGCTCAGCCACGGCCTAGCTCTGGATTGGGGCATCTCCCTTCCACAGCTGCCGCCTATTTCGTAGTAGCACTTCATAAGCAGGACTATAACTTTTAAGTGACAGGCAGAGCAATCCTATACCCGCTTACCTGGGAGTAAGCCCCATTTAACTCAATCGGACTTATTTCAGAGTAGACCTGTATAAGATTGCATGGTAAATCGCTTAAAATCGACAAAGCATTTGAAGAAAATTGACTACAAAGACACCCCTGATTAATCAGGACAAAACGTTCTTTTTTAAAAAAACAAATGTTATTTTTTAGAAACGCTTCAGAAACTGTGGGGAGCAGCCAGCAACTCAGAAGAGGCATTCCTTTGCTCCCCTTCACCCAGTGGGAATGCCTCTTCCAAAATGGTGCCTGATGGGGATGCCGCATATATACACCCCATCTAAAAAGAAGGCCGTCATATTTTTTTCCTCCTGCGAGCCTGTTATTACAGCCATAACCAGAGATCCATCATGCTAGTTTCATAGCCTGAATCCCGGCTAAACTGTCTGGAGAACCAGAAGCCGCCTGCCATCCACATCCCAGGGAAGCTGCCCCCGCTCCCTTGCAAGGGGCTCTGGGACGTGCTCCACAGCTCTCCTCCCGCAGGCGCTGCAGCCAGAGGCTCTCACCAGGAGTGGCGGTGGGGATGGACCGGGAGCGAAAGGCACTCTCCCCCACATCTTGATAACTTCTCCCAGTGGCTGGAAGCCCTCATCACAGCCCCGCTTCACCAGCAGCGACATGGTGAAGTAGCCCGCCTGGAACCACTCTGCCATCTCCTGGGTCGTGAAGGGGCCTGGCAGCAGGGAGAACAAGAGAGGGCCTCGTGATACAGGGGAATGGCGGCGGCAGCGGGCCCGGCACCGCCTTTGCCCCCCCCCCCCCCCGCTCCTCTGGGCTGGGGTGCCTGGCTCACCTTGGATCTCCCCCTGGGGATCCTTGTAGAACCACTTCATGGCAGCTTCATGGGAGAGCGGCAAGGCGGCGGCGGTGCTGCGGTGATCCACAATGGTCTGCGTGAAGCGCTCCTCCTCCAGGGAGCTGTCTTGCAAGGAAGCCACCATCTTCTCGGCTTCCTGAAAGGCAAACCGGCACTGTTCGGGCCAAGGAAGCCGCCGCCAGCCAGTCATGCTGCCATGCTGGCCGAAGACAAACCCAAAGACAGAACCCAGATTTCTGAACCTCTGGAGGAGAACAGGAATCAACCAAGGCAAAAGCAGAAGCCTGATTCCAGCTGGACATCAGGAAAAACGTCCTGACTGTTAGAGCAGTACGACAATGGAGCCCATGACCTAGGGAGGTGGTGGGCTCTCCCATATTAGGGGCCTTCAAGAGGCAGCTGGACAGCCATCTGTCAGGGATGCTTTCAGGTGGATTCCTGCATTGAGCAGGGGGGTTGGACTGGATGGCCTTAGAGGCCCCTTCCAATTCTATGATTCCATGAAAGCAGAAGGCAGATCCAACGGCCTTGCCAGGCTCTCCACTGGCAAAATGAATGGGTCCCGCCGTGGTGTTAAGCTGCTGACACAAGTAGGAGATACAAAAGGGGGGGGGGGCTGCCAGGAGGGCATCGGGTCCCTGACCCACCAATGGGGTTTAGTGAGGAGCAGGAGATCGGAGCTGAAAGTTACAAGCTTGGCTTAGTGACGTGATTTGCAGGTCAGCTGGAGTGGGGGGGGGCCGCACAGCTGGCAGGGGACGTTTCCTGGCTAACCGCCTGCCCCATTTCAATTGTCCTCAGTTGGGTTTAAATGACAGCTTCGTGGCTTTAGCCTTTGTAAGCCACGTTGGGAAGGCTTATTGCTCCGAAAGGACGGTGCACCGCAGAGCCGAAACCGTTGGGAGGGGATGTTTCCCTTGGGAATCCGATAGGTTTTGTGGCGTCGCTTTCCCCATTCTGACCTTGGCAGTGACAGACAGAACCGTTTGGGTGATGAGCCGCTCCCGGCGCCTGCCCAAGAGCAGCAGATCGGCGCGAGAAGCCAAGCTGAGAGGGTTCGGGGCTCTGCCCAGGGCACTCGGAGAACCAGCCACGGCCCCCTCGCCAGGGTTCCCCCTGCTGGCGAGACCCCAGGCCCCAGCGGGAGCCAGCCACAGGAGTAGTCCGGTGGGACAGGTTTGCCACACGGCCATCGCACCCACCAGCCCACGTGAGGCCCCAGCAAGAGCAGCAGAAGCCCTCTTTGAGGTTCCTGCCCCCCTGAGGCAACCCCCCCCTACTCACCTGCTGCAGGTGCTTCATCCCATCCTCATCCTCGTTGTCTCCAACTGTGAATTCAGTAGCAGCAGCAGCAGTTGCGGACGAGGAGGACATGGGAGGCACGGACAGGGCGGAGGAGGCGGCGGAAGCAGAGGCGGCGGAAGTGGCGGCAGGGCTGAGCTGCGTCGGGCAGCTGAGGAGGCCCAGCTCCCCTGGAGGGGCGCGGGGGAAAGAGGACGAGAAGTAAGAGAGGTTCCAATCCACAGGCCTCTCTGGAAGAAGGAATCCCCTTCCTCAGGGCGAGACGAAGACCCCACCCCACCCCGCCTCCAGCCCAGTCACGGGACGCCGGCCAGAGGACACCCGGCCACCTCTTCCCACCTGGAGAGACCACGCCTTGCCATACTGCGTCCTGGGGAAGGGCAAAAGGGAGGGAGTCCACATACCATCCACAGCGTCTGCATCTGGGTTGCCACCGGCCGCCAGCACCAACACCTCCGCTTTGGAGGAAGAGGAAGAGGAGGAGGAGGAGGAGGCCCCCAGGACACCGGCCTCACATTCACGAACAGTGGTGGCAGCAGCGGTGACAGAGAAAGGGGGGCCCGACTGCCAGGGGGCTCCGGGAGGAGCAGGCAGCTTCTCATCTGGCACTTGTCGGGGTTCTTTCCGTTCTGGGGTGGGGCAGGGAGAGAAGAGGACGGCGCATTACCCACAGGCTGAAGCCACCGCCATTCGCTCGTCCTCCGAACGCCGCCCCCACCCCCCTCCCTGGCCTCTCACCTCTCTCTGCCCCCTCCTTGGCTGTGGGGCTGACAGGAACGTCCGCACTCTCCCTCTGCTGACCCTCCTTGGACTCTGGCAGCTCCTGGTCCTCCGCCGCCGCCGCCGCCTCCTCCTCCTCCTCCTCTTGCAGGGGCTGGAAGTTCAGCTCCTGCTCTTCGGGGATTGGCTCTTTGGGGCTCTTCTGTGGAAGTGGGGAGGCAACTGAAGGGGCGGCCCAGGCGCTCTGGGCCTGGCAGAAATGGCGGGCCCAGAACCAGGCCCAAAGGGAGAGAGGGAGGGGATACACCAGCCTCCAGGGCATGTGGGTCACGGGGCCTCACCCACCCACCCACCCCTCCCTCCCCCTCTAGATGGGAAACGGCCACAGCTCAGGGACAGGGTTAGGGTCTCCTCCTGGCAAGCAGAGGCGCCACCGCCCTTTGCTTCAGCCCCCAAGGACTCACTTCCGGGATGGAGAATCCTAGCAGTCGCTGGGGGCAAAGGAGACAGGGAAGCCCTCGGGGGTGTAAAGGCCTTCCGGACAGGACCGAAGCCTTGGGAAAGGCAGCTTAGGCTCTCAGAACACGGGGGAGAGGAGGAGGGGGGAGAGGAGGAGGGGGGAGACAGCCCCCCCACTGCACCTTGAGGGACATGAAGGCCCCCGAGGCATCGAAGGTCCCCATCTCCTCTTCCTCGTCTTCCAGGCACCACTCGGGAAGGCCATCCTTGTCGTCCTCAAAGCCGTCGCTGTTGTGCCGATGCCGCCGCCCACTCCGCGGCTCGTCCTCGCGCTCCCGGAAGTCAAAATCGAACTTCCGCCGGCGCCCTTCCCCGCCGTGCTCTCGCCACCCCGCAGATCGAGGCCCTCCATCTGCAGGGAAAGGGAAAGGGAAAGGGAAAGGGAAAGGGAGGGGGGGTCAGGGCAAACCACTCTCCCTTCACCACCCAGACTCCTGCCACGACACCCCCCCCACTCCTGAAACACGTGCTTCTCGCCACCAGCCGTAGTGGGGCCAGCCCAAGGGCGCACGCCGGGGCTTCTCACCTGGGCTGGCAGACCGCCAGCGCTCGCTCTCGCGCCTGGGCCCCCCGCTCTGCCGCCAATTGCTCCCCAGTCCAGCCGCAGCAGCGCTGCTCTCTTCCTCCTCCTCGTGTTCCTCCCGGAGCGTGCGCCAGTTGTCACTGTCCGAGCGGGCGAACTCTTTGCGGCCGGGGGGAGCTACCTCCTCAAATGGGGCTCGGGCTATGGAACAGCGGGACCAAATGGGAGGGCCGTCGCCACCAACACCCACCCCAAAAAGGCTGTAGGTGCGCACTGGGGAGGGGGGTGTCTGGCAAGAGGGAGGAGCACGATTTATGCTTCGGGGGGGAGGGGATCCTGCATTGAGCAGGGAGTTGGACTCAATGACCTTAAAGGCCCCTTCCAACTGTACTATTCCAGGACTGGCCACAGAGACGGCAACGCACGTCCAAACCTGGCCCCACCCCCTTAAGTCTCCCAGCCCTCAACACCACCGAGGCTGCCAGCTTTGCTCGCTGAAACGCACCTCCTTCCCGTCGGATGGGCTTCTCAAACCGCCGTTCTCCTCTGCAGGAAGAAATGAGGGGAGCGTCGGAGCGGGAAAGAGGGCAGTGGGCCTGGCGCCTCCGCCTCCGCCGCCACAGCCCCAGAGTGGCACCCCCCACGCCTACTCACCGGTCATCCCAGCTCTGGCTACGGTGGATCTCACGGACCCCCCCACGACCAAACGCTCCTTCCGCCTCCTCAACGCTTCTTTGGTAAAAGCCGCTCTCGCCACGGCCACGGCCTGTGTTGGGCGGGGGAAGAGGGGCGGAGGCATCACGTTAACAGGAGCCCATTTAATGTCCCGTCCCATCCCCACAGGGGAGGGAAGACGGGCAGGCGTCCCGCCCCAAGCAGCCCCCGTACCTCGGCTCCGCGTGCTGCCTCTCCCTCGGGAGACTCCGGCAGGGGTGGCTCCGCTCCCTTTCCCCATCAGCCTCATCACGGCAACACTGTTCACAGACATGGAGAAGTTCCTCTGAAGAAGGAGAGTCAGAAAAGAGAGGAGCCAGTGGTGGGAAGGAGCCCTGGGATTGTGCTCCCCCCACCCCTCCCAGGGCCAGCCCCTACCTGCTCTTCTTCCGTCAACGGGACTAATGCCAGGGGTTGCAGAGGGTCATCCTGGAGAATGGCAGAAAACTCTTTATCTTGGATTTCCTCCGGGACCTGCCGGGAGCGAGGGAGAGAAGTCACCTGCCAGTTCATGCCAGGACGGAAGGAACCCTCCCCGCTTCCCCCTCCCCCCCCCAACTCAAATTGGGCTTTGTGGGTGTCCCTCTCACCAGCGTGGGGGAGCGCAGAAGATGCGGCAAGGGGGGCAATGAAGGCGCTCTGATCTTCAGGCCAGCTTAGGCCCAAGAGCAGCTGAGATTCCTCAGCTTCACCAAAAGAGGCAGCAACAGGCCAGATCAAAGGCCACAAGCAGAGACCAGGAAGCAGAGAGAAAGGATTCTCTCGCTAGCGCTCGGGGACGCCTGATGAAACCAGCAGGAGCAGCGCTGGACATGCATCTCCTGAGCTGCCGAGTTCATGGCCACAGACCAGCGGCCGCCCCGCCTGGCAGGCCCATCCTGACCTTTGCTCTGGGCTTCACAGCTGCCGCCGGAAGCCGCCGCAATTTATGCACGGTCCCCATCTGCGCCGTTCGCGCCCAGCACGGGTCACGGGGTTTCATGGTTCAAGCAGCCATCAAACGCCCAGGGGGACACAGCCACCATGTCACCCCCCTGGGGGGGGGGGCTTACCTTGTTGTCTTTGACGTAAAGTGCTAACATCTCTTCCCGCCCGTATCGGTACTCAGCTAGTTTGTACTTTGGCATGGCAGGGGAGGGTGGAGGGGAAGAAACACTCCCGCCACTGGAGAGCGCCCGAAGCCTGGAGGGAGAGAGCGGGGGGGGGGGGGGAGACAACTTGTGAGGCGGGGGCAGCCACTGCCGCCAAGGGGACTGGCCGGGGAGGAGCCACCCTTCCGAGCCCACAGCCAGCCCCCTCCACACAGATCTGATGCTGGTCCCTGCTGCCTTCTCCCAGGACGGGGCAGGGGAGGGCTTTGCCTCAAAGCTGAACCAAATAAAGCTGCAGCAAAGGCACAAGGACGTCCGACGACACGGGAGAGGTCAGGCCAGTGCAAAAGGCGAAGCCGGCAGACCAGAGACAGAGGGATCCTGGCTCACAGGAGGCACAGAACCACCATGCTGCAAGGGCAGCTTTCTGGCCCTCCGTGCTGTGGGACAGGACACTTGAGCCTCTTCTTCTTGCGGGTGGGGAGGCAGGCGAGATCCCAGAAGGCAGAGGGAAAAGCTACACCAGGCCTCCGGCGGCCAGGCAGGAAGGCCCACAACACTTTCTGCTCCTGGGCAGCCTTCCTCACGGGGAAAGAGGGAAGCCGAAAACACTTGGGGCTCTTAGGGGGGAAAGAGAGGGAGGGAGGGGGGAGGCGACTGAAGGCCATCAGAGGTGGTCCGTGGGAGGAGGGGGAGAGGGAGACAAATGGAGGTGGCAGCGGGCAGACTGAGCGGACGGAGAGAAGGAGGGACTGATGGAACTCACAGCCACAAGACGAGGCCGTGCCCCCAGGGCTCAGAGGACCACCGAAGGGAGGCGGGAGGGGGAAGGTCCATCAGGGACGGGTCTGTGGAACATCCGCGGCAGCCCTGCCCAGCCTGGCGCCCTCCTGGAAGCTGCCCTCCAACGCACCTGCAGGACGCCAGGCCGGGCAACGCTCCATGTCCGCAGAGCAGCCCAGAGCCGCCTCTGAACACCAGTTCCAGGGGAGGCCACTATGAGGGGGGGCTGCCGCCAAGGCCTCCCAAAGGCATCTCACCCCCGCCCCCCGTGTGAAAGGGGGCGCCGGACTACGCGGACCTCCGCCCTGGCCCAGCTGAGCTCCCCTTGCTATAGCTAGGACACAAATGAGGAGAACCCATCCAGCCAAGGCGCTTGCACCCCCTCGCTTGACCCAGGCTGCCTAAGCCGCCTCTCCGCCCCCTCCCCACACCAGCTTGGCATGAAGCGGAGCACAGGCAGCCCTCAAAGCAGGCCTCTCTCCGCCACAGCTCACCACTCTGGTCCAAAGTTCAGCGTCTCCGCTGCCATCCTACTGCTAACGCCCTGGCCGGTCTCTCGCTGGGCCTCGTCGCCTTCTGCCTTCTCTTCTCAACCGAACTAGGAGGGAGCAGAGAAGAGTCAAAGCCAGATTCCCCAATTCAGGCGGAGCCTCTGAGGCGGCACCCAAATTTCCAGGGTTGGCAAAGCGGGAAGGAGGTGCTGCTCCCCCAACCCCCCTAGCAGCATTCCGGAGTTCTCTGGAGCAGGGGTGGGGAACGTCAAGCCGTGGGCCAAATCCGGCCCTCCAGAGTTCTCCAGGCTGCCCCGCCCCCTTTCCCACAACCAATCATCTGGTTTCCTGCCCTTTGTGTCGTCCTGTTCCGCCTCGATGCTGGGAGGTTGAAATCCCCCCCCCCCCCAGGCTTACCAGCAGTAACGAGCTTTAAGCTAAAATATGCGGATATTTTTGTTAGCTGGGGTTTTTTTTGTTTTTGTTTTTAAATGGCCCTTTTGGCACGACTGGAATGTGGCTCTCAAGAACTTCTCAAAAACTGACTTCTGCCCTTGGGCGGAAAGAGTTTCCCCCACTCCTTGCTCTAGAGAATGCCTCTCAGGAGATTCAAAGAGGAGAAAAGGAAGCAAGGCCGAGCGAGCGGCTAGAAACAAAAGGGCTTTTTTTTTTTAAACCTATGTTATATCTTCAAGGACTCGCCCTGGATCACTCCTTCCAGCTGGGAGGCCGATTTCAACGGCTGGAAACCTGTGGAAGAGAAAAGGTCAAAAGGGGGGCCTGCCTATAAGTCTGCAGCTGGTGCCCAGGAAGCTCAGCCGGATGAAGCGGGCACCTGCAGGAATCTTAGCTGGGGTTCCAGCCTTTCATGAGCAGGGGCAGCCCAACTCCCACAGGCCTGGTAAAGCAGGCGCTGCCTTGGGCCCAAAGGGCCTGTGGTGCTTCCTGGTCGCCACCAAGCCAACAATGGCTGCCCTCTTCACAGCCAGGCCATATTGGGGGCTCATAGCTTGCCTGGCATCTGCCAAAAGGACTTCTCTGATGCGGTTGGTTGGTTTTTAAGTATTATTTTTGGTCATTTCTCATCTGGTAAGATACATATATTTTTATTTATACGGGGATTGGAGCCTAGGCAGGGTAGAGTAAATTGAGATTCAAGTCCTACCGGCAAGTACAAAATATCCTTTCACTGTATTCTTTGAGCCAGCCTTCCCCAACCTGATGCCTTCCAGATGTGTCGGTCTACAATTCCCAGGGGGGACGCAGGGAGTTGTGATCCAAAACATCTGGAGGGCACCAGGTTTGGGAAGGCTGGCTTGAACCGCTTTGGCCTTCCTTGCCCTCCCACCCTTTAGATCAAGAGCTCAAAAGTGGGGCAAACATTTGCCCTGAATGCCTTGACCAATGGTCCCAAGCCTCATCTGGTCTCCCATTTGCCACCCTACGTCATCGCTTGATCTGTCTCCATCTCTTGAAGCTTCGTGACATGGTACACCCTCCTCCCCAAAGATCGGGTCTTCCTCCGCCCCACACGTCACAGTTCCCAGTGGCTCTTTTTGCCACCGCTGGAGAGTGACAGAGGAGGAGAAATCTCCGTTCCAGGCCTTTGCATTTGCAAGAGGACCTTCTGGCAGGCTGGGGAACGAACATCGGAGGAAACCAGGTGAAAGGGGGGGATCAAGCAGCATCCCCCGAAAAACAGAGCCACTGTTGCCCCGGATCGAGGAAGGGGTGCTCACCTTCAGCAGCAGCCCCCACAATGCACCGCTCCCTTGTGAGTGTCCGGGCAGGCAAAGAGGACCGCCGAACGGAGGGGAGGAACAGCCGGCCTCCTCCTCCGAAGGGAGCAACGCCAGCGAAGCAGTGCCTTGGAGCTCTCACTTCGGTCTGAGGCCACTGGCAATTTCCCAGGAGGCGGCCTGGTCTTGGCCCCCACGACAGAGCCTGGGGGCTCAATTCACATTGGAGGAACTTTCTGGAAGAGAGACAAGACAGCCGTTAGAATTGCTGCACTCCAGGGAGGAATCTGCACAAGCCCCAAGTTCCTCCTGGCTGAAAGGGCAAACCCAGCGATGCAAGAGCCAGATTCTGCCTCAAGGGGAAAGCTGTTATTAGCTCTGGGTTGCCCTGGGGCTGAGGCTCAGCCCCAGGACTGGTTTTCAGTTCATGTATCAAAAATAGCTGTAGTATCTGAGCACCGCTGAATATTCGCCACCTATGCTGGCTGAGGAATGCTGGGAGTTGTAGTCCAAAACATCTGGAGGGCACCCGAGTGGGGAGGGCTGTTTTATGCGCTGCCAAGGGGGCTGCCCTACACCGCTTGTGGGGCTCAAGAAAGCCAGGGCAGCAGGCAAACACAGACAAACGCAGCACTACCACCTTCGGCCCTGGGTGACTGGCTGACCTAACCGTCCCCCTTCCCTTGGTCCCTGCTGGACCAACAGTGCAGGCTTCTTCTGCTTCCTGGATCTGTGGAAAGCCTCTGGTAGGAACTGCCTGAGAACGACTACCTAAACCTGCAGGCTGAGGACTCTGGAGAAAGTGGGGAGGGAGCCGCTCTTCTCTCTCTCCCACAAAGGGCCAGAGCTTAGGGACAACCAGTGAGACTGACGGTCTGTAGGATCCAGGAGAGGTGGAAGTCCTGCACAGGACACAGGACTGGTTTATGGGATTTGCTGCATCGCTTAGGCAGCTTTAAAAGAGGATTACGCAATTTTGTGGAGGAGAAGGAGGGAGAGATCTATCAACAGCCATTAGCGGGGAATTTTTATTTGTATTCAATTGTCATCAGACCATTTTATCACAGAGCATCTTACATAGAATCATGGAACAGTAGAGTTGGAAGGGGCCTCTAAGGCCATCGAGTCCAACCCCCTGCTCAATGCAGGAATCTACCTTAAACCATACCTGACAGATGGCTGTCCAGCTGCCTCTTGAAGGCCTCTAATGTGGGAGAGCCCACCACCTCCCGAGGTCCTGGGTTCCACTGTCGTACTGCTCTAATGGCCAGGACGTTTTTCCTGATGTCCAGCCTAACCCTAATCCGGAATCTGGCTTCCTGTAACTTGAGGAGACCATTATTCTGCGTCCTGCACTCTGGTTTGATTGAGAAGAGATTCTGGCCCTCCTCTGTGGGACAACCTTTCAAGTATTTGAAAAGTGCTATCATGTCTCCCCCTCAGTCTTCTCTTCTCTTCTCTTCTCCAGGCTAAACATGCCCAGTTCTTTCAATCTCTCCTCACAGGGCTTTGTTTCCAGACCCTTGACCATCCTTGTTGCCCTCCTCTGAACCCCCTCCAGCTTGTCTGCATCCTTCTTGAAATGTGGTGCCCTGAACTGGCCGCAATACTCAAGAAGGGGCCTAACCAGGACCGAATAGAGGGGAACCCCCTAAAGGATTGGGTTTGTAGTTTGGGGGTGCTCTTGGATCCAGAACTGTCACTTGAGGCACAGGTGGACTCAGTGGCAAGGAGCACCTTTTATCAGCTTAGGCAGATATACCAACTGCGCCCTTATCTGTACAGAGATAGCCCAGCTACAGTTATCCACGCTCTGATAACCTCTCATCTGGATTACTTCAATGCGTTATATGTGGGGCTGCCTTTGAAAACGGTCCGGAAACTTCCAACTGGTACAAAACAGGGCAGCCAAACTGTTAACGGTGACTGACCAACGAGACCACATTGCGCCAGTCCTTTTCCAGCTACACTGGCTGCTGGTCCAGGCCCGATTCAAAGCACTGGTATTAACATTCAAAGCCCTAAACGGCTTAGAGCCAGGTGATCTAAAGGAACGCCTCCTCCCATATGTATCTGCCTGGACCCTAAGATCATCTTCAGGGGTCCTTCTCCGTGAGCCCCTGCCAAAGGTAAGTGGCTACCAGGAGGAGGGCCTTCTCTGCTGTGGCACCCCAGCTGTGGAATGAGCTCCCTAGAAAGGTTCACCTGCCATCTACATTATACTCCTCTCGACAACAGGCAAAGACTTTATTCTCCCAGTATTTTTATTATCATAGTCTTTTAACTCCGCTGTTTTAAATCTGCATTTTAAATTTGTATTTTAAATCTGCATTGCTGCACGGTTTTACCCTGGTTGTGCTTTTATATTGTATTTTTATATTGTGTTCTTGTACTGTTTTATACTTTTCAGTCTTGTTGACGGTTTTAACTTTTGTGAACCACCCAGAGAGCTTCAGCTATTGGGCAGTATATAAATGTAATAAATAAATCAACCAGTACCTTGCGCGCTTTGGAAGCTATATGCTGCCCAAAATAGCATTTGCTTTTTTTGCAGCCATATCACACTGTTGGCTCATATTCAGCTTGTGATCTACAACAACTGTTCCCTTGACTTCTGTCCGGATCTGTTGATAAAATCACCATTCACCTCTCTCATTGCTTTGTTTGCCTTACGCCCCTCCTGGAATCCCTACATTGGATTCCCTAACACTCTCAAATCCATCACAACTCCTGCCGTTGCCTTCAAAGCCCTCCATGGCCTTATCTCTCCACCACCACCACCACCACGTCTCTGCTCCTGTGTCCCAATGCATCCATCTGGGTGATCTTTCTTCCACCATCTCAAGGTCTCCTGATCCCTCAAAGGGCTCTGCCCTTGGCTCTATCAGTGCCCCTTCTTATGCCTCGATCTGATCCTCAGAACACCACCAAGGCAACCCTCCTATTCCTTCCTTCCTTCCTTCCTCCAAATCCCACTTCAACAGCCATTCTCCCTATGAAATCTTTGGTACAACCTCCTAGTTGGGACTACACAGCTGGAGGACACCAGTTTGGGAAAGCTGCCTCACTGCAACTAAGCCCAAGCACGTGCAACTGAAATAAACCGAAATAAACCCTTGTTGGCCTTAGCTCCAATGCCTCCCTCTGTCAAATTATTGACTGTAAGCCCTTTGGGGCAGGAACCTATCCTCTTGTGCTCTATCAAACACCATGCACAGTCATGGCACATCTTCCAAGAGCAAGCGACCGGCCCAAAGTCATCGGTGAGCTTCATGGCTCATTGATGTGACCCCTGTTTTCCACATGCCTCGCTTGGCAACTGAGGAATATTTCCTCTTCTGTTCTGGGACAAAGACCTGCCTTCCCCTCTTGCTGCTTCCTACACTGAGAATGGAACCTCCCCATGTGCAAAGTATCGGAAGCCCAAAAAGCCAAAGGCATGGAAACAGAGATGAAGTGTATGGGAAAATAAATTTACCAACGCGCTTCGGACTACAAGGTCCTTCTTCACAGTAGTTCAAACCAAGGCACAATAGCAGTTCTCCATGAATAAACGATCGTTTAGTGAACTGCTATCGTGCCTTGGTTTGAACTACCCTGAAGAGGGACCTCGTAGTCCAAAACACTGTTGGTAAATTTATTTTCCAATCCACTTCATCTTTATTTCCATGCCTTTGGCTTTTTCAGCTTCCTTCCTGGGTTTCCTTTTCTTTTGAGTATCACCAGAAGAGGGCTGGTGCCTTTGGGCTACACTTCCTGGAGACCGAGACACCAGAGTAACAGAAAGCACCGCTGACCCAATCTCTCCCACAGAAATAGGGACTCTCTACGACAGGCGTCCCCAGCATCACGCATGTGGGCATCCCTGTTTTTTAAAATTTCCCCCATTTTTAAATATACATATGTGGATTTGTATGAAAGGCACACAACTGTCTAGCGATTAGACATGGGTTTCGACAAAAGCGGACCAAATGTTTAAATGTATCCATTTGAAGGATCAAATATTAAAAACATTGTAGGTCCGCCATCCATCAGAGAACAGGAGTTGAGCGTTTATCCTTCCAATGTGGTAATATTGGTCTTTTAGCTGTCAAAAGGGTGCAGAGACTCCACCCACCCTGACCGTTTATTAATTTCCACGAAGCAGGTAACTAATTTAAAAGCGTGTAGACATCACTGAATATTAAAAACTGTTCCAGTACAAACATTTGTGTAATAACCTCCAAGCAAAAAGCAACTACTGGACATTGTCAAAAAATATGTTTTAAAGAAACATTAGCTGTATTGCACCGCAGGCAATTAGCCCAATTACAGACCCTTATTAAAGAGTCATTGCAGTGTCTAATAGACACAAAACAAAAGTTTTTGCTGAATACAACAGAGCCGAAAATCCATAGATGCAACAGGTAGACGCCAAGGCTGGAGTCCACAGACTAGCATTTTGTGGCGGTGCTCACACCATGGCCTAAAATGCCCGAATGTGCCCACGAGTCCAAAAAGCTTGTGGTCTGCTGCTCTAGGAGCCTTAAAGTAGAATATTGGATGGGCCCCTTCAAGTAGACCTCTTAAAGTGGCTTCTCCTTCTCACCTTTAACCCACACCGACTCAACAAACTGCAGAACTGAACCTGAGAAAACAAGGAAGACGCCAACCACTACCACAACCAAGACAACGTGAAACATTCAGACTTGGATAATAAAGCCTTTAACATTAACAGAAGACACAAGGGAGCAAAAACCTCACAACAGGTATTTTATTAGCATACCAGGAGAGCTGTGTGGGGTATGTTAAACACTGAATTGCAAGAAGCATTTCTCTTTCCTCCTCCCTCGCAAGGCCAAAGGCCAAAGGAATAGATTATCCTGGGGACTGGGAGGTCAGACTGTCTGGCTGCTTGCCGTGTTTAAAAATAAGAGTCAATCCCAGATCTTGCACAGTAAAATAGAAAGCAAGGGGAGACGCAGGCTGGTTAACTTCCTACACAGGCGCGTTGAGAATTCCCTGCTATGAAAGCTCATTCTCATCCCAAGATGAACAACAGGACCCAAGAGTCCTGGTGGCCATCATCCTCGTTTCTGACCTGCTAGGCCTTCTCACCCACCTGCCCTAACCAGACTCAACTCCCATCACAGAGCTGACAACAGGACGCAGGAGTCCTGCTCGTCTGGAAATTGTAAAACAAGAGAGAGAGAGAGAGAGAGAAGACTGAATATTCATCTTGGGTGCCGTCTATGGATGCTCTATATTTTATAGGTGAAGTCCTACAAAAGAGCCCTGACCTGGCACAAGATTAACTGAAAAGGCCAGGGGGCATCACAGATCAAAATCTCAACACAAGCTTATAATGTAATGTTGCAGCAAAAGAGGCAGATACTATATACTTTGCACTGAATCAACACAGGAACTACTTCTGCCTGACTTGGCAGCAGGAAGGCTTTGTAAGATAGTCACCACCTCTTTAAATCACTAGCGGGAAGTCTGTAAGCGGGGAAGGAGGCAAGTAACACCTGATGTCTGCTCTTCCAGGCTGCATCTCCAACAAGGCCTGCGTATGACCAGGATGGCTACGACATGAGGCGAGCGCTCTTGAGGAGGGGGTCTTTGGGACTGGCTGAGCAAAACAATTCTTATGGATGGCAAAAATATGAGGCACAAAGCAAGGAAGTGTACAGACCAGAAGGTGTTCTGAAAACAAGCAAACGACTTTACGACATCTATCTGCTTCTATGACTACATACTGAGATTTGGGACATAAAGGCAAGTTTAGTTTGGCATTCGCCACATCCACAGAAACGAAACCCAACCTGCACCTATATTACTTGGCATACGCAGAACCTAGATGGTCGGAGTTCTGGACATACAAAAGACCCAAAAAGTTAACTCGCCAACTGGTTGATGGGGGGGGGGGGAAGGAGGGGCGAGGGGAGACCCAGGCTTTGCGCTGACTTTTCTTTAAAAGCAGCCTCATAGGTACAGGGCCCATGAATTACCATATTATGCCAACTTTAAAATCACTCCACTGGCTGCCAATCAGTTTCTGGGCGAAGTATAAAGTGTTGGTTATTACCTTTAAAACCCTACATGGTTTGGGTCCAGGTTACCTGCGGGATCGCCTTCTCCCATACAATCCGCCCTGCATGCTCAAGTCCTCTGGGAAGAACTTACTGCAGTCGGCCAAGACTAGGCTGACAACCGTTACCCAGAGGACCTTCTCTTCTGCCGCTCCCAGACTGTGGAATGACCTGCCAGAGGAGACTCGTCAACTTAACAGTCTTTTAGAATTTAAGAAAGCCATACAGACTGTTCTCTTCCGGCGGGCATATCCAGTGGAATTTTAGAATGTTTTTAGGATGTTTTAATGCAGTTTTAATAATGTGTGTCATGTTTTAATCAGTTTTATGTATTTTATTATATTGTTGTTCCCCGCCTCGATCCAAATGGAGAGGCGGGTAAGAAATAAATTATTATTATTATTATTATTATTATTATGAATTCTGAGGATAGCAGGAGAGCCACGCGGAGGTCAGTTGACAGTCAATCCACCAACAGCCTCTTGAATTGCAAGTATAAGAGCTGACCAAAGCCAGCCAATTGGATGACCTTTTCCTCAGAGGGTCAACATGGCGGGCAGTTTTCAAAGAGCCACCCTTGGATTGGGGGGCAGGAGAGACCAACTACACATTACACAGAAAACAGCCACCAGGACTCCTGATGTATTTAGTTTTTTAAAAAAATTAAAAGGGAAGGCTGACCAACCTCTGGATGGCCACAGATTCAACCCTTTCCCTGGAGAACCTATGGCTTTCAGATGCTATTGGGCAACAATGTCCATCATCCCCAACCACTGGTCATGATGACTGGGGGCAGATAGGAGTTGGAATCCAACATCTGGATGGCCACTGGTTCAAACCCTTCCCTGATCAAAATCACCCCCTCCTCTAAGCTCCTATGAGCTGCGCTGAGCTGGAGGAGGCGGCTCTGGGGAGTTGACAGGCCAGGTAAGGAGAAGTCCTATTAGACATCTTCTGCCTGGCCCCTCTACTGGCGTCTCCTTCATCCTGAAGAACTGTGGGACCTTCCTGGCTCACCCTCTAATCTGCTCGTGCTGTAGTTAAATGCCAGGCCGGTTGTTAGCAAGATCGCCCTCATTCATGATTTGACTGTGGATAAAAAGGTCGACCCGGTGAGTACACCAGAGACCCAGGCTGGGGAGCTAGGAGCAGTTAGTTTTCCCCAGAAATGTTCTTCTGGGTACTTTGTCCAGCACCAAAAGAGATCAGAGGGCTGGAGTTGCTGTGGCCCATAGGAATCCAGGCTTCCTGTCCCATTAGGTGGTCAATCTGGAGTGTTTGTAGCCTGCTCTGGGTGATTGGGACAGATTTGGAATCCTCCAGCCCATCCATCCCCCTGACCATCCGACAAAAGGCACTCAGATTTGGTGCTGAAGAGTCCCAGAACAGTGGGGGACCTCAATATCCATGCCAGGGCCACCATTCCTGGAAGAGCTTATGGCTTCATGGCCACCATGACAACCGCAGCTGTTCCAACACTTGTAGCAGGTCATACCCCAGGTTTGGTTTTCCCTACTGGACAGGAAGGTGGCGGTCTGTGCGTGGGGGATTCCACATTTACCCCCTTGTTATGGTCAGATCACGTCCTGTTGAAATTTAGGCAGGCAGGGATGGGGGACCTATTATAACATATCCGAGAGAGTTCTGGGGAACGGCCAACACTCCTGCCCCAGACACTCAGTGGAATCCAGAGAACATGGACCACCCCTGAGCATCCGACTCCTGCTCTCACAGCTGGCTCCTTGGTATACATCTGAGCCACAGCTCAGGGAAGCACCCTGGGAGACAACTGGCAGGCCGGTGGAAGGACACACATCTCCAATCCCGGTGGCGGTGGTGAAGAAGCTATTCTTTTTCGTCACCACTGTCACATCCTCTCAACATTGCCCACTCTGAAATCTCTGCTGATTTGGAGCCTTTAGTATTCTGGCCCGGAGGGAGAGCCATTGAAACCCTGACTAGCAAAGCCATGCTGAGTTTGCTAGACATTTGTGGGAAAAATTGCCTGCGTCCAGCACAGCAGAATCCACAGCCGATGCAGTTCAACATGCAGAGGTGTCTAGGGCAGAATCTAGTCAGACACTAGAATCATAGAATAGTAGAGTTGGAAGGGGCCTCTAAGGCCATCCAGTCCAACCCCCTGCTCTATGCAGGAATCTACCTTAAAGCATGTCTGACAGATGGCTGACTAGCTGCCTCTTGAAGGCCTCTAGTGTGGGACAGCCCACCACCTCCCTAGGTCATGGGTTCCACTGTCGTACTGCTCTAACAGTCAGGACGTTTTTCCTGTTGTCCAGCCGGAATCTGGCTTCCTGTCACTTGAGCCCATTATTCCGTGTCCTGCACTCTGGGTAGATCAAGAAAAGATCCTGGCCCTCCTCTGTGTGACAACCTTTCAAGTATATGAAGAGTGCTATCATATCTCCCCTCAGTCTTCTCTTCTCCAGGCTAAACATGCCCAGTTCTTTCAATCTGTCCTCATAGGGCTTTGTTTCCAGACCCTTGATCATTCTCGTTGCCCTCCTCTGAACTCCCTCCAGTTTGTCTGCATCCTTCTTGAAGTGTGGTGCCCAGAACTGGAGGCAATACTCAAGATGTGGCCTAACCAGTGCTAAATAGAGGGGAACCATTACCTCATGCGATTTGGAAGCTATACTTCTATTAATGCAGCCCAAAATAGCATTGGCTTTTTTGTAGCCACTTTTCATGTTTTTCAGCTTTAAGACCTGAGGATGTGAACAAGGTCCTTGGTCAAGTTCAAACAATCATTTGTTTCCTCAACTCTTGCCCTCTGTGGCTTATTCTATCTAGGAAGATAGGGATGAGTGGCTGTGTCCTGGAAGTTGTAAATTCCACTTGAAATAGA